>JAFJYJ010000040.1:4315264-5753686 GCA_019022615.1 Acacia melanoxylon
GTTTTCTCATCCTGAAGCTAATTTTTGCTGACTTTAACTCCGAGTTGACCCATTCCAACTTCCATATGCTCTTGGATACTTCTAGCATCAATCTAGGAACTTTAATAATGATATTCCATTCAACAAGTTCTTCCTTCTTCAATCTCTCCTCCTCTTCTTGATTTTCCTCAATATCCTTTGATAACTTCTTGCTTCTTTGCAGATTCTTTTTCCTATAATCTCTTATTTCCTTCTTGGTTATTCCCCATGATTGAACACTTTCTTTCTTTCTTCTCTTGATCATTCCCAAAATGTTTTGTGTAACTTCTTGCTTCCTTGGCATTCTCTCCCATTCAACCTGGAATAACATCTTGCTTCCTTGACAACCTCTGCAAGTTCTTCTTTCTTTAATACCTTATCTCCTTCTTGACTATTCTTCATAATTCAACTTGGACTTATCTACATTAAACATAATAGTTAGTCAATGTAGGAGATAAATATATTATGTAAACTTTTTGCTCTAAAGAATGGTATCTATATAAGACATCATCAAAACTAATCATATCTAACACCAGGACCAACTGATCCATCCTTACAACATATGGTTATGTAGGCCTTACTGTCTTACTCATTCTGCCTCTCGGCTTATCATATACTGGCCTTCCGGCTTATTCTATTATCATAACGTGGCACCTTCTAACCTTACCGCCTAGGGAATCACCCTAAGGCCTTAGGCATCTCATCTATCACTTGGTATAGATCAAATGTTTTGCCAGTCTCAAGATGAACTCTAGACACATTGGTCTAAAGTCACCATGCTAACCAGCATTCCACACAGTGCTAAGCATCACAGGTCTTACAGCCTAGGGACACCGCCACATGCAAACTTACACATCGGGTCTTACTACCTCCAGCATCTGCTCTCCTATCTCATTGCTGAGTTTTTCAATTCAAGCTCTCATATTATTTTTGAAAGTGAAGGAAATCACCAAGAGGGGGGGTGAATTGGGGATTTTTTAAAAAAATTTCAGATCACCCACACAACAGATGCTTAACCAAGGTAAATGGAGTTAGAGAAGAAGAGCTTGACACAGAAGATTTATACTGGTTCGGTCTTAACTCTTGACCTACGTCCAGTCCCGGACTCTCGGGTTTTTCTACTATCACTCAAATCGATACACACTCGTACTCGAAAGTTATCTCTCTCTAGGATACACTCCCCTTACAAGTTGTAATCTGATAACCCAACCTCAAAGTCCCACAACTTTGAGATTCTTACAAAGAATGATTTACATAAATGAACTCTCTCAAAGAGTGAATAAAGATAAGCACTGAAGCACAATGTATCAAAGATACAAATGAAAGTAATCTGACTGATAAGAAAAGACCGATGTTCTTGTGTGCGTTTTTGTGTATGTCTTTCTCGCTTCCAGACTTCAAATCTTCATATATTTATACTGGATTTGAAGCTTGTGAACGTTGTAGATCCGTTGAGACTTGAACTGATTCGAAAAAATAGCTGTTGTGAGTGTGTCTCCATGAATCTAGCTGTTGTGACCTTAGCTGTCTGAATATAGCTGTTGGAAGCAATGTGCTTGATTTGAATATTTGAAATTTGGATCTTCAATAGTGTGGACATTGTATAATGTTGTCCAGCTGTTTTAGATGATGGATGCTAGCTTTTGTCTTGGAGAATGGTTGTGCTACTTTCCAGGTTGTAATCCATTTTGCTTTGAAAAGAGATATAATAAAATATTGCAAGTTTGTCAAAGTAGTTGATTTAATGTTTATCAAACAATCTTTGATCTTTGAAAATCTCATGAGCAAACTGGTTAAATCTGGTTAGGAATAATGATATGATATATATATAAATCATAAACAACCATTTTACAGAAATGATCTAAACCATGAATCAAAAACTGAACAATATTATGTCAAATGCGTTTTTCTGTACTGTCGTTCCAAAACTCGAGTTTTGTACCAAAACTTGAGTTTTGGTCCTTTATCGTGAAACATCACATTTGTCCAAAACATCAAAACTTGAGTTTTTATCAAAACTGGCAGTTTTAAAAACATTGAAAACGCATCAACCTTTCTCGCTTGGCCAAAACTCGAGTTTTGAATCAAAACTCAAGTTTTCATTTGAATATGAAAAACTTGAGGAATTCGCGTCAAGTCAAAACGGCAGTTTTCAAAAACTCGAAAACATGAATGCTTTCGTCTGATCAAAACTCGAGTTTTGAATCAAAACTCGAGTTTTCACTTTTCTCGTGAAAACTTTGCCAAACTCAAAACTGGAGGTTCTCACCAAAACCGGAGGTTTTGAGATCCATCTAAAACCCGAATTGTTTCTCAACTCAAAACTCGAGTTTTGATTCAAAACTCGAGTTTTCACAACTTTGTGAAAAATTGGAAAAATCAAAACTGGAGGTTTTAGGCAAAACTCGGAGGTTTTTAGAATTCAAAAACTTAGGAGACTCTCTCAGAAGGTCAAAACTCGAGTTTTGAAACAAAACTCGAGTTTTCACTTTACAAATGAAAACTTTGTCAAACTTTCAAAGGTCATATCTCCCTGGTATGAACTCCGTTTTGGTTGGTTCAACACTGGATGGAAACCTATGTGAGTCTACTTTGATATGCCACTGATTTCAGCTCAATCCGATATGTATTTCGTGAGATACACTCAAAACATTGAGGCTTGGTTTGCTGTGTGGCGTGAATCTCAGTGTCAACTTCCACAATTCATAGCTCCTTGATCTGAACTCCTTTGGGCTTGAATTTTATATGGAAATGACGCATTGGAAGTCTATTTTCATATGCCACTGGTTTCACCTCAATCGGATTCTTGGTTTAGGAGATATCATCGAATTACCAGACCTCGCCCAGCTGAAACGTGAATCAGAGTGGAGCTGAAGAGCTGATGACCATTGGAAACTCGAGTTTTGATTGAAAACTCGAGTTTTGCTAGTCCAGAGATGCTAGAGATGCTGAAGACACTTGATAACTCAAGTTTTGATGGTTGACTCGAGTTTTCTCATCCGAAGCTGATTTTGGCTGACTTTAATTCTTAATTGATCCATTTCAACTTCCATATGGTCTTGGAGACTTCTAGCATCAATATAAGAACTTGAATAATGATATTTTCATTCCATTCAGCAAGCAAGTTCTTCTTTCTTTCTTCTCTTTTCTTGATCATTCTCTATTATTAAACTTAGCATCTACATTAAATTTAAGAATTAGTCAAAGTAGAAGATAAATGTAGCATGCAACCTTTTTGCTCTTAAGAAAGATAATTGTAGCATGCAACCTTTTTGCTCTTAAGAATGACATCTATATAAGACATCATCAAAACTAATCATAACTAACAATTTTCCTCTTGCTTAGTACTGTGGCTGGAAAATTCCATCTTACTTAACCAGTTAGGATTTCTAGACTATTCTATCAGTTTCTATTCATGTACCAACATAATCACCAACTGCACCACTTTTTATTTTATTAGCAATGGTAATCATGCCATTGCTTTTCATTTCTCTATGTTGTCTCATATTCAAATTTTTTGTGGTCGCAGTACATTTTCTTAATTACACAAAACAATATTTTCACATTTTCAATCAATATAATTGCTGCTAGCTCAATTTTAGGAAAATTCGTTTACTACCAGCTTAAATTAAAGAAAACATGTTTTCCGCCAGTTTAATTCACAAGGACACCATTATGCCCTACTTCAACAGGACATATCTCAATCCTTTCAAACACAAACCATCGAAGTGGCAACGCACTTATCGGCCACTATGAGAGAATTTCCATCCCTCACCATAAAGGACGCAGTGTCCACACTAGCACATACAATAACAGGCCACCCACTGGAATCCCATACTGGGATAAAGGACCATCATCCAGGAGCCCTGCTCCAAATGCCTGCGTGGGTGCCGGCCGACAAGCCAAAACATACCCCCTTACAAGGCAAAACTACTCATACTGAGAATATTCACTATTGGTGCGAGTGTCAACCTTTCATATCTCATCAAAACAAATTTTTAGTTCAAACAAGTTTATAAATGGCAAGCGATTTCAAACATTCTTAACACATCTGGTAAGATCCAGCAAACTGAGTATTTCTATAATAGTTTATGGCCTCTTCCGGTTCCGTACTGCTTCCACCACAATCATGATTCACGATTCAGTTTCAAATCTGGGTTCCACAAGGACCCTATCTATGAGACAACAAAGTTCTGAAATGACCACTACAGCTGGTCTCAAATTCTGTAGAAAACATTTTTCTCAAAAATTCAATGTATTTCAAAATTTCACAAATACAGCAGGTGCATTGGCAAGTTCAAAATTCAAGTTTCAAATATACCAGGAACTAGACAACTGATTATAGGAGGTCATCAGTTTTAACACATTCTAGGCTCTTACTATTGTTACTCGAGCTTGAAGTGTTGGATATGATTAGTTTTGATGATGTCTTATATAAATGTCATTATTAAGAGCTAAAAGCTTGTATACTATATTTATCTCCTACATTGACTAACTATTATATATTTAATGTAGATTAGTCCAAGTTGAATTATAAAGATTATTCAAGAAGGAGATAAGAGGTTACGTAAAACAAAAAGAAGAACTTGTAGAGAATATCAAGGAAAGGATTTTGGGAATGATCAAGAGAAGAGAAGAAAGAAAGAATTGAATTGTGGAAAATGATCAAGGAAGAAGAGAAGAGAAGAAAGAAAGAGTTGGTTTATGAAGAATGATCAAGAAAAGAGAAGAAAGAAAGAGTTTAAGTTATGGAGAATGATCAAGAGAAGAAGAAAGAAAGAAGAACTTGCTTAATGGAATGAGAAAATCATTATACAAGCTCTTAGATTGATTCTAGAAGTCTCCACGATAATATGGAAGTTGGAATAGCTCAAATCGAAGTTAAAATAAGCAAAATCAAGCTTCTGGATGAGCTAACTCGAGCCAGGAGGTTCAAACTCGAGTTAGAACGTTTATCTATAGTGTTTTGGGCATCTAGGATGACTACCTCGAGTCAAGAACGTCACTACCTCGAGTCTGGGTCAAAACTCGAGGTAGACATTCTTCTGACTCGAGCCAATTGTGATTTCCAAGTGTTTTTCACCTCTGGAACGAGTTGCCTCGAGGTAAACCACTAATTGCCTCGAGTTACCATGTAATTCAGCAACTTTGTTTCACGTTCAACTCGGGCGAGGTCTGGTAATTTGATGATATCTCTCAAACCAGAGATCGGATTGAGGTAATACTAGTGGCATATGAAACTAGACTCCCAATGCGTCATTTTGAGATATAATTCAAGCCCAAAGGAGTCCAGATGAGATAGTTATCAATTGTAGAATTTGGATCATAAATCAACGCCACACAACTGACCAAGGTTCGGAATTTTGGGTGTATCTCACAATATACAAATCGAATTGAGCTGAAATAAGTGCCATTTGAAAGTAGGCTCAAAATGAGTTCAATCAAGAGTTGAACCAGCCAAAAATGGAGTTCATACCAGGTAGTTATGTCTTTCCATAGTTGACACTCAAAATTATGGATTCATTTCAGCATAGGCTTGGTTTTCTGGACATAGCTCACACTATACACAACCAAATGAAGTGAAACCAACTCCATATGAATCTAGACTCAACAAGTGTTTCATGGAATTCGGAAGCAACAAAGTTCAAATCAAATATCAAAGAAAACAAAAAAGAGCAAGTTGCCTCGAGCCAAACATTCCACCTCGAGTCTCTGATGGAAGACAAAAAGATAGACACTTTGAGAGAGGTTTTTACCTCAAGCCAGCAAGTGTACCTCGAGTCTAAGTGAAGACATAAAGATAGACACTTTGAGAGAGCTTTTTACCTCGAGCCAAAGTGTGTGCCTCGAGTCAAATGGGCAACCCGAGAGATTGAAGAATGGAGAGCAGTTTTTGACTCGAGCCAATAAGTGTCGACTCGAGCCAACGGACCTGATACACCATGAATATGAAGAACTAACTTGAGCTTCTTCAAATACAACCTCGAGTTTGGGCACAGACTCGAGCCAAGGATTTTGCTGCCTTGAGTCAGATAGTGCTGTGATTAGTCATCTCATACTTGAACGATAGTGTGACTCGAGCCAAGGGTATTGTTACCTCGAGTCAGACAGCAAAGCTCAGTTCACAACGTCTCGAGAATTCAGAAATGATTGTTATCAATTGATGTCTACTTGCTATACTTCTCAATGCTATTAATCATGTTCGTTAGCAAGTTTCAGATGATCAAACGAAGGATTAACATCAGATTATCAAAAAACAAATGATGACGTCAGAAGCTTCAACGGCTATATTTCTTCAAACGATCATATTCTAAACTGGAGGAATTGCTCAATGGTCATAAATTGCAACTAACTATAAAAGGAGAAGCATTCAAGATAGAAGAGGTTGGAGAAGAGCTTGCACTGTCGAAATGCCAAATTTCTGAATCCAACGCTTAACTCATATACTCTTTGTTTCACCACGTTTATATAGTTTTCAGTAGAGAGTGTGATGATAGATTATGTACTTCAATGATTATTATTCATCTACTCTTGAGAGAGTCTAAAAACTTATTTGATTATCTGTTTAGTAATCAAATCTCAAGGTTGTGGAACCTTTGAGTGTGGGTGTACAGTTACAACTTGTAAGGGGGAGTGAGTCCGAGAGTGAAAGGATCATCATTTGTTTACAGAGTGTGTAATTGTATCCTAAGGGGGAGTATCTTGATAAGAGATTGTAAAGGCTGCACAAGTGACCGACTAAACTTGTGAGGTTGTAAAGGCTTTTCTCTTGTGCCCGGTTAAACAAGGAGATAGTGGATTGAAAATCTCAAGTGGAGCTTGGGGACTAGACGTAGGTCAAGGATTGGGCCGAACCGGTATAAATCTCAGTTTGCATATTTTCTTCCCTAAACTCTTATATTCCCAGCATATATGTTTTTATTGAACACCCAATTCACCCCCCATCTTGGTCATACAAACTACTTTTACCCAATTGTTTTATAAATCATGACTGTTTATTGGTCTAACATGAAGGACCGGCTGAATCCAAGATGGGGGTGAATTGGGTGAAGATTAAAAACTTGGAACTTTGAAAATATTTTTGCGTCTTCTAAATCAACAGTTAGATATTCAAATAAGCATATACTACAAATATAAGAGATAAGGGAAGAGAATATGCAAACTGAGATATATACTGGTTCGGCCAATCCTTGACCTACGTCCAGTCCCCAAGCTTCAGTTGAGATTTTCAATCCACTATCTTCTTTCAACTTGATTACATGCTCTCTGTACTTGAAGTAATCCTCTCACTTGGATTCACTCCACCTTACAAGCTGTAATAATACACCCACTTGATTACACACTTTGTACTCGAAGTAATCCTCTCACTAGGATTCACTCCCCTTACAAGCTATAATCAATACAATGGGTTTCCCACTCAAGATCACCCAATCTTAAGAAACTCTCAGATAGAATGTTTACAAATAAATATTCTCTCTCATAAGTGAATGAATAAACGCTGAAGTACAATTCAAATCATTTCACTCTCTAGTGTAAACTATATAAACATTGAGAAACAGAGTGTATGAGTTATTTAATTATCAACGGTGTAGTAAAATCATTTCGTTGGCTTCGTCAATTCATTCATCAATCGTCGTCACTCCTTCCAGTTTGATGACTTTGCAATTTATAGGTAATTTTGTTTCAACCGTTGCGAGCATTCGACCATTGGACTGTTCTTCCAATTTATAATATTACCGTTGGATGTCTTTTGAAAGTAGTCGTTGGAGCTTCTGACGTATTCATCTCCTTTTTGTAATATGTTGTTAATCCGTGATATAATCATCTGAAACTCATTAGCAAACTGATTAAAACCAATTAGGAATAGTAATGAGTGATGATTTGAAGAAATGAAATCATAATCGGTTGATTTAGATTTTCGGAGACGATGATTTGAAAACAGGGAATGATCATGCTCAAGCATCCTTGTTTGTATGCTTGGGAAACCATGGTCTAAATATGTTGTAAGTGGAGACCATCGTCTTATGCTCGGGCAACAAAGAGCTACTGCTCGAGCACTCCAGTGAGCTTGCTCGGGCAAACCTTGAACGAGGCTTATTAAAACTTGAATGATCGTTGATGCTCAAGCAACACAGTTTTCATGCTCGGCCATCCTTGTGAACCAGTATCGCCAGTGTTCGGGCATCACAGATATACTGCTCGGGCATGGTGGAGGGAGTGAGGAAGAATGAATTAGAATTATACTTGCTCGAGCAACACATTGTGCTTGCTCGAGCATGCTGCTTGGGCAGAGCATTTTCTTGCTCGGGCATTAGTTATACAGAGGTGATAATAGAATGATTTTGTGGTGCTTCTTGGGCATGGCTTCTTATCTGCCCGAGCATTCTGCTCGGGCATCCCAAAAATCATGCTTGAGGACAACGCCTTTAGCCATGTTTTCTTCTTCCTTTTGCCATTAGCCCGATGATGCTCGGACACCCCAGTCACTTTTCTCGAGTAGGCTGCCTTCAAGTATCAGGCTGACGCCTACCATGATATTGTGCAAAAATCAAACTCCATTGACTTTCAAAATGCAATAGCATTGGCAGTACATGAGTCAATTTCCAGTGAGTGTAACGTTTTCAATATAGCTCTACATTTAGCGGATCACCCATGCTCAGAAAGCTCTTTAAGTCATCCTTCCAATGAAAGAATAATCAGCTCCAAAATCGTTGTATTTCGTCCATTATCATCAGATGAATGGAGGTTGTTCTTGATCAGCATTTTTTACAGCATCCTGAACTGACTGTCAACTTCAAAACATCATATCTCCTTCAATTGATCTTTGTTTTTTGTGATCTGGATGTTTTGGGAGAGGTATTTGAGACTAATTTCAAATGGCACTAGTTTCAGATCAATTGGATATGTAGATTGTGAGATACACCAAAAATACCAATGCTTGGTCTGCTGTATGGCGTGAATTTGAGTTCCAACTTCTACAATTCATAGCTCCTTGATATGTACTCTTTTGGGCTTGAATTTTATATCCAAAAGACGCAGTGGGAGTCTAGTTTCATATGCCACTAGTTTCACGTCAATCTGATTCCTGGTTTGGGAGATAGCATCGAATTACCAGAGGTCGCCAGCTGAAACGTGAAACAGAGGTGAACATAGTGCTGAAAAATGTTGTTTCTTGAGCACCAGATTTTTTGTGCTCGAGCATGAGCGGAATTTATGCATGATAGGAGCTGGGAATGTACCGTGCTCGAGCATGACATTGTTGTACTCGAGCATGACTTCGGGAATGCAATTGTAGCTTATTTTAACTCCGAATTGAGCCATTTCAACTTCCACTTGATCATGGAGACTTCTAGAATCAATCTTGGAACTTGTATAATGATATTCTCATTCCATTCATCAAGTTCTTCCATCTCCCATCTTGATCATTCTTCGTCATTTAACATAGACTCATCATTCTTCGCAAGTTCTACCTTCTTCAATATTTCCTCTTCTTCTTGAACTTAACATTTTCTCCAATTACTTCTTTTTGAAATCTCTTATCTCCTTCTTGTTCTATAATTCAACTTGGACTAATCTACATTAATTATAGTAGTTAGTCAATGTAGGAGATAAATATAGAGAAAAACACTTTTCATGTTGTAGGAGAAGTGTATTTTCATGTCACACACACATGAAATGGTGGGACCCACATATATATATATATAATTAGCATTATATATATGTGGGTCCTACTATTTCATGTGTGTGTAGGAATCTTCTTCTTCTCATGCAACATGAGAAGTTTAAACCTCATAAATATATTATACAAACTTTTTGCTCTTAAGAATGACATCTATATAAGACATCATCAAAACTAATCATATCCAACAGAGCCATTCATGGAACACATGAGAAGTTTAAATCCCCTTCCATTCCATCTTGTCTAAAGTCAATAAGCTTAATGAGCCATTTGGAACAAAAACATCATATGATAAAGTAGCAAGACACCCATTTTCATACATTGCTCATTTGCAGACATTGCCCAAGATTCTTAGGCTTTATAATTTCTTTGAAATATAGCCCAGTATTCATAATTTAATAACCATGGCTTTACCAACCTATAAATACTCTAGTCTCATAAAACTTAGGACTTTTCTTTGAACACATATCATATTTGATGACTTCAGGACATACCAGTCCAATAGGTCTCATTGCTTGTCACATTCATATCACTTATACTTAATGATAACACATATAGCGCTGGAGCACCCCATGGCAATACATTAAATCACATGGATTTCATCTAAGGTCATTTGAAATGAACTTTCTACATTAGTTCCAGCTCCAAGCATAGTCAGCATTTTAATTTTTCCCCTGTCGAGTATTCTACCCATATTTACTAGGGAAACCTCTAGCTATAATCATATCTAAAGCTATCGGTTCTAATCATGAGACCGAAACCTGTGGTTACCGGGGTTCTAGTTATCAATCAGTTTCATCGAGACACTAATTCTCAATCATACACTTCTCATGGAATATTCTATATTCAAGATCTTTCCCTGTGCTGATACAGCAACTACCAACCTCATAATACCTCATACAAAATAGGTATTATCCTCAAACACACCTTCAATAACATGCTGATGACACAACATCAATCAATATTATCAAGGTTTCTATTCTCAATCATTCTTTCTAATGGAATATCATGAGATTAAAATCATTCCCTAGCAGCTAGTAACCTTCCAGATACCTCATACATTGGTACCACATTCTAATGCCTCAATGCATTCAGATTAATCAAATGCCTAAAGAATCACTCATTGTCATATCAGATTCTTAAGTCACGATCCAATTGGTAGCAACCCCTTTGGATGCCCAACGAATTCTTAGGTTCATCAACCTAGTTCTGGAACCTCGACCATACCCAACAAATATGCTATGATCATCATGATCCATAGCTTACTACATTCAGGCACTATCCTCAAATAACCTCGAACAACAATTCATCAAATTTATGATTTCACTCTTAGAACCTTAACATTAGCTAAGCTGAGAAATCATATTACCTCAATAATATCCAATATACAAACTAGGATCATAATTCATATTCTTAGTCTAAACCTTGAAATATTTGAGTAACATTCTTACAATCACAACACAATTCACGAGATTTTAATTCTTAATGCTCAACATCACAGGGTATATTCTAATATCATTTTTCACCTCAAGGTCAATCATCAATCCTCAATCATATCGAAAGCATTGCTGAGAATTCAGTATCTATCAATCAATATTCACATTTCGACTTAGGCATTATTTCACCTTAAATCAGATTCAAGCCTAAGCCTCATACATTACCATATTCAATCATGGTAAAGCATACATGCAGAGACATACAAAGCATATGAGGATTAAGGTTACTACTTGGTAAATTCTTAGACTGATAATCAACTCCAAAATTCCTTAAAGCTTTGAAAAATGATACTTCTTGTCTTTGATCTTAACTTTTCCTTGAAATTTTTCCTCCTTGAACTCCATTGTATTTTCAGTCAAGACTTCAAAACACCATGCAAGAATCATTCATCAAGGTCTTATGAATGTCTATGAAGATTGAAGGGAGTAGAGCAAGAATCCAAGTCCTACTTACCTTGATTCTGTGATAGGTTTGGAGATCTGGCAGCACCTCCATCATGTAAACGGCACCAAACACCTTATATCAAGAATCCAAAACCATAGAAACATTGCTTTGACCAAGAGGAACAACATTGGAGAAGGCCCCGGGAACTAAAAACACCAAATCGGAGGCGAAATTGGCCCCACTTCTCCTCCCTCTCTCTCCATTTCGTTTTTCCCTCTCTCTCCCCTCTCTTTTCCATGATTTGGCCAAGAATGGCCTAAAGACAAATGAGGGGGAAAGGGTATATATAGAACACGGGTACGATCCAGAACGCGTGACGTGTCTGGTCCATAATGTGTCACGTGTGTGGTCTAGAATGCGCTATTTACAAAACTTTAATCGCTATTTACAAAATAACCATCGCTATTTACAACTTGTTTTTTAGGTTTCCCTTTCTTGTCTCTGAGGAAAAAAACAAAAACAAAAAAATACCGATGGTTGATTTGTAAATAGCGATAAAAGTTTTGTAAATAGCGATGATTGATTTGTAAATAGAAATGAAAGTTTTGTAAATACGCATTATGTTTTTTGTTTTTTCCTTAGAGGCAAGAAAGGGAAACCTAAAAAACAAGTTGTAAATAGAAATGAAAGTTTTGTAAATAGCGATGGTTGATTTGTAAATAGCGATGAAAGTTTTGTAATTACCGTTGAAAAAATGTTAAGAAGAATATATATATTTAAGGACCCAAGTGGCCCAACTGGTGGACCACTTGGTCCCATGTATGTGTGAGGGGGGGGGGGTTCGAACCCCACCCCCTACACTTCAATGAATATATTTTTTTTAAAAAAAAAAAGAAAAAATACCCACTCAAAAAAACCCCACCCCCTTGCCGTCAACCCTTCGGTGAGGGTATTTTTATTTTTTTCATTTATTTAAAACTAAGGGCAAAAGGGTAATTTCACTCGAATTTGCATATCCCTCATAGGTCTTTGGTACCTCTCAGTCTTTTTACAAATTCGGAAGACTTCTGGGGTTTTACAAATTCAAATTGTATTTTAATGGAATTTTCCCTTTGTTTAAACAGTCTACTATACCACGCACAGGTATCTAATTTCCTTATATTAAATATGCAAACGAGAGTCATATATCTTTCCAGTACATTCATTGCTCAGGAAGAAAATAACAAACTAACTCTAAATATGAAAATCTTCAAATTTATTATTTAAATTTAAACCTATTCTTTAACCTCACCCTTAAAAAAAAAAACTTTGATTTGAATTTTGAAACACGCAAATATTTTTATTTCCATTTCATCACAACATGAAACTAACACATGATCTAAATACAAAGTATATGGAATTTTGCTGTTCCATTTAGTTAGCCTTTATTTTCATTATTCTAACAATTCTTGCCTAAAACAAGTTATTCAACACACCAGATCATTATCATCATTATCAATTTCCTTTCATGGATCAGTCAGTAAGGTCATTGTCCAACGTAGTTACCAGGAGGATCATAGTTACAGGAAATGAAGGTTCCTCCATTATTTCACCTCACTTTAGCACAACTAACGCGGATTGTATTCTTCCACACCACTTGACAGCCCACGAGTTGCTATTGTAGTTATAATATGCCTTCTCATCCACCCACAACTTCACAGCAGCGGCTCCGCCCATGTCCCCGGAGCTCCACGTGAGGTTCTAACCATACTTGCCACCACCACCGGAGTGGAGCAGCCGGCAGTCAGCCTTGCGTTGATTGACGTAGTTCCGCGCAAAAGCGATGACTTCATCATCCCAAACTAGGTTGGGAACACGCAGTTGCGATCTTGCAGCTTTGTGGGCATTGACATAGCCTTGTGGTGAATCCTGAGCATAGGTTATGAGGGGAAAGAGGAAGACAATGAAGAAGGAAGAAAATGGAAGCTTGGATGATAACTCCATTGTGTACGGTTGTTGTGTAGTGTTTGATGAAGAAATAGGAGGCCATGAGGAGGAATTTATAGGGATTTTGGCGTGGGAAATTAATGTGGATCCTGTAAGTCTAATTAAGCGTGTAGTTCATGGAACCGGGGATAAAGTGCTAGTAGATCCTATTTAATTAGTTAATAGATCAATCGAATAGCCCATTATTATGATTATCTCTTCCAATTGGGGAGACTGTGGTTTGAAGGAACCTTAATTAGTTAAAAAAAGTCGTTAAATGGTAAAAAGTGACTATTTAGTTTTGTATAAGAATGGGTGAAAATTTCAAAATAATCATAATGGCAGACGAGGGAGATAGAAGGGGAAAACTTACCCAAACACTCATTTATAGGCCTAAGGACTTGTTTACTAACTCTAACCAACTTTCTTCTTTTAATTATATTTATTTATATCATATCGTTATTTTATCAATAGATTGTTTGATGGAAAAAATGAGAGATGTGAAAATGGGAAGCCTCGGGGAGGAATTTATGTAAGGATTTTGTTGAGTATTAATTGAACAAGACGTTTGTTTGTTATCGTTCCTATACATCTTTCTCCAGTTGTATAAACTTCTCTTATAATTTGAAAAGATGATTATATTCATTCTTTAAACTCATGACTCTAAACAAGACAAACAAGATACTTTGACACACGCAAGTACTTTAAATTTATTTTTATTCCAGCACAACATAGCACATAACATATAATAATAATACAAAATACATGGAATTCTGTCGTTCCATTTATTTTATTTTATTTTTCCCTTATTATTTTCTATTTAGGCGAACGTGCACTATTGATATGAAATTAGTAGCAAGATCAAACCTATTTTACCAGAAAACTTTCACACCATTAGGCTACTAGGCCCTTGGCTATTTCCCTTATTCTAACAGTTCTTACTTAAAGCAAATCATTTGGAACAAGCTATCATCATCATCACTTTCCTTTCATCGATCGATCAGTAAGGTCTTTGTCCATTAAAGTTGCCAGGAGGACTATAGTTGCAGCCAATGAAAGTTCCTCCATTGTTACACTTCACTTTGGCACAACCAACACGAACCGAATTCTTCTACACCACCTGAGTATAGTGCCCACACTGTTTCCCAGCGGCACACGAGTTGCTATTGTAGTCATAGAACGCCTTCTCATCAACCCACATCTTCACAGCGTCAACTCCACTCATGTCACCGGAGCTCCATGCGAGGTTCTCACCATACTTGCCGCCACCACCGGAGTGGACAAGCTGGCAATCAGCTTTGCGTTGGTTAGCATAGTTCTGTGCAAAAGCGGCGACATTATCATCCCAAGCTATGTTAGGAACACCCACTTGTGATCTTGCTGCGTTGTGGGCATTCACATAGTCTTGTGGTGAATCTTGAGCATTGGCTATGAGGGCAAAGAGAAAGAAAAAGAAGAAGAAAGAAACTGAAAGCTTGGATGATAGCTCCATTGTGTGTTTACCGTGTGGTGTGTTCGATGAAGAAATGGCAGGTCGTGGAGAGGAATTTATAGGGATTTTGGTGTGGAAAAAATTGTCTTAGCGTGTAGTTCATGGAACTGGAGATTAATAACTAGTAGATCCTATTTAATCAATTAATAGGCTAATTCATTGCCCATTATTATGACTATCTCTTTCTAATTGGGTAGACTGAGGCTTGAAGGGATCAAAATTAGTATAAAAAAATTGTAAATTGTGAAAAAAAGACTAATTGGATAAGAAGGGGTGGAAATTTCAAAATAAGTATAATGGGTGGCGGGCTGAGAAACTAAATCTTTTTTCCTCGGGTTGAATCATATTAACATTTGGTTGAAGAGTAATTTTGAAACCCCCAGAATTTCGGATCATGTACAGATAATCTCTCTAACTTTTGAAATTTTATATGAATCCGCTAACTAACATCGATCACTTATCCACACACAGCTTAAAATTTTGAGGGGTTATATATGCACACAAAAATAAAGTTTAAGGGACATATACTTGATAATTGAAGATTATCTGCATAAACTTGAAAACTCATAGAGGTTTAGTAAGTTTTAAAAGATAAGGGTTATTTATACATAGTTGGAAATTCAGGAGAGTTTTGTTTAATTTAATCATTTTGAATGCACACATGAATTTTCAAGAGTAAATAAGCATAGTGAATTCGTAGACCATCTGTGATCTTGTGTGTCTATCTGGGTGGAAGTTTCAAAATAATCATTACGCGTGAATGACTAAAAAACTATACAGTCTTGCAGCCCTTGTTAATTAGGTACTTGTTTATGTTTCTAAAGGTTTCCGTGTTCCATTTGATCTTCCACAACATAGAAAAAAGAAAGCTAGTGGGGATCTTGAAGTTGACAATAAAATAATTTAAAAATTGATTCATTTTTTTCATGCTTTAGAACCTCAGATTTATTTTAGTGACTTTTTTCTCTCTTAATTAATAAGATGCAAGAATTGTATTCTGTCGATTAATGCCAAAGAGAATAAAAGATAGATTTCGTTTCAACTAATATACTGTATATACATATTTTTTCTTGAAAAATTATACACAAAGATTGAGTATTAAATTCCGTACCAATTTATTTAACGTTAACCTTTGATATTTGTCCAGGTGAAATATCTAGATATTACAGTTTATATTGTAAATAAATATAAATGGGGATGACACATTGGAATTAGTTCTTCAATATAAGTTTAGTTTGTAGTAGTATACAGTTACGTAACTGTTCTTTCTACTAAAATAAAGCAATTGATGGTAAATTTTGTAAAGTCATATGAAAATTATAATATAGTCGTAGTCAATTGTAAATTATGGACTATAACTGTCAAATCTGTGCAAGAAGTCTTTTAAATCTTTGATGTCTAAAGTTGAAACATCTGTTCTAAATTTTTTTTTATATCACATATAATTTTTAGAAATCAAGTATGACATTTTTGCACTGATATTAATTTGAAACATCAGTTGATTTTTTTTTTTTTACATATCAATATCAAATGTCGAAAAATTAATGTGAAATTTCAGAAGTACCTGTTGCATACATTTGTCACTCTTCTTATGCAATTTACTCTTCTTTTTTGTAATTTACTATTAATTATATAATAATTTGCATCTAAAATTTTAAAATTTAACTTGAAATATCTTAGGTAAAAGTGTGGATATGAAATTTAAATAATTAATAAATACCAAAGGTCCTTTATAAATTTTTTTGTTCCAAATAGAATTAAATTTATGCATTGATTCTCAATTCTTTGCCTTGTAATAAAAGTATATTATATGAGTTCTTGTGTTCATACCTTTAGTACTCGAGATTTATTTTATAAAAACTTTTCAGGTCAAATGAATATTTTAGAAATGGTTTGAGGCAGAAAAAAAAAATCAATATAAAAAAAGTATATTTTTACCATCACAATTTGGGCATCTAACTAGCTAGGTGAAATATAAATGTCTTTAAACTTTTTCAATATAAAAAATTATACTATGAAGTTGAGTTATTTTTTAAACTACACAAAATAATAAGCCACGTTTTTCAAACATTGATTAGCGTAAAATCCAATTTAAAACAATTGAACAGCATCTTCAAAATATGGCACACATTGTCACATACTCTATCTCAAAGTAAAATATTTTACTTCATTTATAACCAATTTTGAACTATTCAAATGTTTAAAACGGTTCAAATGTTTAATTGTAGGGATCTAAAATTATTTTTTACCACCTAAGAATTTAGTAATATCAATTTATTAGGTTATTAGTGCAAACAATTCTATTAATAATTATATAAATGTGAGAAAATTTGGGCTTAATGGTTTATTTCGTATTTGATTAGCAGTTAATTTCATATTATCAATTTAATCTTCAGGGGGGGGGGGGGGGGGGAACATGCCCCAAAGTGCTTCACATGGGAGCATTGTTAATCAACAAACATTGAAAAATAAAGTTACCCTATTTTGAAGATAAGGTAATAAAGTAAATTGATTTTGAAAAAGAAAAATTCACAATGCTGGATGAAATTGTAGTTATTGGGATATCAATAACAAAACAATTAAAATTATGATATTATTGATCGGGATATTAAAAATTATCCCAAAATTATGAATCATAAACCATAATCAAGTAATAGACATTTTTTTAAAAATTCTTAAGAATTCCATTTTCCAATTTGGTTTATTATTGTTAAGTTATATTGAGTTTAATTTCTACTATTTTATAAATAAGTATAGAGATTTGTTGTGTTTAACTACAATCTTTTAGTGTAATATTGACTAGGTCCTTATTCCATATACGTATGGAGAAATCCCACCTCCAGCAACCTATCCTTTAATTTTGAGTAATGTAGTTTATTTTTATATTTCACTGTATTATTTTATTTTTTATGATTTTCTCTTTAGGTGGAGGTTTATAAAAATTTCTTCCAATTTTACATTAAATTACATTCATCTCACGTTGGGGTAGGGGCGGAGCCAGGATTTGATTTTTTTTGGGGGGGGGGGCGAAAATTAAAGAATAGAACCCATAGAGTTGGTATTTGAAATTAGGGGGCGAAAATTACAGAATTTGACCCAAAAGTTTAGGAAATAATGTTTTAGCCTCATAAATGTTTCATATATTTTCATTAAGGTCCCTCCATGAGACTTTTTAATAAGGACTAAACTGAAGATATTGAAATGTTTATGAGGCAAAAACATAATTTCCTAAAATTCTTAGTCAATGCTGTAATTTTAGGGGGGGCGGGGGCCACCCCTAGCCCCCCCTAAACCCGCCACTGCGTTGGGGGATGTAAATGCTTGTTTGAGATAAAAATATACTTCTCATAAATCAAATTCTCACACTCCCTCTCAAGTTGGATCATATAATCACATATGAAAGTATCTTGTAGGTATTTTAGCTGAAATTGATTTTTTTGGGAACAAAAATAGTACTCTAAACTCTTCATAAACGTAATTAGTTAACTGGCTTTTATTTGTACTTACCTCCTCACTTTTCATTGCCAATCTAAAACAATATTATATTCCCTCTTATCCTAATTATAAGAACATTTTTTATACATTTATAATAATTATTTTGTTGAAAAATTAAATGATAGAAACATTTTGAATCTGAATTCTCACTGGTGATTAGAAGATCAAGTTTTTTTTCTTTTTTTTTTTTTAAAAAAAAAACCGAGAGAATAATAAATAGGAGTGAGATTTACATGTCCGTTGAGTTTATTCAATTTATCTATTTCTTTTCTTAATCGACTTTTCAACCACAAAAAAGAATCCATATAAAAGATATCTCACCTAATTTAGTCAGTGCCCTATTTAAGAAGTTATATAAACTGAGTATGAAAAGAATTTCCTTAAGCTATATGCCTATATATATTCATAATAAAAAGACATTCAATTTTTCTTCTGTCTTAACTAGCAGCCGTATAAACCTAAGAACGTTCTTTACTCTATATGTTAGGCATATATGATAGACTAAATAAATTTTTTTATCAAAAATAACAAACAGATCTAGTTGTCAAACCTTTGTTTTTATAAGTTGTTAGGAATGTGGATAATTATTTTTTTGGGATTTGTATGTAATTATTCTAATTCTATTTGGTTTAAATAATTTCTTCACCGTAAATCAAGGCCAAAAAGAGGTTCCTAATAAAGATAATTTTTTTGAATGAATAGGTGGAATTTTCAACATCCCTTTAAGTCTAAGGATCGACACACTTATATTTAAAATAGTGCATAATATTGGATGGCAACATCAACCATCAACGTGTGATTTAATGTAGTTCAAACCAATGAAATCATTGAATGCATCAAGCATTGAAAGTTTCCATTTAAGGTTTACAATTTATAACAGCTTTTAAGAAAATTCAAAATTTAGAACCAATTAAATTATAACTTAAATTTTATTTAATATTTTTTTTATATATTTTTATTTCATTTCCAAAGTTTATATAATTTAAATTCAATTTCTCTAACTTTGACATAAATATTACATTCTTGTTTAACTTTTTCATTTTTATCTGAAGTCTCATTTTTTCCTTCTAATTTCTATTTTTATTATTTTTCTAATATAAATAATACTATTTTATTTTATGGATGTGTCATTTAAATTATTTTTCCAAATAAGCTTAATTAAATGGTGTTAATTAAGGAAAGCCATTTGGTTATATTTTCTTTTAAAAAATAATGATTGAGAAAATAAGTAAAAACGAGGTAAAATTAAGGCACTATATTGAAAAAAAAAAGGAAATTGTTGGGCAAACCGTGAAATTTGAAGTAAAATAAAAAAATTCAAATTAAAACCATATTAAATTATAGAATGAAAGTGAAACTAAACCAAAATTGGGATATCCATTCAAAATTGAATAAAATCAAGAGATAAAATTGTTAGTTCTCAATGTTTTGATGATAACAAATACTAAGGTTTTGATTCAGCATTTGTTGCCCAAGTAAGAATATACTCGAGCAGGGATCTATCTCTACTCGAGCACACTCCATCTAATAGTGTGTTAAGTGTTTTACAAAAGCTTACTCGAGCATCAGTTAAGTAATGCTCGAGTAGCCTACTCGAGCAAGGCATTCTTTGTGCCCGAGCAAGGTCGAGTTAGAATGAAGAATACGCTCTGTCAAGCTGCTACTCGAGCAGCAGGTAAGTAATGCTCAAGCATGAGGTAAATCTTCTCTGTTTGCTTGAAACTCGAGCAAGCTTTCTATGTTGCCTGAGCATGATACTCGAGCAGATCTATCAGCCTACTCGAGCAGTCACAATCCTCCATCTTGACTGCTCTTTGTCTGAGGTATACTCGAACATGGTAAACTTGGTACTCGAGCATACATATTTATTTCATTGTTTTCTTCTCTGTCTAACTAATGCTCGAATAAGTTCTCAGGTATATTCGAGCAATCTACTCAAGCATAACATAAATGCTACTCGAGCACCAGCAACACTTCTAATTCAGTAAGGAGTTTGATGTTACTCGAGCAATAGAAATTTAGTGCCCGAGCATGGTACTCGAGCATGAGATCGATATTCTACGAGCATGAGTGACTTTCACACTTCTGCAAAGGCTTTTACACATGTCTGCTCGAGCAACCAAGACCATCTACTCAAGCATGGTTCATCGTTTATCAGAACATACAGTAATCATGAAATCATTAATTTGACCTATCATTCGTATCTTTATTTAAATCTCATTTAAGTTATTTCTAATCATCTTTATGAGTGATTTGCAGTGGTTTAATCTTGTTCAAATTGAGATTAGCCAAAAAATCGTTCGTTGTGTCAGAAGCATTAAATGCTTATTCAGAAAAACAGAGCTACAATCGGAATGGGATTTTGTAGCAGTCGAAGACAATCCTTCGAGGCATACTTATTCCTGCTATTATGCTGAGTCACCCTCTGCACAAGTAGAATATCGACGGCGAAACATTTAATGAAGCAACGGTCGATTAAACTCAATGGAATTCATCTGTGCCTAAAGGAATTACAAAGAGACACAACGGCTCCATTCAAAGCTTCACAACGGCATTAATGGTAGATGATATAAAAGCTCAGCTCATTCAATTCCGCCAACTACCAAAACTCTACGCATTCAACTCTGTTTTACTGCGATCAACTGTTTCATTAGCTTCATTTAATATCTTCAGATATTATTTGTACTTCAGTATTTATTAATTATCTAGTCAGTGAGGAGTTAAACACTTATTTGATTTTCTGTTTAAGGGATGTGATGAGGGGAGAAAGCCATCCCCATATTTTTAATTGTTCAATATATTTGAAGACGTATAAAAAAAATCTGAAGCCCCTTCTTTTTTCCTTCATCATTTTCATCCCCATAGGTGGATTGCAAAATGAACAGTAAAAATTCAGAACTTTATAAAATCTTTATTTTTATTTTCAGGTAGTTTACAATTGTGAATTTGTAGGTCAAATTTTGAAAGTTCAATTTTTTTTTTATGTAAATACCATATAATTTTCTAATATACTAGTATTAAATCTTAATCATTCAATTTTAATTCAAAGGCGGGTATTGAATGAGGAGACAAAAACAGAGAAAAATTGATGGGAAAAAGATCCAAATTCAGAGAATGAATATTGAGATGAACAAGAGTAGTTTGATTTGAAAAAATAAATGAAAAAAAATAGTTTGAAATTTAATAGTCAAAGAATTAGAAGGTCCAATAAAAGATTCAGACACAGAGAAACATACGAGCTTCATCGTTCTCTATTTCTTTCTTTTTACATTTTTAATATGAAGTATTCTCTAATAATAATAGAAATTAATCTCTCTTATAATAATGAATTAGCGAATAATAGACTCCTTTCGACAAGGTTTGATCTATAAATAAAAGCTGAAAATCAAAATCACGGCCACTTGTTTAAGAGATAAGAATTTTTATCACTCACGTAACAAATCTAAATTATTTAATTTCCTATCTCTTTCATTAATAGACTCTAAAATTACTAGAGATTATTCATATTAAAAAAATTCATATCATATTAAGTCAGTTTTCTTTTTGACACGATACATAGTTTGAAGGGAAATTCCACAAGTTATTCATTGTACAATTGGTTTAAAATAATAAAATTATTCATTTACATACAAACTACAAAATCTACATGCACTTTCTAGCTACGAATTCAAATACACGGTACACAAAGAACTTTCTATTATATCTCATATGACTATTCTTCTTTCTTAGCAGCCAAATAAACCAAAACGTTTTTCAATTTTATTTATTACTATTATTTTAAAGAACTCTTTATATTTTTGCTTTGAAATAACCATTTTTGGGAAAACTGTATGTTTTAAAAAACGTTATGGGGAAATCACATAATATAACCAAATAATGAAATTAACTACAAATACGAAGAAGGGACCTTAACTTTCTGAAATTACTCCAATAGGCCTTGGCTCTTTCTTTCTTTCTTTTTTTTTTTTTTGGGGGGGGGGGGGGTGGGGTGGGAATTTTTAATATGATGTAAGGAAACTTGAAATTAACTCTATAATTTTAGGGTGGCACTTGCATTTTTTTTAATTTAAAAAAACTGTTATGATCAAACAATACAAGGCAACCCAGAAAGTGATTATTGCTAAATTTGGGAGCGAAACTTATGAAGCTTTTCTTTCTGGAAAAACAACTTGTAAATTTTCAGCATCTCAATTGATAGAAGTTTTCGATAAAAAAAAAAATTAAATAAATAAAAAATGATGGCAGTTGAATTGAAGAGTGGCACTTGCAAATTTATTTTGTATATATTACTTTTTAATTTAAAAGAAAAAAACTTGCAGATATTCAACTTTACACCTTAGAGAAAATTAATTCGAGGTCCTTATAGTTTCATTCAATTTTGAACAAGGTTCCTACGTTTTCCCCCTTTTTATTGAGTCCTTCAACTTTCTATAGTTGGATAAGTTAGTCCTTGCCATTAAATATGAACTAACACTTTGAAATTGTAACAGTGTTTGTCCATATTTAACAACAAGTACTACCTTATGTAACAGTAGAAAGTTGAAGGACCTGATTAATCCCCGGGGGGGGGGGACCTGATTTGAAATTGAATAAAACTATAGTGATCTTTGAGTTAATTTTCCCTTAAAATTAACTACTAAATTTGGGAGTGGCCTTTACGAATCCAATTTGTATGAGTTGTATGTACACCTTCTTTGAAAAATATTTGTTAATATTTTTCTACAAATTAAAAGATTAAGGGATTCAGGAGTAGTATCAGAAATTCGATATCCTTATTTATAATTATTTTCATTACGTACATTCCCATATTGTAATTTGCCCTAACAATTCCCCCTTACATTAAGGCCCGAAATTAAAGGGCAAAGTTCATTTTTTATGATGACGAACAAGAAAAGGAGGTATTGTTCAATGTATGGTTAGGGACCGAATGTGAGTCAATGGTCATAGTCAATATTGATGGAGAAGTCAATGGTTCAGTCCATATCAGCCATAGCGATTTATTGGAAGTAATTTGATCCACAGAAATTATTGCTCCATATATTTTTTTTCGTAGCAAAATTATGTAAGCTTTATATGAGTACCTGTTCTGGTATAGAACACAGATGTCTAGCCCAATAGACTAGTATATATATATTGGATCGAGTACTTCCTCCCAAATATCTATGAGGCAGATACCTAATAGAATATTGGATCACTGTGCACAAGAGAGGCTTTCACCAAACGAGGTAGTATATGTCCACAGCGACGATAGTATCGTAAATAGTGAAGAGTAAGTCCCTCATACCTAGTGTTTACCTTTTATTTATATGGTGTACCTTAGGGTTAGGGCTTATGGGGCCTGTGCGCTTTGTAGTTCAAGTATCTTGGCTGCTAGATCTAGGTCAAATCCCTTGATTGCGATCTTTCCTGATAATAGCCTTGGTTATAGGTTGGTTATGATCTTCCTTCATTATGAGCAGATCCTAATGAGAATGTTTCTTGTTGGGCCATCCCGTAAATGAGCCTAAGATAGGTCCGTAACAGTACCTAAGGTGCTTCTTCTAATTAAATTAATGTTTTTCCATGTACATATGTACACACACATACATATACATGTACATCTATGTATGTATGTGTGTCGACAATGAATTCAATCCTAATTAAATAATCACTAATTGACTGAAACGTTATTAGAATATTATATGAACTACGGTCATTATAATTACACTCAGTAAAATTTAGTCATCATGGTAAGGTAAATTCTATCCCCTAGCTAACACTCTATTGATTGTTCACTGTGTATAAATTTTTATTCTCAATTAATTAATTACACACACACATATAGATTATACTCCTCTAGTCCTATTTATAAATAATATTCTTTGTCAGGTAACAATCTTGCTTTGCTTAAAAACAAATTAATGCACTTTTTCAATTTTTACCTTAATTGCATGTCTACTCATTATCTCTCTTCTTTTTCCCACCCATTCTCTCTCTCTCACACACTCATCATCTTCATAAATAATTGCATGTTTGGAAAAAATTATATCTTTTACATATTCACTGCTTTTAACTAATTTCAACTACCAATTCGGTGTGTGATTTGAGTAATTGTTGCTTCTTTAAAAGGCTAGAGGGAGTAATAATTATTAGAAAATTCATTCTGGTTCAATGGCAAGAAGATTAAACAAGAAAGAAAGTGGTCATGAGTTCAAACTTTGGAGAAGGCGCCATTTAAGTTGATAACATATGGTGGTGTGGTGGCCGGCTAGCCATCTTAGGTAATTCAGCGACTGTCGGGCAACGAATTTTTTGCGACGAAAAAGTTACCACTGAAAATCAATTTTTTTGTAGTGCAATAAATAGTTACAGTTAATAAATTCCTTCTTACAGTTAATAATCATTAAATTATCGAACTGGGTGGTACAACTGATCAAACTGTCAACCGAACTGGGTGGTCCAACTGATCAAACTGTCAACCGAACATGCTAGTAGCTTGGTTTGGACCAAAAAACCATTTTCATAACTGAACCAAGTTGGACCGGAATTGAGATGATATATATTTAGCTTAAAACCAAAATTAAAATAGGAACGAGAATGTGAGAAGGTATTTGTACCACTGAAGCAAAACCAAAATCAAATATTATTTAATCACTGAGTCCGTATTTATACAACATTATCCTTTCTATCCTAAATGAGTCATGGGCTTTACAACTCAGGAGCAATAACTCAATGCACACCTAATAACACAAACATCCAGAAATATTGTAACTAATATCAATGCGCTTAACACCTCCTTTTATGTAGAGGACTATAGATATCAATAGTGCCTAACTTGCGCAATAGCCTCTCATGATCCTTGCTCCCAAGCGCTTTAGGAAAGACGTCGACCAGCGGGTTTTTACTGCTTACATGCTGTAAGTCAACCATCACCTCTAGCAATTTTTCACGGAAAAAGTGACAGTTGATCACAATGTGTTCGGTCCTTTCGTGGAAGACCAGAACTATCACAGTAAACTGGTACTTTCACGAGTCCCTTCACGTTCAGATCTCCCAACATCCAAGTAACCACACAATCTCTGAAACGACACTTCCTAGAGCTCTACATTCTGACTCCGTTGAACATTTTGAAACCGTTTCTTGCTTCTTCGTTTTTCCCAACAAATCAGTGATCCTCCTAGTTTGATAATGTGGCCACTCACTGATCTTCTTGTATCATGGCATGTCGCCTAATCAGAATCTACTTAGCACTCCATTTTTTTGGTTCTCTGTGGCGCTAAGAAGGGATCCCAAGTTGGGGCACCCTTTGAGATATATCACCATCACTTGTTTTGCAGCATTCAAATGAGACTTCGTTGGTGCACTTATGAACTGGCTCAAGGTCTACACGGAAAAAGAAATATCTAGCCTAGTAGAAGTGAGATAAGATAATCTACCTACCAATTTTCTGTTGGTGGTTGGTTCTTAGAGAAGTGGATCTTGCTTATCGGAATACTTTCGCCTTTTATTCTAGTTTCCCTTCCCAACTCCTCTTCTTCATATACTATCCGCACTTAACCTCACGTTGCATTCTATAGGCACCTTTCCCTACATCGGAAATAAAATGAAGTATATATTTTGTAACATCCCATTTTCAAAAGCAGTATATATAATTTTGTTTTCATCAGAGTAGAGTATCGGAGCGATTGAGTAACTGATACTTATATTCAAAATGCCGTAAGTCCGATTCTGACACAAAGAATAAAGACATTGATTTTGGACGTCTAACGTCAGTGTAACTATAAAAACAGAAGAAGTCTTCAGTCGGGTCTCTGTGCCTTCAGTCGGGTCCCTGTGCGGCCTGCTTGACTTTCTCCTCGGTCCTCGGTTCTCCCGAACTCGACGCTATGTTAAGAGAGGTCCAATGCACCGGACCCTGTGTAACGGTTAATCTCATGTTTACATACATCATATATGTACTACGAGATATTCATGGAATTTTGGCGACACTTACTACGTTCAAAGTAGGGTATACATAATCGATATATATGGCAATAACAATACGATCGAGATGTAAGGTTAAGGCACAACAGGCATTGTACATAATCAGATATGGACGGCAATAACAATACAGTCATATGTAAGGTTAAGGCACAACGGACATTGTACATAATCGGATATGGACGGCAATAACAATACGGTCCGATGTAAGGTTAAGGCACAAAGAGGAAATACAAAGCATGACGGAGGAAAATACATATATGCATACAATAACCATCGAGTTAGTGTTACAAAGACGCGAACGTACCTTCGTTGACGGAAAACGAAGACGTTTGATGTAAAAAATGATACTTTGATTTAAAAAAAAATGCAGACGACAAATGCAAGACAACAGCGGTATGACAATGGTACGTGATTACAGATATCCTATAAGGATAATATCATATTTATCAAAGTCTAACATCATAACAGTGCATTTTAGGTACAAATTACCATTTTGCCCCCCGACTCCCTAATCGGCGGAATTTCGCCAGAGCTTCGCTATTTTGACTCTAATCTTCCAAAATTTTGCCATAACTCTTTACCAACATATTTTTTGAAATATATATTATATTTAACCCAAAAACATGATATCTACAATATATTGGAAGATTAAAGATCAAAACAACATTCCTACTATAACTACCGAACAAAACACCGAAGCTTAAGACTAGGGACCGAAGAACTTACCCAGGGCTTCGCTACACTTTCTCCGGACTCCTCCTTCTCTCTAAAATCTCTCTAGGTTCAAAATTTTGGTGTGGGAAATGTGAAGAAGGAGTGCCTTCTATTTATAGGAAAAAATGGGTCACTATTCATGCTTTATCTGATCAGTTTTCGGCCGTCGGATATAGGGTTTTTGAGAGACTCCATCTTGGCCCTCCACATGTGCATGCCGACCTCACTTGTCCCTAAAAGTCAACAAAGTGATGTCATGCATGATGTCACCTTCTTGCTTTATGTGATTGTATCGATAAAGTTCTCATTCGGTGCTCCAATCGCGTAATCTTAGCGAATCTCAAAAATCCGACAACACATTTGAAGGTTTATTCATCTTCTTTCAAAATACTTAGTTTAACTAAATTTTTGATCCCATTAAGGGTATTCCGTAGTCTGCTGAACATTTTCGGACAAACGCCGTCGGTTACGGCAATAACTTCCGGTAGCACCAACTTCTAGACAAAAATTCACTGGTTTATAATATGTCATGACCTAAGAAACCTAATTCATGGTTTGTCACAACGGTCTTGTTTTCTATGGATTCTCGTTTCTACTATCGCCTTTTTCTTATTTACCCGTCTCTTATTTACTCCGTTGGTTTCATAAATGACTTCGGAGATAGCTCACTCCGAGATAAAATTTCACTTGTTTATATTAAGTCCAGATGTTATTGACTTAGTTCACCTATTTTGAAGTAGGATTTTATTTCTATCGGTTCTCATTTAGCCAACTAGTCTTTCTACCGAATATATTATTATTTAATTCTAAATATCTATATATTATTTTTGAAATAACCACAACCCTTTTCACACTATTTTCTTATTTATTATTTTTATTATTTATTTTCTAATTACTTAATTTATGCCTTAATTACCTTAATTAAGCAATTATCCCATGCTTAAACAATTAGCCACTAATTACTTAACTAGTCACTTACTAATTGTTGATAATTTTCTTAATTAGGATAAATTATTATCTCACAACTATTTTACTGACTTTGGTATTTTATGCTCCATGTAAAATATTAAAAATCATGGGGTCAATTATGATCCCCAAAATAATATTTAATTTTGCCTCATTATTTTCCAAGGAAAATAATCCCAAAAATTCCTAAAATTAGAGACAACATACTTTCTAATTTTTAGCAAATATTTTATTGCCTTATCAGATTTATCATAATATTTTCAGGCCATTTTATGCCCCACAATTGCATTTTAGGGATTTTTAGCTCTTTATCTCTTCAAATTTCCATAGAAATTACCTTAGAAAATAAGGTACTTATTACTTATTATTTGAGACTACAAATTCACCTATTGCCAATAGGTATTATTTGTTAAAATATAATATTCCGATAAATAATTATCCGGGTATTACATATTTTCTTTGGCAAAGAACAATACCTTTTTCTGATCTTACTGGCTCCAAACCCATATCAATGTTGGCCAGACAAGCCATCTATTACCCTCAAGCGTTTACCTAAGCACCTAGGAGCTAGGATGCCTCCCCTAGTACCTTGACATACTACAGGATCGAACCCGCTTCATTTGGTTAGAGTGTCGACTTCTTTACTAGTTTTTTTGATACATAGGCGATAGGGGAGGGGGGGTTCGAACCCAGGACCATAGGGGGGGAAACAATTCCCAATACCATTGCACTACTATGAGTGCTGGTACTTCTTTACTAGTTTTTTTTTTTTTTTTTGCTAACAACACGAGGGCTAGATGCCCAACAAACAAACACAAAACATTACATCACCGGGGGAAATAAATCCCTGTTTGTCTTGGCAAACCCAAGATCTCAAGCAAGAAGGACAATTATACAAAATATAAGAGGTAGAAATACCCATCTTGGCTAATACATCAGCTATCCTATTCGACTCACGAGGAATAACCTTTAGCTTAACTTCCCACTGACGATTTAAAAGGCTCCTAATCTCCAGATGCAACAAGCTACCTGCTGTGAATGTAGGGTCCTGGATGAGATGAATTACTTCCATTGCATCAGATTCGAGGATCAAACGCCTCAAGCCCATCCTACGCCATCCGCAAGGCCTCATAAATAGCCCATTCTTCGCCATATTAGCACTGCGAAGCCAATTTTTTAGTGAAACCAAGCAAGCCAAGAACCCGAAATTTGTTTCTAAATATTCCCCATAACCCGCGAGAGCGTAATCCACAACCACCGCCCCATCAACATTAATCTTAGTCCATCCCCAAAGTAATACCAACCCCCCGACCCACTTAAGCCTTCATGATTCACTACAATAGAATCTCGCATGATCCATAATACAATAATTCTCCCAGACATGCAGAAAAGAATGTGACGGGGTTAGTGGGTTTCGAGAAGTTAGATTCAAAAATACTACGGTTTCGCCACTCCCAAAGCTTCCATATCGCTACACCAAAAAATATCTTCCACCTCCTTCCAGCCAATAACCCAATAGACTTTCTTAAGTTCATGTTCATCCAAGACCTTAAATCCGCAGCAAAGAAGGAAGAAGCATACCTGTCCACAATCAGCTTGTTCCACATATCCCGAGCATAAGCACAGTCTCTAAGAATGTGTAGAACATCCTCAACTCCTACTTGACAGAACCCACAGAGAGGAGAGGAAGGAGACCAAGAGCTCCTCCATAAATTAGATGGAAGTTTATTCGAAAGAACCTTCCACATAAAAATCCTGATACGCTCCACTCCTTTCCACTTCCAAATATCCTTGAAAAGGTTATCCCGCCATTGGCTCATACAAGGAAGTGACAGAGAATAAGCACTCTTAATAGAAAAACATCCATCACTCGTCTCTCCCCAAATCATCAAATCATTCCCAGCCCCCGGCCGGGGAGGTAAGATCGGGGCAATACGATTTAGCCCATCAGAGTTAATAACCTTTCCTATTCTATTGACATCCCATATTCCATCCTTAACCCAGTCACCAACACATGAGCAATCCTCATCTTCCGACAACGTTCTAGTACAAAAATCTTTCAATTTTAAGTCTACTCCAACCCAACAGTCATGGAAAAAATTAACCATTTGGCCGTTACGAACCTGCCATTTAGTGCCCTTATCAATCAGATCTCTCTGAGAACAAATAAATCTCCACAACTTAGAGTCACCATCCTTATAGTTCAACAATGAATCCTCTTCCCTTAACATATATTTATGCAATGAATATCACACCATAACCCCTTTGCACCTACGCACGCCTTCCAAGCTAACTTTGCACCACGCGGCGAGAATTAACCATGGATAGATTTCTAAAGCCCAACCCCCAAACTCTTTGGGTCTCCTCAATTGCTCCCAACCAATGGAATGAGAGAGTTTAGAGAACTCATCATGACCCTAAACAAAATTCCTCTGTAATCTCTCCACTTCCAAGCAAACACTCATAGGTAGTTTTGCCACCTGCATTGGATAGATAGGAATAGCGCCTACTACCGCCTTAGCTAACGTTACACGCCCCGCCATAGAGAGACTGTTTGCTTTCCACATGCATAACTTAGCCCTTACTCGATCAATGACATATTGAAAATCCTCACTCCTCCTCCTACATCTTGAAAGAGGAAACCCGAGATATCTCCCAATCTCGCTAGAAACCTGCATACTAGTCTTATCTCTAATTCTCACTTTAGTCCGAAGAGGGACTTTAGGGGAGAAAAAGATGGTTGATTTCGAAGTGTTAATCTTACCCCCGAAGGACATGAATCTATTCAAGCAGTTCAACATACAATCAGCTTGATTTTCAGTCGCAACTCCAAACAACAACAGATCATCCGCAAACATTAGATGAGATACCTTGGGACCTCCCTTTGGAACAAAGATAGGCTTCCAATTCCCCCCTTCAACCTCGTCACAAATCATATGGGACAATTTGTCCATGCACAATACAAATAAGAACGGAGACATAGGGTCCCCTTGTCTCAGACCTCTTCTAGGGGTGAATGACTCGGATTGAGAGCCATTCCACAAAACACTAAAGGAGACCGAAGAAACACAATCAATAATCAAATTAACAAAATCATCCTCAAAACCCACTTCCAATAAAACCTGTTTAAGAAAACTCCAACTGATTCTATCATAAGCCTTCTCAAGGTCGATCTTCCAAGCCATAAGACCATTTCTACTACCATCGTTCTCCAAAATATTCAAGCATATTGGGTTATGATCAGAGAATTTAGAGCGAGGGCATACCTGTACAGAGGAGAAAGAAAACACTGAAAATAAAGCATCATTAGCCAAAGCTCGATCAAGACGCTCCATTAATCTGCCTCCTCCCGTCCTTCTCGGCCCTCTCCATGTGAACCTAGGACCAGAGAATCCTAGATCAGTCAAATTACAGCTACTGATACGATCCGAGAAGACTCGGAACCTCGGTTCATCGCTTCCCGAGCTTCCCGTCCTTTCCCCAGATGAAATAATATCATTAAAATCTCCTAATGCCACCCAGGGACCATCAAAAACTGTGGAAATTTTCTCCAACTCATCCCAAAGAGCCCGTTTCATAAGATGACTTGGATTCGCATAAATGGCCGTCAAGAGAAAAAACGGCTTCCCTCTTAACGCACAATTGAAATGCATAAATTGTCGATCAGAGGAAACCAACGACACAATGATGGAATTGGTCTTCGAGACCGCAACCAGCCCTCCAGATCTCCCCACACTAGCCACAAAGGAAAACCCGTCGAACCCCATAGTCTCAAAAAATTTAAATCTGTTCGCTTCAACACACTTAGTCTCTGCAAGAATAATGAAGCAGGGGTGATGACGCCGATCAATGAGTTTAAAGTTCGAAGGAGATCCTCCCGCAAGCCCCTCTACAATTCCAATAAAGAATTTTCCCCATTATCACAGCAAGGACTCAGATAAAATACTCAAACAAGCAAGAGCCTTATTCCGCTTGGGCTTCAAGCCCATTCGAAACTCCCTTATGATCATCTGGTGTCTCATCTACCATGGAGCAATCTGGATCATCTTGGGCCGAATCAGCCCAAAAACGCCCCATAGACTCAGCAGCTAACAGAGGTTCACCGGGGACTAGAGGGATATTTGGCTGGGAATTAACAGCCCAATTAATAACATCCACTTGGTCCATCTTAAGCTCCTCCATAGTCAAACCTTTCTCTGAGATATTCCCTGACACATTATTAATCAAATATTTCTCTCTCCCCATCTCCTTCCGTTCCTCTTCCAAAAGCACCAGATCCGTAGACCTCCTCTCTTTTTTGTTATTCTTTGAGATTGTTTTCACAATAGAGTTTTCCCCCGACGTACCAGACTTATCCAATATCTTCCCCTGTGCGCCTCCCTTTTTTCTCCGGGTAGTACGATTTGGTTCAATGTTCCTTGGTACCTCCACCACCTCAGTTTCGACATCATGCATCCCCTCCAATGTAGCATCTGCACACGCTGATACTTCTTCCACAGCTTTTTCCGCCACTACCATTACATTTTGACTCTTCTCCTCTACAGCCAAAACATCAAACCTAGAGCCCTTCCCCATACTGTTAGACTGACCTGGTTGCTTCTCAGAGTTCCCCTTCTTTTGCCTTTTTGGTCTAGAAACCACCCTCCATATATCAGAACCATCCTTTTTTTCATCCATTACAGCTGTACGCACCTTACCATCTACAACACTCTTCCCCTCCACAAACATCACCGAGCTACTTGGCACAACCCCGATTTACATGCCTCAAGTTTATGCCCATAAACACCACGACCTAACACATAAGTCATGAAGACCTTCATATTCAACATAAAAATCTTCACCATCCAAAGAGAATCCTGACATTAGTTGTTTCCCTAGATCCACATGAACACAAATCCTTGCATATCTACCCCGTAGTTGACATGATGTATTAAAATCCACCTTAATGATCTCTCCAATCCTATCTCCAATCCAGGTGAGAGCATCCTTATCATAGTATTCCAGAGCTATTTTTGGCATCCTGACCCAAACCGCTACTTTGTCAGTGGTAGCACTCCATAGTTGAAACAAAGGTTCCCAGGGTCTAACAGTGAGGTAATGATCAAACACCATCCATGGACCTCCAGTCAAGGCATTAAGATAGTCATCCTTATTAGTAAATTTCACAACAAAAAACCCATTTCCAATATTAATCAAGCTAATGACTCCCTTTTTCGCCCACAGAGATTGCAATATTGACAACAGCAATTTGTAACCAACATTCTTACCAAGAATTTTCACTATAACAGCATTATTCCAAGCCTTATAAAGCCTCTTCTTCATTTTCTCAGAGAATGTAAAAGTAGGAAAGTTTCTACCTGGTTCCTCCTTAATTGTGCACAAAGGATGACCATCATCAATGTCCGAGTCACTAAGAGAAATGGCGTTGTCCGACAAAGCATCCTTCCCATGACTTGCTTCACCTTCTACGCAAACTTCGTTGATGCCTTGAAGTTTATCAAAGAAAAGATTGACCACTTTCCATGGCTTAGCCACTCCACCGAGGACCTCCATTATTAACTTTCTTTGAGCTTCTATTAACGATCCTCCCTTCGCGAAAATAGATACCAGTGGAGTACTCTTCTTTCTTAACACAGGAGCCATATCCGTTACAAACAGAGCGATTACTGAGTATTCAGAATGAAAAGCTCAGTGCCGCTGGAACAAGGGAGGCTAATCAGAAAAACCCAGACCCACGAAAGTTACAGAGAGAGACCGACGGTGGAAGATGAAGAACGGAGGTGAGCTACTGAAATGAAATCCGACTCTAGCTTGTTGTAGTTCCTTCTGAATCGTGGCAGGCCGACGGAAAATATGTAAGATGAGACGAGGACGATGGTTGAAATGAAATGAAGGTCGCTGGCTGGTTCTCAGATTCTGGCGCTAGTTCAGTTCGGTGACAGAATGAAAAGGAAGAGGGGCGACGGTGGCTATTGGTGAGGTTTAGAGTGATGGAAGGTGAAGTAAGACGATGAAGAAGGTGGAAAACGAAGGTCCCCTGCTCGCGGCGCTCCTTAGGTTTTCCATAGCCTAGAAGCGAGTATGTTTCGTTAGTTACTATATTTCTGTTTTAGCAATTTTAGAAAAAAGGAACATTGAAAGCCCTCGTCTACTTCTTTACTAGTTGAATCCAAAGACGAGGTTGAAGCTTTCTTCAACAAAACCAAACACAGAAACACTGGGCCGCTTCCACAAGGCCTTAGGGATTCAGCTTGCTTTGGTACCAGGAAAATGTATGGGCTTGTACCACTGAAACAAAACTAAAATAAACCATTATTGAATCACTGTGTCCATATTTAATTATCCTTTCTATCCTAAATGAGGCATGGGCTATACAACTCAGGTCCAATAACTCAATGAACACCTAATAGCACATATATCAATGCGCATAACAGAAAATCATATGGGTTTGGGTCCTGACAATAAATGGGATGAAAAAACTTTAAAACATAACAATAAAGAATACTATCACTGGTCCTAAATATAGTACAAAGTTTATAGTGCAATTTGCTATATTTAAGACCGTAGGGTGTAATTGGCCCTCTGAAAAATTCCGATATATGTTCAAACCTTTTTGTAGAAATATGTAGTTGTTTTATTAGAAGTTGTGTGAGAGTGAGAGTAAATTTTCAAACCAACATATGTTTGTGGAGCTTAATAGAAAGAAATTGAGGTTTGGATTTGAACACTTTGAGATTCGAATTTCCAAAAATGCCATATTTAATGTTTTTCTATCAACGTTGAAGAAGAAAAGGAAACAACTATAATTAATCTAGAAAATTTGATTGAAACGGAAAATTTTTGAAAAATAAAAGATAATGGAGTTACCTAGTGGGAGAAAAAGTTGTCTGATGAAGACTTAGACTTTGGAAAATAACACAGTTGATGGCGGGAGAGGGGCAGCGCCGCAAGGAAAAAGAGAAAGGGTGGGAAATGATTGCACCAAGCCTAGGGTTTTATGAGGATGGAGGAAATTAATTATATTTAATTGAGAGATATTTATTGTAAAATTAATTAATCATTATTTCTAATCTTATTATCTAATAATAATTAATTTACCTTTTTTTAGATTTTAATATCTTTATTTTTCTACGATGCATTTGGTAAACTTTGAATTTCAAAGTATCAATTAATTAATATTGGATTTTCAGAATACAGTATCTTCAAAATTGAGATTGTCTCTCCATTAATACTATGTCTTTTAAAAGAAAAGAGAAATAGGATAAAGATCGACATTGTTAGTGGATGACTTGAAATAAAAGCGTTGGGAAGTTATACACGAGATCATATGTTGCAAGAGAATATTATTATTAAAATTTGACTGCCACTAAATTTGAGGAGCTTGATTTTAGGGGAACCAACTAACCTAATTAGTGCAAGATAAAATAAAAGGTTAAGGGGTTAAATTTAGATTTTGAATTGTCAACGAGATTTTGTACAATAGACTCAAAGATTAATGGGATCTTTATATAATTTAGTCTAAGGAATTTGTTAATCTATAAAATCAATAAGAGTTAGTGCAGTTGAGTTGTTGCAATTTTATTAAGTGATGTAATTTGTAATTGATCCTCAAACTATCAATTATATTGATTCTATTTATTAAATTTTAATTTTATTGATGAAAATAATAAATCAGAAATTAATAGTTGATCAATTTTAAAATTTACTACGTTTGCTTAATTTTCCATCCAAATTTAATAATGCATTAAACACGATGTTATGAAACTTCCATATATACTCCCTCTGTCCTTAAATAATAGGCAGTTGCCAAAACCACATCCAGCAGATCAAAAAAATTTGTCTTTGTCAGACTTCTATTTTCTTTCTAGATCTGCCCCTAATTAAAAGATCATTAATTAAGAGATGCGGGAAATTCCCATTTATTAAAAGATATTCTGAAACGTCATAATATTATAAATTACCCATTTTATTTCTCAAATCATCACGCAAATAATTAAAGAATGTATTTTAGGAAAACCAACAAGAATTTTATACAAATAATTAATTAAAATAATTTTTTTATTTCTGTAAAATAGTTGATTAGTTCTTACATCTTGGAATAAAGAAGTATAGATTACAGGAACGGACAGAGGTTATAAATATTGTATTATATTTAGGGATGGACGGGATATATATTATGATTATATGGTCATTAAAACATTATATATTTGACTGTTGAGGAAATTTATTGTACCCTTCTGGAAGTTTATAGAATAATTTGCATATATAGATTGTCTCACACTTACACATACAAAACTCGTTAAGAAAGATTTCTTAAAATCAAACCCTTTTAAGTACCATATTACGATGGAACCCATTATAATATATTCATCAAACCACAAATACGATGACTTAATCCACTAATAAGGTTTCTCCCCAACGTAGTTGCCAGGAGGATCATAGTTACAGCCAATGAAAGTTCCTCCATTATCGCACCTCACTTTGCCACACCCAACACGAACCGAATTACGCCAAACCACCTGTGTATAGTGCAAGCACTGTTGCCCGCCAATGCATGAGTTGCTCTCATAGTCATAGTATGGCTTCTCGTCCACCCACATCTTCACGGCATCATCTTCACTCATGTCGCCAGAGCTCCATGCGATGTTCTCCCCATACTTGCCGCCGCCACCGGAGTGGACAAGCTGGCAGTCCCCTTTGCGTTGGTTGGCATAGTCCTGTGCGAATTGGGCCACCGTGTCATGCCAGGCGAGAGGAGGAACGCCCACCGCTGATCTGGCGGCACTGTGGGCATTCACGTAGTCTGCCGGCGAGTCTTGACCATGGGCAAGGTGAGCCATGAGGGCAAACCCTAGAAGGATGAGGGAAATTAAAAATGGTGACGATCTCATTTTAATTTGATGTTGAGAGAGGAAATGTTGGAGTTTAATGGGGAAAATAGGTGAGACATTGAGGTATTTATAGGCTCAAATCATGGGGAATGACTGGGAAAAAAAAATCAAAATTTCATTAATGTATTGATTAACTTTCTATCTAAAGATTTGGCTATTGATGGAGCTAAGGTTATTAAACTCACGAGTTTAAGCAACCTCTTGAAAGTAATGTAAATTCGTAAGAGTTTACTTTATTTTTTATTAAATAGGTATTAATAGTGTTTTATTAAATAATTTAAATATAAAAAACAACAAAAATTTGATGTAAATATATTTTTAATCCAAATAATTGAAATTCAATCTATCCACATTCATAATTTGTTACATTTAATAAAGAAATTTTTATAAAATTCATATATAAAGCCTTTGAGCATGATCAAACTGAAAATGTAAACACGAGTTTAAAAGCAAGTTAATACATTTTTGTAAGCTAGAAACATAAAAACGGTAAACTTGATGTTTAAATTCATGAGTTTATTCGAGTTTACAACTCTCACAAGTTTACTTGATGAATTGATTCGATTTAGTAAGGTAAGAATATAAAAACGGCAAATTCGTGAGTTTGACAACAATGGATAGAGCAAAATAGTGTCATGTGATCCATGTAGCTAACCCCGCCTAGAGAGATAAAGATTTGAAATGCATATGAATAGTTTTATTAGAAACTTTTAATATTGATTAATCGTATTTGTAATGCATTCAAATAAATTTTTCCTTCAAATTATATTAATTATGTATTTATATTTTTAATTATTATCATTTATTTTAGCAGACTTTTTTTTCTTTAGTAAGATTTTTCAAGCAAATTTGAAACCTCAAAACTTATACATTGAAAAATATTTCACCTTGATTAAAGCCTTAAATCATGGGATTTCATAAACGGATAAATCAGAAATTTGAAGAATGACATTTTCAAAATAAATTATTCTGTGATTCTGTCCGTGTGTCTCCTGGAAACATATCGACATTATTCACTTTTCCTTCTTCTTTTTTTTTTTTTGGCTGAAATATATGTAATTTATTTTTCCTTATTAGCTAAAAGAAATGGGTTCTGAAACTACCGATGACTTAGATATAGGAATTTTAAAGTTTCCAGTGTGATTAAATTAAGAAACCGGATTATTAACATTTAGAATATAATTAATTACTTTGACTTGATTATGGTAATATCTCTCCATGGTAATGGCTTAAGATCAAAGGGAGAAAACAAAGAAAACATTTTTTTTAAAAAAAAAATGTTAAAAGGGGATGACTATAGAACAAAGCTCATGGAACCAACAAGCTTTTGGCTGAGGTGGTAAGGGGCCTCTTCCGTAAGGAGGGAAACACAAGTTCGAATACTAAAAAGTATACTTATTGGAAGAGGTGATAGCCCTTTTTCTCTCTAATTAAGCCTTAAGGGGAAACCCTTGATCTAATGAAAAAAGAAAAAAGCTCTTGGAAGTCATGACTCATGAGACATTTTTACAGTCTTTCCCGTTACTTTTCAACGATGAGAGACATTATAATTAAGATGAAATTGACTGCCACCAAGTTTTGCAGCTTAATTCAAGGGAACGGTGAACCCTCATTCTTTTGAAATTTCTGTGTGTTTAAATTCATGTCTATTTGTGTGTTTGTACTTTGTGTACATATAATGCATTCATAAGGACATAGAGAGAAAAATAATTATGAATATGATATAAAATTTGAACTCAAGCGAAGGGTGACAGTAGAGAGTAAGAGTGTGTAATTTATTTAGATAAAAAAAAAATGTAATTCATATCATTATATGAATACAATATTTTATTTATGTAATTAACTTCATATATAGGAATATTTATTCCTATTCATTATATTTTGAGATAAACTTCGTAATAGACATTCATTACGTGCAAATTTAAGTGGGACAAAAAATGCATGATAGGTAAAATTATATACCAAAAGTATCTTTTAATAGGATTACACTAGTACATATAGGTTAGCTAAGAAAACACTTTTGATTCTTTAGCTTTACAAATGTTTTTAGTTTGGTTTCTTAATTTATGAAGTGTCTTTTCATCTCTTGTTTTAACACTGTTAATTTCATTGGGACAAAATGTTCATATTTTAGTACTATAGGTGTTAACAATTAATTCTCAAAAGATGAGGTGATATTTTAATCTAGTTATTTTTATTTTTAAATCAAAATTAATTTGTCGGCATTTTTTTGTTATTCAAACTAACATTAGGTTTAAGGACAAAAAACTTATAAAATTAAGGGAACACACTAAAATAATTAAAATTATATGACTAGATATGCACTTTTTTTTCGGTTGCCCAGCCGATATCCAGAGCTTTGCGCTGCCCTGACTAATCCGGATCCGACCTGGGTAGCGCACTAGATATGCACTTTTTCTTATAATAAAAAAATGGAAAAGAAAATTTTGTTCCACAGACTTTTGTCAATTATCAATTTTGTCGTATAGTTTGTTCATTGTCTATTACATACCTATAGTTTAGGCATTATGGTTCCAAAATGATGTAGGTAAAAAAAGAAAAAGAACATGTGTAATACCCTGAAAATCATATTTATGATACGTATCATATTTTGATAAATAATACCTATTGGAAATAGGTGAATATGGGGTCTCAAATAATAAGTTTTAATTATCTTATTTTCTAAGGTAATTACTATGTGAAAATTAGAAAAGAAAAAGAGCTAAAATCCATGAAAAATATATTTTAATAAGGAGAAAATGGCCTAGAAACATTATGATAAATACCATATGATGCAAATATTGATAAAAACTTGGGAAATATGTTATCTTTAATTTTAGGACTTTTTGGGATTATTTCCCTGAAAATAAATGAGCATAAATAAAATATTATTAAAAAGCACTTTATGCCCCTTTATTTTTAATATTTAATATAGGATATAAAATACCAATGTCGGTTCAATAGTTATGAGATAATAATTTATCCTAAATCATAAAATTATCAACAATTAGTAAATGACTAATTAAGTAATTATTGGCTAATTAATTAGATTATGGTATAAATAAATTAATTAGTAAATAATTAAATTAAAAGAGAAATTTTGAAATTAATTAATAAAAAAAATAAAAAAAAATAATATTAAAATAATATTATAATAAATAAATATCTAGATAGAAATACTTGATGGCTAAGTAGGGATGGATAGAAATAAAATCCAACCTCAAAATATAGAAACAAAGTCAGAAACATCTGGACTTGTTATGAACAAGTGAAATTTTATCCCGGAGTGACCTGTCTCCGAGGTCAGTTCTGAAACCAACAGGGTATTTAAGACACAGGGTAGGAGAGAGAAAATGCAGATAGGGAAAAAGAGGCACTTATAGAAAACAAGTAGTTGCCGCGAATTAGGAATCTAGTGTTTTTAGATCGAACGTATTTCAAACCGGTGGATTTTTGTCTAGACGCGGTGCTTTCGGAATTTAATTCCGTAATCGGAAGGCGTCTGTCCTAAAATGTTCAGCAGATAACGGAATACCTTTAATGGAATCATAAATTTCATTAATCCACATATTTTTAAGGAGGAAGTATAGACCTTCAAAACTCTGCTGTCGGATTTTTGAGATTCGTCAAGATTACGCGATTCGGACACCGATTAGGGAACTTTATCGGTAAGTCAGCAAAGATGACATCATCCTCTTTTAGAAGGATGACATAAGCGGGACATGTGGAAGGTCAAGATGGTGCCACATGGCGAAGTGCGATCCAACGGTGCAAGATCAATATGAAGTTGTAGGTTGTTTAATGAAGTTTCATGGTTTTTAACCCAAAAACCTCTATAAATAGGAACCTCTCTTCTTCTCATTTCCCACACCAAAATTTCGAACCTAGAGAGAAGTTAGAGAGAAGGAGGAGCCCGGAGAAAGTCTAGCGAGCCCCGAGTAAGTTTTCGGTCCCTAGTCTTAAGCTTCGGTGTTTTCTTTCGGTAGTTATAGTAGGAATGCTAGCTTAGTCTTTAATCTTCCAATATATTGTAGATATCATATTTTTGGGTTAAATATATCATATTTTGAACATCATGTTGGTAAAAGAGTTCTGGAAAATTTTTGGAAGATTAGAGTCAAAGTAACGAAGTTCTGGCGAAATTCCGTCGATTAGGGGGTCAGGGGCAAAATGGTAATTTGTACCTAAAATTCCTGTTATGATGCTGAATGTTGATAAATATCATCATTATAGGATATTTGAATTAATCGTCCCGCTGTTGCGCCGCTGTCGGGCCGCTGTCGAGAAAATACCATTTTTCGTAAAACGTGTCGTTTACCGAACAACGAAGGTACGTTCGCGTACTGTAACACTAGCTCTAATGTTTATTATATGATTGTATATGGTTGTTTTGTAGTAGTGTACGAGGTTATGCTATATACACGGTATGTTACATATGAGGTTATGTCACATACGAGGTTATTATTGTTGTATCATACGAGGTTATGTTACATACGTGGTTATTATCTTGTATACGTGGTTATGTGTTTTTAATCATACATCCGTTGTGGACTGTTGTATTGATTCTTTGTTGTCGTGTATATGTAGTCGTATTTAAGCATGAGGTTACCGTAACCCGAGATCCAAATTGCAATTGGATCTCGCTCTTATCATAGTGTCGGAGTTCGGAAGAACGAGACCGAGAGAGAAATGGCGAGCCGCCGTATAGAGTCCCGACTGAAGACACTTCTATTGTTATTTATCTTGAAAACTCTCGGTCACTATACCGCTTCTGTAAACAGCCAGACTTACGGCATTTTAAATATATGTATCAGTTACTCAATCGCTCCGATGCTCTACTCTGGTAAAAAAAAAGTATACTGCTTTTGGAAATGGGATGTTACATTTTTGGTATCAGAGCAGTAGTCCTGGCATGAGTCTGACTATGTTATTCCAAAAACCTTTTGGTGCCGAAGGCAAGGCTAGTCTATGTGGATCGGCCAATCGGTCACCCTAGCACGGTGAGGCTCCCATGATAGACACTTACCTGGCCATTCTGATCGGTTAACGGAGTTAGGTTCAAAGGCCTTTTAAACTTGGAGCATGCTTTGAAAATGAGTACTGATATAGCCCTAGGTCGGTGTACAGTTTGGATCGGTATACCATCATGAACCGGTGTACCACCCTCCGATATCGGTGCATCACTCGTGGTATCGATCTCGATAATCCCACGATATCGATCTCGACAACTCTCGATAACGGTCTCCGATAATCCGATAACGATAATCGATAATCCGATAATTTCCGATAATCGCCGGTTTACCGGACGGATATTCGTCCTAGCGCCGAGCTTATATGAGAAGCCGGGCCACGCCGACGAAACTCGTGACAAGGCCACGCCGGATGAAATATCGATACGAAATTCGTACCCATGTTTGAGTAGACCGAACCAACGAAACCCGGACGAGGGGAAATAGTACGAGTGTACGTACGTTTGTAGCATTAGTGTGTTAAAGTCTGCGATAAGACTAATTATTGTCTTTTTGAATCTAACGTTTTCCCTAATAAAGGAAAAAGAGTGAGACATGGCTAATTTAAGAGGAGCCGGAGCTGAGGCCGAGGCCGAGGCAGAGGTAGAGGTAGGGGCAGACAGCCACGAATAATACCAATACCAGTACACGAACCCGAACAACGAGGACCGCAACAACTAGAGTGAAATGAGTTGCAAGAAATGCGGGGGATGCTGCAAGAACAAAGGGCTCTTATTGATGAACTACTTGCTGAAAGGCAGGAGAGAGAAGAGGAAGGTGACCGAACCGATGAGGAACGACGTAACGCCGAGGAAGGAGATGAAACCGATCATGATGATGAACGTGAAACTGAGGAGTCCGATAGATCTCAGACACCCCCTCGACGTAATAAGGCAATGGTAGTGCTACCTCAACCCAACAGAGTGGTTGAGACACGCAACATTGGGTCACCCAATTCTGCAAGCTAAAACCTCCAGTTTTTTGTGGTAAGCTTGATTCAGCTGAAGACTGGCTAATGAGGCTGGACAAGATCTTCGAAGTGATGGATTGTCCGGAAAACCGAAAAGCCCAACTTGCAGTCTATAAGCTAGAAGGGGATGCAGACAGATGGTGGAAAAGCATTGCAGTAACATTGCGGACCCGTTATTGTCCGTGACTTGGGAGAAATTTCTGGAGAAATTCAACGAACAATATTTTCCTCCTTCGATACAAGTGATCAAGGAGTCCGAATTTCTCCATATTCGACAAAGTCCCGAGGAGTCATTTGATGACTACTTCGCCCGGTTTGCCAACTGTCTCGATATTCTTCATATCCAAGCGTAACGTTGACGAGAGCTGGAAGGCAAGCAGGATGGTAGACGGGCTAAAGTATGAAATAAGGGAAAGCTGGTATCCCAACAGTTCCCAGAATTGATCCAAGCGGTGGAGTCATGCCGATTGATCGAACGTAACATAACCGAACTACGCACATCAAGAAACGACAACCCAAAGCGGCGGTGCAAGTCATGGCGGGACGAGCCGCGGAAATTCCTCGCGAGAAGAGGGAGGCACCATGGAATAACCCTCAAGGGAGAGGCAAAATGCCATTCCGATCTGAGCAACAGAACAACCCAGGAATACCTGGACCCCGACCATGTCCAAAATGCAAAACGAACCACCCAAGAACCAACTGTGCGGGGGAGCGGATCTGCTACAAGTGTCGAAGCCCGGCACTTATACACGAACCTGTCCTCGGAGGGCTACGGGATAAGGCCACAAAACCTGGCCGGGTTTTTGCTTTGACAACCGACGAGGCCGAATAATCTCCGAGATAGGATCCGCATAACTATCTCACGATAGGAGACCACTTTAGATATTGTACAACATGGGTGCTAATCACTCATTATGTCGATGATTATGCGAATCATTTTGGGATGCATATATATATATATATATATATCTTGTAGTAGCTATACCATTGGGTGTACACTATTTTGCTTATTCGTATGTCTAAATTCCAAGCCGAAAATATATCTCGTTCAAAATTTGTCTCACAAACATTGACGACATTCTCAAAATCAGTAGGACTAGCAAGTGATCAATAAAATGATCAAACGATGACGAGGGGATTGAGTCCTTATTCTAAAAACAACCCAGACACAAATAAAATCTCTCTGACAAATATTCCTTCAGAAAAGAAAAGTCAAAATTCACTATGAAGTTGATGCCTAGCATTGGATCAACATCTAAAACACCATATCAAATGCTACCGAACAAAGCACGAGAGTTTGTGACTTTGTATCAATCATCGCAGGATGGAGAAAATGACTATCATGAACACATACCCACTTTCCATGATCTACGAGTTACTCGGTTTTGTAATCCCTACGTTTTGGCAAGAGTTGACGAATGCTCGGAACACCATTTAGTTGTACATCAAAAATAGAAATAATAACATAGATATTTAGTTTCCGGATCTAGCGGGATAGTACCGTAGATTCATACCAAAATTTTTCATAATCGTTGATAAAGCTTGAAGAGTAAGACTTAAATCATTGCGTAGAACACGAGACTTTGAGATGCGCTTGCATAGCGAGAACGAAGTTGGTCACAAAGACTAAGAGTTGGTTATCCGGATCCAAGTAGATGTTATAGATTTGGTCGTGGTGCCATTAGATATGGATCGGGATATGTCTTTCATGCAGACGGGCGTGATGACTTACGCTCTCGCCTATTGAAGCCTCTCAAGTTGAACTAATCGATGTAAGACCTAGAGTTAGTGAGTATCGTATAGAATTGTACCGCTAACACAAGTGTTTGAAGTATCTTTTGAGTTGAAAGAAACTCGGGAAAGGACAAGAAGTCTGTGTTTTAATGGACGAAAAGTCCTGTGTTCGAAAACTACACCTGAGTACAGGGTAAAAGAAATCTCCTATGGTTTGATAAATAGTTGTCTTACTTGCCGTGAAAATTTTAGTTTCCGATGCATATCTCATAGTTACTACTATCCGACTGCGATCGTGTCATTGAGTAGGAGGTATCTTGTGTTGTCATGGTGTATGGGCGTCATGGAAACATTTAAGGTATCTTGTGTTACCATGATGTATGGGCGTCATGGAGACATTTTGATATCTTGTGTTGACCAGGGTATATGGGTGCCACGGAAAATACTAAATATCAAAGTACAAAATGACAAGATCTTGACAGTCAAACCTGAGCGAATTCTTGATCATCAAGCGAAGCGATCGACATATAGAGAAAAGTTCCAGAGCGAATAGTTTGAAGTTAGTTATTACAGGGGCTAAATTGGTATAGAGCAAATTTCGAGGGCGAAATTTTGTTTAACGGGGGGAGAAATGTAATACCCTGAAAATCATATTTATGATAAGTATCATATTTCGATAAATAATACCTATTGGAAATAGGTGAATATAAGGTCTCAAATAATAAGTTTTAATTATCTTATTTTCTAAGGTAATTACTATGTGAAAATTAGAAAAGAAAAAGAGCTAAAATCCATGAAAAATATATTTTAATAAAGCGAGAAAATGGCCTAGAAACATTATGATAAATACCATATGATAAATATTGATAAAAACTTGGGAAATATGTTATCTTTAATTTTAGGAATTTTTGGGATTATTTCCCTGGAAAATAAATGAGCATAAATAAAATATTATTAAAAAGCACTTTATGCCCCTTTATTTTTAATATTTAATATAGGATATAAAATACCAATGTCAGTTCAATAGTTATGAGATAATAATTTATCCTAAATCATAAAATTATCAACAATTAGTAAATGACTAATTAAGTAATTATTGGCTAATTAATTAGATTATGGTATAAATAAATTAATTAGTAAATAATTAAATTAAAAGAGAAATTTTGAAATTAATTAATAAAAAAACTAAAAAAATAGTATTAAAATAATATTATAATCTAGATATTTTGAATAAAATAAGAAATACTTGATGGCTAAGTAGGGATGGATAGAAATAAAATCCAACCTCAAAATATAGAAACAAAGTCGAAACATTTGGACTTTTATGAACAAGTGAAATTTTATCCCGGATTGAGCGGTCCGAGGTCGTTTCGAAACCAACAAGGTATTTAAGACACGGGGTATAATTAGAGAGAAAATGCAGATAGGGAAAAAGAGGCAATAAAACAAGTAGTTGCCGCGAATTAGGAATCTAGTGTCTTGAGTCGAACGTAATTCAAACCGGTGGATTTTTGTCGATTTGGTGCTTTCGAAGTGAATTTAATTCCGTAACGGAGGGCATCGTCCTAAAATGTTCAGCGAGATAAATGAATACCCTTAATGGAATCATAAATTTCATTAATCCACATATTTTTAAGGAGGAAGTATAGACCTTCAAAACTCTGCTGTCAGATTTTTAAGATTCGTCAAGATTACGCGATTCGGACACCGATCAGGGAACTTTATCGGTAAGTCAGCAAAGATGACATCATCCTCTTCTAGAAGGATGACATAAGCGGGACATGTGGAAGGTCAAGATGATGCCACATGGCGAAGTGCGATCCAACGGTGCAAGATCAATATGAAGTTGTAGGTTGTTTAATGAAGTTGCATGGTTTTTAACCCGAAAACCTCTATAAATAGGAACCTCTCTTCTTCTCATTTCCCACACCAAAATTTCGAACCTAGAGAGAAGTTAGAGAGAAGGAGGAGCCCGGAGAAAGTCTAGCGGAGCCCTGAGTAAGTTTTCTCGTCCCTCGTCTTAAGCTTCGGTGTTTTCTTTCGGTAGTTATAGTAGGAATGCTAGCTTAGTCTTTAATCTTCCAATATATTGTAGATATCATATTTTTGGGTTAAATATGATATATATTTGAAAATCATGTTGGGAAAAGAGTTACGGCAAAATTTTGGAAGATTAGAGTCAAAGTAACGAAGTTCGCGAAATTCCACCGATTAGGGGGGTCGGGGGCAAAATGGTAATTTGTACCTAAAATGCCGTTATGATGTTGAATGTTGATAAATATCATCATTATAGGATATTTGAATTAATCGTCCCATTTGTCGTACCATTTGTAGGGCCGCATTTGTCGAGAAAATACCATTTTTCGTAAAACGTGCATTTTACCGTCAACGAAGGTACGTTCGTGTACTGTAACACTAGCTCTAATGTTTATTATATGATTGTATATGATTGTTGTGTAGTAGTGTACGAGGTTATGCTATATACACGGTATGTTACATACGAGGTTATGTCACATACGAGGTTATTATTGTTGTATCATACGAGGTTATGTTACATACGTGGTTATTATCTTGTATACGTGGTTATGTGTTTTTAATCATACATCTGTTGTGGACTGTTGTATTGATTGCTGCTGTAATACCTGGATAATTATTTATCTGAAATATTATATTTCAATAGATAATACCTATTGAAAATAGGTGAACATGTGGTTTCAAATAATAAGTAATAATTATCTTATTTTCTAAGGTAATTAGGAGAGATAAAGAGCTAAAATCCATAAAATGTATTTTTGAGGCATTAAATGGCCTAAAAATATTATGATAAATCCCAGGAGGCAATTAAATATTTGTTAAAAATTAGAAAGTATGTTGTCTCTAATTTTAGGAATTTTTGGGATAATTTCCCTTGAAAAAATAATGAGGCAAAATTAAGTATTATTTTGGGATCATAAGTGACCCCATGATTTTTAATATTTTACATGGGATATAAAATACCAATGTAAGTAAAATAGTTGTGAGATAATGATTTATCCTAATTAAGAAAATTATCAAAAATTAGTAAGTGGCTAATCCGGTAATTAATGGGATAATTAAGGTATAAAGTAAATGAATTAAAAATAATTTAAATAATTATTTTTAATTGGAGAAATTCGAAATTATTAAATAAATAAAAAATAAAAAAATAAAAATTTAATAAAATATTTTATGCTTAGAAAAATAAATAAAAAATAAAAGAAAAAATAAATAAATGTGAAGGTAATTAGAATAAAATAATAATATAATGCGGTGAGTCGGCTTATAGGCGGGGCCAGGGGAAAAGTTAGAAATAAATTCTACAGTAAACCGAAGTAAAAGTCTTTTCAGACTGATCAAATTAAGAACAAGTGAAGTTTTACACGAAGAAAGAATTTACCGGGCGTTGTTTCCACAACCGAAAACCCCGATTTCAAATAAGACGAAAAGTTGATCAGATAGAGTAGAGTCGATAGGCAAAGTGAGAACCTATAGAAACAATTGCGTCTTTTTAAACACGAGATTAAGTTAGGCAACAACTGGACGTTTACGATCGGTGAATTGTTGTCCGAAGTTGGTTCTATCTAAGCGATTTCGAATCGGCGCGTTTGTCCGAATATCTTCCGACGCACCGAGAATACCTGGATATGATCAAAAAGAGGATCAAAATATATAATATGAAAGATGATGAAAAGGCCTTCAAAGTTATACGCCGGATTTTTGAGTTTCGCGAAATCGCGAAACGGACACCGATCGGTAGCTTTATCGGCGGAGGAGGCCATAAAGCAAGAGCCATCATGGATGACAACTCATCCATTGACTTTAGGGCTCTTAGATTTCGATCTTGACCATGGATGGCCAAGAGTGTTTTGTCCTCAAAAATGCGATCCTACGGTCCATATTCGTCAAGACGAAGTTCGAATTATTTACCGTTCGCCATCCGTCTCTTCTATAAATACCAAGCTCCTCTTTCTCATTTCTCACACCAAAAATCTGCCTCTTAGAGAGAAGTTAGAGAGAGAAGCTGCGGAGAAAGTCGAGCAAAGTCCGGGTAAGTTCTTCGGTCCCTGGTCTTTAGTTTCGGTAGTTCTTTCGGTAGATATAGTAGGAATGCTAGATTTATCTTTAATTTTTCAAGATAGTCTAGATATCATATTTAGGGGTAAATATGATACATATTTCGAAAATATGATAAGGGAAAAGATCCGTCAAAATTCGGAGAGATAGAGCGAAAAAAATGAAGCTCTGGCGAAATTCCGCCAAATAGGGGTACTAGGGGAAAAATAGTAATTTTCGCCCAAATGGCCTGTTATGATGCCAAATTTTGATAAACGTTGTCCTTATAGGATATCTGAGCTAATCGAGCCGCTGTTGTGCCGCCGTCATACCGCTGTTTTTCCGCTGTCGAATTTCACGTTTTTCCGTAAAAGTTCCGTTGTACCGCCAAAAAGGTACGTTCGCGTACTGTAACACTAACTCTGATGATTATTGTATGATTATATATATTTGTTGTGTTCTGTTTGTTGTTGTAGCATACGTGGTTATGTTATATACACGGTTATGTCACATACGTGGTTATGTCACATACGAGGTTATTATTGGTGTATCATACGTGGTTATGTTACATACGTGGTTATTATCTTACATACGTGGTTATGTATTTTTAATCATACATCCGTTATGGGACTGTTGTATTGATTCCGCATGTCGTGTATATGTAGTCGTATTTAAGCATGAGGTTAATCGTTACCTGAGATGCAAATTGTAATTGGATCTCAGCTCTTATCATAGCGTCAGGTTCAGGAGAACCGAGGAGAAAGGCGAGCAGGCCGCACAGAGACCCGGCTGAAGACTTTCTTCGGGTGTTATTCATTTTGAAAACTCTCGGTCAATGTACCGTTTTTGTAAATCAGCCAGACTTACGGCATTTATAAATATATGTATCGCTTACTCAATCGCTCCAATGCTCTACTCGATGAAAAAAAAAAAATTATACCGCTTTTGAAAATGGGATGTTACAAACATTGCCGTGTATATGTAGTCGTATTTAAGCATGAGGTTAATGTTACCCGAGATCCAAATTGCAATTGGATCTCAGCTCTTATCATAGCGTCAGGTTCAGAAGAACCAAGGACCGAGGAGAATGGCGAGCAGGCCGTACAGAGTCTCGACTGAAGACACTTCTATTGTTATTTATCTTGAAAACTCTCGCCACCGTACCGCTTCGTAAATGCCCGGACTTACGGCATTTTAAATATATGTATCAGTTACTCAATCGCTCCGATGCTCTACTCTGATGAAAAAAAAAACATACTGCTTTTGGAAATGGCATGTTACAACATGTCTCTGTTCGGTTAAAAAGATGCTGAAGTTTACAACTTGTATATGGTTATGAAGAAAAGATGTCTTTACATCCATCTCTCATTTTTCAAATCAAGACTAGCTGCTAAGCCAAGCACTGCAAGAAGAAAAATCATTTTGACTACTGCAGGGAGGATTTCATCAAAATCAACACCTTTGCTCTGTCCATACCCTCTAACAACAAGTTTCGCCTTATACCTTGGCATTGAGTTCTATTGTTCATGTTTAATTTTAAACACCCACTTTTTTTTCAATGCTTTTTTACCTTTAGACAATTTAACTAGTTCAAAGGTGTGACTATCACTGAGGGACTCCATCTCATCTCGCATCGCCTCAAGCTACTTATCCTTATGCTCATCTTCAGTAGCTTCCTTATAACACACTAGTTCCCCTGCATCAGTAAGTAAAACATACTCATGTAACAAGTATCTAGAAGAAGGTTGAGAAGTTCTGGTACTCCTTCTCAATGTGCCCTCAGGAATCTCTGTTTGAGCATTCACATGTTCCTCTCTCACTATAGGAATAGGAATATCAACATCAACTTTACCTTGTTGATTGTTTTGAGCACCATAGGACCTATATCAAATCCATCTAACACAACTATTATCGGGTGATGATTCCTCTACTTCATCCAGATCTTTCATAAATTGATTCTCCCTGAAAATAATATCTCTATTTCTAAAAATCTTTTTACTAGCAGGATCATACAACCTGTAACCAAACTCATCCATACTATACCCAAGGAAGATACATTTTTTTGTCTTCATATCAAGCTTTATTCTCTCATCTTTAGGAACATGAACAAAAGCTTTACAACCAAACACACACAAGTGATTATAAGAAACACTCTTACCATACCAAATTTTATCTGGCACCTTAAACTTCAAAGCAACACAAGGTGAGTGATTAACAACACGAGCGACACTATTCAAATTAGCTTCAGCCCAAAAGAATTTTGTCAATCCAGCATGTGAAAGCATACATCTAACTCTTTCAACTAGCTGGTTCTATGATGTACAAACTCTGTAACAGTTCTATGATGTACACAAAATATATAGTTTAAGGTTTATATGCATATAACTCAAAGTTTGTAAGGGTTATATGATGTAGACAAAATATAAAGTTTAAGAGGATATATAATTAATGGTTGGAGGTTGTATGCACAAACTTAAAAGTTTATGGTGGTCTGTCACTAAGTTGTAAATATTAAGGGAGTTATTTCTAGATGATTCAAAGTTCAGGGTGTTTTGTATAATTTACAACTTTAATCTTTTTTTAACATTATTTTAAGCTTTAAACTTCAATCGCGACGCATTGTGGTCAATCTTTGCGGCTTAAAATCATCCGTTAATATCGTTAGTTAAAGTTGTTTTTCCAATACAATGTCACATGCTTCAATCTTCCGACAACCTTTTTTCTGCTTTCAACTCAGTAATTGACAAAAGTGTCTTGAGGTTTGTTCATTCGTTTGAATATTGTAACACTTCTCTGTTTACTTTCTGCGCACTCATTTAATCAAAATTGAGGCCTAGCTAATAATTCTTGTTCTTTCATTTCTTTGTAATTTTTGTAATTTTGTAATTTTGTAATTTTTTTTTACATTTTCCCCTTAATTTTCATGTGCTTACCTTTACCTTTTTTCCTATATAGGTTCGAATATATTTCCCCACAATGCACACATAATTAGGTTATTTAGTTCTCTCATGCTTTGGTTGGATGAGAAGTGAAAATGGAGAGACATCCGAAGGGATAAGAAATAAAAGTGAAGAAAATAAGGCCTGGTTTTATTTCTTTGGTTTGAAAAGAATTTTATATTTTTAAAAAAATATAAAAAAAAAATTTGTTTTTCAAAATAAAAAACTCAACAATTTTTATATGTTTTCTTTAGTTTTTCTGTTTTAATTTTTCACTCATTCCCCCTTTACTTGGGGTCACGTGCACTCTCCGCTCCATTCCTTGTGTTCACCTTCTCAGTTGATCGCCTTTATCTACATTGTCTCTCAATTATCTGACTTTATTTGTCACCCCTATAGTCTCCACTCTATCTCTCACCTTCTGTCAGTTCTTTGAGCTCATTATTTGAAAAAAATTGTTCCCAACAAGTTTTATATTTTTTTAATGTAATTTTTTAGGACAACCACCCATACATATGTTTTTTATTTTTTCCCCCAAAGCTTGTTTTACAAAACAATTTTATAAAACAATTCTAAAATTGTAAAAACAAAACAAAACCAAACCACCTAAGTTTTCTCCTCTTATATTTGGAAGGATACGAAAACCTTATATAAAAGAAAACTGATTAATTTCACCACCAATGATGAGTTAAGGGTGTGTTTGGGATCACATTTGGAGGCTGAACATGCATGTCAACAGCCAAAGGCCAATTTTCAGTTTTTTGTGATGTTTGAATCAATGTTTTTTTAATTGGGCTTTTGAAGAAAAAGCTCTTTTAAGCCATAAGCTAAAATTTCATGCTTTTGACTTTTCCAACGTGGAGAGAGAAGAAATTGAATACCTCATGAAGAAAAAATAATGGGTCCCACTTTCTTTTATTAAAATAATATTTTGGTCCTTATTATATGTTTACTTGTATATGAAAATTTTGGTATTGATTATATAAGTCTACTTAAAGGATAATAATGATTTTTCTAAAAAAAAAGGTTAATAATGATTGTTTTCTAATTTTATCCTTATTTATGAAAGTATTCAAAGAAAAAAATAAACAATTAAATTTAAGGTAAATCGGGAAAAATTTCCTCATTATAAATTTAATTGGCATTAATAACCTAATAAGTTTATATATACAAAGAATGACAAGATACTCGATTGATGTAATTCTCACCAATTAATTTTTTAAAATGAGACTTTTCTCCAATTTTCTCTAAACTTTAAGTATTTAGTATTTTCAAATTTTTCCCAATAAACATTAACTATTTTATTATTATTATTAAATTTGTATCATTTTTTAGTCATTTTACATCCAAACTTACTATTCGATTAATCATCCAAACAATTTTGACTTATCAAACTGACTTTTTCAAAAACCAATCTAAACATAATCATATCACACAATCTAACTTTTACCCTATCTTACATTTACAAAAGTCATATTGAAAACCTCTGACACCGCTAATCCAAACACACCAAATAAGGTGGTTAATTAGTTGTTCGTTTTTTCTGTTCACGTCGTTCTTCAATTAATGATCTAGTCACCCTAAATATCTATATATGGGACTTAAGAATGTCATTTATGTGTGTAGGGAGATTATTAGAGAGTTACTCCATGGCCTTGTTTCCCAATAATTTTGGATTTGTTCGTCACTCTTGAATAACGATAAATTAGTTTTAAACATAAAAGAGTCTATAATGTCATTTGTTGTATGATCTTATTGCTCTCTTATAATGAATGAATATATTTTCTCCATTCTTTGTTCAGTATTATCTGCAATTATTGATCTTCCTAACAAAGCTTAATCATAACTCGAAAACAAGTGAATTATTCTTTTGCTTACAAGGCTGAGGGGAAATCATTTAATTGATTGATAATAATAAAAATTAATTCTTATAACAAAGAAGACCCATATTATTGGTGATTAGAATAAAAATGATTTTTAGCAATAGGATTAAAAGGAAGGAATATTCAATTTCTTTCGTACCCTTTTTATTTGGTTTGATGAAAACTGTTGGAATATATGTTCTTTGGTCACTTAAGCCCAATTGGGCTTAAGTGAGACCACAGCCCAAGAGCCCTATGCCCCTTTAGGGTTTAGGGTTAGGTCTTGGTGTAGTAGTATATAAACCTACTTTCACCCATTGAGAAACCTAATTCATAAGGAGTATATCATCCACATAAAGTACCAGAAAGGATACTGCGTCACCTTGGATCCTTTTATACACACACGGCTCATCGGACTTTTCTCAAAACCATAAGACTTAATGGCTTGATCAAATCGATGTTCCATGATCCGGACGCTTGCTTAAGTCCATAAATGGACCTTTGCAACTTGCATACCATATGTTCTTGCCCTTTGGCTATAAACCCTTTTGGTTGTTTGCATATAGATCTCCTCTTCCAAATTTCCATTTAGAAAAGTAGTTTTGACATCCATTTGCCAAATCTCATAATCAAGATTTGTCGCAATGACTAAGAGAATCCGGATGGATTTAAGCATGGCAACCGGCGAAAAGGTTTCTTTATAATCCACATGTTCTATTTGGGAGTACCCTTTTGCCACCAATCTAGCTTTGAAGGTTTCAACCTTCCCGTCTGATCCTCTCTTTCTCTTGTAAATCCCCTTGCACCCAATGGGTCTTACCCCTTCAGTGCATCTACAAGAGACCAAACGAGTTGTAATACATAGAATCCATTTCATGATTCATAGCCTCAAGCCATTCTCGAGCATCAACATCTCCTAGTGCCTCGTCATAGCTTGTGGGATCATCATCTTCATCAATGATGACATCCCGATTTGACTCACCCAACAAGAGAAATCTTGTAGGTTTACGAATCAATCTCCCACTACGACTTTGTCTCACTTGATGTTGGGCATCTACAAAGTGGGTCCATATTTTGTGGGTTAAAAATTTCTTGATGAGGACCCTCATTAGGTGGATTAACCAATTCGTGATTTTGTTCTTCCATACGTTCATCATTATGCTGAAACGGTTCTATTTTTGGTTCCCGTGTTTGTTCGGTATGTTTTCCATATTTTCCCCTCTTTGAACAACCACAGGAATAAATGTTGGAACCGCCTGAGGAGGTGGCGGTGAAACTTGATCTGAGACTAGCTCATCAAGAATAACCTTACTTCTTGGCTTATGATTTTCCATATAGTCCTCCTCTAAGAAAGTCGCGTGTGTGCTCACTATGACCTTCTTATCTTTTGGACTATAAAACAACCAACCTCTGGTTCCTTTAGGATAGCTGTAACATCTCATTTTCAAAAGCAGTATATTTTTTTTTCATCAGAGTAGAGCATCGGAGCGATTGAGTAACTGATACATATATTTATAAATGCCGTAAGTCTGGCTGATTTACAAAAACGGTACAATGACCGAGAGTTTTTAAAGTGAATAACAACAAAAGTGTCTCCCGGCAACAGCCATGCCGTGTCAATGAACAGATCTTCGCCCGGATCTCTATGCGGCCTGCTTGCCTTTCTCCTCGGTACTTGGTCCTCCTGAACCTGACGCTATGTTAAGAGCTGAGGTCCAATGCATACGGACCCCAGGTAACGGTTAACCTCATATTTACATATACAGTATATCAGCATAACAAATGAACCATTCCTACATGTATCGCTCCCCGCCGACGCAGACATACCGCTCCCCCGAAGACACACCGCTCCCAGCGAATACAGATATATCGCTCCCAGTGCATACGTGAGACATATCGCTCCCAGCCGCATGCAAATGTTCGAGTTATCCTCTAACATCACCATGCATTCAAATAACATACCACTAACACATATACAACACACATATCACATATACGAATACAATAAATATCAGAGTTAGTGTTACAGTATGCGAACGTACCTTCGTTGACGGAAAACGGTACTTTTTGACAGCGGGTGAAACGGCGGTACGACAGCGGTACGTTTATCTTAGATATCCTATAAGGATAATATTTATCAATATCTAGCAGCATAACAGGCATTTTAGGTACAAATTACCATTTTGCCCCTGAACCCCTAATCGGCGGAATTTTGCCAGAGCTTCGCTGTTTTCGCTCTATCTCTCCAGAATTTTGACAGATCTTTTCCCTCATCGTATTTTCGAAATATATATCATATTTACCCCTAAATATGATATCTAGACTATCTTGAAAAATTAAAGATAAATCTAGCATTCCTACTATATCTACCGAAAGAACTACCGAAACAAAAGACTAAGGACCGAAGAACTTACCCGGCTTTGGCTTAGAACTTCAAGAGCTCTCCTTCTCTATAACTTCTCTCTAAGGGGCAGATTTTTGGTGTGAAAAATGAAGAAGAGGAGCTTGGTATTTATAGAAGAGACGGATGGCAGAACGGTAAATAATTCGAACTTCAGTCTGACGAATATGGACCGTACGATCACATTTTTGAGGACAAAACACTCTTGGCCCTCCATTTGCTTGTGCCGACCTCCCCCTCCCCAATAGTCAACAAAATGATGTCATCTTGATGGTGACATCTAAGCCGCATCGATAAAGTTTCGATCCGGTGTCCGAAACGCGTAATCTTGACGAATCGCGAAATGCCGACTGCAGAGTTTGAAGTTTCTTTCTTTCTCATTAGGAATATCTAGTTTAATGAAATTTATGATCCCATTAAGGGTATTCCGTTATCTCGTTGAAGATTTTAGGACATACGTCTTCTTACGGAATTGAATTCTAAGCGTCGCGTCTAGGCAAAAATCCACTTTGGTTTGTAATATGATCGACCTAAGTCACTAGATTCCTAATTCACGGCAACTACTTGTTTCAAGTATTGACTCTAAATCCTCTATCTCGCATTTTTTCTCTCCTATCCAGGTGTCTTAAATACCCCGTTGGTTCCAGAACCGACTTCGGAGACCGCTCAATCCGAGATAGAATTTCACTTTGGTTCATAAAAAGTCCGGATGACTTAGACTACATCCCTATACCTTGGTGTAGGATTTTATTTCTATCTATTCTCAAATGTCCTGTTGGCTCTTTACCATATATATTATTATTTTATTCAAAATATCTAGATATTTATTTATTTTTCTTTTATTTTTTTATTTATTTTTCTAAGCATAAAATATTTTATTAATATTTTATTATTTTTATTTATTATTTATTTAATAATTTCGAATTTCTCCAATTAAAAATAATTATTTAAATTATTTTTAATTCATTTAATTTATACCTTAATTATCCCATTAATTACCAGATTAGCCACTTACTAAGTTTTTTGATAATTTTCTTAATTAGGATAAATTATTATCTCACAACTATTTTACTTACATTGGTATTTTATATCCCATGTAAAATATTAAAAATCATGGGGTCACTTATGATCCCAAAATAATACTTAATTTTGCCTCATTATTTTTTTAAGGGAAATTATCCCAAAAAGTCCTAAAATTAGAGACAACATACTTTCTATTTTTTTATAAATATTTTACTACCTCTTGGGATTTATCATAATATTTTTAGGCCATTTAATGCTCTAAAAATACATTTTAGCTCTTTATCTCTCCTAATTTCCATAGTAATTACCTTAGAAAATAAGATAATTATTACTTATTATTTGAAACCACATGTTCACCTATTTTCAATAGGTATTATCTATCGAAATATAATATTCCGATAAATAATTATCCGGGTATTACAATAGCCTATAAACATGCATACTTGACACGAGTCCATCTTATCTCGGTTTATGTTGCAAGACATGTGCGGAGCACCCCAAATCCGAATATGTTTCATGGTGGGCTTACACCCTTTCCACAATTCTATTGGTGTCTTTGAAACCGACTTGGACGGTGCTAAGTTAAATAGATACATATTTCTAAGGCATATACCTGAATGAATCGAAAGAGATGAATAACGAGCATAGATCTTATCATTTCTAAAAGGGTTCTATTTCTCCTTTCAAGCAACTCCATTCGCTAGGGTGTCCTTGGAGAGGATAATTGTGAAACTATCCCTTCTTTGATCGGTAAGACCGAACTCTCCAGATAGGTATTCTCCCCTCGATCGATCGAAGGGTCTTAATTTGAACACCAAGATGCTTTTCTCGCTCGACCTTGAACTCTTGGAATTTTCCAAAAGCTTCGACTTGTGACGCATCAAGTACACATGTCCAAATCTAGAGTAATCATCGTAAATGTGATGAAATACCGATACCCTCCTACGGCTTGGACATTTATTGGTCCACATACATCGTATGTACCAATTCCATTTGAAGTGTGGCACGTTTTCCCTTGGCCTTGAAGGATCTGTTTGTCATTTTACCTTCTAAACAAGATTCACATACTGGTATCGGTTCAAAGTTCAGGGATTTTAAAATCCCACTTTTGACCAAACCTTGTATCCTGTTAGAGTTAATATGACCTAATCTCAAATGCCAAAGATAAGTTTCATTGGAAACTTTTCTTTTCTTTGATGAATTATTATGCTCAACATCTCTTAATTCAACATGATTAATTTCACAGGGAACATGATTAAGGAAATAAAGACTATTAATCATTACACCAGAACAAATAAAAGAAAATTTGCTTCTTATTGAAACTGAGGAATTAAACTGAACTGTCAAACCATGTTTTTCGAAACAACTAACGTAAATTAAATTCCTCTTAAATTCGGAATAAATAAACAGTCTTCTAAAACCAAAGTTCTCGCAATTATCAAAAGATAAAATAACTTGTCCCACTCGCTAGTGCAGACACAAGCTCCTCGGTTCCAAGCTTCAAAACTCTTTGTCCTTCACTTAAAAGCAAGCTATGTTTGAACCATCGCATAGAGTAACAAACATGGTTAGTGGCTCCCGAATCAACGATCCATTTTTCATCGTAATTCTCCACTAAACAAGCCTCAATCACATGTAAATTACCCATACCGGTTGATTCATCCGTGGGCAATTTTTCTTCCAATGCCCCTTTTGTCCGCACTAGAAGCACTTGCCTTTTGGCCGCTTCATTGCAACCGTTTTGGCAACCGGAATGCCCGATTTCTTCTTTTTCTTGTTCTTTCCTTGGGTTTCCCCTTAGGTTTCACAGAACTTTCACTAGCAAATAATGCAATGCCCTGCTTGACTAGAGACTGTTTAGCACTCTCAAGCTCGTGCATCAGTTGAGTGAGGTCAAGATGCATCTTATTCATATTATAATTCATCTTGAATTGATTGAAGTATTCAGGCAGTGATTGTAAGAGAAGGTCAACTTTTAAATCTTATTCAAATTTGACACCATGGTCATCAGCCCTCTTAAAGTTTGCTATCATTGTTAGACAATGATCCCGCACACTTCCTCCAGACATCACTGTCTTGGTGACTGAATTCAGTGCATTTTGCCTAGCAGAGCTGCTAGACGTAGCAAACATGCCATCAAGAGTCTGGAGCATTGTTGCTCCACTCTCAATCATGCTTACTTGCTCCCGAAGGCGATTTGTCGAGATCGGGCTAAAATATAGCAATGAACCGCTACATTCGCCTTCTCCCATTTTTCCTTCTCTTGCTGAAATTTAGTCCGGATTGCCACGACGCATCTGCAAAGAAAGGTCGCGCTAGCATAGGGGCAATTAGAACAAAGTTGAGCTTTTCATATTGAAGAACAATATCCAAATTTGTTTTCCTTTGTTTGTAGTTTGTACCATCCATAGGTTTTTGGCTCAAGATGGTAGCTTAAGGATTGAAAGACATTTTTTCGAAAATAAAGAAAAAAAAAAGCACACTAATTACAAACTATAATTAACAACAAACGAGATATTACGCTAGTAGATTCTAATAACTACTATTCGTTTATTGTTTAACAATCCATTAGTTATCTTTACAAGGCTTACGATGGGCAAGATATTTGTAAAACTAATATTGTTATTTTGGGCCTTCAGTTCCATTGCCAGAGCCTCGATGGGAGGGTTAACAATTTTACCAAAGTTGAATGTATTTAACCATTGTTTACTTTCAAAATTATCTTTAATGTCTAAGTGTTGTCGACGATGGGCCGTACAAAACTTTACTAAAATTTTGAAAATATTAGGGTTTAATCTAACGAAATCCGATTATCCTTATCCGATGGGGCTTCGATAACCATTTCACTAATAAAACCCACAATTGGGGCCCGTAGGTTTTAAAATTAATTGCTTAATTTAAAACCTTCACCCATTCAATAATTTTTAAAATAAGAATTTTCAATTTCCAATAATTGTTCAATTTAGAGTAATTTGAAATCAATCTCAAATATACAATTCTCTTAGGAAATTTTCTCGGATTATTTGTCTAGATTTTAATTCCACAATTAATTAATCCAATTATTAATCTAGATTTTAATATAAAATCATAATAATTTATAATTAATTTAGTGGATAACCTAAATAATCTTGCAAAATAACTATCATACTAGTCGAATCAAGACATAATAGCTACTATGGAGTAATGACATGTGATTATGCATCAAATATGGCATCTTTCCTATTCTATATGACATGTTATTTCTAAAATCATGTTAATCGCATATTTAATTCATCAATTCACAAGGAGGCTCTCATCAGAAATAAAACCCTAGAGGCAGACGTTCATCATCTGAACGGTTGCCCACACAACCATCTCATCCCCCTCGAGAGATAGTCTGGAACATCGATCATAGAGCGGACTTGGACTGTTCGTGACTTGGACCGTTCGAGAAGAAACCTGGCAAGTATTTTGTCGATGTATTTAGCCTAGGATAATGCCAAAACCCTATTCTTCCGGTCTCGTAAGAGTTTAATACCAAGAATATAATTGGCTTCCCCGTGTCCTTCATATCAAAATGCTTGCTCACCAGGTCTTTATGCCTAACAATACCTCTGTATCATTTCCGATAAGGAGTATATTGACTCAAGTAAATCCACCTCGGGATATGTGTACACCCATAATGGCGGTGCCATTTGTTGGAGAAGTGTAAAACAATCATGTGGGGTCGACTCGCCACGTAGGCCGAGTAAGTAGCAAAGAAAGATAGCATCGAAGAGAACTTACATCGACCCTTTTACTAAGAGTTTGCCTGAACGTGTGTTCGAGAGGCATGTTACATTTATGGGTCTTTGGAGGATTCCAGATTTGCTATAAGCTTTAGGAAGTTGAAATTTCATTTTGTTATTTTGTGCTCTTTGAGCAAGACATTATGACATTGCAATTTTTTCTGAAAGGTATAAATGAGGTGTTTTTCATTTAAATTTCGCACACTATTTACAGACTTAAAGGTCCGGGAGTATATGATCATATGGATACGTTCATAGAGGACATGGTCATAGGTACTCACAATTGATGAATAGCTTCACAGCCTATTAAATTAAGTTGGACACTTTATTTAGGCTGCAATATTTTATGAAATGGTTTTGTCCGAATCATTATAAAATATTGGTGTGAGTTAATACTTACATTGAATGGATCAAGGAGAGATTTGATTAAGGTTGCTCTTTCTGTCATAAGGAATCAAATCTCCAGATAACTATAGTCATGTAGTTGCTCTTAATCCTGAGTTTATTTTAAATAGGTAGTCAAATAGTTTTCATTCTTTGATTTACCAATAGGTGAGGTTTGATCTATATGACGGCCAATAACTTGGTATTTTGGGATTGAGACTTTTTTGTTATCGGTGTTTATGAGATAAATAACATGGAATTTATAGGAAATGTCCACTTGATATGTTTCGGTACTTGGATATTGAAGACACCGGCGGTGCATGTAATCCATTAGAGAAACTATCATAGTCAAGGAATAAATAATTGATTGAGTTACGTAAAACTAATCAATCAAATTATAGACATTTTATAAAGGGGTAATGCATATTCGTGTTATAATTGTCATTAATCTTGGAGTTCACATTCGGGCTTTTAGTGGAGTAGCACCGAACTAGATAATCTTCAGCAGATTATCATGAGCCTCGATAAATGACAAATGATAGATGCCCGTGCTAGCTCGAAACAAGGGATGGGGTAAATTATCGATAATGATGGCTTAAGGGCTACATGGTCTTGGGTTTATGAGCTCAAGTTTTGTATCTCAAAGAGCAAGTGGGAGATTGTTGGAATATATGCTTTCTTTGGTCACTTAAGCCCAATTGGGCTTAAGTGAGGATCACAGCCCCAAGAGCCCTATGCCCCTTTAGGGTTTAGGGTTAGGTCTTGGTGTAGTAGTATATAAACCTACTTTCACCCATTATCTTCATAAGCATCCAAAGCTACCTACTCATTGGTAGTGAAAAAGCAACAACATAGATATGTTTACGAAGCCAAGAGCTGCTCGCCACAAGACATTAGGTTGAGAAGTATTTGGTAAACCTAGAGATCTTATTCTGGTAGAGGGTAAATCTTTTTTTTATGCTTCTGCGTATGCTTTTCTTTTAGCATTCGCCTATGCCTGTGAAAGGAAATGCTGCTTTGAGATACATATGGATATCTAGCAGGGCGAAAGAGCAGCAAAAGGATTTGATCTCCTTGCTTCACGAGTGGAAACTCTTTTTCAATTCTTTCTCGGTATACGAGCATGCAAGAGTCCGCCCCTTTTTCTCTCAAGCGGGAGCAGCTGAAAGGAATATAAGAATGAAAAGATAAAATGAAAATATCTTTGTATTATTCATTAATAATTTCGAATTGTTACTTTTATGTATTTTTTTAAATGAAAATAAAATATATTCAGATTAAATTACAATGATTTATAACTAGAGATATTCACACTTACCACATCGATTTTTTTTTACTTGACCAAGAGTATCCCAAGTGACTTCGAACTTAAAATTAATCCCTTTTGAGGCTTACAGTTGAAAAGATTTTCACCTCTCGTCCTTCTCAGTAATCAAACTTGTATTCTTCTCCTAATGGGGGTTGAGACCACTCACCACCTCAACTAACAAATTGTTTGTCACTCCACACAACTAAAATGAACAAAGTTCATGGAAAATTTGTCAACGTTGCATGTTTTCGATTATACAGAATCACAATTATTTCGGAAATATTATTTAATTACGTGAGGACGGTCATTCATCACGAAATGCGGATCAATCAAACAATAAATCAATTCCGCTGCTATTTTTTAGAACCAAGACATTGTATTAGTCTAGATTATGTCATAATCACTTTCGTGATGAAGAACGTCAGCAGATTTGTAAGTGGAATGATCCGTGAACCTTTTTTTTTTTTTTTTAGAAAAAAAAAGAAGTTAAATAATTAAACTTTAAATGAAGAACTTGCATGCCTTATCTTTTAAAAATAAACCATCATTTTCCATGGAAAGCAAAATCAACGGAAGAAAATTATAAATCAACGTTAAACAAACTCATGAGATTAGATTTCACGTTTTTTTGAAGTTAAATTATACATAACACCTGAACTTTTGACAATGTAAAAATAATCTCCTTAACCTTTAAAAATTTATAATAAATCCTTAAACTCTTAAATTAGATAGGGAAAAACGAAAAAAAAAAAAAATACAACTTGAATTTCAAAATCCCAAAGAATTTCCTACTAAAATGAGTTGTCAATTGCTATACTCTTAAAATCAATAATACTACTTGAATTTCAAAATCTCAAAGGATTTCCTACTAAAACGAGTTGTCAATTAGACAACAAGACTAATTTGAGATTTTAAAGTTGAAGTGACATTTTCTTGTCTTTTTTCTAATTAGAGAACACTTATACCATTAATTTTGTATGTCATTCATCTGCACATACATTCAAATTTATGTATTTACGTATTAATAAAAGTTTGATGGCTTATATGCACACAAAAATAAATTTTAGGGTGTATATAATTAATATCTTGTGACTGTACGTCTGCACAAACTTAAGAACTTGGAGTGGTTTGTTTTAAATTTTTGTAAGTTAAGGTGTCACTTATATGTGGTTCAACGTTTAAAGGAGTTTGTGTAATTTAACCTTTTCCAAAATAATATATTTTAAAAAGTTAATCTTAGATTGCAATGCGGCCACTTGTGAAATCTGATTCCTAATTCATAAGGAGGCATGTGAAGTTCTGGGCCCGTCAGTTTATTTTGTCACTATTATATATATTATATGTTCACATGTACTTAATTAAATGTATGATTATAATACTCGAAAACGACATTTGAAACCTGTTAGTGACCAATTCCGTGAATCAATCAATATTTTTTTTGGTCAAAGTGAATCAATCAATATGAGACTAAGTAAATGCCCTTATTATTTTTAAATACCAACCTGTTTTCAGAAATTACATCTTTTTTCCTTTCACAACTCCCAATTGAAATAAGTTTATATCATATGAGTGAAAAAATCTCATGATAAATTTTTAAACTTAGAACGAGTCTTTTAAGAGAAGAAGCACCAAAATATACTGAACCAACTATAACACTCCAAATTCCTTACTACTTTTTATGTCCAACGACATGCAATATTAGGAATATCAACAAAGTTGAAGCAGGGACAGACCTTAGAAGATACAAAGAGGGGGGGGCATGGCCCCCAAAGAAAAAGAAATTGTTTAGAAAATAATGAAGGGACGTGTGCAGAATCATGTGAAATCTGCGAAGGGGGGACCAAGTTTGAATCCAACCATTCAAATCAGGAAGTCATGTGCAGTCTATTTCAGATTCAGGCGTCTGTATTTCTGCTTCTGAATACGCATTCACTTGCTGTTAATAAAGCAAAATAGATAAGATGAGACATAAGAGAAGCAAAAAAGGGGAAAAAACCAGTAGGAGGGATACAAATCTCATACCCATAAAACAGGAGAAGAGCCAAAAAATCTGCATCACCAACATTGATTTAAGTACTTCAAGTGAGGAAGTGGCATAACCTGCAAATAATGTAATAAAAAATTAATATTCAACAAAATGGAACATGTTGAGCAAGATGTTGAGAAGAACAGAGTAATTTACTTGATAGATAAGTGATGGAAGAAAACAATTTTATAGAGTTTGGAAATTTGACTATGCGTAGAAGGAAGAATGGGACGCATGTTTGAGAAGCCACAATTTGGAAGGGCTTGAATCTTGAGGGTGTTACAGAAAATGAGGCTGGGTAGTGAGAGAAGTGACTCTGGAATCAAACTTAGATCCAAGGTCTCTAAGGGTAAACCCCACATGGATCTGGAGTTTCTTTGCCGGAGAAGTGGGAGGATGAGTTTTTCATACTAGGAAGCAATGAGAATGGAAAGCACAGGTTGGTGTTGTTGCAACCAAGAGAGGAAGTCTGTGCTAGGTAAACCGGTGGGTAGGCTGGCGGGTGGCGGCGGCTAAGAAAGTGAACAACGCTGAATGGAGAAGAAGGGATGAAAGTTTTCGGATAGATGTTGAGTGAAGTGGAGTGAGTAAGAGAGCGTGTTGCAATATAAAAAGGAGAGTAGCTTATAGAGTGCAAACACGTATTTCAATCTCACTCACTTGACTCTAACGATTACTTCTTTTATTTGAATCCCTTTTACTGTCATTATATTAATGTTATTAGAAAGGAAAATGTTTGCATAGTCTCATTTTGTTTGTATGTGTAAGCCATGATTTTGAAATTTGAATTCTTAACGACAATCAGTAGTAGTGATGCATTATAATATTGGGTGATTCATTAATTGCAATGGTTCGGAATTAAGAATTTTATGAGCTTTATTCTACCTACTTTGTGCTTACTCAACTCTTCCTAAAATATTTTTTTTTTTCCAACAGACCCTAAATAAAGTGCAGCATTTTATGAATTCTATTTTGCCTTATGTGAAAAAGTCCATTTTTTCTTACTTTGGTTCATACACCTGGTGGTCGGAGTTAGCTTCCATCAACACCGGCCGGTGAGAGAGATTTTCCATTTTTGTGTTCTCTTTCTGCGACGAATTTTTTGGTCTTTTGGAACTTCATCTTCCTTTTCTCGTTTTCGCCCCCCAAAATATCTATCCAAGGTCCGTCCCTGAGTTGAAGGTGTTAATAGGTCAGAGTAAAGCATAATGGAGAACATGCATTAATGTTAGGGTGATGAGTAACTTGATAACATATGCTGGTTACATTAAGATTCTCGGAGGAATATTCGTGTGGTACAATCATACAAACTCAAATCCTGCTCTAACTAGACCTGAAGCCATGAATCAAACTCAGTTATTGATATCAGTTGGCCAGGTCAATATGAATCTAGTGGGAGTCTCCCCGTCTTTCACGGTGACTAATTATTGAAACCACTTCGACCTATCTTTCCTTAGACACCAATGGTATGAATTGGCTTTATCAGATTCATTGCTAGCAACTATGCCCTAATAAACCTTTTCAAGCTTTAGTCTCGATCGGTGCCTCTTCACCTACTCCGTCCATATTGCCTCTTCAAATACGGATTTCTTACCGAACCTTTAGTCAAGTCTGAGATTCACTCAGATTGAATCTCATGTATCAGTTAACCTCATATGCAAAGTATAGACAATATATGATATACAATCACAACAACATACATTCAGCAAACACATCGGTACCTGGCTACAATGGCCTATAGCACATGTATTGTTCCCAACACTCACCAGTGCCTCGTGACTCAAGCCATAGGTTCCTCAGCACTAGGAAAACAAGCATGCAACATTATCATATAAATACAATAATCCACAGCCAACTGAATGTAAACACACATGACCCCAAGACCTAGTCTTGTTCATGAGTCTACAATTTATGATTCAATCAATCATATCAAAGCCATACAAGACATAAGAGAGTTATAGTTACAGTACGCAAACGTACATGTCTTCTGCATAATAAGTAATACACCCGTCCTTTAAATCGACCCCGGACTTCTCGGGTATCCTATAATGTTATCATCTGATTATCTCCTTTTCCATATTTTATATGATATTATAATTAATATCATATTTCTTGGAATAATATCCTAAAGGGTTACTTTCATCCCTTTTTACCTTTTTACCCTTAATGGATTAATTATTCCATTTTTACCCTTACTTTTTCTTCAAAACGAAATTCTGGGTTTTTTGGCAGATTTTGCAGCAGCTTTGAAAAATAATAATGAAATGTACAAAAATCCAATTTGAGTGCTGCAACAATCTACATGACCCTTGACATGTCTAGCTTCAAGGAAAAATATTCCCAAAAGCCAGAACAACGCAAGTCATTCCCAGTTTATTCTTTTTCAAACATTGTACAGATTATAACTCTACAAACATGGTATGAATTCAAAAATATATGACTCCTTGTACAAAGCTCTAAACATTTCGTGTTTTGTATAAAAAGCATGGTTTGTGAAACCGAACCGGACTGGCCGATTCAAACTAGAAACCAGTCCGGTTTAAGGCGAAACCGAACTAAACCGATTAACCCGGGTAACTCGGGTAAACCGGCTGGGTCAACAGGGTCATTGAGTCCGCCTTATTTTTTTCACTTCCTCGAATTTGAAACGACGTCGTTTCCTTTCTTTTTCATTTTTATAAAACTTCGTATGAATTGAAAGCTGATCAGTCTCTCACCAACAAAAAAATCTCAGTTGATTTGATTTTGAGAGATTTTCGATTCTTCTATACCCTGTCAAAGTGTCAAACTCAACTGCTGTCAATCTTTCACACTGCTTGGTGCTTCTGCTTCTTGATGCCATTTCGGTCCGGTCCAAGCTTCATCACTTCTTCATTTACCCTCCATCCGGCACTCCGGCACGAAATCGTCTCCTTCTGTCGCCATCGCAAGGTTGCAGAGCTTGCGTTGCAAAGAAGCTTTGCCTCTCACACTGCTCGGTGCTCTCTACTTCTCGACACCATTTCTCATGGTTCCAAGCTTCATCAACTCTTCATTTTCCCTTCGTCCGGCACGATATCATCTCCTCTGTCCGACACACCCTTCGTCGTCACAAGGTTGCTGAGATTGTGTTGCGAAGATAAAGAACTAAAATCCCTAACTAAATGCTAAATAAGGTAAGTAGTGTTTACAAAGGTTAACCCATTTTGGATTTCCTTTTTTGTTTTGTTTTTGGTTGAAATTTTGCCTCAATGCCGTTAATCTCCATTTTGCATAGCTTCGTTCAGGTTTATTATTTTTGAATATTTGAGTTTCTTTTTAGTTCTTCATTTTTTCGTTCTGATGGTGCTCTGGTTTCTACTTATTTACTTTTGGATGTCATATTGGTTTGATTTGGGTTCGTTTATTGTTTTCCATTAGCATAAATAACTTACGCTTGAAGTGTCTTGTTGTTATATTAATCTTCCATCTGCTATATACTTATGTTTTGATTAATTCTATGATGTCTTCGTGGTTGGCTCAGGAGAATTTCTTTTGTTGCCACATGGGTGTTGCGAGAGAGACACTTACTGTTGTTATTTACCTTAAAAACTCGGTTAGTGGTTGCTTTGCTCATGTTTGAATATTGGCTTTGATTTTCTTTTTTTCTTTCTATCATGCTCTATTGGGTTTTGTTTGGATTCCTGAAGATCTGGTTTGGTTTCTATTTCGGTCTATGAGGTTTTGTGTTTTCTGAAGTTGTTAATGCCAATGGAGGGAAATAGTAATAATGAAGGTGCCCAGAATACAACCACTCCCAATCCTGAGTCTAGCAATCCTCCCACACATTCTAGTGTTAAAAAAGATCCTGCTTGGGAATATGTTTCTCTTAAGAAAGAGGGAAAAGTAAATGTTTTTACATGCCTGTTATCTGGTTCTAGTTATAGAGGAGGTGGGATAAATAGGTTAAAACAACATTTAGCTGGTGTTAGTGGTCAAGTTTCTTCTTGTAAAAGATTTTCTCATGGCGTACGTGTTAGAATGAAAGGATCTTTGGTAATAAGGTCAAAGAAAAATCCTGTTCATAATGATAATGTAGATGAAGGAAATGTTGCTACAGAAAGTGAAGAATCGATTGTATCAAAGAGGAAAGCGCCTAATACTGTGGGGGTTGAAAATTATTTTGCACATAGGACAACTCATGGTGCTCAACCAAGCATCAAGAGTGCTTGGGCAAGTCAAGAAGCTCAACATAATGTGAAATTTTTTTTTGCTCAATGGGCTTATGTGAATTGCATTCCATCATTTAATGCATTGACTTGTCCTTTGTTTCAAAAAGCCTTCGACGCTGCTACTACAATTGGGCTTGGATTTAAGGTCCCTAGTTATCATGACTACAGAGTTAGCTTGTTGAGTGATTGCAAAAAAGAATGCCAACTTCTAATTGATAGCCATCGAGCGAAATAGAAAGAAAATTGTTGCACACTCATGGCTGATGGTTGGACGGATGTTAGACAACGAAATTTGATTAATTTATTAGTCTATTTTGTACATGGCATGGTTTTTGTGAAATCAATTGACGCTTCATATTTAATTAAAGATGCCAATACACTATCCTCATTGTTTAGAGAAGTCATTGAGTGGGTGGGTCCTGAAAATATTGTCCACGTTGTGACAGACAATGCTGCAAACTATGTAGCATGTGGTAGATTGATAAAAGATAAATACAAAACCATCTATTGGTCACCTTGTGCCGCTCACTATTTAAATCTGATTTTGAAAGATATTGCATCAATGCCTCATGTTTCAGACCTTGTGAAGAAGGCATCCAAAATCACTGTATTCGCTTACAACCATTTGATCTTCTTATCATGGCTAAGAAAAAGACCTGGTTGGAAGGAAATTGTGCATCTTGGTGTTACAAGATTTGCCACTACATTCATCACCCTTCATAGCATATATTCACACAAGCATGATTTACAAGCTTTGGCTATTGATCAACATTTTTTGTAGCATAAGTTAGCAACCATTGAAGACGGAAAAACTTTTAGTGCAATCATTCTAGATAACCGATTCTGGAACGATTGGTTTCAAATTGTGAGACTTGTGTCTCCATTTATCAAATTGTTGAGAATTGTTGATTCCGATGAGAAGCCTTCAATGCCATATGTCTATGAAGGCATGCAGAGGGCTAAAAGTGTAATCAAGGATGTGAGTTAAAAGAAAAAGGAACAATACAAGCCTTACACAAATATTATCCAAAGTCGTTGGGATAAGCATTTGAAACTGAACTTCATGCGGCGGCATATTTGTTGAATCCTGCATTCTAGTATAGTCCTGATTTTGTCAGAAAGCATCGATGTTTGAAAGTTGTGATTGATTTGTTCGAGGCAAACTCATCTGACGATGCTGATTATTATGTTACAATGATGAAGCAAATTGGTGTATACCGTGAACGTAAAGAATCTTTTGCTAAAGTTTGATGTCAGAAAAAAGCCCATACACTAGTCCCACGTAAGTACATTGACTTTCATATTCAAAAGCACATATTAAGATATCTGACATTAATAATACATACTAAATGTCTTTTATTTTATTTTGCATATGACTGGTGGTTGTACTACGGGGGTTTAATACTAGAATTGCAAAAAATTGCTTTACGCGTTCTTAGTCAAACTTCTACTTCTTCTAGATGTGAAAGAAATTGGAGCTTGTTTGAGCATATCCATACTAAAAGAAGAAATAGATTGGAGCATCAAAGGCTTGATGACTTGGTTTTCACTAACTACACTCTAAGGTTAAAGTTTAGGTAAACTTGACTTTTGATTACTTGTTTTATAGTTTTATACTTTTATTACATATAGACAAATATACACTTTATTAATGTTGGTATTCTATTATGTTGGCATTACAGGAATCAATTGAAGAAGAAGAAAGATAATTATGATCCCATTGATTATGAATCAATTGATAAAGTTGACTTTTGGGTGCTTGAGGAAGATTCAACTCCTGAATTTGATGATGTAGATGCGACAAATGTTCAACTTGAACAAATGGCAAGGGATTTTGGAGGTTCCTAACTATCTCTTCTATTATATTCCTACACAAAATAATATAACTATGTTTTTTAGATAAGTATTAATAATTCTATTTGTTTCATATATAGGTGATGATGATTTTACTATTGCGCCTCCATCTTTCAATGATGATCATGTTGCTTCTAGTGCCTTTACTTTTCCTCCTACAGCTTTAGCTCCTGATGTCTCAATACTTAGAGAGTTGAATGATGTTAATGATGATTTCAATGATGATGATTATTAGTTTATCAAAGGTGAGAATATTTTGTCATCATATACTTGTTTTTGATATTTTGCTACCATGAATATTTTGTCTCAAATGTAGGTTGTAAATAAAATTGTTAAGAATAGCTGAATATGTCACAATTATTGGAGTATATGATTATTTTGCTACTGATCCAAAGTAACTAAAGTTAATAGTGATACTAAATTTAGTATCAAATTTAGGTTAGTGTGATGAGAAATTAATTATTTTCCAATTTGTTATACCTCACCGGTCTAGGCTCGGGTTGACTCCGGTCTGACCTACTAACCCTTAACCTAGTAGCCCGACCGGTTCAGTGACCAGTCGGGTTTCAGAACATTGATAAAAAGAAAGCCCTAGATGTCTAATTTCTTTATGAACAATTTCATCATTTAATTTTTAGAAATCATTTTCCACATAAAATAACGCTCACAGCGTGACAGACTCTAGAAAAATAGAAATATGGAAATTACTCAATTTTCACAATAATGATCTTTGGTTCTTAAAAATTATTTCGTACCATGATTTTCATCCATTTTTCATTCCAAGCCCCTTTTAGACCTTAAAAACATGAAAATAAATTTACTTCACCATTTCCTTGATTAAACCCAAATTCTACAAAGAAATTCAAAAAGCTAGAGCTTAAGAACATTACGTTAGAAGCTCTTACTCCTTCCTCCTTCTTGCTCCTATTCCGCCTCACTCTCAATACTCAAGATCAGATGTTGCTTGTGTTTTGGTGTGACGAATTGAGGAGAGACTATATGCTATTTATAGGCACATGCCAAACCCTTGTGGGCCCCACAAGTTCCAAATTACCCTTTAATCCTTGTGTTTTCTCCTCCTCACATGGCCTTGTCATCACTTTTTAACTTTTAATCCTCCCCTTCGCTACTTTGGTCTCCATTCCATAGCCTTTAGATTGTTTTCCATGTGGCAATCTTCTATTACTCAAAGTCTCCCATTGTTTCAATAAATTACATGAGGATTAAGGCTTTATTTTTATAAGATATTATCATACAAAACTTGGCTCATATTCATCCAACAAGGCATAGAAGACTTTTGGGTCTGTTTGTGATGTCATCTTGATGACACAATCAAAACTTTAGGTATCCTAAAACTCCACATGTCCAAGCCTAATTGGTTTGTTAATTAATCAAGGTCATTGGTGTTAAATAATCAAGTTTTATGCACTTTAATCTTTACTTACTTCCATTGTCTCTTATCAAGTTGAAGACATATGCTTCTATTCTTATTTAGTGCAAGCTTAATTGTCAATTAGCATTTGCTAATTTTCTCTAATTTAATCAAGTGTCTTCATAACCTTTTCTTATCTCTTTTGTTTATAAATTAGCTATTATTCTATGTGCTATTTATATCACATTTAATAGCCCCTAAATGTAGTCGATATCATAATTAACCATTGGTTAATTAATTCCAAAATGAAATATAATCAATAGATTATAATTCTTTGAGACACATATTCACCTTTGTATTTTACCAAGTATTTACCAAAATACAAGGTTTTAAGATAATTGGGAAATTAGGGTATTACATTTTTCCTCCCGTTAATTTAAATTTCATCCTTGAATCTTGGGGATTTTATCCTAAACATCTAGTCTATTCCTTCCCTATAAATGTTTACTAAACATGCATCCTAACAATCTCATCCATCTTGTACCCAGCATAGTATCCAAATATTGGACCTACTGGTCTATTCTCACAGCGCTTGGTTACGCAGGCCTTTACTACCTGACTCATTTTGCCTCTTGGCCTATCACGTATTACCCTTCCGGACACATTCTATTACCATAACGCTAGATTTCTAGCCTTACTACTTAGAGAATGAAACTAAAGAGTTCAAGCAACACATTGAATTCCAAAGATCAATATGCGAAGGATAAGGAAAACTCAACTGTACAAATTTGAAGCATATCCAACATTTAGTACACAATATTAACTTCCAATTTTGAAACATCATTTGAATGTAATCAAAGTATGGATATGTTTCAAAACATTTGTATGAATTTTCACAAAACATAGTGAATTGAAATCCAAACAAATTTTAGACTTGTGCATTTGAAAAACATAAACTCATAAAATTATGCACAAGTTCACTTGTTTGATCATCAAAAACTCACTAACAAATTGATTAAACATAGTTAGGAATATTAGTGATTGATGATATGGAGTATATAGATCATGTATGAAGATTTCGTAAATTCAAAATCAGAGAGTGCAAAACAGCGTGGACTCAAAACTGGAGTTTGGAAATAGCAAACTTGAGTTTAGAAATAGAAAACTAGAGTTTGCAAATACAAACCGGAGTTTGCAACATCTTCTCAAAAGCAAAACTGGAGTTTTGAAATACAAAATGGAGTTTAGTTATTTCTCAAAAGAGCATCAAGACTAAGCTTTGAAGAACACATTGAAACAGGAGCAAACTCGAGTCATTAAGTGACAAACTCAAGTTTGGGACTTTTGAAGTGAAAATGAGTTTAAGTCCACAAGGCTCAAAACCAGAGTTTCCAAATGGAAACTAGAGTTTTCATAAGCAAACTAGAGTTTTCAAAATCGTTGAAAAAGAGCATAGCTCTTTGCTTGGCCAAAACTCGAGTTTCCAAAACTAAACTCGAGTTTTCATTCAAAAATGAAAACCTTAGAAAAACTATTCCAAGTCAAAACTAGAGTTTTCTTACCAAATGGAGTTTTCACAAATTGAGTAAAACTTGAAAACTCTTTCTCAAAAGCGCAAACTTGAGTTTCCAAATCTAAACTCGAGTTTTCTCTAAACTGGAGTTTGCGAAGTTGAAAAACATTGGAGACTCTCTGTCAGACGAAAACTGAAGTTTACTACTCCAAACTGGAGTTTTCTCAAAACTTGAAAATCTTTTAAAACCTTCACGCAGACGCAAACTGGAGTTTACAAAACAACACTGTAGTTTACAATGCTAAACTGGAGTTTTGCTTTGACAGTAAAATTGCTTATTGAGTAAGTTTCAAAACCTTTTAACTTAACCAAAGACAAACCAAAAATGAATTTCATATAATCATAGTATGGGGTAAGAATTAGATATCACCGTAATTCTTCTTGTCTTTGTAGAAGCTTGCTTGGCTGAGATGGATTGATGTAGATAACCTCTTTTCCGACATTCACCATCAACATCAAGCATAGGTTGTTTAGCTTTCTCAAGACTTGGATCATTTCTCTATGTTGCATTCTTGAGAAGCTTTCTTTGATCCTACAAAACCGTATAAAGCTTTTTCTTTCTTGGTATTCAATCTTACTTGGACCCAATCATCGTTAGCTTGTAGGAACCAAAATTCACATGCTTTTATGAATATAATTAATTCAGAACAACTTAGTATAGTGAATTAAACATGAATTTATGCATAAAAGAAATACTTTTTTTTTTAAATCATCATGTATACATAAAGAGTTAAACATATTGAACATTGCAATCTCTTAAAAAAATGGATCAGGATGTGAGAACCCAATTTAAAAAATATTTTGCAACGCTCATTCCTAAGGTTACAAAATATAAAACCTAAATGAATATTTCAGATGATAGAGTAGGAGGTTTTACCATTGTATACCTTTACCTTAGGTACTTGGATGATTGACTTTGCTTACCCATTGATTCTTCATATGTTTTCCTATGGGTGTCGGCAAAGCTATCTCAAAAGATATAGACTTCCAGAGTCTTCTGTTTGAAACTTGAGAGATTCTCCTCTTCTTGTTCTCCTCAAGATAGTTGAATGGTACTTCATGGTAGTCTTTTCTTGAGACAAAATGTATTCTTCTTACGGGTGTCCATTGCTTCTTTTGATTTGACTTTGTAAATCCAACAATGGATGCTCATAAAGTTCTCTTGCTTGATATAAGTGCTTTGATCCTCTTCATTGGTGTATGAGAAACTCTTGGTTTCTTTTTCATCTTCTCTGTACCCTTGTGTCCATTGATTTTCAAATCATCTTGTACACATAAAACACTCGATGGACATTTTGGTACCCACTTATACTTGGGTCCTTGTATGTTAGTATTGGACCTTACATGTCCTTTCGGAACCCAAACAAATTTATTCCTCACATTAGAATTTCTTCTAATATAGCATGTGTGAGAAATATGACTAGATTTACCACAATAATTGCAAACTATATGATGATGTGCATTATGAGATTTTATGCAAGTATTGTGTTGGTCATGAGAGTAAAAATTCAAATAAACTTCATTTGAACATTCTTTCTTCCCACATAATTTTCCAGCATGATTGAAAACATTTTTGCTTTTCAAAATAGAATCAATAATTGGTTGAAAAACAATTTTATGCAATTGTTCAAAATTATTTTTCTTAACTACACAAGAAGAATTGGAATTGTTTGCCACATGTGCATCTTGAGCTCTGGATAATGATTGATCACAATTGTCCATGAGCTCTTCCTGGGAATCCTCTTCCTCTTATTTTTTTGTGTTGACTAGATCATGGAAATATTCAATGATTTCTCCTTCTTCAATCTCCAGTTTGTATGATAATAAAGAGTTATAAAGCTATGCGAGATTTATCATCATCGATATATCATAGATATGCAATTGCAATGTTGCAATGTCCCTGGTCCATCATCTTGTACTCTTACAAGTGCCTAAGACTTTGATTCGTATCTCCATACCTTATCGATACATACAAACTTGAGTTTGCAAGTTGTTCTTCCCTTTACTTGATATAGCTCCAAATTTAGCAAACTACTTTATATCTATCAACTTTAGAAGGACATATCTCCTTGATCTGAAATCATTTTTGGTTGGTTAAAGTCTTGATGGAAACCCTTTTGGTCTTATTTCAATCATCTTCGCTCCCGCATAGATGACCGACCAGGGACATTTAGGACAATCTTTATGATACATCTAGGGATACATTGATCATAATAAACATGCAAATGATATGATTACAAAAATTGAGAAATACTTTACATAGCAATAATGTTTAAAGTACAATGATTGGCCTCTAGGGCATAATTTCCAACACAAGTAGTCTTTATAGACTTTGATTCGACAACATAGGACATTTAGGACAATCTTTATGATACATCTAAGGATACATTGATCATAATAAACATGCAAATGATATGATTACAAAAAGAAATCTTTACATAGCAATAATGTTTAAAGTATAATGATTTCTCTAGTTCCAAAGTGCTTAGATAATAACAACACCGAATGCATACATATATATGGTAAAACATACATACAGAGACATATAAAGCATATGAGATTAAGGTTACTACCTAGTAAATTCTTAGACTGATAATCAACTCCAAAATTCCTTAAAGCTTCAAATCACGATACTTCTTGTCCTTGATCTTATCTTTTCCTTGAAATCTGTACTCGTTGAACTCCCTTGTATATTAAGTCAAGACTTCAAAGCACTACGCAATAATCATTCATCAAGGTCTTATGAATGTCTATGAAGATTGAAGGGAGTAGAGCAAGAATCCAAGTCCTACTTACCTTGATTTTGTGATTGGTTTGGAGATCTGACAGCACTTCCACCATGTAAATCACACCAAACACCTCATATCAAGAATCCAAAACTATAGAAACATTGCTTTCGCCAAGAGGAACAACATTGAAGAAGGCCCCAGGAGCTAAAAACACAAAATCAGAGGTGAAATCGGCCCCACTTCTTCTCCCTCTCTCTCCATTTCATTTTTCCCTCTCTTTCTCTCCTCTCTTTTCCATGTTTTGGCCAAGAATGGCCTAAAGACAAATGACGGGGAAGGGGTATATATAGAACATGGGTGCGGTCCAGAAGGTGCCATGTGTCTAGTCCAGAACACGCCACTTGTCACACCATGTGTCCTCCTTCCATTGAACCAATATACAAGTAGCTTTATGCCTTGTCATTATGACGAGACAAGTGTCATGCTCTTGTGGCGCTGACTTAAAAGCTATGTCAAAATGAGGGGACATGTGTCACATTTCCATTTGACCAACAAAAGTAGCTTTTAACTTGTCATGATGGTGGACACGTGTCATGTTTCTATTGGTCCAACACAAAAGTATATCATAATGAGACGACATGTGCCATGTTTCTATTGCGATAACACAAAAGTAGTTTTTCACTTGTAATGATAAGTAAACATGTGTCACGTTCTCATTGTGCCAACACAAAAGTAGCTTTATGCTTTGTCATTATGAGGGACACGTGTCATGATCTTATGGTGACGATTCAAAAGTTATGTCATCATTAGTCATCATGACCTTACTTTATTAAAGTCACTTTATCAGCGCCTACTCAGGATTGCGACACGTATACCGAGATCCGCTAATTGACACCAGGTTAGATTCTATTTGTGTGGGCCTCCACATGGCACCACATACCGATGTCATTTTCCAAAAACGCTTGGCATACCCGACTGCCCTGAAAATGCCATGTACTTACTTATACTAACATATTTTTGCTCAACTAATTGGCCTATACCTCAGGACATAGTTAGGTGACATCTTTTCCAACCGGATTTACACCATATGGGTCTTATGTGCCCCTTTTTCATTGACACATTAATTCCACGACTTATACATACTAAGTCCACTAACCTGTATAGCCGAGTTACTTAGTCCCCCGAGAGACTTCCTATCCCTCGACATTCTTGGGAATATGCTCGAACTGGGCTTAGTCGCCTGCCTTTTATAAGCTTATTCTCAAGTCTCTAGGCCCAAAATTTAGCATATTACATACCTACTGGCCAAAATGTTGGTGAAATCACATTTGTTCCCCTGGACTTTCTGAAATTAGATTTTTATCCCTCAGTTATTACGGAATTTCAGTGGAGGTCCTAAACTTTTGAAATTGCAAATCTAGTGAAAACTTTTGTGAAATTTCACTTTGACTTTGAAACTTTCTCAATTTACTTTTTTGCCTACGAAGTTTTTAAATTTGATTCTCTCCTTCAACTTTAACTTAATATTTGAGGCCCTTTACTTTGTGAAATTGAACTTCTAGCCAAATAGTTTTTGAAATCGTACTTTTATTCCTTAACTTTCCTAGTTTTCTTTTATTCCCTGGCCTATAAACGTTCTTAAATTTTTGTTATGAACCATGACGGCCAATAACATAAATCCCAGAGACTTTCTAAAAGGGAAAAGACATAAAAATAGCATTTGAATTTCAAAATCCTATTAACAACAATAGTAATGGGATTAACATGAACAGTAAAGTAATTGACAACTCGTTTTGTTTGATAATCATCTATTTGAGATTTTAAAAATCAAATGTGATTTTCTTATGATTTTCCCTTTCTAAAATTTGAAATTTCTCAAAATTATGTTTAATTCAAGAAACTTCAATCAAGCCTCGTCTTTTGAACATTCTCAACAGTAAGCAAGTTGGGAACTTGTAGCGAAATCTTACGGGCAATTGCTGAAAAGATTGAAACCGAATGAAGTTTGCGTTTGAATCTTGTGTGCCCAAGAACCCTAAAATCAATCGATATGATCACGAAAGAGGAAAGGCTATGGTGGATGATCTCGCAGATTTGTGATGTGCTATTTTGATCAAAACTTCTGTTTTTAATGTTATATCTTGTACAGTCTTGCCCGACCTACTTATCGTTCATTTGTTTGGCAAGTTGATATTTGTTATGTTGGCTTTAATATTTTCTTTTTTCAAGAAAAGCCATTTAAAAATTCGAAAAGCAATCAGCTCAATCTTCACTTGAATCAACTCGAAAGGAAAGTCTCAACCGAACATAAGGTAAATGTGGTTATTTGAATGATGATGGGGAGATGTTTGAGGAAATGCTTCAAAGAGATATATCTTAAACATTGAGGGTTTGGAATGTGTTTTGAGTCTCACATTGGGAAATGTCACAAATGGAGAGGGGTTTATAAGTTTAAGGGGCTCTTCCTCCTAACAGGTTAGTCTTTTGGGATTGAACTCTCCCTTTGGGTTTGTGGTCATCACATTGGTGCTCTCAATAAGGGGTTGAGGGTGCCTAATGTGCCCCCCATGCTATTCTCCCTACTGTCCCTCGAGAAAGAAGGGCTTCTTGAATTGTTTTTTTAGGTTTCTTTTCATCATTAGATTCTAAATAAAATGAGTGACATTTTGATATCTTATGGTTAAAAAATAGAGTTGTTTTCAATTTCTTATGATTTTTAAAAAGTAATTCAGAAAAATGGTATAGTTTTCTTTTTGATTTAGAACAATAAATCTTTCAAAAATCATAAAAAATTGGAAACAATTCAATTTCTTGCCCATATGATATCAAAATGTTTACTAATTTTATGTAATATCTAGTGGTAAAAAGAAACCAAAACAAAAACATTTGGGAAGTCTCATTTTTTAAGGGCAGCATGAGAGGCATATTAGGCATCCCTAGCCCCTCAATAAGAGCTTGATGCTCATGGAAGGGGCTACCCATAGAGGATCCTAGCCGGCACGAGACTAAGAGCGGTAATGTTATGAGTCCCACATTGAGAAATCTCACAAGTGAAATGGGGTTTATACGTTCAAGGAGACTCTTCCTCCTAATAGGCTTGTCTTTTAGGATTGGGCTCTCCCTTGGACAAATTGGTCATCACATAATACAATTAATATATTTGATGCATGGAGATCCAATATCCTTAAGGTGTGCATGGCAACGCTCCCGGATTTTTTTTTGTTCCCTGGAATAAAAATAGATAGGAATAGTGTTTGCTAAATTAGGTTTCATTTTTTGTGCCAGGGAATAAAAAAAGAAGCAATTTTTTTTTGCTTCTTTATTCCTGGGCACAAATCAGAATAATTTCTCTCTCAACAACCTCTCTTTCTTTGTTTATATCTAGAGCAAGCGAAACCGAGAATCCGTTGCATTTATTAGTTTCACATGCCATTAATGTATAGTCACTTTGCTTGATTCTTCGATAGGCAGAAGACAATTCTACCACAGATTCAAAGTTCAAACTACATTAGATTAGAATCTAGAAGAGAAAGAAACCCAAATTGCTTTTCAATTTTTTCTTTCTTGTTGGTTAAGTATTGAGATTTTTGAAGCCCCCGTCATGTTTCCGAGTCCATTCAAATGTTTTAGCTTCACGGTGTATAGAAATTGGCTTTACCGTTATTCATTCATGAACAGCAGTCTTCGATCGGTAATTACCGATCTCGGTGAAGGAACTACCATGCATTGCCAAATTCCCAAAACCTAACAAACTCTCGCTTATTCTAATCCATGGATTTGGGGCAAATGCAATGTGGCAATACGACGAATGGGGTTTTGAGGATGAACTTGGTGGGGATTAATTACAGCAGATTTGTGAGGTACTGTGTGGCGCCAGTTCCCAAAGGTGGTTGATTAATTGGTGTTGTGTTGCTCTGAGGTTTATTGGGAAGAAAAGGATATGAAAAAAATGTGTTAACTAACGTAATTATGATTCTCAGAGTAAAAATAAAATGAGTTAACAAACATAATTATGATTCTCATAACTCTTCCAAGGCACAAAATTAGAAAAAATTGTTTCATCTCAGAAACAGTGTTAGGGAACATAATGGTTGCCATGCTCACCCTTACGACTTAGAATGTTGAGGCAATATCTCTTGATAATTGTGATGGTCGGGAAGCCTAAAAAAAGTCTCATGGATGCTCTCTAGCTCTCTACAACCATTGTGGCTTGTGTGAGTATATTATTTTCACTTTTATTGCTCATTGTTTCAAGTCAATTGTATCAAAATTTGCGATAGGTGGGGAATTTCGTGGGTGGCATATATATGCTGTGTCAATATGTATCTCCTACAAGTTGGTTTACCTCTCAATATGTTAGAATATTCTTCTTTTATGTAGGTCATGATGGCACGCGGGAAGAGCTCGCACAGCTGCAATGGCATCACATTAAACTTGTCTGCTGAATAGTGCCAGAATTGGATCATTTGAGTTAGTTGCGTGACATGGTTTCTTGGAATTCTAAGTGTTTTGCATCAATGCTAAGCTTAACAATGTATATTTTTAGAGATTCAGTGGAGACAAAACGAACTAAATAATATTGTAGATTTGATTGTCTTGCTTTTGAGGTTTAAAATGGGATTTTAGAGATGCGGTCCTTTGAAATTTGCATAATATCATAGTGGACGAAGGTACCTAGTTCTACTTTAGGTGCAGTCATGAATACATAGATGGGTGAACTCATAATATTTTTTTGAAGACATTACTTGAGGGACCCTTTGAGCCTTCAATTTCAATGTCACGCGGTAACCGTTGGATCGGTTTGGACGAATACATAATCTTGGTAAAAGTACAATAATCAAAAAGTAAATGGTCCTCGTAGAGTTAGGGTACAGAAATCCAAAGTAAGTAAAAATATACAATCATCCAAAATGTAAAATATAACACAAAAAGTGATAGGGCATTCCCTATTTCTTTAGTCCTCAACTCCATGCCCTACCTCAGATCTCCAAGTCAGCTTAGCTAGATCCACGTGCGTCCTTAGCACGATCTAGAGTTCAAAATTGAACCCCAAAGTAACTGTTAAACTCGTATACAATATGTATGCAATGTATGTATGCAATCCACAATTAGGAAAATCACAAACATCAACAATGGTAAACATACCACATGCACACAAAATCACAATCATCACACCGTTGGGCTGCCTTACCAAGGCAAGCCCCTGGAAAATCTTCAGCGCTAGGAAAACAATTGTAGCCAGGGACTCAAACCCTAACTTCACTGAATGCATCAACAACTCGGTAGTGACCCAAGGACAAACGATCCACTAGGCCCTATAGTAGCGACCCAAGGACACATAGTCCACTATGCCCCACAACCCATATCCTCAATCATGGCATCACAAACATACGAAAGTAACATAGAGTATGCGAGTAAACAATTACTACCTGGCAATTTTATCGGAAATCAATAAATTTTCCTGGTGCTTGAAAAATTACTCCGAACACGCGTTGACCCTAAATAAGGCAAAAAAACTTCATTTTATTCACTTATGTAAACTTTCTTTTTATTTTCGTGAAATTTGCTTATTTTCCTAAAAATTTCAGGAATCATTCTTCAACTTCAAACATTTTTAATTAATTCTATAAACATCATTTTTGCATGATTCCAGTGGCTATTGAACCGTTAACATATCTAGTTTTTACTAAAAATACTCCCAAAGGTCAAGAACACACAAATCATTTTCCTGTGTAAACATATCACTCGCTGGTCAGAGGCAACGTTTCGCGGGTCTATTTTACAAAATTTATTTCTCCTAGTAGACATCATGAAAAGTTACAAATTTATATACCAAAGCGAAGCTTAGTATGTCTACTTTAACCCTGTAAAAGTGTATGGCCATTGGATTTCATTTACTATTTTAAAACCATTTTTCAAGTATGATCGCCCAAAATTCGCTGAAGCTGACAGATTCACTTTTACTTGCAATTTAGGGTTTTTGAGTTCTAAAATTATGGTTACCACTTGGACCCATACAAAATTTCGTTCCAAATACTTTGGGACCATAAAAAATATATTAAAAAGCTTAATCTTCTTTTTGACACCATTATCTTATCTTTAATCATGTGATACCCCTTTTAGTAATTAGGACAGAGCCTCCTTTTAAGAAAATGCCACTTCCTTTATCAGCCCTCATCATGAAAATTACCAAAATCCAAAACACAAGTCACAAACAAGCTAAGTTAGTGACCTACCCTTCTTGTATTTTGGTTCCTCTTGGAATCCTTCCTATTTGAGCCACTGAATAAGGCCATCCTTGAGCACAAGAGGATCATAAGAATATTCTATGAGGGATTGAAGAGGGTAGAAGGCTTATTTAACCAAGATTTACTCCTAACTCACCTTGTTCTTCGATGTGTGTGTGCCTTCCCTTTCACTAAGTGTGAGTTTTCCTTGCACTCTCCTCTCTCTCTTTTTCACGGTTTTGGGCAAGCAAAATAAGAGCTGAATGGTCCTTTAATAAACACCTTAGTTATGCAAATTATCCAAGTAATTTATTGTCCAACGGTCCAAGTAATTAGTGGTGGGCAGATTTTTATCCACTTCATGTGTCCTTTTATTATCCCTTTAGGTCTTATATAAGGTACAAGGTGGTTGGTTCTCAACTCATAGTTTTAAACTTTAGTTTACCATAAATGTATGACTTTTGCTTCATCTTTGTCCTTAAAGCTGATGCAATTTTTAATGAGCTGAATGAGGTTCAGTTTTTGTCCTCAATTGGCTTCAAAAAGAAGCTTTTATTTATCCCTTGTTGGTTAAGTTTCCTAAGTGTTTGACCCTTCCTTTTTGGCTTCACATTGACTTGAAATCATTTTTTTCCCTTTTATTCTTGGCTGCAGCGAATTAATTCCTGATAGCAGGGATCGATTTTGTCTCAATTAGCTTCATGAATAAGCCTTTCTTGGTCCTTACTTGGTCTCTTTTCATTGGCTACCTTTTTCCCAAGTCTTTGACTTTTTTTGTTTGGTTTCATTTGGCTTTAATTTTTGCTTGAATTAGCTTTTTCTTCCTTGTTATTATGGCCGATCGAAATCCATGCTTGGGGAGAAAGAAATTCGACTTCTAATAGCTCTTAATTTGTTTGTACAATTATCTTTTCAAATGTCAAACATTAACTCCCTAAGTGCCAGTTGTTACTCTAGGGTTGATGGCTTGACTTTGCATGTGAATATATGAGTTTTACATTGATCTCTCTCTCGCTCTCTCTTGGCTGAAGCATATGAAGCTTGTGGAGGAAATTTTTTGCTCTTCATAATGCCTCTTGGACCCTTGTTCATTAACTTAGGTTACATCATCTTGATGATGTAAGCTTAGTTAGCTTCATCCTCAAGTCCAAGTTCTGTTATCATTGATTCTACTTTGACCTCTAACTATCTTTTTGTAATGAAAATATTTCTGATCCCATGTCCCCCTTCAAACCATATGATATTCCTAGGCTAAAGGGGACAAAATATAACTTTGCACTTTCCTTTCCTTTTAGCTTATTAATTCAAAAATTAAGTCACAATTATATTGACCTTCATCTTATCACACAGTCTCTAAATAAATGAGTTAATGTGTCATTTTGGCTACTTAATACAATCAAAAAGTTCCCATGAAAAATAAACAATTTAATTGTAGCCAAAACCCTCTCAATATTTCATTAATATATGCTTTGTACATTGTTTACAAAAATAGGGGTGTTACAGCATGGGTACTCTAGACTTGAATAGTTATGGAGGAATTAGTCACTGGCATGTTAAAAGTGTAGGAATTATGTCATACCGGGTGATAGTTAACGGATTAAGTTATAGGCGAGTCAAAAATTGGAAAACATAAAGATTAATTTTATCTTTTGTTTTTAATTTTTATGTTCTTAGCTTAATTTCATAAAATGTCTTGAATATGAGCAGAGAAAATAGTTTGTTCGGATTATTGTTCTAAAAAATCATATTCAAGAAAAGTATAAACATTTATTTGAAATACTTATCAAATAATTAATTTGAACAAAACCTATTTAAAGATTAATTTTTCTCCGTTTTTGCCTTATTTTATAAGGAAAAAAAAACCAATTTTACAAAATAAAAATGCAAAAATTGTTATTGTTTTCCATTTTTAAATGTTTTTAAAACAAATTTCTATTTTTTGTTTTATAAAAAACTTGATTTTGACACAACAATAAACAACAAACCTTATCCCATTAAGTGGTTATGCCTACACGCACTACAAAAACACATGCAATTATTGACGTACAAAATTTTTCCATTAGTAAGACGGAAAAATTCAGTCGGTGGCATGAAATTGGTGACGAAATCTTTTCAATCGGTAATTTGTTGCAAAATTTGCAGACTGATTACAGTCGGAATTTACTAACAGAATTGTTCTGTGTGTAAAAATTAAATAATATTAATATTAATATTAAATATAAACTAAAATTAAAATGAAAATATTATTTTTCTATTTTATTAATAAATAATATATTAATTAATAAAGTTTTCCAATATCACCGCTATTTAAAAGTTGTGAACTCAATGAGTTTTAAGTCTAGTATAAGAGCTACGTGTGAGCAGGATGTAATTTCTTGATTCCCATCCAATGAAAAAATGTCATTAACTATGAGAGAGACTATAATACAGATATCAAAATTTTCTATTTAAATATGAATAAAATTGCAAAATCAATTCTATTTTCGGACACAGTTAATGATTTGACCACATCTTCTTAATTCGGGGGGAAATTACGCTCAGGTCCCAAGGAGCAGAGATAATTACAATTAGGTCCCTTGAAATCATAAAATTACACAGAAGTCCCAAGGGACCTGAGCGTAATTATTTGTAAATGTAAAATTACCATTTTGACCTTCCATCTCTCCTGTCTCTCTCCTCTCTCCCTTTTTCTTCTCTCTTTCCTCCTCCAGATCTCATCTCACGCTGCCCCCATTCACCATCATCGACGTTTATGGAAGGCAGGAGAAAGAGAATGAAAATGAAAATTAATAGGCATAAAATGATGGTCACAACCACTAAGCACAAATTTAAAATCAATGAGCATTAAAAAATAAACTTAGATCCATATCAAACTCAAAAGCACAAATAAACTATATTGAAGAGGATGAACAGAAATCAGGAGAGATTAAAGAGGCAATCGCACCCATAAAGAAGAGAGTATATTCGAGAGAGGGAGGGAAGGAGGGAGGAGCATGAAACCGGCGTGGAGGAAGCGTCGAAGGAGGACAGAGGAGCAGCAGTGCCGACAGTAGAGAAGAGGTCGTCAATGTCGAAATAGTGGCTCAAAGTCGGCGGCATTGACGGCAGAGGAGAGTTCTTGTACGACATTTTATTTAAAGTCTAAAATTGATTATGTTTATTATGGAGGAGCAGACGGCGTCTGCAAAAGGTTTTCAAATGGCTTATCGCATAGAAGCTTCTTCATCATCTTCAATGGGCATGTTAAGTAGATGCGGAAGGGAATGAAAAAAAGTTTTCAAATGTTGTTGTAAATATATGCATTTTATGTTGTTAATATAACATTTGTTGATGTAAATAGCTTTTGGAAGTGAGAGATAAAAAAATTCAGGTTTTCAAAAGTTGTTGTTAATATATGCATTTTATGTTGTTAATATAGCATTTGTTGTTGTAAATAGCCTCTGGATGTGAGAAATGAAAAAATCCAAGTTTTCAAAGGTTGTTGTAAATATATGTTTTTTCTATTGTTAATATAGCAAATCTTGTTGTAAATAGCCTTTGGAAGTCAGAAATAACAAATTCCAAGTTTTCAAAAGTTGTTGTTAATATATGATTTTTCTGTTGTTAATATAGCATTTGTTGTTGTAAATAGCCTCTGGACGTGAGAAATGAAAAAAATCTAGGTTTTCGAAGGTTGTTGTCAATATATGCTTTTTCAGTTGTAAATATAGCATTTGTTGTTGTAAATAGCCTCTGGACGTGAGAAATGAAAAAATCCAGGTTTTCAAATGTGGCTGGGACATTTGAGCATAACTTCCGAGTTTGAACTTAACTTCCCAGTTTGAGCTTAACATCCCAGTTCGAACATATACAGAGGAAGTTACATTCCAACTCGGATGTTAAGTTCAAACTGGGAAGTTAAGTTCAAACTAGGAAGTTACGCTCGAATGTCCTTGCCACATTTGAAAACCTAGATTTTTTCATTTCTCACGTCCAGAGGCTATTTACAACAACAAATGCTATATTTACAACAGAAAAAGCATATATTAACAACAACTTTTGAAAACTTGGAATTTGTTATTTATGACTTCCAGAGGCTATTTACAACAACAAATCCAATATTAACAATAGAAAAAGCATATATTTACAACAACCTTTGAAAACTTGGATTTTTTCATTTCTCACGTCCAGAGGCTATTTACAACAACAAATCCTATCTTAACAACAGAAAAATCATATATTAACAACAAATTCTGAAAACTTGGATTTTTTCATATATCACTTCCAGAGGCTATTTACAACAACAAATCCTATATTAACAACAACTTCTGAAAATCTGGATTTTTTCATATATCACTTCCAAAGGCTATTTACAACAACCAAAAAAATCATATATTTACAACAACCTTTGGAAAATAACCAGAAACAATAGAGGATGAAGGATGGATGAATGAACAGGGGATGAGAGAAAGGCAAGTTCGTCGGACCTGTGGTCTTGCTGTCAGCCATGTCAAGTGATCACCGTGAGTAAGCAAAACGGAAGCAGAGGTCGAATATTAGAGCAGGTCCGAAATCACAAAATCCACAGAGCACCCGATGGTGGCGGTCAGCGGAGATCGTGGCGGAGTGGTCAACGGAGATCGTAGGGGCCGATGGCCTTTCGTGCGTCTTCCTTGCTTTGTTCTTGGCGGAAATCATGGAAGATCGATTATTGGCAGAAATGGCGGAGAGAGAGATAGGAGAGAGACAGAAGAGAGGGAGATGACATACTTGATTCTGTGATTTAGGCGTGTTTGTTCTTTGTCCAAACTGGTCATTTTGCCTTCTGAAATAATTAGTAATTTTGTCATTTGAAGGGACCTAAATGTAATTATCTCTGTTCTTTGGGACCTGTGTGTAATTTTCCCTAATTCGGGTGTAATAGTTACACGAAGATACCCTATAATAGGGTATAGGGACAGGTAGAAGTAATTTGAGACAAAGACTGGATTTTGCAGTTGAATGTTGTTTCTATTTCTAATCTTGTATGGCGATCGATTGGTGAATCATAATTGCATCGTTTGTTTTCTGTTTATTTTGCAACGAACTCATCGAATTTTAATTCATTCTCGAATATCGACCTCAAGAACAGACGCACCTCTTCAAAGTTGACAAATATTGTTCATCGTTTTTCAGCTTTTTCTATTCTCTTCCTCCATATATATAATTTATTCTCATCCCTCTCAACATAAAATACAACAAAAATGGGGTCCTCAAATCTCAATCTCTTAGCCATTTTCTTCATCATCTCAACCTTGTCTTACATTTTCCTTGCCCGAACCACTCCTCATGACTTCCTTCAAGTTCATAATGAAGCTCGAGCCAAGGTCGGTGTGGGACCTCTCTCCTGGAATAGCACTCTTGCCTCCTATGCCAAGAAGTACGCCAACATGAAGAGCCAGGACTGCAAACTCGAGTATTCGGATGGGCCATTTGGCGAGAACATTGCCGAGGGCTACAAAGACATGAAGGGCTCCGATGCCGTCAAGTTATGGCTCACCGAGAAGCCAAACTACAATTATGATTCCAATACATGCGCCAATGATGAGTGCCTTCACTATACTTAGATCGTTTGGCGAGAGTCTCATAATCTTGGGTGTGCCAGGGCTAGGTGTCCCAATGACGGGGTGTTCGTTAATTCGGACGAAGCCGAGTATGTCCTGGCCGAGATCCATGAAGGAATCAATGAACAACATATAGGCGCCTAGGCGTTGGCCGAAAGGCTGTGCAAGCTGGCTACTTTTGGCCAACAATGGCAGCAGATTCTAAGAACCATGTACATAAATGCGATAGCTGCCAAAAGCATGCCAAGATGATACGGTTTCCCCCCATAAGGGCTCATATCTATCTCGGCTCCATGGACATTCTTCAAATGGGGCATGGATTTATTAGGTCTATTCAAGGCGGCCCCAGGACAGCTACAATGTCTTATAGTTGCCGTCGATTACTTTACAAAGTGGATAGAGGTGGAACCACTGACAACAATTACCTCGGCCCGGGTCCAGAAGTTCCTCCAAAGGAATATTATATCTAGGTTCAGAATCCCAGCAGAGATAGTCACAGATAACGGAACCCAATTTATTGATAAGGATTTCCAAAAAATGGCATTTGACTTTCATATCAAACAACACTTTGCTTCCGTGGAACATCCACAATCCAACGGACACGCAGAAGCGGAAAATAAAGTCATTGTAGAAGGATTGAAAAAGAGGATGGAGGAGGCAAAGTCTGATTGGGTAGAGCAGTTGTACTCCATTTTATGGGGATATCGAACCAGCGTTCAAATGGCAACAGGGAAAACCCCGTTTAGGCTGACATACGGATGTAAATCAATGATCCCAGTAGAGATTGGAGAACCCTCATGGAGGAGAATTAAGGCTCTACATAAGGAGGACGAGAATAATGAAGTAATTGCAGTGGAGCTAGACTTGATCGATGAAGTTAGAATCACGACACACTGCCGAGATATGGCTGCCAAACAACTTATTGCGGCCTGATATAATAAGAAGGTGTGACCCCGGACATTTGAGAAAGGCGACCTGGTTCTCCAGAGAGCCGACATAGGCAATAAAAATGCCAGTGACGGGAAACTTGCTGCAAACTGGGAGGGCCCATACCCGGTAACTAAAAAGCTCGGCATGGGAGCTTACAAGCTTGAGACGTTGAAGAAGAAGGCAGTCAAAAGAACTTAGAACGCGGATAAATTGAAGGCATACTACAATTAAAGGCCGAGCTCTATGAAAGAGGCAACATTGTCACGAGTCAATGTAAAACTCCTTCACAGGGATTATTTTGAGGTGACACTATCGCGAGTCTATGTAAACTCCTTTGGGAAAACATTTGTGACAGCAATGCCACCAGGCATATTGTACTGAATGAATTATGGGTCAAGGAACCCATTTTCAGAAAATCATATGTGACGGCAACGCCGCCAAGTCTATTTACATGTATCAATCTGTGGTGAACAAACCTATTTTCATAAATAATGTTGTGACGGCTATGCCGCCAAGTCTATTTACATGTATGAATCCATGGTAAACAAACTTGTTTTCATAAATCATGTTGCGACGACTATGCCGCCAAGTCTATTTACATGTATGAATCCGTGGTAAACAAACCTATTTTCATAAATCATGTTGCGACGGAAATGCCGCCAAGCGTATTTACATGTATGAATTTGTGGTAAACAAACCTATTTTCATAAATCATGTTGCGACGGCAATGTCGCCAAGCCTATTTACAAGCATGAATTTGTGGTAAACAAACCGGTTTTCATAAATCATGTTGCGACGGCAGTGCCGCCAAGCCTATTTACATGTATGAATCTGTGGTAAACAAACCGGTTTTCATAAATCATGTTTCGACGGCAATGCCGCCAAGCCTATTTACATGTATGAACCCAAGGTAAATGATCGAACCATATTTTTATATGATTTTTCATAATTAAGTTGGGATTTTTAATGCATTTACTTGGACATTATTGCATGATTAAGCCCTAATTTGAGTTAAGGACATTTGTATTGAATTAAGTGTAATTAGGGGTAAAATTGTCATAATTTGTTAATTATAGATGCAAATGATTTCTTGGACATTTGACGCTACCTTGTGCTTAATTTTGCATTGTAGGTGTTTTGGAAGAAAATTGAAGAATTTGGAAAAAAAGTCATTTGTGTCATAATTATTATTTTTGAGGACTGGGGAAAATTACAAGAAATGCCCCAACAATTTCTAAAAAAGTAGAAATCCATGAAGAAAGGGGCCAGAGAACAACTATAGAAAAAGACCCAAAATTTTTTCAAATCACGATTATGCCTCATATACATTTTAAAATATTTCATTCAAGTCCCTCATGGAAACTTTTGTTCTTTTCATTTAAGTCCCTTGGTCAAAACGCAAGTTTTGACCAAGGGAATTAATTAGGTCAGAACGCAAGAGCTGGGGGGAAGGGATTGAATTATTGATTGCGTCGCACATTCAGAGGCTCGGACAGATTAAATACGTTGGAACCATCATCGCCATTTTGGGGGGACTTCACGCAATCGTCTTCACCTCCACACACAGCGACCTTCATCGACACCCATTCCCATCCTTCATCCCTCTCGCCGGCGACGCCATTTCCTCCTCCTGTCACCGGTGAGTGACCACCATTCTCACCGTCAGCCTCACCATCAATCTCTCTCGCTCCACCACTGAACCTCCATCGTCAAGAATCAGCATCACCAGCTTCTTTCACTCCCTCTCTTTCGGCCATTATCACTTTCCACTATCTCCATCGTTCTTCATCTTTTCCTCACTGTCATATCTAGATTTGATTTTCCAGATTTCCATTCCTTCAGTTGCTCTGGGCATTTCTCCTTGATTCGCCACTTATTCATTTTTCCATGGATTTTAAAGGCTTCAAACAATCTGTGGCTATGGTTAAGTCAATGAGTGGCTAATCATTTTACCTCTTGGAGATGGATCATAGCTGCTTGAGTTCCAAAGCTTCATACAGGGGAGTTTATTTGTTCAATTTATTTTCTCTAATTAGATGTGGATTTCCTAGTTTTAGGAATATTATCTTAAATGTTGAGACTTAGTTTATCCGTTTGGAAAACTTTATGGATTGAACCTATGTGATTGGATTGAATTTTGTGGTTTGTTGGATTTATAAATTTGTATTTCCCTTTTGATTTAGTGAAATTGTGCTTTCTACGTGGTATTGTTAGATAGTATGATTGAATTGGATCAATTGAGTGGCGTGGTATCGCATTCTTGTCAAGAGGGAGCAAGCTACATTAATTTAATCCTAATCACACACTAAGTGGTTTCAAACAATATCTCAAAAGGTAGTAGTTAGCTACGTTAGTAGGAGCTACTATAAATTGGGAATATTGGACCCAAGTGGTATCTTGGGGTTTTTCATCTAGACTTGGTGAAAATTTACTCCTACATTTAATTGAACTAGGATAGTCACTATTCATTTCGAAGAGCATCCAATATACATTTCATACTCCATTCCATTTTATAAAGAAAATACCAAAAATAATAGTTTAGCATTTAATTTAATTGCACTCTTATTTTAGTTAAATCAATTAAAAAATCCAAAACCTATTCTCCCCTTGTTTTAATTGCATTTGCATGACATTTAGATTACTTAGGATTCAATAAAAGGCTCCTCGAGAGAGAGAACGATCCTAGGGTTGACTATACGTAATCTTTGGTTTATTTTTGAGTGTGGACCCTAAGGTTAAAGATAGAAAAATCCATTCATCAGTAAACAAACCTGTTTTCATAAGTCATGTTGCTACGGCTAGGCCGCCAAGCCTATTTTCATGAATGAATCTAGGTTAAAGAAACCCGTTTTCAAAAATCATGTTACAACGGTAATCCCGCCAAGTCTATTTTTAGTTCCTAATCGGAATAAAGTCATTACGGCCGAGTTGTATTAAAATTATTTTTCTGGGATAGTGGAGTTAACCGTCATGAAGACCCTGATCAAGTCGGAATATTCTAAATTTTGAATATATGACGTGTTGATTTTACTACCAGATTAAATTTTAGTCAGCCATGCTGGAAGACGTTGTCATAGTTCGGCGAAAATCCTCATAAAGAACTTGGAAATAAAGCCAACTACATCATGCGCGATAAAATGCAAAATTCTAATTCGGATGATATTCGGGTTTGACAAGCAAAAAGTAATTGCTCGGCATGCGCAAAATGTAAGTACTTTCCATTAAAATTGGACCTATTTACATGATTTCGATGCAGGAATGTTAAACATATACAAAGATGTTTGAAATCAATTTTCAGCTTGCCCTTGGCAGCGCGAAGCTCGTCACCCATTGTTTTCAGCTTGCCCTTGGCAGCATGAGGCTCATTATCTGAGATCTTCAATCGAGCCTCGACCTGAGCGTGTATCTCCTGAATATTCTTCATGGATTGCACATCATTGGTGTGAACGTTCTTGAGACGATTGATCTCTGAGTTCTCCTTCACCAGCTTATCATCAGTCGTGGATACGTTGTCCTTGAGCAGCAGTCCTTCCTTGTGCAGCTTATCCTTCTCTGCCTTGAGTGTTTCCAGCTTCTGACGAGCCTTGTCCCTCTCCTCTGTAACCTTCTGAAGGTCAGCATTACTCTTTAGGGTTTCAAGCTCCTTCTTAAGTTTTTCTCGTTCCTCGGTAATTTGGAGTAAATGGCCCGAGGCAGCGGCATATTTGTTCTTTAGTGCCCCGTATGGCCGGATTAGAGAGACAACCTTAAACCCTTGTTCTTCCAGCTTTGCGAGCTCTTTCCTATCGGCAGTAATGATGCCTACTGGTGCTGTAAATCGGGTGGGAGGACGAGTAATGTCGAGTACCTCCGGGTCACCCCGGTCTCCTAGAAGATCACTCATACAAGGACGTTGTGGGTAAGCGGAGTTCCCTCAGAGGCTGTGGAGGAAGTTAGCTGGGTCTGTGAGGTAGGTGTTGGAGCAGTGGAAGGCGAAGCATGCATGGCCTTTATGCTTTTGGATTTTTTGGAAGGCGCTTCGTTGGACCCCGTCTCAGCTTTAGGCCGAGAGCGTTTTCGCCAAGCTCCAGCCTCATTATCAGTTGTCGTCTTGGGGGCCGTGTTGACCTTCTCAGCGGTTAAAGCAGCTGGGGCAGTCTCAGAAACTGGAGCACCTTCCTGTGCATGCTTGAAAACCCTCATAAATGACTGCTTCCCCATATTTTGAGCTGCAAAAAAAGGGAAAACGATTAGTCATGCAAAAAAAAATAAAAATAAAAATAAAGGTTACAAGCTGGCATTATAAAAGGAAATACCCATACCCGCTTTTGATCGTTTTCTAATCAGTGGGGTGTGAAGAAAGTCGGCTGAATCTATAAAGCCATCATTGTTACTAACAATCTTTAGAAGGGTTATGATTGCCTCATGGGTGATACACTGCGACTAACAGTACCTACTTATCCTCAAGGTAGTGGCTTCGAGAGTTGGGAGAGGCGCACTTGGGAATTTATTCCCAAGGGACAAATTCCCTTGAGGGGGGAACAATGCCTATCCTAGTGGGGGTCAGACCTTGCTCTCCCACAGTTGCACTTCAGAGGGCTGGCAGGTAACCCCGCGGTTGTGCTTCAGCATGCTGGTAGGTAACCCCACAGTTGTGCTTCAGCAGGCTGGCAGGCAAAGCAAACGAGCCATTACATAAGAAAAAAAAAGATCCTGATTACAGTAGGTCCATGGTTGGTATGTGTGTTTTTTGGTGTTTTTTTTTTTGTATCACGGTGCTCAAGAAAACTAAAGGTTGTATCTCGTTCTAGCTAGTACAGAGTCAGAGTACCTTACTCTTGCCGATGGTGCTTTCAAAACACAATGGATTTGCTCACTTATCTTTGAGCTTCATCTTTCTCTTAGACAACCAACTATCATTTGATGTGATATTCTCAATCCAAAAGCTTTGGCTGCAAATCTTGTCCAACACACCAAAAGTAAACATATAGAGATCGATGTTCATTTCATTCGAGATCTTGTGCTTGCAAAGTGATTGATGAGGTATATATTTCCTCCTCTCAACAAATAGTGGACTACCTTACAAAAGTGTTGACTCATTCAAAGTTCCAAAATCTCAAAAACAAACTTGGATTGGTGATTACACCCTCTCATTTGCTGGGGAATCTCAAAGTATAAGATACATTAGTGTATACGTGTGCAGAGTAAATGGTATCAATTGTACTATTCATTGTATATATCCATAGCAAGTGTACAGTACCCTAGAACATATAAGAGAGGAAGCAAAGCCCTTTGCCTTTAGTGCAGCTCAGAATAATATATTAATTTTACTCAATTTTCTATCTCCTTGATCAAACAAGAAAAAGAACTTATAACCATTGAAACTTTATAATGAACATTCTAAACTTTCACATACGATTAATTTTGTACGTCACTTATCTACACACAGTTTAAAGTTTAGGGACACGACTTTCCTCCTTTGCGCCTGGCTTCCGCATCCTTCCTTTGCTATAAAACGATGCCTATTTGGCACAAAACAACTGAAGCTGTGCTTTTCTTTTTTTAAAAAAAAAAATTTGGGGTCCTAACTTGCAAAAAAGGATACTTCAAAATCTTTTGAACAAGATCTTGAAAAAATATCATGAAGTATATTTTTTGTATCAGTCAGTACCCTGAAATATGTTTTCAAGATCCTAAAATAATTTTTCAAGATCATAAATATTTTTTTAGTATCATTCAGTACCTTGAAATATTTTTTTCAAGATCCTAAAATAATTTTTCAAGATCATGAAGTATTTTATCAAGATCTTATTCAATATCCTTAAGTATCTTTTTAATATGAATAAGTACCCTAAAATATGTTTTCAGTACCTTTCATTATTATAAAAAATATTTTTAGTATCGATCAAACGCGGAAATATTTTTTAAAATAAAAACAAAAAGAAAGGCACAACTTCAGTTGTTTTGCGCCAAAACGGTGCCGTTTTATAAGTAGGGCAGCGGACACTAGACGCAAAGAAGGAAAGCCTGGTCCAAAGTTTAGGGAGTAATCTACGTATCAATCAAAAGTTTTAGGAGTTTATACATACATATAGAGACAAAAAAGATGTTTAAGGTGGTATATAATTGAAATTTTATTTAGAGGGTATCAGCGCAAACTTGAAAGCTTAGATGTGTTTATTATTAAGTTTTAAACATTTAGAGAATTATCTGTACATGATCAAAAGTTGATGATAGTTTTTCTTGTTGATGTTGTTGTAATTTAGTCTTTTTGAAATTAATATATATATAAAAAAATCATCGCTTGCAAAATCTGTAGGCTGGTCACTCGTGAAATCTGATTCATAATTCATAAGGAGGCATGTGACGGACTGGGTCCCTCAGTTTATTTTGTCGTTATCAAGTTACACACACACACATGCACTTAATGTATTTTTTTTTTGGATCAAGACAATGACTTAATTAAATGTATGATGATACTTGAAAACGACATTTGAAATCTCCTAGTACCAATTCCGTGAATCAATGAAGACTAAGTGAATACCATTACTGTGTTTTTTTTTTTAAAAAAAAATAAAGAAATACCAACCAGTTTTTAGAAATCACATTTAGCCTACACTAATCTAAATCGAATCAAGTTATTAATTATAGAATATACTGAATCAACTACCATTCAAAAATAAAACTTTAAGAGTTACGGCCTGTCTTTAAAGAGAACAAGCACCAAAATATACTGAATAACTACCATTCAAAAATAAAACTTCAATGTGATACCACCATTGTTGTAAAACTCATTAATTAACTTTCCAAATTTACCATTTTTATGATTCTAATATATAAAATTACGTTAACTTTCTTTTGAACTCGTGCTAGCTATAAACTCCATTAAATTTAATAGTTTACATACCGAGTGTATTGTTTATACATTTCTAGCTTATATTTTTTTTTACATCAAAATTTTATGTGCGACCTTTTTGATATTTTTTTGATCCCTTTAGACCTTAAAAGGATTTTCCCTAAAAACTACTTTAAATTATTTCTTTTACAATGTGTTTGGTTTGAGAGGAGCAGCGGAGGGAGGGAGGAGAGAGAAATTTTTTCTCTCATCCTTACTAAAAAGCCCATGGACCCCATTGTAATTTCAATCTCTGCCCTCCCATGGACCCCACTGGAGACTATAAATATTTACCAAATTTCATGGCCAATTAATTGCTCCAAATCTATCCATACATTTTGCGAATGTGAGAAAAATTTCTCAACCCTTGAAATAACATACAGCCGTTAGTTTTTGTAGTGGGGCCCGAAGTATTCTTCACTATTTTATTCGATGCGTGGATCATGGCGGCATCGTTTTTTATATTTATACATTGCTACTTTAATTCATTCTCCGCCTCACTAACAGACACACATCTTCAAAGTTGACAGATATTGTTCATCGTTTTTCATCCTCCTCTATCCTCTTCATCTATATATATCCTTCCTTCGTTCCCATCCCTCCCATCACATAAAATACCAAAAAAAATGAGGTCCTCAAATCTCAATATCTTAGCCACTTCCTTTATCTTCTCAACCTTGTCTTTCACTTGCCTTGCCCAGAACGGTCCTGAAGACTTCCTTCAAGTTCACAATGAAGCTCGTGACCAAGTTGGTGCGGGTCCTCTCTATTGGAACGAGACCCTCGAGTCGTACGCTCAGAACTATGCCAACGAGAGAAGCTATGACTGCAACCTTGAGCACTCTGGTGGGCCCTTCGGCGAGAACATTGCCGAGGGCTATGACGACATGAGGGGCTCCGACGCCGTCAAGTTCTGGCTTACCGAGAAGCCAAACTACGACTACGACTCGAACTCTTGCATCAATGATGAGTGTCTTCATTATACGCAGATCATTTGGCGAGATTCTCATAATCTTGGCTGTGCTAGAGCTAAGTGTACCAATGGCTGGATGTTCGTTATTTGCAGCTATGATCCACCAGGCAACATAATTGGCCAAAGTCCATTTTGATTCGAATATTCAACAATAAAATGTTATTTATATATTTAATTTTAATTTAATTATGTACACACATACATATATATTGTCCTCAGTTATGTTATTTGTCTAGTAAGTCATGCTATTATACGTGTGATTCAACCATGAGGGGTGTATTGATGATTGATAATTAGTGAAGAAAAGTGTTGAGTTTAAATTTTGTCTTTGCAAATTTCGTTGGGTGGTAAAAAGATTGGCGGAGGTTTCCCTATAACACATGATTGCCACAATGGTTCAATGAGAGAGATGTGGGTCCTACCTAACAAATAATGTGCCTAACAAGAAAAGTGTTGAGTTTTTTTTTTTTTCAATCCACTCCTTTTTTAATATCTATCACTTTCCTAAAACTACCCGTATTGTACTTCCCTAACAATATTAGAAATCAAATTCATATAGTTACAAAATGTTTGTTACACAATAATGTATTTTAAAGAGATCATATCACATTTGTTACAATTAATCATATTATCTAACTTTTTTTAATCTACTCAAAGTATTTTAAATAACTCACATCAAGTACAATGTGATTTTTATCATGGGATATTAGTATAGGAATTCACTTTGTACAGTTTCTACTTTAATTTTTCCTCTAAGGTTTTGTAACTACTTTGTCTAATATTAAATTTCAAACAAAAATCATGCGACATTCATTTATATTATTATTTAAGGAACTTAAAATGTTAGTTCCAGAATATTCCTTATTAAAGTTCAACTATATTTGTTATTTTCTCGTGGCGTCCATTACCTACAACCTATGTATATTAATGTGAAGGAATCTTTAACTATCTGATCCTAACGCCCTCACCTTCGATAATCTCTTGGTTAAGAAATCTGAGCATATTAATTTATCAAATATAACAATGATTTTTATTACTACTCCTTTGCAAAGGGCAAAGCAATTTTGGTTAAAACTATGCATTTTTTTGTTTTGACATTTTAAGGATAAATTAACGTTTTATGATGAACGTAAGAAAATTTCAAACTAGATATTGACCATCATTCCAACTATTAACATGACATGTAAATAATATTATAAAAAGTTCTTGATACACATAATTAATAATAACAACAAAAATCATATAAGTAAACAATATTGTTCTCCAAAGTATGCATCATGAAAGTAAAACAATGAACGCACTATTTTTTGTTTTTGACATGGTGAACGCACTATAAACTCACATGAGAAATATACTTAAGCGACCAAATATTTGTTAGCACTTATATTAAAAAAGTTCATGTAAAAATTTATTTGAAACAAAATTGAAGACATTTTTCAAAAAAATAATGAAAGTCCGTCATCCTTTCAATGAGCATTAAAAATAGTAATTTTTATTATATGAATGATATATTACATGTCTCATTTTAAATATAGATACAACATGCCAAACAAACACTAACAACATATGTTATTAAAATATACATTGAAATAAAATGTATTGATGAAATCAAACAGGTTCACGGGTCACTAGTGCCAAGTAAGTGATGTGATATCTTGCCGGCTTCATATTAAATACAGACACAGCATATCATCATTTGGTTGTTTCTCCTTGTCATTACATAATATTCTTTTTATTTGATCAAGGTGGTCCCAAGCCATTTTGAACTTGAGACTAATCGCCTTTGATGCTTCGAGTGCAAAATATTTGTGTCTCTCTCAACAAGTGTACCTTTAAGAATTTGAACTTATGTTTTCTTCATTACAGAGCGAGGCTACTTACTACCTTAATAAATAGCTTGTTGGTTACATAGTATTTTTTTAACTGAATATAACCACTCTACATATAATTAAAAATCAATTATATTATTTTACCAAAAAAAAAATAATTATATTATATTTTAACTAGTTTAAGTCAATTCAGGTGAAAAAATAGAGTGTGGTAAACTTGCCCAATGAAAGTTTAACATAATTACATATTTTGAACTGGAATATAAAATTATTCGTTAAGCTAACACATCCCTTCTATGAAGATTTAATATTTATATACGTGTGTTGGTTTTTTTTTTTTTTTTTTTTTTGGGGGGGGGGGGCAAAAAGAATAATATGAGAAATTAATTATTTTTATACATATACTCACTATATAGATGTTCTTTTCAAATGATGACAAGAATATCATATCAGGACTGTGTAAGTATTCGTTTTTTGTTTTGATTCTGATCGTTAAAAATGGAATCCACTACATATTAATGAAGATGAGAAAACTATAGTTTTTAAGATTAGTCATTAACTATTAATAGGTTTGGTAAGAGACAACTAGTGACGGACATACATGACTAAACATGACAAACTATTATTTTAATTTTTAGAGGTTAAATCACGCCAAATTTTCCTAAATTTTGGATCTTGTACAAATATTTCATTATTCTTTAAATTTAAATAATAAACATTTTTTAGCTTTCAAGTATGTGCGTACATAACTCGCAACTTTCAATTATATAATCTCTTAAATTTATTTTTATATACGTATAAATTTTCTTAAGCTGTGTGAATAAGTTGTGTAGAAAAGTATGAAAATTATTTGTATAAATGTAAGTTATTTGTAAAGTTTTAAAAGTTTAGGAGGTTATCGAGGAATGGCACTTTTTCCACGTTGGTTTTATCACTAATTTCTTGTCATAACTGAATTAATTTTCTTATTAGGCTTTGATGGATTTTTTATTTTTGTATAATATACCAGCGTTTTAGATATTATAATAAAAATTTAATTTTCTTATTATTATTTTTTCTTGTATTATATAACAACGTTTCAAAATGAAATGTCTTTTTGCCCCTTTCCTGGAACAAGAAATTCGTAGAGAGGCACTCCCTTGTCCCTACCCTTTCGGATAACGGGCCATTGTGTTCAGGAAATACAAATATTTTAATAAATCTTAAATTCTCGACATATTTAATTATATTTGTATAAAAATTGATAAAACTCAGTAATAAAGATAATACTTATTGAGAGAGAGGAAGAATTATGAATTTCAATGTTGTAATACTCTGGTTGAAAATGTTTTCCATAAAAAATTAAATCGTAATCCATTGAGAATATGATTTTAATTCCAAATTTTAGACTAATTTGATACCCCTTCTACATCAGCATACATCAGAGTATTTACATGCAGTTCGGTGGGCAAAACACAAATAGCGTTATTTACTAATATAAAATTCTTGACTACCTTACAAATAGGATTAAGATGCAAATTTGCCAACGAACTATTACCCAAGGAGCATCTGGCACAAAAAACAATTGAAAGGACCAAATTAGCCGACGAACTATTAAAAAGTGAAAAAAAAAACCAAAGAACTATTAAAAAGTGAAAAAAGATACCAAAGAACTATTAAAAAAAACAACAACTATCATTATTACGTTAAAATATGAGGCACTGGCGTAGGACGGTGGCGGAAACGCTGGAGAAAAGAGCGGTTAAGCCTTCTTGTTGGATAAGGCAAACACCAACAAAGATGGGACCCATGCGAGCAAGCGTTGTGGCATCGGAGGCACACAACCAGGGTGCAAGGCGCGTGCCGGTCGAAAGCTGTGGACTGCTGGATGAGTTCAAGAGGGTCAGTGGAACACCCAGCAACAATGGAAGCTTTGGAGATGCCGACGTCGACGATAGTGTGATAGTCAATGGAAGACGGAGACACCAAAACAACGAACGAGGTAATAGTTCATTGGCGAATCTGCTCAAAATTGTTTTTTTTTTCACTTTTAAATAGTTTGTTGGCCAATTTGGTCCCTTCAATTTTTTTGTGCCAGACGCTCCTCGGGTAATAGTTCGTTGGCAAATCTGCACCTTAACCCTTAGAAATATAATCAAAAGGTCCACACACATTACTTACAAACTCTAAACTTAAATACGAAATTCCTCGAAACATAATCCACCACCAATCCGAACTATGTCCGGCATCTCCATTTGCCAACATCCGTCGCCTTGCCTTGGGAGCCTGATGAGCACTATTTATGTCATGTTTTCCCTATATTATATGATTGTATTGTACGGTAAATATGAGCTTAAATGCATTTAATCTGAGCAAAAAGGCATTTATTCATTATATAGGGAACTTAAGGATAAATTCCACATACATCCTAAAACATGTGCTAAGAAGAGAACAAGTTCTGAGGTTTTATGAGAAAGTCGCTAACATAGCCGATACTATGCTATAGCATCAGTACAGCTTTATCGAAGTGCAATACAATGCATCCCTGAAGCTATAGCAGAGTAAATGACACAGTACAGCTCATATGCCATATCATCTTTTACACTGTTACCCCCACTTAAAATTTATATATATATATATATATATATATATATTAAATGTGTAATACCCGGATATTTAATACCGGATAATTATTTATTTTAAATATTCCCTTTGAGTCAATATTACCTATTTAAATAGGCGAATATGTGGTCTCAACTATTGAGCAAAATTATCTTATTTCTAAGGTAAAAGTCTGGAAATAAAGAACTAAAACTCCCAAAAATGTATTTTTAGGGCATAAAATGACCGAAAATATTATGATAAATCTTAAAGGGCATTGAAATAAATATTAAAAATTAGGGAAAGTATTGTCCTTAATTTTATCAATTTAATAAATTATTTTCTTGGAAATAATAAAGGGAAAATTTAATATTATTTTAATGAGTCCTTTTTGGCCCCATGATTTTTAATATTTTACATGGGATATAAAATACCAATGTCGAGTCAAATAGTTATGAAATAATAATTTATCCTAAATAATAAAATTATCAACAATTGGTAAATGACTAATTAAGTAATTAATGGCTAATTACTTAAGGTAAGGCGTTAAGTAAATTAATTAGGAAAATAAATATAATAATAATATATTAAGGGGGCCGAAATTATTAATTAAAATAATAATAAAATTAATTAAGTATAGTGTGAAAAGGGTTATGGATATTTCAAATAATATCTAGATATTTATAATTAAATAATATTATATTCGGTAAAGAGCCAACAAGACATTTGAGAACGGGTAGAAATAAAATCCTACCTTAAAATATAGGAATTAAGTCTTTAACATCTGGACCTTTTGAAAACCAGTGAAATTTTATCCCGGAGTGAGCTGTCTCAGAAGTCATTTCTGAAACCAATCGTGTACTTAGGATACATGGTTTTAAGGGAAAATGACAGATAGTCAAAATGAGAACCTATAGAAAACGAAATAGTTGTGACAAACCGTGAACTAGTTTCCTTAGGTCGGGACATATTACGAACCCGAATTATTATCCGAAGGCGGCACTTCCGGAATTTATTTCCATAACGTTAGTTGGCGTTGTTGGAAAATCTTCAACGGACTACGGAATACCCTTAATGGGATCAAAAATTTAGTTAACCCAAGTAGTTTTAAGGAAGAAGAATATGTTTCTCAAGGTTACGCGATTCGGACATTAACTGGAACTTTATCGTGCTACCGGGATTTTTGAGTTTCTCCTGTTAAGGTTACGCGATTCGGACAACGAAAGATCATGAAAAATTATGAGAACTTTATCAGACAGTGCATAAAGCACATGGGTGACATCATGGATGATGTAATCTTCTTCTAGAAGGATGATGTCATCCAAGGCATGAAGGATATGATCAAAAGAGGATCCAAATAGATAATATGAAAGAGGAAGGATGAGTAAGAGCCATCATGGATGACAACTCATCCATTGCGTGTCAAGCTCTCTTGCTCTCATTCTTCACACCAAATCCGAATCCTAGAGAGAAAGTGCGATCCATTGCATTGAAAGTGATGGAACGAAATTCCGCCAAATTAGAGGTAGAAGGGCAAAATGGTAATTTTTACCTAAAATGCCAGTTATGATGTCAAAATCCGTGTCGATAAAGTGATGAATAGTGTCGGGATTTTTGCTATAAATAGCAAGCCTTCTCCTCTTGAAATATTTCATTTCTTCACCCCAAAACGGAGAAATAGAGAGAGGTTAGAGAATAGTGTCAAGCTTTTTGCTATAAATAGCAAGCCTTCCTCTCAAGAGAAGGAGGAGCCTAGAGAAAGTCTAGCGGAGCCCTGGGTAAGTTTTTCGGTCCCCCGGTCTTTAGCTTCGGTAGATATAGTAGAATTGCTAGATATATCTCTAAATTTTCAAAATAGTTAGATATCATGTTTTAGGAGTAGATATGATATTTATTTTGAAAATATAAGGGGAAAAGAGATATGTCAAAATTTTGGAGAGATAGAGCCAAAGTAGCGAAGCTCTGGCGAAATTTCGCCAATTAGTCCAACTAGGGGCAAAATGGTAATTTGTACCTAAAATGCCTATTATAGTGCTAAATGTTGATAAATCTTATCCTTATAGGATATATGTGAAAATCGTATCTCTGTCATACCACAGTTGGGTCGCTGTCAAAAATTACCATTTTTCATAAAATGTACCGAAAGTACCGTCAACGAAGGTACGTTCGCGCATCTTTGTAACACGACTACGATGCTTGTTGTTATGCTTATATATGATTGTTGTGTTCTTGTACTGAGACTCTGTCTCAATTATTTTTTATGCAATCATGAATACACGGGTTATGGTTTTAATAACACCGTTGAGAGTTTTCCTAGCGCTGAGGACACGGTAGGCCATCGTGGCACTGGATTTGATAGTGCAGACCGGGATAACAAACATACTGCAGGGGCTGTGTATTGTTATTGCCTTATATACATATTTATGTATTTCTACATCTGTTATGGGCTATTGTAGTAGTTTTTGTGAAAATGTCATGAATACCTGTCATACATATATTGTGTACATAAGCATGAGGTTAACCGTTACCTGAGCTCCGATGGGCATTGGACCTCAGTTTTCAATTAATAGACAGGAAGGGGTCATGAACCAGAGGAGGCACCAAGTGGATGGAGCCATATAAAGACATCGATAGACGGAGCCTGTGAGAAGGCACCGGTCATAGCAAATATGGGAAGAAGTTCAACAGAACCTACCTTATGGCATGAATCTAATGGAGTTACTTCATATCATTTGGTGCTTAAAATAGAAGGGTCGTCTATGTGGTTCAGTCAATCAATCACCCAAGCACGGTGAGACTCCCACTAGACCTACCCAGCCTGGCGAAAGGGGATGATTTAACTGAGTTAGGTTCGATGCCCCAAGTCTACTCAAGGCTCGGATGAAGAGGGTATAGTTACATAGAAGATTTGTAATTATGAAGTTTTTTTATTACTATATCACATGAACATTCCTTCGGAAAATTTTTAATATATCAGTATACGTTATGCATCATCATATGTCTGAGTATTTTATATCAGTTACTCATTGTTAAACTCATTGTTATACCTGTTGTTCAAATTTTTAGTACATGCTCTCCGTTTTTGCAAAACGCTAAGCTGTAGAACCTCGAAACTCTGATGAATTTTTATAAAACCACGTGTCACCGGCACGATTTATGCTACGAAATTTGGGGTGTTACAAAATGGCATTTTGGTAATTAGGCTCTTGTTCCAATTAGGTCATTTAGAGTCCAGATCCATCCTCTGACCCTCGCCCTCTTAGTTCTCACGTAGCTTGTGGCGTTCATTTGTGTGCTCTAGGTAACTCGTCTAGTGGTCTCGCCGTCACCCACTTGAATCTCACCATCGGAATTTCTCTGTTCAGGTGAGCTTCCCTCTATTAGCGATAGTCCATCGGTCGTCCTCCATCATTGCTACTGTTGCTCATCCATTGTCACTTATTTTCGTGCCCTGTCATTGAAATTCCTGGGTCGACCATTGTGCTCATATGAACAAAAAAAGTACGGGCAATATTGTCTTTCACCGAAAAAACTTAATTTCATTTTGACCCAAGGGGTGCAGTGAAATTTTATAATCTTTTGGGGTTGAGTGAAATAAAATGGCTTCCATGGGGTCTAAGTTATATTTTCCAATTAAAAAGGCAGGTATTGATTAGTATTTTTTTATCTAATTTTTGATTTTATATTGACATTAATTATATGGATAAACAATTAACAATGCATGTATAACTTTCCGTGTATACATTTCCAAACTATTTTAATATTTTTTTGGATCTTCTGATATTGTCATGTTCTTTATGTTTTTGTCTTCATAATCGCTCTAGTACGTAATGTTTGTATGATTTCCATTCATGCATTTCCATGTCTCCAATTTTCAATAAGTTAATGAGAAATGAATAAATCAAAACGGATCACATCTGGCACAGAGAAAGAAAGAGACACACTCACACATTATTGGAGGTCTTGCCTTTGGAATATTAATGAAATGGTAAAATTACCCATAATCCTACATACAATTAGGTCCTAAAAATTTCATATTTATAAGTTAAACTTGTATATTTACAAGTCAAGTAAGTCAAATTTAACAATTTATTTTTACATATCAAATTACATTATTTACAAGTGAAACTTATAAGAAATTGAGTTATTCCAAACCACTTGAGTATCATAGTTGCAGCCAATAAAAGTTCCTCCATTGTCACACTTCACTTTAGCACAGCCTAGGCGAACTGAGGTATTCCAAACCACTTGAGTATAGTGCCCACACTGTTGCCCACCAGTGCATGAGTTGCTGTTGTAGTCATAGTTTGCTTTCTCGTTCACCCACAGCTTCACGGCATCCGTCCCGCTCAGGTTCCCAGTGCTGCCGGCAAGGTTCTCGCCGTATTTGCCACCGGAGTGGATCAGCTGGCAGTCAGCCTTGCGTTGGTTAGTATAGTTCTGTGCATAAGCGGCCACAGTATCATTCCAAGCTATGTTAGGAACACCCACTTGTGATCTTGCTGCGTTGTGGGCATCCACATAGTCTTGTGGTGAATCCTGAGAATAAGATATGAAAGCTAACAGAAAGAAAAACAAGAAAGAAAACGGAAGCTTGGATGATAACTCCATTATTGTATGTTATTATATCAATCGAGTGTTTGATGAAGAAAAATGAGAAGCCTTGGGGAGGAATTTATATAAGGATTTTGTTGTGTATTTAAGAAGACGTTTGTTCGTTATTGTTCCTATATATCTTTATCCAACAATAAACTACTCGGTTAGAAAAAGATGTTTATCAATAAACAAATTTGTTTGCCATAACTTACACGAGATGTATATGCAAGGTGGTGGAAGACTATTTGTTGCAAGTTTTAAAATATTCAAAATGCGTGAAGGACCAAGAAACTGTAACAGACTTTCTCTTTGTTTATCTTTCAGATGTTGCCGCGTGTTTCATTTGACACATACATATATATATATATATATAACCAACAAGTTGTTGGTTGAGACGGTAAGGGGCTTCACCTCCAAAAGGAAGAAAATACAAGTTTGAATATTGGAAAGCATACTTATTTAAAAAGACAAAAACCATTTGTGCTCTAAGCCTTGGAAGAGAAAACCCTTAATCAAATGGGGAAAAAAATACAAGATAGAATAATAGATTTGAGGTTGTTAGAATAATCTCAAAAGGGAGTGAGAATGGTAATGTAATATCCCAAATTTTTGTCTTATAAAAAAATTACATGTATAATGTGAATATTTAGTGGAATAAAAGGAGAGATTTGACAAATATTAATGTTTACAAAATTTATGATTTTTGAATATAATGTGAACTACAGATATTTATCATGGACTAAATATTCCAATGACCAATTGAGGTCATAATTTTGGGCAAGAGAAGGTTATTTGAATTTTTCTTTAATAAATATAATTAAGGAAATATAAATGGCAATTTAGGGTTATTATTTGCTTATTTATGAGATTACTTGTTGATTTTGGCCAACAAGTGAATTTTAAAAATTTTGTGGCTACTTTAGGAATATTTAGAAATGAAGCTTGGATACTTTAGTATTATTATTTATTTCTGAGATAGTACAAAAGAAAAGGGGAAATCATAATTTTATTGAATATTAAATCAAGGAATAATTAAAGTAATTGGATAATGGATAAGAGACAACATTGGAACCTTTTTCCTATGATAAATTTCTCATGGCAAGTGACAAGGAAGATGACAAGTTGAAGACACATGTGTATGGTTAAGGTTGCTCCAAGTAGTCAGAGGAGATAACACATGTAATTGTCAAAATTGGTGACATCAACAAGAAAATAACCATGCAATTTCATCTTGAATCCTAAGAGGACACTTGTCATGCTAGAGAAAATTGTATAACTAGATGACAAGAGACTTTATACATATAAGTGATTGAGATAAGAGAAGTTGATATAGGACTTCATAAAGTAGTCATATATTTCGAAAAGCAAGGAAAAATTCCATGAAAATGAAAATTATGTAATAGAATTATAGAGGCAATCAAGGAACCATAAGATTGCACATCATGAGGTAGGTGAAATCTGCGAAGTTAAAAGTGGCCAACAAAGTAAAGAAAAGAGGAGGTAAAAATGAATGACATGTAGTAAGTAGAATTTGTCGAATTAAAAGATCCATCAAAGCAAAGGTAAATGGGAGGTAAATATTGATGACTTCGTCCTCCCCTTTAATCATGAATTTCGTGTGACATAAAGGGAGACATGTGGATGCAAAATCTACCATAAAAGCAAAACAAATTGGGAAACCAAGAATGACCAAGAGACTTATATGCAAGGGTAAGTTGGACAAATCACAAGAAGGATCTTTTGGCCATTTGCCATCAATTATAAAACACAATTACATTCCTTTTGCCATGTGAATTTCGAATCAACACCAAAGGAAAGAAGAGATTGCCAAAACTTAGAGAAAGCAAAGGAAGAGAATCACAAGGAAAATCAAGTTAAGAAATTATGACCAAGGTTCCTAATTCTCTTCTTCAATGTTCATGAATTTCATATGGGCAAAGCTAATGATCATGGCACATTTTCATGGAAGGACGAAAGGTTGAAAGGAGTAAGAGAGGAGCAAAGGTCTTCAAGTGCAAGTAAGTGTCATAAATAACCTTATGCACTTGTACATGTTATCATCTTGAAAATTAATTCTCTATTATTTTGTAGATTTGAAGACTATGATTTGAAGATGAAGATTCCAAACAAGGACTTGATATGTATATTTAATAATAAATTAAGCCTCAATATGGAATACTAAGACCAAATCGTACATAAAATCATAAGGATTCTGTTGGCTCTTAAATGTTTTGATGATAACTAATGTTTAAGTTTTGAAAATCATGTTGTATGTCCAGGAATAACTCTCGAGAATCAGATCTTGTATTCTCGAGAATGTCTATCAAAATCCGTTAATTGTTAATCACAAGCATGGCGATTCCGGAGAATGAGGATTACATTCTCGAGAATGGTTCTGGAGAATGCACCAAATGCTCTCGAGAATGATCGGACCGAAGCGAGAATCGAGACTTTGTTTCTCGAGTAATTCTCGAGAATTGAGAATCAATTCTCGAGAATGATTCTCGAGAATCGAAAATGAATCTCGAGAATGGTCGACAAAGCTTCTACATTGTATTCGTTTTCGAAGTAATTCTCGAGAATGAAGTTTTAATTCTCGAGAATGGTTCCGAGAATCGAAAGGATTCTAGAGTATTTCATTTGTTTCATCGATATTCGCTTCGGTGCTCTCTGGTTTACAAGTGATTCTCGAGAATGAGGAAGTCATTCTCGAGAATGGTTCTCGAGAATGGGCAAACACTTCTCGAGAATGCTCGATCGCATTAACTAAAGTTCGCTTCTGTCTATTGGATTCTCGAGAATTGAAATCCGATTCTCGAGAATTGAAATCCAATTCTCGAGAATGGTTCTCGAGAATTGCTGTGAGATTCTCGAGAATGAACGAATTTGCTCAATTCTTGATTGATTCTCGTGTGATTCTCGAGTATGTTGAAGAATAGCAAAACGATTTAACATCGGAACGATTATTTTATCTAAATGATCTAGTTAAGCTGTTTTAATCCTTCAATACATCATTCTACATTAACTATGATATCATTAATCATCTTCTTAAGTGGTTTTTCCAGATTCTTAATCAAGGTTCCACATTCAAATGAAGAACACGCGAGTATTAGCCAAAGAACGATGTTTCTGCAAGAACACTCGAATGAATCTGTAACTCATTCTTGTAATCTGATTATATCTTATTTTGTTACTAATCATCTCTATGAGTGTAATTCAGACATTCATTCTCGGTTCAAAAGCATGACAGACTTGACGCACTGAAAGTATGGAGAAACAGAGCCGACATAATTCAAATGACCCATAACCGAAAAGCATCTTTAAAGTTTCTCTTCACCCAAGGTGACAGCTACAAGATGACCCAACCGAAGAGACATTTGATAATGGGTAAGCCGCGCGAGTGCTCCATTAACGAGACATATTCAAATGTTCCAACGGACACATTCAAATCCTTCAACGGTCTTCAACTTCAACCACTACAAATACACGAAGGATTGAATTCAACAAAAAAGAACCAAAGTGCATACGGTGATAAAGTTTTCAAATAGTTCAAATTGTATTTTGATTATATCTTCGGATATACTAAGCTTGGTGTTCATCATTCTATTCACTCTGTGAGAGAGTTTTCTACAACTTGCTATTACAATTCCTTCAAATTCTCAAGATAGAGGTATCTTGAGTGTGGGTGTATTGACTACAACTTGTAAGGGGGAGTGAGTCCAAGAGTGAGAGGATCATCCCTCGTTTACAGAGTGTGTAATTCTATTTGTAAAATAGTGGAAATCCCAGAGTGTGTCCGGGGACTGGACGTAGGCCAAAGAGTTGGACCGAACCAGGATAACTTCTCTCGGTATGTCATCTTTACTTCTTTACTACTTTCTTTGTTTATCTATCATACAGCGAAAATATTTTTGAGATCACCTATTCACCCCCCTCTAGGTGATATTCCACCTTCATTTGATATCAGAGCCTGGTTTCTCAGTTGGGCTTAACATCCGAGAAAGATCATGGAAGGAATATTACACGATGGTGCCTCAATTAACCGACCCCCGGGATTCAACGGTGAAAATTACTCCTTTACGGAAAGGAAAATTCAGAATATTCGTAATGGCTACCGAATATGGTCTCGGGAAGTGATAGAAATCGGAGATTACATACCTATAAAGATTGAAGGAGGAATCTACGTTCCAAAGATGAAAGCTGAATTCGATGAGAATGATAAGAAGAATGTCACTCTCAACGAAGAAGGCAATTTTGATGCTTCAAAGTGCTCTTAGTCAAAAAGAGTACTTTCGAATAAGCAATCTATCAAGCTGCGAAGGAAATGTGGAAGGCAATCGGAGATTGCATATGAAGGTACTTAGGCATCAAAGAAAATCGTATTAATACTCTCACCACCGAATATGACTTGCTGCGAATGAAGTCGGGATAAACCATGGCGAGTTCCAACTAAGATATACCCATCGACAAATCAATTGGCGGCTTTAGGTAAAAACTATGATCAAGGTCCTCGAGTCGAGAAAGATCCTCAATGTTCTAACAAAAGACTAGGAAGCTAAAGTCACTGCGATAGAGGAGGCCCGTGGAGAATCAATGGCTTCGTTGCTGCCTTATTCGGAAGCCTGTCTGAATATGAGAGCAAACTAAGATTCAAGAAGGACCTAGACAATGTTAACAGCAGTCGGAACAAAGGAATTGCTCTTAACACCATAAAGGAAAAAGAAGAAAACGAAGAAGATGAAGAGGACGATGATGAGATGGCCATGTTTGTTAAAAGATTCAAGAAGTTCTACAGAAAAGATCGAGGCTTCAGAAACAGATTCCAAAAAGGAGACACAAGTAACAGACGTGAGTTCAGAGGCAAGGAACAAATCATCTGTTATGAATGCGAGAAACCAGGACATTACAAGTCAGAATGTCCTCAACTAAAAGACAGTGACAAAGAAAGGAAGAAGCACTATCAATTCAAAAAGAAGGCTTATGTGTCAGCAATATGGGGAGATGGTTCCTCAGACGAAGAAAGCGAAGAAGAGAAAGAGCGCCAACGCCTCGTCGGTGGCGAGAAGAAGAACTAGCAGAAAACGACAATGAGGTACATGATTCGCAACCAACCTATGATGAATTATTTGATGAATATAATGAAATTCAATCTGAATTTGAAAAGGTTGTTGATGAATGTTTTGCCCTAAAAAGGGAGAACATAACTCTCAAACTACGTGTTGAAAACCTTTCCGATAAAAATCTTATTTGTGATGAATGCCTGGATTTAAAGAAAAGAAACCTCCATCTTACGAAAACACTTGAGAAATTCACTAAGGGAAGTGAAGTGCTTAATGTGATTTTGAAAACTCAAAGGTTTACAAATGATCGATCAGGCATAGGATATAATCCTATCTTTGACAAAAGGAAAGGCAAAAAGAAAACTGGTGGAAAATCTTATTTGAACTATTTCCAGAAATCAGTTCATAACTCAAATCCGTTTGCTCATTGTAACTATTGTAATCGAAAAGGACACTCTACTTCATCATGCTCTCATAGAAAGAATCAAAGAGATAAAACCTTTGGTAATTACCAGTGGTTACCTAAAGGAACTCATACTTTCCCTAAGGCCCGAGCTAACCCGAAAGGACCCAAGAAACGTTGGGTACCTAAAGCTTGATCTTATTTGAATTACAGGTTTGTCTGAGAGCATCAAGAACCAACAAATGGTACATTGACGGTGGATGCTCCAGACATATGACGGGGATCAAACCAAATTCGTTGCAATGAGATCAAAAGATGGTGGCAAAGTTACCTTTGGAGGAAACCAATCTGGAAAAATCTCGGAATTGGAGAGATTGGTACAAAGGATGGACCTCAGATCAAAGACGTGTATCTTGTTGAAGGCCTCTGCCATAACCTCTTAAGTGTAAGTCAAAGTGCTGATAAGAACAACTGGATCATCTTTGACTCAGAAGAATGTCTCATTGTCAACAAAGATGATCTCCCAATTGATAAAGGTAAAGCTGAAGGTATTGTTTAAAGCTCCTCGAGAAGAAAGCGTTATACATTAGATTTACCTAAAATTGATTCGAAAAATGCTTTGTTAGCAACTTAGAAGAAAGTTGGCTGTGGCATAAGCGTCTAGCTCATGTAAACATGTTCCAATTTGGATAAGTTACTAAGGAAAGATCTAGTAATTGGTTTGCCTAAACTCAGTTTAAAAAATGATATGATTTGTGATTCTGTCAAAGAGGTAAACAAACTAAAATATCTTTCAAAAATAAACTGAAATCACGACTAATCGACCTCTTCAATTACTCCATATGGATTTAGTTGGACCAAAGAAGAGTTAAAAGCCTTGGTGGCAATTTATATACTCTAGTCATTGTCGATTATTACTCTCGATTCACTTGGACTATCTTTTTATCTTCCAAGGATGAAACATTTGATCTATTTGTTGTGTTTGCCAATAAGGTGCAAAATGAGAAAGGTACATACATTACAGCCATTCGAACAGATCATGGAGGATAATTTGAAAATCAAGCATTCGGAGAATTTTGTGATGTTCACGGAATTGACCATAATTTCTCGGCTCAAGAACACCACAACGAGAATGGTGTGGTTGAAAGAAAAAACCGTGTACTCACGAAATGGCTCGTGCCATGTTGAATGAAAATCGAGACCTCACAAGTATTCGGGCGGATGCAATGAGCACGGCCGGCTATATTGCCAATCGAGCGTATCTCAGAAAGAAGTTAAATAAGACTTCTTACGAACTTTACAAAGGAAGGAAACCAAATTTGGCTCATCTTCACATCTTTGGATGTAAGTGCTTCGTACATAACAATGGTAAAGATAATTTGGGAAAATTTGATCCCAAATCCGATGAAGGTATTTTTCTTGGATATTCAAATATAAGTAAGGCATATAGAATTTTTAACAAACGAACTCGCATAGTTGAAGAATCAATACATGTTGTGTTTTGTGAATTTAAATTAGATAAACCTCACGGATGATGATGAGGAAAATGTTTTTAAGAATCAATTCTTTTCAAAAATATACGCCTCTATTGAAAATTTCGAAGATGTTTTTGAACGATTCTCAAAACAACTTTGAAAATCTGATCAATCTCGGCCTAGAGCTTGGAGGTTCATTAGGAATCATCCCCTGGACCAAGTAATAGGTAATTTAAATCAAGGTGTAAGAACTAGAAATAGTACCTTGAATGAGGTAACATTTTACGCCTTTATATCACATATAGAACCCTCTAAAATAGATGAAGCCCTTTCGAGACAATGATTGGGTGATAGCTATGCAAGAGGAGTTACACCAATTTGATAGGAATCAAGTTTGGGATTTGGTACCTAGGCCTAAGGACCATCCGGTCATTGGCACTAAGTGGGTATTCAAGAACAAACGAGATGAATCAGCAATCATAGTAGAAACAAGGCTAGACTGGTTGCCAAAGGCTATAATCGGGAAGAAGGGATTGATTATGAGGAAACATATGCTCCGGTAGCTAGATTGGAAGCAATACGTGTACTCTTAGCCTTTGCGTGCATCAAAGGATTTAAACTCTTTCAAATGGATGTTAAGAGTGCCTTTCTAAATGGATTCATTCAGGAAGAAGTCTATGTTGAACAACCTCCTGGTTTTGAAAATAATCATCATCCAGATCATGTCTATCGTTTGAAGAAAGCCTTATATGGTCTCAAACAAGCTCCTAGAGCTTGGTATGAAAGATTAAGTAATTTCTTATTAGATCAAGGCTTTATCGGAGGAAAAGCGAGATACAACTTTGTTTATTAAGACTAACAAACTTAATGAGACTTTAATTGTGCAAATATATGTGGATGATATTATTTTTGGTGCTACTAAAGATTCTCTGCGAAGAATTTTCCAAGAAAATGCGGGTGAATTCGAAATGTCTATGATGGGTGAGTTGAACTACTTCCTCGGTTTGCAAATCAAACAACGGAAGGATGGTATATTTATATCTCAAACGAAGTATCTCCGTGATTTGCTCAAGAAATTTGGAATGGAGCATTGTAATGGAGCCGACACTCCAATGAGCTCAAGCGCTCTCTAGATGCCGATGAAGAGAAAGGAAAGGACTTCAACATAACCAAATATAGAGGAATGATTGGATCCCTACTATATTTGACTACTAGCGGACCAGACATTCAGTTTAGTGTAGGAATGTGTGCAAGATTCCAATCAGCTCCTAAAGAATCGCATGCCGAACATGTCAAAAGAATCTTTCGATATCTTTCGGATACAAAGGAATTGGGTCTACGGTTCCCTAAAGGTCAACAAGAATTTACGGTGGCATATTCGGACTACGATCACTTATTTGGATACAAGACCGATAGAAAGAGTACTAGTGGACGGTGTGAATTTCTTGGAGGATCACTTGTATCATGGTTCAGCAAAAAACAAACCAGCGTGGCCATATCCTCAACGAAGCTGAATATGTAGCTGCATCAAGTTCTTTGTGCTCGGGTTCTATGGCTCAAGCAACAACTTCAAGACTTGGGAATTCATCTACGGGAGATTCCAATCCTACGTAACAACACTAGTACAATAAGCTTGGCAAAGAATCCAGTTCAACACACAAGAACCAAGCATATTGATGTTAGACATCACTTTATCGAGATCATGTCCAAAAGAAAGATGTTACGGTAATGTTCATCCTACTCACTTGCAACTTGCGATATCTTCACCAAACCGCTAGCAAAAGAACAATTCACATACATTCGAAGAGAATTGGGAATGGTAAATCCCAATGAATTGTAAATAAAATGCCAGCTCAATCTTGTTAATTATGTTTTGATGATGATTGAAAACTAACTTAAGCATCGGAGCTTCTAGATGTTGTTTTTGCGGGTTTTGGTCCATTAGTAAACACGATGCGAGCGATAATTCTCAAGAATGAGTTTGTCATTCTCGAGAATTGATGGTGAGGTTCTCTTGTTCTTCCCAAGCATTCCGAAAATTGGAACCAATTCTCGAGTAATATCGTTGTTGCACGGTAAGTATCATTTACGGACTTAAACATTCTTGAGAATACGGGCTCATTCTCGAGAAATATCGGGTATTGGTGATGGTCACACATGCTTATATTTTCAATTGCGGAGAATGGCAAAGGCATTCGAGAAGCGTATCGAAAAATAGGTTTACGCAGGTGGAGTTCCTCCTCTTTGTTATAATTCTCGAGAATTAAGTCTCATTCTCGAGAATGGCTCTCGAGAATCATTTGCGATTCGAGAACCATGTGAATAGTATGCTCTTTGAATGAGTCACTCTTCTTTTCGAGATCATTCTCGAGAATGAAGTATCATTCTCACGACGGTTCTCGAGAATCAATTTCGATTCTCGAGAATTGTCGAGAGGAGATCAAGCGTCGCCAAGCCTTGTGTCGTTTCACTCATAACCCGTCGTTTCGTCCCTTCATTTCCTTAACCTTCATTCGTCGCATCTGTTCCCTCGACTCATTCTTTCTAACTCTCGAGAGCTTTTCCTCTCTTCATCTTTTCCGTCGTCTCTCTTCGTCTCTTCATCCTCCCAAAACTCATCATCCATCTGTGATTCTTTGTCGAGAGACCATGACGAAATCTTCATCCTCTGAATCTCCTGAACAACCACTCAAGAAAAAGCCACGCACCAAGTATCGTCCTAAAGTTCAAGTTTCGGAGAAGGCGAACCATCGAAGAAGAAGGCTAAATCGGTAACGATCATGGACTCTCCTCATGTGACTCGCAAATGACAAGACTCACTCTCCGCCATCCGACAAGGCCAAAAGCAAAGAAAGCTCCTGCCCTAAATCGCAATCCGTCAGTTCTGAAGCAAACGAAAATGCAAACTCAAAATCCAAGTCTTGCTCTCAATCTCTGTCCAAACCTGTAAGTTCTGCAACAACCAAGTCGTCCAAGCCTTATTCAAGTTCAAAACCACATTTTTATGAAAGAAGAACTAAAGAAATTGAAGAACGGATTCAGAGACCTCCCCACACTCATCATGAGATTCCTCTTTCAACTCTTCCTCCGTTTGCTTCCAAGCTAATTGGGCAACTCAATGTCCTTGATTGTCCTCCAGGCTTCGTAAAGCTCCTCGGTAATCCCATCGATCCTAATTTTGTTCTTTCATATGAAGGAAGACCTTTTTGTCCTCTTTATCTGGTTGAATCTAGATGACTTTAGGAGGGAGTGTAATTTGGATCTTTCACCATGGTTAAAGTCTTATATGCCGTTGCTAGATATCCGGACCCCATATTCTCCTCAAATTGTTAAAACTTTCTATTTTAATATGGTTGAGGAAAAAGGCGATGATGGTGAGATTCTGCTGTATACTCATGTTAGAGGCAAATCCATTAAGATCACAGCGACCACTATCAATTCATTTCGGGTGTCATTGATCCTCCGGGGAAGATCCTCCCACATTATCTCGAGCATGAATGTTTTAGACTTCTTCTCCCTACAAAGCAATATGAAGGAAATCCCTTGAAAGTCAAGCCATCTGACATGCCAGACACCACTAGAATCCTTTTGTACCTTTACAGTCGCAATTTAGTAAACAAAGGTCGTAGTTTTACACACTTTGTGAACAAAGACTACCAATTGATGGGCTCCATTATGGCCAAGCAACCACGTAACCTTGGCAAACTGGTTATTTCTGAGATATCCAACTTTTTATCCAATTCTGAAGTTTCCAAGAAGAATACCATTCCATATCCTAACCTAGTCTCTAGGATTCTGGGCTTGTTTAACATCGGTATCTTCTTGACAATGACGAAACTGTTTTTCCCAAGAAATTTGGCAAGACTCATCTTTTATACATGAAGATCTCATTTACAGAAGCTACTGGGAAGAAGGAAGTCAAGTTCACCACTGATCCTAAGCCATCAACCTCCAAGCAGCAAGACGAAGGCCAATCTTCACAGGCAGCACCTGCTTCTACTTCTGCCCCTTCTTTTGCACAGGCTGCAATCCAAGCTCAGATCAACTCTGCAATTCAGGAAGCTATGGCTCCTGTAATTCAATGTTTGGACTCTTATGGCAATCTAATAAAAGCAATGATCAAGGCCATAAGTAATGAGATGATCAAAGTAGATGCTCATCTTGAACAACATGTGAACTCAAGCGTGGAAAACCTCAAGAAAGAGATGCACTGAATTCTTCGTCCTCTATGATCGGCAAAAAGAGATTAAAAAATCGGTTCAACGAGATAGAAGATTGTTTGGAAGCCCTCTTATTGAGTCTTGAATCATACTAAATCCTCTCGCTATGACCACTACATCCATTCCTGATCCCGAGACTGTTCCCCCACCTGCCTCTGATATTCCCATGTCAGATCCTGTTCCTGCGCCTCTAGTGTAACATCCCATTTTCAAAAGCAGTCTAATTTTTTTCTTCATCAGAGTAGAGCATTGGAGCGATTGAGTAACTGATATATTTAATCAAATTGCCGTAAGTCTGGCTGATTTACAGAAGCGGTACATTGACCGAGAGTTTTCAAAATGAATAACAACGAGAAGAGAGTCTTGGTCGGGACTCGTACGGCGCTCGCCCTTCTCCTCGGTCCTCGGTTCTTCCGAACCGACGCTATGATAAGAGGCGAGATCCAATTGCAATTTGGATCTCGAAGTAACGGTTAACCTCATGCTTAAATATGACTACATATACGACGGCAAGAAAGACAATCAATACAACAGTCCATAACGAGATGTATGATTAAAAACACATAACCAAGTATACAAGATAATAACCACGTATGTAACATAACCTCGTATGATACAACATTAATAACCTCGTATGTGACATAACCTCGTATGTAACATACCGTGTATATAACATAACCTCGTACACTACTACACAACAATCATATGCAATCATATAATAAACATTAGAGCTAGTGTTAAGACGCGAACGTACCTTTTTGGCGGTACAATAGAACTTTTACGGAAAAACGTGAAATTCGACAGCGGGAAAAACAGCGGTACGACGGCGGCACAACAGCGGCTCGACAGCGGTTCGATTATAACAGATATCCTATAAGGATAATATTTAACAACTTTTAGCACTATAACAGGCATTTTAGGTACAAATTACCATTTTGCCCCGAACCCCTAATCGGCGGAATTTCGCGAACCGTTACTTTGACCGTATTCCATTTCAAAATTATCCCCACTATGTTTTTACCTCGTCATATTTTCGAAATATATATCATATTTACCCCTAAATATGATATCTAGACTATCTTGAAAAATTAAAGATAAATCTAGCATTCCTACTATATCTACCGAAAGAACTACCGAAACTAAAGATCAGGGACCGAAGAACTTACCCAGACTTTGCTCAGACTTTCTCCAGAGCTTCTCTCTCTAACTTCTCTCTAAGGGGCAGATTTTTGGTGTGAAAAATGAAGAAGGTGCTCATGCCCTTATATAGGGAAAAATTGTGCCACTTTGGTAATTTCCATATTCCAAATCTTGTAATTTTCTCTTACCTTATAACCAAGTAAAATCAAAGCATAATGGTGTTTAATTCCTAGCCATGCAGCATGTTGGTCGACATTCAAGGCTGATTTGGCAGCAAACAATAGGTCCAAAATGGTGAGTCAACTTGCTTTATGGCGGTTCGACAGATTTTCCTGTTCGATCTCGTTTCGCGTCTCTTCGGAGAAATCTCAAAATTCTGGATTCATAACTTTGAAAATCTTCTCTTCCTCATCAATAATATCTAATTTAACTTAGATTTCGGTCCCTTACGGGGTTCCAAATGATCGGTTGAAGTTTTTCGAAAAACGTGTCCGAACACGTCCGGTGTCGGAAATCGCTTTCGGAATCATCAATCTCCGGATAATAATTCACTTGACTCCAAATATGTCCAAATAATTATAAACTCATCTCCAGATGTTGACTTATAATTTATTTTCTTCAAATCAAAATGTGAATATACGCATTTTTCCCTATTTCGTCTTATTAGGCAAATGCGCTTACCGACCTCGGAATTAATTTCCGGAAGAGGTCACTTGAAGGTAAAAACTCACGATCAATATTTTACCTTGACTTTGGAATTCCTATTCCTGGTTCTCTAGATAGGATCCGTTTCCTATTTATTCCATTACTATTCACTATATTATATAATAATACAATTTTACAAAAATATCATGATATTTATTTTTTTTTTTTTTTTATTTTTTATTTATTTTTCTAAGCATAAAATATTTTATTAATATTTTATTTTATTTTTTATTTTTTATTTATTTAATAATTTCGAATTTCTCCAATTAAAAATAATTATTTAAATTATTTTTAATTCATTTACTTTATACCTTAATTATCCCATTAATTACCAGATTAGCCACTTACTAATTTTTGATAATTTTCTTAATTAGGATAAATCATTATCTCACAACTATTTTACTTACATTGGTATTTTATATCCCATGTAAAATATTAAAAATCATGGGGTCAATTATGATCCCCAAAATAATATTAAATCTTGCCTCAATATTTTCCAAGGAAATTAATCCCATAAATTCCTAAAATTAGAGACAACATACTTTCTAATTTTTAATAAATATTTAATTGCCTCCGGGATTTATCATAATATTTTTAGGCCATTTAATGCCTCAAAATACATTTTATGGATTTTAGCTCTTTATCTCTCCTAATTTCCATAGAAATTACCTTAGAAAATAAGATAATTATTACTTCTTATTTGAGACCACATATTCACCTATTTTCAATAGGTATTATTTATCGAAATATAATATTCCAGATAAATAATTACCGGTATTACATTTCTCCCTCGTTAAACAAAATTTCGCCCTCGAAATTTGCTCTATCCCAATTTAGACTTTGTACAGACTAACCTTCGGACTAATCGCTCCGGAATTTTTCTCTATATGTTGGCCGCTTCGCTCGATGATCGAGAATTCACTCAGGTTTGACCGTAAAGATCTTGTCATGTCGTACTTTGATATATAGTATTTTCCGTGGCACCCATATACCCTGGTCAACACCAGATATCAAAATGTCTCCATGACGCCCATACACCATGGTAACACAAGATACCTTAAATGTTTCCATGACGCCCATACACCATGTCAACACAAGATACCTCTACTTCAATGACACGATCGTGGTCCGATCGTAGTAACTAAGAAATATGCATTGGAAACTAAAATTTTCGCGACAAGTAAGATAACTATTTATCAAACCATAGGGAATTCCTTACTATACATGTATCTTAACGATTTCTTTCACTTTGTACTTAGGTGTAGTTTTCAAACACAGGACTTTTCGTCCATTAAAACACAGGACTTCTTGTCCTTTCCGAGTTTCTTTCAACTCAAAAGGTACTTCAAACACTTGTGTTAGCGGTACAATTCTATACGATACTCACTAACTCTAGGTCTTACATCGATTAGTTCAACTTGAGAGTCTTCAATAGGCGAGAGGCGTAAGTCATCACGCTGTCCGCTGCAACAAGACATATCCCGATCCATATCTAATGGCACCACGACCAAATCTATAACATCTACTTGGATCCGGATAACCAACTCTTGGTCTTTGTGACCAACTTCGTTCTCGTCTATGCAAGCTCATCTCACGGTCTGTGTTCTATGCAAAGATTTAAGTCTTACTCTTCAAGCTTTATCAACGATTATGAAAAATTTCGGCATGAATCTACGGTACTATCCCGCTAGATCCGAAACTAAATATCTATGTTATTATTTCTATTTTTGATGTACAACTAAATGGTGTTCCGAGCATTCGTCAACTCTTGCCAAAACGTAGGGATTACAAACTGAGTAACTCGTAGATCATGGAAAGTGGGTATGTGTTCATGATAGTCATTTTGTCCACCTGCGATGATTGATACAAAGTCACAAACTCTCGTGCTTTGTTCGGTAGCATTTGATATGGTGTTTTAGATGTTGATCCAATGTTAGGCATCAACTTCATAGTGAATTTTGACTTTTCTTTTCCGAAGGAATATTTATCGAGATATTTTATTTGTGTGGGTTGTTTTTAGAATAAGGACTCAATCCCCTCGTCATCGTTTGATCATTTTATTGATCACCGCTAGTCTGATTTTGAGAATGTCATCGATGTTTGTGAGACGTAAATTTTGAACGAGATATATATTCGACTTAGAATTTAGACATGCTTTATTAAGCAAAATAGTTCACACCCAATGGTGTAACTACTACTAGATTGTAAGGTATGTATGTATCCCAAAATGATTCGCCTATTTATCGAGACATCTTTGAGTGATTAGCACCCGTGTTTTATAATATCTAAAGTAGATTCCTATTGAGAGATAGTTATGCGGATCCTCTCCGGAGATTATTCGTGGTCGTCTTCCTCTACCTCGCCTCTCGCCTCGGCTCTCGGGAGCTCCGGCTCCTCTTAAATTTGTCATGTCTCGTTCTTTCTCCTTTATTAGGGAAAACGTTAGATTTAAAAAGACAATGATTAGTCTATCGCAGACTTTATCACACCAATACTACAAACAAACGGACACTCGTACTATTTCCCTTTGTTCAGGATTTCGTTGATTTGGTCTACTCAAAAAGTACGAAATTTCGTATCGGGAGTTCCTCTACATGAGTCAAATACTACATGTACTTATCCTTGTTGGTCTCGGAGTTTCATCGGCGTGGCCTAGCTCCACATATAAGCTCTGCGCTAGGACAGAATAGTCGTCCAGTACAAACTGACGATTATCAGAATTATCAGAGTTATCAGAGACTGATATCAGAGTTATCGGAATTATCGGAGTTATCAAGATTACCGAGGCGATATCGAGTTATCGAATTATCGTGGTGCGATTTCAAATACGAATATGGACGATGGATTTGCGATTCTGGGTTAGAATGATGCACCGACGAGAGGGTGGTACACCGGTTCGTAATGGTATACCGGTGCAGATCGGCACATCGACTTAGGGCTATATCGGTACTCATTTTCAAAACATGCTCTTTAAAAAGGCGTAGAGCCTAACTCCGTTACTCAACCAATTTGGCCGGGTAAGTGTCTATCATGGGAGCCTCACCGTGCTAGGGTGATCGATTGGCCGATCCACATAGACTAGCCTTGCCTTCGGCACCAAAAGGTTTTTAGAATAACTTAGTCAGATCTATGCCAGGACAACTGCTCTGATACCAAACGTGTAACATCCCATTTTCAAAAGCAGTCTAATTTTTTTCTTCATCAGAGTAGAGCATTGGAGCGATTGAGTAACTGATATATTTAATCAAATTGCCGTAAGTCTGGCTAATTTACAGAAGCGGTACATTGACCGAGAGTTTTCAAAATGAATAACAACGAAGAGAGTCTTGTCGGGACTCGTACGGCCGCTCGCCTTCTCCTCGGTCCTCGGTTCTTCCGAACCCGACGCTATGATAAGAGCTGAGATCCAATTGCAATTTGGATCTCGTAATGTTAACCTCATGCTTAAATATGACTACATATACACGACAAGAGCAATCAATACAACAGTCCATAACGAGATGTATGATTAAAAACACATAACCAAGTATACAAGATAATAACCACGTATGTAACATAACCTCGTATGATACAACATTAATAACCTCGTATGTGACATAACCTCGTATGTAACATACCGTGTATATAGCATAACCTCGTACACTACTACACAACAATCATATGCAATCATATAATAAACATTAGAGCTAGTGTTACAGTACGCGAACGTACCTTTTTGGCGGTACAACAGAACTTTTACGGAAAAACGTGAAATTCGACAGCGGGAAAAACAGCGGTACGACGGCGGCACAACAGCGGCTCGACAGCGGTTCGATTATAACAGATATCCTATAAGGATAATATTTAACAACTTTTAGCACTATAACAGGCATTTTAGGTACAAATTACAATTTTGCCCCTGAACCCCTAATCGGCGGAATTTCGCCAGAACTTCGTTACTTTGACCGTATTCCATTTCAAAATTATCCCCACTATGTTTTTACCTCGTCATATTTTCGAAATATATATCATATTTACCCCTAAATATGATATCTAGACTATCTTGAAAAATTAAAGATAAATCTAGCATTCCTACTATATCTAGCATCAGGCTCTCAACCTGCTCCTGATTCTGTGTCTACACCTCCTGTTGATCCAGCTATCACTGATCCTGAGCCTCCATCTGTTTCTACTCTAACACCTATTTCCCCCTCTTTGATGGATGACAAAGGGGGAGAAGAAGGAGAAGAGGAAGCACCACAGGAAGCAATACAGCAGCAAACTGATCCTTGAATGTTTTTAGGCTTCTTACTAGATTCTAGCTTAGTCCATTCTGATGTATCTCTGTCTATGGATTTTTTTTTTGAGTTCACCTTGGTGTAGTGAATTATATATTAACTGTGAATGGGTTTTTATTACATCAGTCATTGAAATGCTGCATTCTGTAATCATTGAAAACTACTTCGGTTTACTAATCATTGATTCCATTTTCAAAACTTTCAAAAGTCTTCTCTGTATTGTCATCATCAAAAAGGGGGAGAATGTTGGCTCTTAAATGTTTTGATGATAACTAATGTTTAAGTTTTGAAAATCATGTTGTATGTCCAGGAATAACTCTCGAGAATCAGATCTTGTATTCTCGAGAATGTCTATCAAAATCCTGTTAATTGTTAATCACAAAGCATGGCGATTCGGAGAATGAGGATTACATTCTCGAGAATGGTTCGGAGAATGCACCAAATGCTCTCGAGAATGATCAGACCAGAAGCAGAATCAGACTTTGTTTCTCGAGTAATTCTCGAGAATTGAGAATCAATTCTCGAGAATGATTCTCGAGAATCAGAAAATGATTCTCGAGAATGGTCGACAAAGCTTCTACATTGTATACATTTACGAAGTAATTCTCGAGAATGAAGTTTTAATTCTCGAGAATGGTTCGAGAATCGAAAGGATTCTCGAGTATTTCATTTGTTTCATCGATATTCGCTTCGGTGCTCTCGGTTTACAAGTGATTCTCGAGAATGAGGAAGTCATTCTCGAGAATGGTTCTCGAGAATGGGCAAACAATTCTCGAGAATGCTCGATCGCATTAACTAAAGTTCGCTTCTGTCTATTGGATTCTCGAGAATTGAAATCCAATTCTCGAGAATGGTTCTCGAGAATTGCTTTGTGAGATTCTCGAGAATGAACGAATTTGCTCAATTCTTGATTGATTTCTCGTGTGATTCTCGAGTATGTTCGAAGAATAGCAAAGCGATTTAACATCGAACTGATTATTTTATCTAAATGATCTAGTTAACTGTTTTAATCCTTCATTACATCATTCTACATTAACTATGATATCATTAATCATCTTCTTAAGTGGTTTTTCCGATTCTTAATCAAGGTTCCACATTCAAATGAAGAACACGCGAGTATTAGCCAAAGAACGATGTTTACGCAAGAACACTCGAATGAATCTGTAACTCATTCTTGTAATCGATTATATCTTATTTTGTTACTAATCATCTCTATGAGTGTAATTCAGACATTCATTCTCGGTTCAAAAGCATGACAGACTTGACCACCGAAAGTATGGAGAAACAGAGCCGACATAATTCAAATGACCCATAACCGAAAAGCATCTTTAAAGTTTCTCTTCACCCAAGGTGTGACTACAAGATGACCCAACCGAAGAGACATTTGATAATGGGTAAGCCGCGCGAGTGCTCCATTAACAGACATATTCAAATGTTCCAACGGACACATTCAAATCCTTCAACGGTCTTCAACTTCAACCACTACAAATACACGAAGGATTGAATTCAACAAAAAAGAACCAGTGCATACAGTGATAAAGTTTTCAAATAGTTCAAATTGTATTTTGATTATATCTTCGGATATACTAAGCTTCAGTGTTCATCATTCTATTCACTCTGTGAGAGAGTTTTCTACAACTTGCTTTTACAATTCCTTCAAATTCTCAAGATAGAGGTATCTTGAGTGTGGGTGTATTGACTACAACTTGTAAGGGGAGTGAGTCCAAGAGTGAGAGGATCATCCCTCGTTTACGAGTGTGTAATTCTATTTGTAAAATAGTGGAAATCCCAGAGTGTGTCTGGGGACTGGACGTAGGCCAAAGAGTTGGACCGAACCAGGATAACTTCTCTGTGTCTGTCATCTTTACTTCTTTACTACTTTCTTTGTTTATCTATCATACAGCGAAAATATTTTTGAGATCACCTATTCACCCCCCTCTAGGTGATATTCCACCTTCAGATTCTAAATACGAAACAAGTCATATTTCCTTGGCAATTTTCGATCAGACCAAAGCATAAAGAAGCGGTTGGATTTTGACAATTTTGACTTTCCAAAAGTGTCAAAAATGGAAAATAGCATAGGATTAAGGTTAAAGCATAATTTATGGAAGCGTAATGATTAAATTAAGAAAATTACAAAACTGCCCAGTGGAAATCATGTTAGGACAGCAAGATTGTGACATGTTTTTAAAGAAGCAAATAAGGTTAGATAATTACTAAATTTTCTAGAATTGAAGTAGACATCATCAGCTTTAATTTGATGGTAATTTGTAATTTTTGGAGTTTTGTACAAAAAGTTAGGAATTTGTGAAGTTGACCGTTAATTCTGGAACAAGAATCTGGACAACAAGGGTATTTTGGTAAAAACTAGAATAGCACGATTTTTTTGGGATGATGGTGATATATATATATTTGAAAATAGACTTATCAAGGGTCATTTATCCTTTTAAACAACTTAAATTGGACATGTGAGCAATTAGTTATGAATTTTAAAGTTTCAATACCCCATATTCAATACTACACATTATCTATATTAATAATCAGTATATATGAATACCATCAAAGTGGAGCAATTGAGCGTATTAGTTGGGTTGAACGGATGAGTAACTGATATGTAGCTACAAACTTAATTGCGGTGTATTCGGTCGGCATATTAGTGGTACAATTATCAGAATATTCAAAAATTATACATAATACTGTCTCAAAATAAAAACTCCGGCTGAGTCCTCATGCGTGCTACTTACCCTTTTCACCGGCTCCTGATCCTCCAGATCCTGAAGCTAGGGTAAATTCTGAGATTCAATACCCATTGAATCTCATGTAACAGTTAACCTCATGCATGCTCAAGTATAAACAACATATGTATAACAGATATTTATTACATTTCAGCATTAACCATACATGGCACACAACAGATGTAAGGTTCCAACAATACATAGCACACATCAAATGTAATGTTCACAGCGTTTACACTCACCAGTTTCACGCCTCCACGTGTCCTCAGCGCTAGAAAAACAACCATATGGCATTATCATGACTATAACCCGCACAAACTGAATGTATATAAACAGGTGACCTAAGACCGGGTCTTAGCCACAGTACATGACCCAAGACCTAGTCTTGTCCATGACTCTATGAATCATCTATCACATATAAGCATACAAGACACATCAAAGTTAAAGTTACAGTACGTGTTCGTACCTGAGTCCGTGTAGCTAGTAGTACGTTCTCCTTTCGATACCGATTTTTGATTTTCCCGAATATCCTATAATAGTATCACTGCATTATTCCCTTTATAAACAATATCATAAGAGATATCTTAGTCACTATTGACCTTTTTACCCCTTGGTGGATTTGTTATTCCAATTGTACCCTTACATTTCATTAAAAATGCAATTTCAGCATTTTTTCCCAGATTTTTCGGTAACTTTGAAAAATCATAATTAAGTCTACAAATATTGAAATGAGGTGCCGTAAAATTCCACCAAATAGTTGACATGTCTATTTTTGAGGAAAAATAACGGCTTTCACTCAAAATATATGAATCAATACCAGTTTAATATTTTCCAATAATTGTCTAGATCTTCTTTCAAAAACATGACCAACTTTAAGAATTTTTATCTCCTTCTACAGAACTCAAAACGTTACAAATTTTATCGCCCAAACAGTAATTTCATGCTTATCGTACTGCATGATATGTTGTATGATTTATTTAACAGAGAGGGTGTGATAGGCAATGTGGTCCTAACAAATTTTGTTGGGATATACCATTCCAGACCCTATTATAAATCACTTGTAAATCATTCTCACATACTAAAGAATGACAATATATAATTAAGTTGTTGATTATGTCTTAAAATGATAAAATGATTCTAAATTTTCCCTTATTAAATTTTATCTCTCCTTACAATTGCAAATCATTCTCACCTATCCTCTTTTTCTTTTTCCAACAGAAATTAAATGGGATTAAAATTGGAAAATGGTCATTGATAACTTATATTTCATTGAACTACTATTTTCCAAGTATTATGACTTGAGAGAGCTTTGTCAAGTGCTTTTGAACCTCAGTCTAAGAGATACATTCATTGAAATACTATTTGAGAGGAAATTAATCTATTCTTATGAAGTGAAAATGGGAGAAATAATCATAGGCTCCATTTAATCCTTGAAGTTAAAGAATCATTTGTCTTTATCACTTTCTAGTCTTAAAAAAATAAAAAAAAAAATCTCTTTACACATCAAAACTTGTTTTAGCTCAACTTAATTGAACTCGCTAAGCCTCTTACTTGACCATTTTGTTGACAAAATATCCATGGGAACGATCTTTACTTATCACTTTATTACTTGGTGCAACTTGTGCACTTACAGCATGAACTACCACCCTTGGATATAAACTCCTTAATGTGTACAATCAATCAAGATACTTTAAGGAAAAATTATTAATTTTGTAGACAAATTAGTTGGGGTTTATATTTAAGACGGAATTGAATCTCTAACTAGTTTTTATATTAAGAACATGAGGTAGTATGATATGTCTTGAACGCTAGTCTTTTCTGTCAATTTATGACCACAAAATATTATAATTTGACTTGTAAGAAATTGAGTGTATAAAATAACTAATCTAGTACAGTTACCTTTTTTCAAACAATTAGGCATAACAAATTCAAAACAATTGAATTGCATGTCCAAAATTTGGCCCATTGTCACTGGTCTAGTCTCACTTATGTTAGCTCCTAATGTTTTCAAGATAACAAAAAATCTAAGTTTTGAGAATATGTTGAATCTGGTTTAATGTGTGATCAAGAGTTCAGGAAGCAATTCTCGAGAATTGACTCAAGGATTCTCGAGAATGGCAGTTAAGTAATTATCGCAAAAATCTCTTTACCCAACAGAATTCTCGAGAATGGTTCTCGAGAATGTACCAGTGATTCTCGAGAATGATTAAGCCTGAATCACTTTACTGAAGAGTATTGTATCGCGATTCGAAAGAATGGTTCTCGAGAATCAGCAAAAGGATTCTCGAGAATGATCAAATGCTTCATCTGATGTACACTGAGATAATGGTTCCTCGAGTGATTCTCGAGAATCATTTGGAGAATGCCCAAACATCTTCCATATATAAAACATTTTGTGCTTTGAATTCCTGAGGACCTTAAACATAGTTCTCGAGTATCATCGAGACTCAACTTTTGGATTAACATACTTGCTCAACTATTCTCGAGAACCACATGAACAATTCTTGAGAATGCCTATTACCAGTTAACACGTCCGTTGTCGTAATCTGTAAATCATCGATTATGATTTGGTTGTTCTTTGTTATTGATTTATACTTCATATAATCAAGTTTAATCAGTTTGCTAGTGCTTTTCAGATATGATTAAAATGTTTTAATCATCAAATTTCCATAAAGCAAATTTGTGTCAGATGTATTAAATGCACAACAGAGACAAAGCACGAAAGTATAATATGGACCTCTTAGCCACTGCAAAGCATTTCAAATATTTCCAGTCAATATTCTATCTGAGTCTCAACAGACAAATCGAACAAAGAATGTCAATGGAGTATATTCACCAACCTCGGAAGATTACGAAGAAACAGGGCAACAAATATATTTATTACTCTCAACGGCTCTTTAAGCTTTCTTCCAACGGGCATTAATTGCTATCATCTATAAAAGCCAGAAGCATTCAAGTCTTCACTTACCGAAGCGTTGTGCATTCAATTAGAACTTATTGCAATTTGCTGTTTCATTAACTAAGCTAACATCTTCGGATATTTTTTGTGTTCTTCAGTGTTTAACATTTATCTACTTGTGAGGAGTTACAAAACAATTATTTGATTATTGTTTTGTAAATCTTAAGGTTGTGGAACCTTAAGTGTGGGTGTACTATTACAACTTGTAAGGGGGAGTGAGTCAAAGTGAAAGGATAATCCTAAGTTACAGAGTGTGTAATTGTGTACGTATTTGAAGAGTTAGTGAAAAACCCAAGGTGTACTTGGGAACTGGATGTAGGTCGAAGTGTTAGACCGAACCAGTATAAATTGCATTGTGTCTATCTCTCTTCTTTGTCTTAGTCTTACTTGCGTTCTTGTACAACTCGCGAAAATTTTTTGAGATCACCTATTCACCCCCACAAGGTGATATTCTATCTTCATTTGGTATCAGAGCCCAGGTTTCTCAATTTGGGCTTAACATCCCGAGAAAGATCATGGAAGGAATATTGCCTGATGGTGCTTCAATCAATCGACCCCCAGGATTTAATGGTGAACATTATTCATTCTAGGAAGCAAAATTCAGAGTGTTTGTGCTAGCCACAGAGTAAGATCTTTGGCTAGTAATAGAGATAGGAGACTATGTTCCAACAAGAATTGAAGGCGGAATCGCTGTCCCCAAAGCAGAAGCTGAGTTTGATGAGATTGACAAAAGAAATATCACTCTCAACAGCAAAGCTGTTTTAATGTTACAAAGTGCTCTCAGTCAAAAGGAATACTTTCGAATATGTAATCTATCAATTGCCAAGGAAATGTGGAAGGTTTTGGAAATAGCATATGAAGGAACTTCTGGCATTAAGGAAAATCGAATCAGTATTATGACCACCGAGTATGATCTTCTTCGCATGAAGACTAGAGAAACTATTACACAGTTTCAACTTCGGTATACTAATCTAACTAATCAGTTAGCAGCCTTGGGCAAAACATATGAGCAAGGCCCTCAAGTGAGAAAGATTCTCAATGTTCTGACAATAGATTGAGAAGCTAAAGTCACAGCAATAGAAGAGACTCGTGGAGATTCAATGACCTCGATTCTTTGCTCTATTCGGAAGCTTATCTGAATATGAAAGCAAATTGAAGTTCAAGAAGGACTTGGACGAAGCCAACACTACTCGGAGCAAAGGTATCGCTCTCAATGCTGTAAAGGAAAAAGAAGATAAAGACGAAGATGATGACGATGATGAGATGGGCATGTTCGTGAGAAGATTCAAGAAATTCTACAGAAAGGACCAAGGCTTCAGGAATAGATTCTAGAAAGGTGATTCCAGTAACATACAAGAATTCAAAGATAAAGACCAAGTCATCTGTTACGAATGTGAGAAGCCAGGACATTACAAATCAAAATGCCCCCTGCTGAAAGATAATGATAAAAAAAGAAGTTCAACCACTTCAAAAAGAAGGCCTATGTATCGACCATATGGGGTGATGGCTCCCCAGAAGAAGAGAGTGAAGAAGAAAAAGAAATAGCAAACATTTGTCTTGTTGCGGAGGAAGAACAACCTCATATGATGAGTAAAAGATAAGAAGAAAAAGGTATATGATCTACAACCTTAATTATTTATGAATATTATATTTCGATGATACCTATTGAAAATAGTGAATATGTGGTTTCAAATAATAAGTAATAATTATCTAAGGTAATTTCTATTGAAATTCGGGTTGAATAAAGATACCCTAAAAATTGTGGGCCATAAAAGAATTTGAAATATTTATTAAAAAAGTTGTCTCTAATTTAGGTAATTTTTTGGATTAATTTCCTTGGAAAAGGAATGATTTTTAATATTTTACATGGGATATAAAATACCAATGTAAGTAAAATAATTGTGAGATAATGATTTATCCTAATTAAGAAAATTATCAAAAATTAGTAAGTGTCTAATCGGTAATTAATGGGATAATTAAGTAAATGAATTAAAAATAATTTAAATAATTATTTTTAATTGAAATTCGAAATTATTAAATAAAAAAAAAAAAAATAAAAATATTAAAAAAAAAAAGGAGAACAAACAACAAATCGAAGAAAGCGCATTTTCCTAAAAATATTTCAACATCGGAGATGAGTTTATAATTATATGGACATATTTGGAATCAATGAATTATTATCCAGAGAGATTGATGATTGAAAATCTTATTTACAAATAATGCTTGCATTTAGATAAAAAGAATGGGTACCTCAGTTCTTTCGGTAGATATAGTAGGAATGCTAGATTTATCTTTAAATTTTCAAGATAGTCTAGATATCATATTTAGGGGTAAATATGATACATATTTCGAAAAAAAATGCAAAGAAAGCTACGCGAAATTCCGCTGATTAGGGGTTCGGGGGCAAAATGGTAATTTGTACCTAAAATTCACTAGAAGTTGATAAATGTTATCCTTATAGGAGGTAGTAAAATGCTCAACGTAATTTTGAAAGCCCAAAGATTTACCAATGATAGATCATGCATAGGATATAATCTTATTTTTGACAAAATGAAGGGACCGAGGAGAAAAAAATAGAGATCCAGTGAAAACACGGGCCGTGGAAAATCATACTTGAATTATTTTCGTTACTCAAAACCGTTCATGCATCAAATCCTTTTTGATGTTCATTGTGAAAAAGGAGAACATAACTCTCAAACAATAAATCGAAAATATTTCCGTGAAAATCTTATTTGCGAAGAAGGAACACACAAAAATGCTCGAGAAATTCACTAGAGGTAGTGAAATGCTCAATGTAATTTTGAAAGCCCAAAGATTTACCAATGATAGATCGGGCATAGGATATAATCCTATTTTTCATCCTGTTTTCACAACTTTGAGGAAAAAAATCAAATCCTTTTAAACCTATTGGAAATTATCAATGGATGGATACCTAAGGGAACCTATGTTCCTAAGGCCCGAACTAACCCAAAAGGACCCACGAAAAGATGGGTACCTAAGGCTTAATTTCTTTTGATTTCCAAGTTTGTCTTAGAGCATCAAGAATCAACAAGTGGTATATTGACAGTGAGATCAAAGGATGGTGGCAAAGTCACTTTTGGATGAAATCAATCCGAAAAAAAATATGGGATTGGCAAAATTGGTGCAAAGAATGGACCTCAAATCAAGGACGTATACCTGATAGAAGGACTCTGTCACAACCTCCTAAGTGTAAGCCAAAGTGTTGACAAGAACAACTGGATCATCTTTGATTCAAAAGAGTGTCTCATTGTCAACAAAGATGATCTCCCAATCGACAAAAATAAACTTAAGGTATTATTTAAGGCTCCTCATGAAGGAAACTGTTATACCTTAGAATTACCCAAAATTGATTTTGAAAATTGTTTTGTCAGCAACTTAGACGAGAGTTGGCTTTGGCATAAGTGTCTGGCTCATGTCAACATGTTCCAACTTGATAAGTTGTTGAGAAAAGACTTAGTACTCGGTTTACCTAAACTTTGTTTTAAAAATGACATGATCTATGATGCTTGTCAGAAAGGTAAACATACTAAGTCATCGTTTAAATCAAAAATTGAGATCTCATCTAACAGACCGCTCCAACTACTTCATATAGATTTAGTTGGACCAGCGAGAGTAAGAAGCCTTGGTGGCAATCTCTATACTCTGGTCATTGTAGATGAATACTCAAGATTTTTATGGACTATATTTCTATCATTGAAAGATGAAACCTTTGATCAGTTTGTTGTGTTTGGTAAGAAGGTCCAAAATGAGAAAGGTATCTCTATTTCAGGAATAAGGACTGATCGTGGTGGAGAATTCGAGAATCATGCATTTGCAGAATTCTATGAGGCTTTTGGAATAGACCACAACTTCTATGCCCCAAGGACTCTACAACAAAATGGTGTTGTTGATAGAAAGAATCACGTTCTCACTGAAATGGAAAGAGCAATGTTGAATGAAAACCAAACTTCTCAAGTCTTCTGGGCTGATGCAATGAGCACTGCCTGCTACATATCAAATCGTGCATACATCCGAAAGAAACTTAAGAAGACATCTTATGAGCTATACAAAGGGAAAAAGCCTAACATTGCCCATCTATACATATTTGGATGCAAGTGCTTTGTGCACAATAATGGTAAGGAGACCTTGGGAAAGTTTGACCCAAAATGTGATGAAGGTATATTCCTCGGTTACTCTAATAGAAGTAAGGCCTATAGAGTTTTCAATACTCGTACTCGTGTTGATGAAGAATCTATTCATGTTGTATTTAGCGAAACCAAATCTGATAAGCCTTTGGATGATGATAAGGAAAATGCTTATAGAAATCAATTCTTTTCAAAAACTACTCCTGCCTCTCTTGAAAGTTCTGAAGATGTTTTTGAAATTGCTTCTGAAAATGTTTTTGAAAACACTGTTCAATCGCAACCTAAAGCTTGGAGATTTATTAGGAATCATCCTTTAGACCAAGTAATAGGTGATGTAAAACAAGGAGTAAGAACCAAAAAAGGTACTTTAAATGAAGTTACCTTCAAATTGAACCCTCAAAGATTGACGAAGCCCTCTCAGACAATGATTGGATGATCGCAATGCAAGAGAAATTGCACCAATTTGATAAAAATCAAGTTTGGGACTTAGTACCTAGACCTAAATATCATCCGGTCATTGGGACTAAATGGGTATTTAAGAACAAACATGATGAAACATCAATCATTGTCCATAACAAGGCAAGATTGGTTGCAAAAGGCTATAGTCAAGAAGAAGGAATTGATTATGAAGAAACTTATGCTCTAGTGATAAGATTGAAAGCTATAAGAGTTCTTATAGCCTTTGCTTGCATCAAAGGATTCAAGCTCTATCAAATGGATGTCAAGAGTGCATTTTTAAATGGTTTTATTTAGGAGGAAGTGAATGTTGAGCAACCTCCTGGTTTTGAAAGTGATCATCATCTAGATCATGTGTATCGTCTAAAAAAGGCACTATATGGCCTTAAACAAGCTCCTAGAGCTTGGTATGAGCGGTTAAACAAGTTCCTTTTGATCAAGGTTTTATTAGAGGCAAAGCGATACAACTCTCTTCATTAAGAGCAACAAATTAAATGAAATTTTGATTGTTCAAATTTATGTTGATGATATTATCTTTGGTGCTTCAAATGAATCTATGTGCGAGGATTTTTCTAAGAAAATGCAAGGTGAGTTCAAGATGTCTATGATGGGCGAACTAAACTACTTCCTCAGATTGCAAATCAAACAACGGAATGATGGAATATTTATTTCACAAACAAAATATCTCCGTGATCTGTTAAATAAATTTGGAATGGAGCATTGCAATGGTGCTGACACTCCAATGAGTTCAACAGCCTCTTTAGATGTTGATGAAGAAAAAGGAAAGGACTTCAACATAACCAAATATCGAGGAATGATTGGATCTCTACTATACTTAACTGCAAGTCGGCCTGACATACAAGTCAATGTGGGAATGTGTGCAAGATTCCAATTTGCTCCTAAAGAATCACATGATGAACATGTTAAGAGAATTTTTTGATATCTCTCGGATACAAAGGAATTGGGTCTTTGGTTCCCAAAAGGTCAACAAGAATTTCTAGTTGCATATTCAGACTCAGATCATGCTAGATACAAAACTGACAGAAAAAAGCACTAGTGGACAATGTGAGTTTCTTGGAGGATCACTAGTGTCATGGTTCAGCAAAAAACAAACCACTGTAGTCGTATCCTTAACTGAAGCTGAATATGTTGTTGCCTCTAGTTGCTATGCTCAAGTCCTTTGGCTAAAGCAACAATTATCTAACTTGGGGATCCATCTGAAGGAGATTCCAATTCTGTGTGATAACACAAGCACAATAAGCTTGGCGAAAAATCCAGTTCAACATACAAGAACCAAGCACATTGATGTGAGACATCACTTTATCAGAGACCATGTGCAAAAGAAAGATGTCAAAGTGATTTTCATTCCCACGCACTTACAACTTGCTGACATTTTCACAAAACCCTTGGCCAAGGAACAATTCAACTTCATTGGAAGAGAATTGGGAATGGTAAATCTCAATGAATTGTAAGTAATGTTACTCCTTTGTCATTAATCATGTTTTGATGATTATTAGAAACTAACTTAAGCATAAGAGCTTTTAGATGATGTTTTGCAGATTCCTGTTGATTCAGTAAATCAAAACAGAAAGGTATAGAATTTGCTAAATTCTCAAGAATGATTTCAACATTCTCGAGAATTAATAAGTGAGTCTCATTGTAAAACATAAAACATACTTGAGAATTGGAAACCATTCTCGAGCAATATCGGGAATTTTTGGGATCACTAAGTACCAATGTCCAAAGCAACATCATCATTCTCGAGAATTGCCATTGCATTCTCGAGAATCATCGCAGATAGAGCCTTCTGTTAAATGGCTCACTCTCAAAAGTGGAGGTCATTGAGGTCATTCTCGAGAATCACATCATCCATTCTCGAGAATTGACGTGTCTGGTTGGTTTACCTGAATGGCCTCACTTCAAGCCATTCTCGAGAATTGCCAACAATTCTCGAGAATGGTGACCGTTATTGTGACGAATCATCTCCGGATACCATGTCGTTTCATTCATAAGTAAGCATCGTTTTACTTCAATTATTTCAAAAACCCTTCGTAAATCTCATTCTCTCACCCATTCTCTCTCACTCCCGAGAATCCCTCTAAGTTACTCTCAATCTCCATTTTCATTCTCTGCTCACTTTATCTTCTCCAAAGCAATAATCCATCTGCCATTTCTTGTTTCGTCTCAATCCCAAATCGTTATGGCTAAATCTTCCTCTGACTCTCCTCAACGACCACCCACCAAGAAGCCTCGCACCAAGTATCGTCCAAAGGTTCAAGCTTCTAAGGAGACAGAGACACCAAAGAAGAAGACAAAATATGTGACTATCGTCGAATCTCCTCGACCCATTACTCGCTCTCAAACTCATTCTCTGCCATCCGATAAAAGAAAAAGCCTAGGAAGCTCTCAACCTCAATCACACTCAGTGGGCTCTGAAGCAGAAGGCAAGGAGAGCTCTCAATCCAAGTCAATGGATTCTCCTGTCACGACAAATGGTTATGATTCTGAAGAAAAAGGCACAGAGAATTCACATTCCAGTCAACTGAATCCACGGTTCCATGGGTAGAGACTCAACCACACTTTCATGAGAGAAGGTCCAAGGCAATTGAAGACAGGATTCAGAAACCTCCTCACATCCACCCTGAACGTGAAAATCAATCACTTGCTGGTGGAACACTTCCTCCATTTGCTTCAAAAATGCTTGGCCATATCAACATTCTTGACTGTCCTCCAGATTTCTACAATGACTCTATGGTAATCCCATCTGACCCAACCTTTGTGGTTAGTTATGCAGGAAGACCTTTTTGTCCTACTGTATAGTTAAATCTAGATGATTTTAGAAAGGACTGTAATTTGGATCTTTCACCCTGGTTAAAACCTTATATGCCACTACTGGATATCCATACCCCATATTCCCCCCAAGTAGTTAAAGTCTTCTATTTTAATATGGCGAGAGGAAAAGAGGCGAGGATGATGAAATTATCCGCACACTCAAAGGTTAGGGGGAAACAAATTAAGTTAACTGCTGATGTGATTAATTCCTTTCTTGGTATAATTGATGCACTTGAAGATCCTCCTACTATGTCTGAGCATGAATGCTTTAATATTCTTTTGCCTACTGAGACATATGATGGCAATCCTCTGAAATTCAAGCATGCTCTGATGCCTGACACTTACAGAGTTCTTTGGTACTTATATAGTCGCAATTTGGTCAACAAGGGTAGCTTCACTCCCTTTGTGAGCAGAGACTACCAATTGCTAGCTTCCATCATTGCAAAGGAACCACGCAATTTGGGAAAGTTAGTAATCTCTGAGATGTCCAACTTTTTATCAAGCTCTGGGACTTCCAAGAAGAACCTCATTCCCTATCCTAACTTGATTTCTAGGATACTAGCCTACAACAAGATTTGGTATCTTTTGGAAAATGACAAAGCCACACTTCCCACAAGGTTTGGCAAAACCCACCTATTGTATATGAAGATTTCCTTTACAGAGGCTACTGGGAAAAAGCAAGCCAAGTCCACTACAGATCCTAAGCCTTCAACATCCAAGCAACCAGAAGAAGGCCAATCATCACAGGCTGCACCTACTCCTGCCTCTGTGTCTGCTCCATCTTTTGCAGAGGCTACAATTCAAACTCAGATTAACTCAGTAGTTCATAGTGCTCTAGCTCTAGTATTACGCTCTTTCAATGCCTATGGGGAGTTAACAAAGGAGATGATCAAGGCCATGTCTGCCAAAATGATTAATTTAAAGGCACACATTGATCTTTACATGGACTCTGAGCTGGAAGAATTCAAAAAGGACATGGACACTCGCTTTGTTACACTGTTTAGGCATCAACAAGAGATCAAGAGAGAAATTGAGGATTTGGGTCAACAACAACTTCATACCCAACAGATGATTTTAGATACTATCACAACCAGCCTTGCTTCTACTCAGCAGACACCTGCCTCTACTTATGTTGTGCCTACTACTTCCACCCCTGCAGCCTCTCCACACAATGCTCCTGATTCTGCTCCTGTCCCACCTTTTCCTGCTATGCCATCTGATGCAGCTCCATCTGCTCCTTCCCCCTCTTTGATTGGCGACAAAGGGGGAGATTAGGTTGTTGATTGAGATGGATAGATGTTGAGATACAAATGTTTATGTGCTTAGTACTTAGACATGTTATAAATATCTTTTTGTATGGATGTCATTCTGCTTCTGATCATGTGCCAACACTTGTGCTAATTACAAAATACTCATTTATCTTAATTAGTCTTATCCCTATGTTATCTACCTTGCTATCTGCTATCCAATCAATTTCAATTTTTCAAAACTTAAAAATGTTTTTCTAAATGTTGTCATCATCAAAAAGGGGGAGAATGTTAGCTCCTAATGTTTTGATGATAACAAAAAATCTAAGTTTTGAAAATATGTTGAATCTGGTTTAATGTGTGTTCAAGAGTTCAGAAAGCAATTCTCGAGAATTAACTCAAGGATTCTAAAGAATGGCAATCAAGTAATCATCGCAAAACTATCTGAACAAAGGATTCTCAAGAATGGATAGTAGATTCTCAAGAATGGTTCTCGAGAATGCACCAGTGATTCTTGAGAATGATTAAGCTTGAATCACTTTACTGAAGAGTATTGTATCACGATTCTCGAGAATAGAGAATCAATTCTCGAGAATGGTTCTCGAGAATCAGCAAAAGGATTCTCAAGAATGATTGAATGCTTCATCTGATGTACACTGAGATAATGGTTCCTCGAGTGAGTCTCAAGAATTGAGAATCAATTCTCGAGAATGGTTCTCGAGAATCATTTGGAGATTCTCGAGAATTATCGAAGGACGTTCTGGCATCATGCATCACTAACTTGAGGTTAAGAGTAGTTTTTGAGTATGCACACATCAATTCTCGAGAATGCCCAAACATATTCCATATATAAAACATTATGTGCTTTGAATTCCCGAGGACCTTAAACATAGTTCTCGAGTATCATTGAGACTCAACTTTTGGATTAACATACTTGCTCAACTATTCTCGAGAACCACATGAACAATTCTCAATAATGCCTATTACCAGTTAACACGTCCGTTTTTGTAATCTGTAAATGATCGATTATGATTTGGTTGTTCTTTGTTATTGATTTATACTTCATCTAATCAAGTTTAATCAGTTTGCTAGTGCTTTTCATATATGATTAAAATGTTTTAATCATCAAATTTCCATAAAGCAAATTTGTGTCAGATGCATTAAATGAATAACAGAGACAAAGCACGAAAGTAGAATATGGACCTCTGAGCCGCTGCAAAGTATTTCAAATATTTCTAGTCAATATTCTATCTGAATCTCAATGAAAAAATGGAATAAAGAATGTCAACGGAGTATATTCACCAACCTCGGAAGATTACGAAGAAATAGAGCAATGGATATATTTATTACTCTCAACGGCTCTTTAAGCTTTCTTCCAACGGGCATTAATTGCTCTCATCTATAAAAGCCAGAAGCATTAAAGTCTTCACCTACCGAAACGTTGTGCATTCAATTAGAACTTATTGCAATTTTCTTTTTCATTAACTAAGCTAATATCTTCGGATATTTTCTGTGTTCTTCAGTGTTTAACATTTATCTACTCGTGAGGAGTTACTAAACACTTATTTGATTAATGGTGTTTGATCGGATGAATTGTGAAGGAGGTATGTGGGTGTGTGTTTTGTGTTTGGTGAGGATGAAGGGAGTTTACGGGAAGGAAGGATGATAGAAGAATAAGAGAGTTTGGAGGAGCAATGGAGGTAGTGTTGAAAGGGATGAGGAAGTGTGTGAGTGTGTCTGGATGAAGGATGAGTGTTTGTGAGTGTATATATGTCTTACATGCAGCTTGGAGTGAGAGTGTGTGTTGTGTTGTGTGTGGGTCGTTAAGAAGTATTGGAGAGCATGCATGTGTGTGTTTGGGTTATGAGGAAATATGAGGATAATGGGCCTGAGTGTGTTCTGACTCAAAATAATTATATGGGCCGAATAGGTGATAATCTTTAAATTCATATTATTTTAAATGCAAAAAGAAGTTAAAAACTCTGTCATTGTCATGATTTAATAGACCAATTAGTTAAATATGTGGTTACACTTCATAATGAGTTTTTAAACTTTATTTGCATTAATCTTGGTCACATCTTGAGTTTGGATTCAAAATTGAACTTGAGTCATATTCTTACTACAATTGGGTAGTGAACACTGTTCGGTATTTTGGGTATAACTTGAGTTTTAGAGATCAAATGGCTCTGAAAGTTATATTTTCAGAAAGCTAAAATGAAGATCTACAAACCATATGAAGAGCCCAAAAGCTAAATCAAATTTTTAAAAGACCAAATTGGGCCTGGAATACGAAACAGGGGCGCTGAACTGGGCTCCGGAACAACGTTCGGTGTTTGATCCATATATTGAGCTACAGAACTCCAAATGAGGCCCGGTTTGAACGAATGGAAAGCTGACACAAACTTCCATATTTCATATGAAGACAACAAGGCCCAGTTCCACCGAATTGGTGGTGTAATACAGCTTGCAAGATGGAACACGGTTTTGGAGGTGCAAAAGTCAAAAAGTATGGCTAAATAGTTCTTCCATGATTTCTATAAATAGATGGATTTTGAGAAGAGCAAGACACACCTTTGGAGAAGACCAAGATCTCTCTAATTCTCCCATTCTAAATTCTTTCTTGTAGTTCTTGTCTTTAATTTCTTGCCTCCTTCTTGGTATGGCAATATCTTGCTTTATTATTTTCATGTATTGTCTTTAATTCTTGTCTTTAATTTCTTGCCTCCTTCTTGGTATGGCATTTTAATATTTTCTTTTAATTATTTATGTTGATTTTATGTTCTTCATCTTTTTCTTTTATGGATTCATTATGCTTGTGAGATTTATTTCATTTTTCTTAAGTTGTTCTTTGTGTTCTTCGTGTTCATGTTGAACTAGTTCATGTTCTTCGTGGTCATGATGAATATCCTTATTTCTTCAATTTTATCTTACATAGCAATGCTTGGCTAAGTTTCGTGATTGACCCATGAGTTGAGGATTCCATGGTGTCATCAGGAGGACTTGTGTTTTAATCGATAATGACTTGTTTTGTTTACTTTAATCGGATTCGAATTTAGAAATAGATTGGATGTTAGATTTAATATCCAGATTGATATCCCAAGGACATAATTCGGACCGGGTTATAAAGAGCGTTTACGTTCGTATAGCAAGCTCGCCACGTGTTCGAATAAATGCTAGGCGATCGTCTAGTCGAGGGAGCTTCTAGACTAATGCGAGATTTCGGTTTATCTAGAATCAATCACAAGGTCGTTATTCTATTTTTGTCCGATGATGGAAGATTTTGGATCCCATCGGGTTGATCGTTTTAATCTACTTAATTTCATTTATCCTTCCACTCTATCCTTAGTTCTTTCTTTAATTTTAACTAAACCTTAAAACCCCCCATTTCATTCACTTGTTTTTACCAATTGATTTAAACCAACTCGCGAATTCCTTGGGAGACGATCCAGGTTGTCCCTATACTGCAAATATTTGGTAACTTGGTTATTTTGTGAGAGCTCGACAACTCGCATCAATAGGTAATGGGTTGAGGGAGTGTGTGGTGTTTTATTTAAAGTAAATACCCCTTTTGATTCCATACGTGGCTCTTGTTTGCAATTTGGTCCTTTCTTAATCAAATTGCAAATATTAGTTAGCGATAGAAATTAATCCTTACTTTATTCAAGGATTTTTCTTCCTCAATTAATTTCTTTAGGCCATAAAATATTATTTCCAAAATATTTAGCCAAAAAATAATTCCCTAACTAATTATCCTTAATTTATGGAAAATATGCCTTTATTCCAAATATTAATTTTAACATTTATCCAGGTTAAATTTCTCATAATTAATTCCATGTAATATTTTAATTTATAATCACAAAATTTGGGATGTCACACTAGAGGTAGATGAGATGGCAGAGAATACCAACTCTATTGCAACTACTAGGGCTCTTGATATCAAGATAGGATATGATTTAGATTTCCTGATGTTATTTGAATTTTAAGGTTAAGCGTGCTTGGACAAGGAAAATCTCGGGATGGGTGACCCCCTGGGAAGTATTATAGGAAATTGAAATCCTTTAACTTGAGGCTTGAGTGCCTTAAGGTGAGAAATATGGTGATCCTTAGGGATGCTATAAGGATATTAGATAAATACAATAATGATTGAGGATAATCTTGAATATGATCGAAGTTAAAATAGTACCTAGGTCAAATGAGATTAAGGTTGTCTTAGGTTCTAATATTTGAAAGTAGGAACCTTGTGAATAGTGATTGACGCTGAGCTCAGCATGATTGAGGATTGATGATTGACTTTGAGGTGATATAATATACCCTATGATATTGAGGATTGAGATGGAATAAGAACCTCATTAATAATGTTAATGTTATTCGAATGTTTCGAGGTTTAGACTAGAAAAATGAATTATGATCCTATTTTATATATTGCGCTATTGTTGAGGTAATATGATTTCTCAGCTTAGCTGATGTTAAGGTTCTAAGAGTGAAATCATAAATTTGACGACTTGTTGTTCGAGGTTATTTGAGGATAGTGCTTGAATGTAGTAAGCTATGGATCATTATGATCATAGCATGTTTATTGGGTATAGTCGAGATTCCAGAATTAGGTTGATAAACCTAAGAATTGGTTGGGCATTCAGAGGGATTGCTACCAACCAAATTGTGACCTAAGAATCTGATCTGATAATAAGTGATTCTTTAGGCATTTGATTGATATGAATTGAGGTACTATAGTATGATACCAAGGAGGTATTTAGAGGTTACTATCTGCTAGGGAATGATTTTAATCTCATGATATTCCCTTAGAAAGAATGGTTTAGAATATAAACTTTGATAATATTGATTGATGCTATGTCATCAACATGTTATTTGAGGTATGTTTGAGCATAGTACCTATTCGATTTGGGGTATTATGAGGTTGGTAGTTATTGTATCAGTATAGGGAAAGATCTTGAATATAAAATATTCCCTGACAAGTGTATGATTGAGACATAGTGTCTCAATAGAACTGATTGATTGCTAGAACCCCGGTAGCCACGAGTTATGGTCTCATGATTGGACCGATAGCTGTAGATATGATTATGGCTAGAGGTTTCCCTAGAAAATATGGGTTGAATACCCGATAGGGAAAGATGGATCTGTGACTATGCCTGGAACTAGACCATTATCAAAAAGTCCATAGATAGAACGACCCAAATGAGGTTTATATGGTGCAACCTATTGTCATGAGGTGCTCCAATGATATGTGTATTATTATTGAAGGAAAAATTAAGCATGATATACAGTGGTTAAGGAGACCTACTAGATTGATATGATTTTGGGCTGTTAAATTTGATATGTGTTCAATGAGAGGCCTAAGTCCTATGTGACTAATATGTTCATAGGCTGACAGAAGCCTACAACTATTAGACCATGAATACCAGGCAGAGTGTTGAAGAGGTTATAAGCCTGAGGGTTATAGGCATTATATCTAGAGTGACCAAACAAATGAAATGGAATGGACTAAGTGTCCTATGGATGGCTCGAGTAGCCAGGGATAAAACATGAGATCTAATTGAAGATGATGACCTTTTATATCAGTTGTTTGGTTTCTGGTATGTTTGGAAATTAAATTTTGAACTTGCCAATGCACCTGCTGTATTTTTGAAATTTTGAATTGAATTTCTGAACTAAATTTTTGAATGAAATGTTTTCTACATAATCTAAGACCAGTTGTAGTGGTCATTTTAGAATTATGTTGTCTCATAGATAGGGTCCTATGGAAAAATTAAATTGTGAATCATAATTGTGGTGAAGCAGTACAGAACTGGAAGATGCCAGAAACTGATATAGAAATACTTAGTTTGCTATATCTTAACAGATATGTTTAATAATGTATGAAATTGCTGGCAATTTATAAAGCTTGTTTGAACTAAAAATTTGTTTTGATGGGATATGAGAGGTTGACACTCACACCAATGATGAATATTCTCAATTTGAGTAGTTTCGCCTTGTAAGGGTGTGTGTTTTGCCTTTCGCAGCACCTTGCATTTAGGGTGTACGTGGATAATGGTTTTCACAACTTGACTTTAAAGGACGTCCTATTTTAAAAAAGGGTAGTAGAATGTGAACGCGGTGGCAATTTTGTAATTATTTGGTGAAAATTTGATATATTAGACGTCCTAATATTTTTTAGGACACATAAAATGTACTTAAAACGTCCTAAAAATATATTAGGACGCCAAAAGTGGCCCAAAAAAAATCAAAATTGGCGGCAAACAAAAAGGTTGGCGGTAAATTGGTGAGTTTTTGGTCTTATTGGCGTCTAATAATTTAATTAGACGCCATAACTGGGCTTTTTGGTGTTTAATAAGCGTTCTAGGACGCCGAAATCTAGCCCTAAATTTGTTCATTGTCGCGCACCTTCACTCTTCGTCCTGTTTTCTCTAACTCCTCCTACATCTTCCTCCTTGAGTCTCTAACTCTGTCGCGAAATTTGTCCCTCCCGCACCGTAGCTCCGTCGTCCTTCGTCCTCTCTCCCACAATCATCCTTCCCTCCTCTTTTATACCGTCGGACGACCTCCGTGACCCCTCCCCCTCCCGCGTGCGCAAGTCTCCTCAGCCCTTAAAAGTTCCCGTCTTTTTCTTCTAGGTTACTTTTGATCGCTCAACTCTTGTTCTTGTCCTTTGAATGTCGTTGCGTTTTTTATTGCTTGGTTGAACTTCGATGGTGACGAGGTTTTAGAATTGTGGGTTTTGTTGGTTGTTATCCCCATCAGAAAGTTTGAGTATTTCTTCTGGTCGGTCACTTCTGATGGGTCAATTTCTATGTATGGTTTCGTCTTATTATTGTTCTTTGAGTGTTATTTTCGTTCTTTATTAATTGTTTTCCACCGACTCACTGTGTAAGGCTTTTTGACCTTGTCACCACATACGCAGGTTGTATCAGCTATAGTTATTCGAAATAAGCAAACTGGGCGTCAGAGGGTTTGGATTTGTTGAGTTTTATTCACGTGCAACATCTGAGAAAGTTTTGATAAACTACAATGGTGCTATGGTGCCAAATACGGATCAACCCTTTCGTCTAAATTGAGCTACTTTTAGCGCGGGTGATAGGAGATCTTATGCTAGTTCTGATATGTCTATATTTGTCGAGGACCTGGCTGTAGATATTACTAATGCTATGCTGCATGAAACCTTTGCTAACAAATATACATCTGTAAAGGGAGCCAAAGTTGTCATTGATTCAAACAATGGGAGTTCGAAAAGTTATGGTTTTGTAAGGTTTGATGATGAAACTGAGAGGTCTAGGGCCATGACTGAAATGATTGTTCAAATCGGCCTATGCATATAGGTGTTGCAATCCCAAAGAAGTACCATGGGTATCAACAACAATATTCTTCCCAACGTTTGCTAATAATCACTTCTTATGTTATTTGTATGGCTTGAAAAGTACGTTTAATAGGTAATACTATTGAATATTGTATTTTGTTTTTCAGATTGTTATTTCTTTGGTGTCACTTGTAGCAACATGTGTTGGTTCTGCACTGTAATCAATTTGGCATTTCCTCATTTTTAATAAATGTTGCAATGTTTCCCAAGCTGTTTTTAAAAGTGAACTTGTAAAATTGGTGGGGATTACAAATAATAATAAGCGTTATTTTGTTTTTGTAACTTCTTTTTGCTATTATCCATACCATGTAAGTTCTCTTACAGCCGTGCTTATATTCAGAGGAGGGGCTTGCTTGCTAGTTTCATAAAACTAGTCTTTTACCTATATTTTTTTTATAGATTTATGTATTTTATTCTTTCTTTTTTGGTCAGACAACAGGAGTATCTTTTGTCAATAGCATATACTAATTCCTTTGAGATATTGAGAGCAAGTAGTAGGCCTATCTGAACTAGGCTTGTTTCGTGCTAAAAAGTTAGAAATCATACTCCTAACCTCACCACTTGTTTAAGGGACAAGAGCTCTTACCAGTCATACAACTTGAGTTGGTTCCATATTTTGTTCTTTATCTACTTCTCTTTTTATTTTGTTGGTGAGTGACTGTATTATTTTTCAACCTGGGATGATACTGTAAATTGATGACTAATCTTCAATCAAACTGCTATATGCTAACATTTATTATTGCTCAATCTTTTGAATCAACATCGCTTTGTTTTATATGACAAGTAATGTGTTTGCAGGCTTAGTGCATATAGTTAAAGCATGATAAGTTGTTTTTGGAAGCCATAGGTTACTTTCATCAAGTCTTACTAGGGAAAGAAATATCTTCTTGGCTTCCCTTTAGGTTTCACAGCAAATTGATGTTTTCTTGGGAAAAAATGAAGCGGGAGTAATTTATGGTTCCAGTCATGTGCATATTTCTGAAAGTTGATTCCTTGATGTATTTGGAGATACTTTTTTCTTCTTCTTAGCTCTAATTTTGGGAGGATTGCTCCTTTTGTCAATGTGCTGCTTTCTCTACTTATCTTTTTTTTAAATAATGAAAAATATTGTGACCTCAATTATTGCTCATTGCTAAATAATAATTGATGAGCATGATGTATATGGTTGAGCTCTAAAAGAAATCACTATAATACAGTATATAATACATCATTCATCTAATTGGAATTTCAATATCTCATTTTATATTCTTTCATTAGTAGTAGTATTAGCTAATGGACACTCATTGAGCAGTGTCACCACACAAGGTTCCTAGCCTGAAGGGGAATCAAATAACACAACTGTGAGTTTGCTTTTCAGTGTAGTTGTTGATTATCTTGCTCTATTTTTCTGAACCTTAATTTTCTTCTTGAGCACTTGCTTAATTATCAGTTGATCATTAAATAGGCGTTATTTCGATCATTTTAATACAAGGAATTGAGATAGTTGAAATGAACTTCTCTATTAAGTTCCACAAGTATCCTGAAGCTGGAGCAACCGAATTTTTTTGAATTTGTTCTAACATTTATTCATGTTGATGTCATTGCAAACAATCAACTACATTATGATTAGGAATGTTTGTTTTGATGGTTTATAGGAATAGCTTACACAATTCTGTGGGGATAGTGCTGACTTTTTCCTTAGTCACGTGTTTTGTCTTGTCCACATCACCAAAATAGTTTAAGCTACTTGGTTAGGATTGCTACAAGCTTATGCACCCTTAATCTCTTCTATTACTTTTAGATGTGGGACTTCTATTATCCAAGATTCTTGTTTCCTCTTTTGTTTCCTTTCTTTCTTCCTTTCTCTGTTTTTTTCCTATTTTCTTGGCGACTTAAAGGCCTTAGATCATAGCATTTTTTTGGTCCTAGATTTGTGCTCTTGAATCTTATAGGTATCATGTGAGGTTACTTTCTCTTACAATATAGTGTCATTTTGAGTCATCTCTTGCTTTTGAACTTGCGCTTATAATTGGAAGTCAATGGCACTTTCTCTAACTGCATCATTTGTAAATATGGACTAGGGCATGTATCTGGTTTAATGGAAACCTTCATTGCTGGACAAGAGGTTTAACCAAATGGATTGATTGATCATATTTGATTAATTCACTAGAGCTAGATATGATCACTGTTTGCAAATTCTATAATTGTTTCAGATCTGGACCTTGTGCTACTAGTAGATATTTGAATCTAATTGATTGATTATATTACTCTTCTTAGCTTACCTACTTGAATTCAAGCTATGATGGTGAGGTAGAAGTTTCAAGGGAAGGCTTCATTGATTCATCTCTTCTTCTCTACTCCTTTTCTTCTTTCCAACGACGAAATTCTATAAAAACAAAGATTGGATAAAGATTTTGATGTGACCAAGGAATTTCTGTATGTGTTTTTTTTAGCTATTTCAGGCCTTATTTCTCATACGGTATTTTAGTTTCTCATTTGAAGCCATAAGTTCAGCAGATATGCCTAGTTCATTTGCTGAATGACCTATATCTGCAACAACCTGTTTCATCATAGGTATGATTTAGTATATAACCTCAGAAGAAATCAAACTTCCAGAGAAATATTTTCTTGGAATAGCCATAGATAAGTAAAATCCTCTTATAAAAGAAAAATAAAATGCTCACCGATGCAATTTCTTGATACTACAACAAAACAATCTATGAGCAATTTATTGTTGGACTTAGTAGCCATATGATCTGATTCAACAACTACAATAGTAATAATAATGTATGATCTCTCTGTTGAGCTTGATGCTTCTGATATATAATGTGTGTTATATTATATATGTAGAATTTGAATGATAATGCAATGTGTTGAAACTGTTCATGATGGTTTGTGAAATAATTATGAGTGGCGTTGTACTCTTACATAAAAGATATTTCCATTTGGAGTTTTTTCAATTTCTTAGTAAAAATTTCCCTGAAGTTGTACTTTATTTAAGATGAGCATGCAAAGCTTTTTTTAGCTTTGGTTCTTCTCGCACCTGTTTGTGAACCATGTTCCTTGATTGTTAGGTTACTATATTAGTACAACTATGACCTTCACTATCTCTCTTCAAAAGGAACTAATCTATGTTGACTTCATTTCTCAGGCCTCGAGAGTATTGAAATTGGAAAGAAATAGTTTGGAATATCTTCTGCAGTACTTTTGTGAGGTTACTGCGAACAAAGAGTATGCTCCCCCTGGGTTTATTTATTCATTTTATTTCTTTAGCAAGTCTTTCGCTATGTTGTATTTACTAATGTGAATACTAATTCCTCTATCATGAATATTTCTTTTTGTTCCATCCCGCATTTTTAAAGTTGATGGGTAAACTCCTTGCAGATATTAGAATGCAGATTGGAGACTATGCCCTCTGCCTGATGAGATGTTAAGGTGCTGTTGTGTTTTGAACTTATCACACCTAATCCATGATTCTCCTTGAGGTCTGCCCACCTTTTCTTGCCTATTCTTTTCTTTTAAATTTAAATTTGGCATTTGATCTCCATGAACAAACATTTTGTAAGTAATCCGGGGTCCTATGACTGTAGCATTAAAAATTAGAATCTTAGCAATTTGTCTGTCCTATTTAGATTTGTCTGCTATTTTTGCTGTACATATGTGGGAATTACCTACAGCTTTTTTAACAGGACCTGCCCTGCTTCTTCCATGTATAGGAGTAATCTTTTTAACATGGTTCTATTCTGTAGACAGTAGACCGCCACTGAGGATGTTCATAATTCCTGCCCTTTAATTTTTCTAGTTACTAAGGTTTATGCTTCCCTGGGCTAACTAGAGATTTGATTTATGGTGTTCACCTTGGTAAAAATTAATGTAGATGCTTATTTGTTCAACTGCTTGAAAATGGCTTGGCATCATGTAATGGACACTTTGATTCCCTCTATTTGACGGTTGGTGCTTAGAAAAATAAGCTTGTCCCAATCATTGTCATAAATAATAAATCCAGTTGTGGTTAATTGTGTCTTTTAGTTTGCTGTTGATCATTACTTGTTTTTTAAACCTGAGTTTTGGGTATTATTTGTATGGGTACTGGATAATTATATTTGTAATGATCAACAGCAAACTGAAAGACACAATTAATTCATTCACTTGATTGATTTATCTTATACCTTACTTTCCATTTTACCGATTTTTTATATTGAGGATGCCTACTCGGAGGAAGATATCGATTTGGTTCGAAACCTGTTGGCTGGACATTTTCTTCAACACATAGATGAATGAAGTTAGTCTTTATATCGCGTAATTAGTAGGAGGTAGCTAGACAAATTTTTGACACTTTATGGTGATTGTTGTACATGGAAGTAGTAGTAGTTACCACATGAATTAATTAGAGCAAATTGGTTAAGATAATTTGAAGTTAGCCACTTACACTGTGTTGTTACTACTTTACTACCTCTATGTTCAACTCATCATGAACTATGTGTCTTGGGATATTTGTTATATATACATGCATGTATTCTGTTTCTGTCTTACTCTTTGTTTTTACACTCTGTGTCTGTCTTACACTTTGTTTTTACACTTTTAATTTATCACATTGTGATGATTGTTGCTTTGTAAGAAGGTTTTTGTAAGGGATTGTGGATAGTGAATATATAGCAAAAAATATCTATTTTTTGCAAAAAATAACACTTAAGACGTCTAATTTTGAAAAAAGGACGTCTTAAGTATTCTCTAGAAGGGCATTTGTGCCATACTTAAGACGTCTAATTATTAAAATAGGACGCCTTAAGTCTTAACTTACCGCGTCTAATTCTAATATTTAGACGCCGTAAGTTTTACCTACTACGTCCCCCAGATAGGCGTCTCACGGAAAAAGGACGTTAAATGTGTTAAAAATAGGACGCTGTAGCCCTGTTTTGTAGTAGTGTTTGTCCTGGTATGGGATTCCCGTGGGTGGCTCGTTATTGTATGTGCCAGTGCAGACACTGGGTCCCTTATGGTGAGGGACGAAAATTCTCCTACATTGGCCGACAAGTACGTTGCCATTTCAGTGCTTTGTGTATGAAATGATTGGGATATGTCCTGGTGAAGCAGGGCATAATGGTGGCGTGTGCCTCTCAGTTGTTGAATTTTGTGAAATGGATTATATATCCCATTTGTGAATCAAACCGGCATAAAATATGTTTCTTGAATTTAAGCCGATAGTAAATCTATTTTCTTGAAATTGAGCTAGTAGCGATTACGTTTATAGAAAATGTGAAAAGACTGTTTTGTACGATCATGAAAATATACTGCGACCACAGAAATTTTGAATATTTGAAAATCAAAAGTTGAATATGAGACAACATAGAGGAATGAAAGACAATGGCATGATTACCATTACTAATGAAATGAAAAGCAGTTCAGTTGGTGATTATGTGGATACAGGAACAGAAACTGATAGAATGGTCTAGAAATTCGAACTGGTCAAGTCAAATAGAATTTACCAGCCACAGTGCTAAGCAAGTGGAAAATAATCTGAGAGCTTGTATTGAAAAGCTCAAACATGCGATAGACAAGCAGAAGCTCAAGGAGATAAGACCCAATGTGCAAGTTTGCATGGGGCGATGTCCTTGGGACGTAAGACCTGTATGCTTAGCACTGTATTTGTTGCCTGTCATGGTAACTTTGGACCAAAGTGCCTAGAATATGTCTTAAGGGTAGCAGAGTATTCGGGATGTACCTAGTTGAAGTTGAGATGGATATGGCCTATGTAATACCCGAATAATTATTTATCTTAAATATTATATTTTGATAAATAATACCTATTTAAAATAGGTGAATATGTGGTCTCAAATTTTTGTATTGAATCTGTTTTATTTTCTAGGCAATTCTTCCCTAGAGTTAGAATGACCAAGGACTAAATTTTCTAAATCGAATTAGGGATCATAAAATACCCTAAGATTATCATAATTAAGTATAATCTTGACTATGTCATAAAAGGTAATTAAATGTCATCAAAATGCCTAGAACAATTAAAGAAAATTATCAAAAATTATTAGGCAATTAAATTTGCAATAATTGAAATACTTATATTAATTTTCGAAATTAAATAATAATTAAGTTAAAAATGCATAATTAAGGATATATCAACTTAATTAGCATCCAAATGATATCTAAGGACCAAGATTAGCACATGAGGGGTTACAAATAATTATGATTAATATGGTAACCTATCAATTAAGCCTTGTAACATCTAAAAAACACTATCTTAGAAATATTAACCAAGATTACTTAAATCTTCCCTATTTTAATTATGGGTGGCGAAAATTCCTTATGAAAGAAGGAAGATAATTGCACCAATATTAAATCCTAAAAGCACATAATATATGTACAAATATCATCAATAGTAGTAGGATTTTTCCAACACAAAATTAAAGGCTTGGATTAAATCTAATAAAGCTAAATCCTAAGGCTTTAATTTAATTTCATAAAGTGTAATCCTTGTAAGGTAAATATTAACCAATAAGAGAATTCTTTCTAGATGATTTATGATGGGTGAAAACACAAAATGAGAGAGCAGAAGGGGGGTACACGGTTTATGTAAAAACTGAATTGAGATTGAAAGTTATTAATTAAATAAATTGCTCAAGATAAATTAGCCACATGCAAGTCATAATCATGGAAGAAAAATTGGTACCTTCTCATTAATGATCTTTATGAAGGTGGAAGAGGATAAGTTTGAAGCAAACAAGCTAAGGAGCAAGGGGAGAGGTTAAGGTTGGAAAGCTTGGAAAAGGGGTAAGATGATTTTTTAATATATCTAATCAACACATGGGATAAACACATAATTATGAGGGGAACTAATTGGAAAGAGAACATTTAATTGCTTCTTGACTTTGGGGTAAAAGGAAAAAAAAAAAAAGATCATGAAGAAAGTGTGAGAGGGAGGAGTCGGCCAAGAGGGTTTAATGGAGAGGATGTGAGCTTCAAACAATGACCTAGATCTAATGGCTCAAAAGTAAGAAGAGGCAAGTTCCATTTAACTACCAAAATGCCACAACAATTTACTATAAATAGGAGCTTAGGTTCTTCATATTTCTCGCACAAAAAATAGAAAGTAACATTTGATTCTAGAGTGAAAGTGAGAGTTAGTGGGAAGCAAGAAGGAGTAGCAAGGTTCTCAAAAGGGTAAGTTCTCTAGTTCTTAAGCTTTAGCTTTGAGTTTATAGCTTAAATGTTGTTTTGATCTTTATTCTTCCAATATATTCTTGTTATCATGTTTTTATGGTTAAAAATGGTTTTATTTCGAAAAATTGATGAGGAAGATGTTATACACAAAATTTTGGAAGATTATGATCAAAGTAGCGAAACTCTGGCGAAATTCTATCGGTTAGCAATTTATGAAGTCGGGGGTAAAAATGCCAGTATTTTATATTAAAGATGAGGTTCTAAAATTCTGATAAAATTCATGGTAGAAGTAGACATATAGGGCTTTTCAAATATACCAAGAGTGTATCATTTTAAGTTTTGTGCTAGGAGATAAAAATTCCCAAATTTGGGCTATGTTTTCTTGAAATTTTCTGGGCAGAGGATGAACACGTGAAAACTGGGAATTTTTCTTAAAATATGGGCATGAACCAGTATTTGTTATTAAAATTAGACATCCTAAGGATTCCGAGGAATTTTATGGATCCTCGTTCCGTGTAACATCCCATTTTCAAAAGCAATATTTTTTTTTTACAGAGTAGAGCAACGGAGCATAAGAGTAACTGAATTATATTCAAACTTTCAACCGTAGTGTAACATCATAACGGTACATTCATCCTAATGTGATCAAAAGTAAGTACATCAAAAAGAAATCTCTTGCCGGGTCTCTAATCGTGCTGCTTTCCCTTCTCTCGGCCTCGGTTCTCATGATCTTGACGCTATGTTTAGAGCTGAGGTCCAATGCACCGTACCCCAGGTAATGGTTAACCTCATATTTACATATACAGTATATAAGCACAACCAATGAATCACTCCTAAATGTACCGCTCCCAGCGCATTCATATGTTCAGTTATCCTCTAACACCACTATGCATTCAAATAACATACCACCAATACGCATACAACACACTTATCACATATACGTATACCAAAAATATCAGAGTTAGTGTTACAGTACGCGAACGTACCTTCGTTGACGGAATTTCAGTACGTATGTTGGTTAGTACGTAATCACAGGTATCCTATAAGGACAATAGCGTATTTGTTACTAAACAATCATCATAACAGTCATTTTAGTCAAAAATGACCATTTTACCCCTAACTCCCATAATCGGCGGAATTTCGCCAGAACTTCGTTACGTTGACTCTAATCTTCCAAAATTTTGCCATATCTCTTTCTCCAACATAATTTTCGAAATATTTATCATATTTAACCCTAAAACATGATATTAAAATAATACTTTGAAGATTAAAGATCAAACTAATATTTCTACTATAACTACCGAATCGAAAACTAGAACTTAAGACTAGGTACGGAAGAAATTATCTAGCACTTTGCTACTCCTTCTTCAAAGCTCCTTCTTGCTCTAACTTCTCTCTAACCTCTCTCTAGGATTTCTTTGTGAATTGGTGAGTTTGAAGAGAAATGTGAAGGGCTATTTATAGCAAAAGCCAAAGGATCTCATCCCTTGGATCAACTTTGCATCAATGGCTAGGATGATGAAGATGTGGCCTTATGAACATCACTCATTTTCCTCTTCTCTCCACCACAAAAAACGTCCCCTTATGTCATCCCATGTCACCAACATGATGTCATCTAGTTGCTTTTTGAGCTTGTACCGATAAAGTTATCTGTTCAGTGTTCTAATCGCGTAATCTTACACAATCTCAAAAATACAGCAACACAGCTCTCAAGGTCTATTCATCCTCTTTCAAAACACTTGGGTTAACAAAAATTTTGATCTCATTAAAGGTATTCCGTAGTCTGCTGAACATTTTCGGATAAACGCTGTCGGTTACGGAAATGACTTCCGGTAACACCAACTTCTGGGTAAAAATTCACTGGATCCATAATATGTCCTGACCTTAGAAACCTAGTTCATTATTTTCTAGATAGGATTTATTTTCCATTGGTTCTCATTTCTACTATCTCGCCCTTTTCCTTTTTCGTCTTATCTCTTAATCATTCCACCGGTTTCGGAAATGACTTCGGAGACAGCCCACTTCGAGATAAAATTATGCTTGTTTATAATAAGTCCTGATGTTAGATACTTAGTTCACCTATTTTGAGATAGGATTTAATTTCCATCGGTTCTCATTTATCCCACTGGTCTTTCTACATAATATCCCATTTATATTATTATTTAATTAATAAATATCATGATATTATTTTTGAAAAAACCACAACCCTTTTCACACCTAATTTTCGGCCAAACCCCTTATTTTTTATTTATATTTATTTTTTAATTACTTTAATATTATATCAAGCTCAAACAATTAGCCATTAATTACTTAATTAATCACTTACTAATTGCTGATAATTTTCTTAATTAGGATTAATCATTTACTCACAACTATTTTACTGACAATGGTATTTTATGTCCCATGTAAAATATTAAAAATCATGGGGCCATTTAGGGTCCCCAAAAATAATATTAAATTTTGCCTCATTATTTTCCAAGGAAAATAATCCCAGAAATTATATAAATTAGAGACAACATACTCTCTAATTTCTAATAAATATTTCATTGCCTCTTGAGATTTATCATAATATTTTCAGGTCATTTTATGCCCCATAAATGCATTTTAGGGATTTGTAGCTCTTTATCTCTTCTAATTTCCATAGAAATTACCTTAGAAAATAAGATAATTATAAATTATTATTTGAGACCACATATTCACTGATCGAACCATAATTTTAAATGATTTTTTATACTTAAATTGGGATTCTTAATGCATTTTGTTATAGTTATCGAGCTTAAAATGTATTTCTTGTAAGAAATTAAGATTAAGAGTAAATACATTAAATTAGGACTAAAAAGGGCAAAATTGTCAAAGAAATGGTAATTACTCTTAATCATTGATTTTTATGAGAATATTTGATGTTAGATTAATTATTTTTCATTGTAGATGCCTCAAAAGATTAAATCAAATTTGAAAATGAAAGTTTGAACTCAAATTGTAAAAGTTTCAATTTAGTCCCTATTCCAGAACTTTTTAAATTTTCGATTTAGTCCCTGTCTGCAACTATGCGTTTTGGGCCATTTATTAATTAGGGAATCTGATTCAATGAGCAAAAATAGGACCCGGGAGGATTGAATAGAAGAAAAATAGAGTGCGCCGCATACACATATTGGGAAGGCACTTTGTGACCTAGCTGAGACGCAACCTGTGAGGAAAGCTGAGAGGAATTAATTGGAAATAAATTGAAGACAACGCCGCCCCTCTTCACAGTCAGCACCGTGAGCACAGCGAACATGAGAACAGTGTGCACAGCGAACCTTAGAACAACATTTTCGATCTTGCATCATCAACATCCACCTTCCTTCATCCTTCTTTGTTCTCTGATTTCCAGAAACCATCACCACCACCATCGGCCATTTTTATTTTCCCCACTGCCAACCACCAATTTCTCAATGTTCATCATTCATTTGATATTTAATTAGTAATATTTCATGGCTGGACGTTGGCACTGTGCTTATATGATTAGTGGCTGATTTCCTTCTTGGTGGTGGAGATTATTGCTTGAGCTCAATGGACTACATAGGGGAGTTTCTCTATCATTTTATTAGTCTAGATTTATATATTTAGGTTGCCTAGTTTTAGGAATTATTGTGTATAAATTCTCGAACTGAGATTAATGTTTATTGTCTATGTTAATTTGATAATTGTAGTTGAGATTGGATTTTGTGGTGTGAAAAAATATGTGTTTTAATTTCTTGTGGATACAATGAGATTATATTAATTAGCATGTTATTTTCTAGTTAATGTGATTGATTTGTGTCCTTTGAGGGACTGTTATGTACTCAATTTCAAGAAGACTCATGTTGCATTATTCCAATTTTAATTGCACATCAAGTGGTTTTTAACAATTTCTCAAGAGGTAGTGGTTAGCTATGTTTGTAGGAGCTACTATTAATTGAGAATATTGGACTCAAGTGTTATCTTGAGGTTGATCTTAAGACTTGATGAATTTTAACTCCCATAATCTTTTATGAGCAATGATAGTAATTTCTTCATTACCAAGAACATTCATAATTCATATTTTCACTTCAAGTACCATTCCATTTACTCCATTCCATTTTATTTAAAATACCAAAAACAATAGTTTAGCTAGCATTTAATTAAATTGCATTCTTATTTTACTTTATTAATTTGAAAACCCAAAACCTGTTTTTTCCCCTTGTTTTAATTGCATTTGCATGGCATTTAGATTACTTAAGATTCAATAAAAGGCTCCTCGAGAGAGAAAACGATCCTAGGTTTGCCTATACACAATCCTTGGTTTATTTTTTATTGTGGACCCCAAGGATAAAGACAAAAAGGCCCTCATCATTCACCTATTTCCAATAGGTATTATTTACTAAAATATAATATTCCAGATAAATAATTATCGGGGTATTATATTCCGAGTTATGTGGAATTAATAGTGATTTTTCAAATTTAGGCGAAAAATCAGCCCATATCTTTGTCAAACGGTGCGTTTTTTTTTACGAAATTTGTAGAAAGTAATTGAAAAATAAATACACCAGGGGTAAAATGGTCATTTTGTGACTAATATTTTTACTAGAATATTATTTATGAATTAATAAATGCGATATTACCCTTATAGGATATCTGTGATCGCATTCCAACCATCAAACGTACCGTAATCATCAACGAAGGTACGGACGCGTACAACCTTAACACTTATGCTTGTAGTATGTTTATATATGATAGTTGTATTCATAGACTAAGACTCCGTCTTGAAATGATTCATTATACAATCAGCTATATACGGGTTATGGTTATGTGATACTGTCAAGTTTTCCTAGCGTTGAGGACACGACTGTAGATCGTGGCACTAGTGAAGAGTGCATAAAAGGATAACATGCATGTACGATGGCTAGTGGTTATTGTTTGACATATGTAATTATGTACTACTGACATGTCATGAATAAATTGTCATTCATGTATACTGTTTACATAAGCATGAGATTAACCGTTACCTGAGGTCCGATGGGCATTGGACCTCAGCTCTTACCTTAGCTTCAGGATCTAGGAGAATCAGGATCAAGGACAAGGGTAAGGAGCCAGGGTGAGAACCAGACAGAGACGTTATTATTTTGATGTGTACTTTATTAAATACTCGGATGACTGTACTGCTGTATGAACAACCAGATGCACTGCTGTATGAACAACCAGATGCACTGCAAAAAATGTTATGAAAACGTTTACGAAAATGGGGTGTTACACCCTGAAGATGATTCCTGAATGATAAAGCCAGCATATTCAACACTGCAATAGTAGATTAAGCCGGAAGGCGAGAATAAAATTAGCTAAAAGGCAGAATGCATCAGGTAGTGAGGCCTGTGAAATCAAGTGTTGTGAGGATAGAGGGTCTTATGTTAGATATTACACCTGGGTACATAATGAAGATGAATGTTGTATGATGATTATGTTACATGTTTAGTAAATATGCATAAGAAAAAGTGTAACATCCCATTTTCAAAAGCAGTATATATTTTTTTCATCATAGTAGAGCATCGGAGCAATTGAGTAACTGATACATTTATTCAAATTGCCGTAAGTCTGGCTGATTTACAGAAGTGGTACATTGACCGAGAGTTTTCAAAAATGAATAACAACATAAGAAAGTCTTGGTAGGGTCTCGTGCGGCGCTCGCCTTTCTCCTCGGTTCTCGGTTCTCCGAACCCGACGCTATGATAAGAGATGAAGTTCAATGCACATTGAACCTCGTGTAATGGTTAACCTCATGCTTAAATATGACAATATATACACGACAACAACAATCAATACAACAAAGTCCACAAAGATGTATGATTAAAAATACATAACCACGTATGTAAGATATATAATAACCACGTATGTAACATAACCACGTATGATACAGCAATAACAACCTCGTATGTGACATAACCACGTATGTGACATGACCGTGTATATAACATAACCACGTATGCTACAACAACAAACATATATAATCATACAATAACCATCAGAGTTAGTGTTACAGTACGTGAACGTACCTTCGTTGGAGATAGCGGATTACGTACGTCGGTCGGTATGTGTTCTCGGATAGCCTATAATGGTAATATCGCTTTATTAATCCATGAATAGTATCCTAAGAGATATTCTAACCACTAATGACCATTTTGCCCTTGATGGATTTATTTTACAATTTATTGCCCAAAACTTCGTAGAACCACGTTGGTTACAACTTTCAGATTTTCGTCTAACTTTGAAAAAATCATAACTAATTCTAGAAAAATCGAAAACGAGTATCCGTAAAATTATTTGGAATCTTTAAGATGTCTAATTTTGATTACAAATACTGGTCTCAACCCAGATTCATTATAAAATTCCCAGTTTTTAATTTCCAAAGATCTGTCCAGAATTTTCGTCCATAAAAATGGTCTGATTTCAAAAATTCATAACCACTTGCACAAAACTCATTTTGACATGCTATAAGCATATTTTGAAAGGTCTATATGTCTACTCTAGCCATGAACAATTTCAGATTAAAACGACTTCATCTTCCCATAGATTTAAGGTTTTTGCGAAGCTAACTTCAGAAATCGCCTAACCGATAAAATTTCGCGTAACTTCGTTACTTTGATGTTTCTCTTCCGGAAATTTTTCTCTAGGACTCTTTGTAATACCGGATAATTATTTATTTGGAATATTATATTTCAATAGATAATACCTATTGAAAATAGGTGAACATGTAGTTTCAAATAATAAGTAATAATTATCTTATTTTCTAAGGTAATTACTATGGAAATTAGGAGAGATAAAGAGCTAAAATCCATAAAATATATTTTTGAGGCATTAAATGGCCTAAAAATATTATGATAAATCCCAGGAGGCAATTAAATATTTGTTAAAAATTAGAAAGTATGTTGTCTCTAATTTTAGGAATTTTTTGGGATAATTTCCCTTGAAAAAATAATGAGGCAAGATTTAATATTATTTTGGGGATCATAATTGACCCCATGATTTTTAATATTTTACATGGGATATAAAATACCAATGTAAGTAAAATAATTGTGAGATAATGATTTATCCTAATTAAGAAAATTATCAAAAATTAGTAAGTGGCTAATCTGGTAATTAATGGGATAATTAAGGTATAAAGTAAATGAATTAAAAATAATTTAAATAATTATTTTTAATTGGAGAAATTCGAAATTATTAAATAAATAAAAAATAAAAAATAAATAAAATATTTTATGCTTAGAAAAATAAATAAAAAATAAAAGAAAAAAATAAATAAATATCATGATATTTTTGTAAAATTGTATTATTATATAATATAGTGAATAGTAATGGAATAAATAGGAAACGGATCCTATCTAGAGAACCAGGAATAGGAATTCCAAAGTCAAGGTAAAATATTGATCGGTGAGTTTTTACCTTCAAGTGACCTCTTAGGAAGTTAATTCCGAGGTCGGTAGCGCATTTGCCTAATAAGACGAAATAGAGAAAAATGCAGATATTCACATTTTGGATTTGAAGAAAATAATTATAACTCAACATCTAGAGATGAGTTTATAATTATCTGGACATATTTGGAATCAGTGAATTATTATCCAGAGATTGATGATTCCGAAAGCGATTTCCGACACCGGACGTGTTCGAACACGTTTTCGAGAAAACTTCAACTGGATTGTTGGAACCCAGTAAGGGACCGAAATCTAAGTTAAATTAGATATTATTGATGAGGAAGTGAAGATCTTCAAAGTTATGAATTCAGAATTTTGAGATTTTCCAAGATTACGCGTTTGACAGGGATGAAACTTTATCGCGCTCGCTCGATGTCACCATCAAGATGACATCATTTTGTTGATTATTGGGGAGGTGGAGGTCTGCACAAGAAATGGAGGGCCAAGAGTGTTTTGTCCTCAAAAATGCGATCCTACGGTCCATATTCGTCAAGACCGAAGTTCGAATTATTTACCGTTCGCCATCCGTCTCTTCTATAAATACCAAGCTCCTCTTCTTCATTTCTCACACCAAAAATCTGCCTCTTAGAGAGAAGTTAGAGAGAGAAGCTCGGAGAAAGTACGAGCAAAGTCTCGGGTAAGTTCTTCGGTCCCGGTCTTTAGTTTCGGTAGTTCTTTCGGTAGATATAGTAGGAATGCTAGATTTATCTTTAATTTTTCAAGATAGTCTAGATATCATATTTAGGGTAAATATGATATATATTTCGAAAATATGATGAGGGAAAAGATCTGTCAAAATTCTAGAGAGATAGAGCGAAAACAATAAGCTCTGGCGAAATTCCGCCGATTAGGGGTTCGGGGCAAAATGGTAATTTGTACCTAAAATGCCCGTTATGATGCTAAAAGTTGTTAAATATTATCCTTATAGGATATCTCGAGATAATCGTACATTTTGTCGAGCCATTTGTTGTGCCGCCGTCACACCGCTTTTTTCGTCGGAAATTTCACGTTTTTCCGTAAAAGTTACGTTGTACCGCCAAAAAGGTACGTTCGCGTCGTAACACTAACTCGATGGTTATTGTATGATTATATATGTTTGTTGTGTTCTGTTTGTTGTTGTAGCATACGTGGTTATGTTATATACACGGTTATGTCACATACGTGGTTATGTCACATACGAGGTTATTATTGTTGTATCATACGTGGTTATGTTACATACGTGGTTATTATCTTACATACGTGGTTATGTATTTTTAATCATACATCTCGTTGTGGACTGTTGTATTGATCGCTGTTTGTCGTGTATATGTAGTCATATTTAAGCATGAGGTTAAGTTACACGAGATCCAAATTGCAATTGGATCTCGCTCTTATCATAGCGTCAGTTCGGAAAGAACCGAGGACCGAGGAAGAGGCGAGCAGCCGTGAGAGTCCCGATCAAGACTCTCTTATGTTGTAATTCATTTTGAAAACTCTCGGTCAATGTACCGTTTCGTAAATCAGCCGGACTTACGGCATTTATAAATATATGTATCGCTTACTCAATCGCTCCAATGCTCTACTCGATGAAAAAAATAAAATAAAAAATTATCTTTTGCTTTTGAAAATGGGATGTTACACTTTGGTATCGGAGCGATAGTCCCGGCATTGATATGACTATGTTATTACGGACGTATGGTAGGACAAGTTAAGGCTAGTCTATGTGGGTGTGGCCAATCGTCGCCATAGAGTTGGTGAGGTCCCCATGATAGACACTTATCTGGCCATTCTGTTCGGTTAACGGAGTTATGTTCAAATCAGCCTTTTTAAAGAGCATGTTTTTGAAAATGAGTACTGATATAGCCCTAAGTCGATGTACCAGTCTGCACTGGTATAGCATTCTGAACCGGTGTACCACCCCGTCGGTGCATCATTCTAACCCGAGAATCGTAAATCCATCGTCCATATTCATATTTGATATCGGACCGATTAATTCGATAATTTTGATAATCGTCGGTTTGTCTTTGGACGACTATTCATCCCTAGCGCGGAGCTTATATGTGGAGCTAGGCCACGCCGGATGAAACTCCGAGACCAACAAGGATAAGTACATGTAGTATTTGACTCATGTAGAGGAACTCCGATACGAAATTCCGTACCCGTTTCGAGTAGACCGAATCAACGAAATCCTAAACAAAGGGAAATAGTACGAGTGTCCGTTCGTTTGTAGTATTAGTGTGATAAAGTCTGCGATAGACTAATCATTGTCTTTTTAAATCTAACGTTTTCCCTAATAAAGGAGAAAGAACGAGACATGACAAATTTAAGAGAAGCCGGAGCTCCCAGAGGCCGAGGCAGAGGCAGAGGTAGAGGAAGACAGCCACGAATAATCTCCAGAGAGGATCCGCATAACTATCTCTCAATAGGAATCTACTTTAGATATTATACAACACGGTGCTAATCACTCAAAGCATGTCCGATAAATAGGCGAATCATTTTGGGATACATACATACCTTACAATCTAGTAGTAGTTACACCATTGGGTGTGAACTATTTTGCTTAATAAAGCATGTCTAAATTCCAAGTCGAATATATATCTCGTTCAAAATTTCGTCTCACAAACATCGACGACATTCTCAAAATCAGTAGGACTAGCAAAGTGATCAATAAAATGATCAAACGATGACGAGGGGATTGAGTCCTTATTCTAAAAACAACCCGGCACACAAATAAAATCTCTCGACAAATATTCCTTCGTAAAAGAAAAGTCAAAATTCACTATGAAGTTGATGCCTAACATTGGATCAACATCTAAAACACCATATCAAATGCTACCGAACAAAGCACGAGAGTTTGTGACTTTGTATCAATCATCGCAGGATGGACAAAATGACTATCATGAACACATACCCACTTTCCATGATCTACGAGTTACTCGGTTTTGTAATCCCTACGTTTTGGCAAGAGTTGACGAATGCTCTAACACCATTTAGTTGTACATCAAAAATAGAAATAATAACATAGATATTTAGTTTCTGGATCTAGCGGGATAGTACCGTAGATTCATGCCGAAATTTTTCATAATCGTTGATAAAGCTTGAAGAGTAAGACTTAAATCATTGCGTAGAACACAGGCGTGAGATGAGCTTGCATAGACCGAGAACGAAGTTGGTCACGGCACCAAGAGTTGGTTATCCGGATCCAAGTAGATGTTATAGATTTGGTCGTGGTGCCATTAGATATGGATCGAGATATGTCTTGTGCGCGGGACAGCGTGATGACTTACGCCTCTCGCCTATTGAAGCCTCTCAAGTTGAACTAATCGATGTAAGACCTAGAGTTAGTGAGTATTGTATAGAATTGTACTTGCTAACACAAGTGTTTGAAGTACCTTTTGAGTTGAAAGAAACTCGGGAAAGGACAATAAGTCCTGTGTTTTAATGGACGAAAAGTCCGTGTTCGAAAACTACACCTCGAAACGGGGTGAAAGAAATCGTTAAGATACATGTATAGTAAGGATTTCCCTATGGTTTGATAAATAGTTATCTTACTTGTCGCAAAAATTTTAGTTTCCAATGCATATTTCTTAGTTACTACGATCGATCTGCGATCGTGTCATTGAGTAGGAGGTATCTTGTGTTGTCATGGTGTATGGGCGTCATGGAAACATTTAAGGTATCTTGTGTTACCATGATGTATGGGCGTCATGGAGACATTTTGATATCCGGTATTGACCGGGGTATATGGGTGCCACGGAAAATACTAAATATCAAAGTACAAAATGACAAGATCTTGACAGTCAAACCCGAGCAAATTCTCGATCATCAAGTGGAGCGGCCGACATATAGAGAAAAGTTCGGAGCGAATAAGTCGTGGAGGCTGGTTGCATGCGCAGAGATGCGGTGCGTAAAACTAGCTACTGAGGTATCTTTTGTCGTCACAAGCACGTGGTTGCTAAGGAGACGGTTTTGGCACGTGGTTGCTAAGGAGACAGTTTTGGCACGTGGTTGCTAAGGAGCGAATAAGTCCGAAGGTTAGTACGTACAAAGTCTAAATTGGTATAGAGCAAATTTCGAGGCGAAATTTTGTTTAAGGGGAGAAATGTAATATCCGGATAATTATTTATTTGGAATATTATATTTCAATAGATAATACCTATTGAAAATAGGTGAACATGTAGTTTCAAATAATAAGTAATAATTATCTTATTTTCTAAGGTAATTACTATGGAAATTAGGAGAGATAAAGAGCTAAAATCCATAAAATATATTTTTGAGGCATTAAATGGCCTAAAAATATTATGATAAATCCCAGGAGGCAATTAAATATTTGTTAAAAATTAGAAAGTATGTTGTCTCTAATTTTAGGAATTTTTTGGGATAATTTCCCTTGAAAAAATAATGAGGCAAGATTTAATATTATTTTGGGGATCATAATTGACCCCATGATTTTTAATATTTTACATGGGATATAAAATACCAATGTAAGTAAAATAATTGTGAGATAATGATTTATCCTAATTAAGAAAATTATCAAAAATTAGTAAGTGGCTAATCCTGGTAATTAATGGGATAATTAAGGTATAAAGTAAATGAATTAAAAATAATTTAAATAATTATTTTTAATTGGAGAAATTCGAAATTATTAAATAAATAAAAAATAAAAAATAAATAAAATATTTTATGCTTAGAAAAATAAATAAAAAATAAAAGAAAAAAATAAATAAATATCATGATATTTTTGTAAAATTGTATTATTATATAATATAGTGAATAGTAATGGAATAAATAGGAAACGGATCCTATCTAGAGAACCAGGAATAGGAATTCCAAAGTCAAGGTAAAATATTGATCAGTGAGTTTTTACCTTCAAGTGACCCTTCTTAGGAAGTTAATTAGGTCGGAGCGCATTTGCCTAATAAGACGAAATAGAGAAAAATGCAGATATTCACATTTTGGAATTGAAGAAAATAATTATAACTCAACATCTAGAGATGAGTTTATAATTATCTGGACATATTTGGAATCGGTGAATTATTATCCAGAGATTGATGATTCCGAAAGCGATTTCCGACACCGGACGTGTTCGAACACGTTTTTCGAGAAAACTTCAACCTGGATTGTTGGAACTGTAAGGGACCGAAATCTAAGTTAAATTAGATATTATTGATGAGGAAGTGAAGATCTTCAAAGTTATGAATTCAGAATTTTGAGATTTTCCAAGATTACGCGTTTCAGACACCGGACTGAAACTTTATCTATCTCAGGCTCGGATGTCACCATCAAGATGACATCATTTTGTTGACTATTGGGGAGGTGGAGGTCTGCACAAGCAATGGAGGGCCAAGAGTGTTTTGTCCTCAAAAATGCGATCCTACGGTCCATATTCGTCAAGACTGAAGTTCGAATTATTTACCGTTCTGCCATCCGTCTCTTCTATAAATACCAAGCTCCTCTTCTTCATTTCTCACACCAAAAATCTGCCTCTTAGAGAGAAGTTAGAGAGAGAAGCTGCGGAGAAAGTCTCGAGCAAAGTCCGGGTAAGTTCTTCGGTCCCCGGTCTTTAGTTTCGGTAGTTCTTTCGGTAGATATAGTAGGAATGCTAGATTTATCTTTAATTTTTCAAGATAGTCTAGATATCATATTTAGGGGTAAATATGATATATATTTCGAAAATATGATGAGGGAAAAGATCTCAAAATTCTAGAGAGATAGAGCGAAAACAATAAGCTCGCGAAATTCCGCCGATTAGGGGTTCGGGGGCAAAATGGTAATTTGTACCTAAAATGCCCGTTATGATGCTAAAAGTTGTTAAATATTATCCTTATAGGATATCGAGATAATCGTATCATCTGTCGAGCCATTTGCTGTTGTGCCGCCGTCACACCGCCGTTTTTCCCGTCGGAAATTTCACGTTTTTCCGTAAAAGTTACATTGTACCGCCAAAAAGGTACGTTCGCGTCTTCGTAACACTAACTCGATGGTTATTGTATGATTATATATGTTTGTTGTGTTCTGTTTGTTGTTGTAGCATACGTGGTTATGTTATATACACGGTTATGTCACATACGTGGTTATGTCACATACGAGGTTATTATTGTTGTATCATACGTGGTTATGTTACATACGTGGTTATTATCTTACATACGTGGTTATGTATTTTTAATCATACATCTGTTGTGGACTGTTGTATTGATCGCTGCTGTCGTGTATATGTAGTCATATTTAAGCATGAGGTTAACCGTTACTCCGAGATCCAAATTGCAATTGGATCTCGTTTTCTTATCATAGCGTCGGGTTCGGAAGAACCGAGGACCGAGGAGAAGGGCGAGCAGCCGTCTGAGTCCCGATCAAGACTCTCTTATGTTGTAATTCATTTTGAAAACTCTCGGTCAATGTACCGTTTTCGTAAATCAGCCGGACTTACGGCATTTATAAATATATGTATCAGTTACTCAATCGCTCCAATGCTCTACTCTGATGAAAAAAAATAAAATAAAAAATTATACTGCTTTTGAAAATGGGATGTTACAACTACCCTCACTATTTTTTCGAAATAAAGCTAATTTTAACCATAAAAACATGAAAATAAAATTGCGTCTAGGAATTTAAGATCAAAGCATAAATTTCTATGAATTTAAAAGCTAAAACTTAAGAACTAGAGAACTTACCCTTGATGACTTTGCTACTACTTCCCTCTTGCTTCTCACTAGCTCTCTTCTCTCTTTAGAAAACCACTACTTGGAGTTGGTTTTGGTGTGAAGAATATGAAGACACAAGGTGCCTATTTATACTAAAAGGTCATGGCACACTTGGTAATTATTCCTAACCTAATTCATCTTGCATGAGAACCATGGGTTTACACTAAATAATTTGAATTCTTCTTCAAGCCAAGGCCAAAAACGTGGCCCTCTCTCCCTCCATCACTTTCTTCCAATTCCAAGAGGATATCCTATCCAAAGGTACCTTATCCTCTTCCAAAATTGAATATTATTATCACATGTGTGTTTTTGTTTATGTTAAACAATTCTTGGCTTGAAGAAGGCATTGGTGGCTTCTCCACCTTCATCCATTCTCCAAGCAAGCCTTGGTGGCCTCACCACCATCATGCATTTCCCATTGGTTGCTTAATTATCATTAAGTTCAATTTCAAGATTAAATTAGAACCATTAAATTTACTTTATGAATCTATGATGAGAATTAATGTTTAATTAGGCAAATATCACCTATGGAACCCTTGATCCACAATGTGCCAACAAGGCCAATTAACTCTAATCACTCCAACCCTTGATCCTCATTGTGCCAACAAGGCCTATTGGACTTAACTACTCCATTGATTAACTTTACCATAATTGCATTTAAATAAATTCCCCACTCCTCCACTAGACACACATCACTCACTACACACACACAACATGTCTCCTCTCATACACTTTTCTTAATCTTTTCTATTTAATTAGCAAGTATACTTTATGCTAAACATAGCCATAAACACTTAATTAAAGGGTTTTACATACTTTACCTTGAATTTTCTTTTATTCAAGCTTAAACAATTAGCCATTAATTACTTAATTAATCACTTACTAATTGTTGATAATTTTTTAAATTGAGATTAATTATTATCTCACAACTATTTTACTGACATTGGTATTTTATGCTCCATGTAAAATATTAAAAATCATGGGGTCAATTATGATCCCCAAAATAATATTAAATCTTGCCTCAATATTTTCCAAGGAAATTAATCCCAAAAATTACCTAAATTAGAGACAACATTTCTCCAATTTTTTATAAATATTTCATTGCCTCTTAGGATTTATCATAATTTTTTCAGGGCATTCTATGACCCACAATTGCATTTAGGGATTTATAGCTCTTTATTCACCCTAATTTCAATAGAAATTACCTTAGAAAATAAGGTATTTATTAAACTAGTTTCGAGACCACATATTCACATATTTCTAATAGGTATTATTTACTAAAATATAATATTCCAGATAAATAATTATCCGGGTATTACAAAAAGGAATAAACAGAATGGTTAGAATGATTCCTTGAGGATATGTGTTCAAATTTCAAGGACGAAATTTATTGAATAGGGGGAGAAATGTAATATCCTGATTTTTGGGCCTAGAGACTTGAGGATAAGCTTGTATCAGGGAGATGACTAAGCCCAGTTTGGGAAGAGTTCCAAGAATGTCAAGAGATAGAAAGCCTATTGGGGACTGTGTGGTATGGCCATATTGGGCAGAGTTCTAGACTGCGAGGCCGGCAGGGGTGTAATAAAAAACATGATTGAAGAGGTGTGGATTTTAGTCCACAAATAGAAGGCTTAAAATCTTGATCTCAAATATCAAATCTTTTTTTTTTTTTTTGGGTTAAGTAGCAAATCCGCCTTGGAAGTATACGCCAAAGAGCAATGTTACCCTAAAAGTTTTTTCAAGTTCAATGTCACCCGGAAGTTTTAAAACATAGCAATGTTGCCGAATACCATTAAAAAAAACCTAATGTTGACCGTCAACTTTTTAACGGAAAAGGGCAACATTGCTATGTTTTTAAACTTTTGGGGTAATAATGAACCTAAAAAAAAATTATAGGGCAACATTGCTTCTAGGCGTATACTTCCAGGACGGGTTTGCTACTTAACCCTTTATTTTATGTATTATATTTATCATTTTTCTCCAAACTATATTGTCGTACTTGTAAAGTAATATATAATCTAATGACACACAAAAATATTTTAGAGAGATCATTTAACATATGCAATAAGTAAAAAAAAAAAAAAGCTTATTTATCTCCCTAAATTAGTCAGCTGAAACTTATATTAACGACATCTATCAACAAGGAGTGAAAGGGGTAGAAAATATTAAATGTTGTAAAAAAAATGATGTGAATTTAGCTCCAAAAAAAAAAACCTCGATCTCTCTTCAAAAAAAAAAAAAAAAAAAAAAAAAAAAAAAAAAAAAAAAAGCTTATTTATCTCCCTAAATTAGTCAGCTGAAACTCATATTAACGACATCTACTAACAAGGAGTGAAAGGGGTAGAAAATATTAAATGTTGTAAAAAAAATGATGTGAATTTAGCTCCAAAAAAAAAAAACCTCGATCTCTCTTCAATAAAATAATTCATTATAAAATGTTTGAAAGCTCGTGTGATTTAGAAGAGTGATTAATTATTTTGATAAAAAAATTATTATGTCTTATAAGTAGTCCAAAATCAATCAGACTATTAAATTTCATTATTGAAAATAACACTTACATTTGTTATCATTAAAAAGTGAAAGAATCTCAATTCTGAGGAAGCTTTTCGGGAATATGTGATCAGAACTCAATTGTTTAAACAGTCCACTACCCCCACACGCCCCTATACCATGCACAAAATGAAAATTCATTCCAATAAATTCATTGATCAAAAACAAAATAACAAACTTACTCTAAACATGAAAATCTTCAAATTTATTCTTTAAATTAAAATATATTCTTTAACCTCACCCTAAAACACGCCAAAAAAGATACTTTGATTTGAATTTGAAACACGCAAATACTTTTATTTTCATTTCATCACAACATGACACTAACACATGATCTTAATGCAAAGTATATGGAATTCTGCTGTTCCATTTAGTTACTGTCTTTATTTCCCTTATTCTAACAATTCTTGCTTAAAGCAAGTTATTCAAAACACCAGATCATCATAATCACTTTCCTTTCATGTCGGTCAGTAAGGTCTTTGTCCAACGTAGTTGCCAGGAGGATCATAGTTACAGGAAATGAAAGTTCCTCCATTATTATTACATCTCACTTTAGCACAACCAACACGAATTCTATTCTTCCACACCACTTGAGCATAGTGCCCGCACTGATTCCCGGCAGCGCACGAATTGATATTGTAGTCATAATATGCCTTCTCGTCCACCCACAACTTCACGGCAGCGGCTCCACTCATGTTGCCGGAGCTCCAAGAGGTTCTCACCGTACTTGCCACCTCCACCAGAGTGGACCAGCCGGCAGTCAGCCTTGCGTTGGTTGGCGTAGTTCTGTGCAAAAGTGGCGACTGCACCATCCCAAACTAGGTTGGGAACACACGCACTTGCGATCTTGCAGCGTTGTGGGCATTCACATAGTCTTGTGGTGAATCCTGAGTATAGGTTGTAATACCCTGAAAACCCTAACTAATATGAATGATATATTTGGATAAATATTTCACAGAGAGTATATTATCTCTAATTTACGTAACTTTATTGTTATAGATTTATTAGCAATTTCTCTTTAAGATTTCATTTAGGGATCAAAACACACCCTCAAATAAATATTGAATTTTAGTAAAGAAATACTAAAAATATAAAGGTGAATATGTGGTCTCAAATAATAAATTATAACTATCTTATTTTCTAAAGGTAATTTTTATGGAAGTTAGAAGAGATAAAGAGCTAAAATCCATAAAATGCATTTATGGGGCATAAAATGGCCAGAAAATATTATGATAAATCTTAAAGAGCAATAAAATAATTATTAAAAATTAGGAAAAGTATTGTCCTTAATTATAGCAATTTAATAAATTATTTCCTTGGAAATAATAAAGGGAAAATTTAATATTATTTTAAAAACCCTAATTAGGCCCCATGATTTTTAATATTATGCATGGGATATAAAATACCAATGTCAAGTAAAATAGTTGTGAGATAATAGTTAATCCTAATTAAGAAAATTATCAACAATTAGTAAATGACTAATTAATGGCTAATTACCTAAATTAAGATATAAGTAAATTAATTAGGAAATAATTAAGTAATTAATTAAAAGGGGGCGAAATTAGTAAATAAATAATAATAATAATAATTAAGAAAAAAAGTGTGAAAAGGGTTGTGGTTATTTCAAAATAATATCTAGATATTTAGGATTTAAATAATATTATAAAATGAGATATTTTGTAAAGAGCCAACAGGATAGATGAGAACCGATAGAAATTAAATCCTACCTCAATATGGGTGAACTAAGTCTGTAACATCTGGACTTAATATCAACAAGTGAAATTTTATCTTGGAGTGAGCTATATCCGAAGTCATTTCTGAAACCAACGGAGTAAATAAGAGACAGGGTAAATAAGAAAAAGGCAGATAGTAGAAATGAGAATCCACAGAAAATAAGACCGTTGTGACAAACCATTAATTAGGTTTCTTAGGTCGGGACATATTATAAACCAGCAAATTATTATCCGGAAAGTTTGGTGCTATCGGAAGTTATTTAGAATCAGTTGGTGTAATAGGATAATTATTTATCTGGAATATTATATTTCGGTAAATAATACCTATTGAAAATAGGTGAATATGTGGTTTCAAATAATAAGTAATAATTATCTTATTTTCTAAGGTAATTACTATGGAAATTAGGAGAGATAAAGAGCTAAAATGTATTTTTATGGCATTAAATGACCTAAAAATATTATGATAAATCCCAAGAGGTAGTAAAATATTTATAAAAAATTAGAAAGTATGTTGTCTCTAATTTTAGGAATTTTTGGGATAATTTCCCTTGAAAAATAATGAGGCAAAATTAGGTATTATTTTGGGATCATAAGTGACCCCATGATTTTTAATATTTTACATGGGATATAAAATACCAATGTAAGTAAAATTGTTGTGAGATAATGATTTATCCTAATTAAGAAAATTATCAAAAAATTAGTAAGTGGCTAATCTGGTAATTAATGGGATAATTAAGGTATAAAGTAAATGAATTAAAAATAATTATTTTTAATTGGAGAAATTCGAAATTATTAAATAAATAAAATATAAAATATAAAATATTTTATGCTTAGAAAAATAAATAAAAAATAAAAAAAAATAAATAAATATCTAGATATTTTGATTAAAATAATAATATATATGGTAAAGAGCCAACGGGACATTTGAGAATGGATAGAAATAAAATCATACACCAAAACATAGAAATGAAGCCGAGTCATCCTGGACTTTTTATGAACCGGTGAAATTCTATCTCGGATTGAGCGGTCTCGAAGTCGTTACGGAACCAATAGGGTATTTAAGTCACCGGATAGGAGAGAGAAAATGCAGATAGAGGATTTAGAGTCAATCTTTGAAACAAGTAGTTGCCGTGAATTAGGAATCTAGTGACTTAGGTCGAGATCATATTACGAACCGGTGAATTTCGCCTACAAACTAGTGTTTTAATTCAATTCCGTAACCAAGACGTCTGTCCTAAAATCTTCGAGATAACGGAATACCCTTAATGGGATCATAAATTTCATTAAACTAGATATTCCTAATGAGAAAGAAAGAAACTTCGAAACTCGCGTCGCATTTCGCGATTCGTCAAGATTACGCGTTTCGGACACCGGACGAAACTTTATCGGCAGACGCTCGATGTCACCATCAAGATGACATCATTTTGTTGACTATTGGGGAGGGGAGGTCTGCACAAGAAATGGAGGGCCAAGAGTGTTTTGTCTCAAAATGCGATCCTACGGCCCATATTCGTCAAGACTGAGTTCGAATTATTTACCGTTTCCGCCATCCGTCTCTTCTATAAATACCAAGCTCCTCTTCTTCATTTTTCACACCAACAATCTGCCTCTTAGAGAGAAGTTAGAGAGAGAAGCTCGGAGAAAGTCCGAGCAAAGTCTCGGGTAAGTTCTTCGGTCCCTGGTCTTTAGTTTCGGTAGTTCTTTCGGTAGATATAGTAGGAATGCTAGATTTATCTTTAATTTTTCAAGATAGTCTAGATATCATATTTAGGGGTAAATATGATATATATTTCGAAAATATGATGAGGAAAAGATCTGTCAAAATTCTAGAGAGATAGAGCGAAAACAATAAGCTCTCGGCGAAATTCCGCCGATTAGGGGTTCAGGGGCAAAATGGTAATTTGTACCTAAAATGCCTGTTATGCTGCTAAAAGTTGTTAAATATTATCCTTATAGGATATTTGAGATAATCGTGCCGCTGTTGTGCCGCCGTCACACCGCCGTTTTTTCCCGTTGTCGGAAATTTACCGTTTTTCCGTAAAAGTTTCGTTGTACCGCCAAAAGGTACGTTCGCGTCGTAACACTAACTCGATGGTTATTGTATGATTATATATGTTTGTTGTGTTCTGTTTTTGTTGTAGCATACGTGGTTATGTTATATACACGGTTATGTCACATACGTGGTTATGTCACATACGAGGTTATTATTCTTTGTATCATACGTGGTTATGTTACATACGTGGTTATGTGTTTTTAATCATACATCCGTTATGGACTGTTGTATTGATTCTTCTTTATCGTGTATATGTAGTCGTATTTAAGCATGAGGTTAACCGTTACCGAGATCCAAATTGTAATTGGATCTCGGCTCTTATCATAGCGTCGAGTTCGGAGAACCGAGAACCGAGGAGAAATGCGAGCGAGCCGCACGAGACCGTGAAGACTTTCTTTCGTTGTTATTCATTTTGAAAACTCTCGGTCAATGTACCGCTTAGAATCAGCCGGACTTACGGTAATTTGAATAAATGTATCGTTACTCAATTGCTCGATGCTCTACTCGATGAAAAAAATATATCGCTTTTGGAAATGGGATGTTACATTTTTGGTATCGAGCGGTTAAGTTAACCATGATCGGGGATTCTCAAAGTGTGATCTGTGACGAAGCATTGGCTCTTACCCCGACATGGCCAAGCTTCCCTCAGAGGAGATGGTTGCATGCGCAGTGATGCGGTGCGTAAAACTAGCGGCTGAGGTATCTTTTGTCGTCACGGCGTGGTTGCGCCACGGAGACATTTATGGTATCAGAGCTGGTTAAGTTAACCATGATCGGGGGTTCTCACAGTGTGATCTGTGACGAAGCATTGGCTCTTACCCCGACATGGCCAAGCTTCCCTCAGAGGAGATGGTTGCATGCGCAGTGATGCGGTGCGTAAAACTAGCGGCTGAGGTATCTTTTGTCGTCACGGCGTGGTTGCGCCACGGAGACATTTTTGGTATCAGAGCAGTTGTCCTGGCATAGATCTGACTAAGTTATTCCAAAAACCTTTTGGTGCCGAAGGCAGGGCTAGTCTATGTGGATCAGCCAATCAGTCACCCTAGCACGGTGAGGCTCCCATGATAGACACCTACCCGGCCAAATTGGTTGAGTAACGGAGTTAGGCTCTACGCCTTTTTAAAGAGCATGTTTTGAAAATGAGTGCGATATAGCCCTAAGTCGGTGTACCCGATGCGGGACCGGTATACCATTTCGAACCGGTGTACCACCCTCTCGTCGGTGCATCATTCTAACCCGAATCGTAAATTCGTCGTCCATATTCATATTTGATATCAGACTCTGAAAATTCTGATAATCGTCAGTTTGTACTGGACGACTATTCTGTCCTAGCGCATAGCTTATATGTGGAGCTAGGCCACGCCGGATGAAACTCCAAGACCAACAAGGATAGGTACATGCAGTATTTGACTCATGTAGAGGAACTCTCGATACGAAATTCCGTACCCGTTTCTGAGTAGACCGAATCAACGAAATTCTAAACAAAGGGAAATAGAACGAGTGTCCGATCGTTTATAGTACTAGCATTCGTCTAAACTACATGATTATGCAAAACGTGAAATTTTGTTTTTAAATGGACGAGAAGTCCTGTGTTTTTAAATGGATGAGAAGTCCTGTGCTTTTAAATGGATGAGAAGTCCTTTGTTTTTAAATGGACGAGAAGTCCTGTGTTTTTAAATGGATGAGAAATCCTGTGTTTTAAAACGGATGAGAAATCCTGTGTTTTTAAATGGATGAGAAATCCTGTGTTTTTAAATGGATGAGAAATCCTTTGTTTTAATAGACGAGAAGTCGTGTGTTTTTAAAATGAGTGAGAAATTCCGTATTTTATTAGACGCGAAGTCCGAGTTTTAAAACTATACACGAGTAGAGGGTAAAAAGAAATCGTTAAGATACGTGTTTAGTAAGAAATCCCCTATAGTTTGATAAATAGTTATCTTACTTGCCGCGAAAATTTTAGTTTCCGATGCTTATCTATTAGTTACTACAACCGGACCGCGATCGTGTCATTGAGTAGGAGGTATCTTGTGTTGTCATGGTGTATGGGCGCCATGGAAACATTTAAGGTATCTTGTGTTACCATGGTGTATGGGCGTCATGGAAACATTTGATATCTGGTGTTGACCGGGGTATATGGGTGCCACGTGAAATACTATATATCAAAGTACGAAATGCCAAGATCTTTACGGTCAAACCTGAGTGAATTCTCGATCATCAAGCGGAGCAGTCGATGTATAGAAAAAAGTTCCGGAGAGAATAGTCTGAAGTTTGGATAGACAGAGTCTAAATTGGTATAGAGCAAATTTCGAGGGCGAAATTTTGTTTAACGGGGGGAGAAATGTAATACCCGGATAATTATTTATCTGGAATATTATATTTCGGTAAATAATACCTATTGAAAATAGGTGAATATGTGGTTTCAAATAATAAGTAATAATTATCTTATTTTCTAAGGTAATTACTATGGAAATTAGGAGAGATAAAGAGCTAAAATGTATTTTTATGGCATTAAATGACCTAAAAATATTATGATAAATCCCAAGAGGTAGTAAAATATTTATAAAAAATTAGAAAGTATGTTGTCTCTAATTTTAGGAATTTTTGGGATAATTTCCCTTGAAAAATAATGAGGCAAAATTAGGTATTATTTTGGGATCATAAGTGACCCCATGATTTTTAATATTTTACATGGGATATAAAATACCAATGTAAGTAAAATTGTTGTGAGATAATGATTTATCCTAATTAAGAAAATTATCAAAAATTAGTAAGTGGCTAATCTGGTAATTAATGGGATAATTAAGGTATAAAGTAAATGAATTAAAAATAATTTAAATAATTATTTTTAATTGGAGAAATTCGAAATTATTAAATAAATAAAATATAAAATATAAAATATTTTATGCTTAGAAAAATAAATAAAAAATAAAAGAAAAATAAATAAATATCTAGATATTTTGATTAAAATAATAATATATATGGTAAAGAGCCAATGGCGGGACATTTGAGAATGGATAGAAATAAAATCATACACCAAAACATAGAAATGAAGCCACGAGTCATCTGGACTTTTTATGAACCAAGTGAAATTCTATCTCGGATTGAGCGGTCTCGAAGTCGGTTCGGAACCAATAGGGTATTTAAGTCACCGGATAGGAGAGAGAAAATGCAGATAGAGGATTTAGAGTCAATACTGAAACAAGTAGTTGCCGTGAATTAGGAATCTAGTGACTTAGGTCAGATCATATTACGAACCAGTGAATTTCTGCCTACAAACTAGTGTTTCCGGAATTCAATTCCGTAACCGAAGACGTCTGTCCTAAAATCTTCAGCAGATAACGGAATACCCTTAATGGGATCATAAATTTCATTAAACTAGATATTCCTAATGAGAAAGAAAGAAACTTCGAAACTCGCGTGCATTTCGCGATTCGTCAAGATTACGCGTTTCGGACACGGATGAAACTTTATCGTGCAGACTGGCTCGAGATGTCACCATCAAGATGACATCATTTTGTTGACTATTGGGGAGGGGAGGTCTGCACAAGAAATGGAGGGCCAAGAGTGTTTTGTCCTCAAAAATGCGATCCTACGGTCCATATTCGTCAAGACCGAAGTTCGAATTATTTACCGTTACGTCATCCGTCTCTTCTATAAATACCAAGCTCCTCTTCTTCATTTGTCACACCAAAAATCTGCCTCTTAGAGAGAAGTTAGAGAGAGAAGCTGGGAGAAAGTCGAGCAAAGTCGGGTAAGTTCTTCGGTCCCTGGTCTTTAGTTTCGTGTAGTTCTTTCGGTAGATATAGTAGGAATGCTAGATTTATCTTTAATTTTTCAAGATAGTCTAGATATCATATTTAGGGGTAAATATGATATATATTTCGAAAATATGATGAGGGAAAAGATCTGTCAAAATTCTAGAGAGATAGAGCGAAAAACAAGCTCGGCGAAATTCCGCCGATTAGGGGTTCGGGGGCAAAATGGTAATTTGTACCTAAAATGCACGTTATGCTTTGCTAAAAGTTGTTAAATATTATCCTTATAGGATATCTCGAGATAATCGTGCCATTGTTGTTGTGCGCACACACACATTTTTTTTTCATTTGTCGGAAATTTACCGTTTTTCCGTAAAAGTTTCGTTGTACCGCCAAAAGGTACGTTCGCGTCTTGTAACACTAACTCGATGGTTATTGTATGATTATATATGTTTGTTGTGTTCTGTTTTTTGTTGTAGCATACGTGGTTATGTTATATACACGTTTATGTCACATACGTGGTTATGTCACATACGAGGTTATTATTCTTTGTATCATACGTGGTTATGTTACATACGTGGTTATGTGTTTTTAATCATACATCCGTTATGGACTGTTGTATTGATTCTTTGCTGTCGTGTATATGTAGTCGTATTTAAGCATGAGGTTAACCGTTACCCGAGATCCAAATTGTAATTGGATCTCGGCTCTTATCATAGCGTCGGGTTCGGAGAACCGAGAACCGAGGAGAAAGGCGAGCGGGCCGCACGAGACAGTGAAGACTTTCTTCTCGTTGTTATTCATTTTGAAAACTCTCGGTCAATGTACCGCTCAGAATCGTAAATCAGCCGGACTTACGGCAATTTGAATAAATGTATCGTTACTCAATTGCTCCGATGCTCTACTACGATGAAAAAAATTATATCTTGCTTTTGGAAATGTGATGTTACGGTTGGCATGTTTGCGAAAATGTTCGGCAAGCAACGAAATACCCTTAATGAGATAAAAAATTTAGTTAACCCAAGTATCTTGAAAGAGGGAGATTAGACCTTCAAGACTATGTTGTCGGATTTTTGAGATTCTCCAAGATTGCGCGATTAGAACACTGAACTGAAAAATTTATCGGTACTGGCTCATAAAGCAAGAGGGATGACATCATGCATGACCTCATTTCTTCTTGAGAAATGTGCAAGGAGGGTCAAGATGAAGCCATGTGTGAAAGCAAGATCCGACGGCTGAAATCCAGTCTGATAAAGCATGAATAGTGTCACTGAATTTCCTATAAATAGCCCTTCACTTCTCTTCTTCATTCCACACCAAAATTCCGAAATCTAGAGAGAGGTTAGAGAGAAGGAGGAGTCCGAAGAAAAAGTAGCGAAGCCCTTGGTAAGTTCTTCGGTCCCTAGTCTAAAGCTTTGGTAGTTCTTCCAGTAGATACAGTAGAAATGCTAGATTTATCTTTAAAATTCCCAGATAGTTTAGATATCATGTTTAGGGGTAAATATGGTATTTATTTCAAAGATATATTGGGAAAATGGATATGTCAAAATTTTGGAGAGATAGGGTCAAAGTAGCGAAGCTCTGGCAAAATTTCGCCAATTAGGCAAACTAGTGGCAAAATGGTAATTTGTACCTAAAATGCCTGTTATGATACTAACAGTTGATAAATATTATCCTTATAGCATATCTGTGATAATCATATCATTTGTCATCGCTGTCAAAAATATCGTTGTTTTCCGTAAACGTCAAAATCACGTCAACGAAGGTACGTTCGCGACGACATCTTTGTAACACTAACTCGATGATTGTGATATGCTTAGATATGATTCTTTGTGTTCCTATCCGAGACCTGTCTCAATTATTTTGATACAATCATGAATACACGGGTTATAGTCTTGATAACACCGTCGAAAGTTTTCCTCAGCGCTTTGGACACGACTGTACATCGTGGCACCGGTGAATGTGCAAACTTGGATAACAAACATCTTTGCAAATTTGTGTATTGTTATTGCCTTATATACATTATTATGTATTTCCTACATCTATTATGGGCTTTTGTAGTGATATTTGCTAAAATGACATGAATACATGTGATACATATATTGTTTACATAAGCATGAGGTTAACCGTTACCTGAGGTCCAATGTCTGAATTAATAGACAGGAAAGGGTCATGAACCAGAGGAGGCACCAGTGGATGGAGCCATAGATAGACGCCAGTAGACGAAGCCGTGAGAAGGCACCGGTCAAAGAAAATGCGGGAAGAAAATCAACAGAACCTACCTTATGGCATGAATCTAATAAAAGTTACTTCATATTATTTGGTGCTTAAACTAGAAAGGGTCGTCTATGTGGTTCAATCAATCAGTCGCCGTAAATACTCGGTGAGACTCCCACTAGACCTACCCAGCTTGGCCAAATGAGATGATTTAACTAAGTTAGGTTCTTTGCCCCAAGTCTACTCAAGGCTTGGTTGAAAAGGGTATAGTTACATAGAAGAATTGTAATTATAAAGTTTGTATTCTTTGTATCACATGAATATTCCTTAGGGAAATTTTTAATATATCAGTATACCTCAGGCATCATCATATGTCTGAGTATTTTTATATTAGTTACTCATTGTTAAACTCGTTGTTCAAATTTTTAGTACATGCTCTCCGTTTCCGCAAAACGCTAAGCTGTAGCACCTCAAACTCCGATGAATTTTTATAAAACTACGTGTCACCGGCACGATTTATGCTACGGAAATTGGGGTGTTACATAGGTTGTGAGGCCAAAGAGGGAAAAAAAATAGAAGAAGAAGAAGAAAGAAAAATGGATGCTTGGATGATAACTCCATTGTGTGTTAACGTTGGTGTGTAATGTAGTGTTTGATGAAGAAATAGGAGGCCTTGCGGAGGAATTTATAGGGATTTTGGCGTGGGAAATTAATGTGGATCCTGTAAGTCTAATCAAGCGTGTAGTTCATGGAACTGTGGAAAAAGAAATAATAGATCCTATTTAATCAATTACTAGACTGTGTGGTTTGAAGGAACCTAATTAATTAGTTAAGAAAAGGTTTTAAATTGTTAAAAATGACTAATTAGGTTTGGATAACAAGGGGCGGAAATTTCAAAATAATCATAATGACTCGCAAGCCTGCTTACAACTTACCCAAACACTTATTATAGGCTTAAGGAGTTGTTAACTAATTTTAGCTAATTCCCATCTTTTTATTATATTTATAAAGGGTTAAGAAACATTAGCAATCCAAAGTATTTTTTCATGTGCATTTAGTATTCTAAAGTATTTTGTAGTTTACATAGCACCCCAAAATATTTTCTGAAATGCGTCCAGCACTCTAAATTAGTTTTTGTTGCATCATCACCTTATGTTATCTAAACTGTTAAATGCAAAATTGTAAAACAGGAAAAAAATCACTTTAGGGTGATGATAGACAAATATAACATAAATAATTTAGAGTAATTGACACATAAAGTAAAGGTCACTAGATGCACCTAGAAAAATATTTTAAGATGCTGGATGCACCTTAACTTTAGTTTAATTTATATTATATTGTTATTGTGTCAATCGAGTGTTTGATGAAAAAAAGAGAGATGAGAAAATAGGAACCCTTAGGGAGGAATTTATATAAGGATTTTATTGAGCATTTAACAAGACGTTTGTTCGTTATTGTTCCTATATATCTTTCTCCAACTGTATAAACTACTTAGTTAGAAAAGATGTTTATTAATTAAAAAAAAATGTTTATTTATGTAAGCTAGATGGTGGAAGATTATTTGTTGCAAATTTTAAAATGTTGATAATGCGTGAAGGACCAAGGAACTGTAACATATTTGCTCCTTGTTTACATTGAATTTTCACTTTTTTTTTTTGCAGTATAAATGGTTTTACTCCTTTGTAAAATTTAAAATTTTAGTAATTATAGTAATTTTTTTACTACTATACAAATATATATATATATATATATATATATATTCACAATACACCAGGCAAATCGCTTTCAATCAAATAACATGTAAAATAATTAATTTTCTGTCGCTTTACATACTCGGTAGCTTTATTTTTTAACATTAGTTTTTTTGCCTATTGCTTTATTACCACATAATTCCAATTTGACTTGCAAGAAATTTGGCGTGTAAAATAACTGATCAAGCACAGTTACGTTTTTCAAACAATTAGGCAATAAAAAATTCAAAACAATTGAATTGCATCTCCAAAATTTGGCACATTTTCACTAGTTCAGTCTCATTCAACCTCCATTAAATTTAACGCGAACCAAAAATAAATAAATGAAGCCTCCAAAATTTGGCCTATTATCATAGGGTTGGGTCTAGTGAAATAGGCTAGTCCATCACAACATAGCGAACAAATGTTCAAATCCTCACTAGGAGAGATATTCACATTTAGTGCCCGATAGTGTCTAGAACATAATTGATTCCAAGAGGAGGATATATATGCTTAGGGGAAAAAAATATAATGCAAACAAAAATAATTCATTCAAATATATCATAGAGAGATAGAAAAAAGTAAATGAATGTAATGAAATGATGTAATGATGTAAATTTCTCTCCCCCTAAAAAAATCTTTGTCTCTCTTTTCAATAAAACAATTCATTTTTATAAAAGTTTTAGATGTTTAAGTTATTTAGTAGGATGGTTAATATTTTTCTAGAAAAATAATAGATTGTGTTAATCATCACTAGTGCAAAAAAAGGTTTTAAGACCGGACAAAAGAGGCATCGTAAGACCGGACCCGCGACCGGTCTTGTTCCAGCCGGTATTAAAAGTCCACATTTAAGACCGGACACGAACCGGTCTTGAAGAAATTCTTTTAGACCGGACATTTAAAATATGAGGTCTTAAAAGTCGTACTAAATAAAGCTGAAATAGTTTTTGTTCGGTCCTAAAACTCAACTTTTAAGACCGGACAAAAACTCGGACGCTCTTAAAAGATTAGAATTTTAAGACCGGACAAAAATAAATCCGGTCTGAAAAATAGCGGTTTCTAAGACCTGACGACTAATTATACGCGGTCTTAAAGGACTGACTTTCAAGACTGGATTGTAAATACATCCGGTCTTAAAAATTGAATTTTTAGACCGGACGTATAAATACATCAGTCTTAAAATACCAACTTTTGAAACTGGCTTAATATCAAATATGTACACATGACCTTTAAAACTGGACATATAAATACATCTGGTCTTAACAGTTGAACATTTAAGACCGGCATATTTATTTCCGGTCTAAATTTTCCTGAATTTTTTCTCTATTCTGTTCTTCCTGGTCATATATATATACACAAATCCACCACCCAATCCAGCACATACAAGTTGATACTTTAAGCTCAAAGTTATGAAGAATTATGAATAAATTGAATTGGGAAAAATAATACAAATATTATTCACCATGAGTTATGTGGCTTCTTAATTAACGATTATAATATGACTACAACACCTAAATTAATTTATACAATATAATAAGATAACTTACTTACAAATACAATAAGTTACAAATACAACATATATACATGCCCAATATAATATTCACCATGCCTTCATCTGATTCCCACCCAACAACGTAACATCCTCTTTTACATATAACATGCCCCTTTGGATCAGATCCAGCCACAAAAATAAAACAAGAACAAACTTCATAGTCAGTGACATTGTTTAATTAAGAACATATATAGAAGGAATATAGTTAAAACCTTAAAGTTTTCAAAGAATTCTGCATGTGAATATTACCTTATGAATTGACTCTTTTATAAAGTGATATCCTCTCGTATCCCTTCTTGATGATCATTTCTTATGCCGGGTTCATTATCCGCTTCATCTTCTTCATTCATGTCCGGTAGACCCCTTGAAAAAGGAGTACTCTCAGGAAGCAAACCATAATTTGAATGACTTTCCTCATCAATATCAATAACCTTTTTTCCTTGGAGAGCTACAGACCACATTTTATTTTCTTGATCGGTGATATAGAACACTTGTTTCACCTGGTCTGCCATAATAAAAGGTTCACCTCCAAAACTTCTACCATTGACATCGACTAATGTAAATCCTAGCCGATCGATCTAAACACTATTATTGACATTAACCCACTTGCATTTGAAAATGAGAAATCTAATTTTAACATAGTCCACCTCCCAAATCTCTTCAATAACCCCATAATATGGCATGACTGCCAATAAAGGCCTCTTGTCTTTCGAACTGGAGAAGTGCATAGATTCAGCCTATAACATAACACCACTGTTCTGGACGGCGCTCCTATCATTTAGGGACTCCGTGTAAAATGTATAACCATTGATCACATACGAATTCCAACGTATGACATCAACCTCAGGATCACGTGCTAACCATTTGATTGTATTAAAAACACATTCCTCTCCCTCGACCTTTTGTTTGAACCAGTTTGCAAAAGTTTTGTTATGCTCCCTAATCAGAAACACTATCATCATGGGCATTTTGTTTAGCAAATTCTATAAAGTCCCTCACCCCATTCTGATATTCAACACTCGTCTGTAAAGCATTTATCCAACTGATGTGATCCATAGTAGAATTCCTATAGACGGAAAGATTTAACATACATAATCCGAAAAAATTGACACTTGCATATAAAATAAGGCAACACCAAATGCATATTTATGCTCAATGTCGGTTACGTTTGTTTTTACGAAGAAACTTGCCCATTAAATGCACAACGAAGAATCACTTTTGGTCATAAATGTATCACAGTGAATTCAAGAAGCAAAATAAATGCATGACGAGGAAATTAAATGCATCGCATGAAGGTCTTGGGGACTCACCTGTAGCATATAAATTCAAATGCGTTTACTGGGTCTTTCTTCTCCCGCCACGAACGTTGATGTTGTAAACAACAAGAGTAACCTAAAAACATTTGTTGGTCAGTTGGGTAGGTCTAAAGTGCAAATATAATCTTCAAAATACAATATTCATTAACAATAGAGAAACCCACAAAAACATTTCATCGATTTCGTTCAACCCAGAAAATCTTAAAGTTATATAACCGAAACACTTCTTACAGCTTGGTCTATAGACGTTTAGCTAAGGAACCAGAAAGTGATTGTCGAGAGAGCAACGCGAAGTAGCAACAAAGCAACACACAAACACTGGAGACAGAACCTGAGTAATCACTTTCGGCGCGACAAGAGAAGTTCAGAGAGGGAAATTTAATATTCCGCGCGACAGAGACATGTTTTAGTATTTTGGATTTTATTAAGACCGGTTAATTATAAAGTAGCCGGTCCTAAATATATAATTAAATTTTTAAGACCGGAGGTTTAAAACACTCCGGTCATAAATTTTTATTATTCATTTAATTTTATGACCGGAGTTTTATAAAAAAATCCGGTCCAAAAAGTCCTCAATTTTTTTTATAAAAAGAGAATTGACTTTGGCGAGCGCAGCAGCAACTGAATGAATAAAAATTAAAGGAAAACTGGAGAATAAGCTTCTTTAATTACTGGAGAATATGAACAAAAAAAAGACACAAGTTTAGTTCTTAATGTTTCATACATTACTGGAGAATATGCACGTACACAAGAAAAAATACAAAAGAAAAACAAGCGAGAAAATTATCAAAAACAAGAATCGACTAAACATCCTAAAGCTTATTATCCTGCAAAGCCTTGGCGATATCGGCTTGAGCAGCATTAACTTCCCGCCGGAGATCAACAAGTTCTTGTCTTATTTGCATTAGCCGTAATGCATCATTAGAGGAAAGAGGAGAGGGGTCAGCGGTAGACGCGCTGGGGCCAACTGGTTAGAGAGGGGGAGCAGGAACCTCTTCATGGTCTGAAGGCTGGAGGGGGGTGCGGCAATCTCTTCGTCATCCGAAATAACAATGGGTCCAACAACCCGAGACTCTTCTGTCACAATAGAACGCACTCTCGTTGGAGGAGGCGCACCGTATAATAATCTACGGAAGGCACCAGCATCAGGAGTAAGAGTACCCCTACGAGCAGTTCTCTTGTATCTAACCATGGTTTGACCAGTTGGGGCAGAAAGCCACGTAGTGTGGAGTTACGAGATTGTGAGAAGTTAATAAGGACAGAGAAGTATGAGGAGTAGATTATATACTTTAAGAGCCACGTAGTGTGAAGTTACCAGGTATGCGGAGTTTAATAAGGACAGAGAGGTATGAGGAGTTAGTAAATATGCGGTCTATTTCAGAAGATTATTATTGCTACAACATATATTTATGAATGAATTTAGGACTTAATTAGGTCATACAGATATTGACAAAACACATTGCATATGTGCTCCACTTCGTCATTAGGAAAGGGATCAGGACAGGCAAACCTCTGTAACATCAAAGACAGAATCTGAATTAACTTGCGTGCATATTTCATATGTAACATTAATCCAGAAACTGAATTCAGCCATAATATGTAACATCAAATACATTTACCTTTGCAGTTAATTTAGTCCTTCATCCTTCCGTGATAATATCATATATGTGTTTCATGACGTACATGCCACATAAGTTGGACCCTGTTGCTTGCCGACAGGTCTAAAACGAACAAGAAATATATATAAGAGCTAGAATATATAGCTTACTGACCAAGTTCACAAGGCAGTGTGCCAGTGTCCAAATATGTACTAACTCCGTGGTTTGAGCCATTTAGGATAAGTGGCACGATACCCACGCTTTTTGTTTACCTCGATTTGGAAGGTCCTCATGGCACTATCATCAAAATCACAAATTTATCAATAATGTTCACTGAAAATTCACAGTAGAGATTTCAGACAAGAGAATCAAAATGACATTCTTACTCGTCAATGGTCTGCTTCAACGTAGGCCCTGGATCACTGTGAGTGGAGCTTAAGAAGATAACTTTATGATCCTCCATGCACATGAGGACCAACTGCCAGTGGCGGCTGAAAATTCACAGCAATAAAGTACTAAGTGATATATGTACAAGGTGAGGTACAAGGTGTATACTCTTGGTGAGGTAGAAGGTGTATACTCGCTGACAAGAGTTAGGATTTGAACTATGTTTATCTCTTTCCATTGAGTTTATAACTTAGTGCCTATAATTTGACTCGTCGCCACTCGGTTCCTGAAGTTTGGACTTTTAACAAATTTGTTATTACTGTTTGCGAGTCAAAGGAGATGCGCTGATGTGTCTGCATATGTGGCATCTTGATCAGCCTACCCTTTCTTTTCTTCTTCTCTTTCCCTCCTCGTCCCCCCTCTCTCTCTCTCTTCCCTCCCTCTAGAGATCCGAACAAAGCTCAAACCTGGATCAAATCAACCATACTTGCCAGACGCTAAGATCACCTCCATCTTCGCCAGAAATGTGGTCTTAACATTCAATGATACTTCTCTCAGCGAGAACCTGCAATGCTATGAGTTATAAACTCGATGAAACTATAAGGATCAATGAATTAATTTTCTGCCCCCCACACACACATATATAGTTGTTCATGGGTTCATGAGTAAGTAGACATAGTTATTGATCTTATTTACCAGGCTGCCCCATATTACTTCTATCTTTTCTTCAATTGTATAAACTATTCGGTTATAAAAATCTGTATTAAGAGTCAAAATTGTTGGCTAAGAAAATTGGTGGTGTTATAACAAGTGTAGAAATTTCAAAATTATCATAATGCATGAAAGACTAAGAAAAATTCCTTCCGAAGTTGCTGTATTCCAATTGTTTATTTAGTTATATGTATTTATATGTTATTATGCTAAAAACATCACTTATTTGACCCAATTCATGTATCTCTAGTTCCTTATCGTTCCTCCTCACTTTTCACTACCTACCTAAAAAACTCTTATAGTAATTTTTTTAATACATTTATAGTAACTATTTTGTTAAAAAATTAAATGAGAGAAACGTTTTGAATCTGCATTCTCACTGGTGATTAGAAGATCAAGTTTTAAAAAATAGAGAACAATAGATAGGAGTGAGATTTACATGTCAGTTGAGTTTATTCACTTTATCTATTTCTGCTCTTAATCGATTTTTCAACCTCTAAAAGGAATCCATCTAAAAATTATTTGACCTAATTCAGTTAGTGCCCTATTTTAAACGTTATATAAACTGGGTTTGAAAAGAATTGTTACAAGCTATAAATATTCATTATACAAAGACATTCAATTTTTCTTCTGCGTTAATTACTTAATTAGCAGCCGTAAAAACCCATGAACGTTCTTTACTCTACATTTTAGGTATATGAGATATTTCCGTTGGATGATTTAGTGTCCAAATCTGGAAAGAAAACGTTAAGGCATTTGGAATGTGCAAAGAATGAATTGCCAAATCCGTGCTTCGTTTTCTGAACCAGCAACAAATGACTTTGCTTTTGGAATAATCTTCTGTTAATCATACTTTTGATCATCTGAAACTCACTAACAAATCGATTAAACATATTGAGGAATAGCAATGAGTGATGATACAAAGTATATAGATCATACTTGAAGATTTCACATTTACGAACTCGATGATATCAAAACAGACATACATTTCACTCAAGTTAATTATTCTAGGCTCAAGTCATCTTCTTTAAAAATAAGTTTGAAGTTTAAATGAAGATGTCTCTATATGACTTAGGCTCAAGGTTAAAATGTTTAACTCAAGTGCATGACTCGAGTCAATTACAGTTCACTTGAGTCAAGCTTTTATTTCAAAATGAACTGCGAGATAGCATTTTGAAAAACCTTTTGAGATCACGTTCACTCGAGTCATTAAGTGACTAACTCGAGTCAACATATATATTTGAAAATATCTTTTAAAAGTTAAGCTTGAGTTACAGGTCTTAGGCTCTAGTCAAGGACTTATGTTTTGAAAATAAGTTTAATCCATAAAGCGTGACTTGAGTCAAGATTAATAGCCTCGAGTTTCTTTATGTTTAAAATACTTTAATAGCTCTTGGCTTTGCTTTAACTCGAGTTAACCATGACTGACTTGAGTCAAGTTAAGTTTAAAAAACATTAAAAAAAACTCTTGGCCAAGCAGTGACATATTTTCTTTTAAAAAATGATTGAGAAATATAAGTAAAAACAAGATAAAATTGAGGGACTATATTAGAGCAAAATGAAATTGATGAGAAAAATGTGAAATTTGAAACAAAATAAGAAATTCAAATTAAAACTATAAAATCAAATTTCAAAAAAAAAAATATCGATCAATATAAATATAAATATATAATATATAATAAATTCATATAAATATTACGTATAAAATGCATGATAGGTGGTTCAAGTTGAAGAACGTATCATAACTGATTATTCGTAAACTAACAATACCAAACTTAAAGGAAAGTATCATGACAAGATTTTTTTTCCATGCATCCATAAGCCTGCGAATTTGTTATATATAACTACTTGCATTTGTTAGTGTCCCAAGCGTACTTGATATATATATATATATATATATATATATATATATATATATATATATATATATATATATATATATATATATATTTAAGTTTTATAATTTTAGTCATCAAGTTGAGTGTTCCATTGATAATCTCGTTTCAAAATTTCTATTCTTCTAGAATTAGCATGTGCACTCACGAACATCGTCAAACAACTAAATATAATAAATATTCATGGGGCGGTTTTTGTGCCATGCATGTGATGAGGGGAGAAAGCCATCCCCATATTTTCATTTTAAGAGGCTTAAAAAAATTTGAAGCCCCATCTTTTTCTTTCCTCATCATTTCCATCCCCACTGGTGGATTGGGAAATGAACAGTTAAGATTCAGAACATTATAAAATCATTTATTTTTATTTTCAGGTAGTTTACAATTGTGAATTTGTAGGCAAAATTTTAATTTTTATGTATTATTACCATATAATTTTCTAAGATACTAGTGTTAAATCTTAATCATTCAATTTTAATTTAAAGGCTACGATGGAACGAGCAGGGAAAAACATAGAAAAATTGATGGGAAAATGATCCAAATTCAGAGAATGAATATTGAGATGAACAAAAGTGGTTTGATTTGAACAATTAAATGAAAGAAATCTTTTGAAATTTAATATTCAAAGAATTAGAAGGTCCAATAAAATATTCAGAGACAGAGAGAAACATTTGAGCTTCTTCCTTCTCTCTCTCTCTCTCTCTCTCTCTCTCTCTCTCTCTCTCTCTCTCTCTCTCTCTCTCTCTCTCTCTCTCTCTCTCTCTCTCTCTCTCTCTCTCTTTGCCTTTTTCATTTTTAATATGAAGTATTCTCTATTAATAATAGAAATTAATCTCTCTTATAATGAATTGATTAATAATAGACTCTTTTCGACTAGGTTTGATCTATAAATAAAAGCTGAAAATCAAAATCACGGCCAATTGTTTAAGAAATGATAATTTTTATCACTCACGCTATCAATCTAGAATTATTTCCTATCTCTTTCATTAATTGACTCTAAAATTACTAGAGGCAATTCATATTTTAAAAAAATAAATCATATCTTATTATGTTCTCTTTGACACGTTACATAAGATAGTTTGAATGGAAACTCCCCAAGTTATTCATTGTACAAATGGTTTAAAATAATACAATTCTTCATTTACATACAAACTACAAAGTCTGCATCACTTTCTATTATTTCTCATATGACTATTCTTCATTCTTTGCAGCCAAATAACCAACACGTTTTTCACTTTTGTTTATTACTATTATTTTAAAGAAGTTTTTTGTTTTTTTGTTTTTGCTTTGGAATAACCATTTTTTGGATACTGTATATTTTAAAAAACCTTATGGGGAAATTGCAAAGCAGAACCATATAATGAAATTAATTACAATTAGGGAGGTACCTCAAAATTCTGAAATTTCTCCCCAAGGCCTTGGCTCATTTCTTGGGGGGTCATGAACATAATACCTCTAGAAGTTGATTGCCAAAATAGAGAGTGGTACTTATAAATTTCTTTTGTGTGAATTATAACTAATTTTTAAAAAATAATTGTTAATATGATGTAAAGGAACTTGAAATTAACTATAGAATTTCAGGGTGGCACCTGCAAATATATATATATATATATATATATATATATATATATATATATATATATATATATATATATATTTTAAAAAAAGCTGTTAATCAATTAAAGGCATCCAGGAAAGTGATTATTTCTAAATTTGGGATCGACACTTATGAAGTTTTTCTTTCCAGAGAAACAACTAGAAAATTTTCAGCATCTCAGTTGATGGCAGTTGAATTTGGGAGTCGCAGTTGCAAATTTCTTTTGTATGTATGACTTTTCAATTTAAAAGAAAAATGTTGCAGATTTTCAACCGTACTCCTTTTAAATTAACTACTAAATTTGGGAGTGGCATTTATGAATCCAATTTGTATGAGTTGTATCGTATGTACACCTTTTCAAAAAACATTTATTAATCTTTTTCCACAAATTAAAAGTATTAAGGGATTTAGGAGTAATATCAGAAATTTGACATCCTTATTTATAATTAATTTCTTTACATATTCCCAAATTGTAATTTACCCTGATTTTCCCTCTTATATGAAGGCCCGAAATTAAAGGACAAATTAAAGTTCATTTTTTATGATGACGAACTAGACAAGAAGGTAATGTAGTTCAATGTATGGTTAGGGACCGAATGTGAGTCAATGGTTATAAGTCAATATTGATGAAGTCAATGGTTCAGTCCACATCAGCAGAGCGTGTTATTGAAGGTATATACTTTGATCCTCAGAAAGTATTGCTCCTTATATATATATTTTTTCCTAGAAAGCTTTGTTAAGCTTTATATACGGACCGAAAGTGCTTTACTTCTAATTAAATTATGTGATTTTTTATATATTGTTTATTCTATAAAAAGTTCTTTTGCTAATATCATAAAAATTTCAAAATTTACCTGTTTTTATTAAGACAAGCCATCCAGAGGTTCATATTCTTTCTTACACTCAACGGTTAGAACTATATAGGGTAGGGAATGGGTAAAGAATTGGACTGGATGATCCAAGTGATCATCAAACTTTAGGGCCAAACATGCTAGCAGATTGGTTTGGACTAGAAAACGTACTGAAGTAAGTGTTGGGCCGGAATTGAGCCGCCACCATTTAACCAAAACCCGAAATTAAAATAAGATTGAGAATGGTTTTTAGAAAACTGGATGTAATACCCAGATATTTGTTATCTGGAACCTTATATTGAGATAAATAAATGACCATTTCAAGAAGGTGAATATGTGGTCTAGAATAATAAGTTATAATTGTCTTGTTTTCTAGAGTAATTTTTATGTACATTAGAAGAGATAAAAATGAAAAGTAGCCAAAAAATGCGCCATAAAACATCTTGAGAAAATTTTGATAAATCTTAAGAGGCAATAAAATATTTATTAAAAATAGGAGAGAACATTGTCTCTAATTTTGGAAATTTAATAAATTATTTCCTTGAAAATATTAAAGAGAAAATTTAATATTATTTTTGGGAACCCTAAATGGCCCCATGATTTTTAATATTTTACATGGAGCATAAAATACCAATGTCAGTGAAATAGTTGTGAGATAATGATTAATCCTGATTAAGAAAATTATCAACAATTAGTAAGTGACTAATTAAGTAATTAATGGCTAATTGTTTAAGCTTAAACGAGAGAATGGTTAAGGCAAATTATATAAAACCCTGTAATTAGGTGTTCATGGCTAAGATTAGCCTAAAGTATACTTGATAATTAATTGGCAAAGATTAAGAAAAATGTATGAGATTAAGTACATGAAAACCCCTAAGTCTTAAAAGACTCGCTAATCGTAGGATTAGGGCTTTAATTAAGCTTTCTAAATAAATTAAATATATTATTAATGAAATTAAAAATTAAATAAAAAGGGAAATAGGGGGGGCGAAAATCATAGTCTGAAGAGGGGTTAGGGTTTTGTTTTTTTTTTTTAAAAAAAATATTATAATATTTAAGTAATTAAATAATAATATATTCGGTAGAAAGACCAGGTTGGCTAATTGAGAACCGATAGAAATAAAATTCTATCCCAAAATAGGTAAACTAAGTAGCTAACGCCTGGACTTGTCATAAACGAGTGGAATTTTATCCGGAGTGGGAAATTTTGTCTCCAAGTCATTTTAAACCGGCGGAGTGATTAAGAGACGGGATAAAAAGGGAAAAGGGCGAGATAGTAGAAATGAGAACCAAATGGAAAATAAATCCGTTGTGGAAAACTAGGAACAAAGTGTCTTAGGTCAGGAGGGTTTAAAAGGAGCTGGGACTCAAAATTGAGACAAGCCATCTAAATGTTCATATTCTTTCTTACACTCAACGGTTAGAACTATATAGGGAATGGGTAAAGAATTGGACTGGATGATCCAACTGATCATCAAACTATAGGACCAAACATGCTAGCAGATTGGTTTGGACTAGAAATGAAGTAAGTGTTGGGAATTGATCCGCCATTTACCCAAAACCCGAATTTTTTTTTTGGGGTTATAAAACCCGAAATTAAAATAAGAATGAGAATGGTTTTTAGAAAACTGGATGGGTTTTGGGCCTGACGAAAAATGGGTTGAAAAACCTAAAATAATTAAAGATAATTGACCCTCTAAAAACTTCCAATATATTTTCCAACCATTTGTAGACATGTGTTGTTATTTCGTTAAAAATTTCAGATATTAGTGGAGTTATATTGACAAACTTTTTTTGCCACATATTATGTTGATAATTAGACTTATTATGAATTTATTTTTTATATATAGAAAAAATTATTATAAAATCCCTAAGGAAAGAATGTAATCACCTAAAAGTCTCACAACAAGTGAGCAGTATGACAAGTTTTAGTGTACAAAATGTGACAACATGTCCATGTTGCTTCTTATCATTGAGATTTTTTGGTGAATATTCCTTCATTGAGACCTTATAATGATTTGTCCATTATAAATTCATATAATTATTTTTATTAATTTTTTTAATTACGTATTATAGATCATGTTCTCCACCGCAGGTTTGACAAATCCCTATTTTTTCATATATTTTCATACCCTATTTGGGGATTTTGTCATAAATATTGAGCTTAAAATGCCTTTATTATGATTAATTGAGATTAAGAGTAAATGCATTGAATTAGAACTAAAAAGGAAAAAGTTGTCATAATAATTAAAATTACTCTTAGTCATTAATTCTTGAGAAGATTTGATGTTGGATTATGAGTCTAAAATGTATTTCTTGGTTTTTTAATTGCTAGAGCATTGCATTGAATGAGTTTCGGTTGGAGAAAATATTGTAATCAAGTCTGAACCATTCATATGTTAATATAATTGCTAAAAAAGGAAGAGGAGAGAAGAGGATGATAAGGGAAAGGTAGAGGTCCCACAAGACACATTACAACAGCACACTTCTTTCTCACCACAAAGAATTTAGCCTTTGGTCCTTCTTTAAAAAAGGGGGGGCGGGGCATTTAAATAAAAAATACAAAAGCTACGCCCCTTGGTAATTTAAAAATGATATGAAAATATTTACTATTTGAAATATGGGAAATACATTTCTCATGTTGTAGGAGAAGTGTATCACGCCATGTAGGCGTAAAAAAAAAAGATGTGGGTCCACCATTTCGTACTTGAGTTATTTTTTTTATATATATATATATATATAAAATGTGGTTCTACCATTTCACGTGTGTGTGTAGGAATCTTCTTACTGCAATACGTGAGAAGTGTAAACCCCTTTAAATATATATCCAAATCTTTTCTAGTAGAACTATATATTTTAATAATAAAACGACATATTTTCATGTTATTCTTAAGAAATCATATATTCATCATAGCCATAAATTAACTTAGAGAACTAAGTATTAAAAACATATGCATATCTTTTGAGAAAAAAAAAACTTGGTTAAGATATAAATTTCGCCCTGAATTGAGTTAATTTCTCATAACTATATTTGACACTGAATTGAGTTATAAAAGAGATAATTAACTCAGAAATTTATTTTAAATAATTATTTTATGAATTTATAAAATTGGTTTTATGCCGACAAAATGGAGAATTTAGTTTGAACATGATTTTAAGGAAACTTTATCTCATAACTCTTGGAAGTCATTGATTGAACTATATTTTTATAAGATTTTTCTTGATTACTTTATGATTTTTAATGCATTTCCTAAGACATTATTGCATAATTAAACACTAATTTGAGTTATAGACATTCGTATTGAATTAAATATAATTAGAGGCAAAATGGTCATAATTTGTTAATTATTGATACAAATAATTTCTTGGACTTTTGATAATACCTTATGCTTAATCCACATTGTAGGTGTTTATAAAGAAAATTGCAGATTTTGGAGGGTCAGAACTAAGATTTTGAAGATTGGGGAAAGTTGAATAGAAGTCCCTATAATTTTTGGAAAATGCAAAATCAATGAAGAAAAAGGATCAGGAAAAAATACATAAAAGGGTCAATATGTTCTGAAAATATATTTAAGCTCAAAATGGTCCAAAACGTTTTACTTTAGTCCCTCCAAGAACTTCTAAATTTTGCATATTGGTCCCTAGGCTCATTTAGTTCAGATCGTGTCGTCTTCTTCCGTGATAGAACAACGCCGCGAGTTGATTCTGGAATACACACACGATCACGCCGCGGAAGACAATCTCAGAACATAATCAACTCCACCTTCCTCTTAGTTGTTGGCGGCCTTTACCCTCACCACAATCACCACCGACGACCTAGCTATCGTCTGGTTCACCATTGCCGCCGTTTGGTTTGGAGAAGACAAAGTAGGGCCATGCAATATTTTGGCAAGAGAGGAGAGCATGGAAACAATCGGGAGCTTGATTTTTGAACGAGGAACAGGGTGGTGAAGACTTTACCACCAAACTAGAATGACTACCACCACCACCTTCATCTTCTTACGTTGCTCCTTCCACCATTGTCGTCGGTGGAGCTTCAAAGACCACATCTGCGACCTTCACTTGACTCTCTCCGTTCTCTCCATCATCCTTTCACCACCCAGAGGCTTCACCACCACTAAGTCCACCCTCGACCATCTCTCTGTGAATTCCGGCGAGTCTTTCCAGTTGTAGGTGAAGCTTTGTTTTTCCGGCGAGGTTTTGTTTTTATGCTCCAAACAAGTTGCTGTCGATACTACTAAAGCTCCCAAGAATGGCTAAGCTTTCAACGTTTGAGGAATGAGGATTTGGCTTGAGTTCAATAGCTTTAATGAGAATTTTCTGGAGAGTCATCTGGAAAGTGCTTATGTTTTCAAAATTTGGGAATTTTCTCAGCCATAAATCAAATTGGTGACTTTAATTTATGAAAATAGACATATCAAGTTTTAAGTAGAAGCTAGAATCACTTCATTTGAAGTTGTATGGACCAAGTTATGAATTTTACAAATTCTCATAGAAGTTAAAGGTTGAATTTATGATAAGTCTTAGAATAATCACATAAGTTGTTAATTGTACATAACCTTCAAATTACAGGTTTCTTTGGATAAATTGAAAAGTTAAATGGTTGAGATGATATTTATTCCATAGTGAATAGTATCTAAATAAATATGTCCCAATTGATATACATCTCTAGTCATAAGAATATAAAGGGACAAGTATTTTGAGGTGGATATAGAAGAGCTAAATATTAATTATGTTATTAAGATTAGATTCATTAATGACCCATCTCTATATAAATGTTAATTATAGGACCTGAGAATTGTCTGAGCCTGAAGGATAAGCATAGTGATAATAACCTGATGGAAGGGGTTTTATCGATAAGACCAACATGTAATAACTTTAATCTTATATTCTTTGTATAACTATATATATTTGTTTATACCATGTTTGTATGTCCTGCCTGTATGGGGCTAGCACCTCTCGTGGCTCAATTGAGCGAAAGGGCCGACCATGGGGCCGACCATGTTTGTATGTCCTGCCTGATAGCTGTATATGCCTACTGGGATATATATTTATGTAGATACTATGATCGGATAGTAGTAGAACATGTATGTATTGTATTGTTGCAGGAGGGGCGCGTATATCACGAGCGCATAATGAAATGAATGAACAAGTGAATGATAGAGCACTAGGTTAGACATAATAATAATGAATTACTCTAATAATATCTAACCAGGACTACGGTAAGATGTATTTTAATAAAGAGTTTGAACCACTAATTAATTTTTTTTTTAAGTTTTAAGTTTTTCAGGAAATCCCATTCGAACTATAGTTTTGGAAAATACGAATATGAATAGGTTAAGTTTTTGAAATATTTTTGAAACAGATGTTTACTTTCTAGGATCAAACCTAGCATAGTGGTTTAATTTCTTTGTCAATTAATGCATTTGATGCATGATAGGAGAAGACATCACTCTATTCTTGTAACATCCCATTTTTAAAAGCAGTATAATTTTTTTTTTCATCAGAGTAGAGCATCGGAGCAATTGAGTAATCGATACATTTATTCAAATTGCCGTAAGTCCGGGCCGATTTACGAAGCGGTACATTGACCGAGAGTTTTCAAAAATGAATAACAACGAAGAAAGTCTTCGCCGGGTCTCGTGCGGCTGCTCGCCTTTCTCCTCGGTTCTCCCGAACCCGACGCTATGATAAGAGCGAGGTTCAATGCCCATTGAACCTCGTGTAACGGTTAACCTCATGCTTAAATATGACAATATATACACGACAACGGCAATCAATACAACAGTCCACAACAGATGTATGATTAAAAATACATAACCACGTATGTAAGATAATAACCACGTATATAACATAACCACGTATGATACAGCAATAATAACCTCGTATGTGACATAACCACGTATGTGACATAACCATGTATATAACATAACCACGTATGCTACAACAACAAACAGAACACAACAAACATATATAATCATACAATAACCATCGAGTTAGTGTTACAAAGACGTGAACGTACCTTTTTGGCGGTACAACGGAACTTTTACGGAAAAACGGTAAATTTCCGATACGGGAAAACGGCGGTGTGGCGGCACAACAAACGGCGGTACGATTATCTCGATATCCCGAGACTTTGCTCGACTTTCTCCGAGCTTCTCTCTCTAACTTCTCTCTAAGAGGCAGATTTTTGGTGTGAGAAATGAAGAAGAGGAGCTTGGTATTTATAGAAGAGACGGATGGCGAACGGTAAATAATTCGAACTTCGTCTTGACGGATATGGACCGTAGGATCGCATTTTGAGGACAAAACACTCTTGGCCATCCATGGTCAAGATCGAAATCTAAGAGCCCTAAAGTCAATGGATGAGTTGTCATCCATGATGGCTCTTGCTTTATGGCCTCCGGCCGATAAAGCTACCGTCGGTGTCCGTTTCGCGCGATTTCGCGAAACTCAAAAATCCGGCGTGTAACTTTGAAGATCTTTCCATCCTCTTTCATATTATATATTTTGATCCTCTTTTTGATCATATCCAGGTATTCTCCGATGCGTCGGAAGATATTCGGACAAACGCGTCCGGTTACGGAAATCGCTCCGATAGAACCAACTTCGGACAACAATTCACCGAATCGTAAAACGTCCAGTTGTTGCCTAACTTAATCTCGTGTTTAAAAAGACGCAATTGTTTCTATAGGTTCTCACTTTGCCTATCGACTCTACTCTATCTCGATCAACTTTTCGTCTTATTTGAAATCGGGGTTTTCGGTTGCGGAAACAACTCGGTAAATTCTTTCTTCGTGTAAAAATTCACTTGTTCTTAATTTGATCAGTTTGAAAAGACTTTTACTTCGGTTTTGTAGAATTTATTTCTAACTTTTCCTGGCCCCGCCTATAAGTCGACTCACCGCATTATATTATTATTTTATTCTAATTACCTTCACATTTATTTTTTTCTTTTATTTTTTATTTATTTTTCTAAGCATAAAATATTTTATTAATTTTTTTATTTTTTTTTATTTTATTTATTTATTTAATAATTTCGAATTTCTCCAATTAAAAATAATTATTTAAATTATTTTTAATTCATTTACTTTATACCTTAATTATCCCATTAATTACCTGATTAGCCACTTACTAATTTTTGATAATTTTCTTAATTAGGATAAATCTTTATCTCACAACTATTTTACTTACATTGGTATTTTATATCCCATGTAAAATATTAAAAATCATGGGGTCACTTATGATCCCAAAATAATACTTAATTTTGCCTCATTATTTTTCAAGGGAAATTATCCCAAAAATTCCTAAAATTAGAGACAACATACTTTCTAATTTTTAACAAATATTTAATTGCCTCGGGATTTATCATAATATTTTTAGGCCATTTAATGCCTCGTAAATACATTTTATGGATTTTAGCTCTTTATCTCTCCTAATTTCCATAGAAATTACCTTAGAAAATAAGGTAATTATTACACTAGTTTTGAAACCACATATTCACCTATTTCCAATAGGTATTATTTATTGAAATATGATACTTATCATAAATACGATTTTTTAGGGTATTACATTTCTCCCCGTTAAACAAAATTTCGCCTCGAAATTTGCTCTATACCAATTTAGACTCTTGTACTAACTACACGGACTTATTCGCTCCTTAGCAACCACGTGCAAAAACTGTCTCCTTAGCAACCACGTGCCAAAGCTGTCTCCTTAGCAACCACATGCCGTGACGACAAAAGATACCTCGGCCCCGCTAGTTTTACGCACCGCATCTCTGCGCATGCAACCGGCTCCACGACTTATTCGCTCCGAACTTTTCTCTATATGTCGGCCGCTCCACTTGATGATCGAGAATTCGCTCTGGTTTGACCGTCAAGATCTTGTCATTTTGTACTTTGATATTTAGTATTTTCCGTGGCACCCATATACCCTGGTCAATACCAGATATCAAAATTTCTCCATGACGCCCATACATCATGGTAACACAAGATACCTTAAATGTTTCCATGACGCCCATACACCATGACAACACAAGATACCTCCTACTCAATGACACGCTCGCAGTCGGATAGTAGTAACTATGAGATATGCATCGGAAACTAAAATTTTCGCGGCAAGTAAGACAACTATTTATCAAACCATAGGGGATTTCTTTTACCCCTGTACTCGGGTGTAGTTTTTCGAACACGGGACTTTTCGTCCATTAAAACACAGGACTTCTTGTCCCTTCCCGAGTTTCTTTCAACTCAAAAGGTACTTCAAACACTTGTGTTAGCAAGTACAATTCTATACAATACTCACTAACTCTAGGTCTTACATCGATTAGTTCAACTTGAGAGGCTTCAATAGGCGAGAGGCGTAAGTCATCACGCCTGTCCGTCGCCGCAGCAAGACATATCCCGATCCATATCTAATGGCACCACGACCATCTACTTGGATCCGGGACAACCAACTCTTGGTGCTATGACCAACTTCGTTCTCGTCTATGCAAGCTCGTCTCGATCTGTGTTCTACGCAATGATTTAAGTTTTACTCTTTAAGTTTTATCAATGGTTATGAGAAAATTTCGGTATGAATCTACGGTACTATCCCGCTAGATCCGAAACTAAATATCTATGTTATTATTTCTATTTTTGATGTACAACTAAATGGTGTTCCGAGCATTCGTCAACTCTTGCCAAAACGTAGGGATTACAAAACCGAGTAACTCGTAGATCAAGGAAAGTGGGTATGTGTTCATGATAGTCATTTTGTCCATCTGCGATGATTGATACAAAGTCACAAACTCTCGTGCTTTGTTTGGTAGCATTTGATATGGTGTTTTAGATGTTGATCCAATGCTAGGCATCAACTTCATAGTGAATTTTGACTTTTCTTTTCGAAAGAATATTTGTCGAGAGATTTTATTTGTGTCTCGGGTTGTTTTTAGAATAAGGACTCAATCCCTCGTCATCGTTTGATCATTTTATTGATCACCTTTGCTAGTCCTACAGATTTTGAGAATGTCGTCGATGTTTGTGAGACAGTAAATTTTGAACGAGATATATATTCGACTTGGAATTTAGACATGCTTTATTAAGAAAAATAGTTCACACCCAATGGTGTAACTACTACTAGATTGTAAGGTATGTATGTATCCCAAAATGATTCGCCTATTTATCGGACATGCTGAGTGATTAGCACCCGTGTTGTATAATATCTAAAGTAGATTCCTATTGAGAGATAGTTATGCGGATCCTCTCGGGAGATTATTCGTGGTTGTCTTCCTCTTCCTCTGCCTCTGCCTCGGCCTCTAGGAGCTCCGGCTCCTCTTAAATTTGTCATGTCTCGTTCTTTCTCCTTTATTAGGGAAAACGTTAGATTTAAAAAGACAATGATTAGTCTATCGAGACTTTATCACACTAATACTACAAACGAACGGACACTCGTACTATTTCCCTTTGTTCGGGATTTCGTTGATTCGGTCTACTCGAAACGGCACGGAATTTCGTATCGAGAGTTCCTCTACATGAGTCAAATACTGCATGTACTTATCCTTGTTGGTCTCAGAGTTTCATCCGGCATGGCCCAACTCCACACATAAATTCTGCGCTAGGACGAGAATAGTCGTCAAAGACAAAGCGACGATTATCGAATTATCGAATTATCGAGTTATCGAGAGGCGATATCAAATATGAATATGGACGATGGATTTTCGATTCCGGGTTAGAATGATGCACCGACAGAGGGTGGTACACCGGTTCGAATGGTATACCGGTGCGATCGGGTACATCGACTTAGGGCTATATCGTACTCATTTTCAAAAACATGCTCTTTAAAAAGGCGATTTGAACATAACTCCGTTAACCGAAACAGAATGGCCGGATAAGTGTCTATCATGGGGACCTCACCAACTCTATGGCGGCGATTGGCCACACCCACATAGACTAGCCTTAATCGTCCTACCATACCGTCCGTAATAACATAGTCATATCAATGCCGGGACTACGCTCCGATACCAAACCGTAACATCCCATTTTTAAAAGCAAGATAATTTTTTTTTTCATCGAGTAGAGCATCGGAGCAATTGAGTAAGCGATACATTTATTCAAATTGCCGTAAGTCGGCTCGATTTACGTGCGGTACATTGACCGAGAGTTTTCAAAAATGAATAACAACGAGAAGAAAGTCTTTTAGGGTCTCGTGCGGCTCCGTCGCCTTTCTCCTCCTCGGTTCTCCCGAACTCGACGCTATGATAAGAGCCGAGGTTCAATGCCCATTGAACCTCGGGTAATCGGTTAACCTCATGCTTAAATATGACAATATATACACGATAACAAAGCAATCAATACAACAGTCCACAAATGATGTATGATTAAAAATACATAACCACGTATGTAAGATAATAACCACGTATGTAACATAACCACGTATGATACAGCAATAATAACCTCGTATGTGACATAACCACGTATGTGACATAACCATGTATATAACATAACCACGTATGCTACAACAACAAACAGAACACAACAAACATATATAATCATACAATAACCATCGAGTTAGTGTTACAAAGACGTGAACGTACCTTTTTGGCGGTACAACGGAACTTTTACGGAAAAAACGGTAAATTTCCGACGGAAAACGCGGTGTGACGGCGGCAGCTGTGGGTACGATTATCTCGTATATCCCGGACTTTGCTCGAGACTTTCTCCGAGCTTCTCTCTCTAACTTCTCTCTAAGAGGCAGATTTTTGGTGTGAGAAATGAAGAAGAGGAGCTTGGTATTTATAGAAGAGACGGATGGCGAACGGTAAATAATTCGAACTTCGTCTTGACGAATATGGACCGTAGGATCGCATTTTTGAGGACAAAACACTCTTGGCCATCCATGGTCAAGATCGAAATCTAAGAGCCCTAAAGTCAATGGATGAGTTGTCATCCATGATGGCTCTTGCTTTATGGCCTCCGCCCGATAAAGCTACCCGATCGGTGTCCGTTTCGAGCGATTTCGCAGAAACTCAAAAATCCGGGCGTGTAACTTTGAAGATCTTTCCATCCTCTTTCATATTATATATTTTGATCCTCTTTTTGATCATATCCAGGTATTCTCCGATGCGTCGGAAGATATTCGGACAAACGCGTCCGATTACGGAAATCGCTCCGATAGAACCAACTTCGGACAACAATTCACCGAATCGTAAAACGTCCAGTTGTTGCCTAACTTAATCTCGTGTTTAAAAAGACGCAATTGTTTCTATAGGTTCTCACTTTGCCTATCGACTTACTCTATCGATCAACTTTTCGTCTTATTTGAAATCGGGGTTTTCGGTTGCGGAAACAACGCTCGGTAAATTCTTTCTTCGTGTAAAAATTCACTTGTTCTTAATTTGATCAGTCGAAAAGACTTTTACTTACAGTTTTACGTAGAATTTATTTCTAACTTTTCCCTTGGCCCGCTTTATATGTTCGACTCACCGCATTATATTATTATTTTATTCTAATTACCTTCACATTTATTTTTTTTTTTCTTTTATTTTTTATTTATTTTTCTAAGCATAAAATATTTTATTAATTTTTTTTTTTTTTTTTTTTTTTTTTATTTATTTAATAATTTCGAATTTCTCCAATTAAAAATAATTATTTAAATTATTTTTAATTCATTTACTTTATACCTTAATTATCCCATTAATTACCAGATTAGCCACTTACTAATTTTTGATAATTTTTCTTAATTAGGATAAATCATTATCTCACAACTATTTTACTTACATTGGTATTTTATATCCCATGTAAAATATTAAAAATCATGGGGTCACTTATGATCCCAAAATAATACTTAATTTTGCCTCATTATTTTTCAAGGGAAATTATCCCAAAAATTCCTAAAATTAGAGACAACATACTTTCTAATTTTTAACAAATATTTAATTGCCTCTGGGATTTATCATAATATTTTTAGGCCATTTAATGCCTCGAAATACATTTTATGGATTTTAGCTCTTTATCTCTCCTAATTTCCATAGAAATTACCTTAGAAAATAAGGTAATTATTACACTAGTTTTGAAACCACATATTCACCTATTTCCAATAGGTATTATTTATCGAAATATGATACTTATCATAAATACGATTTTTAGGGTATTACAATTCGGGCTCGGAGCGGGGGTGTTGCAAGAAAAAAAATGTTTAAAATAAACAATATATTTTGGTTTGATGGTGTCAATTATTATAATTATACTGATTTTTTTATGTATAAAAAATTATAATGATTTTTAAAACAAAATTATAATACTTATTTATGATATTGTGACTAAATGAAAATTATGTTTTATTTAAAGTTTGTTGTTGTTGTTATAATGTACTTATGACTAACTAACAAAACACAAAAACAAAAAAACGAAACAAACTAATCGTTCAAGTGAGATCACTGTCAAGAAAAATAATATACTTACTCAAAACACACACTAACACGTGTTTCATTTATTCTTAATATTCATCACACCACGACAGTACATTATGATCTTAATACCAAATACATCATGACTCTATTCCATTTATTTATTCATTCCCCATATTCTTATTATTCCATTCTTACTCATCACTTAGAATCTTAAAACGAAAGATCACCATTATTCATGAGTTTCTTATGATCATCAATCAGTAAGGTCTTTCTCCGACGTAGTTGCCAGGAGGATCATAGTTGCAGCCAATGAAAGTGCCTCCATTGTCACACCTCACTTTAGCACAACCAAGGCGAACCGAGCTGCTCCACACCACCTGAGTATAGTGCAGGCACTCCCCACGACCAACGCACGAGTTGCTATTGTAGTCATAGTTTTCCTTCTCGTCCACCCACATCTTCACGGCGTCCACACCACTCAGGTCCCCGCTGCTGCCAGCGAGGTTCTCACCATACAGGCCGCCTCCACCAGAATGGATTAGTGTGCAGTCAGCCTTGCGTTGGTTAGCGTAGTTCTGTGCAAAAGCGGCGACTGTATCATCCCAAACTATGTTAGGAACGCCCACTTCTGATCTTGCTACGTTGTGGGCATCCACGTAGTCTTGTGGTGAATCTTGAGCATAAACTATGAAAGCAAAGAGAAAGAAGAACAAGAAAGAAAATGAAAGCTTGGATGAGAACTTCATTATTGTGGTTATTTGTGTTTGAAGAAGAAATGGGAGGGACTGGGGGAAGAATTTATAGGGATTTTCATTTGACAAAGTGGTATATTTTAGTTAGGGTTTTATATGCAACTAGGATGGTGGAAATTTTAAAATAACTTTTAACTATATTGCGTGGACGACTAAGAAACTATAGATTTTGGGTCATTAGCTAGCAGCCTTCAAAAGAGTACAACTTAAATTGATGTGGATAACTAATTTTTTTTTCATTGATCCAATTTTAGGTACAAATTTATACCTTTTCTCAATCTTTAAAAAATTAAATTATGATATGATAGATATATGATATATATATATATATATATATATATATATATATATATATATATTCAAGGCAGATATATATACGTTCGTTATATATTTATTAACTACATATATATAGATTATCAAGACGTGGATTCAAGGCAGATATGGAAGATGACGAATTGGTGGTCACCAGAGGAGGACGTTCGTTATATATATTTATTAACTATCGATATATATTTATGAATGAAATTGATAAAAATGCGAAAAATTTAAAATTTAACTTGGTTTTGAAATAAACTTAATCCCTCCGGAATAATTAAATATATACAGTCATCCAAAATTTAAAACTCCAAAATTAAACTTCAAAGTAAATAAATATATACAAAACAAAATGAACTCTTCCTTCGAGTTCACCTTCTTTTACTTCCACCCTACAGCACTGCTTTCCCCTTCTTCACACTTCCACTACCTGCGGCTTTGTTCAAATCTAAGATTCACGAATGAATCTCAGAATAACATATTAACTTCTATGCATGGAATATAATTATATGTAACAAATAAACAACCATAAACAGGAATAACTCATGGCCCAGAGCTTCAACCTCCATATATGTTGGAAAGACAAGCACAACCTACCCGGTCCTGTGCCTATCTCTCCTAGGCCCAACCCATAACCTACCCGGTCCCGAGTCCCTCAGGATTTTTCAAAACACCAATCGTTCCCAATTTTAAAAACCATACTAACAGTTCAGTGAGTTTTCTAGAAACATTAGTCGACTTTAAAAATTAATAACTCATGGCCCAGAGCTTCACAAATTACAAACTTTATATTTCCTAGACTCTCAGTGAATCCTCTACATGTCTGGGAAATTTCACCATTTTCTAAGCACTTTAACCTAATCGACTCACGTCCTTAAACTTTCCGCCCTAGTTTTGATTTCCAGAACGTGTGATCGTTTTGTAACATTTATTACTCAATGACTAAAGATTAAAAAAATCAAAATACCCATCATTTTAAAGATATGCATGTCTTCTAGCTTCTAGAATAGTTTCAGAATTTTTAAAGAACATTAACCCAGTTAAACCACGCTTACAAGCTTTCTAGGTTCAGTGGTTCAAAACTGGCAGATTTGCCACTTTATTTGAGCTCGTTATTTTATGTGTAAAAACACCTTTAAAAATTCATTAAAAATATTATTCTCACACAAGCTTTCATAGGAAAGCATGATAGGGGTCTCAGATTTTCCATATTCCAATTATTTATTGACCTTGTGAAAACCTTCACTTCAAACCCTTTAATCTGACCTTAAAGCCACATGCATGTGAGTTTGTGTCTAACCAAAATAACATGCATGGCAAGAACCATTCAAAGTCTCAAACTAGATTTCAAGTTCTTACCTTGAACCTTTGTTCTTCTTCTTCCTTATCCTAACCGTGGCTGACCTTTTTTATGTGTGAGGATGATGATGATGGCGTGAAGGAGGAGAGGAGGCCGAGATAGAGATTAGAGAGAATGAGAAAGTGAATCAGTTTTTGTATTTGTGTGTGTGTTTTTGTGACACGGCTAAGATGGAAGATGAGAGGAAAAGAGTAATTTGAGTTGAATGTGTGTTTGCAATGCTACGGTATAAGAGGGAAAAGAAATGAAAAACTTGATCTCATGTGTATTGTTGCCATGTGTGTCATGCAAGAGGCCATATGTTAAGTTGTGTGAGGAGAATTGACAAGTGTCATATTTATTGCATGTAGGTATGTGTTGTTGACAAGAGGTGATGCCATGTGTTGAACTTGTGCATGGCTTGTGTGTTGGCATTAGCATATGATGCCATGTGGTGTCTTGATATGTGTGTGTTGTCTTGGTTTTCGTGTCTCGGTTCCGGTGTTGTTGTCTCAGTTCACGTGTTTGGGTTTTGTTGTTGTTGTCTCGTTTGCGTGTTTGGGTTCCGATGTTGTTGTCTCAATTTGCGTGTGTTTGTGCCAAGTGTCACGTGATAGGGGAAAGGAAGACAAGTGTCTTCTTGAATGCAGTTCCACATGTCAAGCATTGAGAAAATTATGCCATGTGTCAGCTTCTTACACCTAATGGCGCCACGTGTCAATCTAGCTCTTCCTATGGTGACACGTGTCCCAAAACACTTTCTTAATTCCCAATGACTCCTTCTTAGGCCATAATGACTAAGCTTTCTCTAAGTGTCCATATTACTTTTCAATGCCCAAATGCCCTTTTTCTTTTATGTGACACAGGGTACCACACACCGGTGTCATTTATTCAAAAAACGCAGGGCTCCCCTGACTACCCTGGAAATGTCGTGTACTCACCTAAACTAACCTATTTTTGCTCAACTAATGGTCCTATACTTTAAGACATAGTTCAATGGCATCTTTCCCTCCCCATATAACACCGTATAAGTATTTTGTGCCTTTCGACACTGGCACTTTAATCCCACAGCTTGACTTACTAGGTCCATTGAGTAGTTATAGCTGAATTACTTAGTCTCCAAGAAGCTTTCAATTTCTCGTTATTCTTGGGACTCTTCCCAAATCGGGCTTAGCCGTTTGCCTCATTTAGGGTTATTCTCAATTCTTAATGCCCCAAAATTCAGGATATTACAGTCATCTTCCATATCTGCCCTAAATCCACCTCTAGAGACTCAACAACAAACTTGTGTTTTGTTTTTTGTTTTTCGAAATTGGAATCTACCTAGATGGAGGTAGAAGGAAATAGGGAAAAGGGAAAAAAAGTTGGGAACGTTGAAATTTCTAAATGCATCAAAATAAACGAGTTCAACATTATAAAATTCTTCGTAAGACCTAGGAATCATATATAGAATGTAGAAATAGATAAATGGAAGATCAAAAAACTCCCTTATTGAAGCTACAAGTTCATGACATTTCTTCTTGCTACAAAAGATTGAGAAGCTTAGCCGCAAACACCCTTAGAACTAGCCTCAAGAAGCAAAATCACAGTCATATAAACGCACCACCGAAAAAAATTGAAAATATAGATTAAGTTGGGAAATTATGGGTGATGATTAATTTGGAAAAGAAGACAACCAAAAATTGGAAATGAAAGAAGCTCACCAAACATTTTGTGATGGAGAAAAATAGACGATGAATCGGGAATGGAGAAGATTGGGATTGTTTTCATACATGGTGGGGGTAGTGATGGCGGAGAATGACCGTTTTCAGTGATGATGAGTGGAAGAGCAACGGTGGTCTTGCGCCTGAAGCTTGCGGCATTCTGGTCTTTGAGGTCTTGATCTGGTTTAAAAGTCGCAACCTCCTCTGGTCCAGCTCCAAATCGTGGCTGTCTCTTCATCTCGATCACTTGCAGCTGTGCTGTCTAATGGTGAGGGAGAGAGGTGAAGGTGGATTGGAAAGGTGTGAGGATGAAGGAAGAAGGTTGTGTGGTAGTGATGGAGGTAAGAGATTGAAGAAGAATGTATCACACACACACACACACACACACACTCTCTCTCTCTCTCTCTCTCTCTCTCTCTCTCTCTCTCTTGTCTATGTCTCGCTCTGTATCACTATTTCAGGAGCTCTACTTGCGACAATAGTGGTCTCTGGCAACAAAATAGGACGGTGGTGGGAGATAAGGATTCCGGCCAGAGGTGGTCCGATCTCTGTATTATCCTTCTTCCTACCAAGTGTTGTGCAACCTTCTCTTGTTGAAAGTGAAGTCATGAACATAGAGTGAGGTTGTAAATGTCGCCGCCGATGATGGTGGTGGAGGTGGAAGCCGTCGATGACTATGACGGTGCGTGGTGGTGAAAAACAATGGAAGGAAGGGAAAAATGGTCTGCTTCTTGGACTTGTCTTTCCTCATATACCCCTTCCCATCCTTTTACCTTGTTTTCCCTTTTCTACCGTTGGATTAAGATCTCAACGGTCCAGATTTATCATATGAAAAAATATTTTTATAATTTTACCTTTAAGATATAAAAATAATTTTTTATACAAGATATAAAATAAATTTGAACTGTTAAAATTATTTTTGTATAATTTATGATAAAATTATAATAATATTTTTATCATATGATAAATACGGGACTGTTGAGATCCTAATCCAACGGTAGAAAAAGGAAAATGAGGTAAAAGGATAGGAAGTAATATAGAAGCAAAGCCAAGTCCTTGCTTCTTCAAGGTCCTTGCGCAATGCTTTTGGTTCATGAATGTCGAGCAGGAGTTTATGCAAGTAGCCTAGTGATCTAAGGTATGCTGCTAATTTTTGGAACCACAGTTCCAAAAATTAGTAGCGGGTTACAAAAATTAGAAGCATACCTCATATTTAGAAGAATACTCATCACGAGAAAAGTTGTCTGAATCATCTGATACGGTGTCAGGATCATGGCCAATCTCATACTTATCAATAATGAGATTAGCCTTCCTGTGCATACTCGAGGAAGTAAGGGATGCAGAGGTTGGGGAGGAGCAGCAGGAGGATAAGAAGGAGGTGGAGAATGTAGAGGAGAAGGAGGAGGAGGCAAAGGTGGAGGATGACGCCAAGGATTTTATGGCAACTCTTTAGTACGACACTTCATCTTGGTAATTGAGATAAGAAAGAGCAACACAATGAATAAAATGTAGAAATACATTTGAAAATGAGGATTTTAAAAAGACTATAAGTGACGGTTTCAAACCATTATTGCACACGTTGGAAGTTGAACATGACCAATCACACGTAGTGGAGGGTAATTAAATGGTACTTGATTCTCATGATGATCATTGGAGGCTCACGGAGTCAATGTGGGGAAGAAAAAATATTTCAAAAGCATAAAGTTAGAATAGTTTATAGTTTGGAAGACAATTCGCTTGAAAGTGTTTCATGATCATTATTTCTTAAGAAACATCCTTTTTTTCCCATTCATACATTACGGCTAATTGTTATAACCGTTATGAATTTGTTTTTGTTGAGATAAAGTTGAAAGACAAATTGTTTGAAGTACATGATGGTTGTTTCGTAAGAACTGTCACTTTTGTCATTCAATACATGAAGGTTATCAAATTACAACCGTGATGTTTTTGTTTCTATGAATTTTGCGTATATTGAACAATTAATTATTAGCGTTATATATTCATGCATGAAATTTGCTTCGACATGATGTTTATTCATTGTATATTTATTTAGTGTTATATATATAAGATTATGTAGTAGTAGTGACTTCAACTAAAAGCCACAACAACATAACATCAATTATTTTCAATTATTGTTACCAATAAAATGCACCAATGATGGACAAGATAAAAATCCAACATCAATATAACTAAATCAAGCATTAAATTCAAGTGCTCAAAAATCATATAATCTCAGTACTCATATCCCAAGTAACATTACAAATGCAATCTCAAATTAAAATTATATAATTTGTTAAAATATATATTACCAAAATTATAAAAGTAAATTGATTTTTAAAAATTTGAAAGTTAATGACCACAATTTTAGTTATTATATATATATATATATATATATATATATATATTATATATATATATATATATATATATATATCACAAAAGGCACTCAAAATTGGTAGGTATAATGTTGGTCACAGAGCAGCATGGCAGTCATATAATTTAATATAAGAAACCTATTAAAACCTAATTAAAAATAAAAATATATAAATTATCCAAGTCTCATATTGATAATTAAAAGTAAATCTATGAATTTACAAGTAAAGATGTGCACAAGATTCAGTTTCCAAGAAATGTGCAAATTGCATTTTGGGGAGAGAGCATGAAGAGCGATATTTTCATGATTACTTATTCTATTAGAAGAATAGAAATTTTAAAACAAAGGGGTTTTCAAGTCTGGCAACTAAGAATACAATTTTTGAAACTTCATATTTTTAATGAAACTACCCGCTTGATGGTGACAGATGAATTAAAAAGTTGCAATTGCATGAAGTGTGTTAGGTAGTTTTATTTATTTATTACCAGAAGCTTTGGTAGTTATTAAACTAACGAAGACAACAAGTAGTGATTACTTGTTAAGTCTACAATTGAAAATCAAATGTTAAGTATTTATTGATATTTTAAAACAACAGTTAAATTAAATTGAAAAAGAATTAAAAAGACACTTAAAATGGGAAAAATTAAAGTAATTATAATATAAGCATAAACACAAAATTTTCATCTTGCACATTTTGATCATTCAATTAATTTTTATTTTATTAATTTCAGTTACATCCTTCAACTTCTAAAATCTAATAACCGATTCTTTCTTCGTTTTCTCCACAAATATCCCAACATGTTTATAACAGAAAAGTCTTGTGTGTGTTCTCGATTAACCAGAGAAGCGCATGAGAGATTCACTCCCACCACCTAACCAAATAGGCCGTCAATCTCTAGAATTTATTATAATCGTTATTGAAAGAAATTTTATTTATTAGTGTGAATGTTGATAATATTAGAAGAATATATAAATTTTATATCAAAGAAGTTTCATGTCCGCCAACCTAGACTAGAAATTTTCAAACTTAATATTAATGATTAAAAAAAAATTAATGACTAAAAATAAAACATTTGTGAAAAGTTTGCTTTCTAATTTTTAAATCTCATCCTTCAAGCTAATCCCACCATCGGCTTATTGACAGTTTATGACACATTTAACTATTCATAAGTCCGTTAATATTTTTTTGCCATATAATATTTGTACCTCGGGCTGCGTATAAGCCATCGATGGCTGGAGAGAAAAGGAAAATGCTGACCCTCAGAATGGCTGAATATAATAAAAACAAAGTGACCCCTCTAACATATCCACTGCACCAACTGTTTTGTTTTCATGTACGCATGTTAAGACCCCCTCTCTGATGCTCGCTTCTTTTTTCCCCTTTCCCGCCGATTTAGTTCCATTTATCTATCTCGTTTGTATGGTCTAGATTTGATTTTTTTTTTACTTTCAATTTTTTTTTAAAAAAAAAAAAAATATTTTAATGGGTAGGAAATCTAAAATAAAAATAATCTCTTAGCTAATATTTTTTTTAAAATGATTTTTTTTTTGTTTAAAAATTACCAATTTAAAAAATCAAATTTCAACCATTCAGATCCCATTTAGACGGTCCAGATGGGATAGGTAAATGGTATCTATCCAAAAGATAGGTATCAAAACCGGTTCCCTTTCCCGCACCTTTTCTCTCTCAAATGTCACAATCATCATCTATCTCCTTCATCCTTGCCTCAGATTGAAAAATCAAAATTTAAAATATGATGACGGGAAGGCTGCTTTACGTGCGAGCCCGTCCCCGACTTGGGGCTTCTCTCCCTCTCCTAGTGTTTTTTTTCTTGTGCCATCAGGTGGAGCTTTCTGTGGTGATTTCTGGTGGATCCCCTGCATCGTGGCCTTCCATAGCTCTGAGAGTGATGGCTTTCTTCGGCGAGCAGGGAAATCACGGGGGTTGACATGCTGAGTCTTGGAACTTATGACACTGTCTGTGACTCGGCAAAATGGAAAGAATGAATGTTGTATTTTCTATAAATATGCAAACGTTACATATATATACAAGATAAGAGCCTCAATAGTAATCGCTTATATTGACTAATAATGACTATTAATGAAGATTATCCCTAATCCCTATAAATCAGGGATTCCTATAAATCTAATAATGACTATTAATGAAGATTATCTATAATCCCTACAAATTAGGGATTTCTATAAATCAAAATACAATTTGCTATGTAATCCCTGTCACGGTCAGACGGCCTCAAATAAGGACCTTCGATGGGTGCCTCCAAGGTCCTCGGTGGTGATTGATGGGTTGTGGTGGGAATTTCTTGGTCTCACAGTCAAAAGAAGGGCTTTGGATAAGGAACCGATAGGTAACCCTTGTGCAACAATCTATGATTCTGGTTTCTGGTGGGTGACTCCAGGGCTCTCGGCTGTGCTATATGGGTCGAAGTGGGGGTGCTATGAACTCTCAGTGGAATGGATGCGAGTTGGAGTTTTCGATTGATGCAGGGATATCAATGGTTAGCCCACCGACACTGTCTATACCCATTATTACTTGCTTTTTGAACCACGTCCCATGTCTAAAATTCAAGAAGTACAATTACAAACGTTTATGTATCCATGTTAAAAGGGCTGCAAGTTTCAATGGGATTTATGCTAAATCCTTTTTTTTTTAAGATCCATGGATTCTGAGGTTAGCGTTTTCTTAATGTTTTTTTCTTAACGTTTTTTCGAAAGCATCTTTTATATGATGTGAACTGATTAGTCATATTATGCGAATGCTCAGAGAAGAATGTCTGTGCCTTGAGATAGTTGCTCAATTCTATTTACTTTAAGGTCAATTTCTTCTCACTGTCTCCATTTCCTGGGATTCGTTTTGCAATTTTATATGAACAAATAATGTTTTCTGTTAGGCCATATTCTATTGTGTTTTTTGTGGTTTTCTACATCTACTCGACATTGCTGTTTCCTTTACTGCTTTATCAGCAACAGCTTATAGCCTTTAATGATATGTTGACTTCCAATGATGTTTCAGGTTTTCCAAATCGAGTAAGAATGATACGCGCATCAACGTTGCCATATTTGCTGTTTTTTTGAGTCTTCAAATGATGAATTCTTTTCTTCTTTCTTATCAGATTTTATACATTTGTTCATATAGTCCTAATTGAATTTAACGTGTAAACCTCTGTTTTTCATGCACTATCATGAGCCGGCATCCTTCAATTAAGGAATTGCATGATGGTACTGATCGCTGGAGCATAGTTGTCAAAGGTTTCAGAAAATTGAATTTTTACCATAAGACAGCCCCTTCAGATATGTTTAGCATTTCCATGGTTGATCAAGGAGTACTAGCGAGTATGCTGAACAAGGCACTCCATGAAAAATTCAGAAACTCCATGAAGGAAGGACAAACTTATTTGTTGGCTAATTTTGTAGTTACTCCAAATGTCAGTCAATATAGAGCTACAAAGAATGCTTTTAAGTTAACTTTCATTTCGCGAACATATGTTGTAGAACATGTAATCAAATGAAGAAAATGATTTATCTTAACAAATGAGATGGAATCAATGTTTGAATGGTGTAAAAGTATGGTTAATCAATGTCATCCACATTTCTAATGTATAGTCATTTATTGTAAAGATGAAAAAGTTGCATAACTTAGGAAGTAAAAGATGTTTGAGTAACCCGTAAACTACTATCATCTCGTGCAACAAACAGGTAAGTACAAGTTCGTTTACAATAAAAGAAGGTGTGTATGTATATATATAAACTTTGACACATCACAATTAAATTACAATAACAATATAACAAAAAGTTAAATGAAAAATATAAGGACCAACGTGGTTTAACGAGGAGATGAATATTGTTATGGTTCAAATAGCTTTTCTAATATTGTTATTTATCAAAGAAATTCTTACCCTGGAAACAGATTTCGATCACACACAGTTGTGGTTGTAGAGTACTGCGAGTGATCAATATCCAACAATTATCATTGGTAAAGGAACTCGTATTTTGGAGTATATATGTAAGACCAATAATTATCAATTGAATCAATTTTTAATGATAAAGGAATTCGTATTTTTGAACTATTTGATTACCCTGACAAGTGTACACAGAAGGAGGTTGATCCAAATAATTAATAATTTAAGAAAATGAAATAAACTGAATTAATTGAAAATAATACACTGAAAAAAAATAGGGATTTATAATATTTAGAGTTAACTCCAACGATTTACATGTGCGAGACTTCTTAGGTTCAAAATGAAATAACTTATATTAATTGACTGAAACGAATTATCTTAGACTCTATAAAAATTGAAATCGAGTGGTTCAAGACTCCTTAAAATTCAAATCAGATCAGGGAATCTAAATCATATCCTATCTTGATATCAAGAGCCCTAGTAGTAGCAATAGAATTGGCATTCTCTACCATCTCATCTACCTCTAGAGTCTCAACTCATCGGAGCTTAAACCCTCTACCTTAGGGTCCATATCACTACTACTTAGTTTCCCATAACCAAGACCATATCAGTACACTTTTCTGATATTGCCCAAACCATGCTCTGATACCACAACTGTTACACCCCTACCAACCTCACTTCTTCTTCTTCTCTCTCCATTTCGTTTTCCCTCTCTCTCTCTCTCTCCTCTCTTTTCCATGTTTTGGCCAAGAATGGCCTAAAGACAAATGAGGGGGAAGGGGTATATATAGAACACGGGTGCGGTCCAGAACGTGCCACATGTCTAGTCCAGAATGCGCCCACGTGTATGGTCCAAAACGCACCACTTGTCATGCCACGTGTCCTCTTTCCATTGGACCAACATAAAAGTAGCTTTATGCCTTGTTATGATGATGAAATGCGTGTCATGATCTCATTACAACGACTCAAAAGCCTATGTCATAATGAGGGGACACGTGTCACATTTCCATTTGACCAATATAAGTAGCTTTTGACTTGTCATAATGGAGGACACATGTCATGTTTCTATTGGAGCAACATAAAAGTGTGTCATAATGAGACGACAGTGTCATAATCTTGTGGTGACGACTCAAAAGTTATATCATCATTAGTCATCATGATCTAACTTATTAAAATCACTTTATCGGTGTCTGCTCAGGATTGCGACACGCATACCAAGACCCGACAAACAATACTATATATCGATGTTTTCTCAAAAACGCAGGGCATATCCGATTGCCCTGAAAATGTCATATACTTACTTATACCGGCATATTTTCGCTCAACTAATTGTCCTATACCTCAGGACATAGTTGGGTGGCATCTTTCCCAACCGGATTTACACAATATAGGGCTTCTGTTCCCCTTTTTCATTGGCACTTTAATACCACAGCTTATACATACTAAGTTCACTAACCCGTATAGCCGAGTTACTTAGTCCCCTGAGAGGCTTCCTATCCCTTGACATTCTTGGGACTTTGCTCGAATTGGGCGTAGTCGCTTGTCTTTTCTAGGCTTATTCCCAAGTCTCTAGGTCCAAAATTCAAGATATTACATTTCTCCCCCCGTTCAATAAATTTCGTCCTTAAAATTTGAACATGAACACCTTGGGGAATCATTCTAACTATTCAGTTCATTCTTTCTCTATACAGGCTAACAAATTGCAACATAAACATCATACAACGTTCTCTTTCATTCGGTACCCAGGTTTAATATTTAACACAAGATTCACTGGTCTATTCTCATAGCGCTTGATTACACATGCCTCACTGCCTTATATATTCTGCCTTTTTTACTTTGGCTTTCTGGCTCAATATATTATCACCACAGCGTTGGATATTCTAATCTTATTGCCTAGGGAATCAACCCTTGACCAAAGGCATCTCGACTACATTCTGGTACAACCTGAATACTCTGCCATCATCATGACATACTCTGGATACTCTGGTCCAAAGTTACCAAGCTAGGCAACAAACACAGTGCTAGACATACATGTCTTACGGCCCAACGACACTACCCCATGCAATCTTGCATACCGGGTCATACTACCTCGAGCCTCTACTTGTCTATCTCATGTCTTAGCTTCTTTAATTCAAGCTCCCAGACTATTTTCTTCTTGCTTAACCGGTTCAAATTTCTATACCATTCTATCACTTTCTGTTCCTGTATTAACATAATCACCAACTGCACCGCTTTTCATTTCAACACAACAACGACGACAGTCATGTCACCACCCACTATGTTGTCTCATACTCAACATTTCAAAATTTCACATATTTGAAAATCTTTGTGGTCGTAATACATTTTTATAATCATACAAAGCAATATTTTCACATTTTCAATAAACGTAATCGTTGCCGGCTCAATTTCAAGGAAACACATTCACTACCGGCTTAAATTCAAGAAAACATATTTTTTGCCGGTTTAATTCACAAATGGGATAATCTATTTCACAAAATTCAACAATTGAGAGGCACATGCCACCATTATGCCCTGCTCACCAGGACATATACCAATGCTTTCATACACAAACCACCGAAGTGGCAACGTAGTTGTCGGCCACTATGGGAAAATTTTCATCCCTCACCATAAGGTACCCAGTGTCCGCACTGGCACATACAATAACGAGCCACCCACTGGAATCCCATATCGGGACAAAAGACCATCGTCCATGGACCCCTGCTCGACTTGCGTGGGTGCCGGCCAGACAAGGCAAAACACACGCCCCTACAAGGCGAAACTACTCGAGATTGGGAGTATTCACTGGTGTGAGGGTCAACCTCTCATATCCCATCAAAACAATTTTTAGTGCAAATGAGCTTTATCAATGATCAGCAATTCCAAATATTATAAATACATATATGGCATGATCCAGCAACTGAGTATTTCTACAACAGTTTTTGGCCTCTTCTAGTTCCGTATTGTTTCCACCACAAACATGATTCATAATTCAATTTCAAATCTGGGTTCCATCAGGACCCTATCTATGAGACAACATAGTTCTGAAATAACCACTAAAACTGGTCTCAAATTCCATAGAAAACATTTGACTCAAAAATTCAGTTCAGAAATTCAATTTCAAAATTTCACAAATACAGCGGGTGCATTGGCAAGTTCAAAATTTAATTTTCAAACATACTAAGAACCAAACAACTGATATAGAAGGTCATCATCTTCAATTACATCTAAGGCTTTATCCCTAGCTACTCGAGCCATCCATAGGATACTCAGTCCATTCCATTTCATTTGTTTGGTCACTCCAGATATAATGTCTGTAACCCTCATGTTTACAACCTCTTCGGCACTCTGCTCAGTATTTATGGTCTAATAGTTGTGGGTTTCTACCAGCCTATGAACATATTAGTCACATAGGACTTAGGGCCTCTAATTGAGCATATACCAAATTTAACAACCAAAAATCATATCAATCTAGTAGGTCTCCTTACCCACTATATATTCATGCCTCAATTTTCACTCCAGTAATAATACACATAGCACTAGAGCACCTTATGACAATACATTGCACCATATAAACCTCATCTGGGTCATTCTATTTATGGACTTTCAATAATGGGCTAGCTCCAGGTATAGTCATAGATCCATCTTTCCCTATCGGGTATTCAACCCATAATTTCCAGGGAAACCTCTAGTCATAATCATATCTACAGCTATCGGTCCAATGATGAGACTGTAACCTGTGGCTACCGGGGTTCTAATTATCAACCAGTTCCATCGAGACACTAAGTCTCAATCATACACTTCTCAGGGAATATTCTATATTCAAGATCTTTCTCTATGCTGATACAACAACTACCAACCTCATAATACCCCATATCAAATAGGTATTATCCTTAAACATACCTAAAATAACATGCTCATGACACAACATCAATCAATATTATCAACGTTTCTACTCAATCATTCTTTCTAGGGAAATATCATGAGATTTAAATAATTCCCTAGTAGCTAGTAACCTCCAAATACCTCATTGGTATCATACTCTAGTGCCTCAATTCAGATAAATCAAATGCCTAAAGAATCACTTATTATCGGATCAAATTCTTGGGTTACAATTCGGTTTGTAGCAATCCTCGAATACCCAACCAATTCTTAGGTTCATCAACCTAATTCTAGAACCTCGACCATAGCCAATAAACATGCTACGATCATCATGATCCATAGCTTACTAGATTCAAGCACTATCCTCAAATAACCTCGAACAAAAATTCGTCAAATTTATTATTTGACTCTTAGAACCTCAACATAAGCTAAGTTGAAAAATCATATTACCTTAACAATACCCAATATACAAACTAGGATCACAATTCATTTTCTTTGTCTAAACCTCAAAACATTTGAATAACATTAACGTTATTAATGAGGTTCTAATTCCATCTCAATCCTTAATATCACAGGGGTAAATTATAATATCATTGTTTCACTCTAAAGTCAATCATCAATCCTCAATCATACCTAAACAAACATGCTGACAATTCCACATCAATCAATATTCACAGGGTTCATACTTTCAGGTATTAGAACCTTAATACGACCTTAATCACATTTGACCTAGGCACTCTTTCAACTTATATCATATTCAAGCCTATCCTCAATCATTATTGTATTCAGTCTAATATCCTTACAGCATCCCTAAGGATCACCATATTTCGCACCTTAAGGTACTCAGGCCTCAAATCAAAGGATTTCAACTTCCTATAATACTTCCCAGGGGGTCACCCATCCTGAGATTTTTCTCGTCTAAGCACGCTTAACCTCAAAATTCAAATAAGATCAGGGAATTTAAATCATATCCTATCTTGATATCAAGAGCCCTAGTAGTAGCAATAGAATAGGCATTCTCTGCCATATTATCTACCTCTAGAGTCTTAACTCATTTGAGCTTAAACGCTCTTCCTTAGGGTCCATATCACTACTACTCAGTTTCCACATATCCAAGATCATATCAGTACACTATTATGATATTGCCCAAAACTAGTTCTGATACCACAACAGTTACACCCCTATCGGCCTCGCCTTTTTGGGTAGTGTGATATCCTCTTACTTATTAAATCCAACTGTCACACCCTTCCAATAATATTTTACAGATCAGAGCATTATAGTGCAGCGTAGTGGCAAAACAATTTGGAAAAAAAAATAGTGAGAGAGAGAGAGTTCGGATGATCAAGGAAGATGAAAGAGGCACCAAAACTCTTATGTAAACTGATCATTAGACTAAGGTGAGCCTCCTAATCATTTTCTCATCTTGGTTCCATGCATTTGCAAAAGTTTTAAAAGTTTATGGTGCGTCAAACTCATGAGTTTGTGATAGAACCTATGACAGTTTTTGACATAAAAACAGAGGATCACATGCAGTTTATTATCAGAAGCTAATGTTTGATTATTATTTTTTGTGAAAGTTGGTTATAGGAGATACCACACTTCTCATCTTTAAAACGAGTCCTAAATCACGTTAATCGGATGTCTAGAACTCAAGATATGACTTTTCAAAATTGACAGCCAAAACTGGGAAAAATCTTGTTTCCAGATTCGGGTTTTGATTTCATGCAAAGTTTTGACAAACTAAATGATTTCCAATGGCTATGAAAATTTTCATATTTCAAGTAGAAATGATAAGCTTTAATTTTATATGTCATATAGGTCCATTTGATCTATATATTATGAGTTATAAATTTTTGAAGTTTGTCAACGAATTTGTAACGTTTTCTAGACCAGTAAGGATTTGTGGATAATTTAGGAGCAGTGAGCATGTATTTGGTAGAGTAAGACATTTTTTTAATCTAAAAATAGACTTCATAAGTGACACAAGGAATTTTGAACCACCTGATTTAGATATTTATAGAGACAGATATGAATTTTTAAAGATGATTGAAAATTCTAGTAACCTGTGAAAATAAGAAGTTAACCACACTTAAAATCATTTGGGACAAGTATAAGCCCAAAAATATGGAACATGTCCTAAAGGATATTGTAGCCGCATAGGATATTAAATTGTCATGACTCTAATAATGTAATCATATGTTTAGGGTTATGAGCTAACAAAGAAGAGGACAATTTTGAGCAACTTTACCGGTTGCAATTGGAAGAAAGGTAAAGAGCAGAACACGAACCAAAAAAGTAACTTTTCTCTCACATACTATGTATTTATATGCTTGAATGAACCATTGTTTATATGTGATGTGAACATGAGATAAGCAGTAGGGCTTAGTGGGCCAGTGAGTCCTTAGGTCACGAAACCTATTAAGCATTCATATGAGAAAGGCTGATGCCCTGTTGAATAATCAGCACTACGAGAATGGATCGATGGATCCTTTGATTGTAGTTGATGCTGCATATCATATTTATTTCTTAATTTTGAATGTACGTTTGATGGTTGACTAGCATATTCAGTATATGCATTTTATGTGAGTGATTAACGTTACTACTAGGACTCATTTGAATTCCAAGCATTTTTTGTAAAAAGCCTAATTTACTGTTACATACCTACCGGCCTCGTCCTTTCGGGTGGCGGATAGTGTGATCCTTTACTTATATTCAATTTAAGATTATTTTCCATTTTAATTTAAGTCATTTATCAGGGTATTAGCAGCAGAGCGTGCACCGATTTGGACAACAATATACTGGTAAGATAAAAATACAGAAAGGTAAATTTCCCCAGAGGGATCAAGTATAGAGTTATCCCGATGTTGATAACCAAAATAATTATAATATAGTCATCTGGGACACCAAAATATATATCCAGAAGAAATCACCAACATCTTCCACCACACTAATCTAGCTCTGGAGCCTTACCTCTGTCTCCCTAATTAGATCTAGATAAGCTGTCAGAGGGTTTAAAAGGAGCTGGGACTCAAAATTGAGACAAGCCATCTAAATGTTCATATTCTTTCTTACACTCAACGGTTAGAACTATATAGGGAATGGGTAAAGAATTGGACTGGATGATCCATCTGATCATCAAACTATAGGACCAAACATGCTAGCAGATTGGTTTGGACTAGAAAACGTCTTGAAGTAAGTGTTGGGTCGAATTGAGCCGCCATTTACCCAAAACCTGAAATTAAAATAAGAATGAGAATTGGTTTTTAGAAAACTGGATGGGTTTTGGACGACGAAAAATGGGTTGAAAAACCTAAAATAATTAAAGATAATTGACCCTCTAAAAACTTCCAATATATTTTCAAACCATTTGTAGACATGTGTTGTTATTTCGTTAAAAACTTCAGATATTAGTGGAGTTATATTGACAAACATTTTTTTGCAACATATTATGTTGATAATTAGACTTATTATGAATTTATTTTTTATATATAGAAAAAATTATTATAAGATCTCTAAGGAAAGAATGTAATCACCTAAAAGTCTCACAATAAGTGAGGAGTATGACAAGTTTTATTGTACAAAATGTGACAACATGTCCATGTTGCTTCTTATCATTGAGATTTTTTGGTGAATATTCCTTCATTGAGACCTCATAGTGATTTTTCCATTATAAATTCATATAATTATTTTTATTATTTTTTTAATTACGTATTATAGATCATGTTCTCCACCGCGGGTTTGACAAATCCCTATTTTTTCATATATTTTCATACCCTATTTGGGGATTTTGTCATAAATATTGAGCTTAAAATGTCTTTATTATGATTCATTGAGATTAAGAGTAAATGCATTGAATTAGAACTAAAAAGGAAAAAATTGTCATAATAATTAAAATTACTCTTAATCCTTGATTCTTGAGAAGATTTGATGTTGGATTATGAGTCTAAAATGCATTTCTTGGTTTTTTAATTGCTAGAGCATTGCATTGAATGAGTTTCGGTTCGAGAAAATATAGTAATCAAGTCTGAACCATTCATATGTTAATATAATTGCTAAAAAAGGAAGAGGAGAGAAGAGGATGATAAGGGAAAGGTAGACGTAACACAAGACACATAACAAAGCAGCACACTTCTTTCTCACCACAAAGAATTTAGCCTTTGGTCCTTCTTTAAAAAAAAAGGGGGGGCATTTAAATAAAAAATACAAAAGCTACGCCCCTTGGTAATTTAAAAATGATATGAAAATATTAACTATTTGAAATATGAGAAATACACTTCTCATGTTGTAGAAGAAGTCTATCCTCATGTCATAGATACAAAAAATGTAGGTCCCACCATTTCCGTGCTTGAGTTTTTTTTTTATATATAAAAAAGATGTGGGTCCTACCATTTCATGTGTGTATAGGAATCTTCTTCTTCTCATGCAACATGAGAAGTGTAAACCCCTTTAAATATATATCCAAATCTTGTCTAATAGAACTATATATTTTAATAATAAAACGACATATTTTCATGTTATTCTTAAGAAATCATATATTCATCATAGCTATAAATTAACTTAGAGAACTAAGTATTTAAAACATATGCATATCTTTTGAGAAAAAAAACTTGGTTAAGATATAAATTTCGCCCTGAATTGAGTTAATTTCTCATAACTATATTTGACACTGAATTGAGTTATAAAAGAGATAATTAACTCAGAAATTTATTTTATGAATTTATAAAATTGGTTTTATGCCGACAAAATGGAGAATTTAGTTTGAACATGATTTTAAGGAAACTTTATCTCATAACTCTTGGAAGTCATTGATTGAACTATATTTTTATAAGATTTTTCATGATTACTTTATGATTTTTAATGCATTTCCTAAGACATTATTGCATGATTAAACATTAATTTGAGTTATAGATATTCGTATTGAATTAAATATAATTAGAGGCAAAATGGTCATAATTTGTTAATTATTGATACAAATAATTTCTTGGACTTTTGATAATACCTTATGCTTAATCCACATTGTAGGTGTTTATAAAGAAAATTGCAGATTTTGGAGGGTCAGAATTAATATTTTGAAAATTGGGGAAAGATAAATAGAAGTCCCTATAATTTTTGGAAATTGCAAAATCAATGAAGAAAAAGGATCAGGAAAAAAAATACATAAAAGGGTCAATATATTCTGAAAATATATTTCAGCACAAAATGGTCCAAAACATTTTACTTTAGTCCCTCCAAGAACTTCTAAATTTTGCATAGTGGTCCCTAAGCTCATTTAGTTCAGATCGTGTCGTCTTCTTCCGTGATAGAACAACGCCGCGAGTTGATTCTGGAATATACACACACGATCACGCCGTGGAAGACAATCTCAGAACATAATCAACTCCACCTTCCTCTTAGTTGTTGGCGGCCTTTACCCTCACCATAATCACCGACGACCTAGGCGCGTGCCGGTTCATCATTGCCACCGTTTGGTTCGGAGAAGACAAAGCGGGGCCATGCAATATTGTTGGCAAGAGAGGAGAGCATGGAAACAACAGGGAGCTTGATTTCTGAACGAGGAACAGGGAGGTGAAGACTTTACCACCGAACAAGAATCACTACCACCACCACCTTCATTTTCTTATGTTGCTCCTTCCACCATTGTCGTCGGTGGAGCTTCAAAGACCACATCTGCGATCTTCACTTCACTCTCTCTGTTCTCTTCATCCTCCTTTCACCACCCAGAGGCTTCACCGCCACTAAGTCCACCATCGACCATCTCTCTGTGAATTCCGACAAGTCTTTCCAGTTGTAGGTGAAGCTTTGTTTTTCCGGCGAGGTTTTGCTTTTATGCTCCAAACAAGTTGCTGTTGATACTACTAAAGCTCCCATGAATGGCTAAGCTTTCAACGCTTGAGGAATGAGGATTTGGCTTGAGTTCAATAGCTTTAATGAGAATTTTCTGGAGAGTCATCTAGAAAGTGCTTATGTTTTCGAAATTTGGGAATTTTCTCATCCATAAATCAACTTGGTGACTTTAATTTATGAAAATAGACATATCAAGTTTTAAGTAGAAGCTAGAATCACTCCATTTGAAGTTGTATGGACCAAGTTATGAATTTTACGAATTCTCATAGAAGTTAAAGGTTGAATTTCTGATAAATCTTAGAATAATCACATAAGTTGTTAATTGTACATAACCTTCAAAGTACAAGTTTCTTTGGATAAATTGAAATTTTAAATGGTTGAGATGATATTTATTCCATAGTGAATAGTATCTAAATAAATATGTCCCAATTGATATACATCTCTAGTCATAAGAATATAAAGAGACAAGTATCTTGGGGTGGATCTAGAAGAGCTAAATATTAATTATGTTATTAAGATTAGATTGATTAATGACCCATCTCTATATAAATGTTAATTATAGGACCTGAGATTTGTATGAGCCTGAAGGATAAGCATAGTGATAATAACTTGATGGAAGGGGTTTTATCGATACGACCAACATGTAATAACTTTAATCTTATATTCTTTGTATAACTATATATATTTGTTTATTCCATGTTTGTATGTCCTGCCTGTATGAGGCTAGCACCTCTCGTGGCTCAATTGAGCGAAAGGGCCGACCATGGGGCCAACTTCCCGGTGGCTAAGCAGGACCTAATGCATTTAGTTATTTTTTGTTATTAATTTACCAAAATGTATTTCCTAGCGCTAAGGTATTTGAAATCATTTAATGATTACTTGTATTATAAGCTGCATATGGAATGTAGTACTTGTTGTATGAATTCGAATACTTTATATGATATGTGGATTACTCTGTTCTAGGTGATTTACTTCTATTGTATATGCTATAATTTGAAATTAACCTATTACTCTGGGATTCATTCATTTGAATCTTAGAACCTTCCATAAATCCAAGACATGCGCAATCAAGTAGACAAGGAGGAAGAGGCAAACGCGTTATAATCGCTTTACCTTAAAAACAAGGTGGTGGTGATGGTGCAGAGGAAACATTTTATATACCCCTTTCTGTATATAGATATTTTATTCCTTCTGACTAATATAGTATTTGGTGATAGCCGTATATGGCTACTGGGATATATATTTATGTAGATACTATGATCGGATAGTAGTAGAACATGTATGTATTGTATTGTTGCAGGATGAGCGCGTATATCACTAGCGCATAATGAAATGGATGAACAAGTTAATGATAGAGTACTAGGTTAGACATAATAATAATGAATTACTCTAATAATATCTAACCAGGACTACGGTAAGATGTATTTTAATAAAGAGTTTGAACCACTAAATAAATGTTTTTGAAAATTTTAAGTTTTTCAGGAAATCCCATTCGAACTATAGTTTTGGAAAATACAAATATGAATAGGTTAAGTTTTTGAAATATTTTTGAAAAAGGTTTTTACTTTCTAGGATCAAACCTAGCTTAGTGGTTTAATTTCTTTGTCAATTAATGCATTTGAAGCACACACTAACACGTGTTTCATTTATTCTTAATATTCATCACACCACGACAGTACATTATGATCTTAATACAAAATACATCATGACTCTATTCCATTTATTTATTCATTCCCCATATTCTTATTATTCCATTCTTACTCATCACTTAGAATCTTAAAACGAAAGATCACCATTATTCATGAGTTTCTTATGATCATCAATCGTAAGGTCTTTCTCCGACGTAGTTGCCGGGAGGATCATAGTTGCAGCCAATGAAAGTGCCTCCATTGTCACACCTCACTTTAGCACAACCAATGCGAACCGAGCTGCTCCTCACCACCCGAGTATAGTGCAGCACTCCCCACGACCAACGCACGAGTTGCTATTGTAGTCGTAGTTTTCCTTCTCGTCCACCCACATCTTCACGGCGTCCACACCACTCAGGTCCCCGCTACTTCCAGCGAGGTTCTCACCATACGCAAAAGCGGCGACTGTATCATCCCAAACTATGTTAGGAACGCCCACTTCTGATCTTGCTACGTTGTGGGCATCCACATAGTCTTGTGGTGAATCTTGAGCATAAACTATGAAAGGAAAGAGAAAGAAGAACAAGAAAGAAAAGGAAAGCTTGGATGAGAACTTCATTATTGTGGTTATTTGTGTTTGATGAAGAAATGGGAGGGATTGGGGGAGGAATTTATAGGGATTTTCATTTGACAAATTGGTATATTTTAGTTAGGGTTTTATATGCAACTAGGATGGTGGAAATTTTAAAATAAATATAAATAAAAAAGAGCCAACAGGAGATATGAGAACAGATAGAAATGAAATTCTACCTCAAGATATAGAAATTTAGTCTTTTACCACTTGGACCTTTTATGAACCGGTGAAATTCTATCTCGGATTTAGCGGTCTCCTAAGTCGTTTACCAAAAACCAACGGCGTAATTAGTGAGTACCGGATAATTAAGATAAGGCAGATAGTGCTAAAAGTGACTTATAGAAAACGACCGTGTTTTTCAAACCGGGGATATGGTTACTTAGATCAGATCATATTGCGAACCAGTGATTTTTACGCAAGAAGGCGGTTCTATCGGAAGTGATTTCCGTAATAGCAGTTGTGTCATGTCCAAAAATCTTTCGGATAGATAAGAATACCTTTAATGGGATCAAAAATATAATGAAACCCAGTAGTTTTAAAGAGAAATAATGGAACTACAAAACCTAGTTCCCGGATTTTTGAGATTCGGCAAAATTACGCGATTCGGACACCGATCGGGGAAACGCTATCGGTAAGTCATCATGCATGACATCATCTTCTTCTAGAAGGATGATGTCAGCACAAGAGGTGTATGGACATCCACCATGTAGACATCCCCAAACACCTCATACCAAGAATCTGAAATCGTAGAAACGTTGTTTTTGCCAAGAGGAACAACATTGGAGAAGTCCCCGGGAGCTAAAACACCAAATCTCTCCTTCTTTCTCTATTTTGTTTTCCCCTCTATCTCTCTTCTATTTTCTATGTTTGGGCCAAGAATGGCCTAAAGACAAATGAGGGGAAAGGGGTATATATAGAACACGGGTGCGGTCCAGAACGCACCACGTGTCTGGTCCAGAATGCACCCACGTGTATGGTTTAGAACGCGCCACTTGTCACGCCATGTGTCCACTTTACATTGGACCAACATAAAAGTATATTTATGCCTTGTCATGATGACGGAACACGTGTCATGATTTTATTGCGATGACTCAAAAGCTATGTTATAATGAGGGGACACGTGTCACATTTCCATTTGACCAATAAAAGTAGCTTTTCACTTGTCATGATGGTGGACACGTGTCATGTTTCTATTGGACCAACATAAAAGTGTGTCATAATGAGAAGACACGTGTCATATTTCTATTGCGCCAACACAAAAGTAGCTTTTCCTTTTGTAATCATGACGAAACACGTGTCATTTTTCCACTGAGCCAACATAAAAGTAATCTTGTTCAGGAAGAAAATAAAAAATTTACTTGCACTAAACATAAAATGTTCAAATTTATTCTTTAAACTCATCACTCTATACATGGCAAACAAGATACTTTGTCAGACGAAAGTACTTTATATCTATTGTTATTCCATCACAACATAACACACGTTTCATACAGAACACTATGGAAGAACATGCAATAATAATATGATATTATAAGCAAGATTTAATCTATAACCTTTGATTTACAATGAAACTTTCATACCTTCAAGCTACAAGATTCCCTTATTCTAAGAATTCTTATTTGAAGCAAATTATTTAGAACATAAGACCATCATCATTATCAATACTTTCCTTCCATCAATCGATCAGTAAGGTCTTTGTCCAATATAGTTACCAGGAGGATCATAGTTGCAACCAATGAATGTTCCTCCGTTGTTACACTTCACTTTAGCACAACCAACATGAATCAAATTTCTCCATACCACCTGAGTATAGTGCCCAAACTGTTTCCCAGTGATGCATGAGTTGCTATTGTAGTCATAATCCGCCTTCTCGTCCACCCACAGCTTCACGGTGGCTGCTCCACTCAGGTCATCGGTGCTGCCAACAAGGTTCTTACTGTACTTGCCACCAACACCTGAGTGGATTAGCTGGCAGTCAGCCTTGCGTTGATCAACATAGCTCTGTGCAAAAGTGGCGACAATATCATCCCAAGCTATGTTAGGAACACCCACTTGCGATTTTGCTGCGTTGTGGGCATCCACGTAGTCTTGTGGTGAATCTTGAGCATTGGCTATGAAGGAAAATAGAAAGATGAAGAAAGAAACTGAAAGTTTGGAATATAACAACTACATTATTGTTGTATGAGGAAAGTGGTTGTTATTGACTCAAATATGATGCCTAATCAAGGTGTGGCCCAACAAGAGGCAACAAATATTGCACAGATATGATGGCACAACATTTGGGCTTGGAGGCACATGAGGCCTAACAGTCCAAACCCTAACCCTAAGGTACACTGTATAAATAGAGGGTAAAACCCTAAGGTACACGGCTTCCACACTCTCCCTCTTTACAATTCTGCCTACACTATGCACACACCCCACTCCATTGGGTGAAAACCCTTATGTTTGTGCACAGTGATCTCCTATCCTCTTAGGTATCTCATATATGGATACTTGGGAGAAAACTATACGATCCAATATCAATATACTAGTCCTATAGGGCTATACACATGTGTTCTTATGACAGAACAGTGGTGAAGAAATGGGAGGCCGTGGGGAGGAATTTATAGGGATTTGGGTGTGGGAAAAATTGTCTAAGCATGTAGTTCATGGAACTAGTGATAAATAACTAGATCTTTTTGTTTTCCTTGCTGTTGAATCATAATTTCAAAATTATCATAATGGGTGGCGGACTAAGAAACTAAATTCTTCTTCTTCTTTTTTTCCATCGCTGTTGAATCATATTAATATATGGTGAAAGAATATTTTTATGGCAAAATTATGTATGACCCCTAGAATTTCGGATCAGCACATATAATCGCCCTAATATTTGAAATTTTATAATGAATCACCTAAGCATTTTATCTTCCCATAGAATTAGTTTTGTACAAGATCGAATCATATTTTGATGTGTTATTTCATGATTAATTTGGGATTTAATCATGTTAATTGGGTCAAAAATGTAATATTTGTGATTATTTTGGATTAATGAGTGATTGCTTGAAAAATGTGCTTAAAAGGGGTAAAATCATCATAATTATTGTAATTACTCTTATTCATTATTTCGTAGGAAGATTTGATGTTGGTTTGATTGGTTTGAATTGTAGGTGCTTGAAGAAATTGGACCAAATTTGAAAATAGAAGTTTGGGCTCAAGTTGTAAAAGTTGCAGTTTAGTCCCTCTATGAAACATTTTAAAGCTTCAGTTTTGTCCCTATTTAAACTCCTACGTTTTGACTATGGGCTTGAGGAGACCTTTGACCCTCTTCTTCTTGGACCTAGAACGCTGACTTGAGACGCAGCTGAGGGGAATCAAAATGAAAGGAAGCACAGCGCCGCAGATTGGATCATCCTTGATTTTTCACGACCACGCATTCGGACCTCACCTTCATACCTTCATTCCTCCACCTCTGTCGCCGGCGACCTTCTACCCTCCTCCCTCGTCAACCACCGTCGCCGGACTTTCTTTGTTCTCATCGTCTTGACCTATCAGACTACCACATAACTACCGTCGGTCTCCTCTGTTCCGCCACCATCTCCGTTCTGTAATCATTGCAATAGCTCCTCCTTCTTTCCATTATCCTGTTCCCGGTTTTCCTTTCATCATTCTATTTCGATTGCTCCACTCATTCACTTCTCTACTGAACCACTAGAATCACCCTTCTCCCATAATTCCTTCGTTTTTCCCTTATTACTTTCCATGGATGCTGCAATTTTAAGATTGGTGGTGACAATGCTGAGTTCAATGTGTTGCTGATTCTCCAACTCTTGGGGATGGATTAAGTGGTTGGAGTTCTAAAGCTTCAATTAGGGGGGAGTTATTTTGTTCAATCTAATTTCGCTAATTTTGTTTGGATTTCCTAGTTTTAGGAATATTGTTTTGTATTGTTCAGACTTAGTTTAACCGGTTGTATAACTTTGTGGATTGAACCTTTGTGATTGGATTGAATTTTGTAGCTTGTTGGATTTATATATATGCATTTCCTTATTGATTCAATGATATTGTGCTTTCTACGTGGTATTGTTAGATAGTATGATTGAATTAGATTAATTGAGTGGCGTGTTATCGCATTCATATCAAGAGGAAGCAAGTTGCATTAATTTAATCCTAATCACACACTAAGTGGTTTTTAACAATAACTCAAGAGGTAATAGTTAGCTATGGTAGTAGGAGCTATTATTAATTGGGAATATTGGACTCAAGTGGTATCTTGGGGTTTTTCATCTAGACTTAGTGAAAATTTATTCCAACATTTAATTGAACTATGGTAGTCACTATTCCATTTCCAAACGCATTCATACTAATCTTCATACTCCATTCCATTTTATAAAGAAAATACCAAAAACTTTAGTTAGGATTTAATTAAATTGCATTTGTATTTTAGTTTATTAATTTGAAAGTCAAAAACCAAATTTCCCCCTGTTTTCATGCCTTTTTGTCTTGAGCCTTGGGGTCCACAATAAAAAATAACCAAGGATTGCGTATAGGCTTGTTCTCTCTCTCGAGGAGCCTTTTATTGATTCCTAGATAATCTATATGCCATGAAAATACAATGAAAACAGGGGGAAATTTGGTTTTTGACTTTCAAATTAATAAACTAAAATACAAATGCAATTTAATTAAATCCTAACTAATGTTTTTGGTATTTTCTTTATAAAATGGAATGGAGTATGAATGCTTTTGGAAATGAAATAGTGACTATCAGTATATTACTAATCCACACACAACTTAAAAGTCTAGGGGGTTATCTATATATATCAACAAAAGTTTGAGGGGTTATAAGCACACAAAATAGAGTTCAAGGAATATATGATTGATAATTGAAGGTTATCTGTATGCACTTGAAAACTAGTTGAGGTTAATTTAGTTTTAAATGATAAGGGTTTTTTATACACAAAGATTGAGTATTAAATTCCCTAACAATTTATTTAACCTCCAGGCTAACCTTTGATATTTCTTTTGGTGAATTATTTATATATTACCGTTTATATTGTATAGATTTTGAGAATATAAAGGTTCAATGTTTGAATTTTCTTGTTCCGTATAGGCTTTGAGCCATTCCGTTTAGCTGGGAGAAGTGTCGGAAATAACACAAGTTTTTATAAATTGAAATCTCTACCCAGAGTTAATTGTGATTAATTCCAAACTATCCCTTAGCAAAATTAAATAACTAAAATTACAGTTTTTTATATAGCTATTTGACTAATAAGTTAGATTTAAGCAATGTCAGAGCAGGCTGTCAAATTTACGAGTTTAACAAACTCATAACAGAGAGCTAAACTCTCGTATTTTAAGTTTGGATTGTGATTGAATATGTAAGAATTTAACTACATCAACAAAATATAGCTATTAAATATAGATGACTAAATAATTAAAATACACAAAATGGCAATAACTTGAATAAAACATATTTTGAATCTAAATCTATGAAATTTAATTTATCAAAATTCATATTTTATTATACTCAATGCAGAAATTTAAGTTCAAATATTAAAATCACTAAACATGATTAAATCTAAAAATGATTATAAATTTTGCAAAGATCATCAAATATTGGATTATCATTAAAGTTCTTAAACTGATAATAGAAATATAAAACTATAGGATTAACTTTTAAAATTATATTTTTATTACATAAATACTAAAATATAGAATTATGTAATTAAAATATTATCTATAACAAAATATTGTGTAAATATAACATTAATAATTTTTGTAATTATTAATGAATGTCATTCTATGTTCCAGCCTCAATCCTCAGACAAGTTCAATATGGGTAAAGTACATTTTTACTCCCTTAACTTCATAAAGTATAATTTTGCTCCTATATTTCTAACATGGTTAACAGAAAATGTTAATGCAACAAACTCAAGTGATAACTGTGTAGTTGAGAAATTTTTTTTTTTTTTAAAATTTTTAATATAATATATTTAGATTATTAAACAAAAATTAACGGACAAATCATTTTAGTTTACCATCATTTTGGCTTTGTTCTTTGAAATTTTAAATAGGTGATTTTAGTCCATCAAGTTTACTCCGTTTCAAACTGTTAGTCCCTGATGTTTCAAAAATACTTGGAATCTGACTTAACATTATTAATTAATCTTATTTGGTACTAACACCGTTAAATATGCTTAGGTGGAGGTTGACTAGACAAGTTGAGGTGGAAAAATAAATTGTAGACTTATTTTTTTAGGAAAAAGACAGAAAAAGACTTTGAAAATAGAAAAAGAAATAAAAGTATTTCTAATATTCATAATGTCATAGAAGAAGTGTTAAACCTTATTTGTCATTTTTTAAATCAAAAGAAAATAACACAAATTAAATGCCCTTGCACATATTTTCATTTTAAAAGTAACCCCCACCCTGCGCAGGCGGCTGGCAGCATGTCTTGCCGGCATCTGAGCTCCGACAGGAGTCACTGTTACTGGAAAAGAAACAAGAATTATTAAAGAATTCATCATATTCCATTTCGTTTTAACAACTTTGTTTACACTATAATATGATTATTCCTTTTAGAAGTCAGGAAAGAAGCACAAAGGATAACAAGATGAAGGGGATGAATAAATTAGAAGAAGCGACCTAAAAATTCTGGTGTTCGTAGTTGCATAAACTAAAATAGAAAATACCATAGCTTGGATCTCAGTTTGTTTACGAAAGGTGGGGTGAAATATCTTTCCGCAGCCACCGAGACAGACCTCAAGAATCCAAGTGCAAATTGCATCATCGATGCCTCTAGCATGCTCTACTTGAAGCTCAACGATAATGGTTAGATACGTAATGACAGGCTTCAAGTTTCAAGTGAGGTTCGGCAACAACAACGTAGTATCCAGCCGAAGATGAGGAAAAGGATTAGGGCTTTGGATTCGCCCCAGCCAGAGAAAGTGAGGAGTGAAACATGGAGGTTTTGCCCTCCCACCATTGTCAGAATGGTCGAGCGAGAGAGAAAAGAAGGAAAGTTGCGAAATTGCAAAGTTCCACTTTTAACAATGTAGTCTTGAAGAAGAAATTGATTGGACGGCTGCTAGAGCAACTTCAATAAATGACTCAGCAACTTCCAATGGATAATCTATTTTCTTTGGTTAACAAAATCTAGAGATCGAGCTTGTACTGCTTTTCGTGATCACGGCAAAGGAAGAGCACAGGATTCTTGGTGCCATTAGCATTTCTCGATCAGTTCGAAAGAAACCCAAGAAAGCGAAGTGGCTTGATGGAAACTAAGTTTTGGCTCTGTTCAACTCTGATTGTTGAACAAAAAGCAGAGGTGGCTTGTAAGACACCATAGACTCGCTGGCTGAAGTAGATGATTAGATTCAAATCTAACACTAGCAATTGTCCCCCGTTCTTAGACTCGCTCACCGAAGCAAACAGCCAAACATCATTATATTTGATTAAAACAAACTTGCTGGGCGTGCCTCAGCCTTTTTGTTGTTGTTGTTGTTTTTTTGTTTTTTTTTCCAAGTGTCCTAATCAGCATAAGCTAACACATTCAATTTGCCTCCTCAATTTCTCCATTCAGCATAACATAAGCATATTTATGGATGTTAATGCCACATAAGATTACTTATTGGGCTAGGTCTGATTCTAAGTCATTTGGAAACTTTAGGGACTAATTGTTTGAAATGGAGTAAATTTGAGAGGAACAAAACCACATATTTCATACTTTAAATATCAAAATCAAAATGATTATAGACTATAAGACCAAATATGGTGTTAACCTAAAAATTTGGCTCCCTTAAAAAATCGACCAATTTAAAGGGGAGGGGGGCCAAAATGAAGGAGAGGAGATGACGGGTGAGAAGATTTAGTATCCTCTCCCTCCAAAATTTTAAACCAAATGAAGTAAAGGAATCATCTACCTTCCTCTCAAACCAAACACAACCTAAAGAATGAAGCAACAAGTAATCTTCTCAAGCAGCAAGAGAAGTACTTGTAAATGAAGGGGCAGATGGGTTATGCAGCAAGTTTGATTCAATGATTTACTCCTACTTCAAGAAAGAGTAATGAGGAAACTGACTCAATTGGAGTTAGAAGATTTGGAATAAGATTTTGAAATCGATATTTATAGCCTAGAGAAGCTAATTGAGGAAGAAAAGATACTTATATCCACTAATACAAAAACACTTTAATTAACAGAAATTTTGGTATTAAGGATTTATTTCCAATATTTATCTAATGTTCACAATTAAATTGACAAAAGACCAAATTACAAACAAAAGAGCGACAAAGAAGTCTTGTTAAGTTTATTTTCACTCAGTCCACTTTAAATATTCAGCAGAAATAGGCAACCACTAACTCACACGTGTAGCCTCCTATTGATTATTGACTCATTTGCTCATTTCCGGACAGCGCATAAGAGAGGAAACACGACACACATCCATTCAGCACACTACACTCCATCATATTTCAGCAAACAAAAACTACATTACACTGCATAACAGCACATGCAGAAAACGCTGAAACATTCGGACAACACTTAAGAAGACAGCATGTAACATCCCCATTTTTTATATGCATTAATGTGAAGTTACTTGCATACATGAATATTCATGAAGTCATGTGATAATGATAAATATTTATTTGCATGAAATACTTAGAATAAGATAACGATATGAAATTACTTGTTTATGGTTTAGGACAACCTTAAGGAAGAGATGACAATGGAAGTCAAAATATATTTCATTTTCTCTCTTTACTCGTGGGCAAAATGAATAATGGAAGAAATAGAGAAAAGAGCATACAAATTAAAAAATGCCTAAAAAGGTTTCACGGACTTAATCAAGAATTATAGGCTGTTGGGCTAAGTAGGAAAAATAATTCTTGAAGCCCAAGGAGAGGGCCCAATTCGCATAGAGAGAGGGGAGGATGAAGCAAAAATTTGCTCATAAAAAAAAGGATTTTCTAGAAGCTATTATTTTGAATATTTGAAATTTTATGACACTATCTAGCACATAATCTCCTTTTCATAAATGCAAGAGATATGTGATAAGAGATATAATCTCTTCATCCCTCTCCATTTTCAAAAATTGCAAGAGAAACAGAAGAAAGAAAAATAAAATAATATACCATCATTTCACCTAGGTGCATCATTAGTAGTGTAACACCCCTACGGTTGTAACCAACGTACTAGTGGTTATTGTTGTTAATATTCCAAATTGGAAATAAAATAAAAACATCTGAAAAAAAAAGTTGAAGAAATCATATAGGGAGATACCCCGTTGACCAGCGGGACCCACGTGGACCGGTAGTTGAAGATTGGATCGGATAAATGGAAATTTAGGGAAAATGAGGGGGGCTGATTGGGTGGGCCCAGAGTGGCGCCACCTAGCTCCCTTAATTATTAGAAGGTGACTTGAAGGGAAAGAAAGAGAAAAAAAAAAAGCAATAGAAAAGTCAACTGTGGCCCCCAGTGTCTGGTTAAAAAGGGGATAAATCAAATAAATTGGGAGAAAAAGGATAAAGACCGGGGATCTGATTTGTGGAGCCAGGAGGCACCACCCAGCCCTGGGGAAAGTCTAGAAGGCTTGAGGAAAAGTCAAGGGCAATTTATGGGTCCCGGGCAAAAATTGGTAATTTCCATAAATTTCGGGCTAACGTAGGTAATTTTCCCCAAATATATAGAAAATATCTAGATATTTTGGAGATGGGAGGTACCACATGTCAGCACCCCAAAAGCCCCTGAAATTCTCTAGAATTGCTTTGAAAGAAAGAAAAGATAAATCAGTATAAAAGTCAAACCGCGGGTCCCACGTGTTGGACAAAAATGGGCAAAACGGGAATAAATGTGTACAAAATAATTAGGGCAGAAGTGTGGGCCCTAAATGGTGCCAAATATTTTTTTGGACAGGTGGAAGTATATGGGAAAAGTCAGCAATAATTAATAAGTTTCTTGCCACAATTGTAATTTCTAGAAGTTTCGGGCCAAAACGGGTAATTTGCTCCAAAAGCAGAAAATGTCCATATATTTTGGAGGAGGAAGGCGCCACTTGGCAGAACCCTAGGGCCCTGGAAAATTCTGAAAATACTTGGGGAGCAAGTCAAATAATCAGATCCAATTTATTACACAAAAGCCAGAAATTTACACCTGTTAATTCTAACTTTATCGGATGAAAATTTACCTTTATAAAAAGGTATTAGGCTCCTCATTTTCACCCCAAAAAGGGAGAAATTTTCCAGAAGCAAGAAGGAGGAATCAGCAGCCACCATAACCAAGAACCAAGATCTCAAGAACATCCACCAATTTGCCGATCGCAGGTAAACACAAAAATTCCATCTTCTTGAGTTCTTGTTAGAGTGGTTTCGTGCACCTGATTAGGGCTTGGTGATAGGGTCTGATTCTGGAAATTTTGATGGTTCCAAAGTTTTTAAAACATGATTTTGTGTGGGGTTAACCTATGGTTTAAGTTGCCGAACTCAAAAACACCGAAAAACCTCTAAGAAAAAGGTTGTCGTTGAATCTGGAATTTCTGGCAGTGCGTCTTCAAATGGGTTTTAAAAAACGTAAAATAAATCGGTTTTGGCTGAAAAATTATGGATACAAATTACACATCCTAAGGTTGACCGTGATGTATAATTTTGTATGATTTGGAATTTTCTACTAGGAGATACAAATTGCCCAAGTTGGTACAGAAGCAACATGTCGAATCTAGACCAGGAGGTGTAAAAGTGGGTATAAGTCAAAATAAGTGTACTTTCAGGGTCTGAATGTATTTTTCCTACAAAATAGGCATCCTAATGGTTAAACGGGCATTGGTTTAATGTGAAATTTGTTTTTTTTGGAATTTACTAAAAATGATTGAAGTAGGAACAGAAACGCTGAATTTCTGGAAAACTTTGGATAAGCTCCGTTTTTGCAAATAAAAAGGATATGAACCCATATGGCTTTTGTAATTATTTTTCCTATAAACTAGACATCCTAAGGGTTCCGTTTACACTGATTTTGTTTTAATACGTTTTTTATAGAATTTATTAAAAATCGGCAAAGTTGGAACAACGATTCTGGAAAATTCTAGTGTAGGCGAAATTCATAGAGATTAAAAGTAGAGTTGATATCCATAATTGAAATCATGATATTTTGTTGTAACTAGGGTGTTAGTTCATGTGGACCATATCAAGAAAAGTATTTGCTAATTTCAAGGAGTGCCAGGTAGTAACTGTTGACTTGCATACTCTATGTTGCCCTTGCATGTTATGTTTGATCATGATGTAGGAAATCGGGTTGTGGTACCTATTGGACTGCATGTCCTTAGGATTCTGCTGCAGTACCGAGGGCATGTATGATCAGGCTATAGTGCCTATTGGACTGCGTGTCTTTAGGTTTCTACGGCAGTACCGAGGTATGGGTGGTAAGTAGAGCCTATATGACTGTGTGTTTATAGGTTGCTACTGAATCCTCATGGGGTAGGTGGTTAGTGTTTGTAGCCCTGACTACTAAGGCCCCTGCGCGCTAATTATACCAAGGGGCTTGTCTTGACCAGACGGTCCTACAGATTGTGCCAGAGGCAGAACATACATGTCAGATTATTGTGCCTGAGGCAGAATTATTTTCTTTACTTCTTTGATTGTGATTTGCATTGCATGCATTGCATACATATTGTATTTGAGTCTAACAGTTACTCTGGGGTTCAACTTGAACTCCAGACTGTTGTGAAGATACAGGAGTGAGAAAGTAGCAGGCGGAGACAAAAGAAGGTAGGGCAGGATGCATCGAGTTGAAGAAATAGGGAATGCTCTATCACTTTTTGTACCTTATACTTTGATGACTATAATGATTAATACTTTGCTTAACTGTAACTAACCCTTCGAGGATTTACTTTTCTGTAAGGTATATATATGTTTATCAGTACAATAGACTTGTCCAAACCAGATCATGTGCTCTGCTATGCTTACTCTGATATATAATCAAATGAACAAATAACTAAGGAAATGTAACTGATTAAAAGGGATCCCTCTAACCCGCCACCCGAAAGGGTGAGGCCGGTAGAGGTGTAACAAGTGGGGTGTGCAAGAACCAATGGGTAAGGGAAATCAGATTTTTATTTCCCCATTTCTTCCTCATTTCGTGTAGCAAGGATAGAAGAAAAGAAAAAAAAATGCCATCATTTCAATTTAAAATGAGGTGTAAGAGGCATTGGAAAAAGGAACCAAGATTTCACCCACACACCCTACATGTATCGGTTTTTTAGGGAGGGAAGAGAGAAGAAGGAAAAAAAATCTGAATTAGGAGGAAGATTGAAGGAGCAAGTGTAACAGGGGTGCTAAGAGCTATCAAGTAAGTCACTTTTAAACATTTCCACCATTTTTCTTGGATTGTTTGAATTAGGAAATGTCTATCACCTTGAGAATGTTTGTATATTTGGTTGGGTAGCTAATGAAAACAAGGAAGAAAGGCCTAAAGTTAAGGTCTATGGTCTAAAATGAAAGAATAAACCTAGTATATGGAAGATATGAAGTTAGAATGGAAGTTTGACATTTTGTGATTAAATATTAATTTTCATGCAGTTGGTTTTTCATGTGGATATGAATTTATTTTGGTGATTTTCAGGGTTTTAAAGTGTTTAAAATAAGATTTTGTATAACGGTGAACTTGGATCAAAATTTTGGAACCTTAGATGAAAGCTTGAAAAACGTTGGTCAAGTGTTTTGTGAAAATTCTGTGAAGTCAGCTGGGTTCAACTTGATTTTTGAACTAGTAAATGGACTTATAAAATTATGAAATTTTACAGGGAGAACTTAGACATATCAAGGATTATGTTGGTATATAATTTGTATTTTTATGATTTCTGGATTAAGAGAAATTAATTTTTGAATACTGACCCTAAAACCTAGAGATATTTTGGACCAGCAGTGGTGTTTTGGGCCATGGTTGAATTTTCGACTTGGTATGGCCCAATATAGTATTTTTGGTTGAAAATCGACATATTAAGGGTAATTTGGGCTTTGAAACCAATCCAAAATGATGTTTCTAGATTTAATTATAAATTCTTGAAGATCAGTCACTATTTGCTGGAAATTCAGAATTTGGACAAACATTAAGGGAATATAAGCTAATATTAAATTCCTTAATAAGAAAGAGATTTAGTGATTATGGACACATTAATTGGGCTTATTTTAAATTATCAAATAAAATATTTATTGAGGTGGATTTAATTATAATTATATTCTATTATTATTTTAGGGATAATTGTGATATTTTGTACCGAGGAGGTTATTTTTATCTATAGACAATTGCCAGGTAGTAACCTTAATACTCATATACTCTGTGTGACTTGTGTATGTATGTTTTACCATGTTATGTTATATACTTTTAGTTATCATTTATTTCCAAGCGCTATGGAACCAGAATATGTTGTGTGCATTAAGAGCCATGTTGTACGCCGTGCCCGGTGGTCTGTGCTGTGTGCTATTAGGACCATTACAATCTATGTTGTGTGCTATTAGGAGTGCTAGTTCCGGATTTTAGCTGTGTGCCTTGATACTAAATGTTGTGTTATTTGTTTATTTATGATTTTTCTACATGCATTGTTCATACATTTTCTATGAGATTAACGGTTACTCTGGGATTCAATTTTGAATCCCAGCTCCTTTTAAGCCATCTGACAGTTCATTTAGATCGGAGCAGGGAGATAGAGGTAAGGCTCCGGAGCAGGACTAGGGTGGTAGTAGCAATTGGTGATTGTTATTTTGGTTATTTATTTTGGTTTCCGGATGATTGTAGTATTTTATTTTGGCCTGCCAGGTACCATTATCCAGATAACTGTATATTAATCCCTCCAAGGACAAATTTATCCTTCTATATTTTTATCAGTATATTATTGTCCAAACTGGTGCATGCTCTGTTGCTTATACTCTAATGTGTGGCGTGAACTAACCTGGGTAAATAATTTAAAATGGAATATAAGTAAAGGGCCACACTGCTCGCCACCCGAAAGGGCAAGGTGGTAGGTGTGTAACACAACACACCACGTTTTCGTTAAGAAGAAAACATAGCATAAAATACTTTCAGCAACTTGCAAGGAAAAATAAATGCTTGACTTAAAAGCCATGCACACCCACAAAGACAGGCAGAACCTTTAAACATATATTGCGCTCCATTTAGTATTCAGCAAATGTAGAAACGTTGGAACATAATGGACAACCATAAGATTCATCAAGACACATATAGACACATTTAGCTAAACGCACTCTCGCACTCTCTCAATAGATGACAAATATACGCAGACACACCTCCACTCCTTCTTATTTGCTTCAGGCAGAGCACAGAAGAGAGTGACAGAAGGAGAAAACACAGAGATGCAGAAAAAGAGAGTGAGTCTGCAACTTTTTTTTAAAAAAAAAAGAGTGAGCAAGAGAGAGTTCGGATGATCAAGGAAGATGAAAGAGGCACCAAAACTCTTATGTAAATTGATCATTAGACTAAGGTGAGCCTCCTAATCATTTTCTCATCTTGGTTCCATGCATTTGCAGAAGTTGTAAAAGTTTATGGTGCCTCAAACTCATGGGTTTGGGAAAGAACCTATGACAGTTTTTGACATAAAAACAGAGGATCACATGCGTGTTATTTTCAGATGCTAATGTTTGATTTTTTTAGTGAAAGTTGGTTATAGGAGATACCACACGTTCTAAGCTTTAAAACGAGTCCTAAATCACGTTAAACGGATGTCTAGAACTCAAGATATGACTTTTCAAAATTGATGACGTGTTATTTTCAGATGCTAAAAGTGAAAGTTGGAAAAATCTTGTTTCCGTTAATCGGATGTCTATTCAAGGGTTTTGATTTCATGCAAATTGTTGATAAACTAAATGATTTCCAATGGCTATGAAAATTTTCATATTTCAAGTAGAAATAATAAGCTTTAATTTGATCGGAGCAGTGAGCATGTATTTGGTAGAATAAGGCATTTTTTTAATCTACAAATAGACTTCATAAGTGACACAAGGAATTTTGAAACGGTAGAATAAGGCATTTTTTAATCGATTTGGATATTTACACAAGGAATTTTGAACCACCTGATTTGGATATTTACAGAGACAGATATGAATTTTCAAAGTTGATTGAACATTCTAGTAACCTGTGAAAATAAGAAATTAACCACACTTAAAATCATTTGGGACAAGTATAAGCCCAAAAATATGGAACATGTCCTAAAGGATATTGTAGCCGCATAGGATATTGAATTGTCATGACTCTAATAATGTAATCATATGTTTAGGGTTATGAGCTAATAAAGAAGAGGACAATTTGAGCAACTTTACCGGTTGCAATTGGAAGAAAGGTAAAGAGCATAACACGAACCAAAAATAGTAACTTTTCTCTCACATACTATGTAGTTATATGTTTGAATGAACCATTGTTTATATGTGATATGAACATGAGATAAGCAGTAGGGCCTAGTGGGCCAGTGAGTCCTTAGGTCACGAAACCTATTAAGCATTCATATGAGAAAGGCTGATGCCTTGTTGAATAATCAGCATTACGGGAATGGATCAATGGATCCTTTGATTGTAGTTGATGCTGCATATCATATTTATTTATTAATTTTGAATGTACGTTTGATGGTTGACTAGCATATTCAGTATATACATTTTATGTGAGTGATTAACGTTACTACTAGGACTCATTTGAATCCCAGCATTTTTTGTAAATAACCTAATTTGCTGTTACACACCTACCGGCCTTGTCCTTTCGGGTGGTGGATAGTGTGATCCTTTTACTTATATTCAATTTAAGATTATTTTCCATTTTAATTTAAGTCATTTATCAGGGTATTAGCAGCAGAGCGTGTACCGGTTTGGACAACAATATACTGGTAAGATAAAAATACAAAAAGATAAATTTCCCTATAGGGATCAAGTATAGAGTTATCTTGATTTTGATTTACCACGAATTAATATGCAATATAACCATTTAAATTAAGAAACTAATTCTATTCTTTTTGATATTTTTAGAAAATTTGAAGAATGATTTGGATTAAAAGGGATTTAATGATTGAATGATCCTCGGAGGTCAAATCACAATTTACTCAATCAATAGTAGAATTAATATGCAATATAGTGCAAACAACTCGGGATCGTTACGTTATCAAGGAGCCAATTTATTTTGAATTCCCTAGATTAAACTAAGTGCTAAAAACATGGTTAGAAATGAGGTTTTGAAATTGGTTTTCTATAAACTAAAATTCATTTAAATAATAAGAAACTAATTCTATTCTTTTTTATATTTTTAGAAAATTAGAAGAATGATTTGGATTAAAAGGGATTTAATGATTGAATGCTCTTGGTAATGAAGAAAGTAGCTATCCTCGCTCAAAAGAAATATGTGAGTCAAAGCTTCATTAAGTCTTAATAAGAAAAACCTCAAGATACCACTTGAGTCCAATATTCTCAATCAATAGTAGCTCTCTATATACTACCGTAGTAGCTAACTACCACCTCTCGAGATATTGTTAGACACCACTTAATGTGCAATTGAAATTGGAATTATGTGATATGAGTCTTCTTTAAATTTGAGTGCTAACCAGACCCCTCAAGGATTACAAATCGACTACATTAACTAGACAATACCATGACTAATCAACATAGCTTCATTCCAACCACAAAGAAATTCAAACACATATAATCTTCAAACCACAACATCCAATTTCAACTACAATTATCAATATAATAGAGTTAATTACCATTAATCTCAGTTCCATAATCATGTATAAAAATTAAGAAATTCAAATACATAATTCTAGACTAATAGAATGATTGATAAAACTCCCCTATGTAAGCACATGCGAGCTCAAGCATATCTAATTCATCACCAAGAGCACAAAATTGCCTAGCCACTCATGAACTTAGCTTCAAGAAATATAGTCTCTCTCTGATTCAAACATCCAGCCATCAAATACTAATTAAAATCACAAATTAACACTAGAATCATAAAGCTTGGTGGCTGAAAGTAAACCCAAAAATTTAGAGATAGATAATAAATCAAGAAGCAAGAAAACAATGTTGTTGAAATAATTCAGAACAGGGGAGCCACGGTGGTCGCTGGTCTGAGTGTGAAGTCATCCTCCTGTGGTGGAAGGTGATGGAGGTGTAAAACCAGAGGGAAGGTTCGAATGTGTAGCGTGAATGAAGATGATCCAATGGAAGACGATGATGAAGACGTGAATCCAGCTCTCCCCCTCTCTTTTGGTTCAGTTCGGTGATGATGGTGGGTGAGGAAGGTTGTGGAGATAGAAGAAGGATGTGGGTCGAAGGTACTGAGGCATCCCCTTTTTCGTATGCTCGGCCGCGGTTACATTTCGGTTCGGTGGATCGAATGAAGACGATGATGGTGGTGGTCGTCGATAATGGTGGAGCATGGAGGTGATGAGGGTTGACGGTGGTGTTCACGGTGGTTGAGGGTCAAGGTCGATGGTTCTGTGTTTGCGTGGTGAAGTCGATGATGCTCAACCAGGTTCCAATCCGACAGCGTGAAAAATCCACCAGCTTCCTAGTCTCGTCCGAATGTGAAGCGCCAAACAAAACTCACGATCCCTCCAATTCCCCTCAGCTCCTTCCCTCGTCCAGGTCGATAATAGCTTCCAGGTCCAATCGTCTCCCTGTCCGCGACGCTGGAACTTCCTTTTTCTATTCAATGTGTCGGGTTCGCCTTTCGAAACCCCAAGCTTCATTAATTTTTTCGGGGCTCCATCCAATTCCCTCAGCTCGAACGCATTCTGACCTAGGTCTAATGTCCCTGGTCAAAACGCAGAGTTTTGACCAGGGACCTAAGTGCAAGGTTTAAAAGATTTTGTTGAGGGACTAAGTGAGAGGTTTCAAAATATTTGTGGGGCGAAATGTAATTTCGAAACATTTGGGTCCTTTTCGTATTTTTTCTCTGGACGTTTTCTTCACTCATTTCCAATTTTCAGAAATTGGTGGCACTTTCTTGTAATTTTCGCCTAGTCCTCAAAACATTAATTCTGACCCCCAATTAACATTTTCCAAATTCTTCAATTTTCTTCCAAAATACCTGCAATGCAAGATTAAACACAGTATAGCATCAAAAATCCAAGAAATCATTTGCATGAATAATTAATAAATTTTGACAATTTTGCCCCTAATTTCACTTAATTCAGTACAAATGTCCCTAACTCAAATTTGTGTTTAATCATACCATAATGCCCAATAAATTGCCTTAAGAATCCCAATTTAATTATAAAAAATCATATAAAAATATGGTTTGATCATATCTCGATGTTGATAACCAAAATAATTAAAATATAGTCATCCGAGACACCAAAATATATATCCAAAAGAATCACCAACATCTTCCACCACACTAATCCAGCTCTAGAGCTTTACCTCTGTCTCCCTGCTTAGATCTAGATAAGCTGTCAGAGGGCTTAAAAGGGGATGGGACTCAAAATTGAGACAAGCCATCCAGAGGTTCATACTCTTTCTTACACTCAACGGTTAGAACTATATAGGGAATGGGTAAAGAATTGGACTAGATGATCCAACTGATCATCAAACTATAGGGCCAAACATGCTAGCAGATTGGTTTGGACTAGAAAACGTACTGAAGTAAGTGTTGGGCCGGAATTGAGCCGCCATTTACCCAAAACCCGAAATTAAAATAAGAATGAGAATGGTTTTTAGAAAACTGGATGGGTTTTGGGCCTGACGAAAAATGGGTTGAAAAACCTAAAATATATAAAAATAATTAAAGATAATTGACCCTCTAAAAACTTCCAATATATTTTCCAACCATTTGTAGACATGTGTTGTTATTTCGTTAAAAACTTCAGATATTAGTGGAGTTATATTGACAAACTTTTTTTGCCACATATCTTGTTGATAATTAGACTTATTATGAATTTATTTTTTATATATAGAAAAAATTATTATAAGATCTCTAAGAAAAGAATGTAATCACCTAAAAGTCTCACAACAAGTGAGTAGTATGTCAAGTTTTAGTGTACAAAATGTGACAACATGTCCATGTTGCTTCTTATCATTGAGATTTTTTGGTGAATATTCCTTCATTGAGACCTTATAGTGATTTTTCCATTATAAATTCATATAATTTTTTTTATTAATTTTTTTAATTACGTATTATAGATCATGTTCTCCACCGCAGGTTTGATAAATCCCTATTTTTTCATATATTTTCATACCCTATTTGAGGATTTTGTCATAAATATTGAGCTTAAAATGCCTTTATTATGATTAATTGAGATTAAGAGTAAATGCATTGAATTAGAACTAAAAATGAACAAATTGTCATAATAATTAAAATTACTCTTAGTCATTGATTCTTGAGAAGATTTGATGTTGGATTATGAGTCTAAAATGCATTTCTTGGTTTTTTAATTGCTAGAGCATTGCATTGAATGAGTTTCGGTTCGAGAAAATATAGTAATCAAGTCTGAACCATTCATATGTTAATATAATTGCTAAAAAAGAAGAGGAGAGAAGAGGATGATAAGGGAAAGGTAGAGGTCCCACAAGACACATTACAACAGCACACTTCTTTCTCACCACAAAGAATTTAGCCTTTGGTCCTTCTTTAGAAAAAAGGGGGGGAGGCATTTAAATAAAAAATACAAAAGCTACTCCCCTTGGTAATTTAAAAATGATATGAAAATATTAACTATTTGAAATATGAGAAATACACTTCTCATGTTGTAGGAGAAGTGTATCTTCATGTCATAGATACAAAAAGATGTGGGTCGCATCATTTCCGTGCTTGAGTTTTTTTTTTCTTTTTATATATAAAATATGTGGGTCCTATAATTTCATGTGTGTAGGAATCTTCTTCTTATCATGCAACATGAGAAGTGTAAACCCCTTTAAATATATATCCAAATCTTGTCTAATAGAACTATATATTTTAATAATAAAACGACATATTTTCATGTTATTCTTAAGAAATCATATATTCATCATAGCCATAAATTAACTTAGAGAACTAAGTATTAAAAACATATGCATATCTTTTGAGGGAAAAAAAAACTTTGTTAAGATATAAATTTCGCCCTGAATTGAGTTAATTTCTCATATCTATATTTGACACTGAATTGAGTTATAAAAGAGATAATTAACTCAGAAATGTATTGTAAATAATTATTTTATGATTAATATGAATTTATAAAATTGGTTTTATGCCGGAAAAATTGAGAATTTAGTTTGAACATGATTTTAAGGAAACTTTATCGCATAACTCTTGGAAGTCATTGATTGAACTATATTTTTATAAGATTTTTCATGATTACTTTATGATTTTTAATGCATTTCTTAAGACATTATTGCATGATTAAACACTACTTTGAGTTATAGACATTCGTATTGAATTAAATATAATTAGAGGCAAAATGGTCATAATTTGTTAATTATTGATACAAATAATTTTTTGGACTTTTGATAATACCTTATGCTTAATCCACATTGTAGGTGTTTATAAAGAAAATTGCAGATTTTGGAGGGTCAGAATTAATATTTTGAAGATTGAGGAAAGTTAAATAGAAGTCCCTATAATTTTTGGAAATTGTAAAATCAATGAAGAAAAAGGATCAGGAAAAAATACATAAAAGGGTCAATATGTTCTGAAAATGTATTTCAGCTCAAAATGGTCCAAAACGTTTTACTTTAGTCCATCCAAGAACTTCTAAATTTTGCATATTGGTCCCTAGGCTCATTTAGTTCAGATCGTGTCGTCTTCTTCCGTGATAGAACAACGCCGCGAGTTGATTCTGGAATACACACACGATCACACCGCGGAAGACAATCTCAGAACATAATCAACTCCACCTTCCTCTTAGTCGTTGGCAGCCTTTACCCTCACCACAATCACCGCCGACGACCTAGCTGTTGTCTGGTTCACCATTGCCGCCGTTTGGTTCGGAGAAGACAAAGCAGGGCCATGCAATATTGTTGGCAAGAGAGGAGAGCATGGAAACAATAGGGAGCTTGATTTCTTAACGAGGAACAGGGAGGTGAAGACTTTACCACCGAACTAGAATCACTACCACCACCACCTTCATCTTCTTATGTTGCTCCTTCCACCATTATATTCACTCGCTCCATTTGAAGTTGTATGGACCAAGTTATGAATTTTACAAATTCTCATAGAAGTTAAAGGTTGAATTTCTAATAAGTCATAGAATAATCACATAAGTTGTTAATTGTACGTAACCTTCAAAGTACAAGTTTCTTTGGATAAATTGAAAATTTAAATGGTTGAGATGATATTTATTCCATAGTGAATAGTATCTAAATAAATATGTCCCAATTGATATACATCTCTAGTCATAAGAATATAAAGGGTCAAGTATTTTGGGGTGGATCTAGAAGAGCTAAATATTAATTATGTTATTAAGATTAGATTGATTAATGACCCATCTCTATATAAATGTTAATTATAGGACCTGAGAATTGTCTGAGCCTGAAGGATAAGCATAGTGATAATAACCTGATTGAAAGGGGTTTTATCGATAAGACCAACATGTAATAACTTTAATCTTATATTCTTTGTATAACTATATACATTTGTTTATATCATCTTTGTATGTCCTGCCTGTATGGGGCTAGCACCTCTTGTGGCTCAATTGAGCGAAAGGTCCGACCATGGGTTCAGCTTCCCGGTGGCTAAGCAGGACCTAATGCATTTAGTTATTTTTTGTTATTAATTTACCAAAATGTATTTCCTAGCGCTAAGGTATTAGAAATAATTTAATGACTACTTGTATTATAAGCTGCATATGGAATGTAGTACTTGTTGTATGAATTCTAATGCTTTATATGATATATGGATTACTCTGTTCTAGGTGATTTACTTCTATTGTATATGCTATAATTTGATATTAACCTATTACTCTGGGATTCATTCATTTGAATCTTAGAACCTTCCATAGATCAAAGACATGGGCAATCAAGTAGACAAGGAGGAAGAGGAAAAGGCGTTATAATCGCTTGACCTTCAAAAGAAGGTGGTGGTGATGGTGCAGAGGAAACATTTTATATACCCCTTTCTGTATATAGATATTTTATTCCTTCTGACTTATATAGTATTTGGTGATAGCCGTATATGGCTACTGGGATATATATTTATGTAGACACTGATGACTTCCCATTTTTAATAGATTTAAGATATATTTTAATATTTGTGGGGAGTCATCAATGCTAAATTAAAGGGATTTATTGGAGATTTTGATAAGATATCAATTTGGCACATTATTTAGGGGATTTTATTATAAATATCTTAATTTTAATTAAATAGAAATATTTAGGTTTATATATAAGAATAAATAAATTATAATGATATAAAAAAAAACAAGTTTATGTTTTAATTATTATTATTATTTTAAATATATAATTTTGTTTTTTTTTTCATAATCAACGCACAGGAGTTACGAGATTCATTGGAATTGAATTCGGCAACTCAATTGATTTGTGCCCCCAATGCAATGAAAAGTGAAGACCTAAATTGATTTGTGAGACACGACACCGTTTTTTGGTAGGCAAGAAAAAAAAGACCTAAAAGGATTTGGGAGATTGACAATTGGAAAAAAACGCGTGGAACAGGGGCGGCATAAATTGAATCACTCTCGCAGCAACAGAGACACACAGGAGGACGAGAAAACAGAGCAGAGGAGCGGAGCTGCAGACCTGACCTTCGACCTCCTTCTTCCTCTCTCGCCGGCGGCTTCCCTCTCCACCACGGTCGCCGGCGAGCTCCATCTTTACAGCTACAAGGAGAGATTTATCGACAGATTTGATCTCTACCTTTTTGTCCTTTTGTTTCTTTGATTTTGATTTTGATTTAATCTTGTTTGGATTTTGTTAAAGCCATGTTTGGCTAATTTTTCTTTGCAACCTAGAGTAGCTATGATCTTATAGGTGTAGATTAGACTTGTTTTTATTATTTAGTTATAATTAATATTAATTTTTGTTACTTAATCTTGTTTAGCTTTGTCTATTTAGTGTCTGATCATCACTGAATATGAATTTGAGAATTAAGATTTACCTTTACGAAGGGAATTTTAATTAAGCTCTAAGATTAAGTAATATGGGATTAGATTACGATTTAATTTGCGATTATGATAGACATATACCTAATAGCCCCATATAATTGTTGAGGAGTGTGTTCGAGATTTATTGCCTCTTGAGTAACTATGTTAGACATAACAAGTTATACTCAAGAGAGGGTTATAAGTGGACCGACAGGCACTTATAACTATTTATACTCGAGATTAACAAAATTGATATTAAGGCTAATTAATTTAGTGAAAACAACGTTTATGAAAGTAATAAGGGATTAGTGACTCTGGGTTGCTCATTTTATTATTGTCGTAGTTTGTTTATTTTAATTTTAGTTTAAATTTCTGTTCTCTTAATTAAATTTAATTTTGATTTGCTCAACTTAAACGAAGTTGTAAAATTAATGCTTAACCGAAATTTGTGATACCAAGTCCTCGTGGGAACGATACTTTTCTTATCACTTTATTACTTGGTACGACCCGTATACTTGCGGAGTTTATAGGCTTAAAGTTTTGCCCTATCAGATGCTATGATCGGATAGTAGTAGAACATGTATGTATTGTATTGTTGCAGGAGGGGCGCATATATCACGAGCGCATAATGAAATGGATGAACAAATGAATGATAGAGCACTAGGTTAGACATAATTATATTGAATTACTCTAATAATATCTAACCAGGACTACGGTAAGATGTATTTTAATAAAGAGTTTGAACCACTAATTAAACGTTTTTGAAAGTTTTGAGTTTTTCAGGAAATCTCATTTCGAACTATAGTTTTGGAAAATACGAATATGAATAGGTTAAGTTTTTGAAATATTTTTGAAAAAGGTTTTTACTTTCTAGGATCAAACCTAACTTAGTGGTTTAATTTCTTTGTCAATTAATGCATTTGATGCATGATAGGAGAAGACATTACTCTATTCTGGGCTCAGCACATGGGTGTTACAAGAAAAAAAAAAGTATGTTTAAAATAAACAATATATTTTGGTTTGATGGTCTCAATTATTATAATTATAATGATTTTTTTATGTATAAAAAGTTATAATGATTTTTTTAAAAAAATTATAATACTTATTTATGATATTGTGACTAAATGAAAATTATGTTTGATTTAAAGTTTGTTGTTGTTGTTATAATGTACTTATGACCAACTAACAAAACACAAAAACAAAAAACAAAACAAACTAATCGTTCAAGTGAGATCACTGTCAAGAAAAATAATATACTTACTCAAAACACACACTAACACGTGTTTCATTTATTCATAATATTCATCACACCACGACAGTACATTATGATCTTAATACAAAATACATCATGACTCTATTCCATTTATTTATTCATTCCCCATATCCTTATTATTCCATTCTTACTCATCACTAGAATCTTAAAACGAAAGATCACCATTATTCATGAGTTTCTTATGATCATCAATCAGTAGGGTCTTTCTCCGACGTAGTTGCCAGGAGGATCATAGTTGCAGCCAATGAAAGTGCCTCCATTGTCACACCTCACTTTAGCACAACCAAGGCGAACCGAGCTGCTCCACACCACCTGAGTATAGTGCAGGCACTCCCCACGACCAACGCACGAGTTGCTATTGTAGTCGTAGTTTTCCTTCTCGTCCACCCACATCTTCACGGCGTCCACACCACTCAGGTCCCCGCTACTGCCAGCGAGGTTCTCACCATACATGCCGCCTCCACCAGAATGGATTAGTGTGCAGTCAGCCTTGCGTTGGTTAGCGTAGTTCTGCGCAAAAGCGGCGACTGTATCATCCCAAACTATGTTAGGAACGCCCACTTCTGATCTTGCTACGTTGTGGGCATCCACATAGTCTTGTGGTGAATCTTGAGCATAAACTATGAAAGCAAAGAGAAAGAAGAACAAGAAAGAAAATGAAAGCTTGGATGAGAACTTCATTATTGTGGTTATTTGTGTTTGATGAAGAAATGGGAGGGATTGGGGGAGGAATTTATAGGGATTTTCATTTGACAAATTGGTATATTTTAGTTAGGGTTTTATATGCAACTAGGATGGTGGAAATTTTAAAATAACTTTTAACTATATTGCGTGGACAACTAAGAAACTATAGATTTTGGGTCATTAGCTAGCAGCCTTCAAAAGAGTACAACTTAAAATGATGTGGATAACTAAATAATAAAAAAATTGTGAATAATTGTAGAGGGTAACATTGATCCAATTTTAGGTACAAATTTATACCTTTACTCAATTTTTTTAAAATTAAATTTTGATATGATAAATATATATATAGAGATTATCAAGACGTGGATTCAAGGCAGATATGGAAGATGACGAATTGGTGGTCACTAGAGGAGGACGTTCATTATATATATATTTATTAACTAACGATATATATTTATTAACTAGCGAACGTTCCCCTCTGGTGACTGAATTCTCCATGACACCAATTTGTCATTGTAAGGCTACCTTATAGCTCTCGATTATTATTAGAGTTTATAAACAAAGACAAGGGCGGATTTAGGGGCTAGGGGTGGCCCCCTAAAATTATAGAAAAGGACCCAAAAGTACAGGAAATCATATTTCAGCCTTATAAAAGTTTCAATATTTTTATTTTAGTCCCTAATAAAGGTGTCATACAGGGACTAAAATGAAAATGCTTAAACTTTTATGAGGCTGAAATATGATTCCTAAAACTTTGGGTCCTTGTCTGTAATTTTCGCCCCCCCTTAATGTTATTTTCTCGCTCCGCCCCTGCACAAAGAGCGTTTGGTTTGGACAAATGAATAACTGATAAAAATGCAGAAAATTTAAAATTTCACTTGGTTTTGAAATAAACTTAATCCCTTCGGAATAATTAAATATATACAGTCATCCAAAATTTATAACTCCAAAATTAAACTTCAAAGTAAATAAATATATACAAAACAAAATGAACTCTTCCTTCAAGTTCACCTTTTTTTACTTCCACCCTACAACACTGCTTTCCCCTTCTTCACACTTCCACTACCTGCGGCTTTGTTCAAATCTAAGATTCACGAATGAATCTCATAATAACATATTAACTTCTATGCATGGAATATAAGTATATGTAACAAATAAACCACCATAATCAGGAATAACTCTTGGCCCAGAGCTTCAACCTCCATATATGTTGGAAAGACAAGCACAACCTACCCGGTCCTGTGCCTATCTCTCCAAGGCCCAACCCAGAACCTACCTGGTCCCGAGTCCCTCAGGATTTTTCAGAACACCAATCGTTCTCAGTTTTAAAAACCATACTGACAGTTCAGTGAGTTTTCTAGAAACATTAGTCAACTTTAAAAATTAATAACTCATGGCCCAGAGCTTCACAAATTACCAACTTTATATTTCCTAGACTCTCAGTGAATCCTCTACATGCCTAGGAAATTTCACCATTTTCTAAGAACTTTAACCCAATCAACTCACGTCCTTAAACTTTCTGCCCAGTTTTGATTTCCAGAACGCATGATCGTTTTGTAACATTTATTACTCAATGACTAAAGATTAAAAAAAAAAACAAAATACCCATCATTTTAAAGATATGCATGTCTTCTAGCTTCTAGAATAGTTTCAGAATTTTTAAAGAAGATTAACCCAGTTAAACCACGCTTACAAGCTTTCCGGATTCAGTGGTTCAAAACTGGCAGATTTGCCACTTTCTTTGAGATCGTTATTTTTTGTGTAAAAACACCTTTAAAAAATCATTAAAAATATTATTCCCACACAAGCTTTCATAGGGAACATGATAGGGGTCTCGGATTTTCCATATTCCAATTATTTCTTGACTTTGTGAGAACCTTCACTTCAAACCCTTTAATCGTATCTTAAAGCCACATGCATGTGAGTTTGTGTCTAACCAAAATAATCGGATTGACATGAAATAATTTTGCATGGCAAGAACCATTCAAAGTCTCAAACTAGAGTTCAAGTTCTTACCTTGAACCTTTGTTCTTCTTCTTCCTTATCCTAACCATGGCTGACCTTTCTTATGCTATTAATACAACACTAAAGATGGAGCATTAATGTGAGGATGATGATGATAGTACTTCAATAATTATTATTGTCTAAACACGATTTGATTAAGGAGTAAGGGGGAGTATCTTTAAGAGATTGTAAAAATTTGCACAAGTGCCCGACTAAACTTGTGAGGTTGTAAAGGCTTTTCTCTTGTGCCCGGTTAAATAAGGAGATAGTGAGGAGGCAAAGTTTTTATCAAACACCCAATTCACCCCCACTCTTGGGTGATAGCCGATTCTTCAGATGATAGCATGAAGGAGGAGAGGAGGCCGAGATAGAGATTAGAGAGAATGAGAAAGTGAATCAGTTTTGTATTTGTGTGAGTGTTTTTGTGCCACGGCTAAGAGGGAAGATGAGAGGAAAAGAGTAATTTGAGTTGAATATGTGTGTGCAATGCTACGGTATAAGAGGGACAAGAAATGAAAAACTTGATCTCATGTGTGTTGTTGCCATGTGTGTGTCATGCAAGAGGTCATATGTTAAGTTGTGTGAGGAGGTCATATGTTAAGTTGTGTGAGAAGAATTGACAAGTGTCATATTTATTGCATGTAGGTATGTGTTGGCAACAAGAGGTGATGCCATGTGTTGAACTTGTGCATGGCTTGTGTGTTGGCATTAGCATATGATGCCATGTGGTGTCTTGATATGAGTGTGTGTTGTCTTGGTTTTCATGTCTCGGTTCCGGTGTTGTTGTCTCAATTCACGTGTTTGGGTTTTGTTGTTGTTTTCTCGTTTGCGTGTTTGGGTTCCGGTGTTGCTGTCTCAATTTACGTGTGTTCGTGCCAAGTGTCACGTGATAGGGGAAAGGAAGACAAGTGTCTTCTTGCATGCAGTTTCACATGTCAAGCCTTGAGAAAATTATGCCATGTGTCACCTTCTTACACCTAATGGCGCCACGTGTCAACCTAGCTCTTCTTATGGTGACACTTTATCAATTACCAATGACTCCTTATTAGGCCATAATGATTGAGCTTTCTCTAAGTGTCCATATTACTTTTCAATCCTCTTTAACTGGTCCTAATTTCTTAGCTTGATACAAAGCCCAACTACCCTTTTCTTTTATTGACATAGGGTACCACACACTGATGTCATTTATTCCAAAAAACGGGGCTCCCCTGACTACCCTGGAAATGTCATGTACTCACCTATATTGACATATTTTTGCTCAACTAATTGTCCTATACTTTAGGACATAGTTGAATGGCATCTTTCCCTACCCAAATAACACCGTATAAGTGTTTTGTGCCATTCAACACTGGCACTTTAATCCCACGGCTTTACTTACTAGGTCCATTGAGCATTTATAGCCGAATTACTTAGTCCCCAAGAACCTTTCAATTTCTCGTTATTCTTGGGACTCTTCCCGAATCGGACTTAGCCGTTCACGTAATTTAGGGTTATTCTCAATTCTTAATGCCCCAAAATTTAGGATATTATAGTCATCTTCCATATCTGCTCTAAATCCACCTCTAGAGACTCAACAACAAACTTGAGTTTTGTTTTTTGTTTTTCAAAATTGGAATCTACCTAGATGGAGGTAGAAGGAAACAAGGAAAAAGGAAAAAAAGTTGGCAGTGTTGAAATTTCTAAATGCATCAAAATAAATGAGTTCAACAATATAAAATTCTTTGTAAGACCTAGGAATCATATATAGAATGTAGAAATAGAGAAATGGAAGATCAAAAAACTCCCCTACTGAAGCTACAAGTTCATGACATTTCTTCTTGCTACAAAGGATTGAGAAGCTTAGCCGCAAACACCCTTGGAACCAGCCTCAAGAAGCAAAATCACAATCATATAAACGCACCACCAGAAAAGATAAATTAAAGATTAAGTTGGGAAATTATGGGTGATGATTAAATTGGAAAAGAAGACAACAAAAAATTGGAAATGAAAGAAGCTCACCAAAAATTCTGTGATGGAGAAAAATAAACGATGAATCGGGAATGGAGAAGATTGGGATTGTTTTCGTACATGGTAGGGGTAGTGATTGCGGAGAATGACAATTCTCAGTGATGATGAGTGTAAGAACAATGGTGGTCTTGCGCCTGAAGCTTGCGGCATTATGGTCTTTGAAGTCTTGATCTAGTTTAAAAGTCGCGACCTCCTCTGGTCCAGCTACAAATTGTTGCTGTCTCTTCATCTCGATCACTTGCAACTGTTCTGTCTAATGGTGAGGGAGAGAGGTGAAGGTGGATTGGAAAGGTGTGAGGATGAAGGAAGAAGGTTGTGTGGTAGTGATGGAGGTAAGAGATTGAAGAAGAAGGTATTGTACTTGCTCTCTCTCTCTCTCTCTTGTCTATGTCTCGTTCTGTATCCCTATTTCAGGAGCTCCACTTGCGACAATAGTGGTCTCTCGCAACGAAATAGGACAATGGTGGGGAGATAAGGATTCCGGCGAGAGGTGGTCCAATCTCTGTATTCTCCTTCTTCCTACCAAGTGTTGTTTGGCCTTCTCTAGTTGAAAGTGAAGTCATGAACATCGGTGAGGTTGTGAATGTCGCCGCCGATGATGGTGGTGGAGGTGGAAGCCGCCAATGACGATGATGGTGCGTGGTGGTGAAAAACAATGGAAGGAAGGGAAAAATGGTCTGCTTCTTGGACTTGTCTTTCCTCCTATACCCCTTCCCATCCTTTTACCTTGTTTTCCCTTTTCTATCGTTGGATTAAGATCTCAACGGTCCAGATTTATCATATCAAAAAATTTTATTTTTATAATTTTACCTTTAAGATATAAAAATAATTTTTTATACAAGATATAAAATAAATTTGAACTGTTAAAATTATTTTTGTATATTTATGATAAAATTATAATAATATTTTTATCATATGATAAATCTGGACTGTTGAGATCCTAATCCAACGGTAGAAAAAGGGAAAGGAGGTAAAAGGATAGGAAGGGATATATAAGCAAAGCCAAGTCCTTGCTTCTTCAAGGTCCTTGCACAACGCTTCTAATTCATGAAAGTCGAGCAGGAGGTTATGCGAGTAGCCTAGTGATCTGAGGTATGCTGCTAATTTTTGGAACCAAAGTTCCAAAAATTAGAAGCATGTTTCAAAAATTAGAAGCAGACCTCATATTTAGCAGAATACTCGTCACGAGAAAAGTTGTCTGAATCATCTGATACGGTGTCAGGATCATGGCCAATCTCATACTTATCATTAATGAGATTAGCCTTCCTATGCATACTCGAGGAAGTAAGGGATGCAGGGATTGGGGAGGAACATCAGGAGGATAAGAAGGAGGTGGAGAATGTGGAGGAGAAGAAGGAGGTGGCGAAGGTGAAGGATGAAGCCGAGGATTTTTTGGCAACTCTTTAGTACGACACTTCATCTTGGTAATTGAGATAAGAAAGAGCGAGACAATGAATAAAATGTAGAAAAAATATTTGAAAATGAGGAGTTTAAAAAGACTATAAATGACGGTTTCAAACAATTATATTATTGCACACGTTGGAAGTTGAACATGACCAATCATACGTAGTGTAGAGTAATTAAATGGTACTTGATTCTCATGATGATCATCGGAGAATGATGAGGCACACGGAGTCAGTGTGGGGAAGAAAAAATATTTCAAAAGCATAAAGTTAGAATAGTTTAAAGTTTGGAAGACAAATTGCTTGAAAGTGTTTCATGATCATTATATCTTAAGAAACATCTTTTTTTTTTTCCCATTCATACATTACGGCTAATTGTTATAACCGTTATGAATTTGTTTTTGTTGAGATAAAGTTGAAAGACAAATTGTTTGAAGTATATGATGGTTGTTTCATAAGAACTATCATTTTTGTCATTCAACACATGAAGGTTGATAATTACAACCGTGATGATCTTGTTTCTATGAATTTTGCGTATATTGAACAATTAATTATTAGCGTTATATATTCATGCATGAACTTTGCTTCGACATGATGTTTATTCATTGTATATTTATTTAGTGTTATGTATATAAGATTATGTAGTAGTAGTGACTTCAACTAAAAGCCACAACAACATAACATCAATTATTGTTACCAATAAAATGCACCAATGATGGACAAGATAAAAATCCAATATCAATATAACTAAATCAAGCATTAAATTCAAGTGCTCAAAAATCATATAATCTCAGCACTCATATCCAAAACAACATTACAAATGCAATATCTAAATTAAAATTATATAATTTGTTAAAATATATATTACCAAAATTATAAAAGTAAATTGATTTTAAAAAAATTTGAAAGTTAATGACCACAATTTTTATTATTATATATAATTTAAAAGGCACTCAAAATTGGTAGTTATAATGTTGGCCACAGAGCAGCATGGCAGTCATATAATTTAATATAAGAAACCTATTAAAACCTAATTAAAAATAAGAATATATAAATTATCCAAGTCTCATATTGATAATTAAAAGTAAATCTCTGAATTTACAAGTAAAGATGTGCACAAGATTCAGTTTCCAAGAAATGTGCAAATTGCATTTTGGGGAGGGAGCATGAAGAGAGCGTATTGACATGATACGATATTTTCATGATTACTTATTCTATTAGAAGAATATAAATTTTAAAACAAAGGGGTTTTCAAGTCTGGCAACTAAGAATACAATTTTTGAAACTTTATATTTTTAATGAAACTACCCGCTTGATGGTGACAGATGAATTAAAAAATTGGAATTTCATGAAGTGTGTTAGGTGGTTTTATTTATTTATCTATTTTTTACTAGAAGCTTTTGTAGTTATTAAACTAACGAAGACAACAGGTAGTGATTACTTGTTAAGGTGACAATTGGAAATCAAATGTTAATTATTTATTGATATTTTAAAAACAACAGTTAAATTAAATTGAAAAAGAATTAAAAAGACACTTAAAATGGGACAAGTTAAAGTAAATAATATAAGCATAAACAAAAATATTTCACCTTGCACATTTTGATTATTCAATTAATTTTTTATGTTATTAATTTCAGTTACATCCCTCAACTTCTAAAATCTAATAACCAATTCTTTCTTCGTTTTCTCCACAAATAGCTCAACATGTTTATAACAGAAAAGTCTTGTGTGTGTTCTCGATTAACCAGAGAAGCGCATGAGAGATTCACTCCCACCACCTAACCAAATAGGCCGTCAATCTCTAGAATTTATTATAATCGTTATTGAAAGAAATTCTATTTATTAGTGTGAATGTTAATAATATTAGAAGAATATATAGAAATTTTATATCACAGAAGTTTCATGTCCGCCAACCTAGACTAGAAATTTTCAAACTTAATATTACTGATTAAAAAAATTTAATGACTAAAAATAAAACATTTGTGAAAAGTTTGCTTTCTAATTTTTAAATCTCATCCTTCAAGCCGATCCCACCATCGGTTTATTGACAGTTTATGACACATTTCACTATTCATAAGCCGGTCAATATTTTTTTGCCATATAATATTCGTACCTCGTGCTGCGTATAAACCATCAAGGGCTGGAGAGAAAAGAAAAATGCTGACCCTCTGAATGGCTGAATATAATAAAAACAAAGTGACCCCTCTGACATATCCCACTACATCAAGTAACCGTTTTGTTTTCATGTACGCATGTTAAGCCCCCCTCTCTGATGCTCCCTTCTTTTTTCCCCTTTCGCGCGGATTCAGTTCCATTTACCAATCTACAGTTTAGATTTTTTTTTTTTTTCTATTTTTTTTTTTAAAATATTTTAATGAGTATGAAATCTAAAATAAAAATAATCTCTTAGCTAATATTTTTTTAAATGATTTTTTATTTAAAAATTATCAATTAGAAAAATCAAATCTGGACCGTTCATCCCATCTGGACGGTCCAGATGAGATAGGTAAATAGTGCCTATCCAAAAGATATGCACCAAAACTAATTCCCTTTCCTTGTCTCTCAAATGTCACAATCATCATCTGTCTCCTTCGTCCTTGCCTCAGATTGAAAATTCAAAATTTCAAAAATGATGACGGGAAGGCTGCTTTGCGTACGAGCCCGTCCCCGACTTGGGGCTTCTCTCCCTCTCCGAGGGTTTTTTCTTGTGCCATCAGATGGAGCTTTCTATGGTGATTTCTAGTGTATCCCCTGCATCGTGGCCTTCCATAGCTCTAAGAATGATGTCTTTCTTCGGCGAGTAGGGAAATCGCGGGGGTTGGTGTGCCGAGTCTTGGAACTTATGACACTGTAAGACGGCCTCGGATAAGGACCTTCGATGGGTGCCTCCAAGGTCCTCCGTGGTGATTGATGGGTTGTGGTGGGAATTTCTTGGTCTCACAGTCAAACGAAGGGCTTTGGATGAGGAACCGATAGGTAACCCTTGTGCAACAATCTCTGATTCTGGTTTCTGATGGCTGACTCCAGGGCTCAAGGTTGTGCTATATAGGTCGAAGTGGGGGTGCTATGAACTCTCAGTGGAATGGATGTGAGTTGGGGTTTCCGATTGATGCAAGGATATCAACGGTTAGCCCACCGACACTGTCTATACCCATTATTACTTGCTTTCTGAACCACGTCCCATGTCTAAAATTCAAGAAGTACAATTACAAACGTTTATGTATCCATGTTAAAAGGGCTACAAGTTTCAATGGGATTTATGATAAATCCTTTTTTATTTTAAGATCCATGGATTCTGAGGTTAGCGTTTTCTTAATGTTTTTTTCTTAACGTTTTTTTGAAAGCATCTTTATATGATGTGATCTGATTAGTCATAATATGCGAATGCTCAGAGAAGAATGTCTGTGCCTTGAGATAGTTGCTCAATTCTATTTACTTTAAGGTCAATTTCTTCTGTCTCCATTTCAAGGGATTCGTTTTGCAATTTTATTTGAACACATAATGTTTTCTGTTAGGACATATTCTATTGTGTTTTTTGTGGTTTTCTACATCTACTCAACATTGCTGTTTGTAAAACCCTAAAATCCCTGTTTATCATAAGTGTTATATTTTAATAAATAACACCTATAAAATGAAGGTGAATATGTGTCTAAAATTTGCGTAATTTGTTAATTATAATTTTAGGCAAATTTCCTTGGGATTAAATTAACAAAAGGCTAGATATGATACCAATATTTGAGATCATGAAATGTGATAAAATTAGCACATAAAATGATAATTATTTATGGTTAAAATAAGAAAAAAAATGTTATGAAAACACTTAAACAAGTTAAAGAAAATTAACAAAAAATAATGGGCAAGTAAGCTTTCACTAATTAAAATGTTTGTGTAATTCTTCAAAATTAATCAAGGGGAAAATTAAAAAGCATTAATTAGGGATGTCTTAATTTAAGAATCAAGAGCCAATAAGAAGACAAGATTAGCCTTGAATGAAGCACTAATTATCATAATCAATGATAATTAATAAGAGCACATGTGATATGAAATAAAAATCTTCAAAAGTAAGTAGGATTTTTCTACATGAATGGAAGGCCAAGATTAAATCTAATAAAGCTAAATCTAATGGTCTTAATAAATCACACAATTAATCTTAATCCATGTGATAATAAGAGAACCAATAGGAAGCTTTGGTTGTCATTTATTAGAGACAAAGGAAACACATTTCATGAGCTAAGAATAAGGAGGGGGACGCATGGGCACATGGGAAAAGATTGTGTAGGATTTTACAATAAATATCCAAGATATTGTCATCATAAAAACACATGCAAAATTGGGAAAAATATCATCAATAGTAAATAGATATTTACCAAGCCAACTTGTTGGTTAAGTTAGGGTAAAAGGGAAGAAGATAAGATGATGTAAGTTTAGATTTAGCACATGGGATATTTAAATCCTTAATTGAGTCATCTAATGACATCATGATATATGCCCCAAAAGTCCACTTTTGCGTCTAGCATGTGTGAAGAATTATAAGTCAAGTATTCAAATATTATTCCATGAATTTACTTGAGCCAACAAGCAATAGGAATAAAACATTTTGCTAAATGAAAAGCATATTTAATGGCTAAATGGGAGAGAGCATGTTGGCACACAATGGAAGGAGGGGATTAGACTTCATAAAGTGGATTTTAATCTCATGGTTGTAAGGAAAGATGAAGTGTTGGATCTCTTGGTTGATTACAATTTTAACCCTTGAATTTTCCCTATAAATAGAGGGCTCTCCTCTTCAAATTCTTCACACAAAAATCAGTCTAAAACATCTTATTTTAAGATTAGAGAGTGAGTAGAGTGAAGTTCTTGGAGCAAGGGAGAAGGAGCAAGGTTCTTCAAGAGGTAAGTTCTTGAGTTTTGGTCTTTAAATTCATAGTTATATTGTGCTTTGATCTTGAATCTTCAAGAGTAGTTTTGTTTTCATGTTTTTGAGGTTAAAAATGAGTTTATTTTCGAAAATTTTATGGAAAATATGGTGGAGGAAAATTCTTGGAATTTGAAGATCAAAGTAGTGAAATTCTGGTAAAATGTACAGTTGGGAGTTTTTCTGGAGTTAGCAACGTTGAGTCTTTGATTTTATGAACAAGATGAAGTCATTAAATTCTGACATTTTTATGGCTAAACTAGACATCCAGAGCTTTCTAAATATACCTAATTTGTAGCATTTTGAGTTCTGTACAAGGAGATAAAAATCCTTGAAGTTAGGCTACGTTTTCTGGACGACAATCTGGGCAGCGTTGAGAAACAATTAAACTGGTAATGATTCTTGACGTTCTAGGTTCTGGGAATATTTTTCCTTGAAAGTAAACATGTCAAGGGTCATGAGGAATTTTGCAGCACTAAAAAATGATTTTTCTAGAATTAATTATGATTTTCCAAAGTTGCTGCAAAATCTACCTAGAAAATCTAGCATTTTGTTTTTAGAGAAAGTGTCGGATTCAAAAGGTCGGACGTTTGCAATTACACGGTGAAAGGTACGTTTGTATACTAGTAACTTTAACTCTGATGTGTCTTGTATGCTTATATGTGATAGGATGATTCATAGGGTCAGGGAGAGGACTATGTCCTGGGTCATGTACCGTGGCTAAGACTCTGTCTTAGGTCATTGTTTATGCATTCAAATTTATGCGGGTTATAGTCTTGATAATGCCGTAAGATTGTTTTCCTAGCGCTGAGGGAATTAGGGGCCATCGTGGCACTGGTTAGTGCAAACGTGGATAACATTACATGTGATGTGTGCTATGTATTGTTGTGTTGCTAACATTACATTTGGTGTGTGCTATGTACTGTTGTAACCTTATATTTGATGTGTGCTATATATGGTTAAATGTTGAAATGTAATGAATATCTATGATACATATATTGTTTTACTTGAGTATGAGGTTAACTGTTACCTGAGGTCTGATGAGTATTGGACCTCAAATTTGTCTAAGATTCAAGAAAGGAACCAGGATCCGAGAAGGCACTGATGGACAAAGCCGAAAAGAGGCACTAATGGATGAAGCTGGGAAGAGGTACCGGTCAAAGCAAATGCCGGAAGAGCTACATCAGAGCATTCTTTCTGGCAAGAATCTGACGAGGTTATTTCAAACCATTTGGTGCCGAAGGTAGGGCTGGTCTATGTGGTTCAGTCAGTAAGTCGCTGTGAAAGTCGGGGAGACTTCCACTAGATAGACACCTACCTGACCAATAGGTTTGATTGGCTGAGTTGGGTTCTATGCCCCAAGTCTACCTAAGGCTTGGTCGAAGATTGTATAGTTACATGTAGGAATTGTAATTATAGAAACATTTGTAGTATTGTATCACTTGAATATTCCTTCGGGAAGTTTTTAATATACCAGCTTATGCCTGGACATTTTTATATTAGTCACTCATCGTTCAAATGTAAGTGCTTGTTCTCCGTTCCGCATTACTCTGAGCTGTAGCACCTCAAACTTTGTTTTTTTATTTTATAAAACTATGTGTCCACACTACTAGAAATTTCAGATTTTGCTACGGAAAAATCCGTAGCCAAAACCCAAAAATCCGTAGCAAAACGTTTTTGCTACGGATTTTGCTACGGATTTTGTCCGTAACAAAATATGGCGTCGCAATTGCGACGGATTTGCTACGGATTATAAAATCCGTAGCAAATTGCTACGGATTATCAAATCCAGTAGCAAATTGCTACGGATTTCATAATCCGTAGCAAATTTGCTACGGATTTTTTCCGTAGCAAATTTTAATTTGCTACGGATTTATTTTCCGTAGCAAATGTTTGAATTATTTTACGGTAGCAAATTTTTATTTTTTTATTTATATTTTTAAAAAATTTTAATAGAAAAATTGAATACAAATAGTAAAATAATGTACCGTGAATATATTAACGATAAAAAAGAGTTTACATAGTGAAAACACAATATATATATATATAATCCGTAGCAACAAACAAATACAAAAAAGTAGGCTAAAATGAGAGATTGTGATCATCATCATCACCAAAGCATGGTCATCATCACCGGGGAGTCGGCCCGGACCGAAACCTCGTCTTTTAGAAGGGACATCATTTGAAGCTGCATCTCCTTCATCATCTCCGCCCTTTGATTCATCTCCGTCTCATCATCTCCCGTTCCGCCGCAACGCCCGCTTCATCTTCTTGTTCCATAAGCATCTGGCCGCCTCATCATCTCTTTTCCCGAGTTAGCCGCCGGCTCATCATCTCTCGTTCCGGGTCATCCGTGTTGCTTGCTCCTCCACCAACGACTTCATCCTCTTCGGCTCATCTACAAAATTGATTAGTACATTTATTATTTGTACTTCATTTGAATGGACAAGAGAATGAAAATTATCAATATCAAATGTATTATGTTTACCTAAAGGAACCCCCGGTGCGGATGAGAGGCGCTTTGATTGCTTGATCGCCGTTGGCAGACTCACCGTATCCAAAGACCCTCCTTTCTTGTCAAATCCGCCGGTAGCCTCAAAGAAGAGACTCTCGTTATCGGATATAGAGGATGAGGGGTCGATCACGCCGCGAGGCTCTCCCCGCTGCGACGGCCTCTCAAAGTTTTCCTACAAGCAAACAGATACATAACAAATAAGAAAATAACGTGCATAAAACAAGTAATAAAGGCAATAAATGTCTCACCGCTATTTGTTTCGCCCTTGGGTTAATCCATTGTCTCTCACTCCCTTCGACGTCGGGAATGGGTCCGCCGAAAGGTAACCCACTCAACCGATCCAGTGGAGCTTCCCTAGACTCTTCCTGCAAACGCAAATGATGACCTTAATTAATTACTTCAAAGTACAAAATATTCAATACGTAAATAGAAAATAACGTGTACTTACAACTTTGCGTCGATGCTCAGTAATGGATATGGAGCCCCCAAAGATATGACGGTCCGCCATTTTGGCCCTATTTTCCTTATTTTTCGCACTTATGGCCTTAAACTTTTCATTGTTTTCCCAAGTGCCAAATAATTCATCTTTAGTGTCCCGTGGAAGCCAACTGTCTTGCCTCTCGACCTTCTCAATGAATAGAGCTTTCGACGCACCAAAGACACCGCCCTTGTGGTTAAAAGCTTTTTTCGATTTTCATGATGCTCGGGCAATGTCATATGCTTTTCCCGAAAATCAATAACGAACAATTAGTGCTCCAAATTTTAAAAGTACTTAATTAACACGCATAAAACAAATAACTTACCAAGAACTCTGTGAACCACATATCTCGTTGCTCCGTAGGAATCTCTGTCCACGCGGTCCAACAATGAGTGTAGTTACGGAATATTTGGGTCGACATGAAAGTCGCCACCGGATTATCAGGCACAAATATGAAAACAGAGATTATCATGCAAATATTAGCATACAAACCAATCGAAAAAAGAGAATTGTAACATTACAGGTAACTTCGCATGACTTACTCGTTGCCTTTAGTGCAGATCCAAAGAAACCCTGTCTCAGGATCTCTTGAGCCCCAGATAGGTGTATCGGAGGAACTACCTGCTTCACCGACGTGGCTCTGAGGCGACGAAGTGTGCTAAGGAAGAAATGTGAAATATTGAAGATTTTTGTACATAGATGGTTTCAAGAAACTAAACATATGTAAATCAATCAGAAATGGTAAAGTAAACATGTTGTCCCCTTTGCTATGAATCGGGGAGTTAGCCGCCGGTACGTGACGACGATGTATAAAGTGATGGTGAAGATGACAAATATCCAGACGGGGACGACGAAAAATCAAATAGTGGCACCTCCGGGCCGAGCCCTCGCCTCCATATGGGGCGGTTGGCGTCGTCACCCCCTCTTATAGTACGGGGCCGGGATCGACCACCGCCACGTCCACTACCCGAACGTCCTCCTTGATGCTCCATCTACGAACACTTATAGACATAATGTCAAAAAATATAAAAAAAGAAAGATATTTGGTTAATATGACAAAAGTACTTACAAAGTATGTAGTATAACATATCGTCATAAACAAAGAACTAACACAAATCAACCGGACGATTCATGTTCATCGACATCTACTTGCATGTCCTCATCCGTACTCTCATAGTCGTCGAACTCGCATTCACTATCGAGAAGCTCATTTCGCCTCATCCTCATCGTCTCGATTTCTCATCGTCAATTTGTATAGGAATCAACTCTAACTCTACACGAAAATCAAAGAGATTGCTTGGTACTTCGTCATCGAAGATGTTTTACATGTTCCACATCGCCTTGGAAAGGTTCAGCCATTTGTCATTTGATTCCGGCTCTTTCGACTTTGGTATAATATTTCGTGCTTTGGTTTTAATAACTCCCGTCCACCCTTGGCGAGATGTAGGGTATGGTGTATAGTAAACTTGTTCCGCTGTTGAGCAAGGATGAATGGGTCATAACCAACCGTATATCCGCTTGTCCGATTGGACCTCAATATTTCCAAGTTTGTCCACTTTTGTCCCACGCGGACCGTTATCAAACCACTCACACTTAAACAGGGTCACCACCTTGTCCCACCGGTAACTTAACTGAATTATCTCAACTAACTTCCCGTAGTAGTCAGTCTCCACCCCGTCAACTTGGTCACCTCGACAACATACACCGTAATTGCAACATAGTATACATGCGTTCGCGTCAACAGTTGCAAATCGATACCCATTGATTATATATTTGTTGCATCGGTAACTGCTTGTCATTGCAGCTCCATAAGATAAACTCCACGCAACTTCATTGGGATCTGATGGATTTTCCAAGAAATATGATCGAAACCATTTTGGAAACTCGTAACTAGTGAATTGATCAACTTGGGACACCGGCATTGAAGGATTTCCCGATCGGACCCAATTAGAAAAGTAAGCGTAACAAAAAACTTAAGTTAATACTTTAATACTTACCGTAATAGTAAACAAACAAAAAAACTTACTCTAGGTACTTGGCGGCCTCTTCACAGTTATTTAGAATGTACCACTCAGCAACTCGCTTATCTTTTCCGTCAAGAGTTGACTTCCAACGTTTTCCCACGACTCGCCCTGGAAAATTAAATATTGACTTTTGATCCCTCGTATCACCGGCATCATCGTTGCGAGGTACCCTCTCCATCTTGACATCATTTCGGGGGATAATAGTATGACGCAAATTTTGCGGCCTCTTCGACTAGATAAGCTTCGGCCGATAGATCCTTCAACGTACCTTGTATTTTTGATCTTGTGCTTAAGTGTGCGTAAAAACCTACAATGGAATATCGAGGATATTTATAATCTAAAGTACCATGTAGGTCAATATATATATTACCTCTCAAACGGATACATCCATCTATCTTTGTTGCGGGCCCGCTACCTTTGCTTCGTAGGCCAAGTGAACGGGCAAATGTTCCATTGAGTCAAAGAAGCTAGGAGGAAACACCATCTCTAACTTGCATAGCGTTATGGGCATGCTCGCCTCCAGTGTCGTAACTTTTCAACATTAAGCTCGAAGCACAAATTTCTCTAAAGAACATTGAAAACTCCGTTAGAATAGACCATACATGGTTCGGTAGTGCTTTGAAGGCCCACGGCAACAATCTACGAAAAAAACATGACAATCATGACTCTTCATCTTGCTCAACTTCACCTCGTGCATGTCGACACATCTTTTCCGGTTGACGCATAACCGTCGGGGAGTTTCAGATCTTTTACCCACCGCAACAATTCTAAATTCCGCTCTTTATTGAATGTGTGCGGCGCTCCGGGTTTAGAAATTCGTCCAAAGTGCCATTTTCCACCAAATGCAAAGCAGGCCTTCTACAAATCGCTTCAACGTCCAATCTTGCGTTGATCGTGTCTTTCATCTTGCCCTTGGTGTCCATCATGGTGTGTACGAGAATATTGCAAAACACATTCCTCTCAATATGCATGACATCGAGGTTGTGTCTTAACAATTGATCTTTCCAATATGGTAGTTCCCGAGATACTACGTTTGTTTCAATGATGATCAATGCCGTACCCTCCGGGTTCGCTTGAAGCAAGCACCCTCTTCGACACTCGGAATGTGCCGACCTGTCCCATATTTCTTCTCCACTTAAACGACGAGGTGGATCGCTCGTTCAAAGATTCCGCGTGAAGTCTTTTCTATTTCTCCTAAACAGATGATCGGGGGTAGGAATCGAATCGTCGGTGCTGTCAAACCAACCGACCGCGATCGTGTTCTAAGCTAAAACCCATGTTTCGTTCAAGACATACGGGCATGCGAGCTTTCCCGACGTTTGCCGCCCACTCAACATCCCATAGGCGGGAAATCATTTATCGTCCACATTAAGGCAGCCCGCATGGTGAAATTCGACTTAATGATATATCATACGTAAGAACACCTTCACTCCACAACATTTTCAACTCGTCTATCAAAGGCCCGAGGTACACATCTATCTTCTTTTTTGGGTTCGACGGCCCGGGGATTAACGCATTAAGGAAGAAAACTCTCTTCTCATGCACATAGAAGGTGGGAGGTTGTACGGAGTCACAATGACCGCCAACGGGAATAATTCATGCCCGTATTGTTGAAAGGAGCGAACCCATCCGAACATAGACCAAGACGAACATTACGGGGATCCATAGCAAAGAAAGGATTCGCCTCGTCAAATTTACGCCAAGCTTCGGCATCGATGGATGCGTCACAAAGTTTTCATCCCTACGATGCTCCGGTGCCATCTCATGTGAGCAAGTTTGTTTGTTCGGATGCATACAATCTCGTAAGTCCGGGCACGGAGAGGAAAGTACCACATCTTGCTTATTGCATGACGGGTGTTTTTCCTTCCTTTCCCCACAACTTTATATCGTCATCTCCACAGAATTTGCAATTGGTCGCTCGGCGTCATCCTTGTAATACAACATACATCCTCCGGGGCGCAATGAATTTTTTCACATCCAAGCCCAAGCTCTTTCACCTTTTTTTTTGCTTGGTAAAAGTCCTTCGGCAAATTATTGTCTTTGGGAACAACCTTACTCATGATGATCGCATCATTTCGTTGTAATTCCTCTCGCTCATATGGTGATCGGTCTTCAAGCTTAGTATTGCTAGGGTAGCCGATAGCGATGAATATTCACTATTTTCAAAGTGTTCGCAACCTTCCCATAACGGACGCCGTGCTTCTTGAAGCATTTTATAGAACCTAGCGGCTTCGGATGAGGATCCTCACCCATGTTTGATGGTTGAGGATGGGTACCGCCTCCTCTCCCATGTATGACGGTTCAAAGCATGAGTAACAGGATCAAAATATTGGCCGATCGACGGTCCCGCGGCATCCATAACCAACCGCTCATATTGATTAAGGTTTTCTCGATGACTCTGTCCCCGTAATAACCACTCGGTGTCCGTCGGACTTCGCCATGAAATTCCCAACATTCATAATCTCTAATGAATCCCCTTTGACACAAATGAATTCCGACCGTCTCCGCATCTATAAATCTTAAACACTTACATTTGGCACACGGACACCGATCTCCCTTCTTGAATTATTTGAATTCGCCAAAGCAAATTGACGAACACTTCCAAACCCACCAAGAATGCTTGCGTTAGTTCTCTTCTATCGTTAGACGATTGTACATCCAACTTCTATCATGGTTGCCTTCCATACTTCCTAGCTAGTTCAGTTACTACCCTAATTAACTTCTCAACATACCACAAATATATATATATATATATATATATAAGTCGCCTCTTATGCCTACCAATTGCCACTTAATCAAGAAAGTGAAAAACAAACACATGCATTGAACAAAGAACATATTCCAAAGAAGCAACTGCAGAGAATGAGGATAGCACACCACAAACATGGGGACATACATGTGGAGGGGCAAACAAAGAATAGAATACTAAATATTTTGGAGTTTCTAACATATATGGGCTTGGTAAAATAGATTATTTATGTATCATTACCAACAAATACAAAATCATAATTTTATCCTATCAAAATCGAATCCAAATTTCTAAATTCCTAAAAAGTGATACATAAAATACTTCACATGAAATATTTATATACGTGTATTAAGCGTGTTTACTTGAAAAAAATCAATATCATAAATAATAATCATTACAGCCCAATAAAAAAAAAAACTCATATAAACTCCTACAAACTATAAGCATAATTCAAATTGATAAACAACTTGTAGATCATTATGTAATTAATATATTCAGCTAAAGGAAAAACTAAAACAAAAAAGAATACTTAATATCATGTAACTTATAATCTTCTACTAACATATATGTTTCAATTATGTAATAAAGTAAATCTAACATAAATATTTCTAAATAATTATATATAAAAAAAACAAAAATACTTCAAGCTAACACCGGTGACCAAAACGGAGAAGAGGATGCGAGGAGGGAGGGGAGGCAATGGGAGATGAAATCAAGGGGTCGGAGCTTGACGTATCTCGGACGGCCGGAGGCGAGGGAACGCCGGAGTCGGGGGCCGGATCCGCGCCGCCGGAGGTGAGGGGACGCGGGAGCCGGGCGGAATAAAGTGGGGCGACCTTGGGCGAAATGGGGGCGAGCTTGGGGGCCGGAGCTTGGGGGAACCGGAGCCGGGGGGCCGGGGCGGAGGGAAGCCGGAGTCAGGGGGCGGAGCATGGGGAACCGGAGCGGGGGGGGGGGAAATGAGGAAGGTCGGAGCTGGGGGTGGGGGGCGAGCTTGGGGGGGGCGAGCTAGGGGGGCGCTTTGGGAACCGAGTCGGGGGCCGAAATGAGGGAAGCCGGAGCCGGGGGCGAGCTAGGTGGGGGTTGCCGGAGTTGAGGGTTGCGGAAATGATGAGGGTTGCGGAGCTTCAGGGGGTTGCCGGGAGCCGAGGGAAGCCGGAGCTAGGGGGCGAGCTAGGTGTGGGAGAAGCGGACACGAATGGGAAGTCTCATTAATGAGACTTCCCATTTTGCGACGGACACGTCATCCGTCGCAAATTGCGACGGATGACGTGTCCGTCACACAATTGGCGGACCAAAATGGTCCCTTTCGCGACGGATGACGTCATCCGTCGCGCAGAAAGCGGATTTTTGTCGCCAATGTGCGACGGATGACGTGTCCGTCGCACAATTGGCGGACCAAAATGGTCCGACTTTGCGACGAACACCTCATCCGCCGTAAAATTGCTCACTTTTTCGTTCCTTTGCTACGGAGTGTTAAATCCGTAGCAAAGTCCGTCCTTGTTGCTACGGAAAATTTTCCGTAGCAAATTCCGTAGCTATTTTCTATTTTTCTAGTAGTGCCACCGACACACTATGAAGTATGGAATTTGTGGTGTTACATTGTTTCCTTTATTGCTTTATCACCAACAACTTATAGCCTTTTTGATATGTTGACTTCCAATGATGTTTCAGGTTTTTCAAATTGAGTAAGAATGATACGCGCATCAACCTTTCCATATTTGCTATTTTTGTGAGTCTTCAAATAAAGAATTCTTTTCTTCTTTCTTATCAGATTTTATACATTTGTTCATATAGTCCTAATTGAATTTAACGTGTAAACATCTATTTTTCATGCACTATCATGAGTCGGCATCCTTCAATTAAGGAATTGCATGATTGTACTAATCGCTAGAGCATAGTTGTCAAAGTTTTCAGAAAATAGAATGTTTACCATAAGACAACCCCTTCAGATGAGTTTTGCATTTCCATGGTTTTAAATGATGAAGAGGTGTATACATGCTTATGTGTTTAAGGGATCAAGGAGTACTAGCGAGTATGCCGAACAAAGCACTCATGAAAAATTCAGAAACTCCATCAAGGAAGGAAAACTTATTTGTTTGCTAATTTTGTAGTTACTCCAAATGTCAGTCAATATAGATCTACGAAGAATGCTTTTAAGTTAACTTTCACTTCACAAACATATGTTGTAGAACATGTAATCAAATGAAGAAAATGATTTATCTTAACAAATGAGATGGAATGAATGTTTGAATTGGTGTAAAAGTATGGTTAATCAATGTCATCTACATTTCTAATATGTACTCATTTATTGGTAGTGATGTTTTAATGTTCCTTTAAAGACAAAAAAGTTGCATCATTTTGGAAGTAAAATATGTTTGAGTAACCCGTGAAGTATGTAAATGGAGGAAATCACCAAGAGGGGGGTGAATTGGAGATTTTAAAAAATTCTTTTCATAATACACAAGCTTAGACAGTAAAACAGGGTAAAGTAGAGGATAAGGACAAAAGCTTGACACAAGAAAATTTATACAGGTTCGATCTAAATCCTTGACCTACGTCCAGTCCCCAGAAACTCTGGGATTTTCACTAACTCTCAAAATCAGTTACATACTCTGCACTCGAAAGTTATCCTCTCACTAAGATACACTCCCCCTTACAGGTTGTAAACTGATATACCTAATCTCTAAGTCCCACGACTTGAGATTTCTTACAATAAATGATTTCAATAAAGAAACTCTCTCAAAGAGTAGATGAAATAATCACTGGAGTACAAATGTATCAAAAGATACTTTACAAGAGATAGAAAACAGTAAGAGTAGTTGAAACTTGAATGCTTTTCGTTTTCTTTTATTCTGGTAGGTGAAGAGATTTCAATGCTTTAGCTTATATATGAAGGAAGCATTAAATAACTGCTGGAATTATTAATGTAACCGTTGGAAACATTAATCTAGCTGTTGGAGGCAATTTGGTCACTTCTCTCTTTAGTCTTCAATTAATTCAGGTGGACAGACGTTTTTAGTTGACTTCCCTTGAGATAAATATGTTGGAGAAGAATGTTTCCGTAGAGGGAAGGACGACATTTTACTCCTTTGTAAAGTTCAGAGAATGATTTGTCAAATGGGTGCAAGGTTTTCTGAACTTGCAATAAATGTGTTGACGTCACCTTTTGCTTTAAGCTAAATCCTCATTTAATACTCTTTAAATCATCTGAAACTTACTAACAAATTGATTAAAATAGTTAAGAACAGTAATGAATGATGATAAGAAGTATCTAGATCAAACATGAAGATTTCAAGCAGAGCAACACAAACTCAAGTTTGTTTGAGCAAACTGGAGTTTGCAACTCTTCTTTAGGAACCAAACTCGAGTTAATAAAATCAAACTCGAGTTTGCTTCTTCCAGAGAAGAATGTCACGATTTGAGTTTTCAATAGCATTTTGAAAATATGAGCAAACTCGAGTCAATAAATGACAAACTCGAGTTTGAGACTTTTGAAGAGAAAATATGTTTAAGTCTAAAAAGCTCAAAACTGGAGTTTCTAAAAGCAAACTAGAGTTTTCAAAATCACAAAATAGTTAGGGGCTCTCTACTTCGCATAAACTCAAGTCAGTTAAATCAAACTCGAGTTTCCTTAAAGAATGAAAATCTTTGAAAACTCTGCTAAGTACAAACTTGAGTTTTCTCTGCTAGACTCGAGTTTTCTCAAAATATGGAAAACTTTGAAAATCTCTTGGCCAAGTGCAAACTTGAGTTTGGCATATCAAACTTGAGTTTGCTATGGATGAGAAAGTGTTAAGACTCTCGGCCAAGTACAAACTTGAGTTTGGTAAATATAACTCGCATTTGGTTAAGTTCATAAATCCTTGAAAGCTCTATGTGTAACACAAATTCGAGTTTGTTAATAACCAACTCGAGTTTGCCTTTAACTTGAAAAACTTAGAGTACTCTCTGTATGAGCCAAACTCGAGTTAGACAATACAAACTTGAGTTTGTCTTATGTTTGGAAAACTTGAGCTACTCTCTGTCAAGTTCAAACTCAAGTTTGACATATCAAACTTGAGTTTGCCTTTGATAGTAAGTTTGTCAATTTACAAAGACAAAGTTAAACTTAAGTTTACAATTGTCAGTTATCATGAAAACACATAGAGAACTAACATTCTCCCCCTTTTTGATGATGACAATACTTGTAAACTAAAAACTCAGTGATTTTGAAAGATTTGAGCATTTTCACAACCTTGAACAATTAGAAGCACATTGAATTGCATATAATAAACGGTTCATTAGAGATAAGCAACAGAAGCAATAACAATTGAACTCAAAAACATTCATTCATTCATATTGTTCAAAAGGAGTGCATCAAATACATCAGATAAATTTAAGAAGCACATGTACAATGAACTGAATGCTCAAAACAACAACAAAAAATATAAGACTCTACGCTTCACTAAACTTCTCCTCCTTTGTCATCACCAAACAAGGGTGGAGCTGAGATGGGGTCTTCTGGAAAAGGGTCTACTAGTTGGGTAGAGGGAGGTGAGTCAAGTTTGATAGTGGAAGTGTGAGAGGGAGGTATGATTTCAGTGGCTGGAGTGGATGAGGCAAGTGGAAAGGTAGTTATGATGGGTGTGGTGAAGGTGAATAAAGGTGAGCGTTGGTCGATTTCCATGATGGCAAGTAAACCAGTAGAACAAGTAATAAAGTGTAAGTAGAGTATCATCCCATAGAGACGAGATACCGAGAAGTGATGCTCAACTGCTATAATAGTTGCGTGAACAAAAAGTAAAATATGATTGGGTTGGAGGTTTTTTGATTACGCTAAATAACAAGAAAGTAAACAGAATATTGAAGTCGTAAGAAGAAATCAGTAGGACAATAGGCTAAACTCGGAATCATTCTTAAGCATATCAATCCCCCAGTTGCTTCACACATTGCTATAGCACTTATATTACACAGCTTCCACAATGCTACAACATAGGTGCTATTTACACTGCTATTCAGCTAACCCACCACTTTAGTCAACCGAAGCTTCCACGTCTGATACATTTAATACTAACTTTACATCTCCCATATACCTATGGCAATTTTCTAGATAGATCTACATTACAAAGCAAGGTGTTATGGTTATGAGCGGTAGACCCATTCCTGAAGCCTACAATAATAGGTCAAGCCTTGCACCAGCCTGCCTAGCAATCACTGTTTCTTAGAGGTTTAACCACGACTCCCTTCCAGTAAGCCGAACCCACTTTTCTAGCCCTTAGCTCCCGCTAACCGACAAGATTTTAAATCACTGATAAGCAAACATAATTTATTTAATTAAGAACTAGCAATTGGGTTCATTCCAAACTTAAGAAACTATCCTTGTTCAACCATAGGAAATTTAGTTCATGACTGACGAGGGAAACACAAAACAGATAACAACAAAATGACACATGATCAAAAGATTAAAATGAAAGAAAAATAGAAAGCTTGACAAAGTTTCCAACGGCGTGGAAGAAGCCTTGTCATGTCATCACTCCACGTCTTCTTCTCTCTGTCTCACTGCGAGGAAAGATGCTGGGTTCTCTTGCGGGTTTCATGCCTTGTAAATTCTCTCTTTCTTCTTCCAAGTCTGGTCGGATATGAATGGGATTTGGCTCTCTGCAACCTTCTTAGAGTTGGCTTGCTGTTTCATTTTATAATCATGCTTTCTTACGGCGTAAGTTCCAGCAAGCTGGGCCTTCCTAATCTGTTTAGGTCCGATTGTATCTATCTTCCAATTTGTGATAGATTGATTCTGCTGATCCTGCGGGATTCTTCAAATCTTTTAGATCCGATCCTCCGCATTTTCTATTTTAATAAATCAGCAATCTACCTTTTCTCCTAAACCTGCATTATACTTCCTGAAACAATCTTGACAAAAGATTAGAATATATATGCCGCATAGCACTACGTCACTTACTGTGCTATAGCTTCAGGGATGCATTGTATTGCACTTCGATAAGGCTATCTTGATGCTATAGCGCAACATCGGATATATTATGCGACTTTCTCATAAAACCTCAAAAATTGCTTCTTTCTTAGCACATGTTTAGGATGTAAACAGAATTCACCCTTAAGTTCCCTATACAATGAATAAATGCCTTTTTGCTAGGATTACAAGCACTTAAGATCATATTCACCATACAATTCAGTCATAAAATACAGGGAAAACATGGCACAAATCATGCTAGGCATATGTTCTAGCGCTTCAACCAAAGGGATATTAATGTGCAACCGCCGTAGCATGTCAAAGAACTTCCGAATTACTTATCTTGACCCTATTTTTGTAGTCTTTGTGGAAAGGACGGCGTTCGGTTAGACACACTAGGTACTCCAATATCGCGGTTCTGTGGTGATGATGATGCTCTAGCACCTCTGTTTAGATGTTGCACGTGATCATTTAGAGCTGTGGCTGGAGGTAATGCTGCCGTTCTTCATAAAGGGGTTGCTCGATGCTCTCCCTCCCCTTCTTTGTTTGCCCAAATTGTGGATCATCAACTTCAGTATGGAGTTTGGTTACTCTCATGGGTTCCAGATTTTTGCCGCTTCGTAGCTCTATGAGCTTTACTTCCTCCTTTCCTTGGATTATGGGGACTTCAGGGTCACTAGACAGAGACTCTGAAGGTCTGTTGTTAAGGGCAGTAGCTAGTTGTCCCACTTGATTTTCAAGGTTTCTGAGAGTGACCTGCTGATTCTGAATAGTAGTGTCGTTCTTTGCCATATACTCCTTTAGGAGGGTCAACATAAAGTGTTGCGGTTATGAATCACCGCCCGCTGCCTTGCTTGCTGGGTAAACTGATCAAACCATATTTTTATATGAATTTAAATGATTAAATTGGGATTCTTAATGCATTTTGTCATAGTTATTGAGCTTTAAATGTGTTTTTTGTGATAAATTGAGATTAAGAGTGAATACATTAAATTAAGACTAAAAAGGGAAAAATTGTCAAGAAAATGTAATTTCTCTTAATTATTGATTTTTCGGAGAATATTTGATGCTAGATTAATTATTTTGATTGTAGATTCCTGAAAAGATTAAATCAAATTTGAAAATGAAAATTTTAATTCAAGTTTTGATCTTTGCATTTAAGTCCCTCAACAAAAGTTTTTTTTTTCTTTTCACTTAGGTCCCTGGTCAAAACTCTGCGTTTTGACCAGGGAAATTAGACCTAATTACAGATGCAGGAGCTGGGGGGATTAATAAATTGGGGACCCGACATATTAATTGGAGGAGGAGCACCGAACAAAAAAAAACGGGAGAGACGACTTCATCGTCTTTGAAACGCACCACCATCACCTTCGTTCCTCTTCTATCTCCCGACCTTCCCTCTCTTCACCGACCTCACCATCGTCTTCTCACCCTCACAGGACTGAACCAGAAGACAGGGAAGGAGCGGCATCGTCTTTATCACAGAACATTCACACTGTCGGCAGGGGATTTTTCATCATCTTCACGCACACATTGGGGATTGCTGGACATTAATCATTCGACCATTACCCATAGTCTTCTTCACTCTAAAAGGCTGAACCAGAAAATAGAATTTTCCAGCGCTGTCAGACCTGTTTTGGAGAAGAAAAAGGTAATAGAACGAGAACTTGGGGGTCCTTCATTGTCCACTCTCACCCACGACCTCTCCTTCGTCTTGCTCCGCCACTCCCTCTGTTGTCATAATTCTCTAAATCGACAATCATTCTCCACCAACCGAGAGTCCCAGAGATTAGAATTGAAGATTCCGGGGAAGCTTTGAGTTTTTCATGGCTAGTTCATTTTCACAGATTGTGTGGGGTTCTCTGATTGCTATGAGTGGCTAAACCCTTTGCTTCTTGGTGATGAAGATTTGTGGTTTGAGCTTTTGTGCTTCAATAGGGAGTTCTTTAATTTAATCTTTTGCTTAGACTATTTAATTGATTTCCTTATTTAAGTTAATCATTATTTAGTTATGAGACTTGGATTGCTGTTATGTGTCCATGTGGATTGATTTTTGTAGTTTAAATTGGATGAAGTATTTTGATTTTTAAATCTCCATATTTCTTTAAATGCTTGATTTAATTATGTTTGTTGTGTCATGTTTATGAATGGTAAACATAGTTGATTATATCTCTTGAATGGTTCGTCAGAACATTCTAATTGAGAAGAACAATTTGCATCATTCGAATTTCAATTACACATTAAGTGGGTTTTAACAATATTTCAAGAGGTAGTAATTTGCTATGTTTGTAGGAGCTACTATTAATTGAAATTATTGGACTCAAGTGTTATCTTGAGGTTGTTTTTTAGACTTAATGGAATTTGAACTCCCAAATATATTTTAGCGAGGATAGCCATCTTCTTCATTACCAAGAGCATTCATCATTAATCTCTTTTAATCCAAAGCATTTTTCACTATTTTCCAAAAATACCAAAAAGAATATAATTAGTTGCATTATACCTGGTGGGTTTGATGGTCTGTATGGGAATTGCGGGCCTGATGATTGTCCAGCTGCTTGTTGACCTTGAGAACTCCATGAGAAATTTGGGTGTTGCCTCCATCCTGGGTTGTATGTGTTAGAGTACGGATTGTTGGTGTTACTTCCCCTGTTAAAGTTATTGACGAAGTTGACAGACTTAGGGTTGGCAGAGCATTGAGAATAAGAGTGCTTTCCACCACAGTACACACAGGCTACCTGAGATGGATGCAATAATGTGTTGCTTGAAGGAACCGTCAGTCCTTTCACCATATTAGTTAAAGATGATACCTGAGCAGTAAGTGCAGTCATGGCATCCAATTCATGGATCCCAGAAACGGTTCTGGATGGTGTGGCCCGGTCTGCTTGCCACTGGTGGCTATTGATAGCCATGCGTTCCAGCAGGTCATGGGCTTCTTCATACGATTTCATCAAGATGGATCCTCTAGATGAGGCATCTACGATTGATCGAGTTTGTCCATTGAGACCTTTGTAGAATATTTCTAACTGAACCCACTCGCATAGTCCATGCTGTGGGCACCTTCAGAGGAGGTCCTTAAATCTGTCGCATGCTTCATATGTGGATTCACCAGTCTTTTGCTGGAAATTACTGATATCTCCTCTGAGTTGGGCGTTCTTGGTAGGTGGGAAGAACTTGAGCAAGAATTTGCTTCCCAAATCGTTTCAGGAAGTGATTGAGTTTGCTGGTAACTTGTTGAGCCATGTCCAAGTTTTGTCCCGAAGAGAAAATGGAAATAATTAAACTCGAATTGCATCAGGCGTGACTCCTGGGATAACGAACGAGTCATACACCTCCATGAAGGCCTTGAGGTGTAAGTGGGGGTCTTCAGATGGGAGTCCTCCAAATTGGCCGGTTGCATTCAGCATCTGAATCATAACACCTTTAATTACAAAGTGTCCCGCATTCAAGGTTGATGGTGTGATGACCAAATTCAATTTGCTCAAATATGGAATCCCAAATTCCATGATAGCTTTTGTTCCTTCTGAATTTGGAGGGGACGGGACCTGATTGTCCATATTGATCACGTTTGGCTCCCTTCGATCCTGATCATGATTGACAGGCATATCTGCCATGTCTGCGGGGTCAAAGAGTTGACTTCTTCACTTCTGCTTCCTGCGCCTTTGCTTGTAAGTACGTTCGATTTCAAGATCGTAAGGATCTAGGTTGGCTGAAGGCGAGTTGCGCATGCACTACAGAATGTACCTAAAAATCAAGAGAAGGGAAGGGTGAGCTTTTTCAGATAAATCACAACTATTAAGCAAAAGGGACGTCATTACTAGAGGTATCTACAGTCCCCGGCAATGGCGCCAAAAACTTGTTGGTCGATTTCCTTGATGGGCAAGTGAACTAGTCGAACAAGTAATAAAGTTTAAGTAGAGTATCGTCCCACAGAGACTGATATACCAAGAAGTGACGCTCAACTGCTTGTAGTTGCATGAACAGAAAGTAAAATATGATTGGGTTGGAGGTTTTTGTGATTACGCTAAATAACAAGAAAGTAAACAGAATATTGAAGTCGTAAGAAGAAATCAGTAGGAGAATAGGCTGAACTCGGAATCATTCTTAAGCATATCAATCCCTTACTTGCTTCACACATTTCTTTAGCACTTATACTGCATAGCTTTCGCAATGCTACAACATAAGTTCTATTTACACTGCTATTAAGCTAACCCACAACTATAGTCTACCTAAGCTTCCGTGTCCGATACATTTATTACTAACTTTATTTCTCTCATATGTCTATGGCAATTTTCTAGTTAGATCTACATTACAAAGCAAGGTGTTATGGTTATGAGCAGTAGACTCATTCCTGAAGCCTACAATAATAGGTCAAGCCTTGTACCAGCTTGCCTAGCAATTACTGTTTCTCAGAGGTCTAACCCCGACTCCCTTCCAGTAAGTCGAGGCCACTAATCTAGTTCTTAGCTTCCGCTAACCGACAAGAATTTAAATCACTGATAAGCAAATTGAATTTATTTAATTAAGACCTAGCAATTGGGTTCATTCCAAACTTAAGAAATCATCCTCGTTCAGCCATAGGAAATTTAGTTCATGACTGACGAGGGAAACACAAAATAGATAACAACAAAATGACCCATGATCAAAAGATTATAATGAAAGAAAAATAGAAAGCTTGATGAAGTTTCCGATGCCGTGGAAGTAGCCCTGTCACGTCACTACTCCACGTCTTCTTCTCTACGTCTCACTGCGAGGAAAGATGTTGGGTTCTCTTGCGGGTTTCGTGCCTTGTAAATTTTCTCTTTCTTCTTCCAAGTCTGGCCGGATATGAATGGGATTTGGCTCTCTGCGACCTTCTTAGGGTTGGCTTGCTGTTTCATTTTATAATCAGGCTTTCTTACAACGTAAGTTCGAGCAAGCTGAGCCTTCCTAATTTGTCGATGTCCGATTGTATCTATCTTCCAATTTGTGATAGATTGATTCTGTTGATCCTGCAGGGTTCTTCAAATCTTTTAGATCCGATCCTCCACATCTTCTATTTTAATACATCAGCAATCTACCTTTTTCTACTCAACCTGTATTATACTTCTTGAAACAATCTTAACAAAATATTAGAATATATATGTCAAATAGCACTGCATCACTTACTATGCTATAGCTTTAGGATGCATTATATTGCACTTCGATAAGGTTGTCCTGATGCTATGGCGCAATATCGGTTATGTTATGCGACTTTCTCATAAAACCTCAAAAATTGATTCTTTCTTAGCACATGTTTAGGATGTAAACAAAATTTGTTGGTTATGATTAGTTTTGATGATGTCTTATATAGATGCCATTCTTAAGAGCAAAAAAGGTTGCACACTACATTTACATTATGCTTTGACTAATTCTTATATTGAATGTAGATGCAAAGTTTAATAATGGAGATTGATCAAGGAAGTAGATTGAAGAAAGAAGTTCTTGCACATAATATAATGGGAATATCAGAATGTCAAGGAAGCAAGAAGCTATCAAAGGATTTTGGGAATAATAAGAAGAAGAGGATATTGAAGAAGGTAGAAGTTGTAAAGAATGATCAGTCCAAGTTAAATGAGGAAGAATGATCAAGTTGGGAGATGAAAGAAGGAAAAACTTGTTGAATGGAATGAAGATATCATTATTCAAGTTCTTATATTGATGCTAGAAGTCTCCAAGATCATATGGAAGTTGGAATGGCTCAATTCAGTGTTAAATCAAGCAAATATGAGGTTCAGGATGATAAAACTCGAGTTTTGGACACAAAACTCGAGTTTGGAACTCAAACCTTGAGTTTTGGAACTCAAAACTCGAGTTTAGAAGAATTGGACTGAGAAAACTCGAGGTGGCCATCAAAACTCAAGTTTTCAAGTGTCTTCAGCGTCTCTGGACTAGCAAACCTCGAGGTTTCAGTCAAAACCTTGAGTTTCCAGCTATCATCAGCTCTTCAGCTCCACACTATTTCACGTTCCGCTCGGGCGATCTCTGGTAATTCCATGATATCTCTCAAACCAGAGATTGGATTAAGTTCAAACGAGAGGCATATGAAACTAGACTCCGAATGCGTCATTTTTATATATAATTCAAGCCCAAAGGAGTTCCGATCAAGGAGTTATGAATTTTACAAGGTGACACTAAATTCACGCCACATAGCAAACCAAGCTTCAATGTTTTGAGTGTAACTCACAAACTGCAAATCAAATTGAGCTGAAATTGGTGGCATATGAAAGTAAACTCACAGAGCATTCCATTAAGAGTTGAACAAACCAAAACAGAGTTCTGACCAAGGAGATATGGTCTTAGAAAGTTGATAGTTATTTCAAGAAAGCTGAACAAAGTCAACCTCGAGTTTTCAATGGAAACCTCGAGTTTTCATCAGACAGAGAGCAACGAACTTATGAGTATCTTCAAAACCTTGAGGTTCGGAACCAAAACCTCGAGTTTTGGTCAGGCAGAGAGGATTTGGGCTTTCCAAGTTTACAAAACCTCCAGTTTTACTCTCAAACCTCCAGGTTTTTGTTTTGGTGCAAAAACTCAGAATTTCCACATCTGAGCGAAACCTCGAGTTTTGGTGAGAAACCTCCAGGTTTTGGCATCCAGAGAGCAAACAACATTTCACTAATTTTGAAAACCTCCAGGTTTCTAGAAAACCTTCTGGTTTGCTCTTGGCGCGATTTTCTCAAAGGTTTCATATTCAAGTGAAACCTCAAGGTTTCAACGCGTCTTTGGAATTTCAAATCTGATGAATTTGCAATGCCTTCTTGTTTGATCTTAATACTTCCAATGATTAATCTCTAATGTTCCTAGTTATGTTTGACCACTTTTTTAGTGAGTTTAAGATGAATAAGAGAATGTTTATTGAAGGTTTAAAGCTAAAGCAAAAATGATGTCAGAACATTAAATGCAAAACCCAGAAAGTTGCATACTTTTGAGTAATCCTTCTACACACGCCTACAAAGGATTAATGACTGCCTTCCACATCAAGTAGCAGCTACTCCAATGAATTAATTTGCTGGAAGTCAACTCGAACTTCGCATAATGATTGGATTAAGTTAGAGAAGACACCAAAACCGCTTCCAACTGACTATATTCCTCATAAATGCACACAACAGCTATATTTTCGAATGGGTTCAAGTCTGAATGGATCTATAATGGTCATAAGCTTCAACAAGCATAAATACCTGAAGATTTGAAGACTCCATGCGAAAAACAGAGTACACAGAGTAAAAAAATTCAGAGACACAAGCTGACATCTTCAAGATGGTAATACTCTGATTTTCATATCATTTACTCTATGTTCTTAATGTTTACATAGCTTATCATAGAGAGTGAGATGACTTGTAATTGTTCTTCAGTGTTTATTCATTCACTTCTAAGAGAGAAGATTTATTGTAATCATTCCTTCCATACTATCTGAGCGTTACTCAAGATTGGGTGATCTTGAGTGGGAAACCCATTGTATTGATTATAGCTTGTAAGGGAAGTAAGTTCTAGTGAGAGAATTACTTCGAGTACAGAGTGTGTAATCAAGTGGGTGCATTGATTACGGTTTGTAAGGGGAGTGAATCCTAGTGAGAGGATTACTCCAAGTACGTAACGTGTAATCAAGTTACAAGAAGATAGTGGATTGAAAATCTCAAGCGGAGCTTGGGGACCGGACGTAGGTCAAGGATTGGGCCGAATTAGTATAAATCACGGTTGCATATTCTCTCTTCCCTTAACTCTTACATTTCAAAGCATATAAGTTTGAATGTCGATTATCATTTGTGAGTTATTTCTGTCATACAAACTACTTTCAGTAAGTTGCAAAAAGATTTTCAAACTTCCAAAATTTTTATCATACACCCAATTCACCCCCCTCTTTGGTGATAACTTGGTTTTTCATTTGGTATCAGAGCCAGGCTCTTGTTTAAATGACTTAACCGTCTCAAGAGTTTCAATAGCTGACTTTGGGTGTTCCACGTTTTCGGAAGGTTTTGATTTTACCATTCCGTCGGTTTTCAAAGATATTGATTTTTGGTTTTGGAAAGCTAGAATGACTAGTTTTATCAAAGCAACTGATTTTGATATGTGGAATGTTTTTACAAATGCTTTTGATTTCAAACCAAGAAAGGATTGGACGAGAAAAGGAAAAGAAAATGTTTTCATTGAACATTAGAGCAATGAAATTTCTTTACAGTGCGTTGACAGAAAATGATTTTGAGAAAATCAAGTTTTGCTCTTGTGCTAAATATATTTGGGATACTCTTGATTCTATTTATACTTCTAACAACTGTGTTGAAGTTGATAGTTCATCCGAAATTATAAACTGCACATCTATGACTGATGAACAACTGGAGATTGAAGAAGGAGAAATCATTGAATACTCCCATAATCCAGTCAACACAAAGGAACAAAAGGAAGATGATTCCCAGGAAGAGCTCATGGACGATTGTGATCAATCATTATTTGGAGCTCAAGATACACATGTGGTAAACAATTCCAATTCTTCTTGTGTAGTTAAGAAAATTGATTTTGAACATTTGATAAAATTGTTTTTCAACCAATTATGATTTCGTTTTGAAAAACAAAAATGTTTTCAATCATCTTTGGAAAATTATGTGGGAAGAAAGGATATACAAATATGGGTCATTTGATATTGCATCCCCTCAATCAGCACAATTCTTGCAAAACTCCTCATAATGCACATCATCATATAGTTTGCAATTATTGTGGTAAATCTGGTCACATTTCTCATACATGCTATATTAGAAGAAAATTTAATGTGAGAAATAAATATGTTTGGGTTCCGAAAGGACAAGTAAGGTCCAATACTAATGGTGAAGGACCCAAGTATAATTGGGTACCAAAATGTCCATCTAGTACTCCATGTGTGCAGGATGATTTGAATATCAATGGATATCAAGGTACCGAAAAGAGGAAGAAGAAGCCAAGAGTTTCTCATGCACCATTGAAGAAGATCATAGCATCTATATCAAGCAAGAGAATTCTCAGGGCACCCAGTGCTGGAACTACAAGGTCAAATCATAAGAAGCAATGGATGCAAGCAAGAAGAATACATTATGCCTCAAGAATGAACTACCATGAAGTACCATTCAACTATCTTGAGGAGAACAAGAAAAGAAGGATTTCTCATGCTCCAAGGAAAAGATTTTTGCGTTCTGCATCATATGAGAAACCGTTGCTTGTTCCCAAGACTAAATTCAAAAAGACAAAGTATCAACGAATGATAAATTGGGTGAGCGAATGCAATCCTTCAAGTACCTAAGGCTAAGGGATGCAAAGGTAAAACATCATATGCTATTATTTGAAATATTCATTGAGGTTTTATATCTTATAGTCTTAGGAATAAGCATTGCAAACTATTTGTTTTTAAATTGGGTTTTCACATCCTGATATATGTCTTTTTAAACAGATTGCAATGTTCAATTGATTGAACTCTTTATGCATTCTTGTTGATTTGAAAAGAAAGTATTTCTTTGTGCATGAACTCATGATTAATTCATTATGCTTTGCTATTCTGAATTGACTATATTCATAAGAGCATGTGAATTTGATTTTGGTTCCTACAAGCTAACGATGGTTGGATCCGAGTAAGGTTGGATACCAAGAAACAAAAAAATTTATAAGGTTTTGTAGGATCAGAGAGAGCTTCTCAAGAATGTAACATAAAGAAATGATCCAAGTCTTGAGAAAGCTGAACAAGCTATGCTTGATGTTGATGGTGAACATTGGAAAATGAGTTATCTACATCAATACATCTCAACCAAGCAAGCTTCTATGAGGACAAGAGGAATTACGGTAATATCTAATCCTTACCCCATACTGTGATTATATGAAATTCATTTTTGGGTAATGAATAATTGTCCATCATTGCATTTCATTAGCAATCAATCATTTATGTCTTTCAAAATGCTTTTAGATTGCTCAAAGGATCAAAAGTGAATTTGTGCATAACTTTCTGAGTTTATGTTTTTGAAATGCACAATTCTAAAATTTGTTTGGATTTCAATTCACTAAGTTTTATAAAAATGCATAAAAATGCTTTGACAAATACTCATACTTTGGTTGCATTCAAATGATATTTCAAAATTGGAAGTTAATATTGTATATTGAATGTTGGATATGCTTCAAATATGTTTGGTAGAAGTTTCCCTATCATTCACATGTTGACCTTTGGTATTCAATGTATTGCTTGAACTCCTCTTTCTTTATTCTCAAACTAGTTGGACTTCATGTCTAGCAAGTTGATCATCTATGAGTTTCAAGCTTATCTCTAGAAAAGAATTCAATTTGTGAAAATGTTATGCCCATTGTATAAATCCTTTTTGGTCAAGATATTCCAAGCTTTATGAATGCTCATTAATGCATTGAATCTTAATGCATTAACCATTAGTGGAATAACTTACTAGGACAATATTATGGAACTCTAATAATTTGGATTAATAAGTTTGTACTTCATTGTCCATGATTCCTAGTACTCCTTGTGTTACTCAAATACATCAGCATTTGTGTTCATCTATATTCTGAGTAACTATCTCTGCATATTCATACTCTTGCCTTGAATGTTCTTAAATTTTCAAGACTCTACTCTCTAAGGCAAGATTATCTCTTGGTCGATAGCAAAGTCACTAAGCTTATATATGTTGTGCTAAGCATGTCTTGATAATGCTTTACTTTCATGACTTTGGCTTTTCGTAAAATTCTTCAACATGTTAACTTCAATGTTCAACATGTTTTCTAAAATCAAGCATCTTGATATATTCATTAAACCTATTGATTTCCAATATGTTTATAATGAGCATTGTTTTCAAACATGTCTAAAAAATGAAACTTTCATTCATCAAAATTTTGATTTCATAATGCATTATCACATTTTGAAAGAACATTCAAGATTTGAAACACTTTACATATTTCATTATCCTTCTTGAAAAATCTGATCTCATTCAAAAATTGTGAATTGATAAAGGCTTATCTTTATGGATAAGATTTTCTATGCTCAAATTTACATGTATTTTATCAATGACATCTTTTCTGCATAAAATATATTTTCAAATTGTCATTAAGAAATAACATTTTTGGTATCATTTAATTATTCCCCTTTGGATTCATTGGCCTGAACTTATTTGATTGGGTAAAATTATGTTCTTAATCTTTGATTGATTTATTATACTCTTTGCTCAAACATCATATGATTTAATTCTATAAGAGCATAAGAGTTGTTATGTCTAATCTTGTATGGACTCATGATTCATTGAGTACCAAAGAACACATATTTTTGCAGGAGCTGATCAAAATGTTATATTATTGGATACAAAGAACATAGCTCATTCACATCCTTATGCATCAAATCTGGGAGTTCCTAAATATTGATCACATCATCAGATATTGGCTAGCTAGTAATGCATCTATGGATTACAAATGATTATGATTCAAGTAATTACAATATTACTTGAGTGAGGTATTGTATCTTGAAATAATATGCATATATCATAATCATGCTAGGCTAACTTGATTTCATTCATTCCATCTCATTTTATGAAATTTAGCCTGAGCATACTCAATTTTTTTAAAAATGATTCTTATGCTTTAACTCTTTTATCATCATAAAAAGCATAAGTGATTTCTTCATACCAATTTCAAGTTCACCCATGTGTACTTGAAAGTTCGTAATTCTGAGATACCATGTTATGTCCATTGGAGTTAGATGAATTTCATACCTCATAACACTTGGTATCACATCTTTATTTGGTATCATTAAAGGAAGATACACCTATTTTTTAATCATGCATTCATTAAGGGGGAGCTTCACATTTACATGTGTTTGATATCTTAAAAGCTCATCTTCTTTATTTGAAGAAACCCCTTTTAAGAATATTCATTTGCATTCAATATGTTTTATTAAGTTTTGATGATGAGTTAATTTCATATTTGAAAATGATTTATATTCTCCTTTCATTATCTTGATTTGAAAATATCATATAGAAAGAGATATTTTGATATGAACTAACACATTTATCTCTTTAAGGCGGTGCATAAATTAGCGGTTGAGATACCATGTAATGCCATGGTAGAGGTATCACTACGAAATTACATTTGGTATGAACTAACACATTTATCTCTTGCAAGAAAGTTTTGCAATTATGGTAGGAGAATTCGTTTTGTACAAGAACTTTCCTTAATGCACTACAAGGAGAAACTATTCAATTAAGGAAAGATGCTTTGGTGATCAATCATTGAAGCTGAGAAAAGGGATGGAAGCTGAACTACTGATCATACTCATTCGATGAGATACAACTCAAGAAGCCAATACTTTAGTTTCATTTCACATGTCAAAGGCTATAAGGCTATTCAGAGCACATCGAAGATCTCAAAGCTAGCAAATGGACTTCACAGATCAATCATCAATTTGCAAAAACCAACATGAGTTTTTCTGAACTCTATCTTTTTATATTAAGTAGAAATGTTGCACATGTTTGGTATCTATATGCTTTAATTGTGAAAGATGTTTTGAAAACCTCTTCAAATTCTTTCAAATTTGTTTTCATTAAAACATTCCAAAATTACCTCATATTTAGAAAGAAAACAATCGGGGAGAGAAAATCAGTTCCTTGACTCATTCTTGTCTGGTTTAATATTTGTCTCTCTAAGTATATCTTCTTTATACTTCAACTTTTTGCTAATGACAAATAAGGGGGAGAGAAATGACAAGAAAAATACGTTGGGTTTAATGGAATTTCATATTCATATATATTTTTCTTAAAATATTTGCCATCATCAAAAAGGGGGAGAATGTTGGTTATGATTAGTTTTGATGATGTCTTATATAGATGCCATTCTTAAGAGCAAAAAGGTTGCATACTACATTTACATTATGCTTTGACTAATTCTTATATTGAATGTAGATGCAAAGTTTAATAATGGAGATTGATCAAGGAAGTAGATTGAAGAAAGAAGTTCTTGCACATAATATAATGGGAATATCGAATGTTAAGGAAGCAAGAAGCTATGAACGGATTTTGGGAATAATCAGAAGAAGAGGATATTGAAGAAGGTAGAAGCTGTAAAGAATGATGAGTCCAAGTTAAATGAGGAAGAATGATCAAGTTCAGAGATGAAAGAAGGAAGAACTTGTTGAATGGAATGAATATATCATTATTCAAGTTCTTATATTGATGCTAGAAGTCTCCAAGATCATATGGAAGTTGGAATGGCTCAATTCAATGTTAAATCAAGCAAATATAAGGTTCAGATGAGAAAACTCGAGTTTAGGACACAAAACTCGAGTTTGGAACTCAAACCTCGAGTTTTGGAACTCAAAACTCGAGTTTAGAAGAACTGGACGAGAAAACTCGAGGTAGCCATCAAAAATCGAGTTTTCAAGTGTCTTCGCGTCTCTAGACTAGAAGCCTCGAGGTTTCGGTCAAAACCTCGAGTTTCCAGCTATCATCAGCTCTTCAGCTCCACACTGTTTCACGTTCAGCTCGGGCGATCTCTGGTAATTCGATGATATCTCCCAAACCAGAGATTGGATTGAGGTGCAACAAAATGCATATGAAACTAGACTCCCAATGCGTCTTGTTTATAAAAAATTAAAGCCCAAAGGAGTTCAGATCAAGGAGGTATGAATTGTACAAGTTGACACTGAAATTCACGCCACACAACAAACCAAGTTTCAATGTTTTGCGTCTAACTCACCAACTACAAATCGGATTGAGCTGAAATTGGTGGCATATGAAAGTAGACTCACGAGCGTTCGATCAAGAGTTGAACGAACCAAAATGGAGTTCAGAAAAAGGAGATATGGTCTTTGAAAGTTGACAGTTATTTCAAGAAAGCTGAACAAAGTCAACCTCGAGTTTTCAACAGACAGGGAGCAACGAACTTCTGAGTATCTTCAAAACCTCGAGGTTTGGAACCAAAACCTCGAGTTTTGGTCGAGCGAGAGGATCCGGGCTTTCCAAGTTTACAAAACCTACAGTTTTACTCTCAAACCTCCGGGTTTCGTTTTGGCGCAAAAACTCGAATTTCCACATCCGAGCGAAACCTCGAGTTTTGGTGAGAAACCTCCGTGTTTTGGCATCTAGAGAGCAAATGAATTTTCACGATTTTGAAAAACCTCCAGGTTTTAGAAAACTTCTAGGTTTGCTCTTGGCGCGATTTTCTCAAAGGTTTCATATTCAAGTGAAAAGGTTTCGATAAAACCTCAAGGTTTCGATAAAACATCAAGGTTTCAATGCGTCTTTAGAATTTCAAATCTGACGAATTTGCAAAGCCTTCTTGTTTCATCTTAATACATCCAATGATTAATCTCTAATGTTCCTAGATATGTTTAACCACTTTTTTAGTGAGTTTAAGATGAATAAGAGAATGTTTGTTGAAGGTTTAAAGCTAAAGCAAAAATGATGTCAGAACATTAAATGCAAAACCCAGAAAGTTGCATACTTTTGAGTAATCCTTCTGCACACGCCTACAAAGGATTAATGACTGTCTTCCACATCAAGTAGCAGCTACTCCAACGGATTAATTTGCTGGAAGTCAACTCTGAACTTCTGCACATCTGGATTAAGTGAGAGAAGACACCAAAATCGCTTCCAATGCCTATATTCCTCGAAATGCACACAACAGCCTATATTTTTGAATGGGTTCAAGTCCGAACGGATCTATAACGGTCATAAGCTTCAACTAGCATAAATACCGAAGATTTGAAGACTCCATGCGAAAAACAGTACACAGGAGAGTAAAAAACGAGAGACACAAGCCGACATCTTCAAGATGCTAATACTCTGATTTTCATATCATTTACTCTATGTTCTTAATGTTTACATAGCTTATCATAGAGAGTGAGATGACTTGTAATTGTTCTTCAGTGTTTATTCATTCACTTCTAAGAGAGAAGATTTATTGTAATCATTCCTTCCATACTATCTGAGAGTTACTCAAGATTGGGTGATCTTGAGTGGGAAACCCATTGTATTGATTACAGCTTGTAAGGGAAGTAAGTTCTAGTGAGAGAATTACTTCGATACAAAAGAGTGTGTAATCAAGTGGGTGCATTGATTACAGTTTGTAAGGGGGAGTGAATCCTAGTAAGAGGATTACTCCAAGTACATAACGTGTAATCAAGTTACAAGAAGATAGTGGATTGAAAATCTCAAGCGGAGCTTGGGGACTGGACGTAGGTCAAGGATTGGGCCGAATCAGTATAAATCATAGTTTGCATATTCTCTCTTCCCTTAACTCTTACATTTCTAGCATATAAGTTTGAATGACTGATTATCGCTTTATGAGTTATTTCTTTCATACAAACTACTTTCAGTAAGTTGCAAAAAGATTTTCAAACTTCCAAAAGTTTTATCATACACCCAATTCACCCCCCTCTTGGGTGATAACCTGGTTTTTCAGAATTCACCCTTAAGTTCCCTATACAATGAATAAATGCCTTTTTGCTAGGATTACATTCACTTAAGATCATATTCATCATACAATTCAGTCATAAAATACAGGGAAAACATGGCACAAATCATGCTCATCAGTGAGGTAGAGGATTCAGGTTCAGACTTAGGACTAGTAGGAGTGCCAAATCCAGAACTAGAAGTGCTTGGACCAGCAGGTGACAGAATCTTTAGGATCTTGTCCAACTTGTCACTTAAACTAACATTTGACACCATTAAGGTTGAGATCTTTGCATTGTGATCCTCAAGGTGTCCAGTGATATTTTCAACCTTCTCCTTCAACTCTTCCTAGGTATCTACCATTTCATGATTGCCCTTGGTCAGCTCAACAACTAGCTCTCCCACTTCCACTTCTATCTTCTCAGTCATTTCAGAAATTGCCTTGTCCACAATTGCTTGGACTCTGGCATCAAAATCAGAAGGCATGGAAGACTGAGGAGGAGGAGGAGCAAACTGAGCATCTTGAGCTATTGCATGAGATGCCCTGGATCTAGGTGAAGCTCTTGATTGGACAGATCCTTCTTCAAAATTGATTCTCATGAAATTCAGTAGCTGTTTGCCAAAGTTAGGAGGTGTCTTCACTGTCTCAGAGTGCCCAATATACCAAATTTTGTAATAGAAGAGAATGATAGACACTAGAGATGGAAAAGGAATGTAAGAAGGATGTCTAAAAGAGAATCTGAACTGGGGGTAATCCTTCTTTGCGAAATGGGTATAATTGCCACCCTTTTGCAATAGGTTTCTAGAGTAGATATACTAAATATCTCTATAAACAGGGGGCATAGTAACATGATTAAAAGATAGAGAAGCCAATTGATCCTCAGGAATTGGTTCATTTGGCCTCAAAATTTCAAAGATTTCCTTGTTACTGAAATTGATAGAGGGAACAGGAGGAGGATTCTCAATTTTCAAAATAGAGTTTAAGACAGAGGTAGACAAAGTAATCTTGACTCCCATAATAGAAGTGGAAACCCTCTCCTCAACCAAATTACCCTCAGAATCAACAACACTATCCCAAGACATATTGAAGTAGAATAATTCGACAATGTTGGGAGTAAAAAGGGCAGAAATAGAAATGAGGGACTCAAATTGTTTAAGCCAAGTACACAAATCAAGATTGCAGTCCTCCTTAAGCTTACATAAATTGATAGAAACAACAGGACACAAATATTTCTTAAGGAAAGACTCCCTGAATTTAGTAGCATTCTCATTCTCTAATATAGCAGTAGTATTGCAAAAATCCTTAGGGGCATGAGAATGAAGATAAATTTCATTAATTGCATCAGATACCTTCGAGCTAGGTTGCTCAGAGGGTTGAGAAGCAGTAGAGGTAGCCTTTGAAATATCTTGTCCCTTGTCAGTGGGTTAGGATGAATGCTCTGTTCTCTTCTTCTTTGACGGCTTAACAGCCTCAAGCTTCTTCTATTTACCCTTTCCTAAATCAGCTTCTGGGTTAGACTTGTATTTTGGAGTCTGCATAGGTCGCTTGAGAGGAGGAGGCGAAGGAGAACCAGAAGCCTCATAGTCTGAATTCGAACCCTGGGTCGATTTGGTAGAATGTTTTGAGGCCATTTCAGGGTTTGGAAGGTTGAAATTGAGTAGTTAAGATTAGAAGTTAAGAGAAAAGTTTAGGGCAAACTTGAGTTTTGGAGAGAGTGAAGAGCAACAGTCGACTCACACATATATATAGGGCGCGACAAACTCGAGTTTTCACTAACAAACTCAAGTTTGTATAAATACAAACTTGCTTGAACTTCAAGAGTGTATATGTGAACTCTTGAACTTCTCTTGTAAACTTGAGTTTACTACTTACCAACTCGAGTTTGCATTTTTCTTCGCCAAGTTTGTTGCTCTCTGTTTGATGGAAACTCGAGTTTCCCACTTATTGACTCGAGTTTTGGTTTTCCCCAAAACTAAAGTTTTCTCTTTGTCCCCGATAAACTCGATTTTGCATTTACAAACTCGAGTTTGCTTCTCTTGACAGCAAACTTCAGCAAATTGATCAAGCATCCTGCATAAATCATAACTAGACACTCTGATGCTTAAGTTAGTATCAATTTAATCATCAAAAACATAACTAACATTGGATAAGAGTACTTATTGCTCATTGGGATTTACCATCCCAATTCTCTTCTTATGAAGTTGAATTGCTCCTTAGATAATGGTTTAGTGAATATCAGCAAGTTGAAGTTGCAGTCAGGTAGAGTAATGATCCAATCATTCCTCTATATCTTGTAATATTGAAGTCTTTGCCATCTTTATCAGCATCCAATGAAGTGGTTAAGCTCATTGGAGTATCAGCTCCATTGCATTGGTCCATCCCAAACTTCTTTAGCAGATCATTGAGATACTTGGTCTGAGATATGAAGATGTCATTCTTCTTTTGCTTGATTTGCAGACCAAGAAAATAGTTCAACTCTCCCATCATAGACATCTCAAATTCTCCCTACATATTCTTAGCAAACTCCTTACACAACGCATCCTTAGAAGCACCAAAAATAATATCATCAACATAAATTTGAACAATTAATATTTCATTAAGCTTATTACTCTTTATGAAGAGAGTTGTGTCTGCTTTTCCTCTAACAAATCCTTGATCAAGAAGGAATTTGCTTAATCGCTCATACCAAGCTCTAGGAGCTTGCTTAAGACCATATAAGGCTTTCTTAAAAACCAGGAGGTTGTTCAACATAAACTTCCTATTGAATAAGGCCATTTAGAAAAGTACTTTTTATATCCATTTGATAAAGCTTGAATCCTTTGACACAAGCAAAGGCTAGAAGAACCCTTTTAGCTTCCAATCTTGCCACTGGAGCATAAGTTTCTTCATAATCAATTGCTTCTTATTGATTATAGCCTTTTGCAACCAATCTTGCCTTGTTACGGATAATGATTGTAGATTCATCATGTTTGTTCTTAAACACCCATTTAGTGCCAATGACCAGATGGTCTTTAGGCCTAGGTACCAAGTCCCAAACTTGATTTCTATGAAATTGATGTAATTCCTCTTGCATTGTGATAACCCAATCATTGTCTGAAAGCGCTTCATCAATCTTAGAGGGCTTGTTGGTCAATTTCCTTGATGGCAAGTGAACCAGTCGAACAAGTAATAAAGTGTAAGTAGAGTATCGTCCCACAGAGCTGAGATATCGAAGAGTGACGCTCAATTACTATGATAGTTGTGCGAACTGAAAATAAATATAATTGGTTTGAGAGGTTTTTGTAATCATGCTAATAATAGAAGTAAATGAAATAAGTTTAAGAAGATATCAATGAGAAGTTATTCTGAACTCGGAATCAACCTTAAGTGCATCAATCCCCCAGTTTCTCTACCCATTGCTATAGCATCCATACTGCACAGCTTCCGCAATGCTACAGCATGGCTACTAACTACAACTCTATTCGATTAACCCACCTCTATAATCTATCGAAGCTTCCGCGTCCGATACATATGATACTAACTATACTCCTTCCATATTCCAATGGCAACTTTCTAATTCAATCTGCATTACACTCAGGGTGTCATGGTTATGGGAGGTAGACCCATTCCTGAAGCCTACAATAAATAGGTCAAGCCTTGCACCGGCTGCCTAGCAAACACTTTCTCAGAGGTCTAACCTCGACTCCTTGCCAGCAGGCCGAGGCCACAGATCTAGCCCTTAGATTCCTCTAATCGACTAGTAATTAATTCACTGATAAGCAAACCGAATCTATTAAATTAAGAACTTGCAACTGGGTTCAATAATACTTAAGAATTCATCCTTGTTCAGCCATCAGAAAGTTAGTTCATGACTGACGAGGGAAACACAAACAGATAATAACAGAATGACTAATGATCTAACTACTGAAATAAAATAAAATAAAACATGAAGGTTGACGGCGTTCCGACGGTGTGGACGAAGCCCTGTCACATCACCACTCCACGTCTTCTTCCCTCCGTCTTACTGCAAGGAAGGATGCTGGGTTATCCTGGAATTCTCGTGCTAGTGAAGTCTCTCACTCTTCTTTTGAGTCGGCCGAATGTGAAATCTTGTTTTGGCTCTGTGCGACTCTCCCTTTAGGGTTGACTTGCTGTTTCCTTTTATACTCAGACTTCCGTGTGACGCAAGTTTCAGCTAGCTGGGCTTTCCAAATCTGTCGAGATCTATCGCATCTTCTGTTTATAGATTGATTCTGCTGATCCTGTGGGATTCTTCAAATCTCTCCATTTAGATCCTCCACATCTTTTATTTCATTACGTTAGAAATCTAGCTGTCGATCTCGATCTTTATTATTATTCCTGAAATCAGCTAGATAAAAAGTCAGAAAATATGTCTTATAGCATTGCGTCCTTTACTTTCCTATAGCTTTCGTGATGCTTTCTATTGCACTTCGAGTTGCGGTCAGAATGCTATAGCATCGTATCAGCTTTGCTATACGTTCTTTAAAAACAATGTAATTTGCTTCTTCTTTGCACATGTTTAGGCTGTAAATGGTTTCTATCCTTCAGTTCCCTATATCATGAATATATGCCTTTTTGCTTGGATTATTTGCAATTAAGCTTTCATTTACCATACAATTCAGTCATGAAATACAGGGAAAACATGACATAATTTGTGCTCATCAGGGTTCAATCTCTGATATAAAGGCAAGAAATGTAACTTCATTCAAACTACTTTTTCTAGTCCTTACACCTTGACTTACATCACCTATTACTTGGTCCAAAGGATGATTCCTAATGAACTTCCAAGCTCTAGGTTGAGATTGATCAGAATTTTCACAAGAGTTTTGAGGATCATCCTCAAAAACATTTTCAGGATTTTCAATAGAGGCAGGGGTAGTTTTTGAAACGAATTGATTTTTGAAAACAATTTCCTCATCATCATTCAAAGGCGTATCAAATTTGGATTTACATAACACAACATGCATGACTCTTCAACAATTCGAATATGAGTATTAAAGACTCTATAAGCTTTACTTCCAATTGAATAACCCAAACATATACCTTCATCCGACTTGGAATCGAACTTTCCCAAGTTATCCTTACCATTGTTGTGGATGAAACACTTGCAGTCGAAAACATGCAGATGAGATGATTGGGCTTTCTTCCTTTGCTCAGCTCATAGGGAGTTTTATTCAACTTCTTCCAGAGATATGCTCGATTTGAGATGTAGCAAGCCATACTCATATCATCAGTCCAAAACACTTGGGAGGTAAAGTCTCAGTGTTCTTGCCATCTCGGTAAGGAGTCTATTATTTCTCTCCACAACACCATTTTGCTGAGGAGTCCTTGGGGTTGAGAAGTTGTGATCGATGCCCATATTGTCACAAAACTCACCGAAGACATGATTTTTGAATTCTCCACCATGATCAGTATGAATCCCTGCAATAGAGAGACCTTTCTCGTTTTGGACCTTCTTGGCAAAAACAACAAACTGATCAAATGTTTCATCTTTAGAAGATAAGAATATAGTCCAAGCAAATCTAGAGAAATCATCAACTATGACCAAAGTATAAAGATTGCTACCAAGGCTTTTTACTCTAGCCCATCTAACTAGATCCATATGGAGTAGTTGAAGAGGTCTATTAGTTGAGATTTCTTTTTTATGTTTGAAAGATGATTTGGTTTGTTTACCCTTTTGACAAGCATCATAAATCGTTTCATTTTTAAAACAAAGTTTTGGTAAAGCAATAACTAAATCCTTTTTCAGCAACTTGTCAAGTTAGAACATGTTTACATGAGCTAATTGCTTATGCCACAGTCAACTTTCATCCAAGTTACCAATAAAACATTTTTCAAAACATGACCATTTCTAGAGAGATTGGGAGTATAACATTTACCTTCTCTAGAAGCCTTGAATGAGGCTTTAGATTTAGCATTGTCTAACGAGAGAGCATCCTTGCTTAAGATCAAGTACTCCTCAGAATCAAAGATAACAAGGTTACCTTTATCAGTGCTTTGTCTCAGACTGAGGAGATTGTGGCATAGTCCTTCAACGAGGTAGACATCTTTGATCTATGGTCCTTCGTTGTTTCCAACTTCATCAATACCAGCAATCCTTCCGGGTTGGTTCCCACCGAAGGTCACCTTGCCACCATCCTTAGGCTTGATTGAGGCAAACTTGGATTGGTCTCCCGTCATATGTCTAGAGCATCCACTATCAATATACCACTTGTTGGATTTCGATGCTCTTAGACAAACCTGTAAGACATGAAGGATCAAGTCTTAGGTACCCATCTTTTCTTAGGTCCTTATAGGTTAGCTTGTGTCTGAGGAACCTTATAAGATCCCTTAGGTACCCATTGATAATTCCCTACAGGTTTACTCTTTCTTTCCTTTTTATGATAACAGGAAGAAGTAGTATGACCTTTACGATTGCAATAATTGCAATGAGCAAAAGGATTGGAGGAATGAACGGTTTTTCGAAAATAGTTCATATAAGATTTCTCTCCAAACTTCTTTTTGCCTTTTTTTATATCAAAATCAGGTTTATAACCAATACCTGATATGTCATTTGTAAACATTTGCTGTTTTAAAATGAGATTGAGCATTTCACTAGCTTGAGTGAATTTCTCAAGTGTTTTCGTAAGATAAACATTTCTGTTGATTGAACCATATTTTTATATCATTTTTCATAATCAAATTGGGATTTTTAATGTATTTTCTTGGACATTTTTTCATGATTAAGCACTAATTTGAGTTAGGGACATTTGTTTTGTTTTAAGTGAAATTAGGGGCAAAATGGTCATAATTTATTAATTATTCATGCAAATGATTTCTTAGACTTTTGATGCTACATTGTGTTTAATCATGTGTTGTAGGTATTTTGGAAGAAAATTGAAGAATTTGAAAAAAATGTCAATCGGGTCAAAATTAATATTTTTGAGGACTGGGGAAAATTACAAGAAAGGGCCCTACAATTTTCGGGAATTGCAAATCACCGAAGAAAAGGGACCGGAGACAAATTACAGAAAAAAAAAGCCCCCATTTATTATAAATTACATACCGACCTAGAAACATTCCAAAAGTTTCAGTTTAGTCCCTCTGTGAAAACGTTTCAGACTTTGCACTTAGGTCCCTGGTCAAAACTCTGCGTTTTGACCAGGGACATATTCAGCCCTAATTGAAAATGCATGAAGACGCGACACAGGAGCTGGGGCAGATTGATTGCGCTGACAGATTAAAGGGGGCTGGTCGACATTCACGCAGACATATACGCAGACATCACGACCTTGACGGACTCATCTTCTTCCTTCGCCCTACACCTTTCTCGCCGGCGACCTCCTCTTCCACCACTGTCGCCGGCGAGCACTCCCCTTCCATATCCATCTTCACACCCACAAGTGAGATAGTTTCGACTTACAGTGGCGGAACAGAGAAAACGTTGGAAGCTTCGACCTTCATCCTTGATTCTCGACTCACCCTTGCCCTCCACCACTTCCGGCAACCCTTTCCACCACCACAGTCGTACAGCCGCGACTTCCAGAGGGGAGAAATCCAGCGCTGCGAAGGAGGGAGACAACACTGCATTCATCTACTCTGGACCTTCACCTTCATCGTCTCTCCCAATCGCCTACCACACTGAGCTCTGTTTTGAGTTCATATCACTGTCCAACCACCACCGTCAGTTTCTTCTCACCTCTTTCATCCCGACCTTTCCTGTATTCACAGCACCTTCAATCTCTCTCTCACTCCACCGTAGCTCGAGACCCCTTCATCATCTTGGATTTACCTTCCTTTACTCCCAATCTCACCACACCATCGTCCCTCTCCTTGTGTTATCACCGTTATAATTAATCTCTCCTTTCCATCGCTTCATTTTTCGTGAAAATCATAGCCTCCTTTCCGTGGTGAATTCAAATGTGCAGAATTTTTGGGTTTCTCGATTGACTTTTGCTTCTTGGAATGGATTATGTGGCTAGAGTTTTGGAGCTTCAATGAGGGGAGTTTTTGGTTTGATTCATTTTCTCATTGGTGTTTTATGATTTAGTAGTTCTAGGAATGTCATTTTATGCTTGAGGCGAGTTGCCGTTTGGATTTCTCTCGTGGATTGAACATATGTAATTGGATTGGATTTTGTGATTTGGTGTTAGGATTAATATATTTATTTTATTGGGTTAATGAGATTATACTAATTAGCGTGTTATTGTCTAGTTAGAATAGTTGATTTGTGCCTTTGAGGGACTGTTTAGTACTCAATTTTTAGAAGACCCAATTTGCATCATCCCAATTTTAATTGCACACTAAATGGTTTTAAACAATATCTCAAGAGGTAGTAGTTAGCTACGGTAGTAGGAGCTACTATTAATTGGGAATATTGGACTCAAGTGGTATCTTGGGGTTTTTCATCTAGACTTAGTGAAAATTTACTCCTACATTTAATTGAACTAGGATAGTCACTATTCCATTTCCAAGAGCATCCATACTCATTTTCATACTCCACTCCATTTTGTTAAAAATACCAAAAACAATAGTTTAGCATTTAATTTAATTGCATTCTTATTTTCCTTTATTAATTTGAAAATCCAAAACCTAATTTTCCTTTTGTTTTAATTGCATTTGCATGACATTTAGATCACTTAGGATTCAATAAAAGACTCCTCGAGAGAGAGAACGATCCTATGGTTGACTATACGCAATCCTTAGTTTATTTTTGATTGTGGACCCCAAGGCTAAAGATAGAAAAATCCATTCATCATCTGTTTATTGGGATCCGTACACGCATAGAAAGGATTCTCATTCATTAAAATTACAAATCCCTTGAGAGGATCCATCAACGCCGTTTAAATCAAGGTTCGTTAGAAACAATACCTATGCCAAATTCGTGAGCGTCCTACGTTCGATTTGATCTAGTGGGTTACCTACTCGATCAACAGGAGCAGACTCTGTGAATCTCCTCCCTCTACCGGTATCCACACGAACAACCTCCAACACCGACGATAGCGTGCTAGTGCCTTCAGTATTCTCGCGTCTCTCTCTTTTCTCTCTAGGGTTTGACGCGGCTTTCAAATTCATCCGTCTATTTAATATGACTAAATCAATATCTATTATAGAGTTTCTAAAAACCTAATAAGCCGTATTAAAATATTCAAAATTAAACCAATTAATCTTGAAATTCGAATTCGAATTAAAATAATATATTAATTAAATCTATCAAATAGATCTAATCTAATATATTTATTTAATTAGAATTATAAGCCTACGGGTTTAATTTATCTTTATAAATTAAATCGAGATATGATATCTTTTATTTAATTAAATATGAGATACTATATCTCAATTTAATTAAATATGAGATACTATATCTTTATTCGAAAATTAAATCTAAGATACAATATCTCAATTTCTTATAGTTATTTAACTTATAAAATAAATTAAATACTATATATAATAATATTATTATCTATAAATAATATCATTATTAATTTCGAATTTAATAATATATATATATTCATCCTAGATTAAATACAATATTCATTAAATCTTAGACATATATAAGATTCAATGAATCTCTACATTGGGCTTTGTAGGCCCACATGAGATTGGTAGTGGGCCAATATTGCACCAGCTCACAAGTCGCAAGCGGCCTCTAGCAAGACATTGCGACTACCCAATTCATATAGGGATTGATGATACGATACAACCTATCGTACAACCATGTCACGTCCCTTTTGTCACGTCCCAATGGTGTTCTTGACCATTACTTTCTCGATTCTTGAGTAGTCTAACAATTGAAATGGAAACTCCTTTCCATCGTAGTATGGCCATTCATTTATCAGACTCACTCATCGAGGGGCCCAGTATTATCTCTCTACAAATGTGAGGGACAAATTTCATCTTGACCATTCACATTCCTCTGCATCAAAACCACTGATCCCAATCAAAGCCTTTATCATCACCCGGTCAAAGGTGACTTTTGACTAGGTCAGAGTAGCCACTCATTATGTAGGAATCCATGATGATCTCAGGTCAAATGGTGTTGTGACGTGGTTATACATGGGAAAAGCTTATGACTTAATCCATGCAGCTTTCTCATAGTGGGTCGGTCCAGCACCTTGTATTCCTACAAGTGCCTATGACTTTGATTCGTATCTTTATACTCATCAAAGTCATACTGGTCTTATTTCATCTTCGCTCTCGTGTAGATGACCGACCAGGGACATTTAGGATAATCTATGAGATATATCCAAGGATCAGTTATCACTATAAATATGCAAATGAAATGATAACTAAAGGAGAATACTTTAAATAACTTAAACATTTAAAGTACAATGACTTGCCTCTAGGACATAATTTCCAACACTTTTCTCCAAAACACAGCAATTGTCACAAACTTTTTCACAAACTTTTTCAGAAATGTTTTCACAAGTAGGAGTAGGAGTAGAAGAAGAACTTTGAACTTGTTCTTTCAAAGATTTTATTTTTCTTTTCGGAACAAGAAGTTCTTTTGTAATCTTTCGAAATTCAGAATGAAGAGAGTTATATTCAGATAGCAACTCATCGAAAGTTGGTTCAGAATTGTTTACCTCTTTATTTTTTTATTCTTATTCTTGAGCCACATGACAGATGTTGGCTTTATCCTCTTCTTCAGCTTCATCTTTATCGGATGAGCTGTCTCCCTATATTTCTGAGACATAAGCCTTCTTCTTATACTTAATGAATTTCTTCTTTTCTTTGTCTTTGTTCTTCAGTTGGGGGCATTTTGACTTGATGTGGCAAACTTTTCACATTCATAGCAAATGATTGGCTTCTTTGGCTCAGTAATGGAGCTAGCCTTGTGAAACTTTTTGAATCCTTGGTCCTTCTTGTAGAATTTCTTGAATCTCCGGAGCATCATGCCTAGCTCTTCATCTTCGTCTTCTTCATCATCATCATCTGATTCCTTTGCTTCCTTGACAGCTTTGACAACAATCTCCAAGTCCCACAACTTGAGATTTCTTACAATAAATGATTTCAATAAAGAAACTCTCTCAAAGAGTAGATGAAATAATCACTGAAGTACAAATGTATCAAAAGATACTTTACAAGAGATATAAAACAGTGAAAGTAGTTGAAACTTGAATGCTTTTCATTTTCTTTTATTCTGGTAGGTGAAGAGACTTAAATGCTTTAGCTTATATATGAAGGAAGCATTAAATGACCGTTGAAATGATTAATGTAACCATTGGAAACATTAATCTAGCTGTTGGAGGCAATTTGGTCACTTCTCTCTCTAGTCTTCAGTTAATCCAGGTGGATAGACGTTTTTGGTTGACTTCCCTTGAGATAAATCCGTTGGATAAGAATGTTTCCGTAGAGGGAAGGACGACATTTAATCCTTTGCAAAGTTCAGAGAATGATTTGTCAAAAGGGTGCAAGGTTTTATGGACTTGCAATAAATGTGCTGACGTCACCTTTTGCTTTAAAATAGTTAAGAATAGTAGTGAATGATGATAAAAAGTATCTAGATCAAACATGAAGAGCAACACAAACTCAAGTTTGTTTAAGCAAACTTGAGTTTGCAACTCTTCTTCAGGAACCAAACTTGATTTAATAAAATCAAACTTGAGTTTGCTTCTTCTAGAGAAGAATGTCGCGATTTGAGCTTTGAAGAGCATTTTGAAAATATGAGTAAACTCGAGTCAATAAATGACAAACTCGAGTTTGGGACTTTTGAAGAGAAAATATGTTTAAGCCTGCAAAGCTCAAAATTGGGGTTTTCAAAATCACAAAATAGTTAGGAGCTCTCTGCTTGGCATAAACTCGAGTCAGTTAAATCAAACTCGAGTTTCCTTAAAGAATAAAAATCTTTGAAAACTCTCTCCCAAGTACAAACTCAAGTTTACTATGCTAAGCTCGAGTTTTCTCAAAATATGGAAAACTTTGAAAATCTCTTGGCCAAGTGCAAACTTGAGTTCGGCATATCAAACTTGAGTTTGCTCTAGATGAGAAAGTGTTAAGACTCTCGGCCATGTACAAACTCGAGTTTTGAAAACATAACTCGAGTTTGATCAAGTTCATAAATCCTTGAAAGCTCTCTGTGTAACACAAACTAGAGTTTGTTAATAACCAACTCGAATTTGCCTTTAACTTGAAAAACTTAGAGTGCTCTTTGTATGACCCAAACTTGAGTTAGCCAATACAAACTCGAGTTTGTCTTATGTTTGGAAAACTTGAGCTACTCTCTGTCAAGTCCAAACTTAAGTTTGACATATCAAACTCGATTTTGCCTTTGATAGTAAGTTTTCCAACTTACAAAGACAAAATTAAACTTGAGTTTACAATTGTCAATTATCATCAAAATACATAGAGAACTAACAAAGTACTATCATCATGTGTCATAGTTCTAAGATTACTCCCTAGCATCTGAGTTTTCATACGTCAAAAGGGCTTCATGGGTTGTAATGTATGGGATGGCAATTTGTATGCCAGAGGTGGTAAAAAGGGACATTGTTGTAGTAAAACACTAGATAGACGTCAAGTTATACTCAAGTGTTCTTGCGCTCCATTCCGGCTTTTGCTTGCCTTACTTCCTTGTCTCTATACTACAATAGTATTTTTTTAAACAAACTGACTTTCTTTTCTTAAAAGAAAAAATTCCTATACGATAGTAGAATTTTTTTTTTGGATGCCTACCTGTTTAAACAATGCCTTGATCAGATACTCCAATGATGCATACTAGAGGAAGAAGCCGAGACCATCTTAGGACATTGCCACTCATCACCGTATGGAGGACATTACGAGAGCATTCGTACAGCAGCGAAAGTGTTGCAATATGGTCTTTACTGGCCCTTTCTCTTTAAGGATGCTCACAGTTTTGTGTCCAAGTGCGATAATTGCCAAAGAACGGGAACATATCTCGCCGGCATGAGATGCCCTTGACTCCTATCCTTGAAGTATAACTATTTGACGTCTGGGGCATTGACTTCATGGGGCCTTTTCCCCCATCAATGGGAAACCTATACATATTAGTAGTAGTTGATTAGGTCTCTAAATAGGTTGAAGTGACCACTCTTTCGACAAATCACTCACGGGCTGTAGGCAAGTTCTTGAAGAAAAATGTATTTACTAAGTTTGGCAACCCTATAGTTATAATTGTTGGCTCCAAATGTTTTGATGATAACAAATGTTTAGACTTTTGAAAACCGGTTTTCTCGAGAATGAGATCTGCATTCTAAAGAATGATTCTCGAGAATGCACTAATGGTTCTCGAGAATGATCGGACCAAAGCAGAAACAGACCTTGTCTATCGAGTGATTCTCGAGAATGATTCTCGAGAATCAGAAATTGACTCTCGAGAGTGGTCATCCGTCTTCTCTTATATATCCTGTTTCTGAGGTAATTCTCGAGAATCAAAACTAATTCTCGAGAATAACTCTCGAGAATCCAAATCGATTCTCGAGTATTGTCGAAAGCTTCAGTTCTGTACTCTCTGGTTTTTAGGTGACTCTCGAGAATTAGAAAGTAATTCTCGAGAATGGTTCTCGAGAATGTGCAAACGATTCTCGAGTATGATCAATCAAACTAACTAAAGTTCGCTTCTGTCTATTGGATTCTCGAGAATTGAAATCCAATTCTCGAGAATGGTTCTCGAGAATTCTTTGTGAGATTCTCGAGAATGAACGGATTTGCTCAATTCTTCAGATTGATTCTCTGTGTGATTCTCGAGTATGCTCTGAAGAATAGCAAAACTAATTTAACATCAGAACTGATTATTTTATCTAAATGATCTAGTTAATTGTTTTAATCCTTCAATACATCATTCTACATTAACTATGATATCATTAATCATCTTCTTAAATGTTTTTCCAGATTCTTAATCAAGGTTCCACATTCAAATAAAGAACACGAGAGTATTAGCCAAAGAACGATGTTTCTGCAAGAACACTCGAATGAATCAGTAACCAAATGTTCCAATGGACACATTCAAATCCTTCAACGGTCTTCAACTTCAACCAGTACAAATACACGAAGGATTGAATTCAACAAGATCGAACAAGTGCATACATTGATAAAGCTTTCAAATAGTTCAAATTGTATTCTAATTATATCTTCGGATATACTAAGCTTCAGTGTTCATTATCATATCTACTATGTGAGAGAGTTTTACTACTTGACGTTCAAATCTCAAGATAGAGGTATCTTGAGTGTGGGTGTATTAATTACAACTTGTAAGGGGAGTGAGTCCAAGAGTGAAAGGATCATCCTTCGTTTACGAGTGTGTAATTGTATTTGTAAGATAGTCGAAATCCCAAGTGTCCGGGGCGTAGGTCGAAGAGTTTGACCGAACCAGGATAACTTCTCTCGTGTCCATTAATATGGAGTCAAGCACAAGATTTTGAGATCACCTATTCACCCCCCTCTAGGTGATATTCCACCTTCAATAATCAGTGATGAAGGTACTCAGTTTTGTAGTAGACAATTTGAATCCCTGCTTGCCAAATATGGAGTCAAGCATCAAGTCGCTACCGCATATCATCCTCAACCAAATGGCCAGGTGGAGGTCTCAAACATAAAGGTCAAACATATCTTGGAAAAGGTAGTGCACCCCAATCACAAGGACTAGTCGGAGAAACTCAAAGACTCCCTCTGGGCATACCGTACTACTTTCAAAACACCATTGGGGGCCTCCCAATATCAATTGGTTTTTGGGAAAGCCTGTCACCTACCAGTGGAATTAGAACATAAAGCTTACTGCGCAATCGCATAGTTGAATATGATGTCGTAGCCGCGGCGAAAAATGATTCCTACAACTACATGAATTATAGGAATTTCGCCTCCAAGCCTATGAAAATGCTAAGCTCTACAAGGAAAAGGTCAAATGCTGGCATGACAAGCGATCACTCCTGCACACTTTAAGGTTTGCCAGAGCGTTCTACTTTATAACTCCTAGTTAAAAGTTTTTCCATGTAAACTAAAATCCTGGTGGTCGGGGCCATTCGTTGTCCATGGCTTAACACCACACGGTGCTATTGACTTACAAAACCCAACGACTGGCCAAATATTACGAGTAAACGGTCAGCGAGTTAAGCATTATTGAGCAGTCCCGATCCCAAGGGATAAGTCGGTCATTAATCTCGCACCGACCTGAGATTCAGTCACTCTGTGGGGCTGATGACTATAAACCAAGCGCTACTAGGAGGCAGCCCAGCAATTCCACGAACTTTTTGTTTGTCTTTGTTTTTGTATTTCTCTATCCCTAGCAATGTGCAAGAATATAAGCAGAGTCCATCTAGCATGGCCCTACTATAGCAAGATGGAGCAAAAGAGGGCAACGGATCAACCTCTTTCCACCTCGCCAAATTGATCACCCACGCTAGAGGTATGTCACTTTTATTATGCTAGTAAAACTATTTTTATTTCCTTCATGGCCCACGGTCTCTCGACCCACCCCCATCTTCGTGTCCACGGTTTCCTATTTTGCCCCTATCTTTTCGACTACGCCACCCACATTGCCCTTCCATAATGACTGGCCTCACAAGTTGTGTCCATTCCTTTTCTACAAATACCCCTTACCTTCCTCCTTACCAACACCCAACCCCTCTCTCGCTTTCTTTTCCTTCGATCAACAAGGTTCGCACTCCCTCCACACCGTCGCACACGCCCATTACCAATGTCCAATTTGGCCCCCCGCCCTATGCCCCTAACTCGCTCCGCCAATTCACCACCACTCTCTACACCATGTTCCTCTATGTCCCCCCTCCACCAATGAATGGGACCCCGACTGGCGCACCTACCTGGAGACCCGTCTACCACGCGGTGCTCTGGTTCGTGCCCCACGGCCATCGCCCCCCAGTTTCTTGATCCCTTCACTGCCATCAAGCTTCTTACACCCTGCGACGCTGGTGACCGCTGCAACGCCAATCCCTCAGGATCACCTTGAAGTATTATGTATGGCCTGTTTCCTACTACCAACACTCCCTGCCTCCACCCCTGCCAACGACACAGCAACCAGCGCACCTGCTTTTCCTGGCCCCTCTGGAGCATAGTAGTTTCTTGTTCTTGTTTTTTCTTTTGCTTTTCTAGGGTTCCATGTATATTGCCCTGTGGTTTTTCCGCAGGGCCATTTTGACTATATCTACTTTCATGGATACCTTATGCTTTACGCTTCACAGTCTCCCTCCTTTCCACTGTGTTTCTCTATTCCCACTCAATGTCCTCATTCCTTTTGACTATATCTACAATCATGGACACCTTGTGCTTTATGCTTATATGTGCATTGGGGCATTGCACCATTTAAGTGTGAGGGAGGGAAATATCGGTGCTATGCCGCTAATCGATGATTAATGTGCTCAAATTACCCCTAAATTTAGCTTCTGCACAAACCATAAAATTTTTAAATTGTGATGCATGATAGAGCACAAACAGTGACCAATAGCAGTAGAATGATTATCTATATGATTGTGCATAACATAATTGCCTGAAGCGAAATGAACCGTATAGGCTTGAGTAATTGACGGTACTAGATAATTCTGTGTAGGGTCGAGTGACGGTGAGGAAGAATAAAGAGAAATTCCACTTTGGAAGGATTTGTTTGAGCCTAATTGTTTTTATTTCAATGAGCAAGTCAGCTAACCCATGATTGATCTTTGATTTGTCTTATTTCTCTGTTAAATTGTTTGGCATCTGAGTGATAATGCGTAGGATAAAGGCATTCATATCTCATCCCCAAATCCCATACACAAACCATAGAAATCATTCTCCATTTGCTATCCCCTTTGAGCTTCGTAGACTTTGATGTAACAGAAACAATTAGACAGCCAAGTTAGAGAACTGCGCAAAATGCTATAGCTTCGTGCTCCCTATTAAAATGTTGAGAGAAGAGTTTGTTTAAAAAGAGAGAAATAGAGAGAGAGATATATATATATATATATAGAAAGAAGAAAAGAAAAGAAAAGAGAAAGGAAAAAGCTACTATTGTCGTGTAAAAGAAAAGGGCAGCAGAGCAAACAAAGGTTTGAATGGAGCGCTAGGCTAATTTAGCACAACTTGGAGTCTATCTGGTGTCTTGCTACAACAATGATCATTTTTTACCACCTCCACACACATATGGCCATTTCATGCATTACAACCCAAGAAGCCCTTTTGGTGTATGAAAACACAGATGCTAGGAAGTAATCTTAGAACTTTGACAAGCCTATAAAGCTTCTATGTTAGATTGACAAGAGAGAAATTTAATACCCCAAAGTAAAAGAGAGTATACACCAAGTCCGAGAGTTTCTTAACGCTTATGTACCTAAGCAATATCTTGCATCATGTGCTGCTAGTACTAGGCAGTGGGATTGCCAACATGAGAATGTGAACTAAGGGCAATAACAAAAGCACGGTTGTATAGACAGGAATGTTGTTGCAAAAGGTTAATGTTTTGCTCTATTGTCTTTATCTTTATTTTGCCTATGAGTGCACAAAGCTAAGTGTGGGGGTATTTGATGAGTACTATTTATGCCATGTTTTCTCTATATCGTGTGACTGCTTTGTATGATGAATATTAGCTTAAATGCATCTAATCTGAGCAAATATGTCATAATTCACGCATATAAGGAAATGTAAGGTGAATCTCATAAATTATGGTAATTGTATAAGCATCCCATACATGTGCATACGAAAAGAACAAGTTTGAGGTTTTATGTGAAAAGCACATAGCATAGTTGATACAATGTTATAGCATCGGGTCAACCATAACAAGTTGCAATACAATGCAACCCTAATGCTATAGCAGCGTAAATGAAGCCGCTATATGTTCTGACTTTTCTCATGGATGTTTCAGGAAATTAAGTGCAGGTTATTAGACGGACGTATAGACGGTGGTTGGATTGCTGACATATGGAATTTGAAGATGTGGAGGATAGAAGTTAAGATTTGGAGAATCTTGTAGTAACAATAGAATCAATAAACCAAAATTGGAAAGTTGGACCAGTTGGACCTGACAGATTTGGAAAGGCCTATCTCACTGAACGTATGCCATAAGAAAACCTGACTATAAAAGGAAAAGACGACCAACCCTAAAGATCATCGAAGTTGTGAAGGAGTCAACAAAATTCTTATTTGACTGAGACTCCAAAGAAGTGGAGAGAATGCACGAAGCACGAGAGCTTCAGGAAAAAACCCAAAATCCTTCCTCGTAGTGAGATGGAGACTAGAAGACGTGGAGATATCATGTGACAGACTTCTTACACGCCGTCAAAAACTCTGATGAACTTTTTGTTTTCCTTTGTTGATTTTAGTTTATCTTTTGACATGGGCTATTCTACTGTGATTTTGTGGTTCCCTCATCAGTCATGAACTAAATTTCCCTTGGCTGAGCGAGGAAGAATTCTTGAGTGCAGAATGAACCCAGTTTGCTAGTTCTTATTTAAATAAATTTAGTTTGTTTATCATTATTTTAATCTCTTGTCGGTTAGCGGAAGCTAAAGGCTAGATCCATGGCCTCAGTTTACTGGAAGGGAGTTAGGGTTAGACATGTGATAGGCAGTGTTTGCTGGGCAGGCTGGTGCAAGGCTTGACTTATCATTGTAGGCTTCAAGAATGGGTCTACCACTCATAGCCATACACCTTGATTAAGAATGATAATCCGAACTCGCTATAGGAATATGGGAGAAGTAAATCTAGGGTTGTACGTATAGGACGCGGAAGCTTCTGTATAGCATAGCGGTGAGTTATTTGAATAACATTATGAAGGCGGCTATGTTGTAGCATTGCGGAAGCTGTGTAACATATTTTCTATAGCAATGCACTAAGGTAAACTGGGGGAGTGATATGCTTAAGATGAAATCTAAGCTCAGCCTATCTTTTAACTGATATCTTCTTGCGACTATGATCATTTGTTTATTTTCTTGTTTTAAAGCTATAACCACAAAACACCCAAACCAATTATAATTTGTTTTCTTCTTATACACAACTGTTTTCAGAAATCAGTATCATTATCGGTATCTAGGTCTCTGTGGGATGATACTCTACTTACTCTTTATTACTTGTTCGACTGTTTACTTGCCATCAAGGAAATCGACCAACACTAATCTATACCAAAGCCCCAAACTCTAACCCTCTCAATTAACATTCCAACTTTTCCTTTGTTACTTCACTTTTAATTATGCAAATCATCAATCACAACCTAGGTGTTCCCAAACCTTATATATACATAGTACATGTTATGCTATTACAAGGGAAGCATCATGATTTGACACATCCTTAGTCGCCTTGGGGTCAAATCACTATTTAACATGAATCAAAATGTAATATAGTGCAAACTTGGGATGGTTCTCTAATCAAAACCAAGAACAAAGCTCAAATCTCATTAAATCTTCAACTCCTACCAATCTCCACTACATGAACCAAACTTTAGGAGCCCCAAGCTCCAAATTACTCCCATGAAGTAAAAAATGCAGCCTACAATGGGTTATGGCCTTAAAAACAGAAAACCTTCAAATTTTCTGCTTTACTGGTGCTGTGCATTTTGTTGCCAGTGACTCAGCTGCAGCCAAACTGTTTTGAGCCTTGATCGAGTTTCCCTATGTTTTGAATTTGGTTGCAGCCATGATATAGTACACTGCGGCTCATTTTGCTTCTGAAAAAATGTGTACTTTTATCTTATAATGATAAATTTTTCCCATTATTTTGGCGTCAATTTGTGGTTCCAAGACATTCTCAAGTGATATGAAACATTCAATTCTTCGACCAAAATACACCTTGCAAAAGAATAAAGTCCATATAAGCTCATAATTAACAAGTTTTTTATCCAAAAATAAGCACAATTAAGCAATAATGTGCAACTGAAAATGCCATGCACATTTTCCTATCTTCAAAATTGCACAACTACTGTGTCATGAACTGTATAAAACTCAAGGAAATATGCCAAAATATCCAAACTCTCAACCCGTTTTTTTAAAAAAATCCTCACACTTTGTCCTCTTTCTTCATGCTGTTAAGGGTTTACTTTTAATGATCGTACATAGAATGAAATAAAACCACGTTGGTTCTCGTATTTGTTTTTTCATATTATTGTGGTGAATTAATAGTGATGTGTCAAAGTTTTATATATATATATATATATCACTACTTGTATTATAAATTTAACCATTAGAAAGCACACGTCATAGGAATATTTTTTTTTTAAAAAAAAAACAAAATTAGTGATTAATTTTCTTGCATTGATAATCTACTTTTGAAAATTTCTAGTCTAATTTGGCGGACATGAAAACTTGTTTTAAGTAAAATTTATATACTCTAATATTATTAACACGCATGCAAAAATATATCGTCCAACACCGACTAAATGAAATTTTAAAAATTGAATCTCTCATGTGCACCTCTGGTAAATCGAGAACACATCCAAGACTTTACTGTTATAAATATGCATGTTGATACATGTGAAGTTGAGGGATAAGATAAAAAATAATTGGAAAATGACCATTTATTGAAAAATTAAAATGTTCAAGTTGAATTTTTTATTATTTATAATTACTACTTGTTTTCATCGCTAGTTTAACACCTACCAAAGCTTCAGGTATAAAATAAATAAATAAATAAAACTACCTAACACACTTCATGCAATTGCAATTTTATTAATGCAGTAGTCATCAAGTGGGTAGTTTCATTAATAATAGGAAGTTTCAAAACTTTTATTCTCAGTTGCCAGGCTTGAAAACCTCTTTGTTTTAAAATCTCTATAATAGAATAAGCTAGCATGGAAATATCGTGACATTTCAAAACGCTATCTCCATGCCCCCCCCCCCCCCCCCAAAAAAAAAAAAAAAAAAAACACACACACACACACACACAAAACGCATTTGGCACCTTTTTTGTTGGAAATTGAATCTCGTGCACTTCTTTACTTGTAACTGTAGATACTTAATTTTGATCATCAAGACGAGACTTGGATAATTTATATCTTTTTATTTTTAATTAGGTTTTGATAGGTTTTATATTAAATTATATGATGCCGAAATCACTTGGTGAGCACGCTGCCAGAGAATGGGCGATATGCAACGTTTTGATGAATTGTTACCCATAATGAGATAACACTTGTTGTTATTGTTGTTTACTTTTAATGATGATGCAATGTGCAAAATAGTATCAACATTACAACGACCAATTCAAAGTGGTTTTTGTGATACACACACATATTATGTGTCTATACATACATACATATATAGATATATAGATATATATGTATGTATGTATAAATAAGTGCCCCGAAGGAGCGAAGGGAACTAGAGGAGAATGGAGAGAAGAGAAGTAGAGGAGAAGACAAACTTCTTGAAACATAAATTGTTAGTTCTCTTTGTGTTTTGATGATTATTGACAATTGTAAACTTGAAATGTAGTTTGTCTTTGTTAAGTTGAAAAATTTATTATCAAAGACAAACTTGAGTTTGGAGTTGTCAAACTCGAGTTTGGACTTGACAGAGAGTAGCTCAAGTTTTCTAAACTTAGACAAATAGCAAACTCGAGTTTGTGTCATACAGAGAGCACTCTAAGTTTTTGAAGTTAAAGTAAACTCGAGTTAGTTATAGAAAACTCAAGTTTGTGTTAGACAGAGAGCCTTCAAGGTTTTCTGAACTTAACTAAACTCGAGTTTAGTATGTCAAATTCAAGTTTGTACGTGACTGAGAGTCTTAAAGCTTTCTTATCCTTAGCAAACCCAAGTTTGATGTGACAAACTCCAGTTTGCACTTGGCCAACAATTTTTCAAAGTTTTCATATTTTAAGCAAACTCAAGTTTGTCCTAGCAAACTCCAGTTTGCACTTGGCAGAGAGTTTTTCAAAGTTTTTCATCTTTTGAGCCAACTCGAGTTTGAGTCAGCAAAGTCCAGTTTGTAGCAGACAGAGAACTCCTCACTATTTTTAACTTAAGAAAACTCTAGTTTTGAGCTTTATGGACTTAATTTCATTTTCACTTCAAAATGTCTCAAACACGAGTTTGTCACTTAATGACTCGAGTTTGCTCCTGTTTCAAATGTTCTTCAAAGTTCAATCGTGATGACCTTTTATGAGAAAGAACCAAACTCGAGTTTGAGTTTCTAAACTCAAGTTTCACTCCTGAGTAAAAGTTGCAAACTCCAGTTTGTTTGAACAAATTTGAGTTTGTGTCACTCTATTTGAAAATCAGCTTACTCGAATTTGGAAAATCTTCATGTATGATCTAGATACTTCATATCATCACTTATTATTATTCCTAACTATGTTTAATCAGTTTGTTAGTGAGTTTCAAATGATTAAAATTGTATTAGATTGAGGATTAAACATAAAGCAAAAGGTGACGTCAGCACATTTATTGCTGGTCCAGAAATCTTAGCACCCTTTTGGCAAATCATTCTCTAGACTTTGCAAAGGTTTAAATGTTTTTCCCCCTCTATGGAATCTTTATCTCCCAACGGATTAATTTGAAGGAAAGTCAACAAGACTAGCTGAGCACCTGGATTAACACTAAGCTAGAGAGAGAATGAACCAAGTTGCAACCTAACAGCTACATTAATGTCTCCAACAGTTACAATAATGATTTCAACGGTCATTTAATGCTTCCAACATATATAAGCTGAAGAATTCAAGTCTCTCAACAACCAACACACAAAAAACGAAAAGCTATCAAGTCTCAACTGCATTTAGTGTTTTCTACCTACTTGTAAAGTATCTTTTTATACATTGTATTTCAGTGATTATTTCATCTACTCTTTTAGAGTGTTTACCATTGATTATCAATCATTGTAATAATCTCAAGGTTGTGGGAACCTGTGAGATTGGGATTATCTGTTTACAACTTGCAGGGGGAGTGTATCTTAGTAAGAGGATAACTTTCGAGTGCAGAGTGTGTAACTCATTTGAGAGTTAGTGAAAATCCCAGAGTGTCTAGGGATTTGATGTAGGTCAACAGTTAAGACCGAAGAAGTATAAATCCTGCTGTGTCAAGCTTTTCTTCTCTCCTTTGTTATTGTGATCGGGTGTTTGAAAAAGAATTTTTAAAATCCCCAATTCACCCCCCTCTTGGTGATTTCTTGCATTTACATAAATAAATTACTAAAATTAAACGTGCTAAAGGATAACAAAAGAAATGAACCAAAAGCACTATAAAAGTTAATTTAATGCAAACCAAAAAAAAAAATCAGCCTCACTACTACAAAAAATGTGATTTTTACTTCCCTAAAAGACATCCATTTTTTAGAAGGGAAGTAAAGTATGAAAGAAATGGTATTTTTGTAATTATGTGGAGCAAATTTGACATATTGGGCGTCCTTTTTCTAATTCGGACTTAGAAAGTGGACTTTTGGAGTCCAAAATATAATTTAGGAAGCCAAAATTAGTATTTTTGGCGTCCTAATTTAAATGTAGAACGTCAAAAGTGAACCTTGGCGCCATGTTTAGTACCAAAAGCAGTATTTGTGGCGTCCTAAGTTTATTTTGGGACGTCGAAAAAACTGTTTTTGTGTCCTAAATTTATTTTGGACTCCAAATGTGTTACTTTAGGCGTCCTAAATTAAAATTAGGATGCCTATGGCCAGCTCATACCCATGACCTACTTTTCTCTTCTCGTCACCCATGACTTGCTTTTGTTACACCCCTACCGGCCTCGTCCTTTGAGGTGGCGGATAGAGTGATCCCTTACTTATTTGTTACCTTACCTTTAATTATTCCATGTTAACATGCATCAGAGTGTTACGTGGCAGAGCATAGGATCGGTTTGGACAAATACATAATAATGGTAAAAGTGCGAAAAGTAAGCAGTAAATAGTCCCCAAAGGGTTAGGGTACAATAATCCCAAAATAAATACCGAGCAGAAAGTAAAATATACAGTCATCCAAAAATTTAAATACATAAGATGATAAGGCATTACCTATTTCTTCAGCCTTAAACTCCATGCCCTACGTCAAAGAGATATGAATTTTCCAAGTTAGCCTATGTTTCATAACTTGGAACTGGAACAATAAAGAGAAATTTTAAAGCTAGGAATTAATCAGGCATTTCGAGCTTGAGGCATTATTTTTCCTTGCAAATATACATGTCAAGGGTTATGTAAAATTTTGGAGCACCTCATTTTGATTTTTGTGGAATTAGTTATTATTTTTCAAAATTATGGAAAATTTTGGGCTAAAATGTTGCATTTGAAATTTAAAGAAACGTCAAGGTAAAATTGGAATAATAAATCCACCAAGGGTAAAAAGATTATAAGTGCCTAAGATATCTCTTGGGATATCATTTCTAGTATATGGTATTTATTCTAAATATCATAATGTGGTAATAATGTTATAGGATATCCAAAAAATCGGGGAATCGGTACCAAAGGAGGATCATACCGTTGAATACGCAGACCAAGGTACGGACGCATACTTTAATTCTAACTCTTATGTTGTCTTGTATGCTTATATGTGATAGGATGATTCATAAAGTAATGGACAAGACTAGGCCTTGGGTCATGCACCGTGGCTAAGACTCGGTCTTAGGTCAACTGTTTATATACATTCAGTTTTGTGTGAGTTATAGTCATGATAATGTTGTAAGCATGTTTTCCTAGTGCTGATGATGTGTGAATTCATGGCACTAGTAAGTGCAAGAGTTGTGAACATTACATTTCATGTGTGATATGTACACTAGTGCAAAAAAGGGCTTTAAGACCGCCTCGTTTAGAGCGTAGTAATGACGCACCGGTCTTAAAAGTATGACCAGTGGTAGTTTTGTAAATATCAAGAACTTCTTGGACCGGATCCTTTATTAATGGGTCTGAAATATATTATTCAGACCGCTTAACAAACCAACCGGTCTTAAAAATGTTATTAAAAAAAATTGAAATATCAATTACTTTATAGAGAAATCTCATACAACCGACTTATATTTTCTGCGGACCAAAATAATAAGGAAAAATTTAAATATAAAACTTTTTTGACCGGACATATATAAAAAATGGTTTAAAGGTTATACTTTTAAGACTGGACTTAAATTGTGGCCGGTACAAAATATTGAAAAAAATTAAACAAAAATTTTATTACTCTTAAGACTGGATTTTATTAAAGGACGGTCTTAAATGTTAACCTTTAAGACCGGCATTTTAGTTCATCCAGTCTGAAAACAAAAGTGCCAAATATTCGCGTGAAACCTTACCTTAGGACTTATACGTTGCTCTCTCTGAGCTCTGAAACCCCGTTCTTGTTGCGAAACCCCTCTTCCTGTTGCATTACCTCTCTTCCTCGCCCACCACCACCATCCTCTACTACTCTCTCACATTCTCAGGCGTTCCTCTTTTGCACCACAACTATCAACCTCTCTTCCTTTCTTGAAAATGAACGGAGAAAACGGTTCTTGTCCTGTTCTTTCAACGCCAGTTACTGGTCTTATTGGTGTGAGTCAAAACGAACCCTCGTCATCCCACAATGAGCCTCGTAACCGCACTGCACGCCGTGGTAAAAGTGGCACACGAATGAAAAACGTATCCGTAAGTCGGACCTCTGGGTCAAAGCTCGAGATTCAGTTTGATGAAAAGTTGGCTCCTTTAGGTCCTAATAAAGGCAAATATAATAGTTTTGTCGGCTATCTAGCACGCAACAAGGCTAGCATCTTAAAAGATGAGTGGAAAAATGTGGACCTTCGCACAGTGAATGAACCTATTTGGGACACTATTTGGCTTACCTACACTGTCCCTGACTGCCAGAAGTTTAAAGACAAGACATTGTCTTATTGTGCTAATCGGTGGAGGAAGTTTAAAACCTTTCTAGCTAACACCTATATTTTTGCCGAGGTTCAGCCTAACCATAATCCTTGGGACAAGTACACATTTATTGATGGACAAACTTGGCAACAATTTGTTCATATGCGGACCACCCCTGAAGCTTTGGTGAGTTTATATTTAGTTTTGTTTGCTTATTAGCTTGTGCGGATATGTGAATGTTATTGTGTTAATCTAATCATGTTAGTTAGATTGTTTGGTGTGTGAATAGAAGTATATATTTCCATCCTTTTCCTGCATAAGAGGAGCATGTCTTAGTTCTATGCAAGTTTGATATGTAAACCGTGCAAAGGTAAAATACTAAGTAGGTAATTAGGGAAATAATTTATAGTCTTAGCTAGTTCTGTTATAATAGGTAGTGGTTACACATTGCTATTAGTTAGTTAGCATGTTAACTGTGTAAAGGTTTTGGTGCAGTTCTGCAACTCCCTTTCCTCTGGTTCTCCCAATTTCTTCTACAATTCTACATCTTCCTTAAATAAAATGTTGAAACTTGATGAAGTAAATTCAACTAGTGTTTGAGGTTCATATCAAGCAGAAGTTCTCTAATTTCTGTTAGTGAGATGGTTGGAATTCATAATTAATAGTTGTTTTCAATTCTGATTCATAATTCCCTAGCTTGAACTAAGTGCTAAAAACAAAGATAGAAATGTGGTTTTAAAGTTGGTTTTCTCTAAATCAAGATTCATGAAAATAAATCGATTTCTACTACTTTTGGTATTTTTAGAAACAACGAAGAAATGTTTAAATTGAAAGTGAAGATATGACAATTTTACCCCTTTTAACACTTTTTTCATGTATTCACTCATTAATCCAACTTAATCATAAATAATACATTTTTGCCCAATTAACATGATTAAATTCCCAAATTAATCTTGATAAGTCATATAAAATTATGGTTTAATCAAGCCTCCATTAAAATTAGTGCAAAAAATATCATAGCTAGAGAGATATTCCCTTTAGTTTTTATTATAAGGCACTTTTAGTAAATGTTGATAATGTTTATTATAAGTCAGCAAGTCACCAAATCAAAAGTCCTAAATGTAGGGCCTAATTTCTAGTGTAGCCCTATGTTTAAGATCAGAGATAATATTAATTATATCATTTATGAATTCTCCCAATTTAAAATCTCATCAATTTCACTTTCTATGGTTTCTTGGATGCAATTGTGATGGATCCAATAATATTGGGCCTGAAATATGGCTTAAAAGAAGGCCCAAGTCAAGATAGGTCAATACATGAGTATAAGAAAACAAAAGATGTCATGGAGGACCAACATGAGTCTAGTATAGCAAAAGGATCTAGTCTCTCCCAATGTGGCAAACCAATATTTGAATCCTCGCTAGAAGAGGTGCCCGCATATAGTATCCGACAGTACTTCGATTTGGATTGCCTTTAGTGGGAGGATACCTATGCTTAGTCCAAAAAAAAAAAAATATGATGGAAGAGGTGTGGATTTTGGTCCATAAATATATGACTTAAATTGTTTAAAAGTTAATTTTGATCCTAAGTATAAAATATATATATTTGTTTTATCTCTTATATTTATTATTTTCTCCAAACTAATTTGCCTTACTTGTAAATAATATATAATCTAGTATCAAACACAAATATTTTAGAGAGATTATATAATATATGATATAATTTAAAAAATTATTTAGCTTCTTTATCTCCCTGAAGTAGCTAGCTGAATCTTATATTAACAACAAGAGGTAGTAACAAAGGAGTGAAATGAGTAGATAATAGTAAATGAACGTAACAAAATGATGTAAATTTAGACCCCCCCCAAAAAAAAAAAAAAAAAAAACCTCTCTTCAATAAAATAATTCATTATAAAATTTTTGAATGCTCATGTGATTTAGAAGAGTGACTAATTATTCTTATAAAAAATTTATTATATCTTATTAATATTCAAAATCAATCAGACAACGAAATTTCCTTATTGAAAATAATACTTACATTTTTTATCATTAAAAAAAGTGACAGAACCCAAAATCTGAGGAAGCTTTTTGAGAATAATTGTTTAAACAGTCCACTACCCCACACGCCCCTATACCATGCACGTGTATCTATTTCCTCATATTAAATAGGGAAAATTACGCTCAGGTCCCAAGGAAGAGAATTAATTACAATAAAGTCCCTTGAAATCATCAAATTACGCTCGATCCCAAGGGACTTCGTAATTATTTGTATTAACAACGAGGAAATGCATATATTAACAACAAGAAATGCATAGATTAACAACAACTTTTAAATACCTGACCATTTACAACAGGAAATGCATATATTAACAACAGGAAATGCATATATTTACAACAACATTTAAACACCTGGATTTACAACAGAAAAAACATAGATTAACAACAACTTTTAAATACCTGACCATTTACAACAGGAAATGCATATATTAACAACAGGAAATGCATGTATTTACAACAACTTTTAAAAACCTGGATTTTATTTCCATACAAATAATTACACAGAAGTCCCTGGCTATTTACAACAGAAAATGCATGTATTAACAACAGGAAATGCATGTATTAACACCAGGAAATGCATGTATTAACAACAACATTTAAAAACCTCCATACAAATAATTACACAGAAGTCCCTTGGGACCTGAGCGTAATTTGATGATTTCAAGGGACTTTTTTGTAATTTTTTTCGTTCCTTGGGACCTATATGAAATTTTCCCTATTAAATATGCAAACGAGTGTCATATATCTTTCTAATAAATTCATTGTTCAGGAAGAAAATAACAAACTTACTCTAGGCATGAAAAGCTTCAAATTTATTATTTAATTTAAAATCTATTCTTTAACCTCACCCTAAAACAAGCCAAAAAAAGATACTTTGTTTGAATTTTGGAACACGCAAATACTTTTATTTTCATTTCATCACAACATGACACTAACACATGATCATAATACGAAGTATATGGAATTCTGCTGATCCATTTAGTTATTGTCTTTATTTCCCTTATTCTAACAAGTCTTGCCTAAAGCAAGTTATTCAAAACACCAGATCTTCATCATCATCATCACTTTCCTTTCATGGATCGGTCAGTAAGGTTTTTGTCCAACGTAGTTGCCAGGAGGATCATAGTTACAGGTAATGAAAGTTCCTCCATTATTGCACCTCACTTTAGCACAACCAACACGAATTGTATTCTTCCACACAACCTGAGTATAGTGCCCGCACTGCTTCCCGGCATCGCACGAGTTGCTATTGTAGTTATAATATGCCTTCTCATCCACCCACAACTTCACAGCAGCGGCTCCGCTCAAGTCTCCAGAGCTCCATGCGAGGTTCTCACCATACTTGCCGCCACCACCAGAGTGGACAAGCTGGCAATCAGCCTTGCGTTGGTTAGCATAGCTCTGTGCAAAAGCGGCGACAGTATCATCCCAAGCTATGTTAGGAACACCCACTTGTGATCTTGCTGCGTTGTGGGCACTCACATAGTCTTGTGGTGAATCTTGAGCATTGGCTATGTGGGCAAAGAGAAAGAAAAAGAAGAAGAAAGTAACCGAAAGCTTGGATGATAACTCCATTGTGTTTACTGTGTGGTGTGTTTGATGAAGAAATGGGAGATCGTGGGGAGGAATTTATAGGGATTTTGGTGTGGGAAAAATTGTCTAACCGTACGTGTAGTTCATGGAAGTGGTGATAAATAACCAGTAGACCATATTTAATCAATTAATAGATTGCCCACTATTATGACTATCTCGTTCTAATTGGGTAGACTCTGGTTTGAAGGGATCAAAATTAGAAAACAAATTGTAAATTGTGAAATATGACTAATTGGATAAGAAGGGGGGGAATTTCAAAATTATCACATGGGTGGCGGGCTAAGAAACTAAATATTTTTTTGCCCGCTGTTGAATCATATTAATATGTAGTGAAAGAATGTTTTTATCGCTAAATTATGTATGACCCCTAGAATTTTGGATCCTGCACATATAATCTCCCTAATCTTTGAAATTTTATAATGGATCACCTAAACATTTTATCTTCCCATAGATTTAGTTTTGTACATTACTCATCCACACACAACTTAAAAGTCTAGGGGGTTATCTACATATCAATACAAGTTTGAGGGGTTATAAGCACCCAAAAATAAAGTTCAAGGGATATATTGTTGATAATGGAAGGTTATATGCATGCACTTCAAAACTTGTTGAGGTTTATTTATTTTTAAAGGATAAGGGTTTTTTATACACACATGGATTTTCATGACTAAATAAACATATGTGTGGCTGCTTGCAGGGCTGCAACTGGCTAAACTACTTGGTTAGAAAAGATCTTGATTAAATATATAACAAATTATTAATTAGCTATAACTTAATAGGGTGGAAGTTTTAAAAACAATCATAACGCGTGAATGACTAGAAAATTCATTAGTCAAGATACTAGGATGGTGGAAATTTTAAAAATAACTTTCAACTATAAAGCGTGGACGACTAAGAAACTATAGATTTTGGATCAATTGCAGCATTAAATAGACTACAACTTAAATTAAAGTGGTTAACAAGATTATTTAAAATCCAGTTGAGATTTAACTATGATACTTCATTCTTAACTACGTTAAAATTTAATTGTTACTTCGTTTTCATCCCCACGTTATTTACGTTTTATTTCTCATATGATGCATGCTGAATTTACCTTAACTAAAAATTATATTGACTTGAAGCCTCTTGGAAATTCAACGAAAACCGTTAAAACCTAAAACCACAGGCAAGGTTAAGGTTTAAGGTAAAAGGTTTGTGTAATTAGTTCTGAAATACGAATTCCTTTACGAATAGAAGCTTATTTAATTGATAATTACTGATCAAAATCCATTGCGAGGGTGAGATGTTCATTGATAACTAATCAACACATATATTAGAAATGTTCTTGGAACCATGAGAATGAAATAAAACCACGTTGGTTATCATATTTTCCTGTTTACCTTTTAGGTTATATTAATATTGTTGTTCATTAATGTAATAATTGTAGATAAAAGCGACATATATTTTTAGATAATATTCTTATGCAATTGAGACCCAATATATTTACTTACAAGTGCCGTGACATGTTATATCACTACTTGTATTGTTAATTTAACAACTAGAAGCACAAGATTGGGCCCTATTTCGTATTTTAGCCATTAAGTTGTTTCATCAATAATCTTAAGGTTGAAAATTTCTATTGGGGACCAAATTTATGAATAGTACTTCGAAACTTAACTACACATTTTTTCTCAACTATTATAGCTTAATTGTTTTATTCGTTACATTCAAACGTTATGTCTTATTTGTTTTCTTACGACATCTACTTGCTGAAATACCTAAACTAAATTAGATTATTGACTTGGCCTCTTTATAACCTATAACCAAATACAAGGTTAATTTGGGAGATAAATTTTGTGTGATTAACTCAAAAGTGACCATTATCTTTAGAAATGATGTTTCTTATAAAAGAGGTTTTTTTAGAACCCGAGTTTTCAACTATGTTGTGGTAAAGTCAGTACGTAACTGGAAGGATAGAAGCTGTTGTAGATGTACACGGTTTGCTGGGTCTTGCCAGATGTTCTAAGAATGTTTGAAATCATTGGCCTTTGATAAAGGCTCTTTTTGAAAAAAGAGTTTTTGAGGGGATTTGTTTTGAGAGAATGAAAATCGCACCAGCAGTGAATGCACCCAATCCATAACATTTCACCTAGGGACGTATGTTTTGTCTAGTAGGACTTGACTGTCTATGGCTGGATTGAGTTCTGGTAGATAGGGTTCCTACTTTATGTGCCAGTGTGAACACTGGGTCTCTTATGGGAGGGGCGAAGGTTCTCCCACATCATTTGATGGTACTGTTGATGCCTGGTGACTTGATTTGAGGCCAGAGAGGTACCGAGGCCGGACTTAGAGATTGGGATAAGACGCTCGTTGTACCAAGTGGTTGAAGTGGTGGCGTGAGCTCTCAATTGTTAAAAATTTTGTAAAATGAATTATCCCGCTCACAAACACGTGCCGGTAAGTAATGTTTTCTAAAAACTGCTTTGGCAATGAATGTGTTTTCACGAAATTGTTTTGGCAGTGATTAAGTTTGAAAATTTGATAGCACTATTACTTTTTGGTATAGTGCAAATTGTGAAATGTACTCTACTGCGACCACGGAAAATTTTCAATGTTTGAAAATTTGAAAATGAGACAACATAATAGTATTGGATAGCAACGACATGATTGTCGGTGCTATGAAGTGGGAAGAAAAGCATTATGTTTGGAAGTTATGATATAGGAACAAGAACTACTAGAAAGGTCTAGAACAAGGTTAAAACAATTAGTAGTTGTCAGCTATAGTGCTAAGTAAGTGAAAGTGGTCTGAGAGCTTGAATGGGAAAGGCTCGGATCAAATATACGAGCAAATGGTCGAGGCAATAAGACTTGGTGTGCAAGTGTGCACGGGGCGGTGTCCCTAGACCAAAAGACCGGTGATGAAAGTGGAGCTAAATCACCAAGAGGGGGGTGAATTGGGGATTTTAAAAATCTTTTCAGAATAGCTCTGTTTTTGAACACTAAAACAGAGATGAGCTAAGATGAGAGTAGAAGAGCAAGACACAAGGATTTATACCGGTTCGGTCCAATCTCTTGACCTACGTCCGGTCCCGGACTCTCCGGGTTTTTCACTATCTCAAAAGATTACACACTCGTACTCAAGAGTAATTCTCTCACTAGAACTTACTCCCCTTACAAGTTGTAATCAATGAACCCAATCACCAAGTCCCCGAGACTTGTGATTCCTTACAATAAATGCTTTACAAGAATGAAACTCTCTAAGAGTGTATTATGATAAACACGAAGCTTTGTATCAAAAGTCACTTTCACACGAAGAACTAGAGAGTAGTTGAGAGCTTTGAATGATTTCGTTTTTCAGCAGATGTGTTAGTTGGGAAACTTGAATGCTGCTCTATTTATGCTCGAGATCATTTAATGACCGTTGCCAACTTCATATATCCGTTGAGGGATTATTCTAGCTGTTGGAGGCAATTCGGGCTTTCTCTCACTAGTCTTCATTTAATCCGGTGTGTGTAGGAGGTCGAGTTGATTTCGGACAAATCAATCCGTTGGTGTAGCGTGAGGTGGAAGTGGAGAACATTCTTTAATGCTTTGCAAGCGTGTACGAGATGGATTACCAGAAGTATGCAACTTTTCCGGTTGAAGCATTAAATGTTCGACATGCTTTTTGCTTTTCCACTAAATCTTCATTTAATCTTGTTTAAGCAAGTGAAACTTACTAACAAAGTGGTTAAACATAGCGGGGAATATGCAAGAATGATAATTGAAAGTATTAGGATCAATCAAGAAGGATTCACAGATTCGCCGATTTGAATTTTAAACTCGTAATGAACACTCGAGTTTTGATTTCAAAACTCGAGTTTTGGACTTTGATGAGTAAAATTGATTTAAGTCCAAAACATCAAAAGCTGGAGGTTTATTTGCAAAACGGAGGTTTTCAAAACGTTGAAGTGTATCAAACTTTCGTCGGCCAAAACTCGAGTTTTGATCTCAAAACTCGAGTTTTCATTTAAACATGAAAACTTGGGTAAATTTGCGCCAAGACAAAACTGGAGGTTTTAGAAGAAATTGGCGTTTTCAAGACTCGGAAAATTCAAAGACTTTTTTGTCAAATCAAAACTCGAGTTTTGAAATCAAAACTCGAGTTTTGAAATCAAAACTCGAGTTTTCACTTTCGTGAAAACATTGTTAAAAACCAAAACTAGAGTTTTCATGGAAAACCGGAGGTTTTGGAAGCCGAGAAAATCCAAGAACTTTCTATCTCGATCAAAACTCGAGTTTTCACTCTACTTGTGAAAACATTGTCCAAAACCAAAACTGGAGTTTTCTTGAGAAACGGAGGTTTTGAAAATGTGCCAAAGATCGAAAGCTTTCGCAACTCAAAACTCGAGTTTTGCCTCAAAACTCGAGTTTTCACTTGTTGGTGAAAACTTGGAATATTTCAAGTTAATTTGAAAACCGAAGGTTTTAGCCAAAACTGGAGGTTTTCAAAATCTCAAAATGTAGGAGACTTTCGTGAGTCCAAAACTCGAGTTTTCAATGAAAATCTGGAGTTTTGACTTTCTCAAAAATATTGAGAAGTCTCCGTGTAGTTAAAACTTGAGTTTTGAAAGAAAAAACTGGCGGTTTTGCTTTGATCAAAGAATTGGTTTCTTCTCTCGTAAGGTCAAAACTCGAGTTTTGAATCCAAAACTCGAGTTTTGCTTTTGACAAGTAATTTTTTTTTTTTAATTTACAAAGCAAAACTTTATCCTTTGCTTACAACCTGTTGGTAATCATCAAAACCTTTAGAGAACTAACAGGTGATACTTAGCACGGTGTGAAATGCTGATTGTCGTGGTGACTTTATACTAGTATGTCTACAGTACATCTTGAGTCTGGCAAAACATTCATTGTACCAAGTAGTAGTTGATATATCTAAGGCCTGAGAATGATTTCCTATGTGGTGAATCTAGAATCTTCAGTGCTGTGGTAATAGATTGAGCAGGAGGGCCAATATGCGATAAGCCGAGAGGCTGAATGAGTCAAGTAGTGAGACCTGCATAAACCAAGCACTGTGAGAATAGATCATTAGATCCTTGAATGCTATACCTGTGTACAAGATGAATGAGATTAGGGTGTGTGCTAGGTAAGCATGCATAGAATGGAAATAGACTAGATGTCTAGAATTTTCCCTAAGATTACATGATTAAATTTCAAGGACGAAATTTAATTTAATAGGGGGAGAAATGTATTACCCTATGTAACATCCCATTTCCAAAAGCAGTATATATTTTTTTTCATCAGAGTAGAGCATCGGAGCAATTGAGTGACTGATACATTTATTCAAATTGCCGTAAGTCTGGCTGATTTACAGAAGCGGTACATTGACCGAGAGTTTTCAAAATGAATAACAACGAGAAGAAAGTCTTCAGTAGGGTCTCGTGCGGCCCGCTCGCCTTCTCCTCGGTTCTCGGTTCTCGGTTCTCCCGAACCGACGCTATGATAAGAGCCGAGGTTCAATGCACATTGAACCTCGTGTAACGGTTAACCTCATGCTTAAATATGACAATATATACACGACAACAAAGCAATCAATACAAAGTCCACAACAGATGTATGATTAAAAATACATAACCACGTATGTAAGATATATAATAACCACGTATGTAACATAACCACGTATGATACAAAGCAATAATAACCTCGTATGTGACATAACCACGTATGTGACATAACCGTGTATATAACATAACCACGAATGCTACAACAACAAACAGAACACAACAAACATATATAATCATACAATAACCATCAGAGTTAGTGTTAAAGTACGCGAACGTACATACCTAACAACACATATACGCATATAATAAGCATCAGAGTTAGTGTTACAGTACGCGAACGTACCTTCGTTGGTGATAGCGGATTACGTACGTCGGTCGGTATGTGTTCTCGGATAGCCTATAATGGTAATATCGCTTTATTAATCCATGAATAGTATCCTAAGAGATATTCTTACCACTAATGACCATTTTGCCCTTGATGGATTTATTTTACAATTTATTGCCCAAAATTTCGTAGAACCACGTTGGTTACTGACTTTCAGATTTTCGTCTAACTTTGAAAAAATCATAACTAATTCTAGAAATATCGAAACGAGTATCCGTAAAATTATTTGGAATCTTTAAGATGTCTAATTTTGATTAAAAATACTGGTCTCAACCCAGATTCATTATAAAATTCCCAGTTTTTAATTTCCAAAGATCTGTCCAGAATTTTCGTCCATAAATATGGCCTGATTTCAAAAATTCATAACCACTTGCACAAAACTCATTTTGACATGCTATAAGCATATTTTGAAAGGTCTATATGTCTACTCTAGCCATGAAAAATTTCCGATTAAAACAACTTCATCTTCCCATAGATTTAAGGTTTTTACAAAGCTAACTTCAGAAATCGCCTAACCGATAAAATTTCGCCAGAACTTCGTTACTTTGATGTTTCTTTTCCAGAAATTTTGCTCTAGGACTACCCTCACTATTTTTTCGAAATAAAGCTAATTTTAACCATAAAAACATGAAAATAAAATTGCTTCTAGGAATTTAAGATCAAAGCATAAATTTCTATGAATTTAAAAGCTAAAACTTAAGAACTAGAGAACTTACCCTTGAAGACTTTGCTACTACTTCCTTCTTGCTTCTCACTAGCTCTCTTCTCTCTTTAGAAAAACACTACTTGGAGTTGGTTTTGGTGTGAAGAATATGAAGACACAAGGTGCCTATTTATACTAAAAGGTCATGTCACACTTGGTAATTATTCCTAACCTAATTCATCTTGCATGAGAACCATGGGTTTACACTAAATAATGTGAATTCTTCTTCATGCCAAGGCCAAAACCGTGGCCCTCTCTCCCTCCATCACTTTCTTCCAATTCCAAGAGGATATCCTATCCAAAGGTACCTTATCCTCTTCCAAAATTGAATATTATTATCACGTGTGTGTTTTTGTTTATGTTAAACAATTCTTGGCTTGAAGAAGGCATTGGTGGCTTCTCCACCTTCATCCATTCTCCAAGCAAGCCTTGGTGGCCTCACCACCATCATGCATTTCCCATTGGTTGCTTAATTATCATTAAGTTCAATTTCAAGATTAAATTAGAACCATTAAATTTACTTTATGAATCTATGATGAGAATTAATGTTTAATTAGGCAAATATCACCTATGGAACCCTTGATCCACAATGTGCCAACATGGCCAATTAACTCTAATCACTCCAACCCTTGATCCTCATTGTGCCAACAAGGCCTATTGGATTTAACTACTCCATTGATTAACTTTACCATAATTGCATTTAAATAAATTCCTCACTCCTCCACTAGACACACATCACTCACTACACACACACAACATGTCTCCCTCTCATACACTTTTCTTAATCTTTTCTATTTAATTAGCAAGTATACTTTATGCTAATTTTAGCCATAAACACTTAATTAAAGGGTTTTACATACTTTACCTTGAATTTTCTTTTATTCAAGCTTAAACAATTAGCCATTAATTACTTAATTAATCACTTACTAATTGTTGATAATTTTTAAATTGAGATTAATTATTATCTCACAACTATTTTACTGACATTGGTATTTTATGCTCCATGTAAAATATTAAAAATCATGGGGTCAATTATGATCCCCAAAATAATATTAAATCTTGCCTCAATATTTTCCAAGGAAATTAATCCCAAAAATTACCTAAATTAGAGACAACATATTCTCCAATTTTTTATAAATATTTCATTGCCTCTTAGGATTTATCATAATATTTTCAGGGCATTCTATGACCCACAATTGCATTTAGGGATTTTTAGCTCTTTATTCACCCTAATTTCAATAGAAATTACCTTAGAAAATAAGGTATTTATTAGACTAGTTTCGAGACCACATATTCACCTATTTCTAATAGGTATTATTTACTAAAATATAATATTCCAGATAAATAATTATCCGGGTATTACACCCTAATTTTCATAATTCATGTAAACATTGTATTTTGATAAATAAATTTGAATAAAAAGGAGAGTGAATATGTGTCTCAAATTATTGTGAATTATTAATTATAATTTGAGGTAAATTTCACTTTGAGTTGAATTAACAAAAGGCAAGATTTAAGGCTAAGTATAGTGATCATAAAATGTGATATAATTAGCACATAAAATGATGATTATTTATGATTAAGAAAAGGCAAGAAATGTTATGAAAATTCTTAAACAAGTTAAAGGAAATTATCAAAAACTAATGGGCAATTAAGCTTGCATTAATTAAAATAATTTGTGTAATTCTTCAAATTAATCAAGAGACAAATTAAAAAGTATTAATTTAGGGCTGTCTTATTTTGAGATTTAAGGGCCAAAGATGATGTAATTAAGCTTGTTAATTAAAACACTAATGGTCATGATTAACTAATAAATCAATTAATCAATAAAATATATAATCAACGGGGTATTTAAACACTTCAATCGAATGCTAATTGGGATTAAATATTCAGCCCTAAAGCCATGAGAGAGAAACACATAGAAGGAAAGGGAATATACCATATAATAATCAAGATATCAATCTATAAGAGCACATGTGTTTTAACAAAATAAAAATCTTCAATAGTGTTAGGATGTTTCTAACAACAATGAAGGGTTAGGATTGAGTTTAATGAAGTTAAATCTAATGGTCCTAAATAATCACCAAATTAAGCAAAACCCTCACGAGAATAAATGAACCAATAAGAGGCTTGAATCACTAGGTGCTAGACACATAGAAAACACATCTCATGAGCCAAGAAGAAGGGGGGGGACGCACAGGCACATGAGGAAAAGGATAAGATAAGATACTTATTGGTTAAGATAATTGTAACACCCCAAATTTTGGGACAATGAGTTTAGGAATATGATTGAGATAAGAAAGCTACTAAGCTAGAAGGAGTCTATAGTTTTAAGCTTATCATGATAAAAAGCTTAAGATAATTACTAAAGTTATTTTTGGACCTTGAAATTTTAGGGAGAAAATATAAAATATTATTTTGAGGATCTAGAAATTCTATGAAAGGATTAGTTACGAAAAATTTGGGCCTGAATAGTTTAAAAAAATATTATTTGGAATTTAAGGCCTATTTTTCCTTGAATTTTGGGAAAGAGAATAAATTTAAGGAAAATTAGTAAAGGATAGTTTATGGCCTAGAATAATTTCTAGAATTTATTTAAAAATATAGTAAAATGGTAATTTTACCATTCCAAGCCCATAAATGAATTTGGGGGAAGTCATAGTTTAATTTGAAGAGTCAAGGATATGCCAAATCTAAATTTTAGAGGAAAGAATTATTGTAGTCAAATGGTCCTATATTAGAAAGAAAAATAGAATATAGAAAATAGTGGTATTATGCGTTGGAGCTTAGTGCATGCAGAACACCCACTTTCTCACTTCAACAATAATCATATTTGGAAATATCTTATAGGTAAGATCCATGTATTTTGGAATGCATGTTTATAAATTTAAGGCTTAAGGAATGTGAGGTTCACTCAGATTCTGTGCCGGTCACCCCTCTAGGGATCAGGGCGTGACAATAATATACCTGTTGGTTAAGTTAGGGTAAATGGGAAGAGGATAGGATGATGTAAGATTAGATAAGATCACATGCAAAATGGAAGGGGATAGAGAGAACAAAGAGAAAGAAGGAAAACTTCTTGAAGAAGAAAAGGGCAATTTGGTAATTGTACATGTGGGGCCCACAAGTCTTGACTTGTGCCTATAAATAGAGAGGAAAACCTCTTCATTCTTCACACCAAAATGGGTTCCAACATCTGTATATAGTGAAGAGAGAGTGAATATGGAGAAGCTTGAAGGAGTATAAGCAAGTTCAAGGTAAGTTCTTGAGTTTTGGTCTTTAAATTTATAGTACAATTGTGCTTTGATCTTGAATCTTCAAAAGTAATTTTGTTTTCATGTTTTTGAGGTTGCAAATGAGTTTAGAATGAAAATTTGATGGAAATTATGGTGGAACATAATTTTTGGAAGATGAAGATCAAAGTAGCAAATTGTTGGTAAAATTTCGGTTTGCTGTTTTCTGGAGTCAGCGAAAACTATGCCATTATTTTATGTAGCAAATTAAGTCATTAAATCATGAAATTTTACATGAATAAAGTAGACATATAGGGCTTTCTAAATATATAGATTATGTAGCATTTTGAGTTCTACACAAGTACTAACATATTTTTGAAATTAAGCCTTATTTATGGAGTTATAAGCTGGGCAGCGTTGAGAAAATATTAAACTGGGAATGATCCATGAATTTATGGCTTCTGGGAATATTTTTCCTTGCATATAGACATGTCAAGGGTCATGAGGAATTTTGCATAACTCAAAAATTATTTTTGTATATTTAATTATGATTTTTTAAATTTGCTGCAAAATCTGCCCAGAAAATCCAGCAATTGCGTTTTTAATAAAAAGTAAGGGTAAAATTGGAATAATAAATCCATCAAGGGTAGAAAATGTCAAAATAAGTGGAATAATCATTTTTTATATTATTCTTCAAAATATGATATTAATTATAATATCATGGAAAATGAAAATAATCTGATGGTAACATTATAGGATATCCGGGAAATTCGGTGTCGGATTCAAAAGGTCGGGCATTTTGGCGTTACGTGGTGAAAGGTACGTTCGCGTACTAGTAACTTTAATCGCCTATATCTTGTATGATTATATATGATTGAATGATTCATGAAGTGATGGACAAGACTAGGTCTTGGGTCATGCACTGTGACTAAGTTTATGGGGCTTAGATCACCTATTTATATATATTCAGCTTTATGCGGGTTATAGTCTTAATAACGCCGTAGGGATGTTTTCCTAGCGCTGAGGAGACGAGAAGTTGTCGTGGCACTGGTTAGTGCAAACGTTGCAAACATTACATTTGCTGTGTGCTGTTAACATTACATCTATTGTGTGCTATGTATGGTTGTTGCTGATATGTGATGAATATCTGTCATATATTGTTATATCTGCTATAGAGGTTAACTGTTACCGGAGATTCAATTCGATTGAATCTCAGCCTTGACTAATAGTTTTGGAAAGAAACCTAAATCTGAGAAGGTGACATGGACGGAGCTGAGAAGAGGCAGCGAACATAATGCATGCTCTCCGTTCCGCATTACTCTGAGCTGTAGCACCTCAAACTCTGTCGATTTTCCTAAAACTAAGTGTCAACCGACACAATTCGAAGTATGGAATTTGGGGTGTTACAGGCAACCAAGGAACTCTGAGTGCGGATACTATGTTATCTGTAACATCCCATTTTCAAAAGCAGTATATTTTTTTTCATCAGAGTAGAGCATCGAAGCGATTGAGTAACTGATACATATATTTATAAATGCCGTAAGTCTGGCTGATTTACAAAAACGGTACAATGACCGAGAGTTTTTAAAGTGAATAACAACAAAAGTGTCTCCCGGCAACAGCCATGTCGTGTCAATAGAAGAGATCTTTCCCGGATCTCTATGCGGCCGCTTGCCTTTCTCCTCGGTCCTTGGTCCTCCCGAACTCGACGCTATGTTAAGAGCGAGGTCCAATGCATAAGGACCCTGTGTAACGGTTAACCTCATATTTACATATACAAGTATATCGGCATAACAAATGAACCATTCCTACATGTATCGCTCCCCAAATGCGGACATACCGCTCCTAGCGAAGACACACCGCTCCCAGCGAATACAGATATATCGCACCTAGCGCATACAGACATATCGCTCCCAGCGCATGCAAATGTTCAGTTATCCTCTAACATCACCATGCATTCAAATAACATACCACCAACACATATACAACACACATATCACATATACGAATACAATAAATATCAGAGTTAGTGTTACAGTACGCGAACGTACAGCATACAACATAACAACTATACACACACAATACACATAGCACATACATGCATAACATAAACATCAGAGTTAGTGTTACAGCACGCGAACATACAGCATACAACATAACAACTATACACACACAATACACATAGCACATACATGCATAACATAAACATCAGAGTTAGTGTTACAGCACGCGAACGTACCTTCGTTGACGGAAAACGGTACTATTACGGAAAACGGTACTTTTTGACAGCGGTACAACAACGGTCCGATTATCTTAGGTATCCTATAAGAATAACATTTATCAACTTCTAGCACTATAACAGGCATTTTAGGTACAAATTACCATTTTGCCCCTGAACCCTAATCGGCGGAATTTCGCGGAGCATTGTTTTTCGCTCTATCTCTCCTTTAATTTTGACAGATCTTTTCCCTCATCATATTTTCGAAATATATATCATATTTACCCCTAAATATGATATCTAGACTATCTTGAAAAATTAAAGATAAATCTAGCATTCCTACTATATCTACAAGAAAGAACTACCGAAACTAAAGACTAAGGACCGAAGAACTTACCCGGCTTTGGCTTAGAACTTCAAGAGCTCTCCCTTCTCTCTAACTTCTCTCTAAGGGGCAGATTTTTGGTGTGAAAAATGAAGAAGAGGAGCTTGGTATTTATAGAAGAGACGGGTGGCAGAACGGTAAATAATTCGAACTTCAGTCTGACGAATATGGACCGTAGGATCGCATTTTTGAGGACAAAACACTCTTGGCCCTCCATTTGCTTGTGCCGACCTCCCCCTCCCCAATAGTCAACAAAATGATGTCATCTTGATGGTGACATCCGAGCCGCATCGATAAAGTTTCGTCGGTGTCCGAAACGCGTAATCTTGACGAATCGCGAAATCGTGGCGAGTTTCGAAGTTTCTTTCTTTCTCATTAGGAATATCTAGTTTAATGAAATTTATGATCCCATTAAGGGTATTCCGTTATCTCGTCTGAAGATTTTAGGACATACGTCTTCGATTACGGAATTGAATTCGGAAGCGTCGCCGTCTAGGCAAAAATCCACTGGTTTGTAATATGATCTGACCTAAGTCACTAGATTCCTAATTCACGACAACTACTTGTTTCAATATTGACTCTAAATCCTTTATCTGCATTTTCTCTCTCCTATCTGGTGTCTTAAATACCCCTGTTGGTTCCGAACCGACTTCTGAGACCGATCAATCCGAGATAGAATTTCCTTTGGTTCATAAAAAGTCCAGATGACTTAGACTACATCCCTATACCTTGGTGTAGGATTTTATTTCTATCCATTCTCAAATGTCGTGTTGGCTCTTTACCATATATATTATTATTTTATTCAAAATATCTAGATATTTATTTATTTTTTCTTTTATTTTTTATTTATTTTTCTAAGCATAAAATATTTTATTAATATTTTATTTTTTTATTTTTTATTTATTTAATAATTTCGAATTTCTCCAATTAAAAATAATTATTTAAATTATTTTTAATTCATTTACTTTATACCTTAATTATCCCATTAATTACCAGATTAGCTACTTACTAATTTTTTGATAATTTTCTTAATTAGGATAAATCATTATCTCACAACTATTTTACTTACATTGGTATTTTATATCCCATGTAAAATATTAAAAATAATGGGGTCACTTATGATCCCAAAATAATACTTAATTTTGCCTCATTATTTTTTCAAGGGAAATTATCCCAAAACTTCCTAAAATTAGAGACAACATACTTTCTAATTTTTTATAAATATTTTACTACCTCTTGGGATTTATCATAATATTTTTAGGCCATTTAATGCTCTAAAAATACATTTTAGCTCTTTATCTCTCATAATTTCCATAGTAATTACCTTAGAAAATAAGATAATTATTACTTATTATTTGAAACCACGTGCTCACCTATTTTCAATAGGTATTATCTATCGAAATATAATATTCCAGATAAATAATTATCCGGGTATTACATTATCCTTTATATGTATTACATCATTAATAGCGGACGTATTATAGGTTTTGAACGCGTATGTAATCGCTCCGTGATTCTCAAATGATAATATTTTTGATGTTGTACTTGAGTTGTTAATTCATTCATTAACTTCATTGATTTATCTTATACCTTGTTTTCCAATTTACATTTTTTTTGGTAATGAGGATCCATACTTAGAGGAAGACATCGATACGGTTCGAGACGTTTTGGTTGGACATCTTCTTCAACAAATAGATATATAAAGTTTGCTTCACATTTTTTGACTGGATCGGGTGATCATCTATTTTATGTAAATCTTTTGATAGACCAATGCTTCTTGAGATTCTTCTAGAACTATGATGGTGGCATTTATATTGATGTCTATTAAGTAAATTAGGTGTTGCATTATTATGTATTTGGTAACAGTTGGTTTGTCATCAAGTTGCAATACAGATTTAAGGCAATAATTTTCTCTATTTTATCTAATTGCTTACAATGTTTCTAACAATAGAAAACAAGCTCTGAAACACTATATGCATATATGATGGGAAAATTATAGGTCATAATCATCATCACATATCAACAATAATAGAGCATAATTTTTTTATAGCAACGAGATTTTTCTTCAAGATTTTCTTACTATGGTTATATATAAAATTTCCTAACACATGTATTTGCACATTGATAGTTATTTGTTGAAGCTTGTACATTGCTGATTTTAAATACATGTAAAACATTTTTTTGCCTTTTGCTTCGAGTGATTAAGTTGCTATGTCTATTGGAACTGCTTAAGTATTTCTTTTTTAGTGTTGTAATGTTGTTGCTTACTAACAGATGGTGAAAAGGTCAAGAAGCTAATTAAGGAAGCATAAACAAATGTTTGTAGTTTGTTCATTGAAAATTGAAGTTCTAATTAAATTTATAGGACTGAAAATTTGTTTGCTGTTGTAATTTGAATGGGCAGTGAAAAAATATGTAGCAGGTAATAATAATAATAAAAATCACATACAACATCCCAAAAACATTTTATGCACACCGTAAATGTGATTTTTGGCATCCCAAAATTAATTTGGGACGCCAAAAATCATGCCTATTTTACCCCTAAAATGTGATTTTTGGCGTCCTAAATTAATTTTAGGACGCCTTTAAGAAGGCATCCCAATTTTTTTTGGGAGGCCAAAAGTATGAACTTTTTGTGTCCCCTTAAAAGACGTCCCTAGAAAAAGGGACGTTAATTTGGACTTATTTAGGACGTTAAAACATGTTTTTTTTTTTTTTGTATTGTATATATGTTTGTGCGTGTAGATATATATGTACACACACACAAACATGTAAGATGAACTAAATTATAAGAGATGATAAATGTATAACTTACTGGTTGAATGTGTTCTGCATGTATGGTCTCCTGTATGGAACCTCGCCCATAGATTCATTGTACCAAATCTTTTTGCGCATTGGATTTATCACTATGAGCATCTAGTGGTTCCAACGTACAATAATAGGTTACACCATCAGGACATTTACAAAATAAATAAAAACTAATTTAAGCAGAGTTAATTATGTTCCCAACCTTGAATATAAGGCACAAAGAAGTAAATATCCCTTTTGTCTAGCGTCCTCCTAATAAATTCATCCCCCAAAACCTCACATGTTGTTGGTTGACATCTTTCTCCATGCCCTCACTTATTGAGATTGTCAAGGCAGATGAACTTGATCTTGTCCTGACGCTACGGGGGAGGATGTAAGTATGGTACATGTGCCTGAAATATCAAAACCAACATATCAAAATGGAATCAAAGTTCTAAGTAGCCTACTATTTAATCACAGTGGAAAAAATACCTAATAAAGAAGTTGACAGAGCTTGTGCTTGCCATCTCTTTATTTAGCACCTCAAAAACAAGCTCTTGGATTATAACATCCTCTTGGTCTGGTAGGTCCAAGACCTCTCTCTCAAATTCGATCATTGGAAAGAGGTCTGAGGTGAAGAGGTTGCCAGTGAACTTGTGGAGGGACTTTTGGGCATATTGACCAAGAAGCTTATTTTTTAAGAAATACTTCTTCTCGGATTGATCACTGGGGGTGGGATGCTTCCTCTTCTTGGTTTAAGTGGGGGGCTTAGACTTGTTAGGCAGCTTCTTTTGAGTAGTAGCCTTCTTGGTTGGCTTTCATACTCTATGTAGATGGCAAGGCAATGCAACAAAGTTGTCCACAGCCTTTCCCATTGAATCTGTGTCATTGGTGGGCACATGGAGAAAATAGCTTGGTTGATGTTGGCATTGATTTGTACCTTTACATGCTCAGGAGGGATAGGCTTGTTATGAAGCATGTTATCCTCCAAGCAGTTGAATAGGGATAACATGTATGGTGTCCAGGACTATTAGCAAAACCCTTAACATTTGCCAAGCCCTCAACAGATCATGGGGTGGAAATGTGTGATTGAAGCATAATTTTATATCATTTTTCATGATTAAATTGGGATTTTTAATGCATTTTCTGGGACATTATTGCATGATTATGCACTTATTTGAGTTTGGACATTTGTATTGAATAATGTTAATTAGGGATAAAATGGTCATAATTTGTTAATTATTTATATAAATGATTTCTTGAACTTTTGATGCGACCTTGTGCTTAATCTTTCATTGTAAGTGTTTAAGAAGAAATTTTAAGATTTTGAAGGGTAAGAATTAATATTTTGAGGATTGGGAAAAATTATGGAAAAGGTCCCTCAAATTTATGAAATTAGACATGAATAAATAAAAGGGAATGAGGAAAAATTACAGACAAAGACATATAGTTTTTAGAATTTATAGTCTGTCGTACAATTATTTCAAAAAAAAAATTACTTTAGTCCCTCCTCGTCAAATCCCTATTTGACTAGGACCTGCTTCTTCTTTTTGAGGGAGGGTCATTTTTTTTGAGACAGAGTGATGCCACAAGAGTTGAACCTTTGATCCTTCCCCTTCCTCTCATTAGTTTCCTCACCCGTGTCGCCGGCGACATTTGCTAGTTTTGGAATTATAAGTTTTGATTATAACAAACACTTGCAAAGAATGAAGACTTGATGATTCAAGTCACTCGAGTGTGCATTAAATAACTCGAGTATACGAAATAATTATTGGAACCAAAACTTGAATTAGAAAGTCAGTTTCAAAGTGTCTGGTATGAAGACACTCGAGTATTACTCTGAACACTCAAGTGTTGACTTCAAATTCATGGAAAACATGCCTAACATTCGCTTCCATTATGGAAGTATTGTGTTGAACACTCAAGTGTTGGCTTGATACTTGCTGAAAGAATGCCTGACACTCGTATTCGTTCTGGAATCAACAAGACTAACACTCGAGTGTGCTCATCAATACTCGAGTGTGAAGGTAATTTCTCTCAATGTCAGTATATGATACTCGTTGATGAACTAAGGCTTTGTGGCATAATTGAAGTGTCATTTAGGACACTCGAGTGTGACTTCATGATACTCGAGTGTCTAGTAGAGAACAATGTATTTTATCTAAACTCTATCTCTTGAAGAATCTCCTACCACACACAAAGCATCAACATTTGAGCATGGACAAAGGACACTCGAGTGCGGATTTCTGATACTTGAGTATCTGGAAGACAACATTTATTATCAACTAAGCTTTGTTTTGAACAGTCTTTTTCCAAAGAGAAAGTTCATTAACACTTGAGTGTTAAAGAACAACACTCAAGTGTGACACTTAAGTATGGTTAAATGATACTCGAGTGTCACCTGTTCTTGCACTAAACCTTCATCTTCAAAAATTCAAATTTACTGAATATCATCTTATAACTTCTGGTTATTACTCATTATTGTTCTCAGTGCTTCTAAACACATTTATTAATGAGTTTTAGATGTGAAGGATTACATGAAAATCCTTAAAAAGCAAGATTTGTGCCAGAACATTAAATGTTGTAGTCGAAACAGAGCACGCACATAGAAACTCAGTCATAGCAGGTCAAATGATCATACTCTGAGACACCCATTTCTGGTGAAAGTGAAAGAGACCCAACCTATGCAATCTCAGAGCAGGCTAAAGGCATGTCATCTAGAGATACGTGACAATGAAGCAAAAATGACTTAATCTTGATTTCTATCAACAACTCCAATATGTCTCTAGCTGAAAGTTTCTATGTCAAACAGAAGGCTTGAAATCTCATAACAGATAAATTAAAGCTTCTCTAATAATCATTAATAAAGTTCAACTATAAAAGCCAGAGCAACCAAAAAACGACGATAAAATTTTTGCTCAATTATTGCTCATTGATACTCTTTGAAATATCTTGTGATATTCATACACTTCATTGTTCATATATCTACTCTGTAAGATATTCTTTATCATTCAACTAATTGGTTGTAAAATCTCAAGGTAGTAGGACCTTGAGTGTAATTGTCCAATTACATTTGTAAGAGGGAGTGAAGTCCTGATGAAGATTACTTAGTAAGATCTTAGCTTGTGTAATCGTTGAAAGATAGTGGAAATATCATATACGCTCTAAGGACTCAACGTAGGTCAAGATATTAAGGCCGAACTAGTATAACTCTATGTGCACCCATAAGTGATATAATTATAACCCTTCCTTTTTGATTTAATTATCTGTTAAGATTATTTTAATTTTTATAATTCACCCCCTATTGGATAATACACTGTGACTAACATTCGGTATCAGAGCAAAGTCTACTCTTTATAGGCTTAACATTCCGAGAAGGATCCATGGAAGGAATTATACCCAATGGTGCTTCTATCAACAGACCACCTGGCTTCAATAGAGAACATTACTCATTCAGGAAAGCTAAATTTTGAGTCTTTGTTCTGGCCACTAAATATGGACTATGGCAAGTGATCAAGCTAGGAGACTATCTTTCAATGACGCAGAATAAGGAGTTCATGTAGCAAAGGTTGAAGCAGCACTTGATGAGAATGATAGAAAGCCAATAATACTGAATAGTCAAGCCATCCTGAGGATTCAAAGCGTACTAAGCCCGATGGAATACTTTTGCATATGGAATATATCAACTGCTAAAGAAATGTACAAAGCTCTGGAGATAGCTCACGAAGGTACCTTTGGCATAAAAGAAAATAGGATCAACACTTTAGTGACTGGATATATAATCAAGTCATCAAATGTGTCTTAAAATGATAAAATGTTTCTATATTTTCCTGTATTACATTTTTTCTCTCTATACAATTACAAATCGTTCTCACCTATCCACTTTTTCATTTTCCAAAAGAATAAGAATAGAATTGGAAATTGGTCATTAATAACTCATTTATGCATTGAAATACTATTTGCCAAGTAATATGCATGACTTGAGAGAGCTTTGTTAAGTGCTTTTGAACCTTAGAATAACACATATTCATTGAAATACTGTTTCAGAGGAACTTAATCTAGTTTTATGAAGTGGAAAGGGGAGAAATAATCCTAGGCTACATTGAATCCTTGAAGTTAAAGAATTATTTCCCTTTATCACTTTCTAGTTTTAAAAATTCTCTTTCCACATCAAAATTTGTTTTTGCTCAACTTAATGAAACTCATTAAGCCTCTTTCTCGACCATTTTGTTGACCAAATACCCATGGGAACGATCTTCGCTTATAACTTTATTACTTGGCGCAATCTGTGCACCTGCGGCATGAACAACCACCCTTTGATATAAGCTCCTTAAAGTGTACAATCAATTAAGATACATTTTTTAAAAAAAATATAAATTTGGGAGACAAATCAATTGGGGTTTTGTATTTAAGACGAAATCGAATCTCTAACTTATTTTTATATTAAGCACATGAGGTACTATAATATGTCTTGAACACTAGTCTTTTCTGTAGATTTATGACCACAAAATATTCAAATTTTACTTGTAAGCAATTGAGCGTGTAAAATAATTAATCAAGTACCGTTTCTTTTTCAAACAATCAGGCATAACAAATTAAAAACAATTGAATTGCATGTCTAAAATTTGGCCCATTTTTAGAAATGACGAAGAAATGTTTAAATTGAAAGTGAAGATATGACAATTTTACCCCTTTTAACACTTTTTTCTTGTATTAACTATGTAACACCCCGTTTTCGTAAACGTTTTCTCGCGGATATTGATCAGAGTTGAGCAGTTGGAAATTTTTTTAAAAAATATGAAATAGAGTCACTGAATAACATTCATAGTAATATGTCGGTAGTCATAAGTGGTACGAGTCATCCGAATATTTCTAGACAAAATAGATTATAATTTATTTTCTTCATCGCCTCTCTATCTTTGACCTCTTTCCTTTGACTGGGATGTAAGCAATTGAGCGTAACGGTTAACCTCATGCTTATGTAAACGGTATATGCATGGATGAGATATCCACAATATTTCACAATATAAAAACACATCTCCACATAAAATAATTAATCAAGTACCGTTTGTTTTTCAAACAATTTTTCAGGCATAACAAATTAAAAACAATTGAATTGCATGTCTTTAAAATTTGGCCCATTGTTGCTTAACCCAAATATCCTATAAGGATAACATTTATCATTTAGCCTTGATTTGACATAAACTTAGACATATCTCTTTTCCCAATATATTATCAAAATAAATCATATTTACCCCAAAATATGATATCGCGTTGAGGTCAAAGAACTTAATTAGAATTTTGCTCTTCCTTCTCTCTAAAACTTCTCTCTAATCTGAATTTTTGGTGTGAGAAATGAGAAGGGGGTGACAAATTAAATTGCCGTTGGATCTAGGGTTTTAGCCATAATTCATCTTGGCCATTCCTTGGAGGTGCCGACCTCTTGGCCTCATTCCCAAGGCCAATTGATGTCATGCATGAAATCACATGGTCTTGCTTTATGGCGTCAGAAAAAACATCGAAACGCGTAATCTTGACGAATCTTGGGAGTTTCTTTCTTTCTCATTAGGAATATCTAGTTTAATGAAATTTATGATCTCATTAAGGGTATTCCGTTATCTGTCAAGACGTCCTCATTACGGAATTGAATTAGGAAGCGTCGCGTCTAGGCAAAAATCCACTGGTTTGCAATATGATCGACCTAAGTCACTAGATTCCTAATTCACGGAAACTACTTGTTTAAAGTATTGACTCTAAATCCTCTATCGCATTTTTCTCTCCTACCCGGTGTCTTAAATACCTTGTTGGTTCCGAAGCCCGACCTCGGAGACGGTCACTCCGAGAAGAATTTTCTTGGTTTATAAAAAGTCCAGATGACTTAGACTAAATCCCTATACCTTGGTGTAGGATTTAATTCCTATCCATTCTCAAATGTCCTGTTGGCTCTTTACCATATATAATATTATTTTAATCAAAATATCTAGATATTTATTTTTTTTCTTTTATTTTTTATTTATTTTTCTAAGCATAAAATATTTTATTATTTTTATTTTTATTTAATTATTAATTTCGAATTTCAGCCTTTTTTTAATTTTTTCTAATTTATTTATCTTATATTTTAATCTAAGTAATTAGCCATTAATTACTTAATTAGCCATTTACTAATTGTTGATAATTTTAATATTTAGGATCAACTATTATTGAACTATGTGCATTTTATAAAAAATATTAAAAAATGGGGTGCCTTTAATATTAATTTATGGACCTTTATTTTCGGGGAAAAATCAAAATTCTAAAATTAAAATAACATCCCTAAGTTTTTTCAATAACTTTTTTTGGTATTTTTAGCCGTTTTACGCCTTACAAAAATACATTTTCATTGACCAAATTTTTAATCTTTGAAAGTAATGAATTTTGCTCAATATTTGAGACAATATTCACCTTTAACATTTAAAGGAATATTTGTTTATAATTAATGGTCACAGGGTATTTTTCTTGTATTACAAACTAATTAATCCAACTTAATCATAAATAATACATTTTTGGCCCAATTAACATGATTCAATGCCCAAATTAATCTTGATAAGTCATATAAAATTATGGTTCAATCAAGGCTCCATTAAAATTAGTGCAAAATATATCATAGCTAGAGAGATATTCCCTTTACTTTTTATTATAAGGCACTTTTAGTAAATGTTGATAATTTTATTATAAGTCAGCAAGTCACCAAATAAAGTATTCTTTCGTCCTAAATGTAGGGCCTAATTTATAGTGCAGCCCTATATTTAAGATCAGAGGTAATATTAATTATATTATTTATGAATTCTCCCAATTTAAAATCTCATCAAGTGCACTTTCTATGGTTTGTTCCATGCAATTGTGATGGATCCAAGAAGATTGGGCCTGAAATATGGCTTAAAAGAAGGCCCAAGTCAAGACACGAGTATAAGAAAATAAAAGATGTCATGGAGGAATCGACGGAGTCTAGTCTAGAAGGATCTAGTCTCTCACAATGTGGCAAACCAATATTTGAATCCTCGCTAGAAGAGGTGCCCACATATAGTATTCGACAGTACTTCGATTAGGATTGCCTCTAGTGGGAGGATACCTATGCTTAGTCAAAAAAAAAAATGATGGAAGAGGTGTGGATTTTGGTCCACAAATTTAAGAGTTAAAGGGTTTAAAAATTAATTTTGATCCTAAGTATAAAATATTTTTTGTTTGTTTTATCTCTTATATTTATTATTTTCTCTAAATTAATTTGCCTTACATGTAAATAATATATAAGCTAATAAAAAACACAAACATTTTAGAGAGATTATATAACATATGATATAAATTTAGATTCCAAAAAATAAAATAAAAAACCTCTCTTCAATAAAATAATTCATTATAAAAATTTTTGAATGCTCATGTGATTTAGAAGAGTGATTAATTATTCCTATAAAAATTTTATTATATCTTATTAATAATAATAAAAACAATCAGACTACGAAATTTCATTATTGAAAATAATACTTACATTTTTTATCATTAAAAAAAGTGACAGTACTCAATTGTTTAAACAGTCCACTACCCCACACGCCCCTATACCATGCACATGTATCTATTTCCTCACATTAAATATGCAAACAAGTGTCATATATCTTTCTAACAAATTCATTGCTCAGGAAGAAAAATAACAAACTTACTCTAGACACGAACAGGTTCAAATTTATTATTTAATTTAAACTCTATTATTTAACCTAACCCTAAAACATGCCAAAAAAATATACTTTAATTGAATTTTGGAACAAGCAACTACTTTTATTTTCATTTCATCACAACATGACACTAACACATGATCTTAATACGAAGTATATGGAATTCTGCTGTTCCATTTAGTTATTGTCTTTATTTCCCTTATTCTAACAAGTCTTGCCTAAAGCAAGTTATTCAAAACACCAGATCATCATCATCATCATCACTTTCCTTTCATGGATCGGTCAGTAAGGTTTTTGTCCAACGTAGTTGCCAGGAGGATCATAGTTACAGGTAATGAAAGTTCCTCCATTATTGCACCTCACTTTAGCACAACCAACACGAATTGTATTCTTCCACACAACCTGAGTATAGTGCCCGCACTGCTTCCCGGCATCGCACGAGTTGCTATTGTAGTTATAATATGCCTTCTCATCCACCCACAACTTCACAGCAGCGGCTCCGCTCAAGTCGCCGGAGCTCCATGCGAGGTTCTCACCATACTTGCCGCCACCACCAGAGTGGACAAGCTGGCAATCAGCCTTGCGTTGGTTAGCATAGCTCTGTGCAAAAGCGGCGACAGTATCGTCCCAAGCTATGTTAGGAACACCCACTTGTGATCTTGCTGCGTTGTGGGCACTCACATAGTCTTGTGGTGAATCTTGAGCATTGGCTATGTGGGCAAAGAGAAAGAAAAAGAAGAAGAAAGTAACCGAAAGCTTGGATGATAACTCCATTGTGTTTACTGTGTGGTGTGTTTGATGAAGAAATGGGAGGTCGTGGGGAGGAATTTATAGGGATTTTGGTGTGGGAAAAATTGTCTAACCGTGTAGTTCATGGAAGTGGTGATAAATAACCAGTAGATTAATAGATTGCCCACTATTATGACTATCTCGTTCTAATTGGGTAGACTCTGGTTTGAAGGGATCAAAATTAGAAAACAAATTGTAAATTGTGAAATATGACTAATTGGATAAGAAGGGGGGGAATTTCAAAATTATCACATGGGTGGCGGGCTAAGAACTAAATATTTTTTTTGCCCGCTGTTGAATCATATTAATATGTAGTGAAAGAATGTTTTTATCGCTAAATTATGTATGACCCCTAGAATTTTGGATCCTGCACATATAATCTCCCTAATCTTTGAAATTTTATAATGGATCACCTAAACATTTTATCTTCCCATGGATTTAGTTTTGTACATTACTCATCCACACACAACTTAAAAGTCTAGGGGGTTATCTACATATCAATACAAGTTTGAGGGGTTATAAGCACCCAAAAATAAAGTTCAAGGGATATATTGTTGATAATGGAAGGTTATATGCATGCACTTCAAAACTTGTTGAGGTTTATTTATTTTTAAAGGATAAGGGTTTTTTATACACACATGGATTTTCATGACTAAATAAACATATGTGTGGCTGCTTGCAGGGCTGCAACTGGCTAAATTACTTGGTTAGAAAATATCTTAATTAAATATATAACAAATTATTAATTAGCTATAACTTAATAGGGTGGAAGTTTTTAAAACAATCATAACGCGTGAATGACTAGAAAATTAATTAGTCAAGATACTAGGATGGTGGAAATTTTAAAAATAACTTTCAACTATAAAGCGTGAAGGACTAAGAAACTATAGATTTTGGATCAATTGCAGCATTAAATAGACTACAACTTAAATTAATGTGGTTAAGAAGATTATTCAAAATCCATTTGATATTTAACTATGATAGTTCATTCTCAACTACGTGATAATTTAATTGTTACTTCGTTTTCATCCCAACGTTATTTACGTTTTATTTCTCATATGATGCGCATGCTGAATTTACCTTAACCAAAAATTATATTGACTTGAAGCCTCTTGGAAATTCAACAAAAACCCTTAAAATCTAAAACCACAGGCAAGGTTAAGGTTTAGGGCAAAAGGTTTGTGTAATTAGTTCTGAAATACGAATTCCTCTACGATTAGAAGCTGATTTAATTGATAATTACTGATCAAAATCCATTGCGAGTGTGAGATGTTCATTGATAACTAATCAACACATATATTAGAAATGTTCTTGGAACCATGAGAATGAAATAAAACCACGTTGGTTATCATATTTTCCTGTTTACCTTTTAGGTTATATTAATATTGTTGTTAATTAATGTAATAATTGTAGATAAAATCGACACATATTTTTAGATAATATTCTTATGCAATTGAGGCCCAATAAATTTACTTACAAGTGCCGTGTCGTGTTATATCACTACTTGTATTGTTAATTTAACAACTAGAAAGCACACTATTGGGCCCTATTTAGTATTTTAGCCATTAAGTTGTTTCATCAATAATCTTAAGGTTGAAAATTTCTATTGGGGACCCGAATTTATGAATCGTACTTCGAAACTTAACTAGACAGATTTTTTTCTCAAGTATCATAGCTTAATTGTTTTATTCGTTACATTCAAACGTTATGTCTTATTTGTTTTCTTATGACATCTACTTGCTGAAGTACCTAAACTAAATTATATTATTGACTTGGCCTCTTTATAACCTATAACCAAATACAAGGTTAATTTGGGAGAGAAATTTTGTGTGATTAACTCAACTAAGGTGTCACACCCCTTTCGGTACACCGACATTCGTCAGAGATAAATGCACAGCTTAATAAACATACTGGTTCCAGCATAGTAATATTGATTACAAAGTCTGGTTGCATAACCGCAAACCATAATAAGTTCATACAAATATTACAAATTTTCATAACAGTCAAAATACACAATATATAAAATAAACGGCAGATCTTGGCTCGGCCCAGCATCATCAATTACCGGTATCCACTGCCTTACCACGTCAGCCACGTCCACTATTGTGTTCCCGTCCTGAACTTTGTGGAATATCTGGGATTCAACCGAATCCCAATAGTAATGTTAATCACTCACATAAAATGCATGCACAGTACATGGTAGATAACCAGTTGCAATAAATTCAATATTCAAATAAATTCAAAATTGCAGTTCAACCATATTCAAGAACCTACCGGTTAATTCGCACAGCGCTGGATATTCAAATGGGTATTTACCCTTCATTCTACAAATACAACAATTCTCTTATCGGACTACCACCCCCGGCCTCAACCGTGATGGCATCCAGGGTTACCCCACATTCTAGGGCACTACCTCCGGCCTCAACCGCGATAAGGTTAAGTATTCACAATTCACATATCACAATGGTACATACATGCATATAAAGGCACACGAGTATGTGAGAGAAAGTTACTACCGAACTCCAGTTAGCTAAAAATAATTCTCCGGTGCTTGAACCACTTGGAAACCAATTCCTAAAATAATATCATCAAAATATTATTTTCCATTATTCTATAAAGTACTAAAATTAATTACCATTTTATTCTATTCTCCAAAATATTAAAAATGGTTCTTATCATCATTTAGGATCCTTATGACCCAAAATTGATAATTTATCCAACTTAAACCTTTATTGTATCAATTTTCGGATCAACTCCTTTTCTATTCAGAATTTTCACTGATTATCGAAAATTGATAATTAGATGCACAAAAGTCCAATTGATGTGCTTCCAAAACTCATATGTCCATTAACATGTCTATGGTCATGGAAAAATAGTCCCATAAGTCCAGAAAATATGAATCATTCCCAGTTTTAATATTTCCCAATACTGTTCAGGTCTCACTTTCAAAAACGTAGGTCATCTTACAAAATTAATTCCTCCTTGTACAGAGCTCTAAAAATTACATATTATATAACAAAAGAAAGCTTAAGGTGTCTACTTCAAATCTGAAAAATTTCATAATTTATAGACATCATTAACTTGATCGAAAATGGTGTACAAGTCAATTTGCCTTCCAAATCGTTAAAACTAGCAGTTTTGACAACTTGTACAATTTATTCCCTTAGGTACTAAAAATCATTTCTAACCTTATTCTCACTCAAATTTTTGTGGCAAATCCTTTGGAAACCTTAAAATCTTCAAAATCCTTATAGATTCACCACTTTTAAATCAACCCAAAATATTACATAAATCACGTAAAGCAACATTTTAATTGAACTTTACAAATTCTAATACTTTATGAACCAAATTGTCTTCTAACTCATTTTCTAGTCCATTTTAGAAATTTGAGCAATATATCCCCATAGGATTTTATGCTTTCAAAAACTAAAGAAACAATGGATAAACCATATTCCAAATTATCCATGATAAAATAACACAAGACAAGTTAAAGCCTTTACTTACTTGTTTTGATCCTTTGGGCTTTAGCAACTTCTTCTTCCTTATTGCCTCTTAAAACTTTTGAACTTCACTCTCAAAATAAGATAAGCAAGCGTCTCACACTTGAAACTTTCACACTCTCTCACTCTCGGCCTCTTCGCTATGTTTCTATTTCGTAAAGACGGAACTGATAAATGAGAGAGGTTTGCAGTGTATAAATTGATCTGATGTGAGTACGCTTTCTCGATGTTTATTTCAGATGATTGATGAGTATGAGCTGTCCCAAAATAATGCACCACTTTTCCACAATTTTGTTTCTCTCGTGAATCAATAGGAGATCACCCGTGAATGTTCATTTGAGAAAGTGGGAGACAATATAGCATATCATGTTGTCTAGAAGAGAAAAATGAGGAATGAGTGTATTGTCGCCTTGCTCTTCTTTCATTCACGGGATAAAGAATAATTAAGAGTTAGTGTGAGTTGTATCTATAATTGAGAAAAAGTGACACCTATACATATGTGTCTTGCGGAAGTGAAAGGGAAAATAGAAAGAAGAGTATGGTAGAGTGTGTGTCGGCATAGCTTAATCACATAAGACAAAATAATTGAAAAGTAATGTGAAATGAAGAAAGAGAATGCACAAAAGTCAAAAGTTAAAATGGAGTGTAGTGTATGAGTGGACTTTGCTTGACATAAAGGGAAAATCTTCTTTGTCTCGTATGTAATGTTTAAACGGGATATTACAATTCTCCCCCCGTAAAAGAAATTTCGTCCTCGAAATTTGGTACATACTTTGACATAAAATCTGGATATTGCTCCTTCATGTCTTCTTCTGTTTCCCAGGTTGCTTCTCTAGAAGATAATCCCTTCCAGACCACCTTCACCATTAGAATACTTCTACGTCTGAGCCGCTTCTACTAACGATCTATGATTTGTTCTGGCTCAACTGCATATGTATAGTCATCGTACATCAATATCTTCATACTCGATAACATGTTTAGGGTCTGGTATGTACTTCTTTAACTGTGACACATAAAAGACATTATGAAGTCTACTCAGATTCGGGGGTAAAGCTATTTGATATGCCACTGATCCAAATCTTGCCAAGATTTCAAATGGACCAATATAACGAGGACTTAGCTTCTTTCTCTTAATCGCTCTTCCAATTCCAGTAACTGGAGATACTTTTAGGAATACATGATCCCCAATTTCAAATTCTAGAGGTCTTCTCCTTTTGTTAGCGTAGCTTTTCTGTCTGCTCTGTGCTGCTAGAAGCCTCTTTCTAATAACTTGTATTTTTTCTGAAGTTTCATCAACATATTTTGTCCCATGCAATTTTCTCTCAGACAATTCTGTCCAACACAAGGGTGATTGACACTTCCTTCCATATAGTGCTTCGTACGGAGCCATTTGAATGCTCGCATGATAGCTATTGTTATAGGCGAATTCAGCAAGTGGAAGGTTACGATCCCAACTTCCCTTGAAATCTAATACACACGCCCTTAACATGTCTTCTAGCGTCTGTATAGTTCTTTCCAATTGTCCATCTGTCTGAGGATGATAAGCTGTACTAAACCTCAATTTTGTGCCCAAAGCTATATGTAAAGCTTTCCAGAATCGAGAACTAAAGCGAGGATCTCTATCAGAGATGATAATCTTTGGTGTACCATGAAGTCTTACTATCTCCTTTACATAGATTTCTGCTAGCTTCTCAGGAGAATAGTTGACACTGATGGGAAGAAAGTGTGCCGACTTGGTAAGACGATCGACAATTACCCAGATTGCATCGTAGTTCCTGATCTTGGGTAATCCCACCACTAGATCCATGGTAACGCTTTCCCACTTCCATCCAGGAATTTCCAAACTTTGAAGAAGTCCTGGTGGTCGTTTGTGTTCAATTTTAACTTTCTGACAAGTAAGACATCGAGCTACGTATTTGGTCACGTCGCTCTTCAGTCCCGGCCACCAAAATTCAGTCTTCAAGTTTTGGTACATCTTGACCACCCTTGGATGAAGAGTATACTTGCTCTTGTGTGTCTCATCTAGAATCTTTAGTCTCAAATCAGGCTCTGGTGGTACATACATACGCTTCCTGAATCTGATTAGTCCACCTGGTGAAAGATCATAATCCTGAGTTTCACCGCGTAAAATCTTTTCTCGTATGGACATTGCTAGTTTGTCTTGCCTTTGAGCTTCTTCAATTTTGGTTCTTAGATCACTTTCTCCATGACTAACGCTAAGGTTAGCAAGAGTTACTTCATTGCGCCCTTTCGAGTTTAAAGTTACTCGATTTAACAGATTCAAATCTCGAAATTCTTCTAGTAGATTTTGTTCTTGTATCATGACATATGCCACCTGGACCGCCTTTCTACTCAGAGCATCTGCGACGACAATAGCTTTTCCTGGATGATACTTAATTTCCAAATTGAAATCTTTCAGCAACTCCATCCATCTACGCTGTCTCATATTCAACTCTTTTTTATCGAAGAGATACTTGAGACTTTTGTGGTTGCAGTACAATTCAACAACAGTACCGTACAAATAATGTCGCCATATCTTCAAAGCAAACACGATTGCTGCAAGCTACAGGTCATGAGTGGGGTAATTCAATTTATGAGGTTTCAGCTGTCGAGAGGCATACGTCACCACTCTGCCCTACTGCATCAGGACACATCCCAATCCTTGCTTACTAGCATCACTGTACACCACATAGGTTTTACCGGGATCTGGGATAATCAAAACTGGTGCGGACGTCAATCTCTCCTTCAACTGTTTGAAACTTTCTTCACAATGTTCATCCCACACAAATGACTGGTTCTTTCTTGTAAGCTTCGTCAATGGCAAGGTAATTCGAGAGAAATTCAGAATAAATCGCCGATAATATCCAGCAAGTCCTAGAAAACTGTGTATTTCAGTCACAGTCTCTGGTTTCTTCCAATTCGATCGCTTCCACTTTCGGGATCTACAGAAATCCCTTCTTGTGAGATAACATGGCCAAGAAATTTAACTTCTTGAAGCCAAAACTCGGACTTGCTCAACTTGGCGTAGAGTTTCTTGTTTTTCAAGATATTCAGCACGATCCTCAAATGATTCTCGTGCTCTTCACTACTCCTTGAGTAGATCAAGATATCGTCAATGAAAACTACCATGAACTAATCCAGATACTGACGAAAGATTCGGTTCATGTAGTCCATAAATATGGCAGGTGCATTGGTTAAACCAAACGGCATTACTAAAAATTCATAATGCCCGTATCTGGTCTTGAAAGCTGTCTTTGGAACATCCTCAACTTTTACTCGTAGCTGATGATAGCCCGATCGCATATCGATCTTCGAAAACACGCTAGAACCGGATAACCGATCAAGCAAATCTTCAGTGCGGGGAGAGGATACTTATTCTTGACGGTCACCTTGTTTAATTCCCGGTAGTCGATACACATTCTCAGACTTCAATCTTTCTTCTTTACAAATAACACTGGAGCTCCCCAAGGTGAAACACTGGGTCGTATAAACCCTTTCTCCAGTAACTCTTCAATTTGCTTCTTCAACTCCGCCATTTCATTAGGTGCCATTCGGTATAGTGCTTTGGATATTGGTCCAGCTCCAGGCATAATTTCAATGCCAAACTCCAGTTCCTTTTCCGGAGGCAATCCACTAATGTCTTCTGGAAACACCTCAGGAAATTCATTTACTACTGGAATATTCTCAAGTGTAGTCTCAACTTCTGTCTGTACTGAGAAAAACACAACATACCCTTGGCAACCTTTTTCCAAATACTTCTCAGCTTCAGCTACTGAGAGAAAATTCAGATTCATATTTACATCAACATCTCTTCGCGAATTTGGATATATAATCCTTTGACTACCACAATCTAACAACACATTGTTTGCTGTTAACCAATTTAAACCCAGTATGACATTTATACCATGAAGTGGTAAACATATCAAATCTACCACAGATTCATAGCCCTCAATATTCATAATACAATTTAGACAGACATCAGCGGTCACAGATTTTACACCAAATGTTGTTGACACAATTAGGTCATATGGCAGTTTATGGATAGTTAATCTTAGTCGTTCAGCACAATCATATGCTATAAAAAAATGACTAGCACCCGAATCAAATAATACTTGTAATATATTTCCATAAAGGATGGTACCTTGAATCAGCTCTGGAGACTTTCTAGCCTCTTCATGTGTCATAGCAAATATTCTTCCTTGATTCTGTGGCCTCTTCTCAATGGCACGCTGTGGGCAATCTGGGTTGTAGTGACCCGGCTTACGACAGTTATAGCAAATGATCTGCCCACTGCAATTCCTGCCTTGATGAAATTTACCACATTGGGAACATGGTCGAGGTCCTGTGGGTCTTTGGTTGGCACGATCTCCAGACTGAGAGGGTCTTTTATTACTTCCTTGAGATTTAAATCCTGGCCCTTTTCTTTTCTGGAAAGAATTTCTTTTACTGGACTCGCCTTGGTTCATGGTACTCCTGGTCGGCTGCAGATCCTTCAAATTTCGCTCAACCATCCTGCATTATTCAATTGCTTGGCTGAATTTTTGAAATTGACGGGAGACCATCTTTTCTTTCATTTCATATCTTAGTCCCCTAATTAACCTTCCTGACTTCCACTTCTCATCATTATCAAGTCTCAGGGTTGTGGAGTAATAAGACAGACGGTTAAAGCGAGTCAGGTAGTCATTAAATGTCTCTTCGTTACCCTGTTGTATGGTTAAGAATTCGGACTCCTTGGCATCCCTGGTAGATTGGGGAAAATATTCTGTGTTGAATTTATCTTTGAAAATCTCCCAGGTGATTGGGACATTCCGGGCCTACAAAATCAATTCTGTATTCTTCCACCATCTGTCAGCATCCCCTTCTAGCTTGTAAATTGCCATTTCGGCCTTCCTTTCTGTGGGGCACTCCATTACACGAAATATCTTCTCCATCCTCAGCATCCAATTTTCAGCTGCTTGAGAGTCAAAACCCCCACAAAAGATTGGAGGCTGGTGCTTACAAAATTTGGTGATCCAGTATTGCGGAGTCTCTGTAACAGGTTGCACCCTATTAGCTACCGGTTCATTAAGCTAAATTTCAGGCTGTGAGGACCTATCTTCTTCTGTAGTTTCCATTCGCTCTTTATCCTCATTCTGTATAGCCTTCACCTCCCGCAATTCTTCTTGAAGTTTGTTTATCATATTCCATTGTTCATTCATCATATTCCGTTGTTCCGTCATCATATCCAACATTTGTTGCATTTGATCAGGAGGATTTTGCTCTTGCCTATTCTGCTCTTGTGCCTGCTCCTGTTATTGTGGCTGTGGTTGCCTACGAGGTCTACCCCTACCACGACCTCTGCCAGTGCCTCTGCCTCTGCCTATACCTCCTCGAATAATGGCCATACTGTCTTTTCTCTATTAAGAAAAGATTTTTGTCAAGATCAAATTTGATTCAAAATCCTTAAATTTTAATAACGACATAAGCTTGCCAATTATCATATATCACATTATACTCTCATCTAACCAAGACTTCATCAGTATACTATTTTGACATTGCCGGAACCACGGCTCTGATACCACGAATGTCACACCCCTTTTGGTACACCGACATTCGTCAGAGATAAATGCACAGCTTAATAAACATACTGGTTCCAGCATAGTAATACTGATTACAAAGTCTGGTTGCATAACCGCAAACCATAATAAGTTCATACAAATATTACAAATTTTCATAACAGTCAAAATACACAATATATAAAATAAACGGCAGATCTTGGCTCGGCCCAGCATCATCAATTATCGGTATCCACTGCCTTACCACGTCAGCCACGTCCACTATTGTGTTCCCGTCCTAAACTTTGTGGAATATCTGGGATTCAACCGAATCCCAGTAGTAACGTTAATCACTCACATAAGATGCATGCACAGTACATGGTAGATAACCAGTTGCAATAAATTCAATATTCAAATAAATTCAAAATTGCAGTTCAACCATATTCAAGAACCTACCAGTTCATTCGCACAACGCTGGATATTCAAATGGGTATTTACCCTTCATTCTACAAATACAACAATTCTCTTATCAGACTACCACCCACGACCTCAACCATGATGGCATCCAGGGTTACCCCACATTCTAGGGCACTACCTCCCGGCCTCAACCGGCGATAAGGTTAAGTATTCACAATTCACATATCACAATGGTACATACATGCATATAAAGGCACACAGTATGTGAGAGAAAGTTACTACCGAACTCCGAGTTAGCTAAAAATAATTCTCCGGTGCTTGAACCACTTGGAAACCAATTCCTAAAATAATATCATCAAAATATTATTTTCCATTATTCTATAAAGTACTAAAATTAATTACCATTTTATTCTATTCTCCAAAATATTCAAAAGGGTTCTTATCATCATTTAGAATCCTTATGACCCAAAATTGATAATTTATCCAACTTAAACCTTTATTGTATCAATTTTCGGATCAACTCCTTTTCTATTCAGAATTTTCACTGATTTTCGAAAATTGATAATTACATGCACAAAATTCCAATTGATGTGCTTCCAAAACTCATATGTCCATTAACATGTCTATTGTCATGGAAAAATAGTCCCATAAGTCCAGAGAATCTGAATCATTCCCAGTTTTAATATTTCCCAATATTGTTCAGGTCTCACTTTCAAAAACGTAGGTCATCTTACAAAATTAATTCCTCCTTGTACAGAGCTCTAAAAATTACATATTATATAACAAAAGAAAGCTTAAGGTGTCTACTTCAAATATGAAAAATTTCATAATTTATAGACATCATTAACTTGATCGAAAATGGTGTACAAGTCAACTGCCTTCCAAACCGTTAAAACTAGCAGTTTTGACAACTTGTACAATTTATTCCCTTAGGTACTAAAAATCATTTATAACCTTATTCTCACTCAAATTTTCGTGGAAAATCCTTTGGAAATCTTAAAATCTTCAAAATCCTTATAGATTCACCACTTTTAAATCAACCCAAAATATTACATAAATCACGTAAAGCAACATTTTAATGTAACTTTACAAATTCTAATACTTTATGAACCAAATTGTCTTCTAACTCATTTTCTAGTCCATTTTAGAAATTTGAGCAATATATCCCCATAGGATTTTATGCTTTCAAAAACTAAAGAAACAATGGATAAACCATATTCCAAATTATCCATGATAAAATAACACAAGACAAGTTAAAGCCTTTACTTACTTGTCTTGATCCTTTGGGCTTTAGCAACTTCTTCTTCCTTATTGCCTCTTAAAACTTTTGAACTTCACTCTCAAAATAAGATAAGCAAGCGTCTCACACTTGAAACTTTCACACTCTCTCACTCTCGGCCTCTTCGCTATGTTTCTATTTCGTAAAGACGGAACTGATAAATGAGAGAGGTTTGCAGTGTATAAATTGATCTGATGTGAGTACGCTTTCTCGATGTTTATTTCGGATGATTGATGAGTATGAGCTGTCCCAAAATAATGCACCACTTTTCCAAAATTCTGTTTCTCTCGTGAATCAATAGGAGATCACCCGTGAATGTTCATTTGAGAAAGTGGGAGACAATATAGCATATCATGTTGTCCGGAAGAGAAAAATGAGGAATGAGTGTATTGTCGCCTTGCTCTTCTTTCATTCACGGGATAAAGAATAATTAAGAGTTAGTGTGAGTTGTATCTATAATTGAGAAAAAGTGACACCTATACATATGTGTCTTGCGGAAGTGAAAGGGAAAATAGAAAGAAGAGTATGGTAGAGTGTGTGTCGGCATAGCTTAATCACATAAGACAAAATAATTGAAAAGTAATGTGAAATGAAGAAAGAGAATGCACAAAAGTCAAAAGTTAAAATGGAGTGTAGTGTATGAGTGGACTTTGCTTGACATAAAGGGAAAATCTTCTTGTCTCGTATGTAATGTTTAAACAGGATATTACATAAGGAACCCCTTGCTAATGAATATTCGCCTCGTTTAGTTGATAAGAATTTCTTCGCCTCTTCAACCACAACTGCGTATGTATGAATTTTACTATCAACAGTACTAATGAATATGCAGGACCCAACTTATCTAAGGCTTTTGAAAAACCACCAAAATGAAAAATAAAACCACGCTCTTAGATTGGGAAAATTGGGCATAAATCTCCCATTAAATAGTTTATTGGTGGGAAAGAAAAGTAGAGCACTTGTACTTTGTACGTAAAAAATTTGCAAATACTGGTACTTTGTGCTTATAAAAACGTATCAATTCCTTTTTCACCGATAAAATTTTCAAAAGGGACTTCGCTCAATTTTCGCTTGTGGATAATGTAAGGACCCTGAAAATCCAATAGGATAATTAGTTCATTCTTGGTTAATACTTTATTTATATGTTATAAATATGTGTAATAGCGTTCAAGGATATATATATATATATATATATATAATATTTTAATTATTTATTGTAGTTCGACAGTAAGGTTAAGCCAGTAGCTTAGTGGTATGGGTGATTGGTGAATGATAAGCCCCTTTTATCATAGCTTATTTGTGGATTTTATTATCTTATTGAGGTTAAATGCATTATTTGTTTTTATTTTAGACTAAATGTGATTGCATGTAATTAAGTGAAAAAAGGGTCAAATTTTCAAAATTTATTATTTCTTTTAGGTGATAGATTTTTTGAATGAAAGGTATAAAATTTTATTATTTTTCTTTGTAACACACTTGAGAGAAGTTAAAACAAAAGGCTGTAGATAAAATGACAAGCTTAAAATTAATGCTGCTGAAAGATAGAGTAAACTACTGATAAGGGCCTAGGACTTTAGAAAAGGGCAGAAAAGGTCCAATTTTGGAAATTCAGCATTTTCTCTTATATAATACCCCAAAAATTGTAAATTATCTTAAATACAACATTTGGATAAATAACACCTATTCTAATAGGAAAGTATGTTGTCTCTAAATATTGTAGCTTATTTATTTTAAATACCATATTTTGATAAATACTACCTATTGAAAGTAGGTGAATATGTGGTCGCAAATTTTTATCGTGTATTTATTTTATTTATTGGGCAAATTTTCTTTAGGATTTAATAAGGCAAGATCCAATTCTCTAAATTCAATTAGGGATCATAATATATATCATAAAATTATCATGATTAAGCATAGCCTTAATTTGATCATAAATGACAATAAAATAACATGGAAATGCTTATTCCAATTAGGGAAAATTACCAACAACTAATGGGCAATTAAATCTACATTAAATGAAATATTAACATTTAGTTCTTATATTATCAAGAATAAACCATAAAGGGTTGTGAAAATGACTAAAGTAATTAAAGAACATTAAAAACAATTATGGGGCAATTAAATTGATATTAATTGGATTAATTGCATGAATATTCATAATTAATCTAGTAGCAATTAAAAATGTTAATTAAGAGTATTTTACCTTAGTTAATAACCAAAGGCTAATAAAGGATAGATATTAGCATAAAAGGGATCAATAATGATCATGATTAATATAGTAATCAATCATACAATTACAATTAAGCATAATAACAACTAAATTTAAATAGCATAGATTAGTTACAAAATTAAGGGATAAATCCAATTAAATTAAAAAGAACCTACAAAGGGAGTTTTAAGCATAATCCTATAGGCAAGATTAAAACACAAAATGAAATTAAAAGATGAAGGGACGGGGACGGTTTAGGCAACTTAGAAGGGAAGGAGGAATTGGCTAGAATGATCTAGAAGAAGTCAACAACTTGTTGGCTAAGGTTGGACAACTTAATGAGGAAGTTTGGAAAGCTTAGAAGACAAGTTGGGGAGTCAATAACTTCTTGAAGAAGGAGAAAACTTGTTGAAGAAGGATAGATTCAATGGGTGAGATTAAAACTTCTTAGTTAAGTAGGATCTAGGGGCCAAAATTCAAGATGGTAAATGCAAATAGTGCCATGACTTTTACTATAAATAGGCACCTTGTGCTTCATCAATTCTCACACCAAAGCAAGCTAGAGAAATCTGATTTAGAGAGTGAAAGTGAGAGTGAAGGGTCTTGGAGCAGGAGTAGCAAGGTTCTTCAAGGGTAAGTTCTTAAGTTCTAGCTTTAAGTTCATAAATAGAAGTTGTTTTAAATCCTAAAAATGCTAGAGTAGTTTTATTTTCATGTTTTTATGGTTAGAATTAGATTTATTTCGAAAAAATGATGAAGAAAGTTATAGAGTAAAATTTTTGGAAGAGAAACATCAAAGTAACAAAGTTCTGGCGAAATTGTTCGGTTAGGCGATTTCTGGAATCAATAGTAAACACTCCATAATTTAATGTTGAAGATGAAGTTAATTTATTCTGAAATTTTTCATGGTTAAAGTAGACATATAGACCTTTCCAAATATACCTAGATTGTGTCATTTTGAATTCTGTTCTAGGAGATAAAAATTCTGGAAGAAAAGCTACGTTTTCTGGGAAAATTTCTGGGCAGTGTGAGAAAACATGTAAACTGGGAATTGTTCTTAAGTTCTGGGCAAACCTTAGTATTTTTTTTATCAAAAATAGACATCCTAAGGAGTCTGGGGAATTTTACAGATCCTCGTTTCGATGTTTCTAGAATTAGTTATGATTTTTCACAGTTAGGCAAAAAATCAGCCCTAATGCTGTGTCATCAGCGTTTTTCACTAAAATTCAGAGAATTAATTGAGAAATAAATTACACAAGGGTATAATGGTTATTTGAGACTAAGATATCTATTAGGATATTCTTTATGAATTAATAAATGCGATGGTACCATTATAGGCTATCCGAGGACGCATACCGACCGACGTACGTAATCCGCTATCACCGACGAAGGTACGGACGCGTACTGTAACACTAACTCTGATGCTCATTGTATACTTTTATGTGATAGACGACTATACATGTGAATTGTGTTAGAACTGGCTGTCACCCAAGAGGGGGGGTGAATTGGGTGTAAGATAAAAATTTAGAAACTTTGAAAATCTTTTCAACTCTTAATGAAGGTAATGAGTATGAAAACAACTATTCATAAATCAACAGTCATATATTCAAATAAATATGAAAATAATATTTACTGGAAATATAAGAGTTTAAAGAAGAGAATATGCAAACCGTGATTTATCCTAGTTCGGCCCAATCCACGATGACCTACGTCCCCAGGTCCCTGTGCCCTCCCGAGATTTCAATCCACTATCTCCCTCAAGCTTTAATCGGGTACTTGAGAACCACTACAATCCCACAAGTTTAGCCGGGCACTTGTGCAGCCTTTTACAAATCTCTTACCGAGATACTCCCCCTTACACACCGTAAGGATACAACCTTTGTAATAAATGATTACAAATAATCTTCTCTCTCAGAAGTGATAAGATGAACACCGAAGTGCATTACAAATAATCTCACTCTCTAATAAATTATATGATCACTAAGAAAATAGAGAGAAAATGAGATAAACATCGAAGGCATTCTGACTGAGAAGGAAATTGTTTCGTTGATCGTTCGTTTTGAATTTGTCTCCATTTATAGGCATGTACGTTGGAAGCCCGTTGGAGAACTCTTTGAGCTTCGTGAATAGTAACAGTTGCATTTTGAATTGTTATATCCGTTGCGCATTCGTCCGTTGCAGATGTCCGTTGGCTTTTTACCGTTGAGAGCATTCATCCGTTGGAGCATTTGACCGTTTGAGTATTACCGTTGGAGCGTTGTGAGAGTTGGTCGTGTATCCTTCCATTTGAACGTTGTGAGCATCCGTTGGAAGTTTCGGTCCATTTTGAGAAATAGTCGTTTGCTTCATCATTCTCATTTCATCAAAAGCTTGTCTGAACCTCTTCACTCTTGTTTTCAATAAAATGGCTATTGCTTCATCTTTGCTTCATCAACCATGTCGTAGCTTTTCCGTTGAATCCGTTGACGTGATTTCTGTTTCAATCGGTCTTCATCTTATTTCCAACATTAATCACCTAAAGCTCATACACAAATGATATAAATAATGTTAAGAAGTAGTATAAGTCATTTTGGTAATCATTTGGACGTTTTCCATAAGCAACAAGATTTTCCGGACACGGTGTTTTTCGAGCTTCTTGAGATATCAACGTTTCAGAACATGTGTCAACTTCTAGAGGCTATATCTCTTTGAATTTAGCTCCAAAATTAGTAAATTAAATTTCCCTGGAAAGCTATTGATGTCTTCTTTCCCATGAAAGAAGAATCAACTCAAAACATCTCGTATTTTGATCATTATCATCATCTGAATGAAGACTGTCCAGAAAACAGAGTTTCAGCAACCATTAACTTTCGAAATGTATATCTCCTTCGTTTCAAGCTCTTTTTGGTTGCTTCCAAATTCTGTAAAACCATTTGTGAGTATAGATTCATATGGAATTGGTTTCACTTCACTTGGTTGTGTATAATGTGAGATATAGACCGAAAACCGAAGCTATGCTGAGTTGATTCTAGAATCATATGTGTCAACTTTCGAAATTAATATCTCCCTGGTCTGATCTCCGTTTTGAGTGTTCGAAATTTGGGAACACCGAATTTTGAGTCTAGTTTCATATGCCACTGGTTTCAGCTCAATTGGATTTGTATTTTATGAGATACACCCAAAATACCAAAGCTTGCTCTGCTGTGTGGCGTGAATTGAACTATCAACTTCAACAATTCATAGCTCCTTCATCTGACCTCCTTTGGACTTGGGTTTTATGTTAAAATGACGTATTGGAAGTATACTTTCATCCAAAATTGGTTTCACCTCAATCCGACGTTTGGTTTGAGAGATATCATCGAAACACCGAACGTCGCCCATGAAAAACGCAGAACAGAGCTGAACAGAGTGCGGATGTCTCGTCTCGGTCTGAATTGAAGTTCAGCATATTTACGTTTTTGCCATCAGAAGCATAATTACGACTTTGCCATTACAACTGAATTTCAGCATAATTACGATTTTGCCATTGAAGGGGATTTTCCGAGGAAATGACTTGAGGCAACGTCCAGGCAAAAAAATCAATGCAGCAACATATATGGATCCGTATATCACTGTTCATATATACGTACATCACTGTTCGTACATACGTCACTATTCATATATACGGTCTTGTAGCTCAAAAATCGCTCTTCGTGATGATGCTCCAAATTGCTTAATTTAGCACTGAATTAAGACTTTCCAACTTCCGTTTTGATCATCGAGACTTCGTGTATGGCACTATTCATGTATATGGTGTACTATTCACATATACAATACTATTCATGCTAATGCTTCAAATAGCTTAATTTGACTCCGAATTAAGCTATTCCAACTTCCGCTTGATCATAGAGGTTTCCAGTATCACAAGAACTTGAGTGTTGATATTCCCATTATATTGTGCAAGTTCTTCATTCTTTAGTCTCTTCTCTTCTTCTTGATTATTCTTCATGATTCAAGTTGGACTAATCTACATTAAACTTAGTAGTTAGTCAATGTAGGAGATAAATATATTACTCAATCTTTTTGCTTTTAATAATGGCATCTATATAAGACATCATCAAAACTAATCATATCTAACAAATTGTATAGATAACTTTACATGTGATGTGTACTGTTAACATAGATAACTATACATGTGAATTGTATAGATAACTTTACATGTGATATGTACTGTTAATATACTAATCTTACATCTGTTGTGTGTTTATGTGTTGATTATCGCTGAAATGTCATGAATATCTGTCATACATAAATTGTTTTACATGAGCATAAGGTTAACCGTTACCTGGGGTCCGATGGGCATTGGACCTCAGCTTTTACCATAGCTTCAGGTTTGGGAGGACCAAGGACCGAAGATAAGAGTAAACAACACGCATAAGGACCAATCGAAGTTTTATTTTGGAGATGTATTCATATTGTTTAAAATTTTAAATATTCGAATTATTGTATCGTTACTATGAACAACCGGATACACCAATTTTGATATGGTATCACGTAATTTATCAGTTACTCACTCTTTTAAATTGCTCTGATGCTCTACTCTACTCAAAATACAAAATTCGACTTTTCAAAAATGGGGTGTTACATCTTATATAAACCAGATTTTAGGGCTCAATTAGAAACTATCTTCCACTGCTTTCAACTCGAAAATACGACCTATCCCTACTAAAAAATTTCAAAATCAATGCCCTAGCACCACGAATCATCATCCATCTCTGTGGCTTCATGCAGGGTGCAGGAGGGAAGGAAAGTTGGCTGCATTTTTTTCTCCCTACTTTATTGCATCTACTGCTTACTGTTGGTTTGTTTTTCTTCCCCTGTTTCGTTGCTTTGTGTGGGTTTTCAAAAAGTTTCATTTGTTTGCCTCTACTCCTCTGTTCAATATATGTAGGTGGGTGTGGTGGTATGTAAGAAAGTTTCTCTCCTTTTTCCAATTAATGTAGCTGTTGTGGGGTGTGGGTGCCTATGCTTAAGGTTAATAAATATTTGGTATTATGTGTTTGTGTGTGATTCAAGAATGATGGAAGTTTAAATAAGCTTACAATTTTATGTTTGATAGGCTTGGTGAATTTGTTTGAATGTGGATGCTTACACTACAAAAAACAAAAACAAAAAATCTTTTATGATGGTTATCATCTGCCATACATCATAGTTTTGAACCATCATATATGTAGGCGCTATATATGCTTCACCCAGATAAATAATGGTTCCAAACCGTAATTGTCATCAATGAGGTTGATTTTGAAGAGAAGGACGTCGAATATACTGTATATGAATTCATGAGTAAGTGTTGCTGGGAAAGAAAGGAATGAATCAAAGAGAGAGAGAGTGTGTGTGTGTGTGTTTGTTTATAGGAGAAGGCTGTGGGACATCAATTATCTCTGGAATTTGAAGTAAAATGAGGGAATGAGAAGAGAGAAAAAAGACTAACGATAGGTAGGATTAAAATTTGTTGAACTGGAACATAATTAATATTTATAAATATATTAAGAATAAATGAAACCCGTGTTAGTGTCATTTTAAGTAAGCATATTATTATTTTTACAATGATTTCTGTTGAAAGATGAGTTAATTTTGTAGCTTTGTTCGTTAGTCATAAGTACCTTAAAACAATAATAACAATCAACCTTAAACCAAACATAATTTTTATTTGGGTTAAGCTTCAATTTTGTTCCAAATATTTTTGCTTAGGAGATGTGGGTTGAAACATCCCGTTTTCAAAAGCAGTATATTTTTTTTTTCATCAGAGTAGAGCATCGGAGCGATTGAGTAATCGATACATTTATTCAAATTGCCGTAAGTCCGGCTGATTTACGAAGCGGTACATTGACCGAGAGTTTTCAAAATGAATAACGACGGAAGAAAGTCTTCGGGTCGGGACTCGTACGCCGCTCGCCATTCTCCTCGGTCCTCGGTTCTTCCGAACCCGACGCTATGATAAGAGCCGAGATCCAATTGCAATTTGATCTCTGTAACGGTTAACCTCATGCTTAAATACGACTACATATACACGACAGCAGCAATCAATACAACAGTCAACAACAGATGTATGATTAAAAATACATAACCACGTATGTAACATAACCACGTATGATACAACAATAATAACCTCGTATGTGACATAACCACGTATGTGACATAACCGTGTATATAACATAACCACGTATGCTACAACAACAAACAGAACACAACAAACATATATAATCATACAATAACCATCGAGTTAGTGTTACAAAGACGCGAACATACCTTTTTGGCGTACAAATGTAACTTTTACGGAAAAACGTGAAATTCGACAAATGGGAAAAACAGCGGTATGACGGCGGCACAACAGCGGCTCGATTAGCTCGATATCCTATAAGGACAACGTTTATCAACATTTGGCATCATAACAGACCATTTGGGTGAAAATTACTATTTTGCCCCTAGTACCCCTATTTGGCGGAATTTCGCCGCGAAGCCATTGTTTTCGCTCTATCTCTCCGTAATTTTGACAGATCTTTTCCCTTATCATATTTTCGAAATATGTATCATATTTACCCCTAAATATGATATCTAGAATATCTTGAAAATTTAAAGATAAATCTAGCACTTCTACTATATCTACCTGTTAACCATCAAAACTAAAGACTAAGGACCGAAGAACTTACCCGGACTTTGCTCGACTTTCTCCGAGCTTCTCTCTAAATTCTCTCTAAGGGGCATATTTTTGGTGTGAAAAATGAAGAAGGTGCTCATACCTTTATATAGGCAAAAATTGTGCCACTTTGGTAATTTCCATATTCCAAATCTTGTAATTTTCTCTTACCTTATAACCAAGTAAAATAAAGCATAATGGTGTTTAATTCCTAGCCATGCAGCATGTTGGTCGACATTCAAGGCTGATTTGGCAGCAAACAATTGGTCCAAAAATGGTGAGTCAACTTGCTTTATGGCCGATTCGACAACATTTTCCCCTGTTTGGTCTCCGTTTCGATCTCTTCGGAGAAATCTCAAAATTCTGGATTCATAACTTTGAAGATCTTCTCTTCCTCATCAATAATATCTAATTTAACTTAGATTTCGGTCCCTTACAGGGTTCCAATGTTCAGCTTGAAGTTTTCTCGAAAAACGTGTCCGAACACGTCCGTGCTCTGGAATCGCTTTCGGAATCATCAATCTCTGGATAATAATTCACGATTCCAAATATGTCCAGATAATTATAAACTCATCTCTAGATGTTGAGTTATAATTATTTTCTTCAAATCCAAAATGTGAATATCTCGCATTTTTCCCTATTTCGTCTTATTAGGCAAATGCGCTTACCGAAGCCTAATTAACTTCCTAAGAGGTCAATTGAAGGTACAAACTCACCGATCAATATTTTACCTTGACTTTGGAATTCCTATTCCTAGTTCTCTAGATAGGATCCGTTTCCTATTTATTCCATTACTATTCACTATATTATATAATAATACAATTTTACAAAAATATCATTATTTTTATTTTTATTTTATTTTTATTTTATTTTTTATTTTTTTTCTAAGCATAAAATATTTTATTAATATTTTATTTTTTTTTATTTTTAATTTATTTACTAATTTCGAATTTCTCCAATTAAAAATAATTATTTAAATTATTTTTAATTCATTTACTTTATACCTTAATTATCCCATTAAATACCAGATTAGCCACTTACTAATTTTTGATAATTTTCTTAATTAGGATAAATCATTATCTCACAATTATTTTACTTACATTGGTATTTTATATCCCATGTAAAATATTAAAAATCATGGGGTCAATTATGAACCCCAAAATAATATTAAATCTTGCCTCAATATTTTCCAAGGAAATTAATCCCAAAAAATTACCTAAATTAGAGACAACATATTCTCCAATTTTTAATAAATATTTCATTGCCTCTTAGGATTTATCATAATATTTTCGTGGTATTTTATGGCCCACAATTGCATTTAGGGATTTTTAGCTCTTTATTCACCCTAATTTCAATAGAAATTACCTTAGGAAATAAGATAATTATTACTTATTATTTGAAACCACATATTCACCTATTTTCAATAGGTATTATTTATCGAAATATAATATTCCAAATAAATAATTAGCAAGGGTATTATACGGGTATTCATATATGTTTTTCGGTTTAATTTTGCCTTGCCCAACACGATAATTAACTTTGATAGACAGGCAAGGTCATCATCGGTACTCAAGTTGGCTCTGCTCTATTAGAATATAAATGTATTTGTATTGTATTCTCTACCTATCTGTTGTAATGACAATATTCATTGTATACATGTGTCCACCGATTATAGGTTCTGTTAGGATTGTAACAGCTATAGCAATCTTCTGGAATTGTGTATTGTACTCTATAAATAGAAATGCTAGCCAGAGCAATTGCACTGAGCTATTCTGCACTATATTGTTCTTCTCATTTGCATTGTTTTCCTAACTTGGTATCAAAGCAATGTCTACAGCGTCGACACTCGATTCTGGTGCTTCCGCTCACAGCCGCTCCTACACTCTGTTTAGTTCATCTAGCCAAACTACAGTGATCAAGCTGGATCGCTCCAACTACTTAGTCTAGGAATCGATAGTGTTGCCTCTCATAGAAGGAAACCGTCTTGAAGGTCATATTAATGGTCTAACTCAAGCTCCAGCGAAGGTGGTCTCTGGTGACTCTAGCAACAAAGCAAATCCATAATACCTTGACTGGTTCTCAGTCGATACTTCTCGTCGGCTGGCTTCGGAACACGATGACCCAGGAGATTGGTGCCCAACTTCTTCACTGCAAGACAGCTGAGGCACTCTAGAATGGTGCACAAGATCTGACTTGTGCCTCAACCAAGGCTCGCGTCATGGTTGTCAAAAACGAGCTTCACAATACTCGCAAGAACTCATTGAAGATGGAAGAATACCTGAGCAAGATGAAGAATCTATCTGATGAACTCACCCTAGCCCGTGTACCAGTTGCCAACGATTGTTGGAATTCTTACAACGCAGCAGATTAAAATTTTAAGAATCTCGTCCCGAGGATCACTCAGGTGCGTTTAAATCAAGACTAAGGGAATCCGAAATTACCTTTGATGAATCCGTTCGTGTCTCGTTGCCTTTGTTCGGTGGGCTACCTTCGATCAATAGAAGACGACTCGTTGAATCGGCTTCCTACCGGTATCCACACAAACAATTTCCCGAACACGGCTACGGTAGTGTGCTAGCGCTTCTTGTGTCTCTCTAGGTTCTTTTTTTTCTCTCAATCAGTCTTTCTCACATTTTGGCTTATACACACTGAACCATTCAAAAGCCTCAAAAGCCTCTAACGGTTTTCTATGCATCAATACGTATTAATGCGTATTAATACGTATTAATGTACAATTAATCCGTATTAATACGTATTAATGTACAATTAATCTGCATTAATGTACAATCAATACGCATTAAGTTTGAATTTCGAATTTCAAAACTGATTTTGAAATCTGAATTTCGAATTCTTGAATTAAAAAATATTAATTAAATCTATCCGATATATCTAATCAAATGTATTTATTTAATGCAAACTAAAAGCCTTCTGATTTAATTTATCTCTATAAATCAAATCCGAGAAATAATATTCATCTATTTAATTAATTATGAGATACCATATCTCAATTTAATCTAAACAGATATCTTATATTCTTATTCGAATATTAAACGAGATACAATATCTCTATTTGTTTTAGATATTTAATTTATCAAAATAAATTAAATACAAAACAAATATTATATATAATAATATTATAATCTCCATTAATAATATTAATATACATATATATATTAATTTCGAATTTTAATAAATATATTTAAATATATATTTATCCTAGATTAAATTTAGTGTTCATTAATTCCCATTAATCGAGATTCAATGAACCCGGACACAAATGCTCGTGTTGGGTTATTCTTGTGTGCGACCTCGCAGCCCATATGAGATTGGTGGGCCAAATCAGATAGCCCACAAGTCGCAAGCGGCCTCTAGCAAGACATTGCGACTACCCAACTCACATGGGGATCGGTATCACGATACAACCTTATCATGCAACCATGTCACGTCTCTTTTGTCACACGATAATTTGGTCAAGGATGAAGCATGGACAATGTCAACTTCCTATTCTTGTCCATTACTTTCTCGATTCTCGAGTAGTCTAATAAGTGAAATGGAAACTCCTTTCCAACATAGTATGGCCATACATTTCTTAGACTCACTCATCGAGGGGCCCAAAGATTATCTCTACAAATGTGAGGGACAAATTCCATCTTGACCATGCACATTCCTCCGCATGAAAACCACCGATCCCGATCCCGCCTTTATCATCACCTCAAAGGTGACTTTTGACTAGGTCAAAGATCAATGATTCATCATGTAGGAATCCATGATGATCTCAGTCATAGGGCGTTGCCAGACGCGGTTATACATGAGACAAGCTAATGACTAGATCCATGCAGCTTTCTCATAGTGGGTCGGTCCAAAGACCTTGTACTCTTACAAGTGCCCATGACTCGATTGTATCTCCATATCTCATCAAAGTCATATCTGGTCTTAACTCATCTCGCTCCCGCGTAGATGACCGATCAGTGGACATTTAGGATAATCTATAAGATATATCCAGGGATGCAGTTATCAATACAAACATGCAAACGAAAATGATAACAAAAGGAGAATACTATAAATATCCTAAACGTTCATTGTACAATGACTTGCCCCTAGGGCATAATTTCCAACAGATCTCATCCTTCATACTCTCAACGGCCTAGATTTAAAGTATAATGCAATAGTCGTCAAGGCTCAATTTGTCTTACTGTCCTTCGAAAGCCATCTGAATCAGTTGAGTCACTTCACCAACCTTAGTATCCAGCCGTCAGCCAATATTGCTCAACAATAAGAAACCCGTCCGGACTCTGGTAGTAGTCAAGGCTGGTGCAATGCTGGTCAAAATCCCAGAAGCAGAGATGGTGGAAGATACTGTGGTGGCCGTCGTGGTGGTCGGCCATTTTGTGTGAACTGTCAACGTCCCGTCCATACTATGGCAACATGTTACTATCGTAACGATTCCTCTGGGTATAATCATTTTACATCTCCTCAGGCATTCTATGCTAACAATTCATCTCCCTTTTCAGATCAGGCCTGCTATATGGATAGCGAGGCGAATTATCATGTTACCCCTAATTCTGAACAATTTGAGGAAATGGCTCCATCTGATAAGTCCCACATCACTACCTGCACTGGCCAATGGACTCAAATTCATGGTATTGGGTCCATTAGTATTCCCTGTGATCACACCAACTTGTTGCTTAAAAATGTGCTTTATGTTCTGTCTGCTACAAATAACTTATTAAGTGTCAATCGATTGATTCAAGACAATCCAGTCTGTGTTAACTTCACTAACTCAAGTTGAGATATGAAGGATATAAAGATAGGCCGATCACTGCTCAGGGGAATTCCAAAGGAAGGAATGTATCCAATGAAGGGAAGAAAGCTCAACGTGACTCCACGGGCATTCATGGCAACATGTGACAATTCACCCACTGGTTTTCTCCAATGGCATCACGTTCTAGGTCATCCTAGTCTCAAAATCCTGAATCAAATACTGCATAAATGTAATAAGAAATTAGTGAATACATCTGTTAGTGACAAGCTTATATGTGAAGCATGCCAAATTGGGAAATCCAAGTTATTACCATTTTCTGCCTCTGTTTCGCAATCCTCTTCTCCACTTGAACTAATCCATACTGACCTATGGGGCCTTGCACCAGTTATGTCTATCAATGGCCATAGATTTTATATACTCTTTGTCAATGACTTTAGTCGTGTCACTTGGCTTTACCCTTTGAAGCACAAAGGAGAGGTTGTACATGCCTTTAAACATTTCAAAGCATTATTTGAAAATCAATTTAATCTGTCAATAAAAACATCTAGTGTGACAATAGAGGTGAATTTAAGCCATTTGTTCCAATAGCACAAGAATCTAGAATAAATATGCGCTACACATGTCCATACACATCTGCATGGAATGGTCGAGCTGAGTGAAAACACAGACATGTTGTTGAAATGGGTCTTACACTATTAGCATATGCCAATTTGCCAATAAGGTTCTGGGTAGATCCCTTTCAACAAGCCACTTTCTTAATTAATTGATTGCCTACAGTGATACTAGATGGAGAAACACCTCTGTTCAAGCTAAGGAAAATAGAGCTTGTGTATCACAACCTCCAACCCTTTGGTTGTGCTTGCTACCCGTGTCTAAAGCCTTACAATGATCACAAACTTCAGTACCATAGCCAGCAGTGTGTTTATCTCGGTGTAGTTTCCTAACAGAAAGGTCACAAATGTTTAAGCAAATCAGGTAGAATATATGTTTCAAGACATGTTTTTTACTCGGGTACCTTTCCTTTTAAAACAGGTTTTGTAGAAACTCCAATCAGTCATGGCTCTCAAGAACAATCCGCCTCTATTCCACTTATAATTCAAGTGTTAGATGATGGACGTCAGTGGCATTCTGGACAGTTTGACTTCAGCTAAGAACAATGACATTATAGCTCCAGATGATGGTGAACTGGATATTTCGTGCTTGCCCAATCGATCATCAGATCCTATTGATCCATCCACTAACCCGAGTGCAGAGCCTCATACGTAGTCGGATTCAACTGATGATATAAGTTTGAGTCCATCACGCTAAGTCGTTATGTCCTCACCAGTTGGGCCTGCTAATCAACATACTATGACGACTCAGGGACTAGGTCGACATTGTGAAGCCCAAACATCCTGGCGAGATGCGATGGCGGACAAAGTTAAGGCATTTTTAAGGAGGAATCAGACCTAGATGTTGGTTATGCTTAGTTTTGATGATGTCTTATATAGATACCATTCTTGAGAGCAAAAAGGTTGCATGCTACATTTATCTTTTACTTTGACTAATTCTCATATTTAATGTAGATGCTAAGCTAAATGATGAAGAATCATCAAGTTGGGAGATGGGAGAATGAAGAACTTGCTGAATGGAATGAAGACATCATTATCCAAGTTCTAAGATTGGTCCTAGAAGTCTCCACAATCAAATGGAAGTTGGAATGGATCAATTCAGAGTTAAAGTCAGCAAATATGAGGTTCTGGATGAGCAAACTCGAGCCTTCAAGTATTAAACTCGAGTTTACTACCTTGCTGAAGTAATTTGCCTATCTGATATGAGCAAACTCGAGCTTAGCACTCCAAACTCGAGTTTACAGCGGTGATCAACTCTGTTTCACGTTCAGCACAGGCAACGTCTGGTAATTGGATGATATCTTCCAAACCAGAGATCCAATTGAGGTGAAACCAGTGGCATATGAAACTAGACTCCCAATGCGTCATTTTGATATACAATACAAGCCCAAAGGAGATCATATGAGAGAGATAAGATTTGTGGAAGTTAACAGATAAAACCACGCCACACAGAAAACCAAGCTTCAATGTTTTGAGTGTAACTCACTATCTACAAATTCAATTGAGCTGAACTCAGTGGAATTTGAAAGTAGACTCAAAGAGATTTCCATCAAGAGTTGAACCAACCAAAACGAAGTTCAGACCAGGGAGATATGGCCCTCGAAAGTGGACGAAGTTGCAAGCTCGCCGAACAAAGTCCAAAATCAGCCGGCCAAGTTTACAAGTAGCAAGCTCGAGCTTACAAGTATCAAACTCGAGCTTACGGGTTACGAGAGGAAATGCTGATTTTGAAGAAGTCCAAACTCGAGCTTGAAGTTACAAGCTTGAGCTCGAGAGTTCCCAGAAGAAATGAACTTTTGGAAAAAGCCAAACTCGAGCCTATAAGTGACCAAACTCGAGTTTAGCTCGAACGACAGAGCAAGCAGTCCCGATAAACACCCAAACTCGAGTCTATAAGTCACAAGCTCGAGCTTGAGACTTCGAGGCAAAATTCCAAGTTCAAAAGAAGACCAAACTCGAGCTTACCTATATAAACTCGAGCTTGGAACCCGAATAGATTTACACATCGATTCAGAAAAACACCCAGATCCGAAACATCATCAAGAACATCCAGATGATTACTCAAATGATTTATACAACTTCTTAACATCATTTATATCATTTGTGTATAAGTTTCAGGTGATTAAAGTTTGAGATTACATCAAACTTGATGTAAATCAAAATCATTGTCATAAGCATGAAGATAAAGGTTGTCATTGATTTTCGAAACAACAAAGAAGGCGAATTGAACGAGAAACTTGAAGAAACAAAGTTAAATGCTGAATGTTAATGTTCTTCAATGGGTTCAAGTGTTCAATGTCTTTGATATGCTTTAACTTCATATTTGAGAAGATTTGAATTTGCTTTAAAGTCAAATAAAGCAACTCCATGAGCCACTTGTATTATTTTATTATATCTTCTCAAACAAAGCAAATGGAAGAACCGGAAAGATGGACAGCAATTTCTCAATGCGTGACAACAATGCCTCCACCAACTAAAGCTATACATCATCATTTCTCAAACAAGACCACATGGGACACATTCTTGAAGAGCCAAATATTCAAATATTCAAATCTGCAAATGTTCTCAACAGCTATTTTTCCAACAGCTATATTCTCAACAGCTATTTCTCCACGAATTCAAAGTACTCTAAAAGTCATCAAGCTTCAACCAGCATAAATACCTGAAGATTTGAAGACTCTATACTGAACACTGAGTACACAGAGCAAAAAAAAACGCAGATACACAAGCCGACATCTTCAAGATGCTAATACTCCGATTCTCATATCTTTTACTCTTTGTTCTTAATGTTTACATAGCTTATCATAGAGAGTGAGATGACTTGTAATTGTGCTTCAGGTGCTTATCCATCTACTTCGAGAGAGAGAAGAGTTATTGTAAACATCCTATCATTCTATTCGTGAGATACTCAAGATTGGGTGATCTTGAGTGGGAAACACATTGTGTTGATTACAACTTGTAAGGGGAGTGAATCCTAGGGAGAGGATTACTTCGAGTACACAGAGTGTGTGATCAAGCAAGTGTATTGATTACGGTTGTAAGGGGGAGTGAATCCTAGTGAGAGGATTACTCCAAGTACGTAACGTGTAATCAAGTTACAAGAAGATAGTGGATTGAAAATCTCAAGCGGAGCTTGGGACGGACGTAGGTCAAGGATTGGGCCGAACCAAGTATAAATCATAGTTTGCATATTCTCTTCCCTTAACTCTTATATTTCCAAAGACATATATATCGAATGTCCATACATGTTTGAATGATTATTTGTTGCTTTATCAATTATTATTGTCATTCAAATCGCTTTCAATAAGTTGTGAAAAGAATTTCAAACTTCCAAAAGTTTTATCAAACACCCAATTCACCCCCCCTCCTGGGTGATAGCCGGTCTTTCACTAGACACTGGTTCTATTTGGGAATCATAAGCTTATTGCCAACAAGTGGGTCTTCAAGACCAAATTCCAAGTTTACGTAACTATACTCAAACACAAAGCACGTTTGGTTGCAAAGGGTTTTCAACAAGTTCCCGGCATGGATTTCAGTGAAACATTCAGTCCAGTGGTAAAATCCACCACCTTCCGAGTCATCTTATCCATAACAGTCACCTTCAAATGGGACATTCAAAAGCTGGATGTGAATAATGTGTTTCTCAACGGACATTTGAAAGAGGAGGTCTATATGCCTCAGCCTGAAGGTTTCACTGATCCAGTTAAACCAACTCATATATGCAAATTATCTAAAGCTATCTATGGTCTGAGACAAGCTCCGAGAGCTTAGTTTGATCGGTTGCGTCTGACATTGATAAATTGGGGTTTTAAAAATATGAGGAGTGAAATCTCCCCGTTCATGCTTCAAACTCGCACTTTAACCATTTTTGTTCTCATTTATGTGGACGATATGTTGGTGACTGGGAACAATACTACCTATGTGAACAAATTTGTGACACGGCTAAACCAAATTTTCTCCTTGAAAGATTTAGGCCCTTTGTATTACTTCCTTGGTCTTGAGGTTTGTCGAGATGAAAAAGGATTGTACCTAAACCAAACTAAATATGTTGTGGATCTATTACATAAGTTCAGTATGTCTGACTGTGCTCCGGTGTCTACCCCAATGGTTACGAGTAGTATTACCTCTTCAAGTGATGGTGATATGCTTAAAAATCTCACTGAATATAGGCAAGCTATAGGCTCCCTGCAATATCTGACAACCACTCATCCAGATATCTCTTTTGATGTCAACAAACTTAGCCAATTTTTATCTCAGCCAAGAACAACTCATTTTTAGGCAGTAAAATGAATTTTTCGCTATCTTAAGGGCACTCATAATCTGGGGTTACACATTAAGCCTTTTAGTAGTCCACAGTTAATTGCTTATACTGATGCAGATTGGGCATGTGACTTAGATGACAGACGATCTATGGCAGGGCTATGTGTGTTTTTGGGCAACAACCTTGTCTCTTGGTCTTCTAGAAAACAGAAAGTTGTGTCAAGGTCCAATACAGAGTCTGAATATAGGGCACTTTATGATGGTTCAACTGAACTCAAATGGTTAAAATCTCTTTTGTTTGAGATAGGACTTTTCATCAAAGATCCTTCTGTTATTTGGTGTGATAACTTAAGTGCGAAGTTTCTTGCAGCTAACCCTATTCAACATGCTAGAAGTAAGCATATTGAAGTAGACGTTCATTTTATTAGAGACTTGGTTTCATTTGGTTTAATTGATATCAGATATATTCCTTAGTCCCAAAAAAATTGTAGATTGTTTTACAAAGCCTTTATCTCAACAGGAGTTTGAATATTTCAGGGACAAACTCGAACTGTTAATCACACCCTCTCGTTTGAGGGGGATTGTTAGAATATAAATGTATTTTTATTGTATTCTTTGCCTATCTATTGTAAATTCAATATTCATTGTATACACGTGTCCACCGATTATAGGTTCTATTAGGATTGTAAGATCTGTAGCAATCTTCTGGAATTGTGTATTGTACTCTATAAATAAAAATGCCAGCCAGAGCAATTGCACTGAGCTATTCTGCACTATATTCTTCTTCTCATTTGCATTGTTTTCCTAACTTGCTCGACTTGCCTCTCACGTCATCCCTTTCCCCTCTATGCACCACTTGGTTTCTACTCGCAAGAAAATTGGGCATACCTAAAGTGCGACCGTTTATCTCTCTAAATACCTGTACCAATTGGTTCATGGTTATGGACTTGATTATGGATACACAGCTAATACACCACAAATAGAAAGAACAAGAGAAAGTTTAAGATGAAAACAATAGACATATAGTTTAGTGTATTATGACACATAACCCTGAACCCTTATACAATCACATATATAGAAGGTTCCATGTGCCTCTTCCTCAATCTATGTACCCTTTCTTCATCATAGGACATATTGTATCGGTTCAATGATACATGTTAGAATAATTGGAGAATATCACAATCATCCACCCAAACTTTTCTATTATTTATATTTTGACCCAATGCTATTGGGCTTGTGCCTCACTGGTGACTGGTGAACTTGTAACTAGTGTTGAATCAATGAGAAGTTTTATTTTCGATTATTATTATTATTTAATTATCGTAAATAATTTAATTGGAGAAATAATTTAAAAGAGGAAGAGCAAGGACAAAATAGTCAATTTCTAGCCCTATAATATGGGGATTTCGTCCACCATGAAGAAAAAGAGAAAATCAGGTGATTTAAGTTATATTCAGAGCCAAACATGAAATGCGGGTCCTACAGGCGATTGACCGATAGAAACGGGACCGATAGGGACTAATCATGGGTTTTCTTTAGACTGAATGAGACAAGTGTGGGGCCACCCAAGAGAGTTTGGATGGCGCCACATGTGAGTGTCCATTCATGGGAAAATACCTGGAAAAGTTGAAAAAAAGTACAAAAAGAAGCACCTTTGTACCCAACGGGGCCCGGCGGGGACCGGTTGATAAGGAACTGAACTAATTAAAAGGGAAAAAGGAATAAATCATGAGGGATCAGATTTGTGGGCCCCTTAGGCGTCACCTTTGTACCCAGCGGGGCCCAGCGGGGCCCGGCGGGGTTGGATTTTTGCATTTTAAGACCACCAATGGATCTGGAACGTGTTTTTGTGTAGGATATAGTCATGGTTAAGTTGCCGAAGTCAAAAACACCGAAAACACTAAGTTAGGGCTTGCCGCGAGTTTCAGGGGATTCAGGCAGAGAAACGTCTAACGCGTTTTTGAAAGGATAAAAAAAAAATATTTTAAGCTGACAGTTTACATGGAAAACTAGACATCCGGGGCATGAATCTACATATATAATATGATAAATTTGGATACTATTTACGGGGTAAAATAAATGGTTGCAAAAGAGCCTAGAATCAGGGGTGCGAATCTGGACCAAAGGAGAAAAAGTAGCTACACGCCAAGATATGTGTACTTTCAGGCTCTGGATATATTTTTCCTGAAAGCTAGACTTTTTAACGGTTCGAATGGCACTGATTTCATACCAAAATGATTTTTGTGGACTTTATTAAAAATCCTGGAATTGGGGCCAGAATCACTGAATTTCTGGAAATTTTGTATTGAGCTCGGTTTTAGCAAGAAAAAAGGTAAGGGCCTTTTTGTAATTACTGAAAATGGTGTATTTTGATATATTTTGGTCAGGGGTATTTTTGGAAAATCACCAGGCCTAAAAATATTAAAAGCAGTATCCACCCTACCAGGTAGTAACCACTCTACTCCGGCACTTTTATGTGTTTGTGGTATGTTTTGCTTACCATATGTGTTGCCAAATATGCATACAGAACATGTTTGTGATTGTGTCCCTAGCGCTGAGGGTGCCTGCCGGGGTCTGCCTACATGGCGACTCTACGGTGACGGGCTTGTGATTCCGATAATTTTGGGGCCTGTCTTGGTAAGGCGGCCCGGCGGTGTGAAGACGTGTTATTGTGTGTGCCTCTATTTGCATATTGTGGTATTTGGCAAATCTATCTGTTTTACATATTTATATGGTTGCATGCATTCACATTACACATTTAGTGCATGAGTATTGATGGTTACTCTGGGGGCCATTTTTGGACCTCAGAAGCTCTTGGTGGTACAGGAGAGCGTGTCTGAAGGCCTTTTTGGAGAGATAGGATGTCGGTGCAGTTGAAGGATAGGGGATGCCCTATCATGTTATGTATTTTGTGTTTTGGGATGATTGTATCTATTATTTTGGTATTTATGGCCGGATGACTGTAACCTAACCCTCCGGGGACTTTACCTTTTGTTGACTTTACTTTTTACCAACGTTAGTTTGTCCAAACCAATCCTGTGCTCTGTTGCGCTTACTTTGATATACGACTAAATGGACTAATAATTAAAGGAAAGATAATTTATAAAAGGAATCCCTCTAACCCGCCACCCGAAAGGGCGAGGCCGGTGGTGGAACATCATTGCTCTCAAATGGTTGACGTATTAGTTTTTTTGGCAATTAAAACTTCAAGAAATTTTAAAGACTTGTTTTAATTGATCAAAGTTAAGAGTGTGTTCGATTTGAGGGAAGGGATGGTGATGGAGAGGAGGAGTTGACTTTGTTTGATTGTTATGTTGGAGGGAGGGGCTTTTAATGATCCCGTGTTTGGTTAAGGGAGGGAAGGAGAAGAGAAATATCAATTTACAATTCCACCCTTATATATTTTTTTAATACTTTTTATATGCATATAAATTGATTTGCCCCTTAAGTCTAATTAATTTAATAATATTGTTTATTTATAATCAATATATTCTTATTTTAAATTTATTTCATAATGATATATTTTTAATAATAATAATTTTGTATGTTTTAATTATAATAATATTTTTTCTGTTTTTTTATCATGAGCATTAATGGAATAATACAAAAGTTATGAAGGCAAAGTTGTCAAAATAAATTGGGGTTAACACCGTCTTTTGTTATTGTAGTTTACAGTCATTTTGGTTTTGTTCCCTAAAATTTGAAATAGGTGGTTTCAGTCCCTTAAGTTTACTCTATTTCAAACTATTAGTCCCTGAAGTTTTAGAAGAACTTGGAATCAGACTTAACACGGTTAATTAATCTTATGTGGTACTAACAGAGGTTGACTAGACAAGTTGAGGCGGAAAAATAAATCTTAGACTTATTTTTTAAGGAAAAGAAAAAAAAACTTTAAAAATAGAAAATGGAATAAAAGTGTTTCTAATATTCATAATATTAGAAAAGTGTTAGGCTTGATTTGTTGTTATTAAAATCAAAAGGAAATGACATAAGGTGGTTGAAATATCTTTCCGCGGCTACCGAAACAGACCTCAAGTATCCAAGTGCAAATTGCATCCTTGATGCCTCTAGCATGCTCTACTTGAAGCTCAACGATAAAGGTTAGATCCGTAATGATAGGCTTCAAGGTTCAAGTGAGGTCCGGCAACAACAACTGGTAAATTTGCACAATTTCTTGAATGCTAGTGGGTGGGACCGGCAAGTCAACACCAGAGGAAGCCATGAATCTATCCTCGCATTCCTTTAGCAAAGCCTTGAACCGGCCAAGAATCGAAGGGCTCGGCTTCTGCTCGAACTCATTGGGCATATGGGTTTTGAAGAGACAATTGGAGCAGTGGAGAGTGAGAGGGTTCTAGGGTGCTAGAGACAAAGTAGTCTTGATGAAGAAATTGATTGGACGGCGGCTAGAGCAACTTCAATAAATGACTCAGCAACTTCCAATGGAGAATCTATTTTCTTTGGTTAACAAAATCTAGAGATCGAGCTTGTACTGCTTTAGGTGATCGCGGCAAAGGTAGTGCACAGGATTTTTGACGCCATTAGCGTTTCTCGATCATTTCGAAAGAAACTTTGACGAAAAAAAAAATGCCCTCCGAGGAAAGAAACCCAAGAGAGCGAAGTGGATTGATGGAAACTACGTTTTGGCTCTGTTCAACTCTGTTTGTTGAACAAAATTATAATTGATTAAAACAAACTTGCTGGCCGTGCCTCAGCCTTTTTTTTCTCTCCCCTTTTTTCAAGTGTCCTAATCAGCATGGGCTGACACATTAAATTTGCCTCCTCAATTTCTCCATTCAGCATCACATAAGCATATTTATGGATGTCACATCAACTACATAATTTGAACTAATTTTTCCTTACTAACCATGTTTATCTATATTAATTCTTAGGAGTTTAGGGATCGATGTGCAATCAAATAAAAAATAATTGAAAAATTATAGATTATAGACAAATTAAAATTAAATATGCAAGTTGAAATTTTGGATGGTATTTATTCTTGTCATATGCTCACTTAATTTGTCCCATGGATTATGAGTTATAGATTTCTCTGAAATGGTTTAAGTATTTGAAATTTCTGTCTGCTTACTCTGTATTTGGTATTGTATGTTCTATCGATTTCTAAAATTGGTGTGACCAGTTCTCGATCGATATCTCTGTCATGGTTTATTATTTGAACTTTGTTATTGGTGTTCTGGAATTGATGAAAGTACGATTGATTTCTCCGCTGAAATTTCTAGCCGATTAGACTCTTGATATCTACAGACAGTTACTTGAAGATGAATTATGCCTTTTGATATCGTATGATAGAGATATTTGTGGGTGATTGAATAGGGGTTCCATGGACGAAGGAAGAACACAGGCTGTTCTTGAATAGAGATATTTGGGTCTGGAGTGATTTCATTCCTGGGCAGGGAAAAAAAATGTGTTAACAAATATATTTGTGATTCTCGAACATAATTCTAATTCTCAGAACTTTTTTAAAGCATAGAACCAAAAAAAAAAAAAAAAAAAAAAAAAAAAAAAAAACTCTATTTCATTTGAAAAAGGGTTAAGGAGCAAATTAGCTAATAAACTTTTACTCCAGGAGCGCCCAACACAAATAACTTTTAAGTGGACCAAAAATACCAAAAAACAATTAAAAATGTAAAATGATCACAAATCCGTTAGATCCCATTAACGTCCGTTAGAAAAGAATTCTGGTGACATGGTTGATCTTCCGCTGAAATGAAAAAGACCAGAGCCAAAACCCTTGCGTTGCAGAGCCATTGCAAGTCATCTTTGTCTTCTTCCTCACCCGTCGATGCCGATGCTTCTTCCTTTACCTACCTCCAACTCTGAAGCCGACGCCTCCCGAAGGTCTTCATTGGCAGCAAGAAGCCGCCGCCGCCACTTCCAAAGTCTCCTGGCAATTGTTGCAGAGGAAGTCCTAACTCTGATTTTCGTGGCATGATTGCGAATACGAGGGTGAGAAAAATTAGTTTTGGTGAAACCAGGGTCATTAATTAGTGAGAAGGGACATTTTCTTGAGGAAATTGCCAAGGGATGTGATGATGAGGAAAATTTTGATATGTGTTTCGGAGAAAATGTCTCAGAGGTTGAAGAAAAAGATAGGTACTATATGCTTCCTAAATTCACCTTTAAAATTTTGTTATCACTGATTTCTCAGTTGGTTTTTACTCCTTTTTCGTTTCAATTATGGGTTTGATTGATCTTTGGGTTTAATTTAACACTCACATTTTATCCTTCAACCATGTTACCAGCCTGGAATAAGAAAAAAAAATTATTAGTCATCTTCCGAGTCAATGGCATAGAGGTATGAACCAGGATGTAAGAATAAAAACAAAAGCAAACCTGTTGAGGAGGAGAATATTGGATGGGTATTGAGCTTGAATAGCCATGGAAGTAGAGAAGATGAAGCAGAGGAAGAATAGAGAAAAAGGGATGAGAGGAGTAATAATGTGAAGAAGAGAAGAAGAAGAAGCAGCGGTGAGTCTATAAGGAGAAGGCGGAGATCGAGTTCAATGCGGGAGGAGAAGGAAGACATTATTATTGAGAAGAGAAGGAATCAGAGACGATTGATGGCACCACCACTGTTGGCTCACTTTGTTGTCACGTACACTTATTCTTCCTCTGTGTTTGGCCTTTGATATAGAGAGAGAGAGATAGAGAGAGAGAGAGAGAGGGGAATGGGAAGAAGAAGAAGGAGGAAGGAGATAGACGATGCGATTGAAGCGATTCAGTCCAAGAGAGAGACAGATTATTTTTCAATTCTTTCTTTTCTAACGGACGTTAAAATTGGATCTAACGGATTTGTGCTCATTTCACATTTTTAATTGTTTTTTGGTATATTTGGTCCACTTAAAAGTTATTTGTGTTGGGCGCTCCTGAGCTAAAAGTTTGTTGGTCAATTTGCTCCTTAACCCTTTGAAAAACAGTATTGTGTAATAAAATGGTTGTCATGCACACCCTAAACACACCTGAATTTGCGACTTTAGTATATGCACCAAGAAAAGAAAGGGAGAGAAGGAAAATATGGTGTACGATGAAAACATTTGCAAGAGAAGTTGTAGGGTGTTGGCTAGGCACATGCGATTTTAATGATCTATCTTCCCAAGATGAAAAGACAGGATATAACCCACCATGATCTGTGAGGAAGATTAATTTTGAACTTTCAATCATTTATTGCTGACTATGAATTAATGGATATAGGGTTCGACGGGCAGAAATTTACATGGTGAAACTAGAGCGGGAGAGTATCACATCAAAAATAGAATTGACAGGGTTTATTGCAGTAATGTTGGATTGAGAGAGCAAGTCTCAAAAGCCCAAGTTTTTCATCTTGAACCACTAGGGTCAGATCATTGAACTCTAATGATTGACCTATATGTTTTTTTTTAGCAATTAAAACTCCAAGAAATTTTAAAGATTTGTTTTAATGATTAATTAAAGTTAAGGGTGTGTTCGGCTTGAGGGGATAGGAGGTGACCTAGTTTGATAGTTATGTTGGAGACAATGAGCTTTTAATGATCCCTTGGTTGGTTAAGGGAAGGGACTGGAAGAAAGATATCAATTTACCGTTCCACACCCTTATATGTTAGTTTATAATTTTTATATGTATATAAATTGAGTTTCACCTTAAGTCTAATTAATTTAATAATGTTTTTTTATAATAAATATATTCTTATTTTAAATTGATTTCCTAATAATATATATTTTATTTGTAATGCTATTTTCATTCAAAATAATATATTAGTTAATTATAATAATATTTTTATATTAGTATATTTTTATTTGTAATCATAATTTTATAATAATAAATACTTTTAATTATAATGATTTTGTATGTTTTAATAATAATAATAATAATAATTTTTGTTTACAATAATATTTCTTATCAATTAATGAAATAATACAAAACTTATGAGGGCAAAGTTGCAAAGAAATTTGGGGTTAACATCATTTTTGGTCCTTGTAGTTTATAGTCATTTTGGTTTTGTTCCCTAAAATTTAAAATTTGCGGGTTTAGTCCCTCAAATTAACTGCGTTTCAAACGGTTAGTCTCAAAAGTTTTAGAAGGACTTGGAATCATACTTAACATGGTTAATTAATCTTATGTGGCACTAATACCATTAAACTTGCTTATGTGGATATTGACTAAACAAGTTACGGTGGAAAAATAAATTGAAGACTTATTTTCTTTTTTGGGAAAAAAAATAGAACTTTAAAAATAGAAAAGGGAAGAAATGTGTTTCTAATATTCATAAAATGAACCAATAAATGCTTAGGTCAGCTAGTAAGGGGCTGTCTTAATTTAACCATGGGAATGTAGATGTCTTGAATTCAAGACATGGGAACGCGCCGTTGCGTATGATGGGTGAAAGTAGGACACCGGATGCACTACGCAAAATCTATATATATATATATATATATATATATATTCATAAAAGGAAGAAAGCGCATTCAACCGGCGACATGTCTTGTTGGCACCGGAGCTCCAGCTGGAGTCAATATTACTGGAAAAGTAACAAGAATTTTTAAGGAATTCATGACATTTTATTTCGTTTTGACAACTTTCTTTACTTCATCAAGACTACAATAATTATTCCTTTTAGAAGTCAGGAAAGAAGTACAAAGAATAACAAGATGAAGGGGGTGAATAAATTAGAAGAAGCGACCTAAAAATTTTGGTATTCATAGTTGCATAAATTAAAAAATAAAATAGCATAGCTCTGACCTCAATGTATATACAAAAGGTGGAGTGAAATATCTTTCCGCGGCTACCAGGACAGACCTCAAGAATCCAAGTGCAAATTGCATCATCGATGTCTCTAGCATGCTCTACTTGAAGCTCAACGATAATGGTTAGATTTTTAATGATAGGCTTCAAGTTGCAAGTGAGGTCCGGCAACAACAACCATAGACTCGCTGGCTGAAGTAGATAATTAGATTCAAATCTAACAATAGCAAATGTCCCCCGTTCTTAGACTCGCCGAAGGAAACAGCCATACATAATTATATTTGATTAAAACATACTTGCTGGGCGTGCCTCAGCTTCTTTTTTTTTTCCCTTTATTTTCAAGTGTCCTAATCAGCATAGGCTGACACATTCAATTTGTCTCCTCAATTTCTCCATTCAGCATCACATAAGCACGCATAGTTATGGATGTCACATCAACAACATAATTTGAACTAATTTTTCCTTAGTAATCATGTTTATCTTTATTAATTCTTAGGAGTTTAGGGATCAATGTGCCATAAAATAAAAAATAATTGAAAAATTATAAATTTTAGACAAATTAAAATTAAATATGCAAGTTGAAATTTTGGATGGTATTTATTCTTGTCCTATGCTCACTTAATTTGTTCCATTTTAATGTCTTTTTCTTTTTGCTTGTGTAATATCCCGAATTTTGGAATTAGAAGATTAGGAATAGGAATGAGATAAATAGGCTGCTAAGCCCGTAAGAGTCCAATGTCTTAAAGCTTATTATAAGAAAAAATTTAAAATAATTATTATAATTATTTTGGATTTTGAAAATTATTGGAAAAATAATGAAATATTATTTTGAGGAACTAAAAATATTATAAAGGGATTAATTATGAAAAATTGGCTTAAAAAGCCTTAAAACCATTTTCTGGAATTTAGGACATATTTTTCTGAAAATTGAAGGAAAAAGGATTAGAGGTTAAATTTTGGCACCAAATTTTTGGAATCGATGTCTTATGGCCTAGAGAAAGCTAATTGATATAGGAAAGATCCTTATATCTACAACTACAAAAACAATTTAATATAAATTTTGGTATTAAGAACTTATTTCCAATATTTATCTAATGTTCATAATTAAATTAGCAAAGGAATAAGTTACAAACAAAGAATTCTAGTTAAGTTTATTTTCACTCACTCTACTTTAAATATTCAGCAGAAATAGGCAACCAAACTCACACCCTTTTTTTTTTTGCTCAAAATGTAGCCTCTTATTGATTATTCACTCATTTGCTCATTTCCGGACAACGCATAAGAGAGGAAACACGACACACACATCCATTCAGCACACTACACTCTATCATATTTCATCAAACAAACACTACATTGCACTACATAACAGCACATGCAAAAAACGCTGAAACATTCGGACAACACCAAAGAAGACAGCACACTACGTTTTCGGTGAGAAGAAAACAGAGCAGAAAATACTTTCGGCAACTTGCAAGGAAAGGAAACGCTGGACATAAAAGCCATGCACTGATGCACACTCATACAGACGGCCAGAACCTTCAAACGTACTACGCTCCATTTAGTATCCAGCAAGTGCAGAAACGTTGGAACATAATGGACAATCATAAGCTTCAGCAAGACACACACATTTAGCCAAACGCACTCTTGTACTCTCTCTATATATGACGGATATATCCACACACACCTCCACTCCTCCTTATTTGCTTCAGGCAGAGCACAGAAGAGAGTGAGAGACGGAGAAAACGCAGAGATGCAGAAAAAGAGAGAGAGTCTGAAACTTTTTTTTTAAAAAAAAAAAAAAAAAAAAAACAGAGTGAGCGAGAGAGATAGAGTTCGGATGATCAAGGAAGATGAAAGAGGCACCGAAACTCTTATGTAAACTGATCATTAGACCAAGGTGAACCTCCTAACCCTTTTCTCATCTTGGTTTCATGCATTTGAAGAAGTTTTGAAAGTTTCTGGTGTCTCAAACTCATGGATTTGTGAGAGAAAACCTATGACAGTTTTTGACAGAAAAACAGAGGATCACATGTTTGTTATTTTCAGAAGCTAACGTTTGAGTTTTTTAGTGAAATTTGGTCAGGAGATACTACACTTTCTAACCTTTAAAACGAGTTTTAGATCACGTTAATCAGACGTCTAGAACTCAAGATATGACCTTTCAAAAGTTGACAGCCAAAACTGGGAAAAATCTTGTTTCCAGATTCGGGTTTTGATTTCGTGCCATGTTTTGGCCAACTAAATGATTTTCAATGCTATGAAAATTTCTATATTTTAAGTAGAAATGATAAGCTTTAATTTGATTGGTGATATAGGTCCATTTCATCTATATATTATGAGTTATAAATTTTTGAATCTAGGTAATGAAACTGAAACATTTTTTGGACCAGTAAGGATTTGTAAATAATTTTGGTGTATATTTGGCAGTAAAAGGCATTTTTATCTGAAAATAGACTTCATGAGTGACAAAGGAATTTTGAACCAACTGATTTAGATATTTGTAGAAGAAGATATGAATTTTCAAAATTGACTGAAAATTCTGCCAACCTGCAAAAATAAGAAAGTAATGACACATAAGATCATATGGGACAAGTTTAGGCCCAAAGATATGAAACATGTCCTAAAGGCTATTGCAGCTGCATAGGATATTAAATTGTTTGTCTCTAATAATGTAATCATATGTCTAGGGTTATACGTTGGCAAAGAAGTGAACGGTTCCGAGCAACTTTACTGGTTGTAAGAAAGGTAAAGATGAGGACACAAACCAAAGGTAGTAACTTTCTCTCACATACTATATATTCTTTTATATGCTTGAATGGACCATTGTTTATATGTGATGTGAACACGAGATAAGCAGTAGGGCCTACTGGGACAATGGGTCCTTGAGTCGCGAAACCTATTAAGCATTCAGATGAGAAGGGCCAATGCCCTGTTGAATACTCAGCGCACTGTGGGAATGGATCGATGGATCCTTTGATTGTAGTTGATGGTGCATATTATATTTATCTTTGAATGTTAAATGTATTATATGTACATTTGATAGTTGACTAGCATATTCATTATATGTATTTTATGTGAGTGATTAACATTACTATTACGATCCATTTGAATCCCAATATTTTTTTTAAATGGCCTAATTTGCAGCACAGGCAAGAAGTTATTATGGAAGATGATCGCAAACAAGTAGATCAAGACAGAAATAGATTTTATTTCCGTTAGATATATATTTTTGAAGTGTAAATTATTTAAGAATATGTGTAAGAATATGCATATTTGAATTAGCCCCGAAGTGATCTAACATGGAACGCTTCCGTGTATGTAATAAAAGGTGAATGTAGGACGGGTGTTACAGCTTGTTCCACTTCAATAAATTCATTTTTATCATGACCCTAACAAGAAATCAAAAAGCTCTTGAATTTATCATATACTTCTTGAATACATCGTATTCGCTAGTGTAACACCAACCAAAAGCTACTGGCTTAAATTAAATAATAAAACTACGTAAAGTGCAAAGTTTCATTGATAATCTCAAGTTTGAAAACTTCTATTCTTAGTTCAAAGTATTTATTTGTCCTTAATGTAGGACCTAGTTAGAAAGTTGATGTTGGCCCTAATTAGTATAAGACCCCTATTTTATATTTTTATCAGCTTTTTTTCTTACATTAGTTTTATTGATATTCTGTCAACAATAATCAAATATGAGAAAAAGAACAAGATTTGAGGAAGATGGTTACTATGCTTTAGAAAAAACATATAATGTTAACAAAACTGAAATCATTAATTTACTTAAATTAGTTAATAATTAGGTGTTACAATAAAGACCAGAGGAGTTTTATTTTAGTAAAAAGAAGCAAGCATAGAAATATCATACATCCTATCAATACATCTCTTCATGCTCTATCCTGCACAAACGCTATTAGCACCCTTCTTGAAAATGCATATTTGAAGAACATTGATTTAAACATGACACCAATAAATGTGCCGTGGTTTCTACCAGTTTAAAATTAAAATTTTAAAATTATAATTCTCAAATATTTTTTTAACATTCCAGAAATTATTTTTATTTTAGATTTCATATATAATAATTAACAATTGAAATAAAAGGTAAAATCAATTAAAGCTGGATAGTCAGATTTCAGTGGTCATCGAAACTCAATCCTATTAAACACCTTTGACACATCCATCACCCTTACCATTCCATGGCACCCCACAAAATTTTCTTTCTCTTCATGGTCTTCCATTGTGATGCGTCTCAATTAAGGGAGCTTTACCATAGATGTTCTACCAACATAAACTTTAATGCCAATAGTTCCGTCCAATTTCACCTAGCCACTCTCTTCTCTTCATTTACTTCTGCCAACACCACGTTCTACATCAACACCGTGGACAGTGGCGGTGGCGAAACTGTCTACGGCCTCTTCATGTGCCGGGGTGACATCAACCTCGATGTGTGTTACCACTCACCAATGCATCATTGATGCAACCCATCAATTACCTTCTAAGTGCCAATTTTCGAAGGACGTTGTAATCTGGTATGAATATTGCATGATTCGTTATTCTAACCACTCTTTCTTCTCCATTGTCGACACTCAGCCAACCTTTGTAACAATGAACCCAAACAATGATTCCTTTGAACTCATGGTGGTGAATAATTATATGCATATTATGAACAAGACGGCAAATGAGACAGCAACAACTGTTTTACGGTATGCGACAAAAAGTGCACACAGGACCTTTCGCCAAAAGATTGCCTGAGTCGTCTGACTGCTTTGATGTCGCACACTTCCTTCTGTTGTGAGAGTAAGATCGGAGGAAGAGCTGTAAATCCCAGTTGCCATGTTCGCTATGAATTGTATAGTTTCTATAATAATTCACATAATACACTATCATCCCCGACAACGCCTCCACCCGCAGTTGCGTTTTCTCTTTTGGCAAATTCTTCTGATCCCAGAGGTAATGTTCTGTACCTCAATTTACATACTTTTATTTTTCCTTTTTTTCTAATTTGTGCCCTTGAACCAGCTTATGTGCTCATCACTGTTGTAAAATCTCCACCATTCAACTAAAATTTTAACGGCTTATATTTAAAATTTTAAACTGATCATTTTCAAATAAAGGCTATATTATTATTTTTTTGGTGGGAAAAACTCACATCCACATTTAAGAGCTTATCTTATTTTTAGATTCTACACACATTAAAATAGTTTTTTAGTAAAAAATAAATCTGCACCGTTTAGATTCAATTTGGACAGTGTCATTTGAGGATAATGATGAGTACCATGGTATTCATAACTGTGACAAGATCTGCACCATTTGTATACACTTTCAATGGCTTAGATCTAAATTTCTAACTACTAATTCTTAAATATTTTTTTCAAAAAATTGAAAAATATTATATTTATTTTAGTTATGTACACGTGAAAATAATTTTTTCAAACATTAAATTATAATTATTCAAAGTTGATCTAGACGGTGCTTTTAGCTTCGTGCTCCATCACCAGTCCGTATCCAAACTCATTCCAAAATTCAAATGGGGAAGGAGTAGAAAATTAAAAGGAAAATGAAGGAGGAAAAAACAATGATGTTTGGCACCCAATTAGAAAAAAAAATTATAAGTTGATGGATTAAGTTATATTTAGTTGCATAAAAATGATGCGAAGAAAAATTTAAGTAAATGACTATAATGTCTTTAATAAACTTAAATTTAATTGTAAAATGTATCAAAATAATTATTTTTATTTTGCTATATAATATAGTTAAATATGAAATTTTATTTCTTAATAGTGAAATTTTTAACTAAACATAACATCCAACACTAGCAAATGTCCCCCATTCTTAGACTCGCTCGCGGAAGCAAACAGCCAAACATAATTATATTTGATTAAAACAAACTTGCTGGCCGTGCCTCATCCTTTTTTTTCCCCCCTTTTTTTGAAGTGTCCTAATCAGCTTAAGCTGACACATTCAGCATAACATAAGCATATTTAAGATGTTATTGCCACATAAGATTAATTATTGGTGTTAAGTCTAATTTGAAGTCCTTCTGAAACTTTAGGGATAACTATTTAAAATGGAGTAAACTTGAAGGGGCCAAAACCAAAATGATTATAAATTATGAGGACCAAAGATGATGTTAACCCAAAAATTTGGCTCCCCTCCAAAAATCCCTCAATTTGAAGGGAAGGGAAGCCAAGATGAAGATGGAGGAGATGACGGCGGTGAGAAGATTTAGTATCCTCTACCTTCAAAATTTTAAACCAATGAGGTAAGGGATCATCTACCCTCCTCAATTGAAGATTAATGGCTGTCATCAGTGCAAGCACATGTAAATGAAGGGGCAGATGGGTTATGCAGGAAGTCTAACTCAATGAATTACTCTTACTTCAAGAAAGAATAATGATCAGACTGATTGGGTTGCTTGGATTGCAGAAAGGGGATGAACCCAACTGGATGGGTGGAAACACCATCACCCCTTTTGCTGAGATCTCAGCCAAGAATGCTAAAGCTTACTTTATTCTAAGGAAAAAAAATCTTTATTTTTAAATAAACAGCCCTAAAGTTAAGTTGTCACATCAACAACATAGTTTGAACCGTTTTTCGTTAGTAATCATGTTTATCTAAGTTGAATAAAGAATATCTATATTAACACATCCAAGATAAGTTGATATTTGTGGAGAAAACGAAAGAATTGATTACTAATTCTAAGAAGCTTAGGGAAGAAAGTGTTTCACTTCAATAATTAATGCACATTTTTATTTCAACTTTACGACCATGAACAAGGAATCAAGATATAGTTCTTGAATTTCTCATCGAAAAGAGATATAGTTCTTGAATACATCGTATTCGCTAGTGTAACAACAACCAAAAGCTTCTGGCCAAAATTAAATAAATAAAACTACGTAAAGTGCAAAGCTTCGTTGATAATCTCAAGTTTGAAAAATTCTATACTCAGTGCAAATTACTTATTTGTTCTTAATGTATGACCTATTTAAAAAGTTTATGTTGGCCTTAACTGCAAGACCCCTATTTAATATTTTTGTCAACTTTTTCCTAAATTAGCCCTATTGATATTCTCTCAACAATAATCAAGTAGGAGAAAGAGAGCAGTACTTGAAGAAGATGATTAGTGTGTTTTAGAAAAAATATATCATGTTAACTAATTAACATTGTTAATCTACTTAAATTAGTTAATAATTAGGTGTTACAATAAAGATCATGAGAGTATTATTTTAGTAAAACAAAGCAAGCATAGAAATATCACACAGCCTATCAATACATCTCTTCATGCTCTATCCCGCCAAACGCTATTAGCACCCTTCTTGAAAATGCGTATTTGAAGAACATTGATTTAAACATGACACGAATAAATGTGCTGAGGTTTGTGCCAGTTTAAATTTTAAATTTAAAAATAATAATTCTTAAAATTTTTTAAAAAAATAACTGACATTCCAGAAATTATCTTTATTTTATATTTCATATCTATTAAAATACCTTTTTTTTTTTGAAATAATCAAAGGTAAAAGCAATTAAAGCTGGATAGTCAGATTTCAGTGGTCATCGAAACTCAATCCTATTAAACACCATTGACACATCCATCACCCTTACCATTCCATGGCACCCCACAAAATTTTCTTTCTCTTCATGGTCTTCCGTTGTGATGCGTCTCAATTAAGGGAGCTTTACCATAGCTGTTCTCCCAACATAAACTTTAATGCCAATAGTTCCTTCCAATCTCACCTGGCCAGTCTCTTCTCTTCATTTACTTCTTCCAACACCACGTTCTACAACACCACCGTGGACAGTGGCGGCGGTGAAACTGTCTACAGCCTCTTCATGTGCCGGGGTAACATCAACCTCGATTCGTGCCACAAATGCATCATTAATGCAATCCATCAATTACCTTCAAAGTGCCAATTTTCTAAGGAGGTTGTAATCTGGTACGAGTATTGCATGATTCGTTATTCTGACTACTCCTTCTTCTCCATTGTGGACGCTCAGCCTACCTTTGTAACAATGAGCAAATTCAAATATCCCTACAAAATACGTTTGGCGGATAAGTATATGAATATTGTGAGCAAGGCGGCAAATGATGCAGCAACAACTGTTTTACGGTATGCGACAAAAAGTGCATCAACCGGGCCTAATACTGTGTATAGTCTAGCTCAGTGCCCACAGGACCTTTCACCAAACGATTGCCTGAGTTGTCTGACTAATTTGATATGGCAAAATTCCTTATGTTGTGAGAGTAAGATCGGAGGAAGAACTGTAAATCCCAGTTGTCATGTTCGCTATGAAATGCATCGTTTCTATAATAATTCATCCCCGACAACGCCTCCACCGGCAGATGCGTTTTTTCTTTTGGCAAATCCTTCTGATCCCATAGGTAAAGTTCTGTACCTCAGTTTACATACTTTTCTTTCTTCTTTTTTCTAATTTGTGCTCTTGATCCAGTTTATGTGCTAATCACTGTTGTAAAATCTCCACCATTCAACTAAAATTTTAACGGCTTTTATTTAAAATTTTAAACTGATTATTTTTAAATAATTTTTTTTTTTTTGTGTTGGAAAAACTCACATTTAAGAGCTTATCTTTGCTTTTAGATTCTATACACATTAAAATAGTTTTGTAGTAAAAAATAAATCTGCATGGTCTGGATTCAATTTGGACAGTGTCGTTCGAGGATAATGATGAGCACCCTGGTATTCATAATTGTGATAAGATCTGCACCATTCGTATATACTTTCAACGGCTTTTATGTACACGTTAAATAATTTTTTCAAAAATTAAAAGTAAAAAAATTAAATTAGAATTATTCAAATTTGATCTAGACGGTGCTCTGCTTAGTGCTCCATCACCAGTCCGTATCCAAACTCATTCCAAAATTCAAATGGGGAGGGAGTAGGAAATTAAAAGGAAAAGGAAGGAGGAAAAAACAATGATGTTTGGCACGCAATTAGAAAAAAATAATAATTATAAGTTGATGGATAAAGTTATATTTAGTTGGATAAAAATGATGACAAGAAAAATTTATGTAAATGACTATAATCTCTTTCATAAACTTAAATTTAATTGTAAAATGCATCAAAATAATTATTTTTATTCTGTTTATATAATATAGTTAAATATGAACTTTTAATTATTAATAATGAAAATATTTGTTTATAAAATCCAATCCGTATGGTTATTGTTACTGGAGAGAAATATTTTATATCAAAATATTATTATAAATAAAATACTCTAACCTCTTATAAATTATCTTAATTTCATTGCTCTCCCCTCTATTTTGAAGACATACAATTGAGCTTAGACAGTTAACACTGTTAAGAATATTCAAAACAATCTTTTTAAATCAAAATTTTTAATAAAATAAATTTTGTTTACTAATTTATCCTTCATGATACTAAATCTCTATTTTTGGGTAAAATTATTATAATTAATTTAGTAGTTTTTTTATATTTTTTAACAATTTTTGTTTTTCCCTTTTTCAAATATATATTTCTAATATTTGTATCATATTTGGAAATAATATTAATTAATTTAATTAATGTAGATATAAAAAAAAACTTAATTAGTTAAAAATTGGATTAATTATTTTGATAAATATATACAAACTTGTGGATTTATAAATTTTACCAAAAAAATTGAAATATTATATTTTATTAATTTAAGTAAATCTCTTAAACTTAATACATTTATATTTTATGATAAAATAAAATATATTTTTATCCCTTTAAAATAAATATAAATAAATAAGTTTTAATAAATGTGATGAAAAATAAAAGATTTATAATTTTTTTAATATAATCAAAATTAATAAATTTTAAAACATTATCTATTAAATGTTTTTTGGTTGTGTAATGTTTTTATAAATATAAATATTGAATTTGTTAAATGGGAGTATCTTGGTCAAAATCCAATTTGAAAATCAAACTTAGTCGTTAACTAACAGTTGGATAGATGAAAATTAAATTTCAAAAGTACAAGGGAGGTTTATATAACATGCATTTTTATTTTTAAAATAGAGAGAAATTTACTGTTATTTAGATAAATAGTGGGATAGTTAATGTATTATACTCTATTATTGTTGTTGTCAGTTATCTTCATTTGCTGCTATAAATATATATATATATATATATATAATAAAGTTTATCGTTTGTCATGTCACTTGACATAAGATTTTGTCAAGTCACCCCAAAACTACATCGTTTTGGGGTTAGGGAATTAATGAAGGATGTTTTAGTTTTTTTTTTGTATTTATTTTATGAATTTTACTAAAATATTCTTTATTAATTAGTAATAACCTCAAAACTACATCGTTTTGAGAGTTCATTAATTCCTCTAACCCCAAAACGACGTAGTTTTGGAATGACATCTCGACAAAACCTTACGCGTTGCCACCTTTCAATAACGACAAACGATATATATATATATATATATATATATATATATATATATATATATATATCCACTCCGACTTTATCTACATGCACACTCGCCTTAATTTAATTTCGTGGAAGACATACAAATTAATTTTAAAGATTTATTAAAAATCACTTTTTGCAGCAGAAAACCGGTACAATTTTTTAAAAGTCTTCAGGAAATTAATATTTTTCATTTTTTCTACACTAATTTACCTAACTTATATATAACATAATGTTTTAGAAGGACATTTTAGGGAGATCATATCTTATTTGTTCAAATTAACCAATTTATTTCATCTTCTTAATCTACAAAATTTAGTTAAGCAACTCTTACTTTAAGTGTTGGAGGAGTATTTGAATGACTTGCATCAAATTTTCCATCATCTTAATTATTTTTCACTTATTAAAAAGAAACATTTGGTGTCGCATTACTTGATTTCCTCTAATGCCCTGTGTAACGCCTCATCTTCCAAAATGTCTTTCCTTTGTTTTTTGTTTTTTGTCTTTTGTCATTAGATTGACATTTTTATATCTTATGGTGATGAAATGGAAGCCAGCACATGTTAGAGTTAATTCCTTTTTCACTAAATCTAGGAGGAAAAGCCAAATTTCCTTTTTCATTTTAACCAAGTCCTCTTTTTACCTAAATTTCCAAAAACAATGAAATGAATATATTTTCCTTTTATACTCCTAGTCATAACCATTCTATAATATTTCATTACTGAAGCTTTGCATTCTTTTGTATTCAAAACTCTGAAACTTTTTCCCCTTTCTCCTTGACGATCAGCAAGGACAATTCTTGTGGTAGTTGTGGCTTCTCTTGTTGTTGGCGGGACAATTCTTTATTCCGCTTACTATCTCTTGAAGATTCAAATGAAGAAGAGTCATGGGGCTAATCTCAGACAAAAATACTGTAATTAATTTTCATTATATCCATTTTACTTAAACAATTTGGCTAGTTTGTACATTGGGCATATTTTATTTATGTATTTGGTTTATTTTGTCTAGTTGGAAGGGAAAGCACAACTTTGGAGCATTTGCAATTCAGTCTAGCTACAATTGAGGCTGCGACAAATAACTTTTCTCATGAAAATATATTAGGGGGAGGTGGATTTGGACAAGTATTCAAGGTAATAAATGCCATTATTTTATTTTATTTTATTTTTAAAGAAAATATGTGTGCGTGCATATATTTGCTTTTCCTTAATCCAACCAAGTATTATTCTAGGGTATTCTTTCGAATGGCCAAGAAATAGCTGTGAAGAGGCTTTCAAAAAGTTCTGGGCAAGGTGCAGAAGAGTTTAAGAATGAGGTTTTATTGATCGCTAGACTCCAACACAGAAATTTGGTGGCGTTATTAGGATTCTGCATTGAAGAGCAAGAGAAACTACTTGTTTATGAATATGTTCCTAACAGAAGCCTTGATTACTTTTTATTTGGTTTGACTCTTACAAAATCATTTTAACTTTTAATTAAAATTTATAGTTCATTTATGTCATGCATTTTATTATTTATTTGAAGCCTTTTGTTATGTTTTTGATAATTTTCATTATTTTTGTTGCATCAGTGATCACTTACAACAAATTTATGCAGGTTCTCAAAATAGCATAGTATTAGATTGGATGGAGCGTAGTAAAATCATAGGAGGTGTTGCTCGAGGAGTTCTTTATCTTCATGAATATTCTCGCCTAAAAATCATACATCGAGATCTGAAACCTAGCAATATTTTGCTAGATGATGAAATGAATCCAAAAATTTCAGATTTTGGTCTAGCTAAGTTGGTTGCTGTCAGTGAAAGTGAGGGAAGTACGAAACGAATTGTTGGAACATAGTAAGTTCTTTTATTTTAACCTTGTCATACATGCATGCATGCGTATATGCATATACATATGTCTTGATATAATTGAATAAAGAAAAATAATTTTTGACTTAATTTGAAATATAACAGTAGTAATTTTCCTTTCAAGTAATAATCATTTTAAATGTTCAAATCTGATCATCTTGTGAACTAAATTTCATTGACAATGTTTGTTTGTGTAGTGGTTATATGTCTCCAGAATATGCAATGTTTGGACAATATTCTGAAAAATCAGATGTTTTCAGTTTTGGAGTTATAGTTTTAGAAATTATCAGTAGAAAGAAGAATACAGGATGTCAAGATTCCCAATATGCCGATGGCCTCTTAAGCTATGTAAGTTATGATAATATTAATTTAATTGTAGAAAGATTAATTTGACAATATTGTATGATGAGCTAATAAAAGAGTAATAAGATATAATAAGTTTATCTTAATTGTTGCAGACATGGAAGAAATGGAGGGATGACAAGTTGGTAGAGATGTTGGATTCAAATATAAAAGAATTGGGATCATGCAATGAAGTGATCAAGTGCATCCAAATTGGTTTGTTATGTGTTCAAGAAAATCCAAATGCAAGGCCTTCCATGGCTACTGTTGTTTCATATATTAGCAATGATTCTGTTCAATTGCCTTTACCCCAGGAACCTGCTTTCTTTTTGCACGGTCATAAACCACAGCCTATTATCTCCAAAAATGGAAGTGGAGAGTCATGCTCTGTTTATCAAGCTTCTATGAGTGAATTCTTTCCTCGCTAGTACAAAGCTATTATCGGCATAATTTTCAATGGTTCCGATTGATCTAGAGCGGTTTTTTTAATATAAATTTAATGTCATGTTTAGTATTCAGGAAATTAAGGAGTTTGAAGAAGAGAAGAGACAAATTTACATCTTGATATACATGATATTTATATATGTTTCTAAGGAATTGATGATTCCCTCGAAAATGGGAAGTCTCTTTTACTTGGGTAATTGGAAAATAGTTGTATAACATTTTTGACCGTTTTGCAAGAAGTTTGTGGTTAATTATTGGATATGTTCATAAAGAGCCTAGGGAGCAGCACATTGCAAATTGTACCACTCTGGTCCTATTTATAAGTCCATTTTGACCAAAAAAATTGGTCCTATTTATAGTCCAGTTTCATGTAATAAATGAGATTGTGACAAATTTACCCATATTAATTGTACCCATGAAGAAAGAGAGAAAAAAAACAGTTTAAAAACACTCAATCATAAATGAGGGCAAAGTTGAAAATTTACCATCATATAATCATTGAGTTAATTACCTCTCCTTGGTATGTGAGATTTGGTCAAAATGAATTTACAAATAGGATCAGAGTGGTACTATATATTCAATAACTAAGAACAATATCACTGGCTTTTTGAACGTAGATATGTATATTAAAAAACTTGACTGGCTGGCCAAACAGTCAAGTTTTTTTTCAAATATTTTTTCTTTTTGAATTAATTAAATATTCTTTGAGAATAGCCTAGTAAGTGAATCTTGATGAAATGAACTCAGAGAGCAAATTTCTCGCTTTACGTCACACTGGCTAAGTACAAGAAGGCCCATTAGAAAAGAGGTTTAGAAAGAGTTTATGACTTGCCAAGTGGCATCAGGATCCTATCCCACCACTACTACAACAAGTTTTAGTTGTAGCGCTTGTTTTTTTTTTTTTTAATTTTTGTAGTGTTTTTGAAATGATACATATCCTACTACTACAAAATCAAGTTGTAGTGCTTTTTTTTTTTTGGTCAAACAGTTGTAGTGCTTTTCAAAGCACTAAGTAGACATTTTTAAAAAACCACAAGTTGTAGTGTTTGCTTAGGAAAGCGCTACAGTATAATTTATTTTCTAAAAATATATAGGATTAAAGTGCAAATTTGTCCTGAAAGTTTTCGTTAAGGAGTAATATTATTCTAGAAGTTTTTTTAGGTTTAATGTGATCCCAGAAGTTTCAAGACATAGGAATGTTGCCCCATACCATTAAAAAACAAACGTTAACAGTTAAAAAATTGACGTTAACCATTAAATTTTTAATATTATTGGGCAACATTACTACGTTTTAAAACTTTTGGAGTGACATTAAACCTCAAAAAAATTCAAGTAATATTGCTCCTTAGCAAAAACTTTTGGAAAAAATTTGTAGCATAACCCAAATATATATATACATATACACCCTAGCCAGAGCTCTGTCACCCAATAACCCATGAATTAATTAGGGGGAAAAAAGTTTATCCCAACACCCACAACAAAGATTTAATAAGATATTTATTAAGTTGAATCTAACCAACAATAATAAAAAGTTTAGCATAATCTAACAAATTAATAATTAAAAAAATAAACAGTATCCTAACTACATGGGTATAATCAAAAAATAAAAATCCAAACACAAATCTTGTTGTGTTATAAATATATGTATTATGTGGATGTCCATTACATAGTAACCCTTGAAGGTCTATAAATAGAGGTCTTGTGTAAACATTCAGAATACACTTGAAATGAGAATTCCTCCATCTCTTTAGAATTTCTCTCTGACTTCTCTATACTTTTCTATACATTTTCTTCGTTTTATAACACGTTATCGCACGAGGCTCTAATCAACCGAGCCTCTTCCCGAATTGATCATCACTTTCAATTTCTTCAACCCATCCACATCTCTAACTCCACCATCGCATTTCACCACCACCATCGTTCCTAACCTCTGTTCTCATTCTTCACCGCCGTTGGCACTCAGATGAAAGAGAGTTCGAGTGAAAGAAAAAGAATGGGTCATCGGAGAAGAATCAAGCAGAGCCTCCATAGATGTTGTAACACCCCAAATTTCGTAGCATAAATCGTGTCGGTGACACGTGGTTTTATAAAAATTTATCAGAGTTTTGAGGTGCTACAGCTTTAGCGTTTTGCGGAAATGGAGAGCATGTACTAAAAATTTGAACAATAGGTATAACACTGAGTAACTGATATGAAATACTCAGACATATGATGATGCCTGACGTATACTGATATATATTACAAAATCTCCCGAAGGAATTTTTCATGTGATACAGTAATAAAAAACTTTATAATTGCAATTCTTACATGTAACTACACCCTCTTTAACCAAGCCTTGAGTAGACTTGGGGCGTAGAACCTAACTCGTTAAATCATCCCATTTGGCCAGCCGGGTAGGTCTAGTGGGAGTCTCACCGTGCTAGGGGCGACCGATTGACTCGAACCACGTAGACGACCCTTCTAGTTTAAGCACCAAATGATATGAAGTAACTTTATTAGATTCTTGCCATAAGGTAGGTTCGTTGAACTTCTTCCCGCATTTGCTATGACCTAGGTGACTTCTCGCGGCTCCGTCTATCGACGTCTTTCTATGGCTCCATCCACTAGTGCCTCCTCCGGTTCATGACCCTTTCCCGTCTATTCATTCGACCGAGGTCCAAAGCCCAATGGACCTCGGTAACGGTTAACCTCATGCTTATGTAAACAATATATGTATGACAGGTATTCATGACATTTTCACAATAATCACTACAAAAGCCCATAACAGATGTAGGAAACACATTATCATGTATGTAAGGAAATAACAATACACAGCCCTCGCAGCATGTTTGTTATCCCGTCGCACTATTCACCGGTGCCACGATGTACGCCGTGTCGTGTCCTCGCGCTAGGAAAACTCTCAACGGCGCAATCATATAAATTAATAACCCCCATAACCCGTATATTCATGATTTCATCAATTTCAAATGAGACGAGTCTCAATACGAAGAACACAAACAATCATATAAATAAGCATACAATAAGCATCGAGTTAGTATTACAAAGTACGCGAACGCGGTACTTCCTTCATGAATAGTAATTTACTATTCACGTATACGTACTATTCACGAAAAAGTAATACGCCCGTCCATCAAATCGCTTCCGGAATCCTCGGATATCCTATAAGGATGATATTTATCAATATCTAGCATAGATAAGGCATTTTAGATACAAATTACCATTTTGTCCCGACCCCTAATCGGCGGAATTTCGCCAGAGCTTTCGCTACTATGACCCTATCTCTCCGAATTTTGACATATCTCTTTTCCCAGTATATTCTTGAAATAAATACCATATATACCCCTAAACATGATATCTAGACTATCTGGGAAATTTAAAGATAATTCTAGCATTCCTACTATATCCACCGAAAGAATTACCGAAACTAAAGACTAGGGACCGAAGAACTTACCCAGACCTCCGCTAGATTTTCTTCGGACTCCTCCTTCTCTCTAACATCTCTCTAGAACATGGTTTTGGTGTGAGAAATGAGAAGAAGTGAAGCCTCTATTTATAGGGTGGAAAATGGGTCCTTAAGTGTAATTTTCTCCTTTGGGTCCTTTTACGTAATTTTCCCCGAGCCAATTTTTCAACAATTCCCGTGACTCTTCACGTGAAGAAAGTAAATAATTTCGTGGGTCCCATACCTTTATGTGACTAATGTCGATAAAGTTCTACTTTAACGAAATTCATTTCCAAGTTACTAAACCAATCACTAACACTTTTAAATTTTGATTATACTTTTTGGATGGTAGTAAAATACCGGGATTTATGGTCTAATTAGACTTCCCTAGTTGGACTAAACTTATTCCTCGTGTTAGCAAAAATAACCTTCACCGGTCTTATTTTCGAGGTTAAATTATGTGGGTTCCGGATACGTCCTTATATTTTTTCCGGGATTTCCACATCTTCACAACTATTCCATATCGTTCTTGTGAAGTGGGAGAAAGAATATTATATTATTATCCAAATAGTAAAATACTATTGAGTGGGTCCCGTGACTTTTTTCAAACTTCACGTGAATGTCCGGCACAGAGGGAAATAATTTGACGTGGGTCCCACATGAATAGTAAATACGTATTTGTGAATAATGAATATTTTTGAATAGTACATACTATTGGGTCCAAAAATTTTGATTCCAAAAATTCCTAAAATTAAAGATAATATACGCCCGAGTTTTTGTCAATATGTCATATTAGATTTATCATAATATTTTTAGGCCATTTTCTACCTTATAATATTCATTTTTCCGGATTTTAACTCTTTCTCTTTTCAAATTCTTACGGTAATTCCCTTAGAAAATAAGGTATTTAAAACTTATTATGTGAGGTCCCACATTCACCTATCTTCAATAGGTATTATTTACTAAAATGTGATATTTATCATAAGGATGATTTTTAGGGTATTACGAGATGTAGTTACGTAAAAGCTGAAAAATTGATTTTGAATCGGTGAAAATGATTTCTTTTCACCCAGGTATGTTTTCTATTAAGTTTTGATTATTTATTTAAAGATATATGATGCTTGTGTGTATTTTAAAAAGAAAGGGGAAGAATAAGGTCGAAGGTTGCGAGGCAGAGACGGGAGGCGAAAAAGGATTTTTATTTTTTTTTTTTAAAGGAAGGGAGTCACGGGAGGTTTGAAAAAAATTTCGTAGGTCCATATGTTTTTTTTATTACTATTAATATATTATTTTATTATATATATATATATAAATAATATATATATCGTGGGCGGACAAGCCGCCCACGATGTTAAAAGGGGCATGGGGTATTATTTGTATTATTATATAGTATATTATATAATATTATACTATTATACTATTATATATATAAATATATTATTATATTATATTATAATAGTATATTATATTATAAAATAATCAAAAGGTGGAGACAAGGCAGGTGAATGATGTTGAAAAATTCATCCAGAGAACATTTATTTTTATTGCTACTAACATATTTATAATTCAGCATTTTATTTCTATTATTGTTAACATATTTATATTTAAGTATTTATTTTTATGTTAGCATTTATTTATGTTTATTTATTTATATTTTATAATTATTATTAATTTTGACACCTACTTGGGGTTAAACCTCCTAACCGGGAGTCTTGATTTAATATTCAACATTTACCTTTATGTTATTTATTTATGTATTTATATTTTAATTACGACACCTACTTGGGGTTAAACCTCCTAACCGGAAGTCTTGATTTAATATTATGCATTTAATTTTATGATATTTAAATTAAGCATTTACTTTTATGTTAACTAACATAACATTTATTTTTATGTTAACTAACATAACATTTACTTTTATGTTTTAACATAACATTTATGTTATTTTTCTAACATAACATTTATTGTTTATGTTTAATTTATTATTTGTCATTTTATTATTATTATTATTATTATTATTATTATTATATTTCTTATTATATGATCAGACGTCATATATAATGGCGGAAACCATATATATAAGTTTATCCGAAGATAAAGCAGTTTAAAGCCATATTGTGATATGAGCTAAAAGTTGGCAAGAAGCCCAAATGAGGCATAATTTGGCCAAGCCAGGAGAAGATATAAATTGGCAAGTAGCCCGAAGAGGCATAATTTAGACAAGCCAAGAGAAGGCATAAATTGTCAAGAAGCTAAGAAGAGGCATAATTTGGCACGAAGCCAAATGATAATTTGGCCACGATCTTTGTGAGACATATTGGTCTAAAGCAAAGAGATAAATTTGCCTGGAGTTATGAGACATGGCCTGATCTATAATTTTTGTATGGTATCATTTGTATGAAAGTCTCAAAAATTATATATTTGGCATTAAAAGATTCTTTTGTTCTTTAGAATAAATTAATGGGAATGTATGACCACCAGAAGATGGTTGTTCTTCTAAAAGTTTATTATATATGGGAATATTCAATTTGCTCCTGAAGTAGCAATATTGTGAAAGAATCAAGAAATATTTTGATTTAATTTCTTGTCGTGATCAAACAAAACATTGAGTTTTTGTTTAAAGGATCATGAATTTCCTCCAACATAATCAACTACATTAGTGAATGTAGTAATGAATGAATTTAATTGTGGTTGTGGATATGTGTGTAAATATGTTTACATATGGATATGGTTTTATTTATGGTGGTTCAAACTCTCATCGGAAGTGAGGAAAGATTATTGATAAGAACCACAGAATGAGATATTATTGGGTATAATAAACATGATAGAAACTCATGTTATTGTTGTGGTGGCAATGGTCATTAGTTTTGTATTTATTGTATGTCATGATATATTTGTTAAAAGTCAAATATTTGATATAAACTATCTGATAAGATAAGTATTATATGTAAATCAGCCTCAAAATCAATTTCATAAGTATGAGGCGTTAGATTTTTGGAGATGTGGACCTATTTGGAATTTTAATATTTCAAGGTATTATTTAGTAATTTACTAAAATATCATTTATGAATTTTGGGGTCATATTTTGTAATTTTCTCGGGCAAATTTCTCACCCACGTGAAGTCGGGTGAAGGGGAGAAATTTTTTGGCCGTGGGTCCCACGTGTTTATATTATTTTAATATTATGAATAGTAATTACTATTCATGAAAAAAAAACCTTCACAAAAAAATTTTGTTGATATTTTTGAATGGCAAGTAGCCATAATATTATGTTTTTGGCAAGTAGTCATAATATTATGATTTTATGACAAGAAAATTTATCATTTTTATTGCCATAAATTTATTATTTGATGTTTAAGAAGTTTATCAATTTTTATAATTGTTCTTTTATAAAAGAACAATATTGGTTTAAAGAAATGGCATGACAAGAAAAATTTTATGGATTATTATAAATACTAAGACCCTAAAGGTATATGTATATACAAAGAATTTTAAGTTAATACGTATATACAAAGAGTTTCAAGTTATTGTCTATACAAAGAATTTTAAGTTAATATGTATATACAAAGAGTTTTAAGTTATTGTCTTAAAGACAAATAACTTGCATAGAAATTATGCCACACGAGTAATATTTGTAAAGGCTAGTAGTCTTGGAGACTAATTAGCATTGTTTGCCCACTTAATTTGAAAGATCAATATTCATACTAAATTTGGTAGTATTAATTTAAGACTCGAGGAAAAGTTATGAAAGTATAAATTTTATTTAAGGCTCAGAAGAGCTAATATTTTGTTACCTGAAAGGACAAAATTATGCATTGAATATGCATTTTATTCTACCAAAAATGATAGAAACTTGTTGAGTTTCGAAGATATCTGCAGAAATAGATATCATATAGAAAAGTATTGAACCATATGCAATTGTAAACCAGAAATTTACAAATAATAATGCCAAATTTGTATATGTAAACCGAAGTTTACGGTATGACCGATTAGGTCATGTGTCAATAATAATATGAAAAATAATTGAGAATTCATATCTTGATGTGTAAACAAATAATACAATTCATGACCAAGAAAAAAGTGAAAATGAGTCTTCATTTTTCAAAAGCAGATATAAGGAGGAGATATTTGAGATATTTTCCATTGGGAAAATATAGTCCTCAAAGGAGGATGAGAATATATGTTGGGTGTTAATTTCATTTGATAATGAATTAAATGATTTGAAAGTGAAAACCTACATTTGGATTGAAATCCATGAATGTTTGTGAAGTATTTTAAAGGACTTACATTTGAGGGGAGATTTCTTGAATACAAGTGTGAGTGAAAAGTGAAATTTTGATGTGTTATATACTTCATACATTAAGCCTCTTTTATGAAGAACTAAATCCTTGAGTTTTAAGGGGAATGTTCTCATTGTCTCACACTTGAGGGGAGATTGTTAGTATGCAAGTGTGAGCTAATTTGTAGAAATTAATACTCATACTTCCCACATAATGACAAATATGATATCCCGAAAATGAATGATAAATTATGATTGTGGATCATAATGTTACAGTAAACCAAAAGTTTACTAAGATGAGATATATGTTACAGTAAACTAGATGTTTACTATTTGTTGGCATGACTTGTTTGATCATCCAAGTCACATATAATACAAATAAGAATTTGTATTGACATCCATTGAAGAATGAGAAAATTCTTCATAAATAGCTGCTTGTTCTCAAATATAAATGACTATGAAAATGTCATAGGTCATAATTGGTAATAATGGATCTCTGGAAATATATCAAACAGATTTATATATGCCCATTGAAATAGCATGTAAACCATACAATGATATGATAAATTTGATAGATGCATCTATAAGATGGTTACATGTGAGATTATTTGCTTGCAACATGGAGTTTGCAAATGAGATTGCAATATGAAGTTTGCAATAATGTTTGATGTTTGAATAAATTAAGCGCGCAATTTTCAGATGATATGATTTAAGAATCATAATTAAAGCCTCCATAAATAAGCTGGATGAATGTTTATGAGAACAAAATTTTATGTTAGTATATTTGATATTATATAGCAGCATTTATATAAGCCAACAAAATTCTCCTGGTAAAATTGGTTTTTGGTCAGGAGCCAAACAAATTTCCATCTTAAAAGGGTTGAATGTGCAATGATTATAAATCCACCACAATGCACATAGATGGATATTGTAACATCCCATTTCCAAAAGCAGTATATTTTTTTCATCGAGTAGAGCATCGAGCAATTGAGTAAGCGATACATTTATTCAAATTGCCGTAAGTCCGGCTGATTTTTCTGAAGCGGTACATTGACCGAGAGTTTTCAAAATGAATAACAATAGAAGAAAGTCTTCAATCGGGACATACGGCTGCTCGCCATTCTCCTCGGTCCTTGGTTCTTGAACGAACCCGACGCTATGATAAAGCCGAGATCCAATTGCAATTTGGATCTCAGGTAACTGTTAACCTCATGCTTAAATACGACTACATATACACGACAACAGCAATCAATACAACAGTCCACAACAGATGTATGATTAAAAACACATAACCACGTATACAAGATAATAACCACGTATGTAACATAACCTCGTATGATACAACAATAATAACCTCGTATGTAACATACCGTGTATATAGCATAACCTCGTACACTACTACACAACAATCACATACAATCATATAATAAACATTAGAGCTAGTGTTACAGTACGCGAACGTACCTTCGTTGACGGGAAAACGGTACTTTTTACGAAAACGGTAAATTTCCGACAAATGGGAAAAAGCGGTGTGACGGCGGCACAATGGCGGCTCGACAGCGGTTCGATTATAACAAATATCCTATAAGGATAATATTTAACAACTTTTAGCAGTATAACGGGCATTTTAGGAACAAATTACCATTTTGCCCCTGAACCCTAATCGGCGGAATTTCGCGAGAAGCTTATTTGTTTTCGCTCTATCTCTCAATTTTGATGAGATCTTTTCCCTCATCATATTTTCGAAATATGTATCATATTTACCCCTAAATATGATATCTAGACTATCTTGAAAATTTAAAGATAAATCTAGCACTTCTACTATATCTACGAAAGAACTACGAAACTAAAGACTAGGGACCGAAGAACTTACCCGAACTCGGCTATACTTTCTCAGGCTCTTCCTTCTCTCTAACATCTCTCTAAGGCACAAAATTTTGGTGTAGAAATGAGAGGAGAAGTGCCTTCTATTTATAGAAGAAGGGAATGGCAATTCGATAAATAAGTCGAACTTTATCAGATCGATTCTGAGCCGTCGGATCGCACTTCGCCACGTGGCTTCATCTTGTCCATACACCTCTTGTGCTGACATCATCCTTCTAGAAGAAGATGATGTCATGCATGATGTCATGCATGCTGACTTACCGATAGCGTTTCCTCGATCGGTGTCTGAATCGCGTGTTCTTGCCGAATCTCAAAAATCCGGGAACGTTGTTTTGAAGTTCCATTCTTTCTCTTTAAAACTACTGGGTTTCATTATATTTTTGATCCCATTAAGGGTATTCCGTTATCCGTCAGAAGATTTTCGGACATACACCAACGATTCGGAAATCACTTCCGATAGAACCGGCCTTTCTTGCGAAAATCACTGGTTCGCAATATGATCGATCTAAGTAACCATATCCCTGGTTTGAAAAACACGGTGCATTTTCTATAAGTCACTTTTAGCACTATCGCCTTATCTTAATTATCGGTACTCTAATTATTTTGTTGGTTTCGAAACGACTTTTGAGACCGCCAATCCGAGATAAATTTCCTTTGGTTCATAAAAGGTCTAGTGGTAAAAGACTAAATTTCTATATCTTGAGGTAGAATTTCATTTCTATACATTCTCATATCTCATTTGGCTCTTTACGATTATATTATTATTTTATTCAAAATATCTAGATATTTATTTTTTTTATTTTTATTTTATTTTTCTAAGCATAAAATATTTTATTAATATTTTATTATTTATTTAATTATTAATTTGAATTTCTCCCTTAAATTAATTATTTACTAATTAATTTACTTATATCTTAATCTAAACAATTAGCCACTAATTACTTAATTAGCCACTTACTAATTGTTGATAATTTTTATAATTAGGATTAATTATTATCTCTCAACTATTTTAATCGGGACATTGGTATTTTATGTCCCATGTAAAATATTAAAAATCATGGGGCAAAAAGTGCTTTTAATAATATTATATTTATGCTTCTCTATTTTTCAAGGAAATAAATCCCAAAAATTCTTAAAATTAGAGACAACATACTTCCTAAGTTTTTGTCAATATTTGTTGCCATATGAGATTTATCATACTATTTTTAGGCCATTTAATGCCTAAGAATACATTTTAGCTCTTTATCTCTCCTAATTTCCATAGTAATTACCTTAGAAAATAAGATAATTATTACTTATTATTTGAAACCACATATTCACCTATTTTCAATAGGTATTATTTATCGAATATAATATTCGAGATAAATAATTATCCAAGTGTATTGAGATATAGAAAGAAATTTTAGATAAATGTTGTATAAGTACCTTCTATTTCTTGTTTGTCTCTATATGAAGCAGTAAGATGTTTCTAAAGGAAACAAATGGATGTAGGAGACTTATCTTGCATGATTAGTCAATTGTCATTTGACATTGTTTTCTTACCATGAGGGGAGAAATTGGATAGTTTGGAAAAGTGAATACATGGAATGCATTATAGCATTGTATATATCCTCGAATAATGTAATATGAACCAGAAGTTCATTTGATTATGCATTCATGAATTATTCCAAATGAGATTTATTAAATCTCATACTCCAGCTGAAAATGCTCCAATCTGTATGAATATGAATGTGGCATGCTCGAAGCATGAAAAATTATTCGGTTCCAATTATAAATGTTATGGATAAATTGGAGCAATAATTATGATGATCATATTAAGGAGGTAGATACTCCGGAAGAGTATCGAGACATAACTAATTGTAAAAACCTCAAGAGAGGTTCAGGAATTGTACCGAATTATATTGATAAGTTATGTCGAATTGGAAAAATGGAACGAAAAGATGAAATTGTCGACAACAATTTTGAAAGATGATATCACGTGATCAAATGAGGATATTATATAAAGATATGTCACAAGAAGTTGACATATAGATGATTGGCCAAGAGGATAAGTGAAATTGAGTATGACGCAAATATAATCATATTATGACAGTTATGGACCAGAAGTCCAAATTGAGATATATGAATGTTTATGTGAGAATAAAGATTTTCACAAAGTCTAATATGATTATGATGTGATATATGATTTTGTGGTGGATACAATAATTTTGTATATATATTGTTAATCCTGCAATTTATGAAAGAAAGAAAATTATGCGTCTATTAGATATTGTTATATAGCCTATGCATAAGGCTTACTAAATTATGAAGATTACGAAGAATCTTCAAAGGATCAAAAAGTGCTTAGTAGCACATGTCCTCAAAAGGACTTAATGTGGTAAGGAAGGACTTAAGGTGAGAAGCACGTATCGTAGAAAGACTTAATGTGCGAAGCACATGTCCTGAAAAGACTTAAGGTGCGAGAAGCACATGTCCCCAAAAGACTTAAGGTGCGAAGCATCAAATGATTTATTGTGCAAGAAGCACAAGTCCCACGAAGGACTTAGGATGCTAATCAAAAGCATTTAATTCAGGTTATTGAAAACAATAAAGGGGAAGAAGTCTTTGTATGACTTAAATCAATTAGGCACGAAAGTATAATCTTCTCAAGAAATATATGTTGAAAGAAGGGTATAAAAAATGTAAATCAATATGCACATGCATCTTTATGAAAAGATCTAGATGTAAATCTTCTCTCTACTTTTCTATACATTTTCTTCAGTTTTATAACATGTTAGATATACAATGAAGACAATTAATTAATATTTTTTTGCCAAGTTCTCAACACACAAATAAAAGATTTAGTAGATTTTCTAAGGTATCAAACTGTTTCAAATCGTGTTGAAGAACTATGAGGAACTACCGTCAAAATCATTAGCAACAAAAATCACTCTTGCATAACCATCGCCGGAGAAGACATTAAACAGGCGGAGAACAAGACTAAGAAAGAGAAGAAAAAAATATCAGAGAAAACGGAAGAAAGAAGAAAAAAATGTTGGAGAAGGAAAAACACCAGGAAATAGCGAGATAAATTTCGAGTGGGTAAAGGAGGAGGAGTAACTGCGTCAACTTAGAACTCTGAGCAAGAGAGCCAAAACGATGACCAGCACCAACAAATCTGAATCTGAGATGACGAAGGAACGACAAGCACTAGTTGAAAGCTGTTGGAAAGAGAATAAGAGGAGGACGAGGAGCAGAAAACCACGTGCATGACGCCGTGAACTCTGAATCTGATTTCTGAGAATTGTGTGTCTGTAGCCATATTCGACTAAGGGACAGAAAAGGGTAGCGATTGAACTCACGCAACATAGAGGCTATAGTGATTTCACAAGGAAGCGCTACAGAACATATTTTTTATAAAAAAAATAAAATAAAAAATACTGCAAAACTTTCCTAGGAAATCAGTAGAGAAGATCAATTTTTTGAGAAAGCACTACATATAGTCCCGACAAGCTATAACGCTTTCTTAGGAAAGCACTACATATAACAAATATTTCTTTTTAAAAAATATAAATTAGAAGCTGTAGCACTTTTTTAAACATGAGCTACTTTTTACACTTTTTGTAAAAGTACCCACAATATCCTACATGGCACTTATGTGATAAGGGTTAGCATACGCGGCATTCAACTTTCAAGGGCAACAATTGCAGGGAGACTGGTAAACGATTCAATTCAAGAGGGTTCCCGCTTTATTCTTATTTAAAAGAGTTATTTGGGATTTAGTGGATTATTTAAGAAGATTGGAAGTATCATTCGGAATTATCCAAAAGATCTTTGGTTGAAATATATTAGTAATTTATTGTATTTTAAATTTATTAGTAATTGAAAGATTGATACTTGAGTAGGAGTAAGACAAAATATATGAAATGCAATTTTGACAAGTGAGGCAAGTTAGTGGTGATTTGGATGTTAAAATGGAAGATCGAACCATTATACAACTGAAAAAGTTTAGATGTTTGGAACAAATTATACATAAGGATGGTGGAAGATGGAGATATCAGCATAGAATACAACTTGGTTGATTCAAGTGGAGAAAGGCTACTATTGTAGCATCCCAATTTTAATTAATAGTAGTTAAGTGTTTTTAGGATGTGATTTATTAAGTATTCTGAGGTTTGTAAAATATCTAGAAGTACAAAATTAAGAGTGTTCATTTGTCCTTGTTAGTCAACATTTGACTTGAATTTTGCTTTCATGCTATTGGACTATGTATTGAACTTATTTCCTTATGCTTTAGTGAGATTATGCATTGTATATGTTTAAAAACAAAGGAATATTATCAAACAATTAAATTAAAAATTCATGTCGCTGATATATTAACTAGGGATGGATTATTTTGTGCTAGCCGGCTCGGGGAAAACGTCACCTCTATATTTTTAATCCCTCTCAATAAGTTAATGTAAGAAAAAATATGAAGTACCACGAGTTAATTAATAATTATACGTGCAAAAATTTGGAATTTGAGATAATGATTGAATACTGGGGACGTTTGATTTATACATTACTTTCAGTCAAGATCTAAATATTATGAGTCCCTTACCAGGGAACTTCACATATGAAGTGTAATTTATAAATTCAAGTTGTTTTTCCATTTAATAAGCTAGTCTTTTGAAATAGACTCTTCCCTTGTGCTTTTTTCATTTTTTTTGACCCTGTTAGACTTTTGTTTATAATAAACATGCTTTTGTTGAAAGATTGTTATTCGCCAGGAGAAGTGCATGAAGGGACTCTCCAACCCAAAAGTGAGTAACACGTGGATTTTATCTTATGAATTAGTGTCCCTTTATAGATGATAGTATGAGAGAGTGTGCAGAAAGTTTTTGCAAGCTATTCACCATTCACTTTCAATGAAATTGTCAAATGCCTCAAACAATGAATATTCCTTCTTTCTCATAAAGTTATAACAAAACTATTTTTTATCTACAATGACTGTTTTTTTTTTTCGTTCGTTAACAGTAACTGATTTAATTATGTAATAAGGTGGAAGTTTGTAATTTTTATTATCGTTTAAATTATATCATTTTCTTTATTTTTATCTATTATTGTAAGATTATATTTTTGGTCTTTTAACTTAGAAGTTTTACCTTCATCTCATAACTTTTCTGCTTTTAATTTTTTTTTCTTCTAAGTTTCAAAACTTTAACTATTTCTGGCAAAACTTTTATCAAAAATAATTGAAAAGTAAAATTATTTTGAATGTCTTTAAATTAAACTACTCAAGTACAATCGTAAAACAAAGAAAAATAAATATATTGCTTGATTAGTCCAGCTTATTATAAATAATCATGGCAAAAGAATATGTTGGTTATCTAACTTTACATTAAGTTTTTTTTTTGGCTATGATGAATTCTGAGTATCCCCAAGTTACTAAGGACTTGAGTACGAGTGATAAGATTAAAACCCTCACAAACAAGTGCGCTTCCTTAGATTTATGTGATCCTCCTTACGAGAGTGAGACCTCTTACAATCTCGGGTTGGTTAAGTTTTATTTTAGTCCATTAAGTATATAAAGTGCATGTTAACATTTAATTAAAAAATCACTGTTTAAATTTGTTCAGTCAGCATTTTTTGGCAAATGAGACTAATGGTGTTAAGATTAAGAGATTAAAAATTTATTTATAAATTTAATGAACTAAACTAAAATTTGATGTAAACTTACATAATCAAATCTATAGTTAAGCCAAAATCTGATTTATTTTATTTTGTCTGCGCATGTCCCGAGGGTTCTAAAAAAATACTCAAAATGCTTCTTTTTATGACGCTGACTAATGAAACATATATTTGGTTTAACAGTATCTCATATTTCCACTGAAATAAACAGTACAGAACAAAATATCCTTACACAATTCACACACTAACACGTTTTATTTATTCTTAAATCACACCGCACAACATTACATTATGAAATTAATACAGAATACATGACTCTTGTCCATTTATTTATTCTTACTTATCTAAGCAGTTATAAACTGCTTTCTTCACTCAGATTCTCAACTAATTAAAAGGACATTAAAACGAAAGATCACACCATTCATGTGTTTGATATCCTCAGTCAGTAAGGTCTTTGTCATGGTTTGTTGCCAGATGGATCATAGTCGCAGATGATGACAGTTCCTCCAAACCACCTGAAGATATGAATGGCATTCTCCACTAATGAGCGTGTCGGTGTTATAGTCATAGTTGACGGTTAATTTTGTCTATTACATGACTTTCATGTAAAGTTTCATGAGGTTGAAAACAAAAATTTTATTTAATCGTTGCGGAAACCCGCAACTCCTTACGGTCCTAATGAATTCGTAATCTTAACTCATTACGCTAATTAGTTATTAATAATTAATCCGTAACTCTTTACGGTACTCATGAGAATTCATAACAATTTATAATATTCATGAGTTTCAGGATTATTCGTTAAAACAAATATTGAGGTTTAGGATAATTTGATAAAATGATTATTGGAGATTAGAATTACCTTAGATCACTCGAAGACTTCAAGGTTGTTGATGTCCTCTAACGTTGATCCACACGGCTATCCCCCGATTGCAATGAGAACTCCTTCTCTTGAAACCTCACACTCCTTGGATGCTTGCTAGGCGAAGACAAGGTTGAGTTTTGGTTTCCTTGGGTTTTTATCTTTTCAAGAAGACAGTGGTTTCTTGGAATTAGGTTAAAGATAGGATGAACAAGGTTCGAACCTTACCATTTTATGGATGGTGCCTTTTCCCCTCTAAACCTTTGGTAAAGACCGAAATTTGGAGAGCACAAGGATGTCTTAAAAAAACATCCAACCCTCCCCTTTTTAGCCTTGGTGGCCTGGGCCAAAAATTCCTAGTCCTAATTGCCTTAGGAATTTTCAACTTATGTACTTAGAAAAGGGGTTTTAGGTAATAAGTCCACTACTTGTCAACCAAGTCACATTAAATTCACATCTTGATTGATTGATTGAATTTGATATGATGAATCATATTCATATCTTGATTGTTGGATTGATTTAAGATGATGAATCACATTTATTTCCTTTTTTTTTCTTCAAAAAACGTCCATAAAAAGGGCACACGAAAAATCAGCACTTTATAGGAGTCTAACCCTAATTTAAGTGCTCACAAAAAAGGCCCAATCCAAACTTGAATTGCAAAATCCAAATCATAATGAATTAAATTCATTTCTTGATTGATTGAATAATAATTTATGATGATGGATCACATTCATCTTTTAAACTAAAATTCAAAATCATTCTTAAATCAATCCTCATTTATTATTTCTCCTATGTTCATCCAATCATTATTGGATCTTTATATATATATATATATATGATAATTCAGAATTATCTTTTATATATAACCTAACCTTTTGAATTTAAATTTAAATTAAATTTTTAAACTTAAATTCAAAATTTGAATTTCAAATTCAACTTGACCTAAGACCCCGTTGGGTCTTCCAACACATTTTGGCCCTTTTGTGGAGAAACTGATTTCCCACTGAGGACACCATATATGACACTATTTTTCCCTCATGGGGTTTGGAGTCTCACTCCAACACAAGTACACATTTACTCTTGATAAAGCCCAATAACAATTATTGGCTCAAGTTTTCTAATTTTAAACAATTGGGAATAACCTTTGTGTGTGACCCATTAGGCCCAATTAGTCACTGACATAAATAAACTTGGACCAATTAAAAACCCCTTTAACGGGCCCAATTTATTTTATGACCTCATAAAACACTAGCAATGCTCTGTGGCCCAGAACTAATTGAGTTGATCAAGTGATCTACCTTTCATATTTGGATACCGTGCAGGCATCATCCCTCACATCGTCATTCACATTTAGTAGAGAGCAAAGATAGAGTATCATCTCTCTTAATTGACTAAATGTAACTATTTCAAAGAACTAGGAATCTTCTTATATTAACTCTATAACAGATCATAACTCTTCATGATCATTTGTTGTGCGCACAGTCTCCCGAGTTAATTAGAAGCTATCCAAGCTCTACCGATCTTGTGAATGACTAATCCCTTGTAGGGGACTGTGAGTCCTCTCAGCATGTCCATCTATACACATGTATTCGAGTTACACCCAAGAGTACACTGTTCTCCCCATTTTCAAGTGGATAGAGTTGTACGATCAAAGTATGACCCTAGGACATAGTGTTCGATGACATCCTTAAGTCCAAGACGATCCGTACTACCAAACGATGAGAGACCTTACATATCCAATGATACTCTCTACAATGAATCTTTGTGGAGTCTCTCGGCGGGTCAGTTCGATGCTATCTGTTCTCCAACAGATCCACCCACCACTACTACAAAAATTGGGTATTACTACCCTAAAAGACGTCCTTATTTAAAAATGGGAAGTCAAAAATGAAGGCGGTGGCATTCTTGTAATTATTTGCAAGGAAGTTGAGCCTTCGACGTCCCAAATTATAGTTTAGGACTCCTAAAATTGATTTTTGGCACCTTAACATTGTTTCCGGATGCCTAAAATGTTTTATTTGCGTCCTTCAATTTTTTTAGGACGCCTAAATCTGGGAATTGTTTGATGCCATGGGAAATATGGGAATTTTTTATTTGGCGCCGTGGGATTTTTTTTTTTTTTTGGAATAAAATGGAATTTCACCAAATTTTCCATTTATCACATTAATCAGACTCGGCTTGCACACATACTCCTCCTCTCAGTCCCGAAAGAAATCATTTCATTTCCCTCCCTCTCCGCCTCGCCTCCGTCTCCGCACGCCGTGGTGAGCCTCCTTTTCCTCCGTCTTCGCCAAGCCACGCCTCCACTCCTCCGTCTCTGCCGCGTACAGTTAATCAGACTCGAACTTAGCTAGCTCTTGCACACTCCTCCTCTCAGTCCCGATAGAAATCCTTTCATTTTCGTCCCTCTCCGTCGCGCCTCTGTCTTCGCCGCGTCGTGCCGAGCCTCTTTCTCCTCCGTCTTCGTCGAAACGCATACCCAAGTCCAAGCTGTTTCACTGTCTCCTTCGTCTTCGGCAACTGAGACCCACTTTTCTTTCTCCCAGGTAATCACCTATAACTTCGAATGATTTTGCGTACAGTTAATTTTACAAAGGGACGTTAATTGGGTATTATTCAAGATGTTAAAAATGTTTTTTGTAGTAGTGCACGACATCAGCTAAGACATCTTCATGCCTGTATTCTATGAGGTCCCTACCTTGTATCTCTATACAAGTAGAGCATGTCGTACTAATCTTATTGAGATCATCAATGCCCTTTCTTGGTGATTCAAGACTAGGAACAAGTTTTAAGCAATAGATATCCAGTGTTCTCGAGTCCTCATGATCATGATCTCTATCATTGATCCTCAAGTATAACACATGTTATATTCCTAGGGCTTTTATCTTCAAATGTAATACCCTAAAAATCGTATTTATGATAAGTATCATAATTTAATAAATAATACCTATTGGAAATAGGTGAATATGAGGTCTCAAAACTACGTAATATTTATCTTATTTTCTAAGGTAAATTCTGTCGAAATTAGAGGAAATAAAGTGCCAAGAGGCCAAAAATGCATTTATGGGCCATAAAACATCCTGAGAAAATTATGATAAATCTTAAGAGGCAATAAAATATTTATTAAAAATAGGAGAGAATATTGTCTCTAATTTTGGCAATTTAATAAATTATTTCCTTGGAAAAAATAAAAGGGAAAACTTAATATTTTTTTGGAAACCCTAATTGGCCCCATAATTTTTGATATAATGCATGGGTCATAAAATACCAATGTCAGTGAAATAGTTGTGAGAAAATGATTAATCCTAATTAATAAAATTATCAACAATTAGTAAGTGATTAATTAAGTAATTAATGGCTAATTGTTTAAGCTTGAACAAGAGAGTATTCAAGGTAAGTTATGTAAAACCCTCTAATTAGATGTTTATGGCTAAGATTAGCATAAAGTATACTTGCTAATTAATTGGAAAAGATTAAGAAAAATGTATGAGATTAAGTACATGAAAACCCTAAATCCTAAAAGATTGCTAATCATAGGATTAAGACCCTAATTAAGCTTTCTAATTAAATTAAATATAATATTAAAGTAATTAAAAAAATATATATATATATATAAGAAAATAATAAGGGGGGCGCGAAATTTAGTGTGAAAAGGGTTATGGTTTTTTCAAAAATAATATCATGATATTTATTAATTAAATAATAATATAAATGAGATATTTGTTGAAAAAGCAAATAGGATAAATGAGAACCGATCGAAATTAAATCCTATCTCAAAATAGGTGAACTAGGTATCTAACATCAGGACTTGTTATAAACAAGTATAATTTTATCCCGGAGTGGGCTATCTCCGAAGTCATTTCCGAAACCGGTGAAATGATTAAGAGATAAGACGAAAAAGGAAAAGGGCAGATAGTAGAAATGAGAACCAATGGAAAACAAATCCTACCTAGAAAACCTTGAACTAGGTTTCTGACATCTGGACATATTATGAATCAGTGAATTTTTACCCAGAAGTTGGTGTTATCGGAAGTCATTTCCGTAACCAACGGCGTTTTTTTCCGAAAAAGTTCAGTAGGCTACGGAATACCCTTATTGGGATCAAAAATTTTGCTAACCCAGGTATTTTGAAAGAGGAAGAATAGACCTTCAGAGCTGTGTTGCTGTATTTTTGAGATTTGTTAAGATTACGCGATTAGGACACCGAACAGGGAATTTTATCGGTACAAGATCAAAAAAGCAAGTGGTGACATCATGGTGATGTAGGAAACTTCTCCTAAAAGGAGAGGGGGGAGGTCGGCTAGGAGATCTAAGGGCCAAGAGGAAGCCATACAATAAACCCTAGATCCAACGGTTGAGATTCAATATGAAAAAGTGATGAATAGTGCATTTTTTTGCCTATAAATAGCCCTCCCGTTTCACTTCATTTTCACACCAAATCTTCTTGCCTATTTCGAAAATAGAGAGAGATTTTAGAGAGAAGGAGGAGTCTAGAGAAGTTGTAGCAAAGCCCTGGGTAAGTTCTTCGGTCCTTAGTCTTAGGCTTTAGTAATGCTTTCAGTAGTTATAGTAGAAATGCTAGGTAGATCTTTAATTTGTCAAGATAGTTTAGATATCATGTTTTAGGGATAAATATGATATTTATTTCAAAAATATATTGGAGGAAGAGATATGGCAAAATTTTGGAAGATTAGAGTCAAAATAGTGAAGCTCTGGCAAAATTTCGCCGATTAGTCAAACTAAGGGCAAAATGGTAATTTGTACCTAGAATGCATGTTATGATGCTAAATTTTGATAAATGCGATATTATCCTTATAGGATACCTTTGATCACCTACCGCTGATGTCTTTGTTGTCATACCGTTGTCAAACATACCGTTTTTCGTCGGAAAGTACCGTTTTAGTCAACGCATCGAAATACCGTCAACGAAGGTACGGACGCGTACTGTAACACTAATGCTAATGCTTATATATGTTGTGGATAGTTTCATAGAGCCATGAACGGGACTCGTCACGGACGTGCCTGATGACTAAGGTATGGGGACTTAGATCACTATTTACAGCTTTACGGGTTATAGTCATGATAATGCCGTTATGTTTTCCTAGCGCTGAGGACACGACCGTACATCGTGGCACGGATGTTGCAAACCGGAAATAACTTTACATGTTAGTGTAGTTGTTATTAAATGATTATACGACATACTGTATTGATCAATGCTGTAATATTAGAAATATATGTTATAGATATTGTTTTTATAAGCATGAGGTTAACCGTTACCTGAGGTCCGATGCGCATTGGACCTCAGCTCTTAGCTTCAGGGTACAGAGACCCGAGGACGGAAACTGAGAGTAAGCAGCATGCGTGAAGACCGCGTAAAAGACCGACTGAGGATATTTAAGATTGGAACAGATAATGTATTATTCTTTATGAGCAGGCAGCTACGCCACAGTTAAAGTTGTATCAGTTACTCAATACTCTATTTGCTCCGATGCTCTACTCTGATATATGAAAAAAAAAATGTTTTTGAATATGGGATGTTACATCAAACACATATTTACTTTATAATAAAGGCGAGACATAAATATGATAAAGATAAAATATGCTCATTTATTAATAACGAAATACTACAACGTAGAAATGGTGCTAATCTATCCATACAAATTGTCTCTAGGACACCTAAATACTAACAATAGTATGCCTTCTGAGGCACCCATGTCTTTACAGCATCTGCCCCGCTTATGTCCTTGACGAAGGTTTGGATGGTCTCACCATATTTGCCGTTGGAGGGACGATTGGCATAGTTCTGCATACTCAGCCACTGTTGCATCCAAACTATGGGTGGAACGCCTACGTTTCGCGTTGTGGAAATTTTAAAATAACGACTTTTAACTATATTGCGTGGATGACCAAGAAACTATAAATTTTGGGTCTTTGGCAGCATTATATTAAATAAACTATAGCTTAAATTTATGTGGTTAACAAAATTATTCAAAAAATTGTGAATGTGAATATATACGCACAAAAAAGGAATATTTACAGAAGCCAAGTTGCTTGAATTTATTGATTTCAAGTGCATCATCGCATCACCTTATAATTGAAGGTGACAACTGTCTGTAAAAATATTTGAAGGACTAATTTAAACTGTAACCAATTTTTGATATATATGTTTTTAATACATTTTTGTTTAATTATGAAAAATGCCTTTGTTTGTTTTTGGGTTAGCTAAGGGGGGTTAGCAGAAGAGTGTGTGTGTGTGAGTTTTTTTCTCCCCTCCAAAAATCTCATTTCCTTTTTTTTCGATCAGAAAGCTAATTATATTAATACTAAAAACAGGTACAATATCTGGATACAAGTAAAGCCAGATCCAGAACAACAAAATACATCCAAGACAAAAATAAGAACAAAAACAGCCAAATCACCGTACATAAAATATTTAGCAGTAGAAGTAGAATCATAGACAAAGCAGCCTCCTCAATATCTGGGGTTAGAAGTGACAACGAAGAAGGTGATGGTTGTAAAACCCACCCAAACGGGCACACCTCCTTATAAGCATTAGCTGCAATGAGAGCAGCTATACAGGTACCCCATATTGGGGTTAAAAACACAAAAACCCAACCTCAGATGTAAGAAGACCCATGATGTCCAGACGAAATCTTCTGCTCATCTGTCGAATCAGATCTGGTGACCATGGCCACACAACAAGCAACACCTCTTTAGATCTGCCCCCAGGAACGCAGATCCGAACTACCAAGGGAGAATCGGATCTTATAATGTTCATACAACCGTCCACCCAAGAGGATATGCACGCGAGATCTTACGGATCCGCTTATTACAAGAGACAAAAACACCACCGACAACCCAAAGTATCGCTTTAAAAGTAATAAAAAAAATAGATAAATCTCACCTCCACAGATCAGATCTGGAGAGGAGAGGAAAGGGCTCGCCACAAGGACGAGAGAAGGCCACGTCTGACAGAACTATGAGGGAGAGGACCATAGATCAAGGATCTGGACTCCAAAACACCTGGACCGTAGATCAAAGATATGGACTCGCAACAACCACTCTGACTCATCAGTGGCACAAAGGTGGTGGTCGCCAACGGCTTGTTTGGAAGGCACAAGCCGCCGGCGAGGGAGCATGCGATGAAGAAGATGAAGTGCAGGGAGGAGGAGAAAAGAGAGGAGAGAGATCCGTTGATTAATTCGCTTGTTTAATCAATTTTAATCATTTCCTCACATATTCGAAATATGAATGTCTGTAGAGAATTTCTAGTATACCTTACTTAATTTATTTTAATAAAAGCCTCAAAGGTCTTGCATATGTAAATTAATTCATTCTCAACAATTTGTACCTTAATTAATTGTTATATCCGTTTTCATCCAAACGTTGATTGTTACGTTTTATTTCTAATGACGTGCTTTCTGAATTCACTAAAAATTATATTGACTTGGAGCCTCTTGGCAATTCAATGAAAACCCATTGAAGCATTAAACCACCCAGCTGCAAGGTTAGGGTTTAAGACATTTGTTCTGAAATACGAATTCTCTTTACCAATAAAACTTTATTCAATTAAATAAGTATTTTTCTTATCCTCTACAACCACCATTGAAAGTGTGAAAAGTTCATTGATATAACCCATACACATATTAGAAATACTATTTGAACCATGAAAACAATATTCATCCTGGTAAACTTTCATTATCCATATTGCATAGGCTTTTATATTCAAACAGAAAATCCCTCACACCTTGTTCTCCTTCAGATGTCATAAGAGTCTACTTCACTAAAAAAAAAAACAAACAAACAAAACCAGATAATTACCTTCGGATTATTGGTAAGAATTTCCTCACCAATTTTACTAATGGATTAAGAACAACTTTTTTTCGCCAATAATTTTCCTCATAAGGTTTTGCATGCAAATGCAACTACATGGATGTATGGCAGAAAATTTTGAACAAGTTTGGCCGATCTTCAGGGATGAGCACCAAATCAAGACAATCTTAATTTAATTTATATAGTCTTGATTTAATTTTGATTTCTTTTAATTATTTTTTAAAATTGATTGGTTAAAAAAATTATTTTAAAACTGCGAACATATATACAGAAAAAGAATAATTACGAAGGACAACAATAATGCTTTTATTTAGAGTTAAGGGGCAATTTTACCCCGGAAGTGTAAAAAAGGAGCAATTTTGCTTTGACTGTTATTCTAGTTAATTTTCACCATTAGTTGACCAAATATACTGAGACTGTCAAGCTGACAATCTGTATGTCACCACATTATTTTTGTTAACAAAAATTAGTTTAGCGTACTGAATAAAACTAAAAAGTTACTTTATCTTACTTGATGAACACCTTAACCCTTTAACAAAAAGATAATATCTAAATGGCTAGTTGTTTTTTTTAAAAAAAAATAATTCTTTATTTAGAAGTCACTAGTTGAAAATTTTAAACTGACCAGTAATACCGGTCCTCTTGGTTTGAGACTCTAAAATGATCAAGAGGTTGCCACCTGGCAGTTCGATTACTGGTATATCTTGAAAATTTTAATCTAGACTGTTGAGATGGTATTTGAACACTACAGATCTTTACACAAGTATCTCATCTTTACACTGAAATCAACAGTCCAGAAAATAATATACTTTCACAATATAATACACACAGTAAGACGTTTTATTTATCCTTAAATCACACCACACAACAATACTTTATGATATTAATACAGAATACATGACTCTTATCCATTTATTTATTCTTACTAAACAGTTATAAACTGCTTTCTTCACTCAGATTCTTAATTAAAAGAACATTGAAAGGAAAGATCACACCATTCATGAGTTTGATATCCTCAATCAGTAAGGTTTTTCTCCTGGTACGTTGCCAGCTGGGTCATAGTTGCAGATAATGAAAGTTCCTCCATTGTTACACCTTACTTTAGCACACCCAAAATGAATCGAGTTCTTCCAAACCACCTGAGTATATAACCGGCATTCCCCACCGGTGCACGTGTTGCTGTTGTAGTCATAGTACGTCTTTTGAGCCACCCATGTCTTCACGGCATCCGCCCCGCTCATGTCCCCAGCGCTGGTTTGGATGTTCTCACCATAGGCGCCGTTTGATGAAATCAGCTGGCAGTCAGCTTGGCGTTTGTTGGCATAGGTCTGGGCATACTGAGCCACTGTTAAATCCCAAACTATTGGTGGAACGCCCACATTTCCTCTTGCTGCGTCGTGGACATTTGCATAGTCTTGTGGGGTGTCTTGAGCATAGGCTGAGACGGTTAAGAGAAAGAAAAAAATGAGAGAAAATGGAAGCTTGGATGAGAACTCCATTATGGTTAGTTTATTTTTTTTTTAGGATTTGATGAAGAAATGGAAGGCATTGTGGAGGAATTTATAGGACGTTTCAAGTGGGAAATTGATATATTTCAGTTAAGGTTTTGCGTGCAACTTGAATGTGGGAAATTTTAATCTAACGACTTTTAACTATATGGCGTGGATGACCAAGAAACTATAGATTTTGGGTCTTTGGCAGCATTATGTTAAATAAACTACAACTTAAATTTATGTGGTTAACAAGATTATTTAAAAATTTGTGAATGTGAATATATACATACAAAAAACAATAATTATAGAGGCCAAGTTGCTTCAATTTATGATTTCAAGTGTTTCATTGCTTCAATTTATTATTTTTTAGGATTTGATGAAGAAATGGAAGGCATTGTGGAGGAATTTATAGGACGTTTCAAGTGGGAAATTGATATATTTTAGTTAAGGTTTTGCGTGCAACTTGAATGTGGGAAATTTTAATCTAACGACTTTTAACTATATGGCGTGGATGACCAAGAAACTATAGATTTTGGGTCTTTGGCAGCATTATGTTAAATAAACTACAACTTAAATTTATGTGGTTAACAAGATTATTTAAAAATTTGTGAATGTGAATATATACATACAAAAAACAATAATTATAGAGGCCAAGTTGCTTCAATTTATGATTTCAAGTGTATCATTGCATCACCTTAGAATTTAAGGTGACAACTGTCTAGAAAAATATCAGAAGAACTAATTTAAACTGTTAACCAATTTTTTTATAAATGTTTTTAATAATTGTTTTGTTTGTGGGTTAGGGGGGTTTTCCGTTGAGTGTGCCCCCCCCCCCCCCCCCCAAAAAAAAAAAAAGAGTCGCATTTGCTCACATGTTCGAAATATGAATGTCTGTAGAGAATTTTAGGTATACCTTGATTAAGTTACTTTAATAAGGGCTTTAAAAGTCTTGCATATCTATGAAATTAATTTATTCTCAACTATGTGGTAACTTAATTAATTGTTATATCCCTTTTCATCCAAACATTCATTGTTTCGTTTTATTTCTAATGATGTGCTTTCTGAAAATACTAAAAATTATATTGACTTGGAGCCTTTTGGCAATTCAATGAAAACGCATTGAAACCTCTTCTCTCTCCATGATAGAAACTTCTTTTGTATTGGAAAAGCGAATAGCAAGAAATTTTGGCTTATGGCTTAAAGTAGATTTTTTTTTTCCAGAAGTCCAATTGAAAAGAATCGAATTCAAACATTTAAAAAAAAGAAGAAGCTAATAATTGACTTTAGGCTATTGGGATGCACGTTTGGGCCTCCAAACACACTTATGTGATTAGTTCTGACATATGAATTCCTTTACCAATAAAAGTTTATTCAATAATTAATAACTATTTGTCTCATACTCTACAACCACCATTGAATGTGTGAGAAGTTCATTGATATAATCCATACATATATTAGAAATTCTATTTGAACCATGAGTACAATATTCATCCTAGTAAACTTTCATTATCCATATTGCACAAGCTTTTAAATTCAAACAGAAAAATAGGGGTAAGGTGCATCAAGTACACCCAAAAGTACTTTTCGAGTTGTATCCACTACTCTAAAGTCTAAACTAATCTGTGGTGCAATTTCAACTATGATGTTTTAAAAGTGGAGCAATTTCATCCGAACTTAGCCCTACGGTTGCCGCTGTTGTCATCACTTCCCAAGGCGTTGACTTTGCAATTTTTGTATACAAGTACGGTAGCATAACTCATATCAAGCTTCTCAATCTCATCGATCCTTCTTGGCCAATTTGGTTCATAATTACTTTCTTATTGGATTTTGCTCTTCAGAGGTTATGAAGGGTCTGTTGGCAATGAAACAAGCAAAGATGCAGAAAAGCATGACAGATTTTGGGCAGAAGGTAGATTTGGAGAAGGGAAAGCCCTTTAGGATGCTGAATTCAGAAGAAAAAAAAACTTTAGGTTGCTTGATGAACACCTTAACCTTTTAACATAAAGATAAAATCTGAAAATGTTATTTTTTTAAATTTTTTTTTTTAAATCACTACCTGAAAATTTTAAATCTGGACCGTTGAAATGGTATTTGGACCCGACAGATCTTACCACAATGATGAGCAATAATATGATGTTTCCATCATCAGTATTTGATTAAAAATATAAATCTTATGTTAGTGTACAATTTTGTTAAACCTTTACAGTACTCTGTAGGCTTTTACTTTCGAATTATAATTCTTGACTATATACTTTAGAAATGGTTAATTAAGTGGAAAAAATTCAATTTTATTTTTCACCATATATGAAGTCTTGCACGTGTAAATCGTTTGGGAGTTGAATATGACAATTCTTTCTCAACTATGTGATAACTGAATTGTTATGTTCATTTTCATTTTCATCCAAACGTTAATTTCCTTTTATTTCAGATGATGTGCTTGCTGAATTTACCTTGACTAAAAGTTTTATTGACTATAGCAAAATAAAACTATATTGACGCCTTTTGGCAATTCTTCGAAAACCCATTAAACCACCTAAAAGCATCGGCAATTATAGGGTTTAATGTTGTGTATATATATTATATTTAAGTTATAATTAAGTTATATCAGCAAGTATATACCATGAGAAATAAGACATAACGTTTGAATGAAAACGAATAAAACAATTTAGTTATGATAATTAAGTAGAAATCGTCATAGTTTTGTTTCAAAGGATTCATATGTGTGTGTATCCGTGTCCACCATTGTCATAGTTAAGTTTTTAACCAAGGTAGGTGGTTTCCATGCATGTCTGCTGACTTGGAATAGACCACTTAGGAGATGACTAGGTCTCCAAAAGTTTTTTAAGAAGCAATTTTACCCTAAAAGTAATCAAAACATAGTAATTTTTCCCCTTGCCGTTAAAAATGTTGACAGTCAACATCACCTTTTTAACGGTCAACATTAGGTTTTTAGTAGTTAGGTCGCATTTGCTCATTTTTAACAATTTTTGGGCAAAATTATTCCTCTAAAAACTTTTGGATGCCCATCGCTATTGAATGGTTACTTTCGGAAAAAATTTGCACCTTTATCCTACATAATCATACATTATTTCTAAGGATCGATCGGTTCATTCTTTTTTCTATTTTTAAAAAGGCAATTTTAGCCATGCTAAGTATGAGAAAGTTGTTGGAAGAATTTAAGCTAAACACATGAAGAATGTGCTGGAAAAAGTTTATGTTGATAAGCTATTTTAACTTTTGGTGTTTGATGAAAAAATTGGGAGGCATTGGGTTGGAATTTATAGGGGTTTTCAGGTGGGACATTGTTATACCTTTGTTAGTTTGGCATGCAACTTGGATTTGAGCAATTTTATATTAACGGCTTTTAACTTTTAACTGTATTGCGTGGATGACCAAGAAACTATAGATTTTGGGTCATTGGTGTGGTCAACAAAATTATGATCAGATCCAAGTTGCTTAAATTGGATTTGACTATAATTTGATGTGATCAAGAAAATTATTTAAAACTTTGTGAATGTGAATATGTACTCGCAAAAAAGAATTATTGCGGAGGCCAAGTTGCTTGTATTTTATGATTTAAAGTGTTTATTGAATCACCTTATAATTTAAGGTGACAACTGTCTGGAAAAATATTTCAGAGACAAATTTAAACTGTAAACAATTTTTTAAAAAAAATACGTTTTTCTAATACTTATTTTTTGTTTAATTATGAGAAGTGCCTTTTTTGTTTGTGGGTTAGGGGAGTTTGCCTTTTCGAAATTTGACTGGCTGTAGTGAATTTTCAATATATATACTTTAATTAAGTATGTGATATAGCTTAATTAATTAGGGCCATAAAAGTCTTGCATATGTAAATTTATTCGTTCTTAACTATGTGATAGCTTAATTAATTATTATATCCGTTTTTATCCAAACGTACGTTGATTGTTACGTTTTATTTATAATGATTTGCTTCTCTGAATTAACTAAAAATTATATTTTTTTGATATTAAAATTTTAGGAAAGGGGTTGAGCTCACCCACGATCCAAGGGCAGGACAAAGTCTCTCTTTCTCCTATGTGATACCAATGTTGGGCAAGGCGAGCCGTCTATTATTCTCGGGTATTTACATGGACACCCAGGAGCTAGGATGCCTCCCACAATGCCTTGACCAACTCCAGGATCGAACTTCCTTCCTTTAGTGAGAGTGTCTGACCCCTTTGCCAGTTAAACCCAACGACCAGGGGTAACTAAAAATTATATTGACTTGAAGCCTCTTGGCAATTAATTCAACCAAAACGCATTAAAAGCTAAAACCGTGGTTTAAGACAGAATTTGTGTGTGATTAATTCTTAAAATACGTACAAATTCCTTTACCAATAAAAGTTTATTCAATTAATTAATAAGTATTGGTCTCATACTCTACAACTACAACCACCATTGACAGTGTGAGAAGTTTATTGGCAAAAAAATATTCATCCTAGTAAACTGCCGTTATCCATATTGCATAAGCTTTTATTTTCAAACAAATAAATTCTCACACTTTGTTCTCTTTCTTACTACAAAAAATAAATAAATAAAAAAAAATAAATAAAAAAATCGGATAGTTACCTATGGATTGTTGGTGAAAGTTCCGTCGATAAATTTATCAATAAATTAGGAACAGAAATTTTTCATCACTGATTTCCGTCATGGTTTTACATGCAATTACTAAGATGGCAGAAATTTTTTAACAAGTTTGAGTGGTCGTTCAGAGGTGTGACACCTGTCATTAATACGCCTTCATTTATCAGAGTTTAAGCATACAGGTATCGAAATAGTTTGGATGACTTAATTGTGGAACAAAACTTTTTTAAAATAACTTAGTTGAAAACATGAGGATAAATTTTTGCGATTTGAATCTATCCCCTGGTGAGAGATTAATACATTAATCCAAAAATAGACGAATGACAAACAATTAAATACAATCCATCTACTCATATTTTTCCAAAAAGTTCATTCTGCTGTAATCCTTACAGCTGCATCTTTCCTCTTGATCCCGATCTACTACCTGTCTCTTTTAGGCAATCTGGAGTACAAATGAACGAACCTCATGGGTAATAGTTAATATTATATGCAAGTATGAATTATAAATGACAACATATCACATGTTAAGCATAGAATAATTCGTAGTAAACAAGTCGCACCGTAACCGCAGTTATCGGCCAAGGATCGCAGCCCTATTTTAGGTCATGCAGTCCTATGGGACACGTAGCCCCAATCCATAGTTAGGATACACATATGCAAATTATCTAGCAAACATGGTTAGTCATAAAAGAATACATACATACAAGCTAATAAGATAACAGTTACCCATCTCAAGCTTGAATCCTTAATTCCATCCGAAGGTGTTGAGATCAGTAGAGGTGTTAAGGTATGCCTATAAACGTTTAGCATTGTCGTTAGTCACTTCTTGCGTCGCAAAGTAACTGCGAATTAATTTTAAAGGATTAAAAGTGGATTAACCCCTAAAAATTCCCTTGTCAATAATAACCTCTTTAATTATTATTAATAATAACACTCTTTTATTTATTATTAATTAATAACTCTCTTTATATTATTTATTCCCTTTTTACTAATAATAATAACAATATTTATTTTATTATTATTATTTTACTATTTATTATTATTTCTCTACAATTATTTTAAACTCTCAAAAGACTATCCTAACGCTTTAAATTAGAAGTTTATAAATACCAATCATTATATAAATTATGCCTTAATGCATATAATGTTTCTCATGGTTTTCCCAAAGTATAATGTTTCTTATGGTTTTCCAAATGCAAATTCTCAAGTATATATCCTATTATTTTCCAAATGCAAATTCTCAAGTATATACCCTATTATTTTCCAAATGCAACATGATGATCTCTCTCTCTCTCTATACATATATATACAAAATAGTTAGTTCCATATTGTTACGGACCGGAATAGGGCCCAATACCTGGGTGGCCCAACAGGCAATATATCACATATTGGGATCTACCTCTAATAAAGGGAAATTATATCTCAGCTATAATCAAGGGAGATCTATCTTATTTAAAGATAGATTCGACCGTTATGATACTAGGGCGTGGATTACGCCACACTATCCCACCCGAGGCACACCCTATAAATACGAGAGGTTAACCCTAAGGTGCACACACACACACTCTTCTTTGGAGCATACACACCACCCCTTTGGCTAAACGCCAACGTGTGTCCTCGAACTACGTGGACTTTGATCCCTCTACGAGTACGTAGGCCCTAGGCATCGCGCCTAGGTCAAGTCCGCTCCATATAAGCAAACAATCAAACAGGCTAGTCCATCAGGGCTAGCGTTCTGGTTCCACACCGGAACATTGGCGCCGTCCGTGGGGATCGTTAAATTTCGATTCCCGTGACCTAAGATGGTCAATACCAGAAGCAGCAGTCAGATGCCTTTGCATGGGCAATTCCTGGAAATCCGCAGCAGCCTCCGGGCCCATCGTACAATACTCGTTTGAGAATCCCAAACGAGCCAATAGAGATAGCCGAGGTTGTTGGCAAACCAAGGCTGATTCAACCAAATGGGTTATTTTTATGACTTGGTGATCTTTGGGAGGCCTTCATCTATGCAAGAGCAAAAAGATAGTTGGAAGGAGAGCGGGTTCTCTCTTTGAGAATTCTCTCATTGAGAATTCTTTTAAGAGAAGTTATCATCACCCATGCAAGACTCTCATTAGACAAGCTTGGAAGATCGCCGGGTTCTCTCTTTGAGAATTCTCTCATTGAGAACTCATTTAAGAGAAACTCTAATATGGAAAACTCCTAAAAGTTATTGTCACCCATACGAGACTCTTCTACATCTTGTATCTCAACTTGGGTATTTCTGAAGATCGCCAGGTTCTCTCTTTGGGAATTCCTTTGCACGGGCAGTTCCTGAAAATCCATGGCATCAAAATCTTCTTCTTCAGCTACTATTCCCAGAAGCTTTCTTCAATTTCCTAATAGAAGATTTGGAAGAATCCTCTTATCTAGCAATGGACTTCTCCTCTGCATTAGATAATGACGAATTCATTATATGTAACCCTACAACAAAGTCATTCACCTCTATTGTTGCAACAGATGGTTTGCTATGGAATAAACTCAAGCATTAGGAAGATTGCCAGGTTCTCTCTTTGAGAATTCTTCTAAGAGAAGCTCCAATATGGAAAACTCCTCAAAGTTACCGTCACTCATACGAGACTCTCATTGGACAAGCTTGGCAATTGGATTGTATCCACATGACGAGAAGATAGTGGGAAGGATCTTCATCCTCTCTCTTTGGAAAGAGAGAACCCAGGATCGTCATCCTCTCTCCTCGAGAGCATAGGATTATAAGCAATCACAATATTTGAACTCTATGTCATTTACTAATGGCCGAGATTGTAATGGCCGAGGTGGCGAGATGGTTCCTGTGATGCCGAGATGGTTCTTGCACCATTGAGAGCAAACATTGTCGCACTTGCCTAGATTCTTTCACAACACCATTCTGCTTGGATAGCCTCAAACAGTATGTCTACTTTCATTTATAGATCTATTTTAATCTCTTTTGAAATCGTATTGTTCTTCTATTGCACACAAGAAATCAATGTTGGTAATTACCCCGAGCACTTAATGGGATAGACCCATTGAAAGTTGCAAGAAAGGAGAAAAGGCGGACCCTTTTAGCTGAATCGGTTAAAATCCGAGATCCATATATATTATCGAAGGCGTACCGGTTTAAAGCGAATCTAGTTTAAACCGGGTCTATGTAAAGTTCCTTAATTGGAATTATTTGAAGGCAACTATTTAAAGAACCTATGTAAAGTTCCTTAATTGGAATTATCTAAGGTCATGAAGCCGGACCCGTTTCAACTGAATCTAGTTTAAACCGAGATCGTGTGGAGTCCGTCCCTACGAAAGGGATGAAGGCGGAGACCCGGTTTAAAGCGAATCTAGTTTAAATCCGGGATCCGTGTAAACATGTAGGAAGCCGAGGTACAAAAACCCGCTTAGAAAATCATGTTCCAATTAAACATGTAGGAATCCGAGGAATCCTAGCCGGTTCCAAAGACCATGTTCCAATTAAACATGTAGGAATCCGAGGTACCAAAACCCAATTCCAAAAATCATGTCAAAATTACACATGTAGGAATCCGAGGCATCCTAGCCCAGTTCCAAAGACCATGTCTCAATTAAACATGTAGGAATCCGAGGTTCTAAAACTCGTTTCCGGAAATCATGTCGAACTTAAACATGCCTGAACCCGAGTATGCGACAACACCGAGCTTAAGGTTAAAACGTACTCCCTCGAGATGCGGTAACGCCCGTCATCAAGTATAAGTTTTAAAGGCATACCCGTTTAACTGAATCTAGTTAAAATCCGGGATCCGCGTGAATTTTTGAAGTCGGTCTCGGATAACTGAATCTGGTTAAAACTCGGGCTCCGTGGAATTAACGATTAAAATCCTGGCTCCATGTGAATTCTTGAAGGCGGGCCCGGTAAACTGAATCTAGTGAAAGTCCGGGATCCACCTTGTTTCGAAGATGGACCCGGTTATACCAAATCTGGTTAACAACCGAGTGCCATCGAGACAGGTTAAAACGTGTTCCCTTGGAAACAGACGTGTTTCCTCGGGAGCACGACGTGTTCCCTTGAAAACAGACGTGTTTCCAAGGAAGCACGGTAAAACCAAGATTGTGGCTAAAAAGTACTCCTCCGGGATGCGATAATGCCCGCATTATGGCAAAAACTATCGATAGTCAAAAATACACCGAGGTATCACACCCGGTCAGAATACACCGAGGCATATAAGCCGCGGTCAAACTAAAACCCCAAAAGAAGGGATTACACCAGGGCTACCACGCCCAGGTTGCGTATAGCCCAATTTGTGGCATTGCGTATAGCCCAATTTGCGGCATTACGGGCTACCACGCCCCGGTCGCGAGATGGTAAAAACACTATTTCTATTAAAAAGTAGATGCATCGAAAAATGCTCCTAAATAAGGAGGTGAATTGTCATGCGAGTCCGTCGTAGCCGACATGTATAAATGTGCGTTTAGACACCACGTTTATTGTAATACCCGGATAATTATTTATCTGGAATATTATATTTCGATAGATAATACCTATTGAAAATAGGTGAACATGTGGTTTCAAATAATAAGTAATAATTATCTTATTTTCTAAGGTAATTACTATGGAAATTAGGAGAGATAAAGAGCTAAAATGTATTTTTAGAGCATTAAATGGCCTAAAAATATTATGATAAATCCCAAGAGTTAGTAAAATATTTATAAAAAATTAGAAAGTATGTTGTCTCTAATTTTAGGAATTTTTGGGATAATTTCCCTTGAAAAATAATGAGGCAAAATTAAGTATTATTTTGGGATCATAAGTGACCCCATGATTTTTAATATTTTACATGGGATATAAAATACCAATGTAAGTAAAATAGTTGTGAGATAATGATTTATCCTAATTAAGAAAAATATCAAAAATTAGTAAGTGGCTAATCTGGTAATTAATGGGATAATTAAGGTATAAAGTAAATGAATTAAAAATAATTTAAATAATTATTTTTAATTGGAGAAATTCGAAATTATTAAATAAATAAATAAAATATTAATAAAATATTTTATGCTTAGAAAAATAAAAGAAAAAAAAATAAATGTGAAGGTAATTAGAATAAAATAATAATATAATGCGGTGAGTCAGCTTACATAAAGAGGGGAAAAGTTAGAAATAAATTCTAAGTAAACCGAGAGGTAAAAGTATTTTCGACTGATCAAATTAAGAACAAGTGAAATTTTACACGAAGAAAGAATTTACTGTGCGTTGTTTCCGCAACCGAAAACCCGATTTCAAATAAGACGAAAAGTTGATCAGATAGAGTAGAGTCAGATAGGCAAAGTGAGAACCTATAGAAACAATTGCGTCTTTTTAAACACGAGATTAAGTTAGGCAACAACTGGACGTTTTACGATTCAGTGAATTGTTGTCCAGAAGTTGGTTCTATCGGAAGCGATTTCCGTAACCGGACGCATTTGTCCGAATATCTTCCGACGCACCGGAGAATACCTGGATATGATCAAAAAGAGGATCAAAATATATAATATGAAAGAGGATGAAAAGACCTTCAAAGTTACACGCCGGATTTTTGAGTTTCGCGAAATCGTGCGAAACGGACATCGTCGGGTAGCTTTATCGACGGGGTAGGAGGCCATAAAGCAAGAGTCATCATGGATGACAACTCATCCATTGACTTTAGGGTTCTTAGATTTCGATCTTGACCATGGATGGCCAAGAGTGTTTTGTCCTCAAAAATGCGATCCTACGGTCCATATTCGTCAAGACCGAAGTTCGAATTATTTACCGATTCGCCATCCGTCTCTTCTATAAATACCAAGCTCCTCTTCTTCATTTTTCACACCAAAAATCTGCCTCTTAGAGAGAAGTTAGAGAGAGAAGCTGGAGAAAGTCGAGCAAAGTGCGGGTAAGTTCTTCGGTCCCTAGTCTTTAGTTTCGGTAGTTCTTTCGGTAGATATAGTAGGAATGCTAGATTTATCTTTAAATTTTCAAGATAGTCTAGATATCATATTTAGGGGTAAATATGATATATATTTCGAAAATATGATGAGGGAAAATATATGTCAAAATTCGGAGAGATAGAGCGAAAATGAAGCTACGGCGAAATTCCGCCGATTAGGGGTTTAGGGGCAAAATGGTAATTTGTACCTAAAATGCATTATCTTGCTAGAAGTTGATAAATGTTATCCTTATAGGATATCTAAGATAATCGGACCGCATTGTTGTGCGATAAGTCGTCGTACCGTTGTTTCACCATTGTCAAAAGTACCGTTTACCATCAACGAAGGTACATTCGCGTCGTAACACTAACTCTGATATTTATTGTATACTTATATGTGATAGACGACTATACGAGTGAATTGTATAGATAACTTTACATGAGATGTGTACTGTTAACATAGATAACTTTACATGCGAAATGTATTGTTAGCATAGATAACTTTACACGTGAAGTGTACTGTTGTTATATTGATCTTGCATCTGCTATATACTTATGTTTTGATTAATACTATGATTGTCTTCCATATGCTGTGTATGTAAATATGAGGTTAACCGTTACCTGAGGTTCAATGTGCATTGAACCTCAGCTCTTATCATAGCGTCAAGTTCAGGAGAACCGAGAATCGAGGAGAAAGGCGAGCAGGCCGCACAGAGACCCGGCTGAAGATTTTCTTCTGTTGTTATTCATTTTTGAAAACTCTCGGTCAATGTACCGCTTTTGTAAATCAGCCAGACTTACGGCAATTTGAATAAATGTATCAGTTACTCAATTGCTCCGATGCTCTACTCTGATAAAAAAAAATTATACTACTTTTGAAAATGTGATGTTACATTTATGCATATGACAGTTTGCCCTTATTCTGGCAAACATCCCCGGACAGCAAAATCCGGATATCGGTAGCAGCTCGGGTTTACTCCCCTACCCCTATTCCCAAAGTCAACCTATCGGAAGTAATAATTAGCAGATACTGCGCACATGAGACCCTGGCCCGGTCATAAAAACACTAACTTAAACAAAAGTTGGCAAAATAAATATTGATAGGTTGAGATCAATGTTTACAAATTTACAATTACAAACCCGGTACGATACACCGGTATGAACAACAACAAAAAGACTCCGGCTCTTAGCTCGGAGGAGCAATGTTTTTACGAAGGGACCACCTCGGCCCCGGGAGCGAGATCTCGAAGTTCCTTCTCCACCATCATCACCCAAAGAAGGATCTTCTTCCCCACCTCGGACCTCCTCGTCAAACGACCCGGATCCGTCATCAGGGGAGGGAGGAGGGTAAAAAACGCCATCCTTCACGTAAGCCCGATGATCGTACCCGTCAGTCTTCAGTTCAACTCCGGGTTTAAAATAACGGATTTGAGCTAAGGCCATCTTTAAGCAATTTCTTCGCGGCCTCCTTCAGGATGTCACAGTCGAGCCGGGATTTCGACTCCTCGGCAAAAGCGGCTAGGAACGACGGTTGCAGACCCTCTCCAATCCACGGAGGCCAGGTGTCAGGAGGTCATGATGGCGAAGTCGAAAGGGTTTCAGCCTCGAAGCCAAGCGACCATCCGACACTACCTCGGGATTTCGAAAGCAACGGCAGGAGTACCGACCTTTGAGATACTACCTCAGGCCCAGGAGTTAGATAAACAACCTCGGGTCCATGAATCGAATAGGTTACTCGGCATAACACCTCGGCCCGAGGGCAAGAGTGCATCCGGTCGGAAGATCCGAGTGCACCCGGCGACCCGTAACCCTTGACCGCCCAGCCGAGGGACGACAAGACAAGCGTGGCACTTGTAAAGGCGCGGCAATATAAGCAAGCCCGAGATCCGTTCCTCTTCGGGATTATTCGGATTGAGAGAGTTCGGTGTGGCGGGATAAGTGAAGAAAAGAGATCCGGCGGTCATGAAAATAGACAGACGGAGTTTCAATCTTCAACTAACTGGACGCCACATGGCAAGGGGCAATGATCGAGAAGCGAAGGTTTTTTAACCTAGACTCTTGGCCTTATCTCATACCTCGGCACCTGAGACAAATTTCTCAAAAATAGGAGAATCTTGACAAAATCAGGATTCGGCACACCTCCATAAAGGACCTCGGACCTCGGATTCTTGAGAACGTAACCTCCATGGCCGAGGTAAATAGTGAATTGGTTCAAACCTTCACAGAACGGCACCCGGTAAAGGATTGGTAATACCTCGAACTACGTAGGCTTTGATCCCTTACTAGGGTACGTAGGCCCTAGGCGACATTCCTAGGTCAAGCCCAGTCAGATTAAAAATCCGGCATGCTAGGCCAACAGATCCAATCAACCTCGGTATCGCACCTCGGGCAGGAAGTACCAGGGCATGATACATCTCGGCAGTTCAAACACTGGAGCTACCGAGTCGGGGGCAATTCGATCAGAATACAAATAAAGCAAAATTCATCAAAACACAGGCAAAAGCAAATCAAGCTGGAACAGCTCGGATACGAAAAATCTTGACTTCGAAGTCAGGCAAACCGCCTTGACATTACCCCAGATCTTGGAGACCTTACCTCAGATCTTTGAAGTAGACAACTTCGATAGCCGGGGTCAATACCTGGATTCGAATGCAGGCGAACCATCTCGGTCGCTCGGGATATGTGAGATAAGACCTCGATCCTCAAAGTAAGCCGCCTTGATGACCCGGGATCAACACAAGAAAGTTCTGCAGCATAAAAACCCCAACTACTATACAGTTGTCAATTGGATAAGAAGAACTAATGAAACCCCATGAGGGCTCACCATCGACCGAGACCGAGGCAAGGAAAAACAAAGAATGAGAGAGAGAGACAAATTTATCCCTCCTTGGGAAGAAAGTATCGCCTAAACGGGCAAATCGGCAGCGGAATACGAAGGAATCCGAATTCATCAAGATGATGGCAATCACAGCGGGAACCCCGGCCTTGAAACCAAGCAAGTTCCCCGAGAGTACCTCAAATCTTCGAGACGCTACCTCGGGTCTTTGAGGCAAGACCTCGGATCTTCGAGATACTACCTCGGATCTTTGAGCATCGACTACTACCTCGGATCTTTGAGACATTATCTCGGATCTGGGAGTAAAAGACTTCGGTCGCCAGGGCCAGAATAGCCCAACCCGACAATGCGCGGTAGACATACGAGATGGCAAGGTTCACAAAAACCTACCCCGGATAACCTGCTTGGGAACAATATACATCCGTGCTCGAAATCTCAAACTATCGGGCTGGGGGGCATCTGTTACGGACCGGAATAGGGCCCAATACCTGGGTGGCCCAACAGGCAATATATCACATATTGGGATCTACCTATAATAAGGGGAAATCCTATCTCAGCTATAATCAAGGGAGATCTATCTTATTTAAAGATAGATTCGACTGTTATGATACTAGGGCGTGGATTACGCCCACACTATCCCACCCGAGGCACACCCTATAAATACGAGAGGTTAACCCTAAGGTGCACACACACACTCCTACGGAGCATACACACCACCCCTTTGGCTAAACGCCAACGTGTAGCCAAAGTGTGTCCTCGAACTACGTGGACTTTGATCCTCTACGGTACGTAGGCCCTAGGCATCGCGCCTAGGTCAAGTCCGCTCCATATAAGCAAACAATCAAAAGCGCTTGTCCATCGGGGCTAGTGTTGCAGTTCCACACCGGAATACATATATATAAGCAGCAAAGTCTTTCTTCTCTTTCATTTTCTCAAATCACACACACACATAGACGGAATGAAGTGAGTATAATGCTGCACTTTGATTTTAAAACAGGAATAAAATTTTTATATTTTACGCACATGCAGCACATCGGTATATCTATCTATATGGTTTGCATATCTCATGCATAATATATATTTAGAGTATCTAGATTTTGCTTTGATAATTAGAGGGCAAAGACTAAAAGAAGTAAAACAAAATAAAGGGGCTGATATGTCAGAAATTCCAGCAAAACTTATATGTTCATAACGTGACTGCAAGATTTCCCTGTGCAAATATATATCTATATACCTATCAGCAAAACCTTCCTATATCCTTCCCAAGTGTAGCATTTCAGTCTAGATATAAGCAAAGTTTTAGTTTTTCTTTTATATATATACAACAAATCTTCTTTCCTTTCCATCCGCAGTAACATATATCTTTACACACATGACAGCAACTTTTCAGGTTTTTGGCTGAATTTTGGAAAATTATTTCTCTCATTCTACATGTCTGTTTTTGTTTTTCTTTGGCTTGTTTTAAACATTATTGAGGCTACTATCTACTGTAAAAATTTCTGGCAAAAACTCAAACGTTTTCCATAGAAACAGATCAGCACAAGATGCTCTGTTTGTGAGTCCGAAAATAGGGCAGAATCACGTTTTCATTCCAACTTCCACTTGCAGCTGATTAAAACCATGAAAATAGGAAGGACAAGGCTTAAGGAACTCACCTAGGTTGATTCCTCAAGCTTGCACAATGAGCTCCTTTGTTTTCCCCGCCTTGTTTCTCGTTACAACTCTCGTCTCTTCCTTTCTATGTTTTTATTTTATCTGTTTTCTTTTTCTATTCTTTGGGGATGCCGCTGCTTATAATGAGCAAATGGGGAAGTGCACTGGGCTCAAGAGGTATGGGTGTTGCAGGTCCTCCTGATCTTGCGTGAACAGTCGCTGCTAGCCGAAAGTGATATGCAGTGTCAGGGAGTTATGGCGCTAATGTATTTCCTGCTGTGTTTCGTGTTACGGCTTCTGCCTTTTTTTTTTTTTTTAATATGTAATGCATTTCCAAATCTGATGCTTGTTGGGCCAAGAGATTAAATGAATTGGCTTGGGCTTGTTTTGTTTTGCTGCTTTCACGTGTTGGGCTGATGAAATGTGATATGTGTTTTAATGGTTAATTAAAATAGTGAATGTGTACCAAATGTGAGTTGGCATAGATGGTAAGAGATCCAGGATTAGGCCCTTGGGTGGTGGGTTCGATCCTCTCGTCATTTGGGACTCCTTTGGTAAGCGATCTCGTAAGTCCGTAAATCTTTCATGAAACGGGCCGCGTCTGCACTGCGCAGTGGGGGCCCGATGTCGAACCCCTCCAAAACCTTTTTATATCAAAAAAAAAAAAAAATAGTGAATGTGTTCATATCAACAACAAAAAATAGTGAATGTGTGTGTGTGAACGGGGCTACGGGAAAGAGGAGAAAGAGATTGAAAAATCTGATTTAATGAGTGTCTTCAGGCACAATTGAGCCAAAAAAAAAAATTGATATTTAGATACTATTGGGCCGTGGCCCAAACACGCACAAAGCAGAGCCAAGTCTTCAACTATAAATTCTATTTATTGCATTTCACATGAGTTGCAATATTGGCCCATAAAATTACGTATGATTAAGTTTTGAAAACTTGGGCATAATTTATTCCTTTTTTTTTTAATTATTCTTTTCCCAAAATAAATTAAGGGAAAAATAAGCCTAAATCTCAAATAAATTATTCTCATAATTATTTTAGGCCAAATTCCATAAATCAATCCATATAATATTTCAAATTTCAAATCCCAAAATTTAGGATATTACAGGAGGGTTGAGCGCCCAAATCAAGACCATCCAAATTTAATTTGGATAGTCCAGATTCAATATTTTTGCTTTTATTTTTTAAGAAATTATGTTAATATCTACGTAATTTAAAATAAAGCTAATAACTTAACTGTCAGTATTTCATAAAATGTTTTTTTGTCTAAAAATCACTAATTGACTATGGCAATTCTTTCTCAGCTATGTAATAATTGTTGTATTCGTTTTCATTCAGACGTTAATTATGTTTTATTTATGATGATGTGCTTGCTGAATTTACCCTGACTAAAAGTTATATTGACTTTTAGCCACACAAAAAAATATTGACTCGACGCCACTTGGCAATGCAACGAAAACCCAATATATTAAAAGGTAAAACCATCGGCAGGTTAGGGTTTAATGTGGTATATATTTTATATTTAATTAAATTTTAAGTATTGTAATACTTCAATTAGATTAAATGAGATATTCTGTTAAGATTTTGGAAAATTAAATAATTAAAATATTTCCCTTTTGGGAGAATTAACTCTAGGTTATGGGAGCCTTTAATTTTGTTGTTGAGCCTTGAGATTCTCATTCATAGAATTAATTTTCAAGCAATAGAGTACAACAAACACACCCGAGTTGTCTCACGTTTGGAAGCCTTTATCAACTTCCTAATTAACCAAGTATTGTAGTAGGCATGCAATTAAAATACTTGTTTTTGGATTTTTGGGATAAATTGGAAGGTCCAGATGAGATGAGCGCATAGTTACCAAAACTTTTCTGTTCGATCACTAGGTTTAGGGTTAACTCAGTCACTTGTAATAAATTAATTTAATAATATATTATGGCTGGGTTGTTAAACAATGGCATGCAAATTGAGTGAATGTGGCAGTAAAAAACAATGTTTTTAGTAAATTAATTATTACCACCCCACCTCTCCCTCTATAATCAAATGCTTTGGTTCGAGGAGGGGAAGGATTCTATTTTTTATTCAAGAGAGGAAGGAAGAGGTGGTACTAATTTATTGAACATTCCACCGTTACTTATTAGTTTATTTTTTTTATGTATACATTATATAAATTAATTTACAACTTAATTTAAATTGAGTAATTTATTTAAATTCATTTTCATTCCAGCATATTGTTAGTATGTGTATAAAAAGTTGAAATCATGTTATTCTTAATTTCTAATTTATATAATAATATATTATAAAAATTGAACATCACAAAAATCATAAGGGCAAAATGATTAATATTTTTTATTTTTAATCAATTTTCCCTCCATGTCCAAGACAAGTGAGGATTTTAAATTTTTCTTTTTCCTCATGGGTATTAACGGAACATCACAAAAACCATGAAGGCAAAAGAGTCAAGATTTTATTTATTTATTATTATTATTATTAATTTTCTCTGTGTTTGAAATGGATGATGAGGAGTTTATTTTTTATTTTTTCATATTAATAAAATATCACAAGGTTATATGAGTAAAATAGTCAAGAATTTGGGCTCCCATTCAAAATCCTCATTTTTTAGGGGACCAAAAATGGGATTAGGTGAAGAGAGGGGAGTCCCCTCCCAACCAAACACACCCCAAAGGGTTTGCTGACTTTAACAAAAAAATTTGTGCCTGGGGCCTGGGCTTCTTGGGCATGTATGCCAGGCCTTTTGTAAGCTCAAGTCTCAATAGGTCTGACATAACCTGAAAGCCATTCAAAATGCCTACTTAGAATGTAGGCCTCTCAATAGACTTGAAAGCTTATGAGTTGAAGGTCATATATAACTATTTCAAATCTATTTAAAAGCGTACATTATATTTTAAATAAATACAATTTAAATTTACAATAAAATAGCAAAATTATTCAAGACAATGACAAGCTTGCTATAATACAAATAAGATATATTTTGCTTATAATACTCCCTATGGCCATTAATATAACACATACTTGTGGAGTTGATCTTGATCTTAAATACAATACTTATTTTTCATGTTTATCAATTTTTTTCCTAATTTATCCCATATTCATGCTCCCTCAACAATAATCAAGTAGGAGAAGAGTTGAGAGAATTAAGGAAAATGATAAAGATGTTATAGAAAAATCTTGTTAAATTAACTGAACAAAGAGATAAATGTGTGTTATATTATTTAAGGATTAGAGGAAGTAATAATTTAAATTAAGAAAAAGATAAATAAGTTAGGCATGTTATTGTTGTCAGAATCACAAGTCAACTCGGTTGACTAGGCAAGTTTAAGTTTCTAGCTGGGCATCACATGTCAACTCGGAATAAACCTCGTTTCCCTCCAAACACGGCTAAAATCTTAAGTCACTCACTCGTACTCGATAGAAGCGGATGAACTCGATTGAGTGTATGTGAGTTTGAAATTGATCTCATATCTGATAAAAAGCTGCCCAACGCTTCTTTGAATTCATGGAGCACCATAGGGTGGGGACCACATGAGCCATTCTACAAGATACATTGCTTACGAACACATATATACATGTGATGGTATATTTCTATAGCAGGTATTAGATTTTAGGGAAAATGACGGTCAGGTCTCAAAGATCATAAAAAATTATAAAAAAGTCCCAACAGAACTTCATATATCAAAAAAGTTTCTAAGGACTTTTTATATATTATTTGTATTGACAACAGGAAGTGCTATATTTACAACAAAATTTAAAAACCTGACCATTCACAATAGAAAAAAAAAACTATATTCACAACAATAAGTGACATATTCACAACAAAATTTAAACACATGGATATTGTGTCAAACTCAAGTCCTAAGCGTCTGGAGGTCATTTCAACGGAAAAATCTAGATTCACGATAGGAAGTGTTATATTCACAACAAAATTTTAAAGCCTAGCCATTCACGTGAAAAAATCATATTCACAATGGGAAGTGTTATATTTACACAAAATTTAAAAACTTGGATTTTGTTTCAATACAAATAATAGAGACTTTTTTTATATGTGAATTTCTGTTGGGACTTTTTTGTAATTTTTTATGGTCCTTGGGACCTGGCTGTCATTTTCCCTAGATTTTATATGCAAAAATAAGACTGTTTCATCTTGAAATTCATCTGTAGCTAATTTACGTGTTAAGAAAATTTAACAAATATAAAGTCTAAAAATATCAGATTATGTTTTATCAAAATTATACTACGAGTGAATATATTTATATTTGAAGCATATGAAATTTTCATCGGCCATGGAGTTTATAATGGTAAACGTAAAGAATTTGAAGATTATAGAGGTGATGATACTCTAACATTTCTTGATTTTTATTAAATTTATAATTTTTCTTGTTTTGATTATATTTAGTGATTTCATACATAAATTTTATCAAAAAATTTATAATAAGTATTATAAATTATGAATATTGATGAATTTAATATCAATGATTTAGATTTGAACTATATTTAAACAAATTTATTGACAATTTTTTATTGTAATTATAAATTTTTAAGATATATTTGTTGATAAAGGTAAATACTTGCCAATTTACGATCCGAGTTTACTTTGCTATCATGAGTTTGCTTTTGACAACTTTGAGGCCTGTAGGCCTTGCGTATTTATTTAAATAAGCCTAAACCTAACATATGTACTACCCCTCTGGTCGTTATTATAAGGCACCAACTAACAAGTGTAGTTGGTTTTTTTTATAAGACACTTGTTTGTTCCCAAGGAGCTTTTTTTTTTTTCCATACATGCCCCTAATTAATAAGGGTAGTGGGTGAGAGTAATAATTAATATAATATTAGAGTTTAGTGAAATTAATAGGAGTAATATTGGAAGTTACTTAAATTGTAGGACAACTTTATTGACTTTAACTATTTTTATTAGCTTAATGGTGGGTTAACTGGATAACGTTGTGAAAGGCGGTTATGTTATAGCATTGCGGAAGCTGTGCAACATAATTGCTATAGTAATGCGTTAAGGCAACTGGGGGATAATGCACTTGGGATGAAATCTTATGCTCAGCCTATCTTTTACTGATATCTTCTTACGACTACGATCCTTTTGTTATTTTCTGTCTTATTAATTATAATCATAAAAATCCCAACTCAATCATATTTATTTTACCTTCTTTACACAACTATTTGCGTGAGTCTGTGTCATCATCGGTATCTCAGTCTCTGTAGGACAATACTCTACTTACTCTCTTTTACTTGTTCGACTGGTTCACTTGCCAATAAGGAAATTGACCAGCAATATTCCCATCAATTATTATCACAACAATGCGCATATCATGCCCTCACCAAGCCTCAATACATAACAGGTGTTATCTTATAATTGTTATAATAGGTCAGAAATAAATCACGGTTAAAGAACCGTAATTTATCTGTGCGGAGCAAATATAGCATCCACATATATGAAGGTTCAAAACCGTGAAGTATGATGATTAATAACTGTCATGTATCGTGATTCTGTAGTAGTGATAAAACCCGATTGATTTTTTTTTTGGAGAGATTAAGGAAAATAAATAAATTACTTTAAAGTATTTATATTTATCATTTTTCTTCCATAAGATTGTATTAAAAATAACCATATATCATACCTATATGCCCTCATTTAAAGCAACATATTTATAATTCAGTCATCTACACAACTTTATTTCTCCAAAAACGTCATATGATTACCTCTTACACCTTTCCAACCTTAAAAGCTCAAACTTATCAAGCTTACAGATCATAGTCTCTATAATCATTCTATCCTCAAGAATACGTTTTAAACAGCTCTTCAATCAAAATTTTTGAAAATTTCCTAACTTAAGAATCCATGCTAGAGCCATTACACATACCATCATAACGTAAAACATTTACTTAGCAATTCAAAGCGTAAAAAAATAGACTAATTGCACACTTTCATCCCTAAATTGTCACATTAATAGGCCTTCAACATCTTGCCTTTACACAACTCTTATAACATACCTTTAGTTAACACGCACATAAACTCTAACCTTCAACCAAAAGGTTTTCATATTTTGAAGATGAAAGATAGAATATCATCAGGGGGTGAATTGGGTGATTTAAAAACTTTTTCGATTACCCTTGAATTTAGTACAAAGAACAGAGCTTAACAGAGAGTGAGAGAGAAGGATTGACACGAGAGATTTATACTAGTTCTGTCTTAACTCTTGACCTACGTCCAGTCCCCAGACTCTATGGGATTTTCACTATCTCTTCAAAAGATTACACACTCTGTACTCGAAAGTAATTCTCTCACTAGGATTCACTTTTATAAGTTGTAATCAATAACCTAATCTCAAAGAAGTCTCACTACCTTGAGATTCTTACAAAGATATTTGATCAGAAATATAACACTCTAAAAGGGCAAATAGATCAACACTGAAGATTATAAATATCCGAAGATATTACACAATGAATGAAATGGTAATTGAATAGTTCGTTTGTGCGTTTGTGTTTCCAGTGGTTGGAACGAAAGGAATGCTTTAGCTTATATTTGGTGAGGGAATTAAATGATCATTAGAAGCCTTCAGTGCACCGTTGAGAGTATTCAATGTATTCATTGAAAAACTCAAACTTTACTCTATCAAATCAACATGCATATGACCCTATGTTTTGGGGACTAGAAACTAAGATGGAAGAAAGGACATGCAACCTCAAACTATGGCATAAAACTCCATAAATTTGACACCTCTCAACCCTAAATTGCATGCATGGTTTTGGTGGCCCAATCTAGAGCCAAAGAACCTAAAAAGACCTCAAATTTGTCATGCAACGGCACACTTTGTAAGAACATGGTGACATAAGCCTTCATTAAAAGTCTCTCCAATTCCAGCAAGCTTTGAACCTCATAAATCACACTAATATACCAAAATGAAGTTAGGAATGGGATTAGAAGACTCACCTAAGCCCAAAAATCTGGTTGCATGTGAGTTTTCGGCCTTCTTCTTCTTTCCTATGGCGACACTTTCTCTCTCTCTCTCTCTCTCTCACAGTGGTTCTACGTTTTTCTCTGTCTCTCGATCTCTTCTGTGCTCTCTATTCTCTCTCTTTCTCACTCTTTATATGCTTGGCTGAGAGTGATGTCCAAGCCAGAGGCGGGTATCAGTACTTCATCACATTTACTGATGATTACTCTAGATTTGGACATGTGTACTTGATGCGTCACAAGTATGAAGCTTTTGGAAAATTCCAAGAGTTCAAGGCTGAGGCAGAAAAGCATCTTGGTGTTCAAATTAAGACTCTTCGATCTGATCGAGGGGGTGAATACCTATCTGGAGAGTTCAGGTCTTACATGACCAAAGAGGGGATAGTTTCACAATTATCCTCTCCAAGGACACCCCAGCAGAATGGAGTTGTTGAAAGGAGAAATAGAACCCTTTTAGAAATGACAAGATCTATGCTCAGTTATTCATCTCTTTCTGATTCATTCTGAGGATATGCCTTAGAAACTGCTATGTATCTATTGAACTTAGCTCCATCCAAGTCGGTTTCAAAGACACCAATAGAATTGTGGAAAGGGTGTAAGCCCACCATGAAACATATTCGGATTTGGGGTACTCCGGCACATGTCTTGCAACAAAAACCAGATAAGATGGACTCGCGTACTGAAGTATGCATGTTTATAGGCTATCCTAGAGGAACCAGAGGTTGGTTGTTTTATAGTCCAAAAGAAAAGAAGGTCATAGTGAGCACTCACGCGACTTTCTTAGAGGAGGATTATATGGCAAATTATAAGCCAAGGAGTACGGTTATTCTTGATGAGCTAGTCTCAGATCAAGTTTCACCGCAACCTCCTCAGGCGGTTCCAGCTTTTATTCTGTGATTGTTCAAAGAGGGGAAAATATACCTGAACATACACGGGGAACCGCAGATAGAACCAGAAGTTCATCATGATGATGAAGTTCAGCATAATGATGAACTTATGGAAGAACAAAATCATGAATTGGTTAATCCACTTAATGAGGGTCCTCATCTAGAAATTGTTAACCCACAAAATATGGACCCCCTGTAGATGCACAACATCAAGTGTGACAAAGTCGTAGTGGGAGATTGATTCGTAAACCTGCAAGATTTCTCTTGTTGGGTGAGTCATATCAGGATGTCATCATTGACGAAGATGATGATCCTACAAGCTATGACAAGGCACTAGGAGATGTTGATGCTCAGGAATGACTTGAGGCTATGAATCGTGAAATGGATTCTATGTATTCCAACTCGTTTGGTCTCTTGTAGATGCGCTTTGAAGGGGTAAGACCCATTGGGTGTAAGTGGATTTACAAGAGAAAGAGAGGATCGAACGGGAAGGTTGAAACCTTCAAAGCTAGATTGGTGGCGAAAGGGTACTCCCAAATAGAAGGTGTGGATTATGAAGAAACCTTTTCGCCGGTTGCCATGCTTAAGTCCATCCGGATTCTCTTAGGCATTGCAAAGCAAATCTTGATTATGAGATTTGGCAAATGGGTGTCAAAACTGCTTTTCTAAATGGAAATTTGGAAGAGGAAATATATATGCAAAGCAACCAAAAGGGTTTATAGCCAAAGGGTAAGAAGAGATGGTATGCAAGTTGCAAAGGTCCATTTATGGACTTAAGCAAGCGTCCGATCATGGAACATCGATTTGATCAAGCCATTAAGTCTTATGGTTTTGAGAAACATCGATGAGCCGTGTGTGTATAAAAGGATCCAAGGTAATGCAAGTATCTTTTCTCGGTGCTTTATGTGGATGATATACTCCTTATCGGAAATGATACGGAGGTATTGTTAGGCATAAAGACTTGGGCCGAGCAAGCATTTTGATATGAAGGACACGGGGGAAGCCAATTATATTCTTGGTATTAAACTCTTACGAGACCAGGAAGAATAGGGTTTTGGCATTATCCCGGGCTAAATACATCGACAAAATACTTGCCAGGTTTATCATGGAGAATTCCAAGAGGGGAATTATACCCTTCAGGCATGAGATTCATCTCTCTAAGGAGCAATCTCCTAAAACTCCTGAGCAAAGAGAACGCATGAGTAGGATACCTTATGCTTCAGCAGTAGGTAGTCTCATGTATGCTATGCTATGTACCAGACCAGATATCTGCTATGCAGTGGGAGTAGTAAGCCGGTACCAATCTAATCCGGAGAGGAACACTGGGTAGCGGTCAAACATATACTCAAGTACCTACGGAGAACGAGAGATTATATGTTGGTCTATTCTAGTGGGAGTCTTGAAACCATTGGTTATACGGACTCGAGATTTCCAAGGAGATATTGACTCAAGTAAGTCCACCTCGAGATATGTGTACACCCTTAATGGCGGTGCCATTTGTTGGAGAAGTGTAAAACAATCATGTGTGGCTGACTCTGCCACAGAGGCTAAGTATGTAGCGTTTCACGAGGCCGCAAAGGAAGCCGCATGGTTAAAGAAGTTCCTAACGGACCTTCAGGTGATACCAGGTGTTAATTGTCCTATCACACTTTACTGTGACAACAGTGGGGCAGTAGCACAGTCCAAGGAACCAAGGTATCACAAGAGACAAAAACACATACAGAGGAAGTACCATTTGATCCGAGACATAATTGAAAAAGGAGATACATTGGTAGCAAAGATAGCATCAGGCGAGAACCTTGCTAACCCTTTTACTAAGAGTTTGCCTAAACGTGTGTTCGAGAGGCATGTTACATCTATGGGTCTTAGGAGGATTCCAGATTTGCTATAGCTTTAGGTAGTTGTTACTTCACTTTGTTATTTTGTGCTTTTTGAGCAACACATTATGACATTGCAAATTTTTTTTCTGAATATTATAAATGAGGTGTTATTCATTTATTTCGCACACTATTTACAAACTCGAAGGTCCGGATCAATTGTGGAGTATATGATCATATGGATACGTTCATAGAGGACATGGTCATAGGTTCTCACAATTGATGAAAAGGTTCATAGCTATTAAATTAAGTTGGACACTTTATTTAGGCTACAATATTTTATGAAATGGTTTTGTCCGAATCATTATAAAATATTGGTGTGAGTTAATACTTACATTGAATGGATCAAGGAGAGATTTGATTAAGGTTGTTCTTTTTTGTCATAATGAATCAAATCTCCGAGATAACTATAGTCATGTAGTTGCTCTTAATCTTGAGTTTATTTTAAATAGGTAGTCGAATAGTTTTCACTCTTTGATTTACCAACGGGTGAGGTTTGGTCTATATGACGACCAATAACTTGATATTTTGGGATTGAGACTATTTGGTTATCGGTGTTTATGAGATAAACAACATGAAATTTATAGGAAATGTCTCATTGATATGTTTCGGTACTTGGATATTGAAGACACTGGCCAGTGCATGTAATCCATTAGAGAAACCATCACAGTCAAGGGAATAAATAATTGATTGGATTACATAAAACTGGTCAATCAAATTATAAACATTCTATAAAGGGGTAATGCATATTCGTGTTATAAGTGTCATTATTCTTGGAGTTCACGTTCGGGCTTTTAATGGAGTAGCACCGAACTAGATAATCTTCTCTAAATTATCATGAGCCTTGATAAATGACAAATGGTAGATCCCCAGGCTAGCTCGAGACAAGGGATGAGGTATATTATAAGATGATGATGGCTTATGGGCTACATGGTCTTGGGTTTACGAACTCAAGTTTGTATCTTAAAGAGCAAGTGGGAGATTGTTGGGTTAATGTGCTCTTTAGTCACTTAAGCCCAATAAGGCTTAAGTGAGACTACGCCCAAGAACCCTAAGGCCCATGTGGTTTAGGGTTAGGTCTTGGGTGTAGTAGTATATAAACCTATTTTCACCTTCTTGTGACGGCCAAGACAAACAGGAAGCTTTCATCAGAAATAAACCCTAGAGGCAGATGTTCATCATCTGAACGGTTGCCCACACAACCATCCTATCCCCCTCGAGAGATAGTCGGAAGATCGATCATAGAGCGGACTACGACATTTGTTTCGTGGAGAGGCTTTCGAGATCATTTGCATCTTTCCAGGTAATCAAAACGATAAAGGTTTTAACTTTTCCTACATCGTATCGGTACGATTCGCTTCCGCGTTTCTGGTGAGTTTCCTAAAATAAGAAGAGGAATGCGAGGGCCCACTCCAAAATAATCCATTTGAGCCCCTTTAACTCCATTCAAGGCTTTTGTTTGCAACTTGGTCCTTTGCTTATTTAGTTGCAAAAATTGGATAGGTGTTAGAAATTAATTCTTAATTCCATATAAAAAAATTTCTTCCTCAATTAGCTTCTGTAGGCCATAAAATATTGACTATGAAATTTCTAGGCCACACTTTATCCTCTGCTATTTTTCCTTAAATTTATGGGAAAAATAGGTGTAATGGCCCCTAAAAATAACGGGAAAATTATTTAATTCTTAATTAGTATTTTAATTATTTGTTATAAATTTTTAATGAAAGTGGATAGATGTTCTAATGGAACCTTGTTAATTTCCTCATATTGAGTTTTGGGTTTGAAACCTGTGTTAAGGAGTGTTTTATTTCTTTTAGTATCATGAAATTCTCAAAATGCCCTTTTGTTTAAAAGAAAACCAACAAATTTTCCCCTATTCCCAATCCTTCTTTGACCAATCAATATATCAATATATATATATATATATATAATCTCATCCCAAAAGCTACTCTCTCTATGGCTTATCATTGGCTCTCCTCACAAATCATTGTGGCTAAGCTGATCTGCTCCCTCTGGCTTCACGTCGACTTCTTCACGCGCAAGTCCTGACTTCTTTACTGGACAACTTTATATCACTCTTCCTCTCTCTCTCTCTCAAGCTGACTTCTTCTTTTTCTCTCTCACTCTTCCTTCTCTCACCAAACGATGCAAAGTCTGGTAGCGTAGCCTAAGGGCCCGTTTGGTGTGGAGAACATTTAAGGAAGGAAAGGAACTTAAAGAAGGGAAAGGAAGATTAAGAGGGAACTTTAAAAAGTTGAGCTGTTTGGTAGACATGGGAATTTAAGTAAGTTGAGGGAAGATAAACTGTTTGGTAAGAAGAATTGAGTGTTGGTTAAGTGGGAAGATTAGGTAAAATTCCCACAATGCCCTCCCAAAAAGCAGAAAACATACATTTTTTGGTTTTGTTTTGTTTTGTTTTGTGAATTGTACAGAAACAAAGGCAAACCAAATCGCGTCTTGGTGGAGAAAGAAAATTGTTGGAGACCTTAAAGGGATCTGGACCATAAAACAGACATAAGATATGTGAAAATAGCCCACAAATAACTTACAAAACTAGTTACACACTAAAGTTCAAACCAAACAGTCAAGTTCGAACTCACAACACAAAATGTCAACCAGTACAGTAAAATTTGTTGGTTATGATTAGTTTTGATGATGTCTTATATACATGTCATTCTTAAGAGCAAAAGGTTTGCATACTACATTTATCTTATACTTTGACTAATTCTTATATTTAATGTAGATGTGAAGTTTAATATAATGAAGAATGATCAAGAATGGAGTTTGAAGAAATAATAAAATGTTAAATATTATGAGAATATCAATATTCAAGTTTCCATGATCAAATAGAAGTTGGAACGGCTCAATTCGGAGTTAAAATAAGCAAGTTCAAGCTTCCGGATGAATACTAGTTTGTTAGAGGGCATTAATGTAATTTCAGCATTTTTTTCTCTTATGAACAGTGCCTTGCTTGAGCATAAAAAGAGTCCTTGCTCGAGCATAAATCGAAAAAAATTCCTTGCTCGAGCAAGAAGCAAATGGAATGCTCGAGCAACAACGTTTTCAACTACTCTGTTCAGCTCTGTTTCATGCGACCTCTGGTAATTCGACGATATCTCTCCAACCAAGAATCAGATTGATGTGAAACCAGTGGCATATGAAACTAGACTCCCAATGCGTAATTGTTATATAAAATTCAAGTCCAAAGGAGTTGATATGAGAGAGCTATGATTTTTTCAAGTTGGCACAAAAATCATTATCACAGTCCAGACCAAGGTTCGGTAATTTGAGTATATCACACAAATGACAAATCCGATTGAGCGGAAATTGGTGGAATGTGAAACTAGACTCACATACCTTTCCAAAAACATCAAAATCATGAAAAAAAGATCAATTAAAGGAGATATGATGTTTTGAAGTTGATGGTTAGTTCATGATGTTGCAGAAAATGCTGATCAAGAACAACGTTAATTCATTGATGATAATGAACGAACTACAATGAGTTTAGGGCTGATTCTTCTTGCATTGCAAAGAAGACTTAAAGATATTTTTGAGCATGGGTGATTTTCCAAATTTAGAGCTATATTGAAGACGTTACGCTCTCTGAAAATTGACTCTCATACTGCTTTTGCTATTACGTTTTTGAAAAGTCAATGGAGTTGATATTTGCACAAGATCATGGTAGGCAACAGCCTGACACTCAAAGGTAGCCTACTCGAGGAAAGTGATTGGGATGCCCGAGTGATAAATCTCAATTTTCATATATTTTATCCCGCCTTAATCATTTATTTTGGGGATTATTTTAGGCTAATTTGGATATATTAGATAATATTTGGATGATTAGCCAATTTTAGGAAATAATATAAATCAGAATTAATTATAAGATTTTGGGCCTAAATATTGATATTCTGATTAATATCTTGTGATTAAATAATATTTCTTAAGATATGATAGATTACGATTTTATCATATTAGAGATCCTATGGTGTAGAATTTTTCAGGGAAGCTAAAAAGGAATCCAATGGTGAAATTTTATTGGGCTTCTTAAATTTTGATGGGCTCATGTTGTTATCCAAAAATCTATCTCTTTCTCCCTATTAATTAACCTAGCCGCCAAGGGAAGATTTACGCTCTCTTGGAGAGCCGCCAACCACGACACCCGATTCACACAAAAACGCTGAGACGATTTCACGCATACGAAGACGCTGAGGAGAGCGCAACACGCACGGGGATTCATTAATTCAAGCACTCATTCATCCCCCGAGTACGCGGGCCCACCTCTACAAATCATCACTTCAACTCATCTCATTCATATCTCTCCAGTGGGTGTCGTGCGAATTGGATTGATCCATTACTCAAGATTTTCTTCATGGCCGTGACTTATCTAACGCCTGGAGGAGGAATGATTTCCATGATAGCTTGAGATCTTTAAGAGGCAACTGGGGAGGAGCATGGGGGAAGCTAAAGCCTAGGGGCTTACACTTGAAGACCACAAGGGAGTGTTGTTCTTTTTATCTTTTTAAATTCGAGACTTGAGATAATTTAGTTTTAAATGATTTCAAGTTATTTAATTGAGAACAATCTAGTTTTAGATTGTAAACATACTTCTATTGGATTGGATTGATAAATTGAAGTTTTTATGTTTAAGACAAGATTTTTGTTTACAACCTTTATATTGTCAATTGATTTAATAATTGAGTTTTCATTATTAATTTAATTATCAATTGGGTTTATCAATTTAATTGTTTAATTAGGTTGATAAATTGTTTAGTTGTTTAATTAGATAATTGTGAACAAGATTCCAAAATTTTTTTCAAAATTAACTCGGGTTTGGTTTTTAATGAGTTTAATTAGCCACCGCTTATTTCGCTATGAGTTTTCTAGTGGAATAAATGTTATTGAACTTGAGGGTTTCCCATGTTTCAATTAGGTAATTAAATTAATTAATTCCAATTCTCCATTCACTTCTTTGGTCTATTTAATTGATTTAGGCTAAGAAAGTTTACTCCATGTGAATCCTAAGTTGTCCCCTTTATCATCATAACTGAATTAAATCTTTGTTATTTGATTTGCTTTTAATCAATTTTCTTCTTAGGAATTTAATCATTCTCTCATAATCAAACCCCCCAAATTTGCATTCTCATATAGATTAGTTTCATCCTCATCTAGGTTTTAGAATCAATTGCATCTTGCACTTAGTTAGTTTAGTTTTATTTTATTGCATTTTTCATCACCTAAAATCAACTTAAAGAAAACCCACAGCTTGCTCCTTGGGAGAATGACCTAGGTTGACCCTAAACTGCATAATAAGTTAGGACCTAGTTTAATTGATTGCTTTAGCGACGAAAGTAAGATCATCACCGAGCATCAACGAGTTCAAAGAGCGAAGATTTGCAATTTGGAAAGTCATGCTCGAGCAGCAAGTTTGGCTTACCCGAGCATCATCGAGCTAAACATGGAATATAAGAGATGCAGCCTACTCGGGCATCTTCCACTGAAGAGTCATACTCGAGCAAAACTGGAAAGAATGCTTTAGTACCATGCTCGAGCAGGCATGAAAAAGTTGCTCGAGCAAAGTCGAACAACCTGTCTCCTCGTCTCAAAATGAACCTTGCCCGAGCAAAGATAGGAAGCATGCTCGCGGACCATTCTCGAGCAAGGATAACTGAGTTGCTCGAGCAGAGTCGACCAACCTATTCTCTGGTTTATGTTTGAAGGTTGCCCAAGCAAACTCTGGTAGCTTGCTCGAGCATCATCGAAAAAATCTCTTTTCAAAGTCTTTCTAAAAGACTTACCCGAGCATATACCTGAGTCTTGCCCGAGCAGCTTGGCTATTCCTTAAGTTCTCGCCTTTGTCTATGCCTTGCCCGAGCAATAATGTTGGCTTGCTCGAGCAACGACGAGTAGAAGTCGTCTTCCTTGACTGATAAGAAGCTTGCTCGAGCATTAAAATTTTCATGCTCGAGCAAGCGAAGTAACTCTGCTCGAGCATCAGCGACCAAGATCATTTATAACCAAGTCATGAGAAGCTTGCCCGAGCAAGCATGGATTGTTGCTCGAGCAAGGTTCCTCTGTTCTTTAAATCTTCGTTTGCATAATTTACACAATCACTATGATAATTTTATTACCTCTGAAGCATTACTCATTACTAATCCTAAATGCTTTTAACCAGTTTGTTAATGAGTTACAGGTTGTTTAAGCAAGTGTTAAACATCAAATTAACAGAAAGCAAAGTGTGTCAGAAGTGCATTAAATACGTTTTCCAAAACTGGTGATAATCTCGATTACCAATACCCTGATCAATGTAAAGCAACTACTGACATTCCAACTACGCACTTAATGCTATCTCACAACGGGAAGAATTAAAAGGAGTGAAGTGAATGTCAGAACTGAAGGCACAGAAGTTTAAACACCTTCAACGGACATATTCAAACGGACAGATTCAAAATCCTTCAACGGTCCTCAATCTTCAAATAGTATAAATACCCGAAGGTTTGAATTTCTCAAGAGAGACAGACGGATACACAGAAAAAGCATTCAAAGTGATCAATCTATATTATGTATATATCTTCAGATATTATGGAGCTTCAGTGTTTATTATTCATCTACGCTGTGAGAGAGATTTATCATTAGCTTTACTATTCGTTCAAATCTCAAGATAGAGGTATCTTAAGTGTGGGTGTACACTTACAACTTGTAAGGGGGAGTGAGTCCAAGAGTGAGAGGATCAACCTTCGTTTACAGAGTGTGTAATTGTGTCTATAGTTATTTTGGTTACAACTTGTAAAGAGGAGTAAGTCCAGTGAGAGGATTACTCAGAGAGTTACAAAGTGTGTAATCAAAGTTTGAGATAGTGAAATCCTAGAGTGTTTCTGGGGACTGGACGTAGGTCAAGGATTGGACCGAACCGGTATAATCTCTTGTGTTCATTGCTCTTCTCTCTGTCTATGTTTTAAGTGTTCTTGAGCAATAAGCGAAAGAAATTTATAATCACCTATTCACCCCCCTCTATGTGATATTCCATCTTCAAAATTAAGGAGGTAAGTGAAAAATAAACATGTACACAATCTCTCAAATTTCTGCAAGAACCTTGCTCCATGAGTCTCCCTTGTTGCAGAGTCTCAAAGTGCCGACAACAAGTTACATTGAAAAGCCATCTACCACCACACCCACCCACATATATTGAGCCGAGGAGCAAAAGTAAACGAAAAATGCTCTTGAATCACACACAGCAGTGAAATAGGGGAAGGAAAACGCAGCTCCACATACCCACAACATCTAGCAGAAATGATGAAGAAGAAAGACAAAACTAGCTAAAACGCAAGCCACAATCATGCACACATATGCGACTAGAAGGAAGAGGAAACACAAAGAGCTGCTCGATCCCTCATGCCTACAAGGCATCGTCGATTGTGGTGGCCGAAGGAAGAAAAGAAGAATGGTGACGCTGAATTTGGGAAAGAAGGCGAGAAGCATGTGGTTTATAATTTCAAGAGGGGCTTTTTTGTCCCACAGTTCAGTTTCCTGGGAACGTTTTCAAGATCCCGCCATTTTTTAAGGGATCTCAATTTTCAACGTTCGTTGGAAGATTGGGCGAGGCTGGAACTCAGTCTCACTGGAACCTATGACGCCAAATGGTTTTGAGGGTGGGAACTATGTTATGTTCCCTGGAATTGGCATGAGTTCCGTAACCAAACGGGTCTTAAGTATAACAGGTTTGAGAATGATGCTATAAGTCTAACAGCATGAACAAAGGCTGCTAGCATGAAAAAATTTCTTTAACTGTGCTCTCAAATATTTTTTTAGAATTTTCTAATATAAAATATAAAAATAGTTTAATTCATCAGAATATGATGGATCCATTTGAATTGTTTATAAATTATCCATGGGGTTTGCCAAAAGAGTGTAGGTCTGAGCCTTATTTAGCTAAGCCTTTATGAACTTTTCGTCAATATAATATTCATGAAAGATGGAGATCTCTCACGGGCAAGACTTCGGAAAAAGGATTCTCTCCTCATCCTTATTCTCATTTTTTCTCATTGGCCCATCTGAGCCATTGATTGAGGAGATGAGAGAAAGATTAAAGTGAAATTGTAATTAATTGGATGAATATGATTTTGAGATAATGATAAAGGGATTATGAGATAAACTCAACCCCTCCTACTACTACTGCTGTTTTAATAGTCTTGATGGTGACATTTCCCTGACATCTACTTCTGGCTCTCCTCACAAAACCTGCAAGCTTTCGGCCGAAAGCCCGTAGGAGATTATATTCGTGTGTTTTCACTTATCTGGTTTGCCCTTCCCATTCCTTTTCTTCATCCGGCACTGGAAGTGAGGACGATGAGGAGGCAAAGAAGAGGATGCGACGGTGATGCTTCCACCGTCGTCATTGATCTTCATAAAGCAAGCCATCGACTGGAGATGGAGACCTCCAAAGAAACACAATGCACCAAAATGATCTTTGTAGCATAAGAGGAGGAAGTGGATGAAGGTAAAAACCATTTTTCTTATTCTTCTATTTCTTATCCTCTGGGAAGGTAAATTGAATTTGAAAATTTCTCGGAACCCTTATAATGCTATATCCTCTAAGGTAAATGGTTTTGCTGCTAAACTTGAAGAGGAAGAATCAGACAAGCTTGCGAGTAGGAAGGATAATTGCTTAAAAAAGAAAAAGAAGAATGACTGGAGAAGGGGTGTATTATTCATGATTTTTAAAGGTGTATTATTTCTTTGGTTTCTGGCAAAGAGGTGTATTATTCATTCTGGCTTTCAACCTTAGATTCGGACCTGTTCAGTTTAATGCTTTATCTATTGTTCTAAATCTACCTCTTCTCGAGCAATTTCAATCACAAAAGAAGTTATATTGGGTTACTGAATTCTACAGAATATGTGCTTCCCATTTGCAGATTGAAGAGGTTCAATTGCGTCTTAATCTCGATGTTTCTGTTGCTTCTGACTCTCTTCTGGCACCTGCACCAATGGAATCTTTTTCAGACATGGTAGCTATTTTATAAATCAGACCCATAGGAATTTTATTCAATTTGTAGTCATTATGGCTAATAAGGGAAAAACTATGGACTTATTAATTTACAGTCCTTGCACCAAAGTTTCGTGAAGGATATTGCGTATCATGAATACACAAGGCCAACTTCTATCCAGGCTCAAGCAATGCCTTTCGCTCATAGCGGAAGGGATCTATTGGGTTGTGCTGAAACTGGTAGTAGGAAAACTGCAGCTTTCACCATTCCTATGATAGAGGTCTGAGCTCTTTATACTTGGAGTGTTTATCTAATTCTGTATTGTTTTCCGTAGATATCATGTGGTGGCAATCAAGCAAATAGAAAATTTAATGACCACCATTTTCTTGTGATTTAATTTCATCCCTGTTTTATTTTGTAGCATTGCTTGGCTTAACCTCCAATTTGGCGTGGTGATGGTCCTTTAGCATTGGTTTTGGCTCCTACTAGAGAGCTTGCTCAACAAATAGAGAAAGAGGTGACACTTCTATTCAAACGCCATATGTTTGAATTTGTAACTGTTCTTTGTTGCTTTTTTACTCTACCTTGATGCATACATGGCTCCTTAGACACATTTTTACTCTGCTTAAGTTTTTGGATAAGGGTGATTGTTTTGCATTCGAGGCTCATGTGTTGTATTCTTATATTTTGTTGGTGCCTTTTTTTTTTTTTTAGCACAAAAAATTTTGTTGGTGCTTTTGATCAGTCTTCATTTTTGCTTGTATCATATCCTTTTTTAGCTTAGGATATATTATATTTGTTCGTACAAAATATTTTGAATCTGTCATTCGTTTGTTCTTTTTAATGTACAGTAATGTGACCAAAATATCTGTTGCAAGTTGTATTAGGAGTGAAAGAATTAAAGCTGAAGAATCACCCTCCGGAAAAGAACATGTAAATGAGAAAAAAGTTGTTTGAATCAGATAGGACAGTGCGCTGTTTTTTTGAAAGCAATTAGAAGTGTAAAGCTGAGAATATAAGTTTATATTGGATTTCCTGGGACAGAGATTACATCCTTCGTAACTTTTCTTTGGATAAACATTCAGGTGCTATGTTTATTTACGGGACATGAATGCTTTGAAAAAAAGGACAAGCTGTTATTAGTGATACAACATGCTTTCTCAAGGTCTCTAAGAAAAGGGAACAACAGCTTGAAACTTGGGAAGCAGATCTAGAAAGGAGAGAGCAGGTTAGCATCCCTGTTTTTTGAAGTCAGAGGGATGCTTTTCCTAGAATTCACCTATACAAATAAGGTCTATATCCTTTTTTCAGTCACTCCTTTTTTCCATCTATAAGAACAATAAGGTCTAATGCTACACCACTTTTCTTTTATGTGTATGCTTTGTTTTTATTCTTTGATAGGTAATTTTGTTGGACATGCCCCTTTTCAATTGACTCCATACAAATACTCACATAAATGGAATATTGCAGCATTCTTTTTCATTTTCAGACCCTGCCACTCAGCCTCTCAGATACTCAGTTTTGCCACTCTGATGGTTAACAATATATATATATAATGACCAAGCAAACCCAACACTATGCATCTATAGTTTTACCCCTTCCCCTTCCTTTTCGCTTGCTCTATGTGTCACTTTACATGGAAGTAGTAACTGTTTTGCGTTCTGGACTGTTGCCTTTGCTATTTTACACATAAACAAGATCGCTGAAGAATCTGCAAAAGAAAAGTGAGGCAATTGATGTAGCTTCCTTCTGCAGCTAATGAATTGTTCCACAGATTTGTTGTTCTAAAATTCCTTGACCATTTTTGTGGGAGATCTTTGCCAGCAACAAAGCATCACAAAAATGTTTTAGGCATGCTATTGTAGGCAACAAAAATCAAGCATCCTAAACGATTCACACAAGTATAGAATCTGTACAGCAGATTGGCCAATGCACCTTCTGCTACTTACTAATTGAACAAGTCCAAGGTATTTACGTCACAATATTTTGTTGGTGTCTGGTGGGATTTGGTGAAAGATTCCTTATGGCATGTGCTTTCTTTTACTGAAAACCCAATCCGTGGCTAAATTTTAATACGTCTATTTAAGAAGTATAAATTTAGGCAGAGACGTTGGAGCACTTTTGTAATACATGCTGCTCCAGTTTCCTTCTTTTGTGGTATTGGTGCAGCAGGAACTATAGTTGCAGCAGCATTTTGGTCAAGCATACTTAGTTTTGAAGCAGCATTTTGCCAGTTTGCTCATTTAGAGCTGACTCTGGAAATGGCTTTATCAAGAGACACCTGACTACCTGTTGAAAATAAGAATCAGCATTAATATGAAAAACAATCATATACAACCAGACATGAAAACTTAAACCATGAAATTTTGATAACAAGAACAACCAATACAATGCACTTACAATAAGAACATGTCGTAAACTGAGGGTAGATAATCAGCTTGAAGCCTTAGAAGTGAGAATGCTCCCAGCACGATCCACGCAACATATCTAATTTTTTAGCAGAGTTCACTTAATGACATTCATATGCTTTAATGACAAGTAAAAATGATATACATAAATAGGAAGCAGTTCAGGCGGAGGCAACATATCTAATTTAACCATCAATCAAAGTCAACTCATGCAATTCATTGATAGTGATGTTTTAATGTTCCTTAAAGATAAGAAAATTGTAACACGTGAAACACTCGTGCAACAACGCATGGGGAAGCACAAGCTTGTTTAAACCTGTTTGTTAGCCTCAACTCGCGACTATTTCGGGTGTTGATGTTTCCTTCTTGCTCGTGTATTGTCTCGGTTAGTCAGATTTCTCCTTTCTTCGTGCTCAACACTGGCGTTTTTTCCTTGTTGCTGGTGTGTGCATGTACACGAACTCCTTCTCTCCTTTATTGTTTTCTTTGTGTTTGTATGGTGTGCGAATCTGCTAGTTGCCGTGAGTCTAGTTGAATCTATATGAGAGCTTCTTCGTCCTTTGCTTCAATCAACGCTGGTTCACAGTTCTCTGAGCAAAATGCTGAAACTGTTTTTTTTTTTTTTTTTTTGGTGCTTTCATTATGTTGGCATAATTCAAAACTCTTCTCCTTCCTATGTTTCTAGGTGGCTGCCGTGTGTGTATTGAGTTTCAATCGGATTTTGATGTGTTTAGTTATAAGACTAGGAAAGCATGCTTAAGTTCTGGTTTCTTGAAATTCAATTTCTGGTTTGGTAAAAAAAAAAAAAGATAGAGTTGGGCAGCATAGCAAATTTATACATATACGTGTATATATATTGATATTTGGAAATTTTGGGTAGATATTTGAAGAATGAAAAGTTGACAACACTGTTAATTATTAATGCACATAAGGTGTTCGTTACAATGTGTAGGAGGAAAACTTGATTGGAATGTTGTTGGAATTGCTAGTTTGCTAAGGCTTGTGTTATGAGAGAAATAAAATGGATTTGACCATTTGTTTTATTTTGATTATAAATTGGAATTGGTCGTGACTGTTGTATTATTGATTGGTAATTATGATTGGGGTGTTGTTTTATGAGTTAATTTCAAATTCCCGTAAGATGTTTGAGGAAACTTTGTAAAGCTATTTGGATACTTGAATATGTGTGGTTGATAATTGATGGCTTATGATGATTTTTTATGTCTTGAATTTGAAATGCACACAAGATGTTTGTTACAATGCATAAGAGAAAATTGGGTTTGATTATATTGTTTAAATTGTTTTAAATTCATTGCTGAAGTTGTAGAGGCGTATATAGATTTTGTGGTGGTTTCTAAATTGAATCTTGAAATTAAGTATGTATGGAATAAAATGGAAAAGTGGTATATGTTCCCTTAAATTTAAAATATTGGGTTTAATAGTTAAGGGCAGTAAAATTAACTTTTATTTGAACTTGTGAATTTATTATCTATTAAAAAGGGTTTAAAGCTCAAGTTTTTCTCATATTTTGAATTGTTACAAATTGAGGATTGAGACGGTGTATGATCTTGTTGTTGAGATTATTTGTTCATTGGCATAAGAAATACTCCCTCCGGTCCTAATTATAAGACAACATTTGGGGGTTGGTTTTGGTCCTAATTATAAGACAACTTTTTAGTTTTTGTCAATTTCTTCCTAAAATACCCCTATTTTATTTTTTTAAGTGTGTTTGGTTTTTAGTGAGTATATGTATGTGAGTTGCAATACACACGCACACACATGTGTGTGTCTATAAACATATGTAACACACACACAGATATATATTTATCTCTCTGTGTGTGTAGATATATGGGTGTGTGTGTGTGTGTGTGTGTGTGTGTGTGTGTGTGTGTGTGTGTGTGTGTGTGTGTGTGTGTGTGTGTGTGTGTGTGTGTGTGTGTGTGTGTGTGTGTGTGTGTGTGTGTGTGTGTGTGTGTGTGTGTGTGTGTGTGTGTGTGTGTGTGTGTGTGTGTGTGTGTGTGTGTTGCAATACACACGCACACACATGTGTGTGTCTATAAACATATGTAACACACACACAGATATATATTTATCTCTCTGTGTGTGTAGATATATGGGTGTGTGTGTGTGTGTGTGTGTGTGTGTGTGTGTGTGCGCGCGCGTGCGTACACAAAAACACACACACAGATATATATTTATCTCTGTGTGTATGTAGTGTGTGTGTGCGTACACAAAAACACACACACAGATATATATTTATCTCTGTGTGTATGTAGATAGATCTATATGTATACATATATATACACACATATATATGTATATATAGTAAGACCATTATTTCAATTAGAAAGCGTGTGAAAAGGAAAACTGGTTGGAGAGATATGTGGTGGGGTTGTTGATTCACTTTTACTTATGTCATTTTAAATTTATTAAAGGGCATTTTAGGAAAATAAGTAAAATTAACTAATTTAACTCATCTTCTTAATCTCCCCAAAATCGGTTAAATATGTCTTATAATTAGGACCGGAGGGAGTAATTGATATTAGTAATGAAGTTGATAATGAAGCCAAGGAATAAATAGAAAATACTTGACTTATAATTTGAGAATTAAGTTGCTTGTTCTTGTGCTAGTATTTGCAATGTATATAACTTATATGCTAGAATGTCTAAGAGTCATGCTTCGACGTTAACTGTAATAGTTATGAGATAGTTCTAAGTAGTAAATGATTTGTATTAGATGGTATTGGGGGATGAAAGAGTGAACATCTTTGCAAAAGCGGCTAGGTAGAGGAGTATGTTATTTATTTGGGAGCATAACAGGTAAGTGAATAACGTCTTATTATAATTTTTATAAATGATTTTTTTACTACTTGTTGTATTTTAATTTTATTTCAACATTTCCTGATCATGATTTCTCCAAGGAAAGTTTATTGGAATTATCTCAGCTTCTAATCGATATTGAATTGAGTAATTAATAAGGATTTATATTTAAGATTATTTGTCTTTTTTCCCGTTTGTTTCGATGAACATTTACGTATATAATTTGAAAGGAAGTTAAATTTATTCCACAACCGATCAACCTTGTATTTTAAGGTTAAATAGAATATTTGAATATATGACTGTGATGTATTTGGACACTTTGAGTCATGTATGGAGATGGTGAAAGAATTTTTCAAATGAACAATATGTAGAATTGTGAAGAAAAGAAATTATACAATATCAAGGTTAAAAGGGATGTGAGTTTTCTCATATTCCGAACTGATCACACTTCCATTTTTGGGGTGTGACAATTTTATTAAAGTTAAACTGGGGAAAGATCCCGAAACCCTGGATTCCCAGTACTGACCCACTTCTCCTCTTCTCAAAGACAAACTCTTTTAGGGAAAGAAAGACCAGTGGCAGCCTAGTGGTATTAGAGCATAGGTTTCCTATAGTTACGTGTAGCAATGACTCTTCTTTGAGTTCTCAAGTATCATTATGATCCTGAGCATAATCATAATCGAGACATCATTGAAGAACTTATAGGTGGTGTACTTGTGTCTTTCTTCTTTCTGCTAGATATGTGTAACAACCCAAGAATTTAAGAAATTTTAAAATTCAACAATATATATAATTAGATTTTTATTCTCTATTATTGCTTGAATGTACATTGAATACTTATTTAATCATTGGTTATTATATATAGAATTATTTATTGTAAGTTTCTTAAAAAAAGAAGAAGAAAGAAAGTGGATTGGTGGAAAATTGTTTATTGCCTTTTTTTTTTTGGTCAGGGGGTTTGAATCCTATGTGTGTCTTAAGGAAATTTTTTATGTAACTTTATCGATATGAAATTACCATAAAACCCTTCTTTAAAATTTAATAAACAAGTCACCCAATAGATATTTTAACCTACTCCCTCTTTTCCTATTTTTCCTATTTACATCTTTAAAACACGGTGGAGCATAGGAGACCAATAAATTTTCTAGATTCTTCTGAACCTCTTTTCTTCTTCTTCGGCCCTGCTTTTCTCCTTGTTGCCGATGGTTTGTGTGCATAACCTTGATCATCTTTCTTCTTCTTCTCTCTTCTATATCCTCTAGACTCATCGTCACCTTCGTCTCTGCTATGAAAGTTGTCTTCCTTCCCTATTTTGGCTAGTTGCAGTTCGGTGGAGTTTTGCCTCTTCTCCATTCTCTCTTCTTGCATGTCTGATTGATTGGTATGTTCGAGATTTCTTCCCTTCTTCCCCTATGTTACGTTTGTGTGTAGTTGGTTGGATTAAGGGTGCTTTGGTTCTTTTTGTTTCTTTCTACTGGTTTATATGTTTGGAAATAGTTGGGAATGAAATTCTTTTCTGCAGTTGCTGGTTCCTAAGAGGGAAGAAAATTGGTGATTTATAATCATTAAAGAAAAGATCTACTGTAATGATAATTTTGAACTACCTTCCATTAGAATAATATGAATTTTTGGTGTTGATTCCCTTTAGGTTAAATTGATTAATAATAAAGAACGGTGTTAGAAAGTATAATAAAATTTATGTATATATATTTTGACGTTTTAGAATAACTGGTCATGAGATTTGGATAGTTGGAAGTTTAATGAAGTTCTTTGATCATTGTTGTACATAAGGTGTTTGTCAAAATGCTTGAAAGAGAGTTTGTAACCAAATAAATAGATGAACTCATGTTACCCCTTTTTCTCTTAATTTCTTTTGTTTGCTGTATGTGTTGAAAAGGTTGGGGATCGAGTTGTATATGGTTGCTGAAACTGTGCTGATTGCTAATAAGATTGACTCCTTGTATTGATGTTGGTTAGGAAGGGTTTATGGGATGGGACTACTTGTTCTAAAAAAATAAATATTATTTGAGGATGCATATGAAATTTGTTAAAAACACGAGAGATGACCATTGAGTGTCCATAAGGTGCTTATGAAACTTGTAATACTATTTGGATGTGTGGTTGATCATTGATGAGTTATGGTGCTGTATTATGCGTTAAATTTGTGGTGCACATAAAGTGTTTAATAAAATGTATAAAATTAGAATATGGTGGAAATACACAAGAGATTTGGGATTGAGTTTCATGCAGCTTTTTGAATGTTGATGCTTGTATAAAAAGAAGAATGAGAGATTTTTTTTATTTTATTTTATGCTTTAGTGGGTCATTGCTGATCTCTCTATCAGTTATGATGATGTATTAGGCTATTCCGTTTTTAAAGTTCAAAGTCATATTTTGCGTGATGATGTTGAAAAAGGCATATATGTGTGTATACATAAGAATCATTCTTTATATCTATTGAATTGGTATGAGCTTAGAACGGTGGATGTGCTTATAGGATCATTGAAAGTTATTACTAAATAATTTAAAGAAACTATATTGATGCTTGAACATTGGTGATCATAGTAATAGAAGCGATACTGCTAAATAGGTAGCAATGCGGATTTAATTAATGGTTCTTTGAATTTTCATAAAGGTTGTGAGAGAGGAGATACAATAGCTTGTTTTGGGCATCAGCACACCCCACATGAATGTTGCTAGTAAAGCAAATTGCAGGAATTTGGCAACTTAGTAGGTGAGTGAATAATGTCTCATTTTAATTTTTATAAATGATATTTTACTTGCTAAAATTTTATTAAATTATCAACTTATTTAAGTATTAGTTTCCTTAAGACAATTTTATCGAGATTATATCAATTGCTTATTGTTATTTATATGCTTAAATGAAATGATGATTTTATTCAAGGCTACTAGTTCCATAACATTTTATTGTTTATGAATTTTATGCGAAGAATTGATAAGAGAATTTCGAGATATTCTTTGTAAACTTTTATATTGAGATGGTCCTATATTTAAAGTGCTCCTATGCAAGTTACTATTATGTGAAAAGACTTTCGACTGATGGGATTGGAAGAATATGTTTTGAGATTTTGTAAACTTTCATGCTAGGGTATTCTAGTATATTGTATTCGATACGAGTTAGTTTGGTACAGAGTAGTCAATAGCGGGATATAGCGGCGCAATCGCGTTGGGGCGGAGCAGAACAGGCACAGGCCGCCATAGCAGGACAGTAGCGGTGCGTTTTTGCATCGCTGCTGTTGCGCCAATGGCGGCGCGCCGCGCGATTTTAATTTTAATTTTTTTAATTCAAACGATTTAGAAGCCCATTCCCAAAACAAAACCTGACCCGACCCGACCCGTAGATGACCAGAGATTAGGCCGAGCGCTGCGAGACGGAAAACCATTCCGAAATCCAAAGGGGCGAAGACCAGATCACGGGCGAGTGCGAGACGCAGTTTATTGAGCTCTGAAATAACGTCTCGGTGCGGGTCAGGTTTGGTCGAGCAAGATGCGATCGGCGAGAGTGTGAGATCCGATAAATCTAATTAATTCCTGTTTCCCGAGCTAGCGTACCTTTTTTTTTTTTGTCGATTGAGCTAGGTACCGAAATAATGTGGTGCGGGCATTCTTTTTTCGGTCAACAATATCGGCTCTAACTTCCGATTCAATAGTAAAAATGACTTCTTTGTAAAGAGATTTTTTGCTTTTATTTATTGCCTTTAAAGATTAATTTAATTATGAATTTTTTGTTAGATGTTCATGTTTTTTTTATGGCTTTTAGAGATTTGGATGATTTATTATTTAATAATGAATATGTCTTAAAGTTTGAGTATATGTTTATTTTTTAGTATTTATGTGTGTATCTTCGGTGTAGCGGTCATCCCGCAATGCACTATACCGCTATAGCGTTTTTCGGGCTAGCCGCTCCGCTCCGCTATCTGGGATTGACTACTATGGTTTGGTATTGAAAGAAGAAGTTTTCATTTATTTTTTTAAAAAAATTAGCCCAAAGCATGCTTGAAAATGTTTTTGAGAGGACCAAATACGGACGCGGTTACTAACACAAAGAAGATCCTGTTAGTCTTTGGTGCACCATGGTTAACCTCGAGCTCGCTTGATATTCGTGGGATTCGTTCTCACGCTTGTTATTCATGGGTCTTATACCTACGCTCGTTTCGTAGCTTCGTGCTGCGCTTGATTGGTTACTTACCCTCGTAGACTGTGTGTCCACGCTTGTTTTTGTGGCCTCTATGCCGCGCTTGGTTATTTTCCCTCGTGGATTGTGTGTCCACGCTAGTTATTCCGTTCTGTTGAGGTCCTACGGAAAGATGAGGTTTGAGAATTATGGTTTAAATTGATTATGTTAAATCGAATGTTTTACTACGTTGATGGATTTATTTGATTAATGATAATTTACATAGTTTCGCTTATGTTTATTATTGATTACTATAGAAATCAAAGTTGATTGCCAAATTGTTATGATTCAAAGTTTAAATCTATTTAAATTATTTTCATGAATATTTTATTAAATTTCATAATGGGACGTTATTCACAGGAAAATTATTTTTGGTCTCAGATAGCACAGTCGACTTGGATGTAACATCCCATTTTCAAAAGCAGTATATTTTTTTTTTCATCAGAGTAGAGCATTGGAGCGATTGAGTAACTGATTTATATATTTATAAATGTCGTAAGTCCGTGATTTATAGAAACGGTACATTGACCGAGAGTTTTCAAAATGAATAACACCCGAAGAAAGTCTTCGCCGGTCTCTCGTGCGCCCTTTCGCCTTTCTCCTCGGTTCTCGGTTCTCGGTTCTCCCGAACCCGACGCTATGATAAGAGCCGAGATCCAATTGCAATTTGGATCTCGGTAACGGTAAACCTATGCTTAAATACGACTACATATACACGATAAAGAACAATCAATACAATGTGATCCACAACGAGATGTATGATTAAAAATACATAACCACGTATGTAAGATAATAACCACGTATGTAACATAACCACGTATGATACATCAATAATAACCTCGTTTGTGACATAACCACGTATGTGACATAACCGTGTATATAACATAACCACGTATGCTACAACAACAAAAGAACACAACAAACATATATAATCATACAATAACCATCGAGTTAGTGTTTAAAGACGCGAACGTACATACCTAACAACACATATACGCATATAATAATCATCGAGTTAGTGTTACGAAGACGCGAACGTACCTTTGTTGACGGAAAACGGTACTTTTACGGAAAACGGTAAATTCCGACAATGAAAAAAATGCGGTACGACGGCGGCACAACAGCGGCTCGACAGCGGTACGATTATCTCGAGATATCCTATAAGGATAATATTTAACAACTTTTAGCAAAGATAACGGGCATTTTAGGTACAAATTACCATTTTGCCCCCTGAACCCCTAATCGGCGGAATTTCGCGGTAGCTTCATTGTTTTCGCTCTATCTCTCTAGAATTTTGAGATCTTTTCCTCATCATATTTTTGAAATATATATCATATTTACCCCTAAATATGATATCTAGACTATCTTGAAAAATTAAAGATAAATCTAAAGCATTCCTACTATATCTACCGAAAGAACTACCGAAACTAAAGACCGGGACCGAAGAACTTACCCGAGACTTTGCTCGAGACTTTCTCTAGAGCTTCTCTCTCTAACTTCTCTCTAAGAGGCAGATTTTTGGTGTGAGAAATGAAGAAGAGGAGCTTGGTATTTATAGAAGAGACGGATGGCGAACGGTAAATAATTCGAACTTCGTCTTGACGAATACGGGACCGTAGGATCGCATTTTGAGGACAAAACACTCTTGGCCATCCATGGTCAAGATCGAAATCTAAGAGCCCTAAAGTCAATGAATGAGTTGTCATCCATGATGGCTCTTTGCTTTATGGCCTCCGGCACGATAAAGCTACCCGATCGGTGTCCGTTTCGCGCGATTTCACAGAAACTCAAAAATCCGGGCGTGTAACTTTGAAGATCTTTCCATCCTCTTTCATATTATGTATTTTGATCCTCTTTTTGATCATATCCAGGTATTCTCCGGTGCGTCGGAAGATATTCGGACAAACGCGTCCGATTACGGAAATCGCTTCCGATAGAACCAACTTCCGGACAACAATTCACCGAATCGTAAACGTCCGGTTGTTGCCTAACTTAATCTCGTGTTTAAAAAGACACAATTGTTTCTATAGGTTCTCACTTTGCCTATCCGACTCCACTCTATCTCGATCAACTTTTCGTCTTATTTGAAATTAGGGTTTTCGGTTGCGGAATCGACGTACGGTAAATTCTTTCTTTGTGTAGAATTTCACTTGTACTTAATTTGATCATCTGAAAAGACTTTTACCTCTGGTTTACCTGTAGAATTTATTTCTAACTTTTCCCTGCCCTTCTATAAGCCGACTCACCGCATTATATTATTATTTTATTCTAATTACCATTTTAATTATTTAAACAATTATTTTTAATTAAAAATACTTAGAATTTCGCCCACTCTTTTAAAAATTCAGATTTATTTATTTTTCTATAATGTTTTCCATTTTTAAAAATATAATATTTTTTACCAAAAATTCCCGTTTTACCCTCGCCGTTAGGGCTTAATCGACCTAATTTCTTCGTTTAGTGATCTTTTTAGGATCATGTTTCTTCATATATTTATCTTTACCAATTTTACAAGTATATTGTTATCTTGCAAACTTTTATCTCGACATTGTCATTTTATATCCTATGTAAAATATTAACAATGTTTACCCCATCGTTACTTTATGGTTCGAAATGCTTTTTAAACTTTTCTTCATGTTATTTCCTCCGAAATAATTTATTAAATTCTCATAATTAGGGATAACACTTCCATATTTTTCTCATAATTTTTCATGATCTTTCAAATTATTTATCATAATATTTTTAGATTGTTTTTATCACCATTATATCATTTTTAGTCATTTCGTTTCATCAGATTTTCCCGTAACTTTTTTGACAATTTACTCTATATTTATAACAATTTTCTATAACAGTTTTAAGCTCATGATTTTGCTTTATCAAAATATTCGTTAATTTCCTTTATCTCAAAACTTCCAGATTTACTAAAATCTCGGTATTATATTGGATCCTTTTGCTGATCATTAAAGGTCCATACTGTTGTTTGAAGTTGAAGCGTCATGTTGAAAATTCTCAGTAAATGTAACATTCACACTTATATATTTATTGTTGTAATTTAGGTGCTCCACGTATGCTATAGATAGGGTCCTCACATGATTTACATGGCTTGTATTTGATGATAAGGAGCAGAGCCCTTCTTGACAATATTAGGCTATTGTAGAATTCTTGGGAGGTCCCGCTTGTAGGGGTGATTCTATCGAAATTTATACAAAAGTTAATAAGTTCTTTTATATGAAATATATTTATAATATTTATTTTACATACATTGTAAATATGTCTATATGTAAGTATTAGAAATTATATATGTTTTAAGGCTTAAGGAATGTGAATTATCTCGTATTCCGAGCCGGTCACTTCTCGATTTTCGGGGTGTGACAATATGTTAGTTCATAAGTCCTATATGTTGAATTTAATATATCTTATGTTTGCTTATGTATAGCAAAGATGGTTTGAACATTTCAAGTGCCAAGTAGTAGGACTAGTAATGGAAGATTTTCTCATAAAGCATCTACTTGAGAAAGAAAAAGTAAATGTTTGGTATATCAATTATTTCAGTACATATATAAAACAACTCTATAATTCAATCATTTTGCTTCATAACTTACATAAGGGTGCGTATGATTATGATGAATTATATAATGATATACTCCGTATTCTTTAAAGATGCATAAAAGAGAAATAGAAGAGGAAACAAAAAGAGAGAAACAATTGTGATTGATATAGTCTTGAGTTGATCACTTCTTAGCTTTAACAATGTGTTTCTGTTGTGATTAAACTCTATTGAGTTCATTGGAATTGGAATTGTTGTTTGGTACAACCTAAGTGATATTTACATTTACAAATTAGGTTGAAATTGCATGTCTCTTTAAATTTGCCTGATCTAAAGAAAGATTTGAGTTGGATGGGGAAGTGGGATCATATGCAATTTCTTCAACTTTTCTCTGAATTAGTTTGAGCCACTGAACTTCATATTGTTAAGTCCTTGTCTTCTTATTTCAAACTTCACATTCTTTGAATTTATCTTAAGATTGTCGCGATGTGAATTTACTTGGTTTTGCATTCCTTTAGTTTCTATTGTTGCCCATTTAACCACGGCTTCTAGAACATTTCTCACACTCAATTGAGTTAAGCACTTTCACCAATTACAATTGACTTAGCTTGTTGTGTGAGTGTGAGTAAAAGGTTCAAATTTAATTGCTGGCTTGCTTCGAAACTGAATATTAGGGAAGCTTTGCGTCATTGTGAACATAAAACTATTGCTAGATAGCTACTTTTATCCTCGGTGAATGTGAATTCTCCTATTGCTGCACCTATGTAATTCTTAAATTTAATTGTAAGTTAAAATGGGGAAAAAAATCTCCACATCTATTATTGCTCTGACGTGTACATTCTTTTCATATTACTTGATGTATTTGAATATGTTTAAGATCAAAATTGGGAATTCTGCTGCACTATATCAGAAAATTTTAAAAGGGCTGAATTTATGGATTTTGATTCTGAGTGCTAGACTACTAAGTTCCATTTTTGTGTGCAGCAGTACGTACCATCATTGAATTTTGGCTTTGACACTTTGGGTATTTGAATAATTAACATTGTTTATATCATTTCAGACCCAAATTGCTTGATCCCTTGCTAACATTCTGTTGATCTTTTTGCTGCAAGTTTGATCTAGCCGATGGTTTGTTAAAACAAGACGGGTTTCTAATTTTACATGATAGAATTGTCTAAAGTTTATGCATAAACTGGTTCTAGCTACTAAAACTATAATTGGTTATATTTAAGTGCATTTATTGCATTGAAACAACACTTTGAGCTCCATGGTACTCTTGGTCTACTGAAATTCTTATTTCTTTTCACTTGGCATAGTGAAATACCTTTACACAGCCATATCATGTGTGTGTGTGTGTATATATGATAAACAAGGTTTCCTCACACACTCTGTATGGCTGTGTATGTCTGTTTTAAATCGTACACATGATTGTCCCGTCCTATGTGGGCCAGCACCACTCGCGGCTTGATTGAGCGGAAGGACTGACCATGGAGTACCTTCCCAGTGGATGGAATTGTGGTAGGGCCTATTGGACGGAAGTCCTTAGGTGGCTAATCTAGTTGCACTTTGATGACTCGGATGCTTACGATTGAGAACTCTGGCGGTTCTAGGGGACTCTCAGTAGGTCCTAGTCTACTAATCCTTGTTGGGTGTTCCGATTGAGAACTCCGGTGTACATGGGGACTCTCGGTACATGCCACATGGTATACCTAGCGCTATGGTTATGTGATCTGTGTTTACTGCATGAGATCTACACTGTATACTGAATGTTATGCTGTTGTGGACTACTTGTTATGATTGACTGTCATATACTGTTTATACTTTGTTTCTGAGATTAACTGTTACTCTGGGATTCAAATTGAATCCCAGATGTCCCTAAGAGCTCAGGATTCGGGCATGGTCATTGCGGCAGATGAAGCTTCAAAGGAAAGGCAGTAAGTGCGGACTACTAATGGCTTCCGTTTAGATTTAATAGGCTTGGGAATTTACAGACATGTTTTGGTTAATTCCCTTTTTGTAATTTTAATATTTTGGTACCGATACTGTAATACCCGGATAATTATTTATCTGGAATATTATATTTCGATAAATAATACCTATTTAAAATAGGTGAACATGTGGTTTCAAATAATAAGTAATAATTATCTTATTTTCTAAGGTAATTACTATGGAAATTAGGAAAGATAAAGAGCTAAAATGTATTTTTAGGGCATTAAATGGCCTAAAAATATTATGATAAATCCCAAGAGGTAGTAACATATTTATAAAAAAATTAGAAAGTATGTTGTCTCTAATTTTAGGAATTTTTGGGATAATTTCCCTTGAAAAATAATGAGGCAAAATTAAGTATTATTTTGGGATCATAAGTGACCCCATGATTTTTAATATTTTACATGGGATATAAAATACCAATGTAAGTAAAATAGTTGTGAGATAATGATTTATCCTAATTAAGAAAATTATCAAAAATTAGTAAGTGGCTAATCTGGTAATTAATGGGATAATTAGGGTATAAAGTAAATGAATTAAAAATAATTTAAATAATTATTTTTAATTGGAGAAATTCGAAATTATTAAATAAATAAATAAATAAAAAATAAAATATTAATAAAATATTTTATGCTTAGAAAAATAAATAAAAAATAAAAGAAAAAAATAAATGTGAAGGCATTTTTAATAAAATAATAATATAATGCGGTGAGTCAACATAAGGCGAGACGGGGGAAAGGTTATAAATAAATTCTACAGTAAACCGTAGGTAAAAGTCTTTTCGACTGATCAAATTAAGAACAAGTGAATTTTTACACGAAGAAAGAATTTACAGTGCGTTGTTTCCGCAACCGAAAACCCGATTTCAAATAAGACGAAAAGTTGATCAGATAGAGTAGAGTCAGATAGGAAAAGTGAGAACCTATAGAAACAATTGCGTCTTTTTAAACACGAGATTAAGTTAGGCAACATTTGGACGTTTACGATTGGTGAATTGTTGTCCGAAGTTGGTTCTATCGGAAGCGATTTAAAGAATCGGACGCGTTTGTCCGAATATCTTCCGACACACCGGAGAATACCGGATATGATCAAAAAGAGGATCCAAATAGATAATATGAAAGAGGATGGAAAGATCTTCAAAGTTACACGCCTGGGATTTTTGTGTTTCGCGAAATCGCGAAACGGACACCGATCGGTAGCTTTATCTACGGAGGCCATAAAGCAAGAGCCATCATGGATGACAACTCATCCATTGACTTTAGGGCTCTTAGATTTCGATCTTGACCATGGATGGCCAAGAGTGTTTTGTCCTCAAAAATGCGATCCTACGGTCCATATTCGTCAAGATCGAAGTTTGAATTATTTACCGTTCGCCATCCGTCTCTTCTATAAATACCAAGCTCCTCTTCTTCATTTCTCACACCAAAAATCTGCCTCTTAGAGAGAAGTTAGAGAGAGAAGCTCCGGAGAAAGTCCGAGCAAAGCCTGGTAAGTTCTTCGGTCCCCTGGTCTTTAGTTTCGGTAGTTCTTTCGGTAGATATAGTAGGAATGCTAGATTTATCTTTAATTTTTCAAGATATTCTAGATATCATATTTAGGGGTAAATATGATATATATTTCGAAAATATGATGAGGAAAAGATCTGTCAAAATTCTAGAGAGATAGAGCGAAAACAATAAGCTCTGGCGAAATTCCGCCGATTAGGGGTTCAGGGAAAAATGGTAATTTGTACCTAAAATGCCCGTTATCGCTAAAAGTTGTTAAATATTATCCTTATAGGATATCCGAGATAATCGTATCATTGCCGAGCCATTTGTTGTGACGCGTCACACCGCTGTTTTTCCCGCTGTCGGAAATTTACCGTTTTACGTAAAAGTACCGTTTTCCGTCAACGAAGGTACGTTCGCGTACTGTAACACTAACTCTGATGTTTATTGTATGCCTATATGTGATAGACGACTATACGAGTGATTTGTATAGATAACTTTACATGAGATGTGTATTGTTAGCATAGATAACTTTACATGAGATGTGTACTGTTAGCATAGATAACTTTACATGAGATGTGTCTTGTTGTTATATTAATCTTCCATCCGCTATATACTTATGTGTTGATTAATCGTGTTTGATCTTCCATATCTTGTGTATATAAATATGAGGTTAACGTTACTCCGAGGTCCGATGTGCATTTGGACCTCGGCATTTAAAATAGCTTCGGGGTCGGGAGGACCGAGCGCCGAAGATAAGGGCAAGCAAAGACGCTTAGAGTCCCAATAGGAGAATTTCTTTTGTTGCCACACAAAGCATGGGTGTTGCCAGGGAGACACTTGTTGTTATTTACTTTAAAAACTCTCGGTTTTGTACCGCTTTTTGTAATCGCCGGACTTACGGCATTTTGAATCTAATTATCGATACTCAATCGCTCCAATGCTCTACTACGATGAAAAAAAAAATTATACCGCTTTTGAAAATGGGATGTTACGGTTTGGTATCGAGCGGTTGTCCGGCATAGATCGACTAAGTTATTCTAAAAACCTTTTTGGTGCCGAAGGCAAGGCTAGTCTATGTGGATCGGCCAATCGATCCCTAAGCACGGTGAGGCTCCCATGATAGACACTTACCGGCCAAATTGGTTGAGTAACGGAGTTAGGCTCTACGCCTTTTTAAAGAGCATGTTTTGAAAATGAGTACCGATATAGCCCTAAGTCGGTGTACCGATGCCCTGGACGGTATACCATTCTAAATCGGTGTACCACCCTCTGTCGGTGCATCATTCTAACCCAGAATCAGTAAATTCGTCGTCCATATTCATATTTGATATCAGACTCTGAAAATTCTGATAATTGTCAGTTTTTATTGGACGACTATTTTGTCCTAACCCAGAGCTTATATGCGGAGCTGGGCCACGCCGGATGAAACTCCGAGACAAACAAGGATAGGTACATGCAGTATTTGACTCATGTAGAGGAACTCCCGATACGAAATTCCGTACCGTTCCGAGTAGACCGAATCAACGAAATCTTGAACGAGGGAGATAGTACGAGTGTCCGTTCGTTTGTAGTATTAGTGTGATAAAGTCTGCGATAGACTAATCATTGTCTTTTTAATCTAACGTTTTCCTTAATGAAGGAAAAAGAACGAGACATGGCAAATTTAAGAGGAGCCGGAGCTCCCGGATGCGAGCGAGAGGTAGAGGTAGAGGCGCATGTGACCAAGAATACCAATGCACGAACCCGAACGACAAGAACCACAAGAACGAGAACAAAATGAGTTGCAAGAAATGCGGAGAATGCCGCAAGAACAAAGAACTCTTATTGATGAACTCCTTGTGGAAAGACAAGAGAGACAAGTCGAAGGTGATCGAGCCGATGACGGACGACGAATGCCGAGGAAGAAGACGAAACCGAACAAAATGACGAACGTGAAACCGAGGAGTCCGATAGATCTCGAGACACCCCCTCGACGTAATAGGGCGATGGCGGGCACTACCGCGACCCAACCAAGTAGTTGAAACAACACAAAGATTGGGTTACCCAATTCCGCAAACTAAAGCCACCGCCTTCCGTGGTAAGCTCGATTCCGCCGAGGATTGGCTATTGAGGTGGACAAGGTCTTCGAGGTCTTGGAATGTCCGGAAAATCGAAAAGCTCAACCGGCAATCTACAAACTAGAAGGAGATGCGGACAGATGGTGGAGGAGCATCGTTTGTGACATTACGAGCACGCTATTGTCCCATTACATGGGAGAAATTTATGGAGAAGTTCAACGAACGGTATTTTCCTCCTTCGGTTCGGCTAATCAAAGAGTCGGAGTTTCTTCAAATCCAACAAGGACACGAGGAGTCATTCGATGACTATTATGCCCGGTTTACCAATCTATCACGGTATTCGTCACACCCGAGACGGGATGATGATGAAAGCGTATGGCGAACATACCGGTGCTTGGGGCTGAAATATGAGATAAGAGAAAAGCTTGTATCTCGGCGGTTCCGGAAATAATTCAAGCGGTAGAGTCGTGTCGATTGATCGAACGTAACCCGATGGAACTACGCACATCACGAAACAACAATAACAAGAGCGGTGCAAATCGTGGAGGGTTGAGCCACGGAAATTCCTCGCGAAGAGGAGGCACCATGGAACAACTCCCAAGGTGGAAGCAAGATGCCATTCCAATCGGGCAACGAACAACCCAAGAGTGCGGATCCCGACCGTGTCCAACCGCGGAAAGTACCATTCGTGCGTTAACCGTGATGGGAAACAAATTTGCTACAAGTGCCGAAGCCGGGGCACATGGCCTCGGAACTGTCCTCAAAAGGCTGCGGTGATAAGGCCGCAAAACCAAGGTCGAGTTTTCACACCGACCGGTTCGGATGATAGGGAATCCCCGAGAGATGGTCCAAGGTACTATCTCTCTTAGAAGGAATCTTCTTTAGACTTTGTATGATGCGGGCATTAGCATTCATCTAAACTACATGATTATGCAAAACGTTAAATTTTGTTTTAATGGACGAGAAGTCCTGTGTTTTTAAATGGATGAGAAATCCTTTGTTTTCAAACAGACGAGAAGTCCTACGTTTTTTTTATGGATGAGAAATCCTTTGTTTTCAAATGGACGAGAAGTTCTGTGTTTTTAAATGGATGAGAAATCCGTGTTTTAATGGATGAGAAGTCCTGTGTTTTTAAAATGAGTGAGAAATTCGTGTTTTATTAGACGCGAAGTCCCGAGTTTTAAAACTATACCCGAGTACAAGGTAACGTAAATCGTTAAGATACATGTTTAGTAAGAAATCCCATATGGTTTGATAAATAGTTATCTTACTTGCCGCGAAAATTTTAGTTTCCGATGCTTATTTTTTTTGTTACTACAACCGGACCGCCGTCGTGTCATTGAGTAGGAGGTATCTTGTGTTGTCATGGTGTATGGGCGCCATGGAAACATGTAAGGTATCTTGTGTTACCATGGTGTATGGGCGTCATGGAGACATTTTGATATCCGGTATTGCCCGAGGTATATGGGTGCCACGGGAAATACTATATATCAAAGTACAAAATGACAAGATCTTGACGGTCAAACCCGAGCGAATTCTCGAACATCAAGCAAAGCGGCCAACATATAGAGAAAAAAAAATTCCGGAGCGATTAGTCCGAAGGTTAAAGTCTAAATTGGTATGGAGCAAATTTCGAGGCGAAATTTTGTTTAACGGGGAGAAATGTAATACTTGATAATTATTTATCGGAATATTATATTTCGATAAATAATACCTATTTAAAATAGGTGAACATGTGGTTTCAAATAATAAGTAATAATTATCTTATTTTCTAAGGTAATTACTATGGAAATTAGGAAAGATAAAGAGCTAAAATGTATTTTTAGGGCATTAAATGGCCTAAAAATATTATGATAAATCCCAAGAGGTAGTAACATATTTATAAAAAAATTAGAAAGTATGTTGTCTCTAATTTTAGGAATTTTTGGGATAATTTCCCTTGAAAAATAATGAGGCAAAATTAAGTATTATTTTGGGATCATAAGTGACCCCATGATTTTTAATATTTTACATGGGATATAAAATACCAATGTAAGTAAAATAGTTGTGAGATAATGATTTATCCTAATTAAGAAAATTATCAAAAATTAGTAAGTGGCTAATCCGGTAATTAATGGGATAATTAGGGTATAAAGTAAATGAATTAAAAATAATTTAAATAATTATTTTTAATTGGAGAAATTCGAAATTATTAAATAAATAAATAAATAAAAAATAAAATATTAATAAAATATTTTATGCTTAGAAAAATAAATAAAAAAAAAAAGAAAAAAAAATAAATGTGAAGGCATTTTTAATAAAATAATAATATAATGCGGTGAGTCGAACTTATATAGCAGGCCGGGGGAAAGGTTATAAATAAATTCTACGGGTAAACCAGAGGTAAAAGTCTTTTTCGATCGATCAAATTAAGAACAAGTGAATTTTTACACGAAGAAAGAATTTACTGTGCGTTGTTTCCGCAACCGAAAACCCTGATTTCAAATAAGACGAAAAGTTGATCAGATAGAGTAGAGTCAGATAGGAAAAGTGAGAACCTATAGAAACAATTGCGTCTTTTTAAACACGAGATTAAGTTAGGCAACAACTGGACGTTTTACGATTCAGTGAATTGTTGTCCAGAAGTTGGTTCTATCGGAAGCGATTTAAAGAATCGGACGCGTTTGTCCGAATATCTTCCGACACACCGGAGAATACCGGATATGATCAAAAAGAGGATCCAAATAGATAATATGAAAGAGGATGGAAAGATCTTCAAAGTTACACGCCGGATTTTTGAGTTTCGCGAAATCGCGCGAAACGGACACCGACGGTAGCTTTATCGGCCGGAGGCCATAAAGCAAGAGCCATCATGGATGACAACTCATCCATTGACTTTAGGGCTCTTAGATTTCGATCTTGACCATGGATGGCCAAGAGTGTTTTGTCCTCAAAAATGCGATCCTACGGTCCATATTCGTCAAGACCGAAGTTCGAATTATTTACCGTTCTCGCCATCCGTCTCTTCTATAAATACCAAGCTCCTCTTCTTCATTTCTCACACCAAAAATCTGCCTCTTAGAGAGAAGTTAGAGAGAGAAGCTCGGAGAAAGTCTGAGCAAAGCCTGGGTAAGTTCTTCGGTCCCTGGTCTTTAGTTTCGGTAGTTCTTTCGGTAGATATAGTAGGAATGCTAGATTTATCTTTAATTTTTCAAGATATTCTAGATATCATATTTAGGGGTAAATATGATATATATTTCGAAAATATGATGAGGAAAAGATCTGTCAAAATTCTAGAGAGATAGAGCGAAAACAAATAAGCTCTCGCGAAATTCCGCCGATTAGGGGTTCGGGGAAAAATGGTAATTTGTACCTAAAATGCCCGTTATCTTTGCTAAAAGTTGTTAAATATTATCCTTATAGGATATCTCGAGATAATCGTACATTGTCGAGCCGGCCATTTGTTGTGACGCCACACACCGTTTTTTCCCCATTGTCGGAAATTTACCGTTTTACGTAAAAGTACCGTTTTCCGTCAACGAAGGTACGTTCGCGTCGTAACACTAACTCGATGTTTATTGTATGCCTATATGTGATAGACGACTATACGAGTGATTTGTATAGATAACTTTACATGAGATGTGTATTGTTAGCATAGATAACTTTACATGAGATGTGCATCGTTAAATAGATAACTTTACATGAGATGTGATTGTTGTTATATTAATCTTCCATCTCGCTATATACTTATGTGTTGATTAATGCCGTGTTTGATCTTCCATATCTTGTGTATATAAATATGAGGTTAACCGTTACCCGAGGTCCGATGTGCATTTGGACCTCAAAGCATTTAAAATAGCTTCGTGGTCGGGAGGACCGAGCGCCGAAGATAAGGGCAAGCAAAGACGCTTAGAGTCCCAAAGGAGAATTTCTTTTGTTGCCACGGCATGGGTGTTGCCGGGAGACACTTCGTTGTTATTTACTTTAAAAACTCTCGGTTATTGTACCGCTTTTGTAATCGCCGGACTTACGGCATTTTGAATCTAATTATCAGTTACTCAATCGCTCCAATGCTCTACTCTGATGAAAAAAAAAATTATAATGCTTTTGAAAATGTGATGTTACAGATACATTCACGGCCAGATTACTGTATTAAGAACTCAGTTGATTATTCCTGCACACAACCAAGTATGTTTTATTTATCAGTTTACTATTTTATCCCTGTGTTACTCACTATCAATCATTGCAATACTCTGATAAGTGTCATAATTACAAGGGGTATGGTAGGTTCTCTTTGGTCGTCTATTTCCAATATAAGACCTTAGTCTCCTACTTTATTATTGTTATTGATAGAAGGTTAATTTTCAAGAATGCACTTTTAATAAAGTATGGTGAAACATTTTTAACTTGTAGTTAGTAACTTCTGATTTTGTTCAACAGTGTTTTGCTTTCTCGTTTGAGATTAGCAGGTTTGGATAGAAACCCAAATGCCTTTGTTGGTTTCGATTAGCAAAACAATTATAATTTATGATAAGTATTTGTTTTAATTTCTTCAATTGAATAATTATTTTTGGATCGAATCTTTAATTTGGACTTCAACTTGATGAGAATCATTAAAACTCATGAATTTATTTGAATTTCAAAACCAAATGTTCTTGCAAGACTTAATTGCTATTAAGTTAAATACAGATCCAATGGGGAAGAAAACTTTGCATTTTACAAAAGTATAAGCACATTTTGTAGTTCAATATTGTTTGTCTTCAACAATTTAGTATAAATACAGGTCACTTGTTTTAGTATTTATAGATCCAATAAATTTATATACTAGTATTTTAAAAGTTGACATACCTTCCTAACCCCACATTGAACATTGATTTGAAGGTGTGTGAATATTTATGAATTTCATAAATCTATTTGGTCAAAAGAGAACGAAGGTGTACCTTGTGTTTAACCCCTTAACTTGTACATATGCCCCACATTGCTCTAATCGCATAACAGAGTGGCACATCCTTTCAAATCAAGTAAAGCCTCACAGAGTTTTCAAACAGAGTTAAAAACTTAATCCAAACATAGGATCTGATGCTGTGAAATGAATGAGTTTGTTTGAAAATTTTAAAACCATTTAGCAGTGGTTCAAACCCTTCATTAAATTGAAAATTTTAAAACCATTTAGCAATGGTCCAAACCCTTCATTAAAAATCTCATCATTCTTTAAACCCAGTTTGATAGTGCTTCACTAATATTAAATTTAATCTAGTGCTTAATCAATCTGTGCCCACCACTGCATGTATAACTATGCAAAATAATTGAATCACTACTAAGCCTTTGTGTATATATATATAAACAAAATATTAGCTACATAAGGCCATCCAAAAGTTTGAGTATAAGGGAAAAGATTATACAAAAGGTCAAAAATAAAATCTGAGCTATCGGCGATAACCATGTCTTTGCCTTTTTCTTGAGAATCCCAGTTGAAACCATGGCTAATAATAAAATATGTAAGTTCACAAAGCATGCAAAATAAGCCATAATAAATTACTTGATTATAGCCTATTATGTTATATGATCTCTTTGAGATACTTATGTATATCATTAGATTATATATCAAGGTATAACTCAAACAAATTAGTTTGGAGAAAATGATAAATATAAATACTTTAAAGTAATTTATTTAATAAAGGACCTAGAGAAAATAATATTTATTATAAAGGACCATAAAAATTGTAATTACTTAGAAGGACCAAACATCATAATATGAATTTAAAATCACTAAATTGCCCCTAATCAATCCTACTATATTATCTCTTGTATTCATACTTTTAAAAAATAACTAAAATTTAAACCAAAACTACCCATTAGGATAGGATTGTATCTTCTTCTTTCTTCCTTAATTTTTTTTAATATATTGTTAAATTAACAATAATTTATATCATCAAGTTACCCGATTTATATTATAAATTTTGATATCCATTAAGCTTTTTTTTAATAAAAAAAAAACTACACTCTTTTCATATTTTTCAGGATATAATAGGTTACTTATATTTTTATTTTTATTAACATTAAATGAATTTTTTAACCCACATAAATTGCTTCTAAAACAAAATTAGATCATATAAATTTTCTTGGTTTAACATATATGATAAATTATAAAAAACCTTGAGTTTTATTAAAACCATATAATTCTATTCTTAATTAAAGTTTTCATCTATTTTGACAAAAAATATATTTTTTATCAAATTGAAGATTGTGAAATTCTTTTCCATAGATATATGTTGAACTTGTGAAAAATAAAATTTGAGACAATTATTGTTTGATCCAGTAAAACTTATAATTTTTTATTTGTTTTAAAAATAGAATATGGAAGAGAACGTAGGAGGGAATACAAAAAATTTTATCAAGGGCATTTTAGTATTTTTTTATTTGGTCCTTTTAAATAATTACAATTTTTATAATCCTTCTCCATAAATATCTTTTCCTCTAGGTCCTTCATTCTAATTTTCCCTAAATTTTTCTAAATATTATAAGACTTGTTAATTAAAAATAAAAATAAAAAAACCCTAACTGGTTATCAGATGATAATAAAAAAAATAAATAAATTGGAGATATACTAATTAAGGATATTCTCCCAAGATTCTCCCTATCCAAAATCTTACATTTTTGTTTTAAACCAGAATCGAAAATCTTAGAGTTAAGTAAAAGATATACTTAGGATATTAGGCCATAAAAATTTAATAAGAGTTTTTTAACCAAAAAAATATATTAAAAGATTTAAATGGTAAATACCGTGACTTATTTTTATTTTTATATTTATTAGTTTACAAATTTCCCCCGTTATTACTAGTCCTCCGGAAAAAAGGCGATACATAAGATACTATGCTGATAGTTTATCTTGTTAACTAACATTGCTATCCAGTGAAAGTTTGTTATATTGTTAACTGACAAAATCTTTATCCTTTGAACCGTTTTATATATTTTTACAAATAAAAAAAAATATCCTTTTTGAAATCATCCAACAACTTTTTCGAATTCAAATATTAAAATTTCCATAAAAAAAACAAACAAACATACATTAGCCTGATATTCACTGGCCTCAGTATAAGCACTACGGCTCATCACACGTGCTTATATGTACATTACCTGAGTTTCTCTCCTGATAGATTGATAATAATAATAACAGTCAGTCTTCAGTATAGTTGTTAGATTTTGATTGATTCGACTAAGATGCAGCGAGCCGAACCTCCTCGCTCTCGGACGTTCCATGTCCTCTTAGTCGGCACTGATGAAGATACCGGAAGACGTATTAGGAGTCAGCTTTAACAATCTTTTTATCGAATCACTACACGTGCTACTTTAAATGAAGCCGAAGGCTTCTTTGAAACAGAAAAATTTGACGTTGACTTGGTGCTCAGCTCTTTGAAAGACGAGGATGGCTACAACTTCATCTCCCAAATCCAACTCTTAAGAAAAAATATTCCCCACGTGGGTAAGCTCTCTCTCTCTATATATATTTATCTCGATACTGTTATGTTAATGTGAGAGTTTTCATTATATTTATATTTTGCAGTAATATTTGGAGCTGAGAGATTAGTTCATCATGAATTCACCCGGGCGTATAAATTGGGTGCATGTTATGTTTTGCGGAAGCCAGTGAGTGAGAAGTCTGATGAGATTGAAAATTTATGGAAACATGCTTTTAGGTGGAGAGCTCAGAATGAGGATTTATGGCAACGTGTTTTTAGGTGGAGGGCTCAAAATGAGGGTTCTTCTTCTCTGGTTTCTTCCCAACAAGAAAGTCTAAAAAGAGGATACGAGTTTATGAATCATGATGAAGAACCTTCTTTGAGAAAACAACGAATGGTTTGGACCGAGAAACTCGATTCCCTTTTTGTTGAAGTTGTGAATCACCTTAGCGAGAAAGGTAAGTGATGTTTCGTCTCATTATAATTTATTGTAGCAAAATTATTCACTATTATAATATCCTTATAAAGAAGTATTTAATTCCTAAGAAGGAGTAACCTCTTTATTCTTATTTCTCTTTAATTAATATATGCAATTTTTTTAGAAAAAAATAATAAATTTGGGAAGCAAATTATAATTTCCTCAACTCCCTCCTATAGGAATATAATTGTTTGTTTTCCTGGTATCTTTTGTGAATTTTAGCTTTTTTATTTTCGAGCTTCTGTTATAATTATGAATATATTTCCTTGTATCTTGTATCTCAGATACCTAAATTTGTGTGTTTGTCCTTTTTATTTTCGAGCTTTCTTTTATAATTATGAATTATAATTATGAATTGTTAATTTAGGTGGAGCTTCGGTTATGAATATATTGTTTCCTTAGGTTTTATTTTCGAGCTTTCTTTTATAATTATGAATTATTAATTTAGGTGGAGCTTCGGTTATGAATATATTGTTTCCTTAGGTCTCAGGCAGATTAATTTGTGTATTTTGTATTGGTGTGTTTGAGCTTTTTATGGAATATTACAGTCAATACTTTCAAAGCAAAGTAAAAATAAAGAAAACAAAAGGAAAACAAAGAAGGAATCGCTTGATTTCCTTTTTCTGGGCGGCACAAACAAAAACAAATATAAAATAAATAATAATAAATAGAAATATAAAATGTAATTAAAATGTTAAATATTTAAATATATTGAGAGTCACCTACAGGTTGAGAGACATGGTTCTCCTCATCATTATTAATATTATTTATATATGTCTTATGTACATACCAATCTAATTATGGTTTCTTCTCTATACTTTCAGAAACACAGGGAAAAAGAGAAGAAAAAACAGTGGCCCCCACGACATATGAATAATGCAAATAGAAAGAATGTGATGACATTTAATCAAATCCCTTTTAGATTTGACATTAAGAATCATGTTTGGGCTCCAGCATTAGTATCATCATCTTCTCGCCGTGACATGTCGCATCTCCACCTTCGCCGTGACATGTCGCATCTCCACCTTCCAGAAGCTTCCACGACTAATTCTCCTCCTGTGCTCCGAATGCAACGCCATCATTACAGTCAACAACCCACTGTCTGCCGGCCAATGCAGTTCAACAATTTTAGTGGTATGATTACATTACATGACTTTCAATGTTTAAACCTTCTCTTATTTATATAACTTATTTATAATTATTGATTGAGCTCGTGAACTTTTGTCTCAAGAAAATGGAGAGAATTGTTCAAATTCAAAGTTTAGAAATTGAATCAATAATTGAGTGACCAGAAGTTTTATTTTCCATCAAATTATATGTGGTTGTTCTTCTTCGCGATTCTAATTAATTCTTTATAATTTCAGCGGTCACATCTCTTATTGGGAATGGAAGCAGCACCTTGATTTCTGAGCATCAGCCTGATTCTCATGTTAATACAACTAGACCTGCTATGCATCAGCTTGATCGAATTACTTCCTCTGAAAGTAATATGCCGCAGCAACGGCAACCACAAGGTCCTTCCTTTGAAGGTATGGAAAGTAATATGCTGCAACAGCAACACACAGCTCCAAATTTGACTTCTTTTCCAAGAAGTAATATGCAGCAACAACCAAAAACTCAGAATTTGACTTCTAGTACGTGGCAACTAGGTCAAAACCCGTCTTCAGTTTCTGGAATTAGAAACCCAGACCAAACTGATATGGAGCCACTATATCGAAACCATTCTCTGGGTACCTCCTTTGAAAACAGTAATATGGAGCAACAACTGATAACTCAGAATTTGACTTCTAGTACGCAGCAACAAGATCAAACTTCTCGTGCTCTTTATCCTCCTAGAAGAAGTGGTCATGATGGAATGATCACGCTAGAAGCAACAGATGTAGATGAGTTTGTTAATCTTTTTAATCAACAGTCTGAGGTTGATGTTGGTGATATTTTTCCCAAACATGGAGGCTTCTTGGATGCTTTCGAAGACATAGAAGATCCTTTCCAAGAGATGAACGAGACGGAGCTATCACAGCTTCCAAATCAATAAATGATAGCTTTCTTTAATTGGGTCAAGCAATACTCAATTTGCATAATGTATAACTAGAAGAATTAGTTGAGGTGACTTATGTTGTGGACCAGAAGGAGTATTTTTCTATCTGATGTACTTCCGACTACTTTTTAAATTTATTGCCATATTGCCCTGGTTTATATTATATTTTCTAGGTTTTTATTGGATTTTTCATTGTTAGAGAAAGTGTTGGTTCAATTATTTCATCGTTATTATGTAAATTAATTAAAGCCTTAATGCCTGCATTAATCAGGATGTATTTATGTGGACTTTATGATGGTAAATTAGGCTAAGTGAAAAGGGCAATAAGAATTACCTACCGTAAAAAAAGAGCAATACATATATAGCGTACATTAAAAAAAAAAAATAGAGAATGATTTTATAATGGATGCAGAACGGCACAGCCTAATAAGTGGAGCAAAAAAAGATATAATGTTGATAAAAACAAAATTTAAAGGAAAAGAAAAGAAATATGCTATAATACAGAAAAGAGAAGCACGGATATAAGATATATAAATTGACCAAAAAATTTGAAATTGACAAACGCAAAATCAGGTCACTAAAGTGATGTCCATAGGAAATCAGATTTTGGCATTGAAGGTGTTTTCCTTATTTTTTTTTTGGAACAAATGATCCTTTTTGGATGATTCTATCGTAGGAGTCTGCCGTATGCTGTAACACCCTAAGTTCCGTAGCATAAATCGTGCTGGTGACACGTAGTTTTAGAAAAATCGTCAGAGTTTGAGGTGCTACAGCTTAGCGAAATGCGGAAACAAAAAGCATGTACTAAAAATTTGAACAATGAGTAACTGAAATAAAATACTCAGGCATATCGATGCCCGACGATATCTTGGCATATTAAAAATTTCCCGAAGGAATATTCATGTGATACAAGACTTGTATAATTACAGAATTTACATTGTAACTATACATTTTCAGACCAAGCCATTTCTTGACTTGGGGCATAGAACCTAACATAGTTAAATCAACTCATTTGGCCAGGCTGGGTAAAGTCTAGTGGTAGCCTCCCCGAATTCACGGCGACTGATTGACTGAACCACATAGATAACCCTTTCTAGTTTAAGCACCAAATGGTTTGAAGTAACCCTATTAGTTTCATGCCAGAAGGTAGGCTCTGTTAACCTTCTTCCTGCATTTGCTTTGACCGGTGCCTCCTATAGCTCCGTCCATCAGCGTCTTTTTACGGCTTCATCTACCGGTGCCTTCTCTGAACTTTGATCCTTTCCTGAACTATTAGTTTAAGACTGAGGTCCAATGCCCATTGGACCTCGTGTAACTGTTAACCTCATGCTTATGTAAACAATATGTGTATTACGATATTCATGACATTACAAAGCAATAATCAACACATAAGCACACAACGAGATGTAAGATTAATATATATTAACAGTACATATCACATGTAAAGTTATCTATATAATTCACATGTATAGTTATCTATGTTCTATCACATAAAAGTATACAATAAACATCATAAAAGTTATACAATAAACATCAGATTTAGGATTAAGACGCGTACGTACCTTCATTGATGATTACGGTACGTGTGATGGTCGGAATGCGATCACGATATCCTATAAAGGTAATATCGTATTTATTAATTCATAACCAATATCTTAATAGATGTCTTAGTCTCAAATGACCATTTTACCCCTGGGTTAATTATTTCCCATTTTATTTCCTATAATTTCGTAAAAAACGTTGTTGACAGCATATGGGTTGACTTTTCGCCTAACTTTGAAAAATCATAATTAATTCCACAGAACTCAAAATGAGGATCCGTAAAATTCCTCGGAATCCTTAGGATGTCTAATTTTAATAAAAAATATTGGTTATTGCCCATATTTTATGAACACTTCCCAGTTTTCACATGTTCATCCTCTGCTCAGAAACTTTCCAGAAAACGTAGCCCATTTTGCAGAATTTTTATCTCCAAGTACAAAACTCAAAATGACATGCTATAGGTATATTTGGAAAGATCTATATGTCTAATCTGAACACGAATTGTCTCAGAATTTTAGCACAGCATCTTCAACATAAGATACCCATGTTTTTGTAATAGCTTTCAGAAATCGCTAACCGACAAATTTTCGCCAGAGCTTCGCTACTTTGACCATAATCTTCCAAAAACTTTGCTATAACTTCTTCTTCATAATTTTTTCAAAATAAAGCCAATTTTAACCACATAAACATGAAAACAAAATTATAATTAGAAGATTATAAATCAAAACAACATTTAAGCTATAAACTACAAAGCTAGAGCTCAAGAACTTACCTAGAACTTTGCTCCTTCTTTCTTCTAGCTCCAAGAACTTACTCTACTCACTCTCTAACTTAATAATCAGATGCTTTGAGCTGATTTGGTGTGAGAAATTATGAATACATTACCTCCCTATTTATAGTCATTTTGCCATTAACTAACCTACAACTTTTATTCATTTTTAACCTTTGGATTTTAACTTAATTGAGAAGTTTAATCTCACCCCTCAATCCCTAAAAACTGACTTCTACTCCCTCCTCTTCTAATTTGTTTATTTCAATTTTTAGTTACACCAAAAGCTTATATAGTTTGTTGCAAATTGGAAGTTTTATTCAAGTTTCTTCTTCACTTCTCAAATCTCAATTTTATGACTTAATTAGAGGTCTTTTTAAAAAAATTTAATCACTTAAACACAAATCACAAAAGTTGAGGAAAATGATTTTGGTGATATCCTAATCCAAGCTTAAAATATGCTCGTTCATAATAAATCCTTATATTTGATTTATGATCAAAGCTTTTCAAGATACAATTTATTTTCTATAGGTTCTCATTTATTTATGTCTTGAATTTATCTTAATGGTTTTTATCTTACCATTAATTAATTAACCATTTTTAATCTCTTTATTACCTATGCTTACATCACATACCCCTAAAGTCTTCTTAAATTAATGTGAGATTAAAACATATTTGCCTTAAAAGTCTTCATGATTTTAATGCTCCATGTGAACCCTTTAATTGCATTAATGTGACGTGCAATTTTTCTTCCTTGATTAAGACTTGCATGTGCTTAATTTATCATTGCACCATTTATTTAATTAATGACTTCAATCCTCTATTCTGATTTTTTATGCACAAACCGTGTACTCCCTCTTTTCTCCTCAAATCTTGTGTTTTAATTACTTATTAAATCATCTAGAAAGAATTCTCTCATTGGTTGAAGCTTAATTCACATGGATCTCACTTATGATACTTAATTAAAGCCTTAGGATTTAGCTTTATTAATTTTAATCCAAGCCTTCAATTTGGGTTGGAAAAATCTAAACACTATTAGTGATATTTGTTAATGATTTAGGATTAAGAATTAATGCAATTACTTAGCCTCTTTAATTAGAAATTTTCGCCACCTTAAATAATTTAAAGGGAGAATTAATTAATCTTGGTTAATATTTCTAATATAGTATTTTAGAGGTTATTAGGCCTAATTGTCAATATTTGATAGGTTTTTATATTAATCTTGATGATTAAAAACCCCTTGTGTACTAATCTTGGCCTTTAGATATCATTTGGATATTAATTAAGTTGATACATTCTTAATTATGCCCTTTTTAAATTAATTATTAATTAATTTCGAAAATTACAAAAATATTTCAATTATTGCAAATTTAATTGCCCAATAATTGTTGCTAATTTTCCCTAATTGATTTAGGCATCTTTTGATGATATTTGATTGCCTTTATGATATAGTTAAGATTATACTTGATTATGATAATCTTAAGATATTTTATGATCCCTAATAAGATTTAGAAAATCAAATATATGATCCCCTTAATTCTAGGAAGAAATTGCCAAGAAAAATAAAATAACTATAATAGATAAATTTGAGACCACATATTCCACCTATTTTAAATAGGTATTACTTATTCAAATATAATATTTAAGATATATTATTTATCCAAATAGAATATAGATAAATAATTATTTGGATATTACAATTTCTATGTCATTTAATTGCCTCTCATGATTAAATTAAGATTATGCTTAATCATGACAATTTTATTATAATTGCCTCTTGATTTTCGAAAATCATTTCCTTTATTAGATATTCTCTAATTGCTTTATGATCATCTATAATAGTTATTATTTTATGTGATTTAATATCACATTTTATAGATCCTAATATGTAGTCACATAATTAACCATTGGTTAATTAATTCCAAAATGAATTTTGAATGAAAATACAATTGATAAATTCACCTTTGTATTTTTAGTATTTATTTACTAAAATTCAATATTCATTTTAGGATATATTATGATCCCTAAATGAAATCTCAAGATTCACACTTGATCCTTTTAAATCTCAAGGAGAAATTGCTCATAAATTTATAAGAATCAAATTACAAAATTTGAGACAATATACTCTCCTTGAAGTATTTATCAAAATATATTATTTATGATAATTAGGGTTTTTTTTTTAGGGTATTACATATCCATAGGAAATTATACGTATTTTTAATAATTGGCTATAGTATATATTAATTACTTTTTACATGTGTTGATGTCTTAGGTCTATCGTATTTATAAATTAACTCAATTATACGAACTCCCCTAAACCAGTTGCATACAACTTCTTTAACATTTTAAAGTTTAAATTTAATTTCAATAAGCTTTCCGTTAATTCAACAATCATCATTATCTTTTTAATGGAAACTGTCACATCATGTACATATAAGACCCATGTTAATGATTTTCTAATAATTAAATAATTTTTACCTAAGGGTAAATTGTCATCTTAACATTTTTAAAAAACGTACTTCTCCTTTTATCCCACCCTACCATGGATCCTTTCAACCTTCAATTCTTGTATAAATCATCGGTAAATGGAAATGAGCGGATTTTGTTTAATCACCAAAAAAAGAAAGGAAAAAAGAAATCAGGTTCTAGACGAAATATCACCTGGATTGAGATATCATTGCGGAGATCTGCAAATGGCTGCTGATCATAGATTGGCTAAGGAGGCTCTAAAAGTTAATGAGGGCATAGTAATGTTACAGTCTCTTCCCAGATTGTCCAGGGTGAATATAATGCAGCTATTAAGTTGTTGATGGTAGTCTTCATCAAAAGAAAAGGAAAACAAGAAACATCAGGTTATATTTCTTGAAAGTTGAAAGGATCTATGATAGGCAGAAGGATATTTAATAAACAATAATCCCAAACAACATTTGTAATACCCCAAAATTCCTATTTATCATAAATATTATATTTTGATAAATAATACATATTAAATAAAGGTGAATATGTGTCTAAAAATTTTGTAATTTGTTAAATATAATTTTGGGCAATTTTTCCTTGGAATTAATTAAACAAAAGGTCAATTTTAAAATTAGCTATAGAGATCATAAAATATGATATAAATATCATATTAAACCAAAGTTCTTATATGATCAAATGAGCAAGAAAATGTTATGAAAACACTTAAATTAATTAAAGGAAATTAGCAACAATAAATGAACAATTTAGCTTGCACTAATTGAGATTAGTTGCAAAATGCTTCAAGATGATTAAGGGCAAATTAAAAGCATCAAGAGGGGGGCTAATTATATTAAAAAATAATTAAGCCAAAGAAGATGAAATAATACTTGGTTAATAATAATAAATACACTTGATTTAAATAAGCAACCAATTGCACATTGATATTTGGCATTAAGGGATATTTAAACCCTTAATTATGTGATCAGATGGCATTACTAATCAGCCCCCAAAGTCCAATATTTCGTTCATCTGAGGGAAGGAAGAGAAACAAATTAAACTTTGTTAACTTGTGTGTTGAAAAGTCAACAATGGTAATCAACCAATGAGAGACAAGAATCATTGGATTTTGCCACCTAAAAAGAAAATTAAATGGTTAAAGAAAGGAGGTATGTCAACTAGCCAATAAGGGGATTGAAGAATGAGATATTTTGCAAATGAAAAAGCAACATAAATGGCTATTAGAAGAGGCATGTCGGCAGCATGTTCAATGGAGGAGATTTTGTTTCATAAAGTGAATTATAATCCAAGGGTTAAGGTGGATTTTGGTCACATTTAATTGCCAATTGTGTCCTTGAAATTTCTCTATAAATAGAGAGAACTTCTTTTCATAATCTTCACACCAAAATCAGCTCCAAGTAACTGAAGTTAGAGAGAGGGAGTGAGATTTTTCTTGGAGCTAGAGAGAAGGAGCAAGGTTCTTCAAGGGTAAGTTTCTTAGTTCTTGAGCTATAGTCTTTAAATTCATAGATAAATAGTGCTTTGATCTTTAATCTTCAAATATAGTTTTATTTTCATGTTTTTATGGTTAAAAATGTGCTTATTTTAAAAATTTGATGGAAAATATGATGGAGCAAAATTCTTGGAAGTTGAAGATCAAAAGTAGAGAAATTCTGGAAAAAATTTCGGTTAGGAATCAGCAGCAAAAAGGCCATGCTTTTATGTAGAATATGAGGTTATTAAATTCTGAAAATTTGCATGGTTAAAGTACACACATAGGGCTTTCCAAATATACCCAGAGTGTAGCATTTTGAATTTTTTGGAAGAAGATAAAAATTCCTAAAGTTGGGCTACGTTTTCTGGAGGAAAATCTGGGCAGCATTGAGAAACAATTAAACTGGGAATGATTCAAAAATTCTGGGTAAACACAAGTATTTTTCCTAAAAAATAGACATCCTAAGAATTCCGGGGAATTTTACGGATCCTCGTTTCGATATTTCTAGAATTAATTATGATGTTTCAAAGTTACCGAAAATTCTGCCCATAAATGCTGAAGTAGCGTTTTTAATAAAATGTAAGGGTAAAAGTGGAATAATAAATCCACCAAGGGTAGAAATGTCAAAATATGTGAAAATATCCTTTTTGATATTATTCTAGGAAATATGATATTAATTATAATATCATGGAAATAGGATATCCGGGAAGTCCGAAGTCGAGTTCGAAGGTCGGGCATGTTGGCCATTACACGGTGAAAGGTACGTTCGCGTACTAGTAACTTTAACTCTGATGTGTCTTGTATGCATGTATGTGGTAGTATGATTCATAGGGTCATGGACATGACTATGTCTTGGATCATGTACCGTGGCTAAGACTTTGTCTTAAGTCACTGTTTATATACATTAAGCTTTATACGTGTTATAGTCTTGATAATACCGTTGAGTTTTCCTAGCGCTGAGGACACGAGGGCTATCGTGGCACTGGTTAGTGCAGACATAGATAACTTACATGTGTTGTGTACTATGTACTGTTATTGTAACTAATATTACATTTGTTGTGTGCTTATGTATTGCTAAAATGAATATCTGTCATACATATACTGTTATACTTTTCATATGAGGTTAACTGTTACTTGAGATTCAATTCGATTGAATCTCAGCATTGACTAAAGGTTCAGGAAAAGGAACCAGGATCAGAGAAGGCACCGAAGGATGGAGCCGAAGAGAGGCATCGATGGACGGAGCCGTGAAGAGGCACCGGTCAAAGCAAATGCCGGAAGAGCGTCATCAGAGCATTCATTATGGCACGGATTTAACGAGGTTACTTCAAACAGTTTGGTGCCGAAGGCATGGCTAGTCTATGCGGATCAGTCAATAAATCGTCGTGAACTCGGTGAGACTTCCACGATAGACACCTACCTGGCCAAATTGTTTGATTAACTGAGTTAGGTTCATTGCCCCAAGTCTAGCTACGGCTTGGTTGAAGATTGTATAGTTACCATGTAAGAATTGTAATTATACTAAGCTCTGTAATTGTATCACATGAACATTCATTCGGGAAATTTTTTATATACCAGCTTATGTCGGGGCCGATAACCTTTAAATTCATATTGTTTTAAATGCAAAAAGGATATAAAAACTATGTCATTGTCATGCTTTAATGGATCAATTAATTAAATATATGATTTCATCTTCCTAATGAGTTTTTAGACTTTATTTGCATTTATCTTGGTCACATCTTGAGTTTGGATTCAAAATTGAACTTTAGTCACATTCTTACTACAAATGGGTAGTGAATATGGTTCGGTATTTTGGGTATAAATTGCGTTATAGAATTCCAATGGATCTATAATTTGTATTTTCAGAAAGCTAAGAGGAAACCCTAAAAATCCTATGAAGAGCCCAAAAGCTAACTCAGATGTTTAGAGGACCAAAATGGGCTTAGAAACCGAAACAGGCTGCAATCATCTGGACTCCGGAACAACGTTCGGTATTTGATCCATAACTGGAGCTACAGACATCCAAATGAGGTCTGGTTTGCACGCATGGAAAGCTGACATCCAGGGCTACATTTCTTATGACGACCATGTGGTCCAGATCCGCCGTTTCCGTGTTGTAATCCAGCTTGAAAACAGACGCGTTTTTGGAGGTGTAAAGTGGTTCAATGATTCTTCCATGTTGGCCACTAAGTAAAGTGACGAAATGAGTTGTAAAATGGATGAATGAGATGCCCAATTTTCCTATAAATAGATGGAGAGGCTGAAGAGAAACACACACCTTGGAGAAGAACAAAATCTCTCCCATTCTAAGTTCCTTCTTGTATTTCTTGCCTCCTTCTTTAGTTTTGCTTTATTAGTTTCTTGTATTGTCTTTAATTCATGTCTTTAATTTCTTGCCTCCTATTTGGTATGACTTTTTAATCTTTTCTTTTAATAATTTATGTTGATTTTATGTTCTTCATCTTTTCCTTTTATGGATTGATTATGTTTTTGAGATTTACTTTTATATTGAAATAGAATCTTTCATTTTTCTTAAGTTGTTCTTCGTGTTCATGTTGAACTAGTTCATGTTCTTCGTGGTCATGATGAATATCTTTATTTCTTCATTTTCATCTTACATAGCAATGCTTGGCTAAGTTTCGTGATCGACCCATGAGTTGAGGATTTCATGGTGTCATCCGGGAGGACTTATGTTTTAATCAGAATCGACTTGTTTCGTTTACTTTAATCGGATTCGAGTTTAGAAAGAGATTGGATGTTAGATTTAATATCCGATTGATATCCCAAGGACATAGTTTGGACCAGGTTATAGAGAGCGTTGTACGATCGTATACCGAGCTCGCCACGTGTTCGAATAAATGCTAGACGATCGTCTAGTCGAGGGAGTTCTAGACTAATGCAGAGATTTCGGTTTGTCTAGAATCAATCACAAGGTCAGTTATTCTATTTTTGTCCGATGATGGAAGATTTTGGATCCCAATTATGGGTTGATCGTTTTTAATCTACTTCATTTCATTCATCCTTGCATTCTAGGGCTTCAACGTATGTCTGGGCATTTTGTATCAGTCACTCATCGTCCAAACATAAGTGCATGCTCTCCGTTTCCACATTACTCTAAGCTATAGCACCTCAAACTCTATCGATTTTCTAAAACTGAGTGTCACCCGACACAATTTCAAGTATTGAATTTGGGGTGTTACAACATTTAAAACATCATCCTTATACAACCCGTCTATCAGATATCCAAAAATAATATTAAAAATAATATTTAGAACTCCCCCTGAGTTCCACCTTCTTCCCTCCGCCCATAGCACCGTTTTGTCCTTCCTTCCAGATCCACTACCTAAATCTTTAATAGGGTTTGCGATTCAAAATTGAATCGAGTAACATGTTAATCTCTATGTATAGTATAAATAAAATATGATAATCATCTACAATTAGGAAAATTAATTCAACATTCAGTATGTACGCATAGCAACATTAAACAGTATACCATACATGTTATGTTAACTGCGAATGCACCCTACAAGTCCAAACAACGCATGAACCTTATTAGTCCCGAATTCCACAGTGCTCAAGAAAATATATAAACGCAGGACCCTACAAGTCCCGAATTCCTCAGTACTTAGGAAAAACAATTAATGCAATTGGCCAATAACAAAATCACTGAATGTAAACAACCACGTGTACAAGATGACATGTACAACATGCATTGTTATTGGACTCAAGAACAGAGTTGTAAAACATGGCATGAAACCTCATTTTTTTGACTCTAATCTTTCAAAAACCAGACACCATTTTTGGACTCAGATGACATGTACAACATGCTTTGTTTTGGACTCAAGAACAGAGTTGTACAACATGCACGATTTAAAAACTCATTTATAGAGCCAAATGAAATCAAGGATCGACTGCAAATTGACATGCAAGCTTCAAAACGATGATATGAGCTCTTTCTCTCTCTAACCCATTAATTTAATCCATCAACAACTCAGAAAATCTCCAGCAAGTGCTGAAACTAGATGAGAATTCGATCAAGGGACTCACTTGAACCCAAAAATTGACTTGCATATAGTGGATGATTTTGTCTCCTTCCCCGATTGGAGGCTCTCTCTCTCTCTCTCTCTCTATCTCTCAGCTTTCTTCGTCTCTATCTCGGATTCTGGTCGAGAATAAAGAATAGAAGGAATGGGGGTGAAGGCGTATGGGTTTGGTTGGGAATGAGACGGAGGATGAATGGAGGGGAGGTGGAATCATATGGAGAGGGATGAGAGAGTTTGGAGGAATGAAATTAGGAGGGAGTTGGTGTTGTGTGTCCAGATAAGGGTATATGTGTGTGTTGTTGAGTATCCGTGCGGCGAGAGAGAATGAAATGGGTAGGAACGGAGTGTTTACGGAGGACGAAATGTGTCACACACCTACCAGCCACATAAATGATGTACTTGGGATGATATGATTACATTTTTCTTTTCTTTTCTTCTCTTCCTTGCCAATTTTCGAAAATTAAGTGGAAAAGGAGAGATTATATGTCATCTCCAAATCCAACCTAATGTCTTTTGCATTTATGACGATATGATGTTACCATAGATTTTTGATTTTAAGAAAAATAGCTTCTAAACAAAGAATAGACTTTTCATGAGCAAATTTTTGGTTCCTTCATCCTTCAAATTTTTGAATTGGGCCTCCTTTTGGGCTCCAAAAACTGTCCTTCCTACTTAGCCCAATAGCTCATAGTTCTTGGTTAAGTCCATGACAACTACTTTGGCATTTTGGAATTTTATACTCTTTTATCCAATTCTTCCCTTTATGTGCAATACTCAAGGGTAAAATGAGAAAATAAAATGTGTTTTGACTTCTATTGTCATCTTCTATATCAAATTGTCCATGGTGAAAATGATAATTTACCAAATTTCCAAACCACCAATCTACTTCCTTTTTCTTTAATTAATTATTCATGTTGAAAGGAAAATAAATATCATTGACTTCAATCTTGATGAAAATTCATATATTTCATTAATTCATCCAATACATTAATTTACATGAAATTGGGGATGTTACAAAATGAGGATAGAATGTGTGTGTGTGTGCAGTGTGTGTTCGAATATGTGTGTGTATTTGTGCGTTGTATGGGTGTAGTTGATGGAGGAGGGAACACGTGGGAGACATGCATATGAGGAAGGGAATATGTGTGCTTATGTGGTTATCAGTGAAGAAGGTTAGGAGAAAGTGCAATTTTTATGAGGAATGGATTGTGGATTCGGTTGGAAGGAGTAGAGGCGTGGCTTTATGGTGGGTGGATAGTGTTACGGTAAATATCCTATTTCCCTCTTTTAACATTATTCATACACTGATTCATGCGGATTCAGTTGATATGATTGCCCTCCTAAATAGCAAGAAAGATTGTTGTGTTGGCAGGAGGCTAGGCGCTTAGCTGCTGGTATTAATCAGTCATGGCTATGTTTGGGGACTTTAATGATATTGTCTCTCAAGAGAATAACCTGAGTAGTAGACCTTGTGCGATCAGTAAAATCATTAATTTTAATAGCTTTATTACAAACTGTGAACTTCTTGATCTTGGCTTTATTGGTATAAATTCACTTGGTGCAATAAGCCGAGAATGCCATGATACAATAAGGGAGAGCATTGACAGGGCCATGGGGAATATCAAGATGACAGAAGATTTTCCTAATCTACAGGTTTTCCATATTGATCCTGTGGGCTCCGACCATCATATTTTATTGATTAAATGCAACCCGCCCCAACCTTGTAGAGCTGGGTGCTTCAAATTTGAAGAAATGTGGGAAAGCCATAATCAGTTTCTGCAGATAGTCAACAGAGGTTGGAATGGAGTTATTGTAAGTAGTTTATCTTCTTCTAGTGAATTTGTATGGCGCCTGAGTTTTCGCAGAAAGGAATTGATCAGATGGAGCAAGCGCAAGTTTGCGAATGGGCATATATTAATTGAGCTGTTCAAATCTCAACTGGCGCCTTGTAATCAGAAACTGAGAAGCCAGGAGTCTATTCGGTTTATTGCAGAGCTCACGGAAGCCATTGATCAAGCACTGGAACATCACGGGATTAAGTGATGGAACATCACTGGAACATCTGAGGTCTCTGCGAATATTTCTTCTTCTTTTGTTTTCAGAGTCTTTTAATCTCTAGGGTTAATTTTCCTTTGAAAGGTGGTTCTCTTTAGTCGTCTATTTCCAATATGAGACCTTAGTCTCATACTTTATTATGGTTATGGATAGAAAGTTGGTAACTTCTGATTTTGTTCAATAGTGTTTTGCTTTTTCATTTGAGCTTAACAGGTTTAGATAGAAACCCAGATGCCTTTGTAGGTTTCGAGGAGCAAAAAAAACATAATTTATGATAAATATTTGTTTTAATTTCTTCAATTGAATAAAAGTATCTTGATCGAATCTTTAATTTGGACATCAACTTGATGAGAATCATTAAAACTCATGAATTTATTTGAATTTCAAAACCAAATATTCTTGCAAGACTTGATTGCTTTTAAGTTAAATACCCTCCCGTGGGGAAGAAAACTTTGCATTTTACAAAATTATAATACAATTTGCGGAGTTCACATTCCATGATTATATTTATGTGCTTATTATGTACTTATACATCTAATTAATATAAGCACATGTTTTAATGTTTTTTTAATTTTTTTTTTATGTATTTTATTTTTTTGATTTAAATTATATGCTACTTTCTAAGATGTTTTTTTGCATCCAGTATCTCAAATTAATTAATTTTCATAATACTGGTGTTATAGACAAAGGCAGAACTGGAAATTAATTAATTTGAGATACTTGGTGAATTTTTTTTTTCAGAAAACAACATATAATTTAAATTTAAATAAATACAATACATTAAAAAATATTAAAAAAAAATGTGCTTATATATTAGAGGTATAAGCACATACTAAGCACCTAAATCTAAGCATGGAATGTGAAGTCCAATTTGCGCCGTTTTTAGTTGAATATTGTTTGTCTTAAACAATTCAGTATAAATACAGGTCACTTGTTTTAGTATTTATAGATCCAATAATTTGTTAAAATCTAATTCTTATATTTTTTTTAAAAAAAATGATAATGGGTCATATACTAATATTTTAAAAGTTGCCATACCTTCCTACCCCACATTGAACATTGATTTGAAGCTGTGTGAATATTTATTGAATTTCATAAATCAATTTGGTTAAAAAAGAAAGAAAGTGTACCTAGTGTTTAACCCCTTAACTTGTACCTATGCCCCACCTTACTCTAATCACATGATAGTGTGGCACATTCCTTCAAATCAAATAAAGCCTCAGGCTTTGATATCAAATAGGTGTGAAGCCTTATCTTAAGCTCTGTTATTGAATATATGTAAGGCCGTTCCTTTAAATAAGTCAAATATGTTATTTAATGATGATTTCGAATCACTAAGCCAAGAAGGCCGTTATGGGGCTGGGGAGTAAAAACTTTTCAAAAAGACTTAAAAACTTAATTTAAATATAGGATCTGATCTTGTGAAATGAATGAGTTTGTTTAAACATTTTAAAATATTTTAAAACCATTTAGTAGTAGTTCAAACTCTTCATTAAAAATCTCATCATTCCTTAAACTCAGTTTAATAGTGCTCCACTAATATTAAATTAAATCTAGTGCTTAATCATTAATCTCGTTACTGCATGTATAACTAATCAAAATAATTGAATCACTACTAAGCGTTTATATATATCTATATACAAAATATTAGCCACGTAAGGCTATCCAAAAGTTGGAGTATAAGCTGGGAAAAGATTATATAAAAAATAAAAAATAAAATCTTAGCTATTAAAATGGCCATGGAATAAATAAAATAAATAACTGTAAATTTTCTTTAGTTGAAGATTTCTTTATGTTTTCAACATTTGGTATAGCTTGCCCAAGCAGGGTTGCAGAAATTCAAAGGCCACAAGCAAAACAGAAGCCTCTAGACAAGGATGCCGGTCAAAACTGAGAGAGGGCACATGACACTTGGACTGATTTGGGGAGACAAACTGTCCAATTCATAATTCAATATCATCAAATAATAAAGAAAGAAAATGTTTTAGATCATTTGATTAATGATTAATGTTATGGGGAGGAAGGTTAAATTTTTCTAAATATTATAAGACTTCTTGATTAAAACAAATTATGGGCAGCAACAAACCCTAACCGGTTATAAGATGATAATAAAAAGAATTAAATCAGAGATATACTAATTCAGGATATTCTCCCTATCCAAAATCTTAGATTTTTGTTTTAAACCAGAATCCAAAATCTTAGAGTTAAGGAGATATACTTAGGATATCGGGCCATAACAATTTAATAAGAGATTTTTAACCACAAAAAATAATATTAGATCCTTTGAACCGTTTTATATATTTTTACAAATAAAAAAAATATCCTTTTTAAAATCATATATCCAACAACTTGTTCGAATTCAAAATTTAAAATTACTATCCAAAAACAAACAAACATACATTAGCCTAATATTCACTAGCCTCTGTATAAGCACTACGGCTTATCACACGTGCTTATATATACATTACCTGAGTTTCTCTCCTGATAGATTGATAATAATAATCACAATCAGTCTTCCGTATAGTTGTTAGATTTTAATTGATTCGGCTAAGATGCAGCGAGCCGAACCTCCTCGCCCTCTGAGCGTCCATGTCCTCTTAGTTGGCACTGATGAAGAAACCGGAAGACGTATTAGGAGTCAGCTTTCACAATCTTTTTATCGAATCACTACATGTGCTAGTTTTAATGAAGCCGAAGGCTTCTTTGAAACAGAACAATTTGACGTTGACTTGGTGCTCAGCTCTTTGGAAGACGAGGATGGCTACAACTTCATCTCCCAAATCCAACTCTTGAGAAAAAATATTCCGCACGTCGGTAAGTTCTCTATATATATATTTATCTCGATACTATTATGTTAATGTGAGAGTTTTCATTATATTTATATTTTGCAGTAATATTTGGAGGTGAGAGATTAGTTCATCATGAGGTCACCCGGGCGTATAAATTGGGTGCATGTTATGTTTTGCAGAAGCCAGTGAGTGGGAAGTCTGATGAGATTGAAAATTTATGGAAACATGCTTTTAGGTGGAGAGCTCAGAATGAGGATTTATGGCTAAGTGTTTTTAGGTGGAGGGCTCAGAATGAGGGTTCTTCTTCTCTGGTTTCTTCCCAACAAGAAAGTCTAAAAAGAGGATACGAGTTTATGAATCATGGCGAAGAACCTTCTCTGAGAAAACAACGGATGGTTTGGACCGAGGAACTCGATTCCCTTTTTGTTGAAGTTGTGAATGACCTTGGCGAAAAAGGTAAGTGATCTTTCGTCTCATTATAATTTCTTGTAGCAAAATTCTTCACTATTATAATATCCTTATAAAGAAGTATTTAATTCCCAGATTAATTTGTGTATTTTGTATTGGTGTGTTTGAGCTTTTTATGGAATATTACAGTTTTCTGTTTCCTCGTAGCGGTGCCTAAACAAATTCTTGATGTTATGAATCAGCGTGAGCCTGGGCTTTCTCTGACTAGAGAACAAGTTGGGAGTCACCTACAGGTTGAGAGACATGGTTCATCATTATTATTATTATTATTATTTATATATGTCTTATGTACTTACCAATCTAATTATGGCTTCTTCTCTATACTTTCAGAAACACAGGGAAAAAGAGAAGAAAAAGCAGCGGCCCCGACGACGTTTGAATAATGTAAATCGAATGACAGTTAATCAAATCCCTCCTAGATTTGACATTAACATTAAGAATGATGTGATGGCATCACCATTAGTATCATCATCTTCTCGTCGTGACATGTCGCATCTCCACCTTCCAGAAGCTTCCACGACTAATTGTCCTGTGCCCCAAATGCAACTCCATCATTACAATCAACAACCCATTTGCCAGCCAATGCAGTTCAACAACTATGGTAGTTTGATTATATTACATGATTTTCAATGTTTAAACCTTCTCTTATTTATAACTTATTTATAATTATTGATTGAGCTCGCGTACTTTTGTCTCAAGAAAATGGAGAGAATTGTTCAAATTCAAAGTTTAGAAATTGAATCAATAATTGAGTGACCAAAAGTTTTATTTTCCTTCAAATTATATGTGGTTGTTCTTCTTCGCGATTCTAATTAATTCTTTATAATTTCAGCGGTCACATCTCTTATTGGGAATGGAAGCAGCACCTTGATTTCTGAGCATCAGCCTGATTCTCATGTTAATACAACTAGACCTGCTATGCATCAGCCTGATCGAATTACTTCCTCTGAAAGTAATATGCCGCAGCAACGGCAACCACAAGGTCCTTCATTTGAAGGTATGGAAAGTGGACACTTAGTTATTGGTACTTCTTTTCGAAGAAGTAATATGCAGCAACAACCGAAAACTCAAAATTTGACTTCTAGTACGCGGCAACTAGTTCAAAACTCGTCTTCAGTTTCTGGAATTAGAAACCAAGACAAAGCTCGTGGTACTCCCTTTGGAAGAAGTAATAAGGAGCCACTAGATCCAAACCATTATCTGGATACCTCCTTTGAAAACAGTAAAATGGAGCAACAACTGATAACTCAGAATTTGGCTTCTAGTACGCAGCAACCAGATCAAACTTCTAATGTTCTTATAGCTCCTATAAGAAGTGGTCATGATGGAATGGTCACGCTAGAAGCAACAGATGAAGATAAGTTTGCTTATCTTTCTAATCAACAGTTTGAGGTTGATGTTGGTGATATTTTTCCCACCTATGGAGGTTTCTTGGATGCTATCGAAGACATAGAACATCCTTTCCAAGCGATGAACGAGACGGAGCTATCACAGCTTCCAAATCAATAAATGATAGCTTTCTTTAATTGGGTCAAACAATACTCAATTTGCATAATGTATAACTAGAAGAATTAGTTGAGGTGACTTATGTTGTGGACCAGAAGGAGTATATTTCTATCTGATGTACTTCCGACTACTTTTTAAATTTATTGCCATATTGCCCGGGTTTATATTATATTTTCTAGTTTTTATGGGATTTTTCATTGTTAGGGAAAGAGTTGGTTCGAATATTTCATCGTTATTATGTAAATTAATTAAAGTCCTGCATTAATCAGGATGTATTTATGTGGACTTTATGATGGTAAATTAGGCTAAGTGAAAAGGGCAATAAGAATTACCTACCGTAAAAAAAGGGCAATACATATATAGCGTACATTAAAAAAAAATAGAGAATGGTTTGATAATGGATGCACAACGGCACAGCCTAATAAGTGGAGCAATAAAAGATATAATATTAATAAAAACAAAGTTAAAAGGAAAAGAAAAGAAATAGGCTATAATACAGAAAAGAGAAGCACGAATATAAGATATATAAATTGACCAAAAAATTTGAGATTGACAAACCGAAAATCAGGTCACTAAAGTGATGTCCATAGGAAATCAGATTTTGGCATTGAAGGTGTTTTCCTTCATTTTTTTTTTTTTTGAACAAATGATCCTTTTGTGGATGATTCTATCGTAGGAGTCTTCCGTGTCCATAGGAAATTATACGTATTTTTAATAATTGGCTATAGTATATATTAATTACTTTTTACCTGTGATGTCTTATGTCTATCGTATTTATAAATTAACTAAATTATACAAACTCCCTAAACCAGTTGCATAAAACTTCTTTGACATTTTAAAGTTTAAATTTAATTTCAATAACCTTTCCGTTGATTCAATAATCACCATTATCTTTTTAACGGAACTGTCACATCATATACATATAAGACACGTGTTATCCTACATTGCATCATAGGTAATCAAATGATTTTCTAATAATTAAATAATTTTTACCTAAGGGTAAATTGTCATCTTAACATTTAAAAAAACGTACTTCTCCTTTTATCTCATCCTACACCATGGATCCTTTCAACTTTCAATTCTTGAATAAATCCTTGGTAAATGGAAATAAGGATTTTGTTTAATCACCTAAAAAAGAGAGAGAGAGAGAAATCAGGTTCTAGACCAAATATCACCTGAATTGAGATCTCATTGCGGAGATCTGCAAATTGCTGCTGATCATACATTGGCCAAGGAGGCTCTAAACGTTAATGAGGGCATAGTAATGTTACAGTCTCCTCCCAGATTGGCCTGGGTGAATATAATGCAGCCATTAAGTTGTTGGTGGTAGTCTTCATCAAAAGAAAAGGAAAACCAGAAACATCAGGTTATATTTCTTGAAAGTTGAAAGGATCTGTGGTAGGCAGAGGGATACAAGGATAATTAAGGCCTTTTTAATGTTAAAATGACTAATTAACCTTTGGGTAAAAATTATTTAATTTCTATAAAATCATTAGATTACATATGATGTCAGATTTAGGATGACATGTGCCTTATATTGATGGGCAGTTTCTACTAAAAAGGTGGTGGTAAATTAACGGGAAGGGGTTCATGGTTGGGGGAAAAAAAAGTTGAGGGAGTAAAGTTTTACCTAAAGTTTGTGAGAGTTTTGTATAATTTAGCCTTATTAATTTAAATTTTGAAATAAAATTTGGGTGTTATGTTTTTTAATCTACCGTGATATAATTAATTTTAATAAAAATTAGTAAAGTGAATAATTCAAAGTTAAGGTAAGAAGAAAACTATACAAAATTTTTATCGGTGCTCCGAAATCTAATTTAAACCATACAACTTAATTGACGGTAAAGTGTACACTTGTATATAAAACCCAGCAAAACTATGGGGAGGGGAGGATACTGATCAAATTTTTTTTTTTTTTAAGGTATTTAAACCATACAACTTAATTGACTACTGGACGGTAATGTTTTATTATTTCCACTTTTTGTGGAGGTTTGATATATATTAGTTCAAAATGCTTAATCGAAATAGTATAAATGAAGAAAAAAAGCTTTCTATTTATTAAAGTCTAATAATAGGATTTACTGTAGACTATTAGCGCAATGGAGAATGTGAATTTGGTTTGGTCGAATGAGTAACTGATAATATATACAAAACTTAAACTTGGTATGGTGTAAAACTAATCCACATCGGGATATTTAATAAACAATAATCCCAAATAATATTTAAAACATCATCCTTATACAACTCGTCTATCAGATATCCAAAAATAATATCCAAAATAATATTTAGAACTACCCCTGAGTTCCACCTTCTTCCCGCCGCCCACAGCACCGTTTTGTCCTTCCTTCCAGATCCACTACCTAAATCTTTAATAGGGTTTGCGATTTAAAATTGAATCTCAGAGTAACATGTTAATCTCTATGTATAGTGTAAATAAAATATGATAATCATCTATTATTAGGAATATTAATTCAACATTCAGTATGTACGCACATCAACATTAAATAGTATACCATACATGTTATGTTAACTACGAATGCACCCTATAAGTCCAAACAACGCAAGACCCTATAAGTCCCGAATTTCACAATGCTTAAAAAAAAATATAAACGCAGGACCCTATAAGTCCCGAATTCCTCAGCACTTAGGAAAAACAGTTAATGCAATTGGCCAATAACAAAATCACTGAATGTAAACAACCACGTGTACAAGATGACATGTACAACATGCTTTGTTTTTGGACTCAAGAACATAGTTGTAAAACATGACATGAAACATCATTTTTTGACTCTAAGCTTTCAAAAATCAGACACCATGTTCTTAGATCAAATGTGCATAGTTTAAAAACTCATTTACAGATCCAAATGAGATCAAGGATCAACTGCAAATTGACATGCAAGCTTCAAAACGATGATATGAGCTCTTTCTCTCTCTAACCCATGAATTAATCCACCAACAACTCAGAAAATCTCCAGCAAGTGCTGAAACTAGATGAGAATTCGATCAAGGGACTCACCTGAACCCAGAAATTGACTTGCATGTGACAGTGGATGATTTCGTCTCCTTCCCCGATTGGAGGCTCTGTGTGTGTGTGTGTGTGTGTGTGTGTGTGTGTGTGTGTGTGTGTGTGTGTGTGTGTGTGTGTGTGTGTCTATCTCTCAGCTTTCTCCGTCTCTATCTCGGATTCTGGTCGAGAATAAAGAATAGAAGGAATGGGGGTGAAGGCGTATGGGTCTAGTTGGGAATGAGACGGAGGATGAATGGAGGGGAGGTGGAATCATATGGAGAGGGATGAAAGAGTTTGGAGGAATGAAATTAGGAGGGAGTTGGTGTTGTTTGTCCGGATGAGGGTATATGTGTGTGTTGTTCAGTATCTGTGCGGCAAGAGAGAATGAAATGGGTAGGAGGGAGTGTTTGCGGAGGACAGAATGTGTTACACACCTACCGGCCTTTTAAATGATGTACTTGGGATGATATGATAACATTTGTTTCTTTTCTTTTCTTTCCTTCTCTTCCTTGCCAATTTTCGAAAACTAAGGGGAAAAGGAGAGATTATATGTCATCTCCAAATCTAACCTAATGTCTTTTGCATTTATGAAGATATGATGTTACCATATTTTTTTGATTTTAAGAAAAATAGCTTCTAAAAAGAGAATCCATTTTTCATGAGGAAATTTTTGGTTCCTTCATCCTTCAAATTTTTGAATTGGGCCTCCCTTTTGGGCTTCAAAAAATGTCCTTCCTACTTAGCCCGATAGCTCATAGTTTTTGGTTAAGTCCATGACAACTTCTTAAGCATTTCGAAATTTTATACTCTTTTATCCGATTCTTCCCTTTATGCACAATGCTCAAGGGTAAAATGAGAAAATAAAATGTGTTTTGACTTCTATTGTCATCTTCTATATCAAATTGTCCATGGTGAAAATGATAATTTACCAAATTTCCAAACCACCAATCAACTTCCTTTTTCTTTAATTAATTATTCATGTTGAAAGGAAAATAAATATCATTGACTTCAATCTTGATGAAAATTCATATATTTCATTAATTCATACAATACATTAATTTACATGAAATTGGGGATGTTACAAAATGAGGATAGAATGTGTGTGTGTGCAGTGTGTTGTATGGGTGAAGTTGATGGAGGAGGGAACACGTGGGAGACATGCATATGAGGAAGGGAATATGTGGGCTTATGTGGTTGGTTGAATGAGAGAGGGAATGTGGTGTTTCACTTGTAGAAATTACCCCTTTTGACTTCCTAATAGGATCTTGTTTGCAATTTGGTCCTTATTAATTAAATTGCAAACATTAGTTAGGAAATCAAAATTAACTCTTAATTCCATTTAGGCTATGCATGGTTTGAGGGGAGGGGAGGGGAAAAAAAGGAGGGGAGGGAATTGCTTTTTTCAAAATTGAGTATAGTGGGGCCCACAAGTTTTCCTCTCCCCTCCCCTCCCCTCCCCTCCCCTCAAACCAAACATACCGGGATTTTTCTCTCTCAACTAATTTTTGTAGACCCTAAAATATTATCTCTAAAATATTTAGGCAAAAAATATTCCCTAACTATTTGTCCTTAGTTCTGCGCGATAAGATGCCTTTAATTACAAATATTAACTTCAAAGCTTATTCAGACTAAATGTTCCATAAATAATTCCATGTAATATTCTTACTTCAAAATTTCCAAATTTTGGGATGTCACAATTACTATATAGCTAATAATATGACGAATACTTCTGCAAAATTTTCTTGAACACATCATGTTTAAGGCAGAAGGTATAATTAAGCATAAAAAAAATGAGAGTTTGATTCACAAAACAACTAATAATTTATACTCACATATTAAGCTTAATGCTTTAGAAATCAAATTTATGTTACAATATTCAATGTATATTACAGAAGAAATGATATTTTAGAAAGTTTCCCGACCGAAAAATATTTAATGTTTGCCAAGGAATTCACCTGGAAATGGCATGGAACACGTATAGAGGTTGAGGGTGCGCAACTGGTATATACTGCTCCACATTTGCGTCACTAAAATTGTTTAACAGTGAAGTGAATATATGTATATATATAATGAATGATAAATTCAAAATTTTTAATGAAAGTGGATAGATGTTCTAATTTTTGGTTCCTTCATCCTTCAAATTTTTGAATTGGGCCTCCTTTTGGGCTTCAAAACTGTCCTTCCTACTTAGCCCGATAGCTCATAGTTTTTGGTTAAGTCCATGACAACTTCTTAAGCATTTTGGAATTTTATACTCTTTTATCCAATTCTTCCCTTTATGCGCAATGCTCAAGGGTAAAATGAGAAAATAAAATGTGTTTTGACTTCTATTGTCATCTTCTATATCAAATTGTCCATGGTGAAAATGATAATTTACCAAATTTCCAAACCACCAATCAACTTCCTTTTTCTTTAATTAATTATTCATGTTGAAAGGAAAATAAATATCATTGACTTCAATCTTGATGAAAATTCATATATTTCATTAATTCATCCAATACATTAATTTACATGAAATTGGGGATGTTACAAAATGAGGATAGAATGTGTGTTCGTGCAGTGCGTGTTCGAATATGTGTGTATTTGTGCGTTGTATCATGTATGGGTGTGGTTGATGGAGGAGGGAACACGTGAGAGACATGCATATGAGGAAGGGAATATGTGTGCTTATGTGGTTGGTTGAATGAGAGAGGGAATGTGGTGTTTCACTTGTAGAAAATACCCCTTTTGACTCCCTAATAGGATCTTGTTTGTAATTTGGTCCTTACTAATTAAATTTGGTCCTTACTAATTAACTCTTAATTCCATTTAAGGATTTTTCTCTCAATTAATTTTTGAGGCCCTAAAATATTATCTCTAAAATATTTAGGCAAAAAATATTCCCTAACTATTTGTCCTTAGTTATGCGGGATAATATGCCTTTAATTCGAAATATTAACTTCAAAGGTTATTCAGACTAAATTTTCCATAAATAATTCAATGTAATATTCTTACTTCCAAATTTCCAAATTTTGGGATGTCACATTTACTATATAGCTAATATGATGAATACTTCTGCAAAGTTTTCTTGAACACATCATGTTTAAGGGAGAAGGTATAATTAAGCATAAAAAAAATGAGAGTTTGAATCACAAAACAACTAATAATTTATACTCACCTATTAAACTTAATGCTTTAGAAATCATATTTATGTTACAATATTCAATGTATATTACAGAAGAAATGATATTTTAGAAAGTTTCCCGACCGAAAAATATTTAATGTTTGCCAAGGAATTCACCTGGAAATGGCATGGAACACGTATAGAGGCTGAGGCTGCGAAACTGGTATATACTGCTCCACATTTGCGTCACTAAAATTGATTAACTGTGAAGTGAATATATGTATATATATAATGAATGATAAATTCAAAATTACGAATCTACATACTATACGTTGAACAATTATAGTTTAACATCCATGTTATAACTGATATTATTTGTGAAAGAATATCAAGAAATTTATGTGTGTGTGTATATCTACATATGTATAATTTTTTTTTTACAAATGTTGATGTATGTGTATTTAGTCTTTTAAAATAACAAGTGATGGTCATAAAAATTATCATTTGAGATTAATTAAAGGCGTCAGGGTTAGAGAATTAGACACCTACAAAATTCAGTGCCAAATTGAAACCATGTATAAAATTAGTGAAAGTATATTTTCTCATAAATTATTGGGTTTAATAGTTAAGAGTTATTTGAACTTGTGAATTTTTATTATCTATTAAAAAGGGTTTAAAGCTCAAGTTTTTCTATTATTTTGAATTGTTACAAATTGAGGATTGAGATGGTGTATCATGCTGTTATTTGTTGATTGGCATAAGAAGTATTTGATATTAGTAATGAAGTTGATAATGAAGCCAAGGAATAAATTGAAAATAGTTGACTTATAATTTGATAATTAAGTTGCTTGTTGTTGTGCTAGTATTATGGAATGTATATAACTTATATGCTAAAATGTCTGAGAGTGATGCTTTGATGTTAACTACAATAGTTGAGCTAGTTATAACTTATAAGTAGTAAATGATTGTATTTAATGGGTTTTGGCAAGTTATGAGCTAGTTATAAATGGGTTTTGGTGAGTTATGAGCTAGTAGATGATTTGTATTAAATGTTAACTATAATAGTTATGAGCTAGTTATAAGTAGTCAATGATTTGTATTAATAGAATGTGTTGGGTTTCATGTATTGGAAGAGGTTGACTTTAAAAGGGAACCTTTAAGAGTCATAATGGGAAGATAATCAGCAATATGATTGATGGGTCTTTAAAAGGGATTTAAAAGGGAACCTTTAAGAGTCATAATGGGAAGATAATCAGCAATATGATTGATGGGTCTTTAAAAGGGAAGCAGAAAATCACGAGAGTAGAATTCAAAGTTTGAAAAAAGTTAGGTTTAGCGCAGTGCTCGACTTGGTATCGTGCCGCTCCTGTCCGTTGCTCATCGCGGCTTAGGACCGTTGCCCACTGCGGCGATCCTCGCCGTGAGTGAGCCTCCCTCCACTGCGGCGATCCTCGCATAGGAGTGCTCCCTGGGTCCAGGTTCGTCTTCAGCGACGGCGTTCGTCTCCATCTTAGCTCGCCGTCCAGCTGTCCTCTGTTACGTTTATTGCTGGGCTCCTCTTCCTCGCCGCCCAACCGTGAGAAACTGAGCCTTTTCCGGCGAATTTTCTTCGGGCCCAGTCGATCTTCGCACCGTAGTTCGTCTCGCTCGATGTTTCCCGAAGCTCGACTATGGCCTCGCCGGTTCGTGATCGTCGAGGCTACGAGGGTCTCGAGGTTTTGTCTCTCTTCTCGTTTTTCGCTTCCCTTTTTTGTTTGACTCTGCCTTTGTTCGTCGAGGTGCTGGTACTGGGTTTGTGCTTCTTCAAAAGCCTTGTGGTTTTTCTTTTGTATAAGCAAATCTCAGATCCAGCTTTGTCATGGGTCCCGGAAATGGCTTTGTGCTGTCTGTGCAGTTTCTTTGATCTGTGTTTTTGGTCCTGCACCTCTGTTAGTTTCTGTGTTCGGTTTCCTCTGGGTTTGGCGTTTTGTTGCCAATTTTTTGAAGTTATGCTCGACTCGTGCATTCTTAGTTTTGCTCTTGTTGCTATCATCTCGAGTTTTTGGCCTAGTTGTGACAATGGAGAAGCAAGGGGTCCGTCGAAAGATGGGGACTTGGTAATGCTAGTGCAATCGAGAAGGCTAAAGAAAATAGTAACTTGCGAGACTCCACATCCCGCTCACCAAAGAAACCAAATTTCTTATAGAAGCAAACTTTTGGAGAAGGAGGAGGAGGTGTTTTCTCAAGAATTAGAGGATCAAATGAAAGAATGGCTTTGTGAGGAGAAGGAGATTTCTCCACCTCTTACTAAGGAGCAGAAACTCTTCTTGCTTCCTTACCAAAGCTAAGCATGCCGGATGGAAGGTTGATGGATCTTTGTCGTCCTTGGAAGGATGCCCTAATTCTTACTCGCTAGGAAAGTCGGCAAACTTAGAAATGATGAAAGACGGGATTGCTTGGATCCTTAGATCAAAAAGCTTTGAGCTCATTGATCTACCAAACAATTACTTTGTCTTTAAAACGGGAAAAGAGATCTGCGATTGAGATTATTGTTTGATGGTCCTTGGGTGATACAAGGGCACTATCTCGTGTGCGAGAGATGGAGTCCAAATTTCAACCCCTACAAAGAATGAAATTCAAAAAGTAGCAGTTTGGGTTCGTATTCCTACTCTTCCGATGCATGTTTATTCTGAAGAGTGTTTACTTGAAATAGGTAACATGATTGGTAAGGCCATCAAGGTTGATGTTAATACTTTAGCTCAATGCAATAATCAAAGCATGATGGTGGAAAGAGGGAAGTTTGCCAGGGTCAGTGTTGAAGTAGATTTGAAGCAAGCTCTGAAATCTAGGTTTGTTATTAGATCTACTATTTACACTGTGGAATACGAGGGGCTTGACCTGATCTGTTTTAATTGTGGTAAGTATGGACATTCTCAAGAGAAGTGCCCGCTTTCTCGGATCACAGGGGAGGATTTGCCAGAGAAACCTCTTCCACAAACGAACATCTCAAGCAACCGCTTGCTCATCCCAAGCCTCTTGTAAGCGTACCAGGAATTAACTCTGATGAAGAATTTGGCTCATGGATGATAGCAAAGAGATACTCCAGGAAAAGAATCCACAAGCTTGAGCCACAGAGGAAGTTAGGGAAAATGCCCGAGAATAATAAGCCAGCTGGGAAGGAGAAGACTTCTGTTTCAGGTTCAAGGTTTGATGTGTTGCAAGAGGTGAAAGATCCTATCTACCTGAAAGGTGTGGATCGACTTAAAAAGACAGAAATAGCTACGACTACATGGAGAAGGAAAGAGGGTGAACCCCTACCTTCCACCAAGGAAGGAGGCTCGTGTCTAAACGAAAATAGAGTCATCTAAGGAGAGCGGAAATAAGGAAGATGTGGTCGGCCACATTGAAAAGGAAAAGTTGAATCTCGCTACAATTGGGAAATGTTCTTTGGTGATTGAGGAGCCCCAACTAGAGCCCGCGCGAAGGGAGAAAAGAAAGAGAAGGTGATGAAAGTGAAAGAAAAAGAGGGTAAGCCATCCAATGTTCTCGTGGGACAATCGAGTCATTCTACTCACGATTACAATCTAAGGCCCAACGGTTTATCCTCTCGTGCGAAATAAGAAGAAAGCAAAGCAAGGGCACACATTGTTGTCATTGGATCGTCCAAGGCACTTGAAATTTCGAAACCTGTGGAAACGAAGGAGCATGCTGAGGAAAAAAAGAAGACTAAGGAAGAAAAGGGATTAGTGCCATGCAACCCTGACATCGCAGATTCTTCAACCAAATATGAGAAGAATGATGATGTTGATAAAGGAATTGAAGACTCAGTAGTTGTGCCGTCATCCTTATCTCCTGCCGAGTCGATTGATCATATTGCAGATGATGCAAATTTTATGGAGGGGCAAGAATCCTTGGTTGCGAAACCCGGTTTGAACTTGGACGGAGTCGGACGTCGGGGCGTGCCGGGTAATTCCTTGCATTTTTAGTATATCTATTTAATGATCATAGCCTCATGGAATTGTAGGGGAGCCGGTAAACGGACCTTCCCTATTGATGTTAAAGATATTGTCGAAAATATAACATTGATATTCTACGCCGCTTTCCGGAGCCTCGTATTAGTGGCACTAGAGCGATATTGTTTGTCGTAAGCTTGGTTTTAGCAATTGGATTCGTGTGGAATCTAGTGGGTTTTCGGGGGTATCGGCTATTGTGGGACAAGGAAAATTTTGATATTACATATATATCATCTACCACCCAAATGCTCCACTGTCAAGTTCACAATCAGGTTAGTAACTTTTCGTGCCTTATCACTTTGGTTTATGGTGAGACTAACTCTATTGGCAGGCATATGTTATGGGACTCCCTCCGTCATTTAGCCAATAGCTCTACCCTTCCTTGGTTAGTCCTTGGCGATTTTAATGCATATCTATCCCCTTCGGACAAATTGGGAGGGCGGTCCCTTCTTGGATCTCAATGCAACAGTTCAAAGATTGTATTGATGATACCGGGCTTATTGAAGCTACGTTTCAAGGGGAGAAGTTTACTTGGGAAAAAGAGGGCCTGAAGGAAAGATTGGATTGGGTCTTCACCAACTTCTCTTGGCTTTCCTGCTTACCAAACTCCACCGTCCGTCATGAGCTAAAATTTAAATCGACCATAGGATTGTGGTTGTCAATTCCAACCTCTCTCCCCGTTGCTATCGTTTTCGTAAATCCTTCTCTTATCGATTGCCCGGTCCCTTGAGAACGATTTCAAAGATATCACCGCCGACGCCGGCGGGATAATAATTGGCTAGATGGTCTTCACAACTTTAGCGAATCAGCTCTAGAATGGAATGAGAATCGTGTGGGAAACTTCACCAGCAAGAAAAAAAAGTTGCTGAGGCGCTTAGAGGGCATTGACAAAAGCAGGAAAATGAATCTCCAAACTGGTCTTTTTCGCTTAGAAAGAAAGCTTTGGGAAGAATACCATAAGGTGGCAACTCAGGAAGAAATTGTCTGGTTCCAAAAATCCAGAAGTAAATGGCTTCAGGGTGGTGACAGAAATACAAGGTTTTTCCATGCCTCAACCATGGTTAAACGGAAGAAGCAGAGAATTGGAGCTGTAAAAAACGATGAAGGGGTATGGATTGATGATCACGACACTTTGAAATTGATGACCCATGATTTCTTCAAAAATTTATATACAAGGGATGCATCAGTGAGAGATCCCGAGGGATGGTGTTCTAACTTTCCTTCCATTGACGAGAATATGCTTCACTTTTCGTCTAAAAATGTTTGCAAAGTCGAGATAAAAAATGCAGCCTTTGCCATTGGAGCTTTTAAAGCTCCGGTCCCGATGGTCTTCAAGCTCACTTTTTCCATTCTCGTGGATTCGTTATAGGTGATAAAATATGTGACTTCATTGAAGATTGTTTTAACAATCCCTCTAAGCCGTCTAGCATAAATCATTCCAAAGTTGTTCTTATTCCCAAGGTTGATAATCCGGCTACGTTGAAGGAATTTCGTCCTATCTCCCTCTCGCAATGTGAGCTTCAAAATCATTACTAAGCTCCTAGCTAATAGGTTTAGGGGAATCATGCCCCATCTTATTAGTCAAGAAGTGTAGTTTTATTGCTAATAGATCTAGTTTGTGATAATATCCTTATTGCTCAAGAAATTATCCACTCCATGAGGTTAAGCGGGAGGAAGAAAGGTTTTGTAGCAATCAAAATTGACATGGAGAAAGCTTTCGACGGAGTTAGATTGGGGGTTTATCGAAATACCCTTGAATGTATTAACTTGGAGAACAACCTCATTGATCTCATCATGGCATTTGTTTCTCTACTACATCTATGTCTATCCTTTGGAATGGGGATGAAACCCCGAGCTTTAACCCTTCTAGAGAGTCGATGGACAGGCGATCCCCGAGCCCATATATATTTGTTCTTTGCATGGAGCGCCGGGCCATTTAATTAAAGCCGAATGTGAAGGGCATAGGTGGAAACCCTTTCTTTTCAAGCGAGGTAGCCCACACATCTCCCACCTTTTCTTTGCCGACGACCTCATTCTTTTCACGAAGCTTCTAGTGATCAAATGATTGAAGTCCGAAGAGTCATACAAAGCTTCTGCGAAGTCTCAGGAAACAGAATCAACCTTGACAAATCTCGAATGTTCTGCTCCAAGAAAATTAATTTCAATAGGGCTCTCGAGCTAAGTCAACTCCTTGGGATTGGGATTCTGCCGACCTAGGTAAATATCTCGGGTGTTCCAATCATCCATAAAAGAGTTTCTCATGCTACCTATAACCCTATTGTGCTAAGAGCCGGGGAAAAAGCGTCCTCGTGGAAAAGCAAATTTTTGACTATGGCGGGACGTTACGTTCTTATCAAGTCTCGTATTATCTTCTCGCCTAGCCACCGCATGCAATCATCTCTCCTCCCAATTTGTACTATCGGAGAAATTGAGCGAATTTCCGAGAAATTTCCTTTGGTCTCGGGAAGATGATGTGAGAAAATGCATCTTATTGCTTGGGATAAAATTACACAAGCGAAGAAACAAGGGGTCCGGGTTTCAAAAACCTTCGCCGTCGAATAAAGCTTTTATTATGAAACTTTCTTTGGAGTCTTTTAACAAAAAAAGATGGCCTTTGGGTTCAATGTCGTGGTCCAAATATAATTGTGGCAATTTGTTTTTGCCTAATATCTCCGTAAAGAAAAACTCTTCCCTCGCTTGGAAAGCGATTGTCGAAGTTTGGGATAATTTTTCGGTGGTGTGGGTAAAAAGGTCAATAACGGGGCGGGTACCAAGTTCGGATCGACCTTTGGCTCCCCCTTGATCAACCCATCATCTCCTTTGTTCAAGTATCCTTCCTCTATCAACGTAGAGGAGACGGTTAGGGATCACCTTCTCGTCTAATGGACGGTGGGACTACCACGCAGATGGTTTGGAGTTTTACCTCGAGGATATTACCAATTTCATTTTACAATCGAATCCACCCTCCAATAATTCCCCGGATTGTTTTACCGGAGAGCGGCTAAGGATGGGGGTTTCTTCAAAAATCGGCCTACCATTTTCTTTCTGAAAACGTTGAAGCAAGCACTAATAACTTCTGGGCCCAAGTGTGGAAATGGCAAGTCCCTGAAAAAATTAAATACTTTATGTGGCAAGTTGGTCATGAGAGACTTGTCACCAACTCTCTTCGGGCAAGGAGGGCCTCACCAACGATAATGGTTGCCCTTTTCAATGCAATAGTGAGGAAAATGTGATCCACATAATTCGAGATTGCGAGCGTGCGAGAAGTTTATGGAAGCTTATTTTAAAACCTAACTATTTCTCTCGTTTTTTCGCGGCTTGCGGGTTTGGCTCAACTGGAATACCAAACATAACCCAGGCAAAGGGAGATTTATGAACTTCTCATGGGCGAGAACCTTTAGCCTGGGATGCTGGATTCTTTGGACTACCAGATGTAAATTTATTTTTCAGGGAATGGCCACAGAAACAAGGGAGATGCTACACCGGTGCAGCTATCTTCTCATGGAGAATGGAGCGAATCAAAAGCTAAACCACAAGATTTTCCATCTGGACAAGATAGATGAGGAATCTTGGACACCCCCTCCTGTGAATACAGTTCGCATCGATGTGGACGGATCGGTGCTTCAACATCATAAAGCTGCATGTGGGGGAGTTCTAAGAAATTCTAAAGGGGAATGGTTGATGGGCTTCTTTAAACCCCTTGGCCTACTTTTGTCATTAAGTTCTAAATTTATGCTATCATGATAGGGTTGCGAGATTGGTCTTCGAGATGGGATTACGAGCATCGTCATCTACTCGATTCTCTTGATGCCGTCAATATCCTTATGAGAGATTGCCCGCCGACCATCCTTGAAAGACATTATTGGGGAGACTCGAGACCTTTTGTTCCGAGACGGGACGTGGAGCTTCATCATACTCCAAGAGAAAACATCTCTTGTCTTGATTATATGGCCAAACAAGGACATAGTGTTGCCATTGGTGCCGATATGGCCATGATTCCAACTATCCCGAAGAGAGGTTCTTTTAGATATGGTTTTGAAGGATCGCCAGAATCCCGCCATTCATAGTTTTCTTTTCTTGTTTCATCGAAAGTGCTGTAGCCTTATAATCCGCTCTCCTATTTCTCACTTTCAAGCTTCGGCTTGCCCTTTTTATCAAAAAAAAAAAGAAAATCACGAGAGTAAAGGATCCTCCAACAATTAACCATATGATTCCCTATGGAATGTCCGAAGATTGTGATCCTTGAGAAGATAGTTCGAAAGTTCATTAATATTAGTGGCCATGCGAATTTGGGCTCTAGTATCCACATTGAGGAGGTGAAGCGGGCTGAAGCCCATTATGATAGAGTCTTTGTCAAGGTGCAGGATCAGTTAATGGGCCTTTCTCCTAAGCAAACTCATTTTACTGAGCTGATCATTGATGCTAGAGTCTTCGAGAGCATACCCAGGCCCTTATTCGTTTTAGTGGGTTTTCTCCAGTGTCAGCGGTCACTAATGGGGTTAAAGATATTACTTTGAAGAGGCAATTGGAGGACCTTGACTCTGATTCGCCCGAAAGGAGTACCTGAAGATGCTGCTTATCGTTTGAAGAGGAAAAACCCCAGCGTTTCCAACTTGAAAAAAGATACAATTTCGCAAAAATTCTTATGGAAGCGTCCGATCAGTGAAGCACCTTATGAGAAGAAGCTAGTAAGCAACTGGGGAAGTCAACCAAGATAAGTCATAGTGAAATACAGAGCAAGATTGAATTTCCTGAGATTTAGTTTGTAACCCAGGTGACGGTGACTCTGAAATTTCGTCAAGCAACGAGCTGTGGCTGGATGGGACCAGCCGCCGATTCACAATGAATATCTTGACTTGGATCTGTCAAGGTCTCGGGGTTTCCTTGCCTGTTCGTAACCTAAAGGCGGAGTGTGCCGCCAATACACTCCAAATTGTATTCCTTATGGATACCAAGTAGAAGCGGCGATCAGTGAAGAATGTTAGGAAAAAGTGCAATTTTCATGAGCAATGGATTGTGGATTCGGTTGGAAGGAGTAGAGGCCTGGCTTTTTGGTGGGTGGATAGTGTTACGGTAAATATCCTATTTCCCTCTTTTAACATTATTCATACACTGATTCATACGGGTTCAGTTGATTGCCCTACGTATGTCACTTTTATTTATGGCCCTCCAAAAGAGCAAGAAAGATTGTTGTGTTGGCAGGAGGCTAGGCGCTTAGCTGCTGGTATTAATCAGTCATGGCTATGTTTGGGGACTTTAATGATATTGTCTCTCAAGAGGAAAACCTGAGTAGTAGACCTTGTGCGATCCGTACGATCATTAATTTTCATAGCTTTATTACAAACTGTGAACTTCTTGATCTTGGCTTCATTGGGTATAAATTCACTTGGTGCAATAAACCGAGAATGGCATGATACAATAAGGGAGAGGATTGACAAGGCAATGGGGAATATCAAGGTGAGAGAAGATTTTCCTAATCTAGAGGTTTTCCATATTGATCCTGTGGGCTCCAACCATCATTTTTTATTGATTGAATGCAGCCCGCCCCAACCTTGTAGAGCTCAGTGCTTCAAATTTAAAGAAATGTGGGAAGCCAAAATCAGTTTCTGTAGATAATCAACAGAGGTTGGAATGGAGTTATTGTAAGTAGTTTATCTTCTTTTGGTGAATTTGTATGGCGCCTGAGTTCTCGCAGAAAGGAATTGATCAGATGGAGCAAGCGTGAGTTTGTGAATGGGCATATATTAATTGAGCAGTTAAAATCTCAGCTGGCGGCTTGTAATCATAAACTGAGAAGCCAAGAGTCTATTCGGTTTATTGCAGAGCTCACGGAAGCCATTGATCATGCACTGGAACATGAAGAACTTTACTTGAGGAAGAGAGCTCGTATTGATTGGCTCAAGGCAGGCAATGAAAATTCAAAGTTCTTCCATCTGTCTACCATCAAACGTATATACTTTAATAGCATCACGGGATTAAGGGATGATGACAGGAAGTGGTTGATGGAGAGTTCTGAGGTCTCTGCGAATATTTATTTTTCTTTTGTTTTCAGAGTCTTTTTATCTTTAGCGGATCGAGATCCTTGAATGAAGCCCTTCAGGATATTGAACCAAGGGTAACCAGTCAAATGAATTAGTGCCTGCTATTACCTGTCACATCTGAGGAGATTCGGGTTGCAGCGTCTAGCCTTGGGGCTCTAAGGTGCTTGGTCCTGATGGGTTCTCTAGAAAATTTTATCAATCTGCATGGCCAAAGACAGCGAATTACGTCTGTTCCATGATTAAAGATTTTTTTGCTAGTAGTTCTCTGCTTCATGAGATTAATGATACAAATATTACTCTAATTTTAAAAGTGGATAATCCTGATCATGTCCCGTCGGCCATTGATTAAGAAGGTACCAGTTCTTTAATTAATCTTGTAAATCTTATTATCTGCTCAAAATTCGTGTTAATTTTCCTTTGAAAGGTGGTTCTCTTTGGTCGTCTATTTCCAATATAAGACCTTAGTCGTATACTTTATTATTGTTGTTGATAGAAGCTTAACCCTTATCATATAAGGATAATGCTCTTTTTCCGATGTAAAAATAAAAAATTATATGGATAAGCATTCTATAGATAAGAAGAAATTTTCAAAAATGCACTTTTAATAAAGTATGGTGAAACATTTTTAACTTGTAGTTAGTAACTTCAGATTTTGTTCAATAGTGTTTTGTTTTTCATTTGAGCTTAGCAAGTTTAAATAGAAACCCAGGTTTCCATGAGGAAGACACTTATAATTCAGGGTTAAATAGCAAATTTTCCCTAAAAGACAGCGTCAAGGAGTTGAATTTTCGCGAAAAGTTTTTTTTTACCCGATGTTGCCTTTTCCATTAAAAGGTTAACAATCAATGTCTTTTTTTTAATGGTCAGTTTTAGTTTTTTAAAAGAAAAGGATAAGATTGTTACGTTTTTAAAGAGCGACGTTGAGTGAAAAAAAACTTTCGCGCAAAATTGCTTCATAGATGTGTCTTTTAGGAAAAATTTGCTACTTAATCTGCATACAATTTGCACAGTTTTTAGTTTAATATCGTTTGTCTTCAACAGGTACAGTTTTTAGTTTAATATCGTTTGTCTTCAATAGGTAACTTGTTTAAGTATTTATAGATCCAATAATTTTTAAAAATCTAATATTCTTTTTTTTTTAAATGATAACTGGTTATATATGTTATGAATATCTTAATTATGTGGATGTCATTGACCCTTATGGTCCTCAATATTTTACTTGAAAGTCTTGTTCATACAGATTCTGTTCGTTTCATGATACGTATTTTTGTTCACATATACGGTCTTGTTCATGTATACGTATTCATTGTTCATGTGGGGCCCACGCGTTTTCTCACTTTCGGTGCAAATTTTGTAACCGTGTTGAATTTATTTGACTTTTGGGGAAAATTAAATTTAATGACCTGGGTTGAATAATTACACTTAAGGACCCATTTTCCTTCTATAAATAGCGTCATCAGAAGCATTAGAATACACTTGAATGAGAACTCCTCTCTCCACTTTCTCTCTCAGAATTATTCGCTCTTATTCTTCATTTACCTTAAGTTATCTTTAGTTTTATAACACGTTATCAAGCGAAAGTCTTTCTAAAGAAGGTATGATTTTCTTATTATCTTTTAATGATTTCTCTACATGTTTATTATATTGATCTGTGATGATCTTAGCAACATGGAATTAAAGACATTATATTTTTACCGAATGTTTTAAACATCGGGTTCCATGTGTGAGATTGGAGATTATTTATTTTACTATTCATCCTTGATTTAATTATTTTATATAATGCTTTATTCTTGTGCACAATATATATTGTTATTACCTCCTACATGTGATGGTTCTACTTCCAAAGTTTAATTTTAATGCTAGCACTTTATTATTATTTTGACTCTTACATGGATGGTTCTACCTCCTCCTAACATAACTTTTACTTTTATGTTACTAACATAATATTTACTTTTATGTTACTAACCTAAGTTTAATTTTAATGCTAGCACTTTATTATTATTTTGACTCTTACATGGATGGTTCTACCTCCTACTAACATAACTTTTACTTTTATGTTACTAACATAATATTTACTTTTATGTTACTAATCTAACATTTACTTTTATGTTACTAACGTAACATTTACTTTAAGCATTTTACTTTTATTATTAATGTTATGTTATTTGTTAATTTTATGTTAACTCAAGATACAATCTCTTGTATGTTATGGCGGAAAGCCATATAATTCTATTATATAATGTAAGTCATAATCTTCTAAAATTATGACCGAAGTCATAAAATTTTAATTCTCCTTTATTGTCTTTTTGAATTTTCTATTATTATCATTAATATACATTTTAATAATCTTGCTTATTTTTCTTTTTAAATAGCTTGAATCATGTCAGAAACGTAAACCTTGCGAACTACGCAAAACTCGAATTCATGGCTCTTGATATTACGGAAAGAATTATTTATCTTGGATGCTAGATCGGAAATTCATCCGAATGCTGCATGGTCTTGAAGATACAATTAAAGAACAAAATGAAACATCTAATCAAAACAAAGCCAGATCCATGATTTTCCTTCGTCACCATTTACATGATGATTTAAAAATTGAGTATTTGACAGTGAAAACCCACTAGTTCTTTGGGCACCTAAAAGAAAGGTATGATCACCGAGAAGATGATCGTCCTTCCAAAAGCTTCGTTATGAGTGGTTGCATCTACGTCTGCAAGATTTTAAATCTGTGAGTGAATATAACTGGTAGTGTTAATTACTTCACGTTAAAATTATGTGGAGAAAATATTACCGATTATGATATGTTAGAAAAAACATTCACCACATTTCATGCATCCAATATGCTCCCGCAGACAATATCGTGGACAAGGTTTCGAGAAATATTCTGAATTAATTTCTTGTCTCCTCGTGGTCAAAAGAATAATGAACTTTTGTTGAAAAATCATGAATCTCGTCCAATGGTTCGAATCCATTCCCTGGAAGTGAATGTAGTAAACTATGAAAATTTTAAGGGCCGAGGACGTGGACGTAAAGGCGGTTACAACCGTGGTCGTGGCCGTTATCATCGGTCCAAATCGTGGTGGATCAAATTCCCGCCCCAAAGGAGGGAGGATTGAAAAGAACCCAGGAAGGGAAACTAATGGAAATAACAAGCGTTGAAAATGCGTGTTATCGTTGTGGTGGAAAAGGTCATTGGTCTCGTACTGTCGTGACGCCAAGACACTTGGTTGACCTTTACAAAGAATCGAAAAATAATGGTAAAGGGCTAAGGACCGAGGTAAATCATGTGGATATGGCGAGAAAATTCGAGTATAATGACAATGATGTAAATTATATGGAAGTATTTGATTTCCTAGAATAAATTACCTTTATCTTTTAGTATTTCTATGCTTTAAACTTGTTTTCCTATCTTATGTATTTCTTTTAATTATGTTTTAATTTGTTTTTCATGTATCTTTAATGAAGAATGATTTTCAATGGCATCAATCACGAAGATTTATGTCTCGTTGATAGTGCTTACAACCCATACCATATTAAGACAAGATAAATATTTCTCTTCCTTGGTAATGCAAGAAGCCAATATTCAAACTATATCCGGTAATATAAATTTGATTGAAGGCTCCGGAAGAGCTAATATTTTGTTACCTGAAGGAACAAAATTATGCATTGATAATGCATTTTATTCTACTAAATCTAAAAGAAATTTGTTGAGTTTCAAAGATATTCGCAAAAATGGATATCATATAGAAACAATAACTAATAATGATCGGAATGTCTTGTTACAAATATTGTTTCGGTAGAAAAAGCATATTAGAATGTTTTCCTACATTCTCTTCACTGGTTTATATTATACATATATAAGTGCAATTGAAACATATGCTATTGTAAACTGAAGTTTACCAATACAAACGAGAAGTTTGTCAATGTAAACCAGAAGTTTACTAATGAATTTAATATTTGGCATGACCAGGTTAGGCCATCCCGGGTCAATTATGATCGACAGAGATAATTGAGAATTCATGTGGACATACCCTGAAGTGTAAGCAAATACCACAATCCAATGAATTCTCATGTACAAAGATGTTCCAAGGGAAAATTAATTATTCGCCTTCCCAAGCAAAGCAGAAAGTGAGTCTCTCACATTTTAGAACGGATCTGGGGAGATATTTGTGGCCAATACATCCACCATACGGACCATTCAGGTACTATATGATATTAATTGATGCATCAACTAAATGGTCGCATGTCGTTTATTATCTTCACGCAACCTGGCGTTTGCAAGATTACTTGCTCAATTGATCGATTAAGAGCACATTACCCCGACTATCCTATCAAGAAAATACGTCTTGATAATGTTTGGTGAATTTACTTCACAATCTTTTAATGAATATTGTATGTCCCTTGGAATTGATATTGAACATCCCGTAGCTCATGTTCACACACAAAATGGACTTAGAATCATTGATTAAACGATTGCAACTCATTGCAAGACCTTTACTAATGAGATCTAATCTTCCAATTTCTCGCTGGGGTCATGCCATTTTGCATGCAAAGCAATGTTAATTCGCATCGACCAACAAGTTACTTAAAGGTCTCCCCCTCACGAGATGGTTTTTGGTCAAGAACCTAATATTTCCCATATAAGAATTTTTGGATGTGCAAGTATATGTACCAAAGTAGCTCCACCACAACGCACCAAAATGGGTTCTCAAAGAAGGTTGGGAATATATATCGGGTATGAATCTCCTTCTATTATAAAATATTTAGAACCATCTATAGGAGATTTATTTATGCGCGATTTGCTTGATTGTCATTTTAATGAATCATTTTTCCCAACATTAGGGGAGAAAATAAGCGGTTAGGTAAAGAGATTATTTGGAATGAATTATCATTGACTCATTTTGATCCTCGTACAAAACAATGTGAACTAGAAGTTCAAAAGATAATTCATTTACGAATTTAGCTAATCGAATGCCGAAGCATTCTTGATCCAAAGAAAGTGACAAAGTCACATGTACCACTGCTAATGCTCCTATTCGAATTGATGTCCCCGAAGGACAACCCATTATAAATGAATCTAAAGTACGCCAAGCGTGGTAGACCCATCGGTTCCAAAGACAAAAATCCTCGAAAAAGAAAAGGAGCTAAAAGTATAGATGGTCAAGTAGAGGATAAACAAGAAAAGTTAATAACTCCGGAAGAGTCATCTCCGAAGAGATGTTATCTCCGAGAAGAGAAATCTCCGAGAAGAGAATATTGTAGTCCCGAAGAGACCAAGGTACACGAAATGTATGAAAATAATGAGATCTCAATAAATTATGTTATGAATGGTATTCAATGGGACCGAAACGGAATCAACGTTGACGACATTTTTGCTTATCATGTAGCAAATGATGTAATAAATGATAATGAGGATTATGAGCCAAAATCTATCAATGAGTGCCAACAACGAAAGGATTGGCCTCTATGGAAAGATGCTATTAATGCAGAATTAAAATCACTGGCAAAACGAAATGTATTTGGACTTGTAGTCCATACACCTGAAGATGTAAAGCCAGTTGAATATAAATGGGTTTTTGTACGGAAAAGAAATGAAAAGGGTGAAATTACAAGATATAAAGCACGTCTTGTAGCCCAAGGTTTTACACAAAGACCTGGTATTGATTTTGAAGAAACATATTCAATTGTAGTAGATGCAACTACTTTTCGTTATTTGATTAGCCTAGCAAAGTAAATGAAGGGCTTGATCTACATCTCGATGGATGTTGTAATCGCATATTTGTATGGATCACTTGATAGTGATATTTATATGAAAGTCCCGGAAGGACTCAAGATGCCGGAAGCATCTAGTTCAAATATTCGAGATCAATACTCGATTAAATTAAATAAGTCCCTGTATGGCTTGAAGCAATCAGGACGCATGTGGTATAATTGTCTCAGAGAATATTTGTTGAAAGAAGGATACATAAATGACCCAATATGCCCATGTATTTTTATGAGAAGATCTAAAAAGGAATTTGTTATTATTGCGGTCTATGTTGATGATATTAACATCATTGGAACTCCTGAAGAGCTCCAAAAAGCAATTATCTGTTTGAAGAAAGAATTTGAGATGAAAGACTTGGGCCGAACGAAATTCTGTCTTGGATTACGAGATAGAGTATCGAAAAATGGGATTTTTGTATATCAACAAACTTATACAAAGAAAGTCCTAGAGAGATTTTATATGGATAAGTCACATCCATTATGTACTCCAATGATAGTAAGATCTCTAGATGTGGATAAAGATCCATTCCGACCTCAAATAATTAACGAAGAAGGTGAAGAAGAACTACTTGGTCCGTATACCATATCTTAGTGCTATCGGAGCACTAATGTATCTTGCTAATCACACACGTCCCGATATATCATTTCTTTGTTAATTTATTAGCAAGATATAGTTCTCGCACCAACACGGAGACATTGGAATGGAGTAAAACACATTTTTCGATATCTCGGAGGCACTATTGATATGGGGTTATACTACTCAAATGAATCCAAGCATGAACTGATTGGTTATGCGATGCCGGTTTTTTTTCGACCCACATGATGGTAAATCACAAACCGGTTATTTGTTTACATGTGGAGTGCGGCTATCTCATGGCGGTCTATGAAACAGACTATATCAGCCCACATCATCAAACCATGCGAAATTTTAGCAATGCATGAAGCAAGTCGTGAATGTGTATGGTTGAGGTCGATAATACATCATATTCAAACAACTTGTTATTTATCTTCGGGAAGGATGGTTCCAACGGTTCTATATGAGGATAATGCCGCATGTGTTGCTCAACTTAAAGAAGGTTATATCAAGGGTGTTTAACAAAGCATATTTCACCAAAATTCTTCTTTACACGTGATCTTCAAAAGAATGGTGAAATAGACATTCGAAAATCAGTTCAAGTGAAAATCTAGCGATTTATTTACCAAGTCACTTCCAGGAGTAATCTTTGAAAAGTGGTCCGTGGTATTGGTCTTCGAAAACTCGAGATCTCAAATGATATTGTCAAGAGTGGGAGTCAATACACGCCGTACTCTTTTTCCCTTGTCTAGGTTTTATTTGGGTTTTCCTAGAAAGGTTTTTAATGAGGCAAAGACGGGACGTGTATCAATGAATGTTGTACTCTTTTCTTTGGCTAGGTTTTTATCCCACCGGGTTTTTCCTAGTTAAAGTTTTTAACGAGGCACATTCATAAACGGACATCCAAGGGGAGTGTTATGAATATACTAATTATGTGGATGTCCATTGACCCTTCCGGTCCTCAATATTTTACGGAGTACCGTTCATACAGTAAAATCGTTCATGCATACGTATTTTACCGTTCACATATACGGCAGTCGTTCATGTATACGTATTTACCGTTCATGTGGGGCCCACGCGTTTTCTCACTTTCGGTGCAGTCAGAACCGTGTTGAATTTATTTGACTTTTGGGGAAAATTACGCCTAATGACCCAGGTTGAATAATTACACTTAAGGACCCATTTTCCTTCTATAAATAGACGTCCATTGTAAACATTCGTAATACACTTGAATGAGAACTCCTCTCTCCACTTTCTCTCTCTAGAATTATTCTGCTCTTATTCTTCTTCATTTACCTTAAGTTATCTTTAGTTTTATAACAATATACTAATATTTTAAAAGTTGACATACCTTCCTAACCCCACATCGAACATTGATTTGAAAGGATGTGAATATTTATTGAATTTCATAAATCTAAGTGTACCTAGTGTTTAACCCCTTAACTTGTACATATGCCCCACCTTGCTCTAATCGCATAACAGAGTAGCACATCCCTTCAAATCAAATAAAGTCTTAGGCTCTGATCAAATAGGTGTAAAGCTTTATCTTAGGCTCTGATACTAATATTTAAGGTCATTCCTTTACATAAGTCAAATATTAACTGGCTTTTGAGCTACTTGTGGGATTCTCACGAGGATCCTAGTAGAAACCATAGCCAATCATAAAATATGCAAGTTCACAAAGCATGCAAAATAAGCCATCATAAATTACTTGATTATAGCCTATTATGTTACATGATCTTTTTAAAATATTTATGTATATCATTAAATTATATATCAAGTTATAACAAATTAGTTTGGAGAAAATTATAAATATAAATACTTTAAAGTAATTTATTTAATAACTTTCATAATTTCTCTAAATTAGTCAATTGAATCTTTACTTTAAGGATGAAGGTAGTACTATATATGTATATTATAAACTTTATTTAATAACCTTGCACTGAATTTATTAAGGACGCCTCTGTATAGTAAGCTTCAAGCCACATGCGATATTTGATAAGCTGAATCCTTTCCTAGACATATCGTTTGTGCGCACACATATATACTATCCCATGATCAATTAATATTCAAATTGAACCATTTTTTATCTTTGTGTTTTGATTTGATATTCAAAATGGCTGTGGAATAAATAAAATAAATAACTGCAAAAAATTTCTTTAGTTGAAGATTTCTTTATGTTTTCAACATTTGGTATAGCTTGCCCAAGCAGGGTTCGTTGCAGAAATTCAAATGCCACAAGCAAAACAGATGCCTCGAGACAAGGATGCCGGTCAAAACTGCGAGAGGGCACATGACACTTGAACTGATTTGGGGAGACAACATGTCCAATTCATAATTTAATATCATTTGATTGAAATATCATAATATAATAAATAAAGAAAATGTTTTAGATCATTTGATTAATGATTAATGTTATGGGGTGGAAGGTTAATTTTTCTAAATATTATAAGACTTATTGATTAAAACAAATTATGGGTAGCAACAAACCCTAACTTGTTATCAAATGATCATAAAAAAAAATTAAATCAGAGATATACTAATTAAGGATATTCTCCCTATCCAAAATCTTAGATTTTTGTTTTAAACCAGAATCCAAAATCTTAGAGTTAAGGAGATATACTTAGGATATTAGGCCATAAAAATTTAATAAGAGTTTTGTAACCAAAAAAAATAAGAGATATACTAACATTGCTATCCAGTTAACTGACAAAATCTTTATCCTTTGAACCGTCTTATATATTTTTACAAATACAAAAAAAAAAAAAAAAAAAAATCCTTTTTAAAATCATACAACAACTTTTTCGAATTCAAATATTAAAATTACCATTAAAAAAAAGGCAAAAGTATACTTTTAGTCCTTTAAAATACCGATATTTCCATTTAGGAATCCCCAAACCATGTAGAGGTCCTGCTGGCCGTTGATGCTCAATTTTCACTTTTTGTCAAGTTAAACATCTGGCCACATACTTGGCGACATCACTTTTTAACCCTAGCCACCAAAACTCAGATTTCAGGTTCTGATACATTTTGACAGTTCCTGGATGGATAGCATACTTGCTCTTATGCACCTCATCCAGTATCTTCTGCCTTAGATCAACCTTCAGCGGTACATAAATTCACCCTTTATATGTGTTAGACCTGGCTATCACCCAAGAGGGGGGGTGAATTGGGTGTCTGATAAAACTTTAGGAACTTTGAAAATCTTTTCACAACTTACTGAAGGCAGTTTAAAAGACAATAATAATTTATAAAGCAATAATCGTCATTCAAACATATATCTTGGAAATATAAGAGTTTAGGGAAGAGAGTATGCAAACCGTGATTTATCCCGGTTCGGTCCAATCCACGATGACCTACGTCCGTCCCAGTGCTCCGCCGAGATTTCAATCCACTATCTGCTTTCAACTTGATTACACGTTCTCTACTCGAAGTAATCTTCTCACTAGGATTCACTCCCCCTTACAAACTGTAATCAATACACCGCTTGATCACACACTCGTACTCGAAGTAATCCTCTCCCTAGGATTCACTCCCCTTACAAGCCGTAATCAACACACCGTGTTTCCCACTCAAGATCACCCAACCTTGAGTAACTCTAAGATAGAATGTTTGAGATAAATCTTCTCTCTTTTAGAAGTGAATAAATAAACATTGAAGTACAATTCAAATCATTTCACTCTCTATGATAAACTATGTAAGTATTAAGAAGAGAGAGTAAGTGAATATCGAGTATTGGCATATTGAAGATGTAGGCTCGTGTCTACGTATTCCGCCTTGATGAATTCAATCCTTTGGTATTTATACAAGTTGAAGTTTGAAGACCGTTGAAGGATTTGAATCTGTCCGTTTGAGTATTTGAATATGTCCGTTGAGAGATTTAAATGTCCGCGCCTTCATTAAATGCATTCGCCTACTTGTACAGAAGATGAGTCAGAATAATAGTTGTCTTCGATCGCTACGCTTTAATTCGTTTGCGTATTCGTTGATGAATTTGAATGTTTTGTCGTTTATCTCATTCCATCAAGTGCTTCGCTATTGTGTCGTGGAAAGTAGCCGTTGAGGCTTCGTTTGTTTTTCCGCAACCGCATTAAATGCTTCGACACAAATCTTGCTTTTCGGTGGAGTAATATCTTATTTCTTCAAGAAATAGAACCTTCGAGAGGCTTTCCCTTTAATTACTTGCGGAGCCGGAAAATATTACTTGAGTAAGGTCCGAAAGTAATATCAAATAGCTTCAAATAAATCCCATCGGAAAGATATTACTTGATAGACAACATTTGTTACTTGAGTAATATCGAAAATAACCAAGAAGTAGAAGTCTCGGTGGTGTAAAACGAAATTACTTGCGAAGCATATATTTGTTACTTGAGTAAGCTTCGAAAGTAATATTGAAACGGTTCTTTGAAAGACAAGTAAAATGACATTAGTTGCGAAGATAAGAAGTCTTACTTGAGTAACCCCGGAAAGTAACGTTGAATAAACAAATTACTTGCGGAGATAAGAAGCTTTACTTGAGTAAAGGATGAAAGTAATTTCCGATGGTTTCTTGAAAGAGAATGATTAATCCCAAATATGAATTTCATATAAGCACAATATAGGGTAAAAGTTAGATATCACCATAATTCGTCTTGTCCTTGTTGAAGCTTGCTTGGTTGAGATGGATTGATGTAGATAACTTCTCTTCTGACGTTCACCATCAACATCAAGCATAGCTTGTTTAGCTTTCTCAAGACTTGAATCATTTCTCTATATTGCATTCTTGAAAAGCTTTTTCTCATCCTACAAAACCATATAAATCTTTTTTCTTTCCTGGTATCCAACCTTACTTGGATCCAATCATTGTTAGCTTGTAGGAATAAAATTCACATACTCCAAGAGTATAACCAGATCAAGATAATTTACCTCAATGAATTAAACATGACTTTATGCATAAAAGAAATACTTTCTTTTCAAATCAACATGTATGCATAAAGAATTAAGTTCTTGAACATTGCAATCTCTTTGAAAAATAAATCAGGATGTGAATACCCAATTTTAAAATAATTTGCAATGCTCATTCTTAAGGTTACAAATTATAAAACCTCAATATATGTTTCGAGATAATGGTGTAGGAGGTTTTACCATATATCGTTGCCTTAGGTACTTGGAGGATTGGCTTTGCTTACCCATTGGTTCTTCATATGTTTTCTCGGGGTATCGCAAAACTCTCTCGAGAATGTAGACTTTAATAGTCTTCGGTTTGATACTTGAGAGATTTTCCTCTTCATGTTCTCCTCGGGATAATTGAATGGTACTCTATGATAGTCCATTCTTGAGGCGTAATGTATTCTTCTTGCGGGTGTCCATTGCTTCTTATGATTTGACTTTGTAATTCTAGCAATGGGTGCTCCAAGAGTTCTCCTATTAGATGTGAGTCTTCTTTTAGGCTCATGAGAAACTTTTGGCTTCTTCTTTCTTTTTTCGTACCTTGATGTCCATTGATATTCAAATCATCCCGCACACATAAAGTACTAGATGGACATTTTGGTACCCACTTATACTTGGGTCCTTGGTCGTTATCATTGGACTATGCTTGTCCTTTCGGAACCCAAATAAATTTATTTCTCACATTAGAATTTCTCCTAATATAACATGTGTGAGAAATATGACAAGACTTACCACAATAATTGCAAATTATATGATGATGTGCATTATGAAATTTTATGCAAGTATTGTGTCGGTCGTCAGAGTGAAAATTCAAATAAATCTCATTTGAATATTCTTTCTTCCCAATAAACTTTCCAGCATTATTTTTTAAAACATTTTTGCTTTTAGAATCAATGATTGGTTGAAAAACAATTTTATGCAATTGTTCAAAATCATTTTTCTTATCTACACAAGAAGAATTGGAATCGTTTACCTTATGTGTATCTTGAGCTCCAGATACTAATTGATCACAATCATCCGTGAGCTCATCTTGGGAGTAATCTTTCTCTTGTTCTTTTGTGTTGATTGGATCATGAAAACATTCTCTAATTTCGCCTACTTCCATTTGTTCATCACTCATAGATGTGCAGTTTGAAATTTCTGATGAACTGTCAACACTTTCAACTTCAACACAATTGTTAGAAGCATAAATAGAATCAAGAGTATCCCAAATATCTTTAGCACTAGAGCAACATTTGATTTTCTCATAATCATTTTCGGTTAAAGCACTGTACAAAATTTTCATTGCTCTAATGTTCAACGAAAATATTTTCTTTTCATTTTCTGTCCAATCCTTTCTCGGTTTGAAATCAAAAACATCCCACATGTCAAAATCAGTTGCTTTGATAAAACTAGTCATTCTAGCTTTCCAAAACCAGAAATCAATATCTTTTAAAAATGGTGGAACAGTATAATCAAAACCTTCAGAAAGCAAGCAACACCCAAAATTAGCCATTGTTCTTGAGACGGTTAAGTCCTTTAAACAAGAGCCATGCTCTGATACCAAATGTTAGACCTGGCTATCACCCAAGAGGGGGCTGAATTGGGTGTCTGATAAAACTTTAGGAACTTTAAAAATCTTTTCACAACTTACTGAAGGCAGTTTAAATGACAATAATAATTTATAAAGCAATAATCAGTCATTCAAACATATATACTGGAAATATAAGAGTTTAGGGAAGAGAGTATGCAAACTGTGATTTATCCTGGTTCGGTCCAATCCATGATGACCTACGTCCAGTCCCCAGGCTCCTGCTGAGATTTCAATCCACTATCTGCTTTCAACTTGATTACACGTTCTGTACTCGAAGTAATCTTCTCACTAGGATTCACTCCCCCTTACAAACTGTAATCAATACACCGCTTGATCACACACTCTGTACTCGAAGTAATCCTCTCCCTAGGATTCACTCCCCTTACAAGCTGTAATCAACACACTGTGTTTCCCACTCAAGATCACCCAACCTTGAGTAACTCTAAGATAGAATGTTTACAGATAAATCTTCTCTCTTTTAGAAGTGAATAAATAAACATTGAAGTACAATTCAAATCATTTCACTCTCTATGATAAACTATGTAAGTATTAAGAACAGAGAGTAAGTGAATATCAGAGTATTGGCATATTGAAGATGTAGGCTCGTGTCTCTGTATTCTGCCTTGATGAATTCAATCCTTTGGTATTTATACAAGTTGAAGTTTGAAGACCGTTGAAGGATTTGAATCTGTCCGTTTGAGTATTTGAATATGTCCGTTGAGAGATTTAAATGTCCGCGCCTTCATTAAATGCATTCGCCTACTTGTACGAGAAGATGAGTCGAATAATAGTTGTCTTCGCTACACGCTTTAATTCGTTTGCGTATCTGTTGATGAATTTGAATGTTTTGTCGTTTATCTCATTCCATCAAGTGCTTCGCTATTGTGTCGTGGAAAGTAGCCGTTGAGGCTTCGTTTGTTTTTCTCGCAACGCATTAAATGCTTCGACACAAATCTTGCTTTTCGGTGGAGTAATATCTTATTTCTTTAAGAAATAGAACCTTCGAGGCTTTCCCTAATTACTTGCGGAGCCGTAAAATATTACTTGAGTAAGGTCCGAAAGTAATATCAAATAGCTTCAAATAAATCCCCTTTGGAAAGATATTACTTGATAGACAACATTTGTTACTTGAGTAATATCGAAAATAACCAAGAAGTAGAAGTCTCGGTGGTGTAAAACAAAATTACTTGCGAAGCATATATTTGTTACTTGAGTAAGCTTCGAAAGTAATATTGAAACGGTTCTTTGAAAGACAAGTAAAATGACATTACTTGCAAAGATAAGAAGTCTTACTTGAGTAACCCCGGAAAGTAACGTTGAATAAACAAATTACTTAAGTGAGATAAGAAGCTTTACTTGAGTAAATGATGAAAGTAATTTCCGATGGTTTCTTAAAAGAGAATGATTAATCCCAAATTACCCATCCTCAGAAATCTCTTTAATTCTTCTTTCCAATGCAAAAAGAATCAGCTCCAAACTAGTTGTATTTCGTCCATTAACATCAGATGAATGAAGGTTGTTCTTATCCAGCGTTGTTTCAGTATCCAGAACAGACTGTCAACTTCAACACATCATATCTCCATCCATTGATCTTCGTTTTCTGTGTTCGTGATGTTTTTGAAAAGGTATTTGAGTCTAGTTTCCAATGGCACTGGTTTCAGCTCATTTGGAGTTTTATTTTGTGAGATACACTCAAATTACCAAAGCTTGGTCTGCTGTGTGACGTTGATTTCACTGTCATCTTCACAAATTCGTAGCTCCCTCATCTGAACTCCTTTGGACTTGAAGTTTATGCCCAAATGACGTATTAGGAGTCCAACTTCATATGCCACTGGTTTCACCTCAATCCGATCTTTGGTTTGGAAGATATCATCCAAACACTGAACGTCGCCCATGAAAAACGTAGAACAGAGGCAAACAGAGTATGATGAACAGTAGCTTACTCGCATGGCTTACTCGAGTAATGCTATTTTCATATGCGAGTAATGTCGAGTCATGCGTGGAGACTGGAGGCAGAATAAGAAGTTCATCGCAATTACGATTTTGCCATTAAAACTGAACTTCAACATAATTACGATTTTGCCATTCTGAGTGAATTTGGAGAAATGAACGGGAATGGCCTGAGGCAATTAGTGGAGTACCTCGAGGCAACTCATTACAAGAGAAAAATCACTGTAGCAAACAGATACTGATTCGTATGGCACTGTTCATACTATATGGCACTATTCATGTATACGGTGTACTATTCACGTATACGATACTATTCATGCTGATGCTTCAAATAGCTTAATTTAACTCCGAATTAAGCTATTCCAACTTCCACTTGATCAAAGAGACTTCCAGTATCACAAGAACTTGAATGTTGATATTCCCATTATATTCAGCAAGTTCTTCCTTCTTGATCTCCTTTATTGATTGTTCTTCATTAGTAAACTTCACATCTACATTAAATATAAGAATTAGTCAAAGTAACATATAAATGTAGTATGCAAGCTTTTTGCTTTTAAGAATGGCATCTATATAAGAAATCATCAAAACTAATCATAACTAACAATATGGAATTAAACCACTAGGTGAAACGTTATAATCTTGCTTTTCACCTTATGAGATCTTTTTTTTGAATAAAGTCTGCTAACTCATCCTGCATCTGAGCTTCTTCAATTTCAGTCCTCAGATCATTCTCTTCTTGATTGTCTACAAGGCTAGCAAGATATGCTTTGTCGGGCGCATTCATGTTCATGAAGATTAGTCTGCTAACTCATCCTGCATCTGAGCTTCTTCAATTTCAATCCTCAGATCATTCTCTTCTTGATTGTCTAGAAGGCTAGCAAGATAAGCTTCGTTGGGCGCATTCATGTTCATGAAGATTAGTTTGACAAATTCAAGTCCCAAAAATCTTCTAACAATCTTTGTTCTTGTATCATCATGTACGCTACCTGCACTACTTTCCTACTCAGAGCATCTGCGACAACATTAGCTTTTCCTGGATGATATTTAATTTCAAGATTGAAATCCTTTAGCAACTTCATCCATCTACACTGTCTCATATTTAGCTCTTTTTGATCATATAAATACGTGAGACTCTTGTGGTCGTAATACAACTCAACTATAGTACCGTACAAATATTACCGCCATATTTTCAAAGCAAATATAATAGCTGCCAGCTCCAAATCATGAGTGGGGTAATTCAATTCATGAGGTTTCAGTTGTTTAGAGGCATACGCTATCACTTTGCCCTGGTGCATCAAGACACATCCTAATCCTTGCTTACTAGCATTATTATAGACCACATAAGTCAAACTGGGATCAGAGATGATCAACACTGGTGTGGATGTCAACCTCTTTTATAGCTCTCGGAAACACTCTTCGCAACATTCATCCCACACAAATGGCTGGTTCTTTCGTGTAAGCTTCGTCAAAGGCAAGGCAATTCAAGAGAGATTTGGTATAAACCGACGGAAATAACTAGCAAGACCCAGAAAACTGTGTATTTCAGCTATAGTCTCTGGCCTTTTCGAGTTCATTATGTCTTCCGCTTTACTAGGATCCGCAAAAACCCCTTCTTGTTAGATAACATAGCCAAGGAATTTAACCTCTGAAAGCTGTAACATCCCATTTGAAAACGGCGGAATTTTTTTTTTTAAAAAAAACGTTTCCAAATATTTCAAGCAGAGTAGTCAGAGTAGAGCATTGGAGCGAGTAAGTAATTTATGTTTCATTCAAAATATGGACCATAGTGTAATTGTATTGGATTACAGTCATCCAGAATTCTCAAAGGTTAAAGAAACTAAGGAAAACGATAAACAATGTAGACACGTCCTGGCCTACTTCGGTTGCTTGCCTCGATCGCCTAAGATTGGTCCTCCGAGACCACGATGCTACAACCGAGATCCATTCCACATATGGATCTCGGGTAACGGTTAACCTTATACTCAAATAAAACAAAGATATCGTACAACGAGATATTCATTTCAATACAAGCATATCATCACAAAAGCAAACGCGGATGTATGATCAACAACATGGACGAGAACATAAGCACAAAGCGTATGTAAAGTCTCTCTCTCGACTAGTTCTGCACATATCCAGTGCCACGCCACTAACGTGTCCTCAGCGCTAGGAATAACTCAAACGGCATTACCAATTCTATAATCTGTGGGTAAAGCTGTAAGTATCTCTGACGATTCTCAACAGAACCTCAGTCTATGAACGTATCTATAACGCAAAAGTATATGAGCAGCATATATTTAGGGTTACAGTACGCGTCCGTACCTTAGTTACGAGATATCCGGCTCTTAGGCTAAAAACGGTACTTTTTGACTACGTACGTAAAACAAACAAAACAAGCGGCTCAACGAGTGGCAAACAGTAGAACGATGGAATTTCGACAAGCGGTTCGACGTCAAAAGTATTCTAATCAGAATAATAACACAATTATGAATATTTGGCAGCATAACAGACATTTTAGGTGAAAAAGACCATTTTGCCCCTACTACCCCTATTTGGCGAAATTTCGCGGAACTTCGTTACTTTGACCTTATTCCATTTCAAAATTATCCCCACTAGGTTTTTACCTCGTCGGGCATCTTTCAATGCAATGAGGCTTAAAAACAAGTATAGGAATATATTCTGAAACTTCCTAGATCAAAACAACAGTTCTACTATAACTACCGAAAGAACTACGGAAACTAAAAGCTAAGGACAGAAGAACTTACTCGGGGCAAGGCAGAATTTTTGCAGAGCTTCTCTCTCTAGAACCTCTCTCTAGGTTTCAAATTTTGGTGTGAAGAATGAGAGGAAAGGTTCTTGCTATTTATAGAAGAAGGGAGGGACAAGGTGGGCATTAACACAAAAGTCTTCGGATCGTATTCCGTAGTTGGATCGCATTTTTGAGGACAAAGCATTCTTGGCCATCCATGGTCAAGGCCGACATCAAGGGGTCCCAAAAAGTCAAAGAATGAGTTGTCATCCAAGATGACTCTTGCTTTATGGCCTCCGGTCCGATAAAGCTACTCGATCGGTGTCCGTTTCGCGCGATTTCGCAGAAACTCAAAACTCCGGGCGTGTAACTTTAAAGATCTTTCCATCCTCTTTCATATTATCTCTTTTTGATCCTCTTTTTGATCATATCCAGGTATTCTCCGGTGCGTCGGAAGATATTCGGACAAACGCGTCCGGTTACGGAAATCGCTTCCGATAGAACCAACTCCTGGACAACAATTCGCCGAATCGTAAAACGTCCGGTTGTTGCCTAACTTAACCCCGTGTTTGGAAACACGCAATTGTTTCTATAGGTTCTCACTTTGCCTATCCGGGCTCTACTCTATCCGATCAACTTTCCGTCTTATTAGGAATTAGGGTTTTCGGTTGCGGAATTAACATCTCGGTAAATTCTTTCTTCGTGTAAAAATTCACTTGTTCTTAATTTGATCAGTCTGAAAAGACTTTTACCTCTGGTTTACCTGTAGAATTTATTTCTAACTTTTCCCCTCGGTCTGCCTATAAGCTGACTCTCCGCATTATATTATTATTTTATTCTAATTATCATTTTAATTATTTAAAAAATTCATTTTAATTAAAGATACCAATAATTTCGCCCCCTTATTTTTAAAATTCAGTTTTAATTATTTTTTCATAATTTTTTCCATTTTTTAAAAATATAATATTTTTTTACCAAAATTCCCGTTTTACCCCCGCCCGTTAAGGCTTAATCGAGCCTAAATTCTTCGTTTAGTGATCTTTTTAGGATTAGATTTCTTGATACATTTATCTTTACCAATTTTTCTTAATATTTTTATCATAATCGGTAAGTATATTTTATGCTAATTACCGGCCTTAATCTCTTAATTAAGGATTTTACCATAAATTTAACTTTCTATATTTCTCTTGTTTTATCTTGAATCAATTAGCTAGTAATTATCTAATCATTCTCTTACTAATGGTTGATAATTTTATAATTTACAAGTATATTATTATCTTACAAACTTTATCTTGACATTGTCACTTTATATCATATGTAAAATATTAAAAATGTTTACACCATAAAGTTACTTTATGGTTCTGGAATGCTTTTTAAACATTTCTTCATGTTATTTCCTCCGAAATAATTTATTAAATTCTTATAATTAAAGATAATACTCCCATAATTTTCTCATAATCTTTCATGATCTTTCGTATTTATCATAATGTTTAGACTATTTTTATCACCATTATTGCATTTTTAGTCATTCCGTTCATATGATCTTTACGTAACTTTTTCGACAATTTACTCAACAATTATAAAAATTTTCTATAATAGTTTTAAACTCATGAATTTGTTTCATCAAAATATTCATTAATTTTTCTTATCTCAATAACTCCAGATTTGCTAAACAAAATTTCTCTCCCCCTTAAACAAAATTTCGCCCTCGAAATTTAATCTATACTAACTAGACTACGGGCCATAAACTCTGGGTACTTCTCCTTCATGTCACTCTCGGTTTCCCAGGTTGCCTCCTTTTGTGACAAACCCTTCCGGACCACCTTCACTATCGGTATGGTTTTAGTCCTAAGCCATTTCTCCTGGTGTTCGAGAATTTGCTCGGCTCGACTACAAAGGTGTTATCATGCCGTACTTCAACATCATCGTACTTTATGACATGATCTCGATCCGGTAGGTATTTCTTCGGTTGTGACACGTGAAAAACATCGTGGAGATTACTCGGGTTCGGGGTAACGCTAGTTGATACGCAATCGGTCCTCGCTCGGCTAACACTTCAATTGGTCCAACGTAACGCGGACTAAGCTTCTTTCTCTTCGGTGTTCGCCGACACCGGTTCTTGGAGATAATTTCAGAAACACATGGTCTCGACTTCAAACTTCAACGGTCTTCTCCTCTTATCTCGCATAGCTCTTCTCGTCATGTGTGCAAAGCAAGGAGTCTCTTCTTGATCATAGCGATCCGCTCGGAGGTTTCTTTTAGCATATCTGGTCCAAGCAATCGCTTTTCGAGACGCATCATCGTCCAAAGATAAAGGCGATTGGCACTTTCGCCCATACAAAGCCTCGAACGGGGCCATTTGTATGCTTGAATGATAACTATTGTTATACGCGAATTCTGCTAGTGAGAGGTGTTCGTCCCAATTTCCTTTGAAATCCGGGGCACATGCTCGCAAAGCATATCCTCCAAACCGTCTCGTATCGTCTCTCTCGATTGACCGTCGGTTTGAGGGTGATAAGTTGAAGGCGAACTTCAGCTTGGTACCCATTCCTTCATGTAGTGCTTGCCAAAAGCGGGATTGAAATCGAGTATCCGATCGAGATAATACTCTTAGGGACTCGTGCGGTCTCACGATCTCTTTGATGTAGATTGCGCCAATCGTTCGGAGAGTAGTGGATGCTAATGAGTATGAAATGTGCCGACTTGGTTAATCGGTCGACGATCACCCAAATGGTATCGTGATGCCGATCTTAGGTAGACCTACCACAAGATCCATGGTCACATTCTCTCATTTCCACTCCGGCATAGTTCTAGTCCTTGCGAGAAGACCGGGGGTCGCGGTGCTCAATCTTTACTTTCGGCAAGTTAGACACCCGGCCTACGTGCGAGTTACGTCTCTTTTCATTCCAGGCCACCAAACTTCGGCCTTCAAGTTCGGTACATCTTGACCATTCCCGGATGTAGAGTGTACTTACTCTTATGAGCCTCATCTAGTATCTTCCGCTTCAATTCATCAACTGGCGGTATGTAAATGCGCCCCTTGTGTCTGACCAATCCACTCGATGAAAGGTCGTGGTCTTGGGTTTTACCTTGAGAGATCTTCTCCCACATGGAGATTGTCCAATCATATTGTCTACGAGCTTTATCAACTTCATCTCCTGTGTCGTACTCCCTTGACTCACAAAAAGATTTGCAAGGTAGGCGTCACTTGGTGCGTTGAAATTCATGCAGATTTGGTTTGAAAGATTCGGGTCTCGAAATCTTCAAGTAATTTCTGCTCTTGTATCATCATGTATGATACTTGCACCTTCTTTCGCTTAGAGCATCTCGCAACGACGTTTGCTTTCTCTCGGGTGATACTTGATCTCCGGGTTGTAGTCTTTCAGCAATTCCATCCAACGACGTTGCCTCATATTCGGTTCCTTTGATCAAAGAGATACTTCGGGCTCTTGTGGTCGCAGTATAATTCTACGGTCGTACCGTACGAGATAATGCCTCCATATCTTCAAAGCGAACACGATGGCGGCAAGCTCCAAATCGTGTGTAGGATAGTTCGACTCGTGCGGCTTCGGTGACGAGAGGCATAAGCCACCACTCGCCCAATTGCATTAGGACACGGCCCAATCCTTGCCCACCGGCATCACCGTAGACAACATATGTCTCACTAGGATGCGGGATTATCAATACCGGTGTTGTAGTCAACCTCTCCTCGTCTCGAAAGCTCTCCTCACGATCATCTCCCCATACAAAGGGTTGATTCTTCCTCGTAAGCTTTGTCAATGGTAGGGCAAGACGCGAGAAATCCCGTATAAATCTGCGGTAATATCCCGCCGAGACCTAGAAAACTACGTATCTCCTTCTTTGTCTCTTGCCTCTTCCAAGTCCGTAACCGCTTCCACCTTGCTCGGGTCAACAAGCAACTCCGCCGCTAGATATCACATGGCCCAGAAATCTCACTTCAGCGGCCAAAATTCGCATTTGCTCGCCTTTGCGTAGAGCCGCTTCTCTCTTAGTATGCTCAATACTAGGCGCGAGATGTTCTTCATGCTCTTTCTCGCTTTTGGAATAGACGAGTATATCGTTAATGAACACCACCACAAACTGGTCTAGGTGTTGTCGGAAGATACGATTCATGTAATCCATGAATACCGCAGGTGCATTTGTCAGTCCGAAAGGCATCACAAGGAATTCATAATGCCCATATTTGGTTCTGAAAGCCGTCTTGGAAATATCATCGTCTTTGACTCACAACTGATGATATCCCGAACGTAAATCGATCTTTGAGAATACGGTGGAACCAGATAATTGATCCAAAAGATCATCAATCCGGGGAAGTGGATATTTGTTCTTGACGGTTACTTTGTTGAGTTCACGGTAGTCGATACAGAGTCGGAAACTTCCATCTTTCTTCTTAACGAACAGCACTGGAGCTCCCCACGGTGAAACACTGGGTCGGATGAACCCCTTCTGTAAATCATATATGCTTGGCATCCCTCCTTCATGCATCTGTCAGCCTCCGTAGCGAGCAGAGAAAATTCAGGCTCACATCAACTTTGTCTCGCTAGGTGAATCGAAGAACGTTATCTTCTTGCTTCGCTGGCGTTGATCATCGCACCACTCGTTGCTAGCCAATTTAACCCGAGTATGACATCTATGCCATGAAGTGGCAAAGAGGATAAGGTCCACTTCGAAACTCGTCCATCAACGCTCACGATACAATTAATACATGCATCGAAGCTAAGGATTTCAAGCCAAGTGGTGTAGATACTATCGATCATAAGACAATCTAGAGGCATGCATTCGTAGACGATTTGCACAATCATAGGAAATAAACGAATGGCTAGCACCCGTATCAAACAATGCTTGCAGTAGATTTCCGTTGATAATAACAGTACCTTGCACCATCTCTGGAGACTTTCTGGCCTCCGTATCGATCGCCGCAAAAACCCCCGGCCTTGGTTCCGCGGTCTTGCCACCACCGCAATCTCCGGACAGTCCGGCTGATATGCCCAGGTTTTTGGCACTTGTAGCAGATCGGCTTCCCATCACAGCTGGCTCCGGGATGGTCCTTTCTGCACTTTGGGCAAGTTTGGGTCCTTGCTTGACCGGGATAACCTTGTTGCCCTTATTGGAACGGCTTCTTGCCTCCGCCTCGGAGTTGTTCCATGGTGCGATCTTCGCGAGGAACCTCCGCGACTTGACCCGCCACGGTTGCATTGTTGTTGTTGTTGTTGTTGTTGAGATGTCCGATCCTCCCGAGCTCCTTCGATTACGCTCGACCAAACGACATGATTCTATCGCTTGAATCAGATCCGGAAATTGCTTTGTGACACCGCCTTTTCCCGAATCTCAAACCTCAAACAATCTACCAATCGACTCGCCTTCCGGTTTTCGTTGTCGTTGGTCTTCGGGATATGATGAGTATCGAGATAGGTTGGTGAATCGGCGAAGTAATCCTCGAATGACTCATCATGGTTTTGTCGAATATGTAAGAATTCGACTCTTTTTTTATTACTTGTAGCGAGGAGGGAAATATTGTTCGTTAAACTTTTCCAAGAACTTCTCCCAAGTCACGGGGCAAACGCGTGCCCGCAATGTCACTACCACGGTCTTCCACCAACGGTCGGCATCTCCTTCCGGTTGTAGATTGCCAGTGGGCCTTACGGTCTTCGGATGTCTAAGACCACAAAGATCTTATCTAACCTCATCGCCCGTCTTGGTGAATCGGTCTTGCCGTGGAAAACCGGGGTTTCAATTTACTGAAATTGAGTTACCCAATGTTGCGTGGCTTCCACCTCTCTATTTAGTTGAGGTAGAACTACCAAAGCTCTATCAGGCGAAGGTGATCGAGATCCCTCTGACTCATCAGCTTCTTCATTTTGTTGATTTCTGGCTTGTCTTTCTTCCAGAGTACGTTAATAAGAGCTCTTTGCTCTTTGCAAAGCATTTGCTTCACTTCTTGTAACTCGATCGCTCGGGTTGGTTATTCTCGGGCTCGGGTGTTGGACTTCTTTGAGGTCATGCGCCTCGACCACGTCCTCTACCTCTAGTTTGGCCTCGTCCACGGCCCCTATTTCTTAGGTTCGCCATTCTTTAGGTTTATACCTTTTTATTTATAATAAGGGATAGGAATAAGGGAATTAGTACGTAAATAAGCACACAAAACAACATATATTATTAATGCATCTTATTTGTACAAGTTGACCTCGACGTTGGCCATATCCTAAACTATACAAAATTCTACAATCCCTTTTATTCTAACAGATATCTCACAATCTCTCAGGGCATTTAGAAAGTTTTAAAAACAATAATATACTATATAGCCTCTATCTATGGTTCCACAGCTTTCTTTCACCGTCTCGCTCTTTCTACATGTCTTTGGTGCACTATGCTTTTCGATAACGAAGATAGATACGAGCGTCTACAATAGGGCCTTTGTCCGGCAGTTCATTAGTGAGTCCGGCCCAAAAACGGGTCACGGGAAACAGAAGAGAGTGGATCTAACCTTGATCTCCGGCGAATGTGGGTTCCTCTCGGTTTTGAGAATTTTGAACCAAGTGAAGGAAGGTCGATACCTTTCTTTCGAAGTGTTTGTAGACCGTTCGCAAACAAGTAAAATGATTCTAATTGTTGGGTTAAGGCCGTATTACTGCCCAACACGAAGTGAAATTCGTCAAGGGTGACTTCTTCGGTATCGAGGTTTTGGATGTCCGGGAAATCGAAGTTGTCTCCTACAGAAGAGTGAGTTGAACTATCAGGGGTTGCAACAGGTGCATCTTCAAAATACATGGGTTCCAGGTCTTCCTCTGATTCTACCGGTTCGGGATCGTAAATATAATCCGGGTATTCCGGTCCGGGGTGATGCGGGGTTCGAAGTTTTCGTGGTCCGAAACAAAGATAGTCAACGTCATAAGCCGGTACATAATCGTATGCGGCGGTACGGCAGTTGTACAAGCTCTGGTTCCGGTAGAGGGTAGATTGGATCAGGGTTCAGTCTTCTTCCTATTATCTCGGTTCCCACCGACTTCCTAGCTTTCCGATTCCATCTCCCATACCGCCAAACGAACGGATTATCGTCTCTGTTCATCTCTACACATTGCACTAGGTCATATCAATACTTATTTTCCAAAAAGTGCTCAAAGTTTTTGAAAAAGGCTAATTTGAACATAACTCCGTTAACCGAACAGAATGGCCAGATAAGTGTCTATCATGGGGACCTCACCAACTCTATGGCGACTAAGGAACAGTTGATCTGGGCCCACACAAGTCTCACAGAGTGGCACGAGTTACGAGGAAAGGTGTAACCGGCAAAAGTTAGCTGAACTGGGCTGGTTAGGGTTTTCTGGAGTTGGGCTCAAACCTCTGGACACGGAGGAAGGACGAATTTGGGGTAGGCCTAGTGGAGAGATAAAGTGACTTGGAGAAAGAGAAAAGGTCACATCATGTATTTATGAAGAGAGAGAAAGTCACATCAAGTAATTAAGAAGAAAGAGAAAGAATAAAATAATCCGGAAATTCTGGACCACACAATTTAAATCCGATGTGACAATGAATTGACATGTAATTATGACTCTTTAAAGGGCATTTATGGCATATCTAAGGGCAGATCTTGTGGGTCCCACGACCTTGGAGAGAGAGAGCGAAAAGACCATTTTACCCCTAGACCTAAAACCTACACCTAGCAATTTTGGAAACCACCTCCAGGGGTGATTTTGGAACCTCATTTTTAGGTCTTGGAATGCGCCCCAATCTGCCCAAAAGATCCCTCTAGAAGCTTTGAGAAACAAGCAAAGAAATAATAATTTAATTCAAGGAATTTTCCGAACCGTCGGATCGTGATCAAGGCTGGATAAGGATCCCTCTAACCCGCCACCCGAAAGGGTGAGGCTGGTAGGGGTGTAACAATGACAATTTACATGAAATTAACATCCTTTATACATCTATATAACAACATGTCATACATAAGAGTTTACATTGTACACAATAACTTCCCAGTGAAATCACTTATCCTACTTTTCTCTTGTCCGAGCATGATTAACCTACTTGTACTGCAAGAAAATATGGGTGCTGAATACCATCTACTACAGTCCTTTACCTAAAGGTTCCGCCATACTACATAGGTGCCAAAATACGGGCTACCGTCATCTGATATCACTAATATGCATCACTCATATATTGGTCCACGTAATCCTTGATGTGTCGAATGAAGGCATGAAATTCATGGTTGGAACCATCTTCTACTATTTGATTCTTCTTCCTATTCCAAAGGATGTGTTTGGGAAGAAGTTCATAGTGGTGTGGATCCATAAATGATCTGGAAGATTCAGTCTTGGCATCTATCGATATTGTACGTAGCCTCTACTGTATCTAAGTACTGTGCTATTGAAGTCTGCATTACCAGCATGGCATAATCATAGATATTCTTGATAGTCTGGCGCAATTTTGGGTCTGGTGCCAATTCATGCTCAATTGGCACGATCCCCGAAACAGAATTTGCTCCTGATTCAGTGTTTGAGAGTTCCGTCACGTTTTTGTTGTCTTCTACTGATGATGCTTCAAATCGAGGCATAGGTCCGAATACATATCCGAGTGTTGGTAGTCGTACTCTTTTCCTTGGAGTAATCATCATCATAGCACCACCCGGAGTACCAAAATGAACTACACATGCTGGCACTAGTCTTGGCGAGCTTGGCTGGTTCACTGACGTAGGTGACTCGCACTTGCGATGCCTCTGGTTACTGATTCTTCGAAAACTCATTTCCTTACATCACAAAACCAAGATCATATCAGTTATACTATTATGATATTGCCAAAAATCACTGGTCTGATACCAAAAATGTCATACCCCTTGTAGTTACGACACTTATTAAAGTATTGTAGTGAATGATAGTGAGCAACACAGGTATAGAAGAGTAAACTGATAAATAGAGCATGCTTGCTTGTGTGTAGGAATAACCTACTGAGTTTTTAATGCAGTGATCGAGAATGTATCGGTACCAAAATATTAAAATACCGAAAAGGAAATTACATAAAATATGTATGTAAATTCCCAAGTCTATTAAAGTCTAAACATCAACCATCAGTAATCCGCACTTGCTGCCTTTCCTTTGAAACTTCATTTGCCACAATGACCTTGCCCGGATCCTGAGCTCTTAAGGACATCTGAGATTCAATTTGAATCCTAGAGTAATAGTTAACCTCACAAACAGGGTATAAACAGTATACGATAGTCAATTATAACAAGTAATCCAAACAACATAGCATTCAATAAACACAGTATAGATCTCATGCAGCAAACACAGATCATAAAACATAGCTCTAGGTATACCAAGTGCCTGTACCAAAAGTCCCCTATACACCGAAGTTCTCAATCAGAACACCTAACTAGGACCCACCGTGACTCCCTTGAAACTACCAAAGTTCTCAATCAGAAGAGTTCGAGTCCTTTGAATGCAATTATGTTAGCCACCTATGCACTTCCATCCAATAGGCCCTATCCCAATTCCATCCACCAGGAAAGTACTCCATGGTCAACCCTTCCACTCAATCAAGCCGCGAGTGGTGCTGGTCCACATGGGATAGGACAATCACATGTATGATTTAAAACAAACATACACAACCATACAAAGTGTGTGAGGATTAAGTTACTACCTGACTACTTCAAAATCTTCAACTGGCTTCACGTCCGTTTAATTGTCTCAGAAACTATCGCGTCCTAAAAATATACATTTATAGACGACAGGTTATTATTTGTCCAAACTCTTCCTAATCTCCATTGTCATGGCACTAGACTTAATGTAAGGCTATTGAGTCTGTATTAACTCTCCAAGATCCATTTTAATTTTTGAAGGCCAAAATATATATTTTGGGCCTTATTTTTCATTTTTACTCTTTGGCCCAATTTTACGAATTTACTATGAAATCTTTGGAAAATCATAATTAATTCCATAGAACTCCGATTGGAATGCAACGAATCTCTATTTGAAGCTCCAAAAATCTATATTTATTTTTTTATTATTACTTCTCTACAATTACGTTAAACTACTAGAGGTTATTCTAATATTAAGAATGACATCAATGTTTTAAATCTGGAGTTTAATAAATACTAACACTACGTCACCTAGGCTTCACAGTGATATATATATAAGTAGAAAGTTTCAGTTCGAAAACATGTCTCTACTGTTCTGCGTTTTGGTGTTGGCCAAAAGAAATAACAAATGAGAATGAATAATCTTAACGCTGCAGGTTCTACCCAAAATGGTTTGGGCCGAAAGAAATAGCATTTGCAAAGAGTATGTGGGCTGAATGAGATAAGGAAAACCGAAGGAGTATATGTGCATGCTGCTATCCGAATAGAGAATAAATGAATCGGGATGAATGAATGGTAATGGGCTTTGCTTTGTTATGCTGAAGTGAATGTTAATAAAATGAAGTGTTATGCATAAAGGGCACGTGACTTCTTTGTCAAAATGGTTTATTAGACAAACTGAAGAAGTGTTGCACATGATAATAGCACTAATTCTTTATTCTTATTTTCTTTCTTACATTGGACATTAGACTTCAACAATTCCCTTACTAATTTTCCTTATGTTGTTTTTCCCCCCTCAAAAATTCACTGAAAAATAGGCCTTAACTCCAATAATTAACTCCATAATTATTATAGGCAAAATTTCACCATAATTTCCCATTCAATATTCTAAATTTTCAAATCCAGGAATTTGGGATGTTACAACCAGAACCCGTTGTGTGCGACTAGGGCCTTGCTATGTGTCGTTCCCTACAGTTTGTCTTTGTGTCTTTATAAAGATTGCTTGTTCCGGATTAGGCTTTATGCCTCGCTATGTGCAATTTACTGAATGCTTTATGGTTGGTTCTTATGGTTTTCTTACATTCTTTGAATATGAGATTAACGGTTACTCTAGGATCTTTCAGGATTCCAACCTTTGTTACTAATTGTATATTGTACAGCTTATTGGAGGTAGCTCCCAGGTTAAAGCGACAGATGTCAGCAGATGGAGGAGTTTGTTGGGTTTCTAATTATAAGGGGAATAACTTGAGAATGTTTTATGTATTTATGTTTTAAATTGGTAACCAAGATTTGTAATCTATTATTAGTATTCTACACCCAAAATGTTTTGCCACTACGTTGCGCTATACTGCTATGATCTGTGATATATTATTGTAAAAGTGTGACACTTGGATTAAATAAATAAGAGATATCATACAGCACAATTTGTTTTATTTTGATTATAAATTGGAATTGGTCGTGACTGTTTGTATTATTGATTGGTAATTAAGATTGGGGTGTTGTTTTAAGAGTTAATTTATAATGCCGTAAGATGTTTGGGGAAACTTTGTAAAGCTATTTGGATACTTGAATATGTGTGGTTGATAATTGATGGCTTATGATGATTTTTTATGTCTTAAATTTAAAATGCACACAAGATGTTTGTTAAAATGCACAAAAGATATTTGGAATTGATTATATTGTTTTAAATTAATTGTTGAAGTTGGAAAGATGTATGGAATAAAAGGGAAAAGTGGTATATGTTCCCTTAAATTTAAAATATAGTTTTATAGTTAAGAGGAGTAAAAATTAACTATTATTTGAACTTGTGAATTTATTACCTATTAAAAAGGGTTTGAAGCTCAAGTTTTTCTATTATTTTGAATTGTTACAAGTTGAGGATTGAAACGGTGTATCATACTGTTATTGAGATTATTTGTTGATTGGCATAAGAAATAATTGATATTAGTAATGAAGTTGATAATGAAGCCAAGGAATAAATTGAAAATACTTGACTTATAATTTGAGAATTAAGTTGCTTGTTCTTGTGCTAATATTTGGAATATATATAACTTATATGCTATAATGTCTGAGAGTGATGCTTTGATGTTAACTATAATAGTTATGAGCTAGTTATAAGTAGTAAATGATTTGTATTAAATGGGTTTTGGTAAGTTATGAGCTAGTTATAAGAAGTAAATGATTTGTATTAATAGAATGTGTTGGATTTTATGTATTGGAAGAGGTTGACTTTAGAAGGGGACCTTTAAGAGTCATAATGAGAAGATAATCAGCAATATGATTGATGGGTCTTTAAAAGGGAAGCAGAAAATCGCGGGAGTAACGGATCATCCAATAGTTAACCTAATGATTCCTACAGAATATCCGAAGATTGTTTGTTTTTTGTTTTTTAATAAGTGTCCGAAGATTGTGATCCTTGAGAAGATGGTTCGAAAGTCATTAGTATTAGTGGGCGTGCGAATTTGGGCTCTAGTATCCACATTGAGGAGGTGAAGCGGGCTGAAGCCCATTAATGGGCCTTTCTCCTAAGTAAACTCATTTTACTGAGCTGATGTCTGATGTCAGGCCCTTATTCCTTTTAGTGGGCTTTCTGCAATATCAGCGGTAACTAAGGGGCTTAAAGATATTACTTTGAAGGGGCAATTGGAGGACCTTGACTGTGATTCGCTCGTAAGGAGTACCTGAAGACAGTGCTTATCGTTTGAAGGCACCCCCAGCGTTTCAAACCAGAAAAAAGAAACAATTTCGCAGAAATTCTTACATAAGCGTCCGATCAGTGAAGCACCTTATCAGAAGTAGCTAATAAAGGTATGCATGGCAACCATTCTGTTCCCCAACACTGTTTCTGAGATGAAACTGTTTTTTCTGATTCTGTGTCTTGGAAGAGTTCTGGAATCAGAATTACGTTTGTTAACTCATTTTATTTTTACTTCAAGAATCGAATTACGTTTGGAAGAGTCCACATCATAGTCATACGAAAAATGAAAATTAAAATATGGTCTTCAATGGCATCAATTTCTTCGCTATTCTTCCATTTGGCTGTCCCTACTGCGTTCTGATTTTTTTCTCCCCCAGAAACGTTCGTTAGTGTTTATTTGAACTGACTCATCAGCAGGTTCTCGTCACGAGTTCTTGTTGTCAATCTTCGATCTGATGCTCCTGATCATTTTGCTTAAGTTGTACTGCGAGTGGGTGTAGTCCTAAAAGGACCAAAAAAAAAAAAAGATCCTTGAAATGTTGAGTCTAGAGAGCTTGAAAGTTTCAATAATCTGTAAGTATTAAACCAGCTTCAAAACTTCCCTAGAAGGGTGTAGTAGATTTGAAAATCACGAAATTAAGTTTTGAAAGCAGAAAAAGGAAAGGGAAAAAAATAACCAAAACTCACATAGACTATTGGATCTACAACGAAGCCTAGATCAAAGCGTCTGGTTGAAATTTTGAGAGAATCGGGAAGGTCTTTGCTAGGGTTTCGTTTGCTCGAGATATAAACAAAGAAAGAGAGGTTGTTGAGAGAAAAATGATTCTGATTTTGTGCCTGGAATAAAGAAGATAAACTTTTTTATTTTTTATTTATTGCCCATCACAAAAATTAAACCAATTCATCCGAGACCAAAAAAAAAAAAAACCAAATTTACCAAACATTATTCCTATATAAGAACAGAAATTAAAAAAGAAACTAATTCCAAGAGCGTTACTAAAGCAACTAGGGAGAGGCTAACCAAGATAATTCATAATGAAATACAGAGCAAGATTGAATTTCCTGATCCATTGTAAACTAGGTGACGGTGACTCTGAAATTTCGTCAAGCAACGCGGTGGCTGGATGGGACCAGCCACCGATTCACAATGAATCTCTTGACTTGGATCTGTCAAGGTCTCGTGGCTTCCTTGTCAGTTCATAACCTAAAGGCGGAGTGTGCCGCCAATACACTCCAAATTGTATTCCTTATGGGGACCAAGTAGAAACGGCGATCAGTGAAGGTTAGGAAAAAGTGCAATTTTCATGAGGAATGGATTGTGGATTTGGTTGGAAGGAGTAGAGTCCTGGCTTTATGGTGGGTGGATAGTGTTACGGTAAATATCCTATTTACCTCTTCTAACATTATTCATACACTGATTCATACGGGTTCAGTTGGTTGCCCTACGTATGTCTTTTATTTATGGCCCTCCAAAAGAGCAAGAAAGATTGTTGTGTTGGCAGGAGGCTAGGCACTTAGCTGCTGGTATTAATCAGTCATGGCTATGTTTGGGGACTTTAATGATATTGTTTCTCAAGAGGAAAACCTGAGTAGTAGACCTTGTGCGATCTGTAAGATCATTAATTTTCATAGCTTTATTACAAACTTTGAACTGCTTGATCTTGGCTTCAATGGGTATAAATTCACTTGGTGCAATAAGCCGAGAATGCCATGATACAATAAGGGAGAGGATTGACAGGGCCATGGGGAATATCAAGGTGAAAGAAGATTTTCCTAATCTACAGGTTTTCCATTTTGATCCTATGGGCTCCGACCATAATTTTTAGTTGATTATATGCAGCGCGCCCCAACCTTGTAGAGCTCAGTCGTTCAAATTTGAAGAAATGTGGGAAAGCCATAATCAGTTTCTGCAGATAATCAACAGAGGTTGGAATGCAGTTATTGTAAGTAGTTTATCTTCTTTTAGTGAATTTGTATGGCGCCTGAGTTCTCGCAGAAAGGAATTGATCAGATGGAGCAAGCGCAAGTTTGCGAATGGGCATATATTAATTGAGCTGTTCAAATCTCAGCTGGCGCCTTGTAATCAAAAACTGAGAAGCCAGGAGTCTATTCGGTTTATTGCAGAGCTCACGGAAGCCATTGATCATGCACTGGAACATCACGGGATTAAGTGATGGAACATCACTGGAACATCTGAGGTCTCTGAATATTTCTTCTTCTTTTGTTTTCAGCGTCTTTTAATCTATAGGGGATCGAGATCTTTTGATGAAGCCCTTCAGAATGTTGAACTACGGCTAACCAGTCAAATGAATTAGTGTCTGCTATTACCTGTCACATCTGAGAAGATTCGGGTTGCAGCGTCTAGCCTTGGGGGCTCTAAGGTGCCTGGTCTTGATGGGTTCTCTAGAAAATTTTATCAGTTTGCATGGCTAAAGATTTTTTAAAGATTACGTTTGTTCCATGTATGATTCAAGATTTTTTTGCTAGTAATTCTCTGCTTCATGAGATTAATGATACAAATATTACTCTAATTCCAAAAGTGGAAAAGCCTGATCATGTCCCTTGGATCCTTGATTAAGAAGGTACCAGTTCTTTAATTAATCTTGTAAATCTTATTTTCTGTTCAAAGCTTGTGTTAATTTTCCTTTGAAAGGTGGTTCTCTTTGGTCGTCTATTTCCAATATGAGACCTTAGTCTCATACTTTATTATTGTTATGGATTGAAGGTTAACCTTTATCATATATGGATAATGCTCTTTTTCCGATGTAAAAATAAAAAATTACACCGATAGGCTTTCTATAGATAAGAATTTTTTTCAAGAATGCACTTTTAATATAGTATGGTGAAACATTTTTAACTTGTAGTTAGTTACTTCTGATTTTGTTCAATAGTGTTTTGCTTTTCATTTGAGCTTAACAGGTTTGGATAGAAACCCAGATGCCTTTGTTGGTTTCGATGAGCAAAAAAACTTATAATTTATGATAAATATTTGTTTTAATTTCTTCAATTGAATAATAGTTTCTTGATCGAATCTTTAATTTGGACATCAACTTGATGAGAATCATTAAAACTCATGAATTTATTTGAATTTCAAAACCAAATATTCTTGCAAGACTTGATTGCTATTAAGTTAATTAAATACCCTCCCATGGGGAAGAAAACTTTGCATTTTACAAAAGTATGATACAATTTGCACCGTTTTTAGTTGAATATTGTTTGTCTTCAACAATTTAGTATAAATACAGGTCACTTGTTTTAGTATTTATAGATCCAATAATTTGTTAAAAATCTAATATTCTTTTTTTAAAAAAAAAAAAATTAATGGGTTATATACTAATATTTTAAAATTTGACATACCTTCCTACCCCACATTGAACATTGATTTGAAGGTGTGTGAATATTTATTGAATTTCATAAATCTATTTGGTTAAAAAAGAAAGAAAGAGTAGGGGCTTGCTCTAATCACATGATAGTGTGGCACATTCCTTCAAATCAAATAAAGCCTCCGGCTCTGATATCAAATAGGTGTGAAGTCTTATCTTAAGCTTTGTTACTGAATATATGTAAGGTCGTTACTTTACATAAGTCAAATATGTTATTTTATGATTTCGAATCACTAAGCCAAGAAGGCCATTCCTTTACATAAGTCAAATGAATTATTTAATGATGATTTTGAATAACTAAGCCAAGTTTACTGGGAGTAAAAACTTTTCAAAAAGACTTAAAAACTTATTTCAAATACAGGATCTGATCCTGTGAAATGAATGAGGTTGTTTAAACATTTTAAAACCATTTAGTAGTAGTTCAAACTCTTCATTAAAAATCTCATTCTTTAAACCCAGTTTAATAGTGCTCCACTGATATTAAATCTAGTGCTTAATCATTAATCTCGTTATGGGCTCAGATTCATGCCTGTGCCCATCACTGTAGGTATAACTAAGCAAAATAATTGAATCACTACTAAGCGTTTGTATATATCTAGATACAAAATATTATCCACGTAAGGCTATCCAAAAGTTTGAGTATAAGCTGGGAAAAGATTATATAAAAAATCAAAAATAAAATCTTAGCTATTCAAAATGGCCGTGGAATAAATAAAATAAATAACTGTAAATTTTCTTTAGTTGAAGATTTCTTTATGTTTTCAACATTTGGTATAGCTTGCCCAAGCAGGGACGCAGAAATTCAAAGGCCACAAGCAAAACTGAAGCCTCTAGACAAGGATGCCGGTCAAAACTGAGAGAGGGCACATGACACTTGAACTGATTTGGGGAGACAACCTGTCCAATTCATAATTTAATATCATCAAATAATAAAGAAAGAAAATGTTTTAGATCATTTGATTAATGATTAATGATTAATGTTATGGGGGAGGAAGGTTAAATTTTTCTAAATATTATAAGACTTATTGATTAAAACAAATTATGGGCAGCAACAAACCCTAACCGGTTATAAGATGATAATAAAAAGAATTAAATCAGAGATATACTAATTCAGGATATTCTCCCTATACAAAATGTTAGAGTTAAGGAGATATACTTAGGATATCAGGCCATAACAATTTAATAAGAGATTTTTAACCAGAAAAATAATATTAGATCCTTTAAACCGTTTTATATATTTTTACAAATAAAAACAATATCCTTTTTAAAATCATATATCCAAAACTTGTTCGAATCCAAAATTTAAAATTTAAAATCATATATTCACTGGCCTCGGCTTTTCACACGTGCTTATATGTACATTACCTGAGTTTCTCTCCTGATAGATTGATAATAATAATTACAATCAGTCCTCAGTATAGTTGTTAGATTTTGATTGATTCGGCTAAGATGCAGCGAGCCGAACCTCCTCGCCCTCTGAGCTTCCATGTCCTCTTAGTTGGCACTGATGAAGAAACCGGAAGACGTATTAGGAGTCAGCTTTCACAATCTTTTTATCGAATCACTACATGTGCTAGTTTTAATGAAGCCGAAGGCTTCTTTGAAACAGAAAAATTTGACTTTGACTTGGTGCTCAGCTCTTTGGAAGACGAGGATGGCTACAACTTCATCTCCCAAATCCAACTTTTGAGAACAAATATTCCCCACGTCGGTATGTTCTCTCTCTATATATTTATCTCGATACTATTATGTTGATGTGAGAGTTTTCATTATATTTATATTTTGCAGTAATATTTGGATCTGAGAGATTAGTTCATCATGAAGTCACCCGGGCGTATAAATTGGGTGCATGTTATGTTTTGCGGAAGCCAGTGAGTAAGAAGTCTGAAGAGATTGAAAATTTATGGAAACATGCTTTTAGGTGGAGAGCTCAGAATGAGGATTTATGGCAACGTGTTTTTAGGTGGAGGGATCAGAATGAGGGTTCTTCTTCTCTGGTTTCTTCCCAACAAGAAAGTCTAAAAAGAGGATACGAGTTTATGAATCATGGCGAAGAACCTTCTCTGAGAAAACAACGGATGGTTTGGACCGAAGAACTCGATTCCCTTTTTGTTGAAGTTGTGAATGACCTTGGCGAAAAAGGTAAGTGATCTTTCGTCTCATTCTAATTTCTTGTAGCAAAATTCTTCACTATTATAATATCCTTATAAAGAAGTATTTGATTCCTAAGAAGGAGTAACCTCTTTATTCTTATTTCTCTTTAATTAATATATGCAATGTTTTTTGTCGGGGACCAAAAGGGTATTTACTCTTAAGTTTTTATATATGTATTAACATCTGTACTTTAGATGCTCCATGTAGTCTATAGGTAAAATCCATGTCTTCTCTTGTAAATTGGAATATATGTACATGTATATGTTATAGTGGAGCATAGCTCCAAATGTTACTATAAATATTATTGAATGCCCGTATATAAGTTTAAAGTTTAAGGAACATGAGTCTACTCATTTTTCGTGCACATCACCCCTTGGTTTTTAGGGTGTGACATCCAAGGTAAAAGATGTAATAACAAAAAGCTGACTCCATCCTCCACAAAATCCTCAGTCTTGGTCTCCATTCTTACATCCAATCCCCTGCTCCGTCCTAGATGCACTACCTGTATTCTTGTGATAGCCTCGAATTCATAGATGAATCCCAAAATAACCATTAATCTCATATCCAAAGTATATACAAAGTATGTAACAAAACCATAAACACAAACCATACAACATTCAATAGGTAGCACACAGTGAGGCTTAAAGCCTAAACCGGAACAAGCCGTCACACAACACATAACATAAACTGCTCAGTAAGGCACACATCAATGCCAAGGGTCGTAAACAGCGGGTTCCAGTACCAAAGTGCTTGGAAAACAATAACACCAAATGCATACACAACCATGGTAAAGCTTACATACAAAGTCATACAAAGCATTTGAGATTAAGATTTACTTACTTGCAAGTAGCTGATTAGTAGGATAACAAACACACGGCTACTAAATAAGAACGATAGACCTAAAGTAAGGTAATATAAATGGTGTCATTGGCAATATAATCCCTTCCTTTATAATATGTAACTATACACTTGTATGAAAGGTCTTTTTACTATTTGAAACTTATTAATTCTTTTTATTAACGAGTATCCCTTTATTGATATCTTATCTTTTATTTTCGCATAAAGCCATGAAAATTCCAGAAATTTGACCTAACTTAAACAATTCATAACTAATTGTAGAAAAATCCGATTGAGGTGTTCTAAAAATCTACGTGACCCTTGACATGTCTATTTTCGACTAAAAATATTTCCCAAGATTAGAGACACGTAAATCATTCACAGTTTATGAAAATGCCCTTGCTGATTTTTTCAGCTTCTTAACTGTTATTTCTTCATATTTTGACCTTAATATTTCCAAGATTATGCTCTATATCATTCCTTATACAAAATTTTATTTTAAACACTTTAAAACTATCAAAATCACCAAAATAAAATCATATCATCAAGTTCTAGCTATTGGTCAAAATTTCCTTAAACTTTTGCAAAATTACAAGAAATTAGAGAAGAGGACTTACTTGATCGAGGTTCTAGCTTCTTTTGCTACTTCTCCTTAAACTCCTTTGTGATTGTAGCTAGAACTTCAATAATATTATACAAGATCACTGATTAAAAGCTTAAGCATATTTGTATGAATTTGAAGGAAGTAGAATAAATTAATCTCATAACTTCCTTACCTCTTCTTCCTTTGAAAATCTTCTTACTTGTGATTCTCCCAACTCTCTTCTATCTCTCCTTTCTTATATATATGTGGCGCCTCTTGCTTTCCAAAATGAGGGAGGATTGTAACACCCCAAATTTCACAACATTTATTGTGTTTGTTGGCACGTAGTATTGAGGAATAAAGTATTAACAAGTCAGAGTAATGCGGAACAGAGAGCATGCATTATCATTTGGATGATGAGTATATGATAAAATGCACATGCATAAGCTGGTATATTAAAAATCCTGAAGGAATATTCATCTGATACACTTATTCGGAACATGTATAATTAAAACTCTTGACAAAATAATTATAAAATTTTAAACCAAGCCCTAACTGGACTTGTAGCTCGGAACCAAATACAGTTAATTAAACCCATTGGCCAGGTTGGGTGTTTAAGTCTAGTGGAAGTCTTCCCGTTTTACACGGCTATGATTGAATCAGATAGAGTAATTGTTTCTTAGTTTAAGCACCAAATGGTTTAAAATAACTTTATTAGATTCATGTGAGAACTAGTCCTTCTTTCGGCCTTCATTCCGTCTGGTGTCCCTTCACGTACTCCATTCATCAGTGCATTTTCATGGCTCTATCCATGCCGTCTTCTCAAAATCAAGTTCCTTTTCTGAACCGTAAGTCAGGGTTGAGATTCAATTTTGAACATTGAATCTTAGGTAACAATTAACCTCTATGAATCATTCAATCATATACAGACATACAAGTTATAGAAAATTATAGTTACAGTAAGCGAACGTACCTTCATTATGTGTAAATAGTAATACGCCCGTCCTTTGAAACCGACTTCGAACTCCTCGGATATCCTAACATATTATCATAACACTTAGAATAATATCCTAAGAGTTATTTTTGTCATCTTTGACCCTTTTACCCTTGGTGGATTTGTTATTCCAGTTTTACCCTTACAATTCTTCAAAAATAGAATTTCAGCATTTCTTCCCAATTGTTTTGATAACTTTGAAAAATCATAATTAATTGTATAAAAATTGAATCGATGTGCTTCCAAAGCCAAAATAACCCTTGACATGTATATTTTCAAGGAAAAATAACGGAGTTAACTTGAAATACATGAGTTGTAACATCCCATTTTGAAACACATAATTTTTTTTTTAAAAAAAACGTTTCCAAATATTTCAAGCAGAGTAGTCAGAGTAGAGCATTGGAGCGAGTGAGTAACTGATTCATAACAAACATCAACCATTGTGTAATATTGTATAGATTACAATAGTCCTAAGGTTTAGAAATGAAATAGCGGAATGACAAAATAATAGAATAACAGAAGACGATAAGATAGAAATAGTCTTCTACCGCACGTCTATTCCGGCACTTGCCTCGATCCCCGAACCGTGGTCCTCCCGACCTGAAGCTACAAACGCCGAGATTCAATTCACCATATTGAATCTCAGTAACGGTTAACCTCATACCCAAACAATACAATATACAGCAAATGATATTTCTAGAGCTAATACCACAAGATATCATAAGCATACAAACGATGCATGATCATTATGCCGACAAACATAAGCACAAAGCAATATGTAAAGCCCCATAAGGTAAACAATAACAACCGCACTATTATTCAAAGTGCCACGATAATTACTCGTGTCCTCGCGCTAGGAAAACAAAACGGTGTTACCAAAACTATAACCCGTATAACCGTCTCGTATAACGGTCACGAACATATCATTGACATATAAGTATTTAAGATATACAAGATTAGTGTTACAAGACGCGTCCGTACCTTCGTTGACGACGTTAGGTACTTCGGCTTTAAAAACGTATTTTTACGGAAAAACGTGAAATGTTCGACGCGCACGTCGGGCAGCGAACGGCAAAGAAATCGAGTTTCGATGCCCTATCGAGTAATATCACTTTCATTAGTGATTTGACATCATAACGGCATTTTAGGTAAAAATTACCATTTTGCCCTTCTACCCCTAATTTGGCGGAATTTCGCGTAACTTCGTTACTTTGACCGTATTCCATTTCAAAATTATCCCCACTATGTTTTTACCTCGTCGGGCATCTTTCAATGCAATGAGGCATAAAAACAAGCATAGGAACAAATTTCAAAACTTCCTAGATCAAAACAACGGTTCTACTATAACTACCGAAAGAACTACTAAAACTAAAAACTAAGGACAAAAGAACTTACTCGGAGCTAAGGGACAATTTTTTCCAGAGCTTCTCTCTCTAGAACTCTCTCTAGGATCTGAATTTTGGTGTGAAGAATGAGAGCAAGAGAGCTTGCTATTTATAGAGAAAAATAGGGACAAGGTGGGAATTTCCAAAAAGTCTTCGTAAATGATTCGGCCGTTGGATCTAGGGTTTTGTAAGATGCAATCTTGACCATTCAAGGTCTTGGCCGACCTCTTGGTCCCCCAAAAGTCAAAGATTGATTTTTCATCTTGCTTTATGGCCTCCGGTCCGATAAAGCTACCCGATCGTGCCGTTTCGCGATTTCGCGATTTATTTGAAAACTCAAAAATGGGCATGTAGCTTTGAAGATCTTTTCATCCTCTTTCATATTATCTATTTTGATCCTCTTTTGATCATATCCAGGTATTCTCCCGGTGCGTCGGAAGATATTCGGACAAACGCGTCCGGTTACGGAAATCGCTTCCGATAGAACCAACTGGACAATAATTCATCAATCGTAAAACGTCCGGTGGTTGCCTAACTTAATCCCGTGTTTGAAAACACGCAATTGTTTCTATAGGTTCTCACTTTGCCTATCCGGCTCTACTCTATCCGATCGCCTTTCCGTCTTATTAGGAATTAGGGTTTTTTGGCCGGAATCGACGTCACGGTAAATTCTTTCTTCGTGTAAAAATTCACTTGTTCTTAATTTGATCAGTCGAAAAGACTTTTACCTCTGGTTTACCTGTAGAATTTATTTCTAACTTTTCCCCTGGGCCTCGCCTATAAGCCGACTCACCGCATTATATTATTATTTTATTCTAATTACCATTTTAATTATTTAAACAATTCTTTTTAATTAAAAATACTAAGAATTTCGCCCCCTCTTTTAAAAATTCAGATTTATTTATTTTTCTATAATTTTTTCCATTTTTTAAAAATATAATATTTTTTACCAAAAATTCCGTTTACCCCCGCCTTCGTTAGGGCTTAATCGGGCCTAATTTCTTCGTTTAGTGATCTTTTCGGGATCAGGTTTCTTCATATATTTATCTTTACTAATTTACAGTATATTGTTATCTTTCAAACTTCTATACCGATATTGTCATTTTATATCCTATGTAAAATATTAAAAATGTTTACCCCATCGTTACTTTATGGTTCCGAAATGCTTTTTAAACTTTTCTTCATGTTATTTCCTCCGAAATAATTTATTAAATTCTCATAATTAGGGATAACACTTCCATATTTTTCTCATAATTTTTCATGATCTTTCGTATTTATCATAATATTTTTAGACCGTTTTTATCACAATTATATCATTTTTAGTCATTTCGTTCATCGATTTTCCCGTAACTTTTTCAACAATTTACTCTATAATTATAACAATTTTCTATAATAGTTTTATCTCATGAATTTACTTCATTAAAATATTCATTAATTTTCCTTTATCTCGTAAATTCCGCATTTGCTAAAATCCGGTATTACATTTCTCTCCCCTTAAACAAAATTTCGCCCTCGAAATTTAATCTATACTCACTAGACTACGGGCCATAAACTCGGGTACTTCTCCTTCATGTCACTCTCGGTTTCCCAAGTTGCCTCGTTTGATGACAAACCCTTCCGACCACCTTCACTATCGGTATAGTTTTAGTCCTAAGCCGTTTCTCCCGGCGTTCGAGAATTTGCTCCGCCGACTACAAAGGTGTTATCATGCCGTACTTCAACATCATCATACTTTATGACATGATCTCGATCGGGTAGGTATTTCTTCGGTTGTGACACGTGAAAAACATCGTGGAGATTACTCGGGTTCGGGGTAACGCTAGTTGATACGCAACCGGTCCTCGCTCGGCTAACACTTCAATTGGTCCAACGTAATGCGGACTAAGCTTCTTTCTTCTTCGTTGTTTCGCCGACACCGGTTCATCGGAGATAATTTCGAAACACATGGTCTCCGACTTCAAACTTCAACGGTCTTCTCCTCTTATCTCGCATAGCTCTTTCGTCTACCGTGTGCAAAAGCAAGGAGTCTCTTCTTGATCGAGCGATATGCTCGGAGGTCTCTTTTAGCATATCCGGTCCAAGCAACTCGCGACGCATCGTCCAAGATAAAGGCGATTGGCACTTTCGCCCATACAAAGCCTCGAACGGGCCATTTGTATGCTTGAATGATAACTATTGTTATACGCGAATTCCGCTAGTGAGAGGTGTTCGTCCCAATTTCCTTTGAAATCCAGGGCACATGCTCGCAAAGATATCCTCCAAAGTTGTCCAGATCGTCCTCTCGATTGACCGTCGGTTTGAGGGTGATAAGCCGAACCGAACTTCGGCTTGGTACCCATTCCTTCATGTAGTGCTTGCCAAAAGCGGGATTGGAATCGAGTATCCCGATCGAGATAATACTCTTAGGGACTCCGTGCGGTCTCACGATCTCTTTGATATAGATTGCAGCCAATCGTTCTGGAGAGTAGTGGATACTAATGGGTATGAAATGTGCCGACTTGGTTAATCGGTCAACGATCACCCAAATGGTATCATGATGCCTGATCTTAGGTAGACCTACCACAAGATCCATGGTCACATTCTCCCATTTCCACTCCGGCAGGTTCTAGTCTTTGCGAGAAGACCGGGGGTCGCCGGTGCTCGATCTTTACTTTCGGCAAGTTAGACACCCGCCTACGTGCGAGTTACGTCTCTTTTCATTCCAGGCCACCAAACTTCGGCCTTCAAGTTCGGGTACATCTTGACCATTCCCGGATGCGAGTGTACTTACTCTTATGAGCCTCATCCAAGTATCTTCCGCTTCGTTCATCAACCGCGGTATGTAAATGCGCCCCTTGTGTCGACCAATCCACTAGATGAAAGGTCGTGGTCTTGGGTTTCACCTTGAGAGATCTTCTCCCGCATGGAGATTGCCCAATCATCTTGTCTCTGAGCTTTATCAACTTCATCTCTCAGGTCGTACTCCCCTTGACTCACAAAAAGATTTGCAAGCTAGGCGTCACTTGGTGCGTTGAAATCCATGCAGATTCGGTTTGAAAGATCGGTGTCTCGAAATCTTCAAGTAATTTCTGCTCTTGTATCATCATGTATGACACTTGCACCTTCTTCCGCTTAGAGCATCCGCAACGACGTTTGCTTTCCCGGGTGATACTTGATCTCCGGTTGTAGTCTTTCAGCAATTCCATCCAACGACGTTGCCTCATATTCGGTTCCCTTTGATCAAAGAGATACTTGTGCTCTTGTGGTCGCAGATAGTTCTACGGTCGTACCGTACATGATAATGCCTCCATATCTTCAAAGCGAACACGATGGCAGCAAGCTCCGAATCGTGTGTAGGATAGTTCGACTCGTGCGGCTTCAGCTGACGAGAGGCATAAGCCACAACTCTGCCCAATTGCATTAGGACACAACCCAATCCTTGCCCACTGGCATCACTATAGACAACATATGTCTCATCAGGATCTGGGATTATCAATACTGGTGCTGTAGTCAACCTCTCCTCGTCTCGAAAGCTCTCCTCACGTCATCTCCCCATATGAAGGGTTGATTCTTCCTCGTAAGCTTTGTCAATGGTAGGGCAAGACGCGAGAAATCCCGTATAAATCTGCGGTAATATCCCGCTAGACCTAGGAAACTACGTATCTCCGTCATCGTTTCCGGCCTCTTCCGTCCGAACCGCTTCCACCTTGCCTCGGGTCAACAAAGAACTCCGCCGCTAGATATCACATGGCCCAGAAATCTCACTTCCGGCAACCAAAATTCGCATTTGCTCAACTTTGCGTAGAGCTGCTTCTCTCTTAGTATGCTCAACACTAGGCGTAGATGTTCTTCATGCTCTTTTCTACTTTTGGAATAGACGAGTATATCGTCAATGAACACCACCACAAACTGGTCTAGGTGTTGTCGGAAGATACGGTTCATGTAATCCATGAATACCGCAGGTGCATTTGTTAATCCGAAGGGCATCACAAGGAATTCATAATGCCCATATCCGGTTCGAAAGCCGTTTTGGAAATATCATCGTCTTTGACTCGTAGAATCGATGATATCCCGAACGCAAATCAATCTTTGAAAAGACAAAGTGGAACCGAGATAACCGATCCAAAAGATCATCAATCCGGGAAGTGGATATTTGTTTTTGACGGTCACTTTATTTAGTTCACGATAATCGATGCGAGTTGAAAACTTCCATCTTTCTTTTTCACAAACAAGACGGGCTCCCTGGGTGATACATCGGGTCGAATGAACCCCTTATTCGAAGTTCTTCCAAACTGTTTCTTCAACTCTTGCATTTCATTTGGAGCCATACGATACGGCCTTTGATATTGATCTGTGCCAGGCATCAATTCAATATTGAACTCCACCTCTCGGATAGGAGGTAACTCGGTGAGATCCTCCGGAAATACATCGGGAAAATCATTCACCACGGGGATATCCGGAGTGAAAGTTCGCTCGCTTTAACCGAAAAGAATACCATGTAGGCATGGCATCCCTGTTTCACGCATCGATCAACTTCTGTAGCGGAGAGAAAGCTCAGGCTCACATCAACCTTGTCTCCGGAAATGATATCTTCTTCTTGCCACAATCGATCATTGCACCGTTGGTCGTTAGCCAATTCGATCGAAAATGACGTCGATGCCGTGAAGAGGTAGATGGATGAGATCTATCTTTGAAATTCACCCATCCACGTTAGCGTACGGTTCATACACGCGTCGAAGCTAAAGACTTTACACCCAAAGTGGTGTAGACACTACCGCAGATCAAAAGGTAAACTACACGCATGCATTCCTAAACGACTTGCACAATCATATGATATAAACGAATGATCGGCACCCGAATCATACAATGCTTGCAATTTATTCCCATTAAGATAGATGGTACCTTGGACCATTTCGGAGACTATCCGGCCTCGGTGTTTGTCAACGCAAAGATCCGGCCGGCGCTCCGAGGTCTTGCCTCCGCGGCCTTCTCGTGGCAATCCCGCTAATGTGTCCAGGCTTCGGCACCGAACAGACTTGTTTCCCATCACGCTTGGATCCCTGGATGGTACTTCTTGCATTTTGGACACGTCCGGGATCCCACTGTTTGGGGTAATTCAATTGTCCAGTTTGGTAGGGTCTCCCGTTTCCGCCTCGGTTATCGCTCCAAGGCGCCTTCCTCTTTCGTGAGGAGCCTCGCGGTTAAACCCAGCTGCGGGTTGCATTGTTTCCTTCTTGGCCTCGGAATTTGCGCAGTTCTTTCAAATTGCGCTCGTCAATCGCAGGATTCCGGCTTGGGCCATCTTCGGAAATTGTTGCGATACTAGCCTCGCCCTTATGTCATATTTCAATCCGAGTCACTAGTCGATTCGCCTTCCGGCTCTCATTTTTGGGTTGTTCGGATATGACGAATAACGAGACAGTTGGTAAACGAGCGAAGTAGTCGTCGAATGATTCTTCATTTCCTTCTTTGGATGTGAAGAAATTCTTCTTCCTTAATCACCGTACCGAGGAGGAAAATGCGTTCGTTGAACTGTTCCGGGAATGCCTCCCAAGTAACGGGGCCTTGAAGGGTTGTGGAAACACTCTTCCACCACCCGTGGGCATCGCCCTCTAGCTTGTAGATTTCAAATTTGAGCCTTCGATTTCTTGGGCACTCAATGACTTCGAATATCTTCTCCGCACTCGAAGCCAATCCTCGCCCAATTCACTCTTTCCCCGGAAACCGGGTGGTTTAAGCTTACAGAACTGGTTGACCCAGCTTTCCGTGGTTTTTTTTTTCTCTTCTTCCATGTCGTGGAGGTGATCGGGATCGATTAGATTCATTTTCGTCATCGTTATGTTCATCGTTGTCCTCCTCTTCATTATCATCTTCTTCTTCGTCATTGTCATTGTCACTTTCCTCATCACGTTCTTCCTCACGTTGTCGTGCTTCCAACCGTCTTTGGGCTTCTTCATCCCGTTGATGTTGCCTTGCCAAGAGTGCATCTATGAGAGCTCTCTGCTAATTTAGACTCGTACTAAACTACACTTCGGACTTATTCGCTCCAGAACTTTTCTCTATATGTCGGCCGCTCCACTTGATGATCGAGAATTCGCTCAGGATTGACCGTAAAGATCTTGTCATGTCGTACTTTGATATATAGTATTTCCTGTGGCACCCATATACCGTGGTCAATACCAGATATCAAAATGTCTCCATGGCGCCCATACACCATGGTAACACAAGATACCTTAAATGTTTCCATGGCGCCCATACATCATGACAACACAAGATACCTCCTACTCAATGACACGATCGCGGTCCGGTTGTAGTAACTAGGAGATATGCATCGGAAACTAAAATTTTTGTGGCAAGTAAGATAACTATTTATCAAACCATATGGGAAAACGTTAGATTTAGGAAGACAATGATTAGTCTATCGCAGACTTTATCACACTAATACTACAAACGAACGGACACTCGTACTATTTCCCCTCGTTCATGATTTCGTTGATTCGGTCTACTTAGAAACGGGTACAAAATTTCGTATCGGGAGTTCCTCTACATGAGTCAAATACTGCATGTATCTATCCTTGTTGGTCTCAGAGTTTCATCCGGCGTGGCCTAGCTCCACATATAAGCTCTGCGCTAGGACAGAATAGTCGTCCAGTACAAACTGACGATTATCAGAATTATCAAAAACTGATATCAAATATGAATATGGACGATGGATTTACTGATTCTGGGATAGAATGATGCACCGACAGAGGGTGGTACACCGGTTCGAATGGTATACCACCCAGGCTGACCGGTACACCGACTCGGTGGCTATATCAGTACTCATTTTCAAAACATGCTCTTTTAAAAAGGCGTAGAGCCTAACTCCGTTAGTCGAACAGAAAGACCAAGTAAGTGTCTATCATGGGAGCCTCACCGTGCTAGGGTGACTGATTGGCTGATCCACATAGACTAGCCTTACTTTGGCACCCCCAGACTGTTCATACTAAACATAGTTAGATCAATGCCAGGACTACTGCTCTGATACCATAAATGTAACATCCCATTTTGAAACGCATAATTTTTTTTTTTTTTTTTTTTTTTTTTAAAAACGTTTCCAAATATTTCAAGCGAGTAGTCGAGTAGAGCATTGGAGCGAGTGAGTAATCGATTCATAACAAACATCAACCATTGTGTAATATTGTATAGATTACAATAGTCCTAAGGTTTAGAAATGAAATAGCGGAATGACAAAATAAATAATAACGAGAAGACGATAAGATAGAAATAGTCTTCGCCGCACGTCTATTCCGGCACTTGCCTCGATCCCCGAACCGTGGTCCTCCCGACCGAAGCTACGGTGAGATTCAATTCACCATATTGAATCTCGTGTAACGGTTAACCTCATACCCAAACAATACAATATACAGCAAATGAGATATTTCTAGAGCTAATACCACAAGTATATCATAAGCATACAAACGATGCATGATCATTATGCCGACAAACATAAGCACAAAGCAATATGTAAAGCCCCATAAGGTAAACAATAACAACCGCACTATTCACCGGTGCCACGATAATTACTCGTGTCCTCGCGCTAGGAAAACAAAACGGTGTTACCAAAACTATAACCCGTATAACCGTCTCGTATAACGGTCTACGAACATATCATTGACATATAAGTATTTAAGATATACAAGATTAGTGTTACAGTACGCGTCCGTACCTTCGTTGACGACGTTAGGTACTTCTGGCGGAAAAAACGTACTTTTTACGGAAAAACGTGAAATGTTCGACAGCGGCACGTCGGGCAGCGTAACGGCAGCAAATCAGAGTTTCTGATGCCCTATCAGAGTAATATCACTTTCATTAGTGATTTGACATCATAACCGGCATTTTAGGTAAAAATTACCATTTTGCCCTTCTACCCCTAATTTGGCGGAATTTCGCGTAACTTCGTTACTTTGACCGTATTCCATTTCAAAATTATCCCCACTATGTTTTTACCTCGTCGGGCATCTTTCAATGCAATGAGGCATAAAAACAAGCATAGGAACAAATTTCAAACTTCCTAGATCAAAACAACACGGTTCTACTATAACTACCGAAAGAACTACGGAAACTAAAAACTAAGGACAAAAGAACTTACTCGGAGCTAAGGGACAATTTTTTCCAGAGCTTCTCTCTCTAGAACCTCTCTCTAGGATCTGAATTTTGGTGTGAAGAATGAGAGCAAGAGAGCTTGCTATTTATAGAGAAAAATAGGGACAAGTGGGAATTTCCAAAAAGTCTTCGAAATGATTCCGCCGTTGGATCTAGGGTTTTGTAAGATGCAATCTTGACCATTCAAGGTCTTGGCCGACCTCTTGGTCCCCCAAAAGTCAAAGATTGATTTTTCATCTTGCTTTATGGCCTCCGGTCCGATAAAGCTACCCGACGGTGCCGTTTCGCGATTTATTTGAAACTCAAAAAACTGGGCATGTAGCTTTGAAGATCTTTTCATCCTCTTTCATATTATCTATTTTGATCCTCTTTTTGATCATATCCAGGTATTCTCCGGTGCGTCGGAAGATATTCGGACAAACGCGTCCGATTACGGAAATCGCTTCCGATAGAACCAACTTCCGGACAATAATTCATCGAATCGTAAAACGTCCGGTGGTTGCCTAACTTAATCCCGTGTTTGAAAACACGCAATTGTTTCTATAGGTTCTCACTTTGCCTATCTCGGCTCTACTCTATCCGATCGCCTTTCCGTCTTATTAGGAATTAGGGTTTTCGGTTGCGGAATCGACGCCTGGTAAATTCTTTCTTCGTGTAAAAATTCACTTGTTCTTAATTTGATCAGTCCGAAAAGACTTTTACCCTCGGTTTACCTGTAGAATTTATTTCTAACTTTTCCCTCGGCCTCCGCCTATAAGCCGACTCACCGCATTATATTATTATTTTATTCTAATTACCATTTTAATTATTTAAACAATTCTTTTTAATTAAAAATACTAAGAATTTCGGCCCCCTCTTTTAAAAATTCAGATTTATTTATTTTTCTATAATTTTTTCCATTTTTTAAAAATATAATATTTTTTACCAAAAATTCCCGTTTTACCCCGCCTTCGTTAGGGCTTAATCGGGCCTAATTTCTTCGTTTAGTGATCTTTTCGGGATCAGGTTTCTTCATATATTTATCTTTACTAATTTACAGTATATTGTTATCTTTCAAACTTCTATACTGATATTGTCATTTTATATCCTATGTAAAATATTAAAAATGTTTACCCCATCAGGTTACTTTATGGTTCCGAAATGCTTTTTAAACTTTTCTTCATGTTATTTCCTCTGAAATAATTTATTAAATTCTCATAATTAGGGATAACACTTCCATATTTTTCTCATAATTTTTCATGATCTTTCGTATTTATCATAATATTTTTAGACCGTTTTTATCACCATTATATCATTTTTAGTCATTTCGTTCATCGATTTTCCGTAACTTTTTCAACAATTTACTCTATAATTATAACAATTTTCTATAATAGTTTTATCTCATGAATTTACTTCATTAAAATATTCATTAATTTTCCTTTATCTCGTAAATTCCGATTTGCTAAAATCCGGTATTACATTTCTCTCCCCCTTAAACAAAATTTCGCCCTCGAAATTTAATCTATACTCACTAGACTACGGGCCATAAACTCGGGTACTTCTCCTTCATGTCACTCTCGGTTTCCCAAGTTGCCTCGTTTGATGACAAACCCTTCCGACCACCTTCACTATCGGTATAGTTTTAGTCCTAAGCCGTTTCTCCCGGCGTTCGAGAATTTGCTCGGCCGACTACAAAGGTGTTATCATGCCGTACTTCAACATCATCATACTTTATGACATGATCTCGATCTCGGTAGGTATTTCTTCGGTTGTGACACGTGAAAAACATCGTGGAGATTACTCGGGTTCGGGGTAACGCTAGTTGATACGCAACCGGTCCTCGCTCGGCTAACACTTCAATTGGTCCAACGTAATGCGGACTAAGCTTCTTTCTCTTCGTGTTCCGCCGACACCGGTTCTCGGAGATAATTTCGAAACACATGGTCTCCGACTTCAAACTTCAACGGTCTTCTCCTCTTATCTCGCATAGCTCTTCCGTCTCATCGTGTGCGCAAGGAGTCTCTTCTTGATCGAGCGATATGCTCGGAGGTCTCTTTTAGCATATCCGGTCCAAGCAATCGCTTTTCGACGCATTCGTCCAAAGATAAAGGCGATTGGCACTTTCGCCCATACAAAGCCTCGAACGGGGCCATTTGTATGCTTGAATGATAACTATTGTTATACGCGAATTCCGCTAGTGAGAGGTGTTCGTCCCAATTTCCTTTGAAATCCAGGGCACATGCTCGCAGATATCCTCCGTGTGTCGTATCGTCCTCTCTCGATTGACCGTCGGTTTGAGGGTGATAAGCCGAACCGAACTTCGCCTTGGTACCCATTCCTTCATGTAGTGCTTGCCAAAAGCGGGATTGGAATCGAGTATCCCGATCAGAGATAATACTCTTAGGGACTCCGTGCAGTCTCACGATCTCTTTGATATAGATTGCAGCCAATCGTTCTGGAGAGTAGTGGATACTAATGGGTATGAAATGTGCCGACTTGGTTAATCGGTCAACGATCACCCAAATGGTATCGTGATGCCTGATCTTAGGTAGACCTACCACAAGATCCATGGTCACATTCTCCCATTTCCACTCCATAGCAGTTCTAGTCTTTGCGAGAAGACCGGGGGTCGCCGGTGCTCGATCTTTACTTTTCGGCAAGTTAGACACCCGGCTACGTGCGAGTTACGTCTCTTTTCATTCCAGGCCACCAAACTTCGGCCTTCAAGTTCTGGTACATCTTGACCATTCCGGATGCAGAGTGTACTTACTCTTATGAGCCTCATCCAAGATCTTCCGCTTCGGTTCATCAACCGGCGGTATGTAAACGCGCTTTGTGTCCGACCAATCCACTAGATGAAAGGTCGTGGTCTTGGGTTTCACCTTGAGAGATCTTCTCCCGCATGGAGATTGCCCAATCATCTTGTCTCGAGCTTTATCAACTTCATCTCTCAGGTCGTACTCCCCTTGACTCACAAAAAGATTTGCAAGCTAGGCGTCACTTGGTGCGTTGAAATCCATGCAGATTCGGTTTGAAAGATTCAGGTCTCTGAAATCTTCAAGTAATTTCTGCTCTTGTATCATCATGTATGACACTTGCACCTTCTTCCCGCTTAGAGCATCCGCAACGACGTTTGCTTTCCCCGGGTGATACTTGATCTCCAGGTTGTAGTCTTTCAAAGCAATTCCATCCAACGACGTTGCCTCATATTCAGTTCCCTTTGATCAAAGAGATACTTGTGCTCTTGTGGTCGCAGTATAGTTCTACGGTCGTACCGTACAGATAATGCCTCCATATCTTCAAAGCGAACACGATGGCAGCAAGCTCCGAATCGTGTGTAGGATAGTTCGACTCGTGCGGCTTCAGCTGACGAGAGGCATAAGCCACAACTCTGCCCAATTGCATTAGGACACAACCCAATCCTTGCCCACCGGCATCACTATAGACAACATATGTCTCATCGGGATCCGGGATTATCAATACCGGTGCCGTAGTCAACCTCTCCTCGTCTCGAAAGCTCTCCTCGCGCTCATCTCCCCATATGAAGGGTTGATTCTTCCTCGTAAGCTTTGTCAATGGTAGGGCAAGACGCGAGAAATCCCGTATAAATCTGCGGTAATATCCCGCTAGACCTAGGAAACTACGTATCTCCGTCATCAAGTTTTCGGCCTCTTCCAGTCCCGTAACCGCTTCCACCTTGCTCGGGTCAACAAGAACTCCGCCGCTAGATATCACATGGCCCAGAAATCTCACTTCCGCAACCAAAATTCGCATTTGCTCAACTTTGCGTAGAGCCGCTTCTCTCTTAGTATGCTCAACACTAGGCGTAGATGTTCTTCATGCTCTTTTCGCTTTTGGAATAGACGAGTATATCGTCAATGAACACCACCACAAACCGGTCTAGGTGTTGTCGGAAGATATGGTTCATGTAATCCATGAATACCGCAGTGCATTTGTTAATCCGAAGGGCATCACAAGGAATTCATAATGCCCATATCTCGGTTCTAAAAGCCGTTTTGGAAATATCATCGTCTTTGACTCGAATCGATGATATCCCGAACGCAAATCAATCTTTGAAAAGACAGTGGAACCGAGATAACTCGATCCAAAAGATCATCAATCCGGGGAAGTGGATATTTGTTTTTGACAGTCACTTTATTTAGTTCACGATAATCGATGCGAGTTGAAAACTTCCATCTTTCTTTTCACAAACAAGACCGGGCTCCCTCAGGGTGATACATCGGGTCGAATGAACCCCTTCTTCGAAGTTCTTCCACTGTTTCTTCAACTCTTGCATTTCATTTGGAGCCATACGATACGGCGCCTTTGATATTGATCTGTGCTGTGCATCAATTCAATATTGAACTCCACCTCTCGGATAGGAGGTAACTCGGTGAGATCCTCCGGAAATACATCGGGAAAATCATTCACCACGGGGATATCCCGGAGTGAAAGTTCGGCTTCGCTTTAACCGAAAAGAATACCATGTAGGCATGGCATCCCCGTTTCACGCATCGATCAACTTCACGTAGCGGAGAGAAAGCTCGAGCTCACATCAACCTTGTCTCCGGGAAATGATATCTTCTTCTTGCCACAATTGATCATTGCACCGTTGGCTGTTAGCCAATTCAGACCGAAAATGACGTCGATGCCGTGAAGAGGTAGATGGATGAGATCTATCTTTGAAATTCGCCCATCCACGTTAGCGGTACAGTTCATACACGCGTCAGAAGCTAAAGACTTTACACCCAGTGGTGTAGACACTACCAGATCAAAAGGTAAACTACACGCATGCATTCCTAAACGACTTGCACAATCATATGATATAAACGAATGACTGGCACCTGAATCATACAATGCTTGCAATTTATTCCCATTAAGATAGATGGTACCTTGGACCATTTTCGGAGACTATCGGCCTCGGTGTTTGTCAACGCAAAGATCCGGCCAGCGCCCGAGGTCTTGCCTCTCGCAGCCTTCTCGTGGCAATCCGGCTAATGTGTCCAGCTTCGGCACCGAAACAGACTTGTTTCCCATCACGGTTGGATCCTGGATGGTACTTCTTGCATTTTGGACACGTCGGGATCCCGGCTATTTGGGGTAATTCAATTGTCCAAGTTTTGGTAGGGTCTCCCGTTTCCGCCTCGGTTATCGCTCCAAGGCGCCTTCCTCTTTCGTGAGGAGCCTCCGCGGTTAAACCCACTGCGGGTTGCATTGTTTCCTTCTTGGCCTCGGAATTTGCGCAGTTCTTTCAAATTGCGCTCGATCAATCTGCGGGATTCCACGGCTTGGGCCATCTTCGGAAATTGTTGCGATACTAGCCTCGCCCTTATGTCATATTTCAATCCGGTCACTAGTCGATTCGCCTTCCGGCTCTCATTTTTGTGGGGTTCGGATATGACGAATAACGAGACAAAGTTGGTAAAACGAGCGAAGTAGTCGTCGAATGATTCTTCATTTCCTTGCCGGATGTGAAGAAATTCTTCTTCCTTAATCACCGTACCGAGGGAGGAAAATACGTTCGTTGAACTGTTCCAGGAATGCCTCCCAAGTAACGGGGCCTTGAAGGGTTGTGGAAACACTCTTCCACCACCCGTGGGCATCGCCCTCTAGCTTGTAGATTTCCGGTGAGCCTTCGATTTCCGGGCACTCAATGACTTCGAATATCTTCTCCGGACTCGAAGCCAATCCTCGCCCAATTCACTCTTTCCCGAAAAACCGGTGGTTTAAGCTTACATAACCGGTTGACCCAGCCTTTCCGTGGTTTTTTTTCTTCTTCCATGTCGTGGAGGTGATCGGGATCGATTAGATTCATTTTCGTCATCGTTATGTTCATCGTTGTCCTCCTCTTCATTATCATCTTCTTCTTCGTCATTGTCATTGTCACTTTCCTCATCACGTTCTTCCTCACGTTGTCGTGCTTCCAACCGTCTTTGGGCTTCTTCATCCCGTTGATGTTGCCTTGCCAAGAGTGCATCTATGAGAGCTCTCTCGCTAATTTAGACTCGTACTAAACTACACTTCGGACTTATTCGCTCCGAACTTTTCTCTATATGTCGGCCGCTCCACTTGATGATCGAGAATTCGCTCGGGATTGACCGTAAAGATCTTGTCATGTCGTACTTTGATATATAGTATTTCCGTGGCACCCATATACCGTGGTCAATACCGGATATCAAAATGTCTCCATGGCGCCCATACACCATGGTAACACAAGATACCTTAAATGTTTCCATGGCGCCCATACATCATGACAACACAAGATACCTCCTACTCAATGACACGATCGCGGTCCGGTTGTAGTAACTAGGAGATATGCATCGGAAACTAAAATTTTTGTGGCAAGTAAGATAACTATTTATCAAACCATATGGGAAAACGTTAGATTTAGGAAGACAATGATTAGTCTATCGCAGACTTTATCACACTAATACTACAAACGAACGGACACTCGTACTATTTCCCCTCGTTCATGATTTCGTTGATTCGGTCTACTTAGAAACGGGTACAAAATTTCGTATCGGGAGTTCCTCTACATGAGTCAAATACTGCATGTATCTATCCTTGTTGGTCTCAGAGTTTCATCCGGCGTGGCCTAGCTCCACATATAAAGCTGCGCTAGGACGAATAATAGTCGTCCGACAAACCGACGATTATCGAATTATCAAAAACCGATATCAAATATGAATACGGACGATGGATTTACCGATTCTCGGGATAGAATGATGCACCGACGTAGAGGGTGGTACACGGTTCGAATGGTATACCAGTCCAGACCGGGTACACCGACTCGGGGCTATATCGCACTCATTTTCAAAACATGCTCTTTTAAAAGGCGTAGAGCCTAACTTCGTTAGTCGAACGTAAAGACCAAGTAAGTGTCTATCATGGGAGCCTCACCGTGCTAGGGTGATCGATTGGCCGATCCACATAGACTAGCCTTACTTTGGCACCCCTGCATCGTTCATACTAAACATAGTTAGATCAATGCCGGGACTATCGCTCCGATACCATAAATGTAACATCCCATTTTGAAACGCATAATTTTTTTTTTTTTTTTTTTTTAAAAAACGTTTCCAAATATTTCAAGCGAGTAGTCAGAGTAGAGCATTGGAGCGAGTGAGTAACTGATTCATAACAAACATCAACCATTGTGTAATATTGTATAGATTACAATAGTCCTAAGGTTTAGAAATGAAATAGCGGAATGACAAAATAACAGAATAACGAAGACGATAAGATAGAAATAGTCTTCACCGCACGTCTATTCCGGCACTTGCCTCGATCCCCGAACCGTGGTCCTCCCGACTGAAGCTACAAATGCCGAGATTCAATTCACCATATTGAATCTCGTGTAACGGTTAACCTCATACCCAAACAATACAATATACAGTAAATGATATTTCTAGAGCTAATACCACAAGATATCATAAGCATACAAACGATGCATGATCATTATGCCGACAAACATAAGCACAAAGCAATATGTAAAGCCCCATAAGGTAAACAATAAATGTACCGCACTATTCACCGTGCCACGATAATTACTCGTGTCCTCGCCGCTAGGAAAACAAAACGGTGTTACCAAAACTATAACCCGTATAAGCGTCTCACGTATAACGGTCTACGAACATATCATTGACATATAAGTATTTAAGATATACAAGATTAGTGTTACAAGACGCGTCCGTACCTTCGTTGACGACGTTAGGTACTTCGCGGAAAAAACGTACTTTTACGGAAAAACGTGAAATGTTCGACGCAATGCACACGTCGGCGGCGTAACGGCAAAGCAAATCGAGTTTCGATGCCCTATCGAGTAATATCACTTTCATTAGTGATTTGACATCATAAACGGCATTTTAGGTAAAAATTACCATTTTGCCCTTCTACCCCTAATTTGGCGGAATTTCGCTGTAACCGTTACTTTGACCGTATTCCATTTCAAAATTATCCCCACTATGTTTTTACCTCGTCAGGCATCTTTCAATGCAATGAGGCATAAAAACAAGCATAGGAACAAATTCGAAACTTCCTAGATCAAAACAACAAGTTCTACTATAACTACCGAAAGAACTACGAAACTAAAAACTAAGGACAAAAGAACTTACTCGGAGCTAAGGGACAATTTTTTCCAGAGCTTCTCTCTCTAGAACCTCTCTCTAGGATCTGAATTTTGGTGTGAAGAATGAGAGCAAGAGAGCTTGCTATTTATAGAGAAAAATAGGGACAAGGTGGGAATTTCCAAAAAGTCTTCGTAAATGATTCGCCGTTGGATCTAGGGTTTTGTAAGATGCAATCTTGACCATTCAAGGTCTTGGCCGACCTCTTGGTCCCCCAAAAGTCAAAGATTGATTTTTCATCTTGCTTTATGGCCTCCGGTCCGATAAAGCTACCCGACGTGCCTGTTTTTCGCGATTTATTTGAAACTCAAAAATCGGGGCATGTAGCTTTGAAGATCTTTTCATCCTCTTTCATATTATCTATTTTGATCCTCTTTTTGATCATATCCAGGTATTCTCCGGTGCGTCGGAAGATATTCGGACAAACGCGTCCGGATACGGAAATCGCTTCCGATAGAACCAACTTCTGGACAATAATTCATCAATCGTAAAACGTCCAGTGGTTGCCTAACTTAATCCCGTGTTTGAAAACACGCAATTGTTTCTATAGGTTCTCACTTTGCCTATCCGGCTCTACTCTATCCGATCGCCTTTCCGTCTTATTAGGAATTAGGGTTTTCGGTTGCGGAATCGACGTCTGGTAAATTCTTTCTTCGTGTAAAAATTCACTTGTTCTTAATTTGATCAGTCTGAAAAGACTTTTACCTCTGGTTTACCTGTAGAATTTATTTCTAACTTTTCCCTGGCCCCGCCTATGTTTCGACTCACCGCATTATATTATTATTTTATTCTAATTACCATTTTAATTATTTAAACAATTCTTTTTAATTAAAAATACTAAGAATTTCGGCCCCCTCTTTTAAAAATTCAGATTTATTTATTTTTCTATAATTTTTTCCATTTTTTAAAAATATAATATTTTTTACCAAAAATTCCCGTTTTACCCCCGCTTCGTTAGGGCTTAATCGGGCCTAATTTCTTCGTTTAGTGATCTTTTCGGGATCAGGTTTCTTCATATATTTATCTTTACTAATTTACAGTATATTTTTATCTTTCAAACTTCTATACCGATATTGTCATTTTATATCCTATGTAAAATATTAAAAATGTTTACCCCATCGGTTACTTTATGGTTCGAAATGCTTTTTAAACTTTTCTTCATGTTATTTCCTCTGAAATAATTTATTAAATTCTCATAATTAGGGATAACTCTTCCATATTTTTCTCATAATTTTTCATGATCTTTCAAAGTATTTATCATAATATTTTTAGACTGTTTTTATCACCATTATATCATTTTTAGTCATTCATTCGTTCATCGATTTTCCGTAACTTTTTCAACAATTTACTCTATAATTATAACAATTTTCTATAATAGTTTTATCTCATGAATTTACTTCATTAAAATATTCATTAATTTTCCTTTATCTCAGAAATTCCAGATTTGCTAAAATCCGGGTATTACATGAGTCAATACCAGTTTTTCTCTTTCCAAACACTGTTCCAGTTTAACTTCTAGAAACATGGCTTAACTTCCAAAATTTGTAATTCCTTGTACAGAACTCAAAACGTTACGAATTTTATATCAATGGAAATCTCTACATGTCTACTTTATCACTTGTAAAAGTTCATGATTTTAGGACTTCATTAGATACACAAAATAAAGCCCTAAATACGATCGACTCCAACGGCCCAAAGATCTGGAAATTTTCTTAATTTTCACAATATTGATTCCAAAATTATTTCCTACCATATTTTTATCTCATTTAGCATTTTAAACGCAATGGAGGTCTAAAAAAAGTAAAGGGATTTATTCCCTAGTTTTATGAATTAAACTACAATTTTACAAAAATCTAAAAGTTAGAAATCAAGAACTTACCCTTAAAGAACTTTGCTCCTTCTTCCTTCTTGCTCCAAGAAATTCACTCTACTCACTCTCTAATTCTAAAATCAGATGTTTTAAACTAATTTTGGTGTGAAGAATATTTATAGAGAAATTGCCAAAGTTAAAATTGTATTTTCACTTGCAATCAGAAACATCATCTTTCCTTTCATCCATTGGATCATTTTCATTTTATGAAGCTCAATCCCTTCCCTTCATTTAGGTTCCGACATGCCTCCTTCTCTTTAACCATTTATTGTATTTCTTTTTATTAAATATATTAATTATTTCATGGTTTTTCATTGGTTAGTTGAAAATATTGACTTTTCAACTATTATTTAATTAAAATTCTCATCTCTTCTCATCCTTCCTTGTAGCTGAATCGTAGCATTTTTGGGGCTGAATAAGAAGCTCAATTTATTCTCTTAATCAAGTAGTTATATGTCCATTAATTACATATCCCATTTCATAATTAATTTGTTACTTAACCATGGTAATTAGTGCTTATTTAGACAAGTATTATTTCATTCTCTTTGGCTTAATTGTTTTCAAATATAATCAGCCCTCTTTTGATGCTTTTAATTTGTCTCTAATTAACTAGGAGAATTTATGCAATTAATCTTAATTAACGCAAGCTAATTTGACTATTATTTTCTAATTGACACTAAATTTGATTAAGTGTATTACAACTCTTCCATGGCTCATTTACTCTTAAAATAGCCACTATTCTATGTGACTTTATGTCAGATATGTTAACCAATTTATTATGGTAATATATTCCTAAAATACAAGATTTGCGGTAAATAAAAAATTTGGGTATTAGAAGGATGAAGTCCTATTTATAGAGGTATGGCACCAAGAATATCTCCTTGTGATTTTACTAATTTGCCCTTACTAATTGCCTCTTGCACTACTACAAAAAAAGGTTTTTACATCCCTAAAAGGTGTCCTTTTTAAAAAAAGAAAGTAAAAAATAAAGGTTGTGGCATTTTTGTAATTATATGTGAGAAAAGTTGACTTTTGCTGTCAAAATTTTGAATTTAGAAGCCAAAAGCATCACTTTTGGCATCTAAGTTTAAAATTAGACGCCAAAAGTCGCTTTTGGCATCTAAGTTCAAAATTTAGACTCCAAAAGCTATGAACTTAAACGCCAAAAGTTTCCACACAAATCCATCCCGTGACCTTTTCCTTTTTTTGTTTGTTTAAAAAATCAATTCCCATTAATTCATTTCATCTCTTTGCCTTTGATACATTCCCATTCTCTCTACCTTCGATCCATTCCCATTTCTCATTCTTCCATCTCATTCCCATTCATTCATTGCGGTGCTCCTCGGCTCACGTCTCCTTCACGCATGGCTTCTGAAGATATAATATCACATAGAGGGGGGTGAATAGGTGATCTCAAAATTATTTTGCAAACCCACACAAAGACAAGTAAGAAAACATAAACAGAGATATGAAGCAGAGAAGTGAAATAGACACAGGGCGGTTTATACTGGTTCGGTCCAAAATCACTGACCTACGTCCAGTCCCCAGAACACCTGGGATTCCACTATCTTTCAAGAACTATTACACACTTTGTAAACGAAGGATGATCCTTTCACTTTTGGACTCCACTCCCCCTTACAAGTTGTAATAAATACAGCCTCTCTTAAGGTTCCTCAACCTTAAGATTCAAACAATAATAAAGTAAATGTTTATGAACTCCTTACGAGCAGATGAAGTATTAAACACTGAAGTACAAATTGATGAAACAGTTGAAACAACAAATAGTATTAACTCGAATTAATTGCTCAGCGTTTTGGTAGGTGGTGAAATTGAATACTTCCGGTATTTATAGCGTTCGCAATTAATACCGTTGAGACGCTCAACATACTAGCCGTTGAGACACTTCGTATTTCCGTTAGGCACAGAGAACTTCCGTTGAAGTTAATTTACCGTTGTTTCATAAATGCTTCGCCGTTTGAATATCCTTATCAGTCACAACATTCTTCTTTTTTTCCATTCCTGTCGCCCGTTGTGAAATAGCATTTAATGCATAGTAGGAATGTAAGAGAAGGTTTTTCATTGATCAGTATTGATAACCGAGATTATTGCTCGGTTTGGTAACTGCATTTAATGCTTTTCTGACACCGTATGCTTTATTCAAATATGTTGTTAATCCATGTTTAAATAATATGAAACTCATGAGCAAACTTGTTAAAAGCATTTAGAATTTGCAATGAGTAGAAAATCGGAGTGATGAAATTATCACAAACATTCAGTGAATTACGCATACGGAGATAATAAGAACAAAGGTACCTTGCTCGAGCAAACTCAAGATATGTGCTTGGGCAAGAAATGAGAAGGTTAGATGTAATTGGTTAATGCTTGGGCAAAACACAAAAAGCATACTCGGGCAAGTCTTTTTGAAAAACTCTGATAAAAGGATTTTATCGATGATGCTCGAGCAAACTTTTAGAACTTGCTTGAGCAACTCTCACACAGAGACTTAGAAAATAGGTTGGGTGTCTCTGCTCGAGCAACTCTGTTGTGTTTGCTTGAGCATGGTCTGCGAGCATGCTTTCAGATTATGCTCGGGTAAGATTCATTCAAAAGCAGGAAGACAGGTTACTTGATCTTGCTCGTGCATGGTCTTCAAGCATACTTTCTGATCTCGCTCGGGCATGACTTATTTCCTTATTAGCTCAAGCATGCTTTCTCATCATGCTCGGGCATGCTCGGCCAAGGCTCCTTTTGGATCTGATGCTCGGGCAAGATTACTTGATATGCTCGGGCATGGTGAAGAGATCGATGTTGCTCGAGCATGCTTTCCTTAGAGAAAGTATTTCCCAATGTTGCTCGAGCATGTTTCCCTGAAATGCTTCAGGAATCGCCATTGCCCAATGTTGCTCGAGCAAGATTGTGATCTTTGCTCGAGCATGTTTCCCTGAAATGCTTAACTCGATTTATTAGATCACCTTATCTTTGTTCACGTATTATGGATTCAATATCTTAGATCTGCTCCATCACGGTGCTCCTTCGCTCCCATCTCCTTAGATGTGTGAAACAAGGAGGTGGATCTGCCACATCCTTCATGTGGCCGCTCCTCTGCTCCCATCTCCTCAGATCTGCGAGACAACGAGGACGACATCGTTCGCTCCTTCAATTTCAACTCCGACAACTCAATCTATTTTGTGGTAGTCGAGATTTTGCGTTTTTGTTGCGATTTTGCAATTTGTTTTGGTTCTCGATCTATTTTGTTTCTGCAATTTTGCTTCTAAGATTTTGTGTTTTTCTCTTTATATTGTCCGAGATTGATCTATGCTTTTGTTTCTTGCGTTTTTACATTCTTTTGATCCGTGTATCTCTAGCGTCGGCACCAGATCCGAATGCGTTTTTGCATTTTTTTTAAAAAAAATACTTACGGCGTCCTAATTCAAATTAGGACGCCGTAGGTCTCGACTTTCTACGCCCTCCAGATAGGCGTCTCCATGAAAAATGATGTTAAAAAGGCTTAAAAACGGACGTTATTGACCCTTTTTGTAGTAGTGTTGATATCTCTAGATTCTTCTTATTTTCTAGAGAAAATCTGATTTTTCCTCCCCTCCTCTTGTGAACACGCCATTTTTCACCTTTTTTGCTCAAAATATCTTCTAATCATATGCCTACTTTATGGTTAAAATACTTTGCTTAATAAAGAAGATGATTATGTGTCCCATTTAATTAATCAAATGTGTACAAGTGTCCTCAACTAATCTTCTTTTAATATTATATTGACACTTGGTAACCTAGGTGTCCTTTCCTCTAATTGCTCACCTTTTCATGTGTCCTTCTCTTTAATTCTTTAATAGATAAAGGTGCCCAAGTGTCCCTTCTAGCAAATCTTTAATTTATAAGAAGACATGTGGCCATGTTCTAGATGCCTTCTTATTAATCATGTGATAAATTTATTTCTTTCCCCTCTTGCATTACTTAATTCGAAATTATAATCTTTTTGGAAGATGATTATGTTTTCCAACTTATATTAATTATAAGTAGATAAACGTCTTTCTCCATGAAGTTAAATAATCTCATATTAGGACACTTGTCTTTGTAGGGTTTTCTATATGATTTTTGTCTCCAACTTTGGGCAAGTTGTTGTCTTCTCCTTTTCCTTCCTATCCATGCGTCACTTTCCAAGAACCAAGAGAATATTTGATGCTCTTTTATTCATTTTTGGACTCATGCTCATGTGTCAATTTATGATGACATCATCAATAAAGCTATTATTTCCAAAGTCAAAGATATTTTGCTAATAATCCTCTTACTCTTGCCATGTGTGCTTCTTGAATTTTCTTTTTGCCTTCTTATGCTACTTCTTTAATTTTAAGATGCAATAATGATCCTTTCTTAGCCAATTAGATTGGAACAAATATCATTTGCCATAGCTTTAATGAAAATTCTTTATTTCCCAATAATATGATACTAATTCAATTTATACAATAATTTACATGAAAATGAGGTTATTACACCAAGAACGAGATGCAACCCGTGATTATAAATCTAACTCTTCTTTAGCAATATGTAAGATATATCTACAACTATATGAAAAGGGAAACCAAATCATTTGAACATAGCAAACGAGATGTTGCACAAAACTGAACAGTTACACCTGCTAAAAATAAGTTGCCCTCACTTAAGAGATTTAGGTCCACAGGTACCTTTGGAGAATGAATTTTTCAATAGAGAATTTTTTAGTAATTTTTCCAAAAGGTTTATGTCTTCAAATATATATGGAGTATAATGATGCAAAATTTATATATTATAATTTTTAGTGCCCTATAATGCCTCGAACATGATTTACCTTCAATAGGAGGATACATGTGCCCAGCCAAAAAAAGTTTGTCTCGTCTTGTTTTTGTTTATGGGCTTTCATGATTTCGGCTGACTCACAATTTGGACCCATGAGTTTCCTGTAACTGTTTGATGCTATGTTTGGAACACCCACTTTCAAATGGGCATTCGCTAGTCTTGTGGATCATAAACATTGCTGCATATGCTTTAATAGAAAAGAGAGAATGAGAGAAAATTAAATGAGAGCTTGGTTGATAACTCCATGGTGTGTTGTCATGTGATTGTGTTTGCTGAAGAAGTAGGAGGGCTTGATGAGGTATTTATTGATGTGATTTATTCACTTATATTTGAAAAGAATTGCTAATCAATTCCACATAAGCAAATTAATTACTAAAAAGTTTTCTAAGTCGTCAATATGCCATAAAATAGTAAACGATCTTTTAATCTTATTGCGTGTGGGATTTTTTAATTCCCATGAAATATAAGAAAATATAGGTTCATTTTAGAGCCACAAATGGTAACCGAAAAATTAGTGTATGTGGACTTTTTTTTTAAAAAAAATAAAAACTCAAGCAACTGATGATTGGGCCTTATAAATTTGACTCCCAACTTTTATATATAGCATTCGGTTCAAAATATAAGATAAAAAATGTGATTTTTTTTTTTTTTTTTTTTTTTTTTAAAAAAAATATAAGCTAAAGTTTGAAGTTGTCTTATCATTTAATAGTTTTTATTTTTTAGTTTGCCACACATTTTCTCTCTCATTGCTTTTTCTTTCTTTTGCATTGGGACCTAATGGTCCTGGCTGGGATTGAAACCTAATAGAGGCTGGCAAACAGTGGCGGATGCAGGTGTAAGACTTGGGGGCAAGTGCCCCCTTAAAAGACGTGGTTTTTTTTTTTTTTTTTTTTTTTTTTTTTTTTTTTTTTTTTTTTTTTTTTTTTTTTTTTTAATAAAAATAATTTAAATTTAGGGTTAAATTCAAATACTAGAGAATCCTTTCGTCATCAAGTTTCTCTGAATCAAACTTTTGCCATTTGTTTAATACCTTATATTAAAAAAGATGTAGTTGATAGTATTGATAATAAGGCAATTACGATGGAATTCCAAAAAATAAGACTTAGAAAGATGACATTATAATTATTTTTATTGTAATATACTTTTGTTATTAAAATATATGTGCTTGAACTTTATTTAGTGCCCAGCCTTGCTATTTTTAACAGCACTTAGCCATGTTTTTCCCTTTATATTCTTTTATTTTTTAATGTATTTAAAGCTTTTCCTTTAAAAAAAAAAAAAATCGGGGCACCCGAATCCCCCCCACAAATTGTGCCCCCCTTCCCTAAATTTCGGATCCGCCCCTTTAAAAAGACCAGCAAGCATGCCACTGTGCTACACTAGGCGTGGGCTCTCATTGCTTTTTCTCACATACATTATCTTTTATCATTTTTCTTACTTATTCTTTCTCTCACTTATTCTTTTTGTAAATATATAGGTATATTTGAAAGTATTAATATCTTATATATTTATTGTTTTTAAACTAGTTTTAACTGTTTTCTTGAAAAAGTCAAATAGACTATTTTCACCTTATATTTCGAACAGGATGGAATAACCAAATTGTAAGGAGTCTACCATTTACCCTCAATATATGGAGTTAATTTAATTCAAATAATTTAAAAATTAATTATGTACTTATTGAAACACGGTATACTTATAACGCACTCATAAAAAGTTATATTATTTGCATATTATTTGTGTGTCTGTATACACTTTTCAAGTTTATTTACAATAAAATATTAATTATATAAAAAAAAATAAAAAAGGTGAATAGAATTAATTATTATTATTTATTTTATTAAATAATATTGCAATATTTTAAAATTATCCTTTATATTTTATTGACTAAATTATAAAAAACCATTCGAATTTTGGGTAAGTTGCATATAATTAACCCCTTGTCTTTGTAATTAACTCCCCCTTGTCTTTTTAACTTTTTTTTTTCGTGTTTCTCTTCTTTTCTACGGACAATGTGATATCAGATTAATAGAAAACACATGTTACCTATATATGTTAATAATTTTATAAATCTCCTAAACTTTAAATTTAACCTCCTTAACCTTTTAATTTTTAACATTAAACCCCTGTTGTTACTGTTTTTATTTTTATTTTTTATCTAATGCCTACTCAAAAAAGCTCATATTGTATCTATTTAAATCATGTAAAAGCAAATTGATGGCCTAGAACAACTTGAAAGATGGAATGTTATATGAGTTTATCGTTTGTCGCCACTCGACATGCGCTTATGTCAAGTTACCTCAAAAACTACGTCGTTTTGAGAGTTAGGGGAATTAATAAAAGTATTTTTGTTTTTATATTTATTATATGAATTTTACCAAAAGATCTTTCATTAATTCCTCTAACCCCAAAACTACGTCGTTTTGAGAGTTTATTAATTCCTCTAACCTCAAAACGACGTAGTTTTAAATGACTTGACATAACCTTATGTCAAGTGACGTAACGACAAATGATAAACCCATGTTATATATATATATATATATATATATATATATATATATATGGGGTAATGATATGTCAAGTCACCGGACATATCATTGTTTCCAGTGAATAGTAAACGACACAGTTTAGTTTACTTTAGTTTAGTGCACAATTAAAAAACAAACAAACATTGCAATCACCAATTAAAGCCAGCAAACGTATTGTTTCCAGGGAATTGCAAATGACACAGTTTAGTTTAGTGCACACAAAAAACATTGCTAGCAGAATCACATTGTAGAACTAGCAACACGACTGCTGTTTGTATCAAGCAAACACAAAGCAGCGCGCAAACGAACAGCTTTAATGACAAATTGTTATGACCTATTGAATCATTGAAATAAAACCTAATTTCTAAATTTAGAAAAAAAATCAATATTGGAAGATAAAAATTGGAATCGATAATTCTCTGTTGTTTATTCGGTGATTCTGTGGTTTTATCTGCATATGAACAAACAGGCTGTAATCGGTGATTCTCTGCTTTTATCTGCGATCAAGACAAACAGGCTGTAATCGGTAATTCTTTGTTTGTATCTGCATACTAACAAAACTAGTCGTCTCCCTTTGATTCAAATGAAAATAGAACCAGCGTGCACGAAACAAGAGAAAAAGACACTTGCTTTTAAACTTTAGGAATTCGAAAGTTCTTCAGGTTCACATTTGCAATATAGACCATACAACTTTTTTATGGGCACTAAGATGATTTTATATAGATTCTTCCTTCTTCAGCCGCTAACTACATTTCAAAAATCTGACACAACAAATTGTAACATTAAGAGGATGAAATACCCTAACAAAATCCGAAACAGAGAGTGTCATACAACCAAAATGAAGAGGTTTTTAACTGCATAATTCTTTGCTTTCAAAATTTGTTGAAGAATTATATATGCAATAATGAATAATTGTTCTACGGATGATGGCTATCCATAAACAATGATCACCTGCACATATGTTTTTATCTTGGTTTTTTTCCTATTTATTGAGATGTGGATATCTTCATCAAATTTAATCATGCTTATTTTGGTTAATGATGTAAATATTGTAAAGGCCAATGGTCAATTTTTTCACAGCTTTGTAATGGATCACTCCCAAATAACAACTATTGAAGACATTGACATAAGTGGAAGTTTAGTATATGCTAATGATGTTATTGATTTGGAGAAAGACAATGATGAATTCAGAGAAGAAGATCAGTGTCAAATCATGGAAGATGAAGATGGTGATTATGATGAAGATAATGTGCAAGAAATTGTGGGAGATGATGATAGTGGATTCAGTGAGGCCCCCGTTTTGGGGAGAGTGTTTAAGACAGCAGAAGAGCCTTATGGTTTCTATAATGATTATGCACAAGGTAGAGGATTTGGAACATGTAAGCAATATACTAGCAGGAATATGAAAACGCGGAAAATATATAGGTGGAATTATGTGTGCTCAAAGCAAGGTGTGAAGAAACAAAATGACAAAAGAGTTGGTGATCACAATGTCAAAAGGTGAAGGGATTCAAGGACAAATTGTTCAGCGATGTTACAAGTAAAGTTGGTAGATGGATTATGGATCGTGGAGAATTTTAATGATGCGCATAATCATCCATTGATTATGACTCCTTCAAAGGTGAAGAAGTTTCCTTCTCATAGTGATTTACGACGCTCAAATTTCACTAAATCACTTGTTACTAAGCTTTTTGAGGAGGGTTTAACGTCTTCAAAAATTTCAAAGGTGGTGAATGCTATGAACAAAGAGGTTAATATTACTCATGTTCAAGTTTGCACTATTCTATCAGGGCAAAGAAAGAATAATGTAGGACAAGAATGTCAAGGCATCATCAAACACTTTCAAAGGAAGTCTACTCTTGATGTATCTTTTTATTTTGATATGCATTTGGTAGAATATGGTACACTAAGAAGCGTTTTTTGGGCGGATGGTAGGTCAAGACTTGCATATGCTCATTTTGGCGAAGTCCTTGTGTTTGACGTGACTTATAAAACAAACAAGTTTAGGTTTCCTTTTGCCCCTTTTGTGGGGTTTAATCACCATAGCTTGATCAATTTTATTTTCCGCTTTGTTAGAAGATGAAACAGAGGCAACATTTACATGGTTGTTTGAATAGTTTCGGACATGTATGTTTGACAAGTCTCCTATTGCTATTATCACAGATCAAGATAAAGCTATGGGAAAAGCAATTGCTAATATATTTACAAAAGCACGACACCGTTTTTGTGCATGGCATATCAAAAAACATGTTATGGAGCATATTCAAGCATTGCGCACACAATTTAAATATAGTTTTGATATTGACTTCCGTGAGTGGTACAAAAGTCGAGACATTGATAAGTTTGAAGGCAAGTGTGAAGAATTGAGGACTAAATATGATATTAAAGCAAGTAATTGGTTGTCCAACATGTATAATTCACGTCATCATTGGTCAAAGGCATAATTGAAAGATACTTTTTTGCTGGAATGACCACAAGTGGCCGAAGTGAGAGCATCAATTCATTTTTTGATGGATACGTCAACTCTAAGACGATGTTAAATGACTTTGTTACTCAGTATGACAAAGCAATCAAGTCTAGGAGGGACACGAGAAGAAGATGAGGATTTCAAAACTAGAAATACAAAAGCAATTTTGGAGACTAATCATCCAATTGAAGCAATAGCCGGAGAGCGTCACACAAGAAAATTATTTGAGATATTTAAAAGAGAGTGGAAGGCTGCTATACATGATTACTTTCATGAAAAGATTTCAAAAGACAAAAATGTGATCAAGTATCGGGTGGGGTCTCCTGAAGTTGATAAAAAGTGGTGGGCAATTGTCGACTACCATTTGACTGAAATATTCATAGCTCATTGTTCTTGTGGAAAATTTGAGACTGGGGATTTTGTGCAAACATATTTTATACATCATGAAGAAGAAACAAATCATGACCTTACTTGAAAAATATATTTTGTTTAGATGGACAATCAATGCAAGCTATAAGGTTGATAATCTTGTAGGTGTTCATGCGAAACAACTACTAATGAAGTTAGTGCATTGTCTTTGTGGTCGGTTCACTCCAAAATTAACATTGAAGTTTTCGAAGCCTCGATTCTATTTTTGAGATTAGAAGGCTTGACACTATGATTACTGATTTTTTGCAACAAAAACTAGAAAGAAAGAGAAAGAGAGTTGAAGACGAAACAACTCCCCAAATTGTTCCTTCACCAATTCTTAGTACTATTTCTCAAGTTTCACTCATTAATGATGTGCGTGATCCTACCCAACTAATAAGAACTAAAGGTCATCCAAGGGTTGCTTCACGTATAAAATCAAGCATAGAAATGTCGACAAAACAACAAAGGACTTGCAGTTATTGTCAAGGAAAGGGTCATTATAAAACTGGTTGTTCGAAGCAAAAGGTATGTGTGAAGTTAATGTTTTGTGTTTGACTCTTTAAACTTGATGACAAGTTTGTAAGTTTTATTTGCAGATGGATATTGCAAGAGATAAGCAAAATGAGTAGAAATTATTGTTTATATTTTCACGGTTTCATTTTGGTAAGCACGACTTATGTATTTATTTATTTGTTTATTATTTATTTTAAATCTAACATTTATTTTTTGCTAGAGATTTTGTATTTATGAGACAAATCTAAAGCTCAATACCCGCTTAACCAAAGAAGAACTGAAGACTTAGTATCTAATTTTTTTGATAATGTTTCTAACTTGTACAATGTATTGCATATGCTTCACATAGTTGAATCATAAAATTATTGAGTTGATCAGCCATCTCATGTCATTCTTGAGTTGGATTCTCATTGGAATCTACCTAGCCGGTTAGTTTTGGCTGCTAATGACAATATATAGAATATTTTTGGTCTATTATAGAGGTTGAAATTAAAAAGGTGAGTAGATGAAACAGCCCAAAAATTACACTCGTCTTCCATTGTCACATTAAGTCAATTACACCGCAAGCTTCATCAAGAATGTTAGTTCTCTATGGTTTTTGATGATAACTAATAATTGTAAACACAAGATGAGTTTTGTCTTTGGTAAGTTGAAAAACTTATCTTGTCAAAGGCAAACTCGAGTTTTGGTTTCAAAACTCGAGTTTTGACTTGATAGAGAGTAGCTCAATTTTATTAAATAAAGCAAAACTCAAGTTTCCATTGAAAACTCGAGTTTGTATCATACATAAACTCTTCAATATTTCCTGAAGAAGTCAAAACTCGAGTTTCTGTTTGGAAACTCAAGTTTTGGTCATATAGAGACTCACCAAAGTTTTCAACTTGAGAAAACTCGAGTTTGGGATTGAAAACTCGAGTTTTTGATTGACAGAAAGTTTTCAAGTTTTACACAAGTTTTGAAAACTCAAGTTTCGATTTGAAAACTCAAGTTTTGACTTGGCATAGATTTCTCAAAGTTTTGACAATCTCGAAAACTCGAGTTTGGATTTGGAAACTCGAGTTTCGGCCATCTGAGAGAGCTTTGCTATTTTTCAATGATTTGGAAACTCAAGTATTGAAATAGAAACTCAAGTTTTTTCACTTTGACATAGACTTTCAAAGGTTTTCATCTTTAAATGAAAACTTGAGTTTAGCCATGGAAACTCGAGTTTTGTCTAGGCAGAGTGCATCACTATTTTTCAATGTTTTCAAAACTCCAGTTTACTTTGGAAACTCGAGTTTTGAGGTTTTGGACTTAAACCTATTTTCATAACAAAAGTTCAAAACTCGAGTTTGGGTTTGGAAACTCGAGTTTTGTTCTTATTCAAAGATATGGTCCAAAGTTCAAATCACGACATTCCTCTCTGGAAGAAGGAAACTCGAGTTTGATTATGGAAACTCGAGTTTTGATATTAGTGCACAGTGACAAACTCGAGTATGAGTTGCAGAGTTTGAAAATCAAATCTGACGAATTTGTGAAACCTTCTTGTTTGATCTTAATACTTCCTATTATCATTCATTAATATTCCTAGCTATGTTTAACCACTTTGTTAGTGAGTTTTAGATCATTTAGAAGATATTAATTGAAGGTTAAAAGCAAAAGCAAAAGATGATGTCGAACATTAAATGCAAAGTCAGAAAACTTGCATCCTTTTGGACAATCATTCTACACACGTTGCAAAGGAATTAATGTTTCCTTTCCACATCCAAGAGCTGCTCTTCCAACGGATTAATATTCAAGAAGCCAACCATAAACTTACGTAACCGGATTAAGCAAAGAGTAGAGAGAGAAGAAGACCTAAGCTCATCCTAATCCTACCGAATGTCTCCAACGGTTACATTAAGGATTACAACGGCCATTTAATGTTCTCTTAGAATAAATAGAGCTGCATTCAATTCTTCTCAACAACCAATCTCTTTGAAACGAATTGCATTCAAGTTTTCCAACTACTCTTTCGGTTTTCACTTGTAAAGTATCTTCGATACATTAGGCTTCCGTGTTTATCATTATCTACTCTTAGAGAGAGTTCATTGATTGTAAATTATTTATTGTAAAGAATCACAAGTCGGGGATTGGAGATTGAGATATTGATTGCAACTTGTAAGGGGGAGTAAGTTCTAGTGAGAGAATTACTCTTGAGTTACGAGTGTGTAATCAATCGAGATAGTGAAATCCCGAGTGTCGGGGATTTGGACGTAGGTCAAGAGATTGGACCGAACCAAAGTATAAGTTCCTTGTGTCTTGCTCTTCTTCCTTATACTGTTTAGCTCTGTTTTAGTATTCGAAAACAGAGCACTCAAAAAGAATTTTAAAATCCCCAATTCACCCCTCTTGGTGATTAAGCTTCACTTTCAAAGAAGATCTTTGAGCTGCTATAAGTTTATTTACAAACAACAAATAATATCATAAAAAATACAATATACAACATCTTTCCATAAAGAGAGCACTAGTTCAGAGTTTAGACTTAAAAGAATGAAGAAAAGCTCGGAGAGAAAGATTGAAGATAAAAGATGCATAACACGCTCTAGTTATCTAAGAAGTTCTAGTGAAGTATTAAATTTATTAAAAATTCAAATAATATACAATCTCTTGCTAAGTATAAATAATCATTATGCTTTCTATATTTAAGAAAAAGTGAAGGTAAATAAATCACTACATTCAAATGGAAGAGTAAAGAGAAATCAAGAATTGTAGCAGTCATCATACCAAAATATCCCTTCAAATATATTGGTGACAATAAAAGCAGATTGGGTAAACACCACAATAAGTATCATGTGTGTCCATGCATACTGACCAAATTAGTTCTTGTATGTCTTTTTCTTCAATGAAAGTATAAACCATACAAAACCTGGAAATCAAAGCAGGTGAAATGACTTATTCATGAATGATCTTTCAAGATTACTGCAAGGAGGAAGACATTTGATGTAGAAAACAAGGATAAGATCCTATTTTTCCTTGGCAGACACAACAAAAAAACATCTGCAAAGGATAGAGAAAACTTTCTATTGCTTGAAAGATGCAAGAAATTAGAATTTGGAACTTCTACAGTATGGCAAAAATAAATGTTTCTCACCCATAGGTATTTAAATTCAAATAAAAGATTACAAATATCATCCAAAATATGTTCAAAGATTTGACCAAGCACTATATTGCTTCTTTGTCAAATTGCTTTTAACAAGAGAAACTTTCACATGGCTAGACTCTAAATGGATATCAGACACTATCAAAATGGACTCAGATATTCTGAGGCATGCATCCATTATCCAAGAGCTTTCACTTACTAGCCGAACCTTTAAACATTCACTTGACAAAAAAAAACTTTTCATTTGATATATATGATCCTTCACACATTTCTGGTTGCTTAAGAAATGAATAACTTGTTAACAAAATGTTCACCTATGGACAGGAAATGAAGTGCAGATGAGAGAAACATATTTCAGAAAATTGAGATACAACAGATGACAACATTTCCGGAATCTCAATAGTATCAGTTATCATAATTGACGTAATGTCATAGTTGGATGTTAGTTACTGCAAATTAGAACTAGATTTGGAATCATGAGGTTCCCAGCAAAAGACAAAGACAAACACTTGTATAAGTCAATTAAGAGATCGCACCAACCTCGTTTGAGCGTCTTCTTTGCCGAGCTCTAGGTGTTCGTGGTGAGCTGCAATACTGATCCTTCATATCTATTATTGTTAAAGAAGTCAAGTTTGAAATATTATTTTTGGGTAATACATATACATATATATGGATTAACTTTCCTCAGACATTAGATTCAAGATTACAAATCTCAGAACCAGGATATGCACGGAAAACATACCAAAGAAATAACGCTCGCAATATCAAAGGTTATATACATTAGGATCATAGATCATTGCCATTGAACTCATACATTTCATAGCTATCATCAATGTTGTTTGCGTATTGAAGAAATTGAATCCAGAAATGGGATCACTTAGAGAGGATGATGAGAAATTACAAAGAATGAAGCAAGCAGTTGTAATATTAATATCCATAAAAAAGAAAAGAAAAAGAAAAAAATAAAGCCATACCTAAGATGATTTAAATAAAAGGGGCAAAAGAAGCAATGAGGTTGAGGAAGAAAGCTGAATCGCTGAATGTGGTGTGCTCTGTAACATTTTAGCGAGCGAATGAAGGGAAAAGAGAAACACAATGCGAGAACCAGAGAAAGCTCAAACCAAATCTTACTCCAAATGCAGGAATTGGAGAGAAATACATACCTGGAAGTGAGAGCAGAGGCAAAGGAAGGAAAGGAGTGAGTTGCGGGAGGTGAGTTGTGAGTCTAGATCTGGCCGGCGACTCATTTCCCCATTTTGGTGATCCCTCGGCATTTGGAACCAGCGGCCATAAAGTGAAGATTCAGGACCGAAGACGACACATATAGAGAAAGAGAAGGCGATTGTGACTCAATTTGGCTTTTAAGCTTACAGTTTGCGTGTTTGCTGGTTCTACAATCGATTGCAATGTTTGTTTGTTTTTTTTAAAAAAAAAATTGTGCACTAAACTAAGCTATACTGTGTCGTTTACTATTCACTGGAAACAATGATATGTCCGGTGACTTGACATATCATTACCCCTATATATATATATAACAGAACTTGATGCTGCATATTGTTTGATAAGAGCCAAATATAGCTTAGGGCCATTGGTTAGCCTTTTCAGGCTTTTTGACCATTTTACCCCTAATTAAATAACTAATTACCAAAATGCCCATGTTTGAAAACTATTTACCAATCTACCCCTGTTTAGTCGATTACATGGGTTTTTTTTAAGTCGATTACATCATGTAATCTACTAAAAAACCCATGTAGCCGATTACATCATAAAAAAAAAATTAGGTTGAAACTTCGGAAGGCCATAACTTCTAGCTCGGGAGTCTGAATCAAGTGATTCTTTTTTTTTGATTCCACATAACTTTTTGAGATCTATGCACTGACATAAAAATTAACTTCCAAATTTAATGAAGAGAAAGGAGGAAGAACACATATTAGCTTTTCAGCCAGCTGTTGTAACGTGAGAGACTGAAGGTTGCGCCTCGGGATAGAATAGCCTTGGTTGCCGTCAGAATCCGTTTCAGCACTTTTCTCCGTTATGCGTCTCGTCTTCCTCTTCTTGAATTGCTTTGCTGCTACATTCTGTATTTTTCTTTGCTGCCGTCCAGTTCGCGTCCTGTCTCTGATCTTTTTTTAAGATATATATATATATATATATATATATATATATGTATGTATGTATGTATGTATATATTTAATGAATTGTTAATATTATATACCTATTTAGTTATATTTTATATATTGTTCTATCACATAATATTAACAACTCATGTTAATATTAACAATTCATTATATATATATATATATATATTAAATATATACATATCCTATCTTTATTGTGCGGGGAGATATTATGTGATCTAATCAAAATTGAAAACATCAAATAAAAGGAAACAATTCATTAAATATATATATATATATATATATATATTAAATATATACATATCCTATCTTTATTGTGCGGGAGATATTATGTGATCTAATAAAAAAGAAAACATCAAATAAAAGGAAACAATTTTATATATATATATATATATATATATATATATATATATATATATATATATATATATATATATATATATATTAAATATATACATATCTAATCGAGAAGATATTATGTGATCTAAAAACAGAAAACATCAAATATGTAATACCTAGGATACTTATTTAATTTAAATATTATAAAATAGGTGAATATGTGGTCTCAAATATTGAGCATAAATTATCTTATTTTCTAAGATAAATTCTTTCGAAATTAAAAGAGATAAGGTACCAAAAGGGCCAAAAATACATTTTTAAGGCATAAAATGGATGAAAATATTATGATAAATCTTAAAGGGCAGTAAAATAATTATTGAAAATTAGGGAAAATATTTTCCCTAATTATAGCAATTTAGTAAATTATTTCCTTGGAAATAATAAGGGAAAATTTAATATTAATATAAAAACCCTAAATTAGGCCCCAAGATTTTTAATATAATACATGGGATATAAAATACCAAAGTCAGTCAAATAGTTGTGAGATAATAATTGATCCTAATTAAGAAAATTATCAACAATTAGTAAGTGGCTAATATGGTATTTAATGAGATAATATAAGATGATTAAGATATTAAGTAAATTAATTAAAAATAATTAAATAAATAATTAAAGGGGGGCGAAATTCATAATAAAAATAAATCAAAATATTAAATATGTGTGTGAAAAGGGTTGTGGTTATTTCAAATAATATCTAGATATTTGGAATTTAATGATAATATATTTGGTAAAGAGCCAACAGGAGAAATGAGAACCGGTAGAAGTAAAATCCTACCTCAAAATATATGAACTAAGTCTTTAACATCTGGATTTTTTTATAAACCAGTAGAATTTTATCCCAGAGTGGACTATCTCCGAAGTCATTTCTGAAACCAACAGAGTCATTAAGAGACAAGATAAATAAGAAATAGGGCAGATAGTAGAAATGAAAACCAATATAAAACAAGACCGTTGTGACAAACCAGGAACTAAGTTTCTTAGGTCAGGAAATATTATAAACCAGCGAATTTTTGTCCGAAGTTGGTACTTAGGAAGTTATTTCCGTATCCGATGGCGTCGTCCGAAAATGTTCAATGGCAACGGAATACCCTTAATGGGATCAAAAATTTAGTTAACCCAAGTGGTTTTAAAGAGAAAGAATGGAACTTTAGTGCCTTGTTCCCAGATTTTTGGGATTCGTCAAGATTACGCGATTAGAACACCGAACTGGGAACTTTATCGGTGCAGGTGCATAAAGCACATGGGTAACATCATGGATGATGCAATCTTCTTCTAGAAGGATGACATGGGCATGAGGTCGGCCAAGGCATTGGAAGGCCAAGATTGAGCCACGTGTCAAAATGTGATCCGAAATTTGAAATCGGTCGATAAAGCATGAATAGTAACCTCCACTTTGCCTATAAATAGAAGCCAACCCTCTTCTCATTTCTCACACCAAAACCGTGTTCTAGAGAGAGGTTAGAGAGAAGGAGGAGTCCGGAGAAAATCTAGCGGAGCTCTGGGTAAGTTTTCGGTCCCTAGTCTTAAGCTTTGGTAGTTCTTTCAGTAGATATAGTAGAAATGCTAGATTTATCTTTAAGTTTCCCAGATAGTTTGAATATCATGTTTAGGAGTAAATATGGTATTTATTTCGAAAATATATTGGGAAAAGAGATATGTCAAAATTCTGGAGAGATAGGGTCAAAGTAGCGAAGCTCTGGCGAAATTTCGCCGATTAGTCAAACTAGGGGCAAAATGGTCATTTGTACCTAAAATGCCTGTTATGCTGCTAGATATTGATAAATATTATCCTTATAGGATATCTGAGATAATTGCACCACTGTCGTACCGCTGTTGTACCGCTGTTTGCACCGCTGTCAAAAAATTACCGTTTTTCGTAAAACGTATCGAAATACCGTCAATGAAGGTACGTTCGTGGCATACTGTAACACTGACTCTGATGCTTGTGTTATGTTTATATATGATTGCTGTATTCCTGTACTGAGACTTTGTCTTAATTGTTTTTGATGAAATCATGAATATACACGGGTTATGGTATTGTTAACGCCGTTGAGAGTTTTCCTAGCGCTATGGACACGACTGTACATTGTGGCACCAGAGAGTGTGCAGACTGGGATAACAAACATACTGCGAGGGGCTGTGTATTGTTATTGCCTTACATACATTATTATGTATTTTCTACATCTGTTATGGGCTTTTGTAGTGATTATTGTGAAAATGTCATGAATACCGTCATACATATATTGTTTACATAAGCATGAGGTTAACCGTTACCGAGGTCCGATGGGCATTGGACCTCGTCGAATGGATAGACGGGAAAGGGTCATGAACCAGAGGAGGCACCAGGGGATGGAAACGTAGATAAACACCAGTAAATGAAGCCGTGAGAAGGCACCGGTCAAAGGAAATGTGGGAAGAAAGTCAACAGAACCTACCTTATGGCATGAATCTAATAAAGTTACTTCACATCATTTGGTGCTTAAACTAGAAGGGTCGTCTATGTGGTTCGATCAATCGAGTCACCCTAGCACGGTGAGACTTCCACTAGACCTACCTAGCCCGGCCAAATGAGATGATTTAAGCGAGTTAGGTTCTATGTCCCAAGTCTACCTAAGGCTTGGCGGAAAAGGGTATAGTTACATAGAAGAAATGTAATTATAGAGTTTTGTATTCGTATCACATGAATAATTCCTTCGAGAGATTTTGTAATATATATATCGGTATACGTCGGCGCATCATCATATGTCCGAGTATTTCATATCGATTACTCGGTGTTATACCCGTTGTTCAAATTTTTAGTACATGCTCTCCGTTTCCGCAAAACGCTAAGCTGTAGCACCTCAAAACTCTGATGAATTTTTATAAAACCACGTGTCACCGGCACGATTTATGCTACGAAATTTGGAGTGTTACAAAATAAAAGGAAACAATTTATTATATATATATATAATTTATATATATATATATATATATATATCATGAATTGTTAATATTAACATGAGTTGTTAATATTATGTGATAGAATAGTATATAAAATATAACTAAATAGGTATATAATATTAACAATTCATTAAATATAAAGAAGAAGAGGAAGACGAGACGCAAAACGAAGAGCAGCGCTGAAACGGATTCTAACGGCAACCAAGGCTGTTCTATCCCGAGACACAAACTTCAGTCTCTCACGTTACAACAGCTGGCTGAAAAGCTAATATGTGTTCTTCTTTCTTTCTCTTCATTAAATTTGGAAGTTACTTTTTATGTCGGTGCATAGATCTCAAAAGGTTATATGGAATCAAAAAAAGAATCACTTGATTCGGACTCCCGAACCAGAAGTTATGGTCTTCCGAAGTTTCAACCTAATTTTTTATATATATATAATGTAATCGACTACATGGGTTTTTTAGTCGATTACATCATGTAATCGACTAAAAAACACATGTAATCAACTAAACAAGGGCAGATTAGTAAATAGTTTTCAAACAGAGGCATTTCGGTAATTAGTTATTTAATTAGGGGTAAAATGGTCAAAAAGCCAGCATTTTCATATATGAACCTCCCATTCAATTGAGCGATTTATTATATTGGCCAAAAACAATTGAACGATTATTTACAATCTAGAAATTTTCTGCTCCAGTCCGAAAGGTTTTTTCAATCTTTGAAAAGTCTTTGGAAAAAATTAACAGATCAAGGTTTGACTGACTTGCGTCAACCTCCTCAATCATCTTCATCAATCAACCCCGCCTTCACTTTCACGGCGTCATGGTTCGGTGCCTCCATTGTTGACCCATTGAAGTCTAATTTAGAAAGTAAAAATCAACATTTTTTAATTAATAAATATATTTTAAAAGTTTATATTTATTTCATTTTTATAAAATATAATAATATAATAAAATTTTAATTTGGACTTAAGAATACATAATTTATGCGGCAAAAGTTAACCTCCCTTGAAATGTTGAGGGCAAATAGTATATCACTTCTCATCACTCCATCTATTTCTAATTATAACTCAGTTTTTCTAAACGTATATATTAAATAAATAATAGGGAGGAGCAAATATTTGTTTTTTCTCTTCCCATTTCTGTCCTCAATGGAATGCCAATATTTTTTAGATCAAGATAGAAAGATTTTGTCCTCTTCCTCACGTTAAAGAAAATACTTCCCCATTTTCCATGAAAATACATAGAGTAATTAATGAAAGCTCTCCAAAGATGAAGCCTTTGCCTCACCTCAAACACCAAAAACCAAACCCTTCTCTGACCTCACCATGATTATTCACAAATGCTTCTTACTCTTCTTCTTCCTTATCATTAGTTTCCTCTGTTCTGCCAACATTGAAGCACGACCCACTTATCTTTACCACAACTGCTCCACCGCCGGCAAAACCTTCTCTTCCAATAATACCTTCCGATCCCACCGGACCACCCTCCTCTCCTCCTTAGCTTCCGCCAATGCCAGCTTCCAGAACACCACCATTCCAGGAGGCGGCAGCGACACCATCTACGGTCTTTACATGTGCCGTGGTGACGTTTCCCTCCAGGTGTGCAACCAATGCGTCGTTAACGCAACCCAACGGCTACCTTCTGAGTGCCCATTTTCCAAGGAGGCCGTAATCTGGTACGACGAGTGCATGCTTCGCTATTCCAACATCTCTTTCTTCTCCACCATTGATAAATGGCCAACCATTGTCATATTGAACCCGAACAATATCTCCGACTCGTACCAGGCAAGATTCAAGAGCTTTTTGCTTAGTTTTATGAATGAGACGGCAGGTAAGGTGGCGGCGAAACCTTCGTCGGAGGGGAAGACATATGTGAAGAACCAAGCCAGTTTTCAGTCTCAAACTGTGTATAGTCTAGCTCAGTGCACGCCGGACCTGCCACTTCAAGATTGCACAAGTTGTCTGAGTGGTGTGATTCGGAACATTCCATTGTGTAGGGAGGGGAAGATCGGAGGAAGAGCTGTGAATCCTAGTTGCAACATTCGCTATGAGTTGTTTTCATTCTTTGATACCAATCAGCTAAATGCGACGGCACCTGCACCGACACCGGTCCTGGCTCCAACACTAGCACCGGTCCTGGCTCCAACACTAGCACCGGACCCGGCTCCGGTACCATATTTCCCTGGAACCAATTCTTTGCATCATCCTCTATCTCGACCTCCAGGTAAAGAGTTTAACATAAATGCTTTTTACGGTTTCTTTTTATTTATTTTTTAACCAGAGTAAGCTATAAGAAAAAAAATATACTTTTGTTTGGAAAATTGTAAGTATTAACTCTAAACTTTTCTCAACTTAATTTTAACTCAGTGATTTTAACCTGAAACAACTCAATTTCTATTTTTTTTTTTTAATAATACGTCAATCCATATAATTCTTTAACTCGATAAACTGCAAAAATGGGCATTATTAGTTAAAGTTCAGGAATGATTAAGATCAAAAGTTTTTTTTTTTAAAATATTTATATTCTTTATTTCTATATATACGATAAAATTGAATGTAGGGGAAATAAGATTCATTTTAGGGACAGCGGTAAATCTGCTTGCGGGGACCATAATAATTGAAGGGATTTTAGTAAAGAGTTAGGAACAGTAACGAATGAGACATGAGGAACAGTAACGAATGAGACATAATAATAATAATAATAATAATAATAAGAGATTAAGTTTCAATCTAGACATTCGATGATCATGAATTGTTTTTTTATTTTTTTTAAATAAGTATAGAATCTTTTTTGCCTTGAATATGTATAGAATCTAAAAAAGATAATGTCTTTGCTATCAAATTTTTTAAAATAATTTTGTATTAAAATTGATAGTTGAGAATTTCCAATTTGAATCATTAAAATTATGTTTGAACGACTGCACCAATGACTAATGAGTCATTACTGCGATGAGCATTGTAACTAGTTCTGAAGACAAGGCTTATGTTTTAGCCTCTGATATATTTTTTCAATATTTTTAAAATAGTGTAATGTTAATACTTTTCATTTTAAAAGAAAAAACAGTTCACATTCTAAAGGAAAAAGAACAAATACAATTAGAAAATCGAGATACATAAATGTCCATCTATATGAAATCACACTTCACTTGCAAGACTTATTATAATGCAGTCTCTTTGAGAGATGTTCCCAACAACTCTACAACACTTCATTCCACCTCTAGCTAGTTAGAACCCTACATGGGTAGAACTTTGTGAGGATTGGACTTTCAATAAAAGCACATTTGTTATAAATACAAGTCAAAATGGAGAGCCCAAGCCCAACAGATTAAGCTAGTTGGGGGGGGGGGGAACTAGTTTCGGTGCTCATCACAATGATAAGGGCTAAGAGCTCATTGTCTCTACAGACCATTAGATTTAACTTGAATGGTTTAGATTGATCTTATTTTGCTTTTACATTTTTTTAAAATATTTTTTTAATAATGTATATTGAATCTAAAATAAAGATAATATCTTAACGGTCAGTTTCTCAAAAAATCATTAGTTGAAAATCTTTAAATCTTAACCATTGAAATTCTATTCCAAATATGTACATTTCACTATAGGCTTTCAGTGATGAGCTCTTAGTGCTCATCATTGCGATGAGCACCAAAACTGATTCTAGTAGGAGGGTGGTCTTGAACTCATAAACCACACTTTAATTGTAAGGCTCATTGATGTGGGACTCATAACAATGCACATTACAATTCTATTATACATATTTTAGTACTGAAGCTTTCCATTCTTTTGCGTTCAAAACTCTGAAACTCTTGTTCTTTGCTCCTTGATAATCAGCAAGGACAATTGTCATAGCTGTGGCTTCTCTTGTTGTTGGAGGGATAATTTTTTATTTAGCTTACTATCTTTTCAAGATTCGAATGAAGAAGAGTCATAGGGCTATTCTACGACAACAATATTGTAAGAAATTTTCATTCTATAGATTTACTCATACAGTTAGGCTAGCTAACTTGAAAAACCGGTATAGCTTATGTATTTATTTGGTTTGTTTGTCTAGTTGGAAGGGAAAGCACAACTTTAGAGCATCTGCAATTTAGTCTGGCTACAATTGAGGCTGCGACAAATAAGTTTTCTCATGTAAATAGAATAGGGAGAGGTGGATTTGGACAAGTTTTCAAGGTAAGAAATGCCATTATTGTAGTTTATATATATATACATATATTTATGTGTGTGTGCATGTATTTGTTTTTTAAAATCTAACCAACTATTATTCTAGGGTGTTCTTCCAAATGGGCAAGAAATAGCTGTGAAGAGACTTTCAAAATGTTCTGGCCAAGGTGCAGCAGAATTTAAGAACGAGGTTTTATTGATAGCTAGACTCCAGCACAGAAATTTGGTGGCGTTATTAGGATTCTGCATTGAAGAGCAAGAGAAACTACTTGTTTATGAATATGTTCCTAATAGAAGCCTTGATTACTTTTTATTTGGTTTGAATCCTATAAACTCATTTTAATTTTTAATTGAAATTTCTAGTTCGTTTCTATCAAGCATTTTATATTTATTTGGTTCCCTTTTCTTACACCAATTGAGATTATTTTCATTTATTTTGTCACTTTAGTGATTACTTACAACAAATTTGTGTAGGTTCCCAAAATACTAGAGTGTTAGATTGGATGGAGCTTAGCAAAATTATAGGAGGAGTTGCTCGAGGAATTCTTTATCTTCATGAATATTCTCGCCTAAAAATCATACATCGAGATCTCAAACCTAGCAATATTTTGTTAGATGATCAAGTGAATCCAAAAATTTCAGATTTTGGCCTAGCCAAGATGGTTGCTATAAGTGAACATGAGGGAAGCACAAATCGAATTGTTGGAACATAGTAAGTTCTTTTCTTCTTTTATCCTTGAGATTTATATATGCATGCATATGCATGTCTTAATATAATTGAATAAAAAATAATTTGACTTAATTTGAGATGCAAATCCTTTCAACTATTCATTTTAAATGTTCAAATTTCCTATCATCTTGTTGATTAAATTTCACCGACATTGATTTTTATAGTGGTTATATGTCTCCAGAATATGCGATGTTTGGACAATATTCTGAAAAGTCAGATGTTTTTAGTTTTGGAGTTATAGTTTTAGAAATTATCAGTGGAAAGAGGAATACAGGTTGTCATGATTCACAATACGCAGATGGCCTCTTAAGCTATGTAAGTTATGATCATATTAATTTGAGTTGGAGAAAGAATAATTTGACAATATTGTATTATGAGCTAATAAAAGAGTAATAATTGAAATAATAAGTTTATCTTAATTGTTGTAGACATGGAAGAAATGGAAGGATAACAAGTTGGTAGAGATATTGGATTCAAATATAAATGAATTGGGATCATACAATGAAGTGATCAAGTGCATCCAGATTGGTTTGTTATGTGTTCAAGAAAATCCAAATGCAAGGCCTTCCATGGCTACGGTTGTTTCATATCTTAGCAATGATTCTATTCAATTGCCATTACCACAGGAACCTGCTTTCTTTTTGCATGATCAACCAGAGCCTACTACCACTAATGGAAGTGGTGAATCATGCTCTATTAATGAAGCTTCTATGAGTGAATTCTTTCCTCGCTAATACAGTAAGACTTTGGATTAGTATAACTTTCGTTGATAAAGAGCGTTTTTTTTTTTTTTTTTTTTTTCATAAACCTAATGTCATGTTTGTGGACAATTAATATGCAAGTCCCTGTAGTTTTGAAGAAGAGAAGAGGCAAATATACATCATTATATGTTTATTACATAATACTTGGGGACAATTAATATGCAAGTCCCTATAATTTTATTTCATTTTTAATTAGGTTATTGTAGTTTTTTCCCCTTTTTATTAAGTCCTTATAGTTTCCTCAATTATAGGTATTTGTTCCTATACTAATATTCTATTAATTTGTAAGAAAAGCAATGTTAATAGCTCATGGCATGGTTCTCTTGGTATAGATGGATTAATTTTTCAATATACATCTCAATAACATCGGAATCGATGAGATTATAGATTATATGTGTAAGAAGACGAATATGAGCATAATAATTTTTTGTTATTATTTTTGATAACGAAAAAATTTAATTTAATCATTTTATATTTTAAAATCTCTTTTGTATGTTGTATTTTATGGAAAGTTATGTGTTACTGTAGTGAACCTAAATGTATTGGGCTTGGAGAAGGTTTAAAAAGAAAGCCCAAAGCGAGGTGGGTGCTTGGCTGAGGTCGCAGGAATATAACTAGACAGAGGAGCAATAGAATGGGTGTGACCAACATGTGGTTGGTCCAGCGGAATGTGGCGCTGGATTCCCTTAAGAGGTCTAGGGTTCGAGCTGCGGTAAAACCACTCGTAATCCGCCTTGTATGGAGCTATCACTGTTGGGAGGGTCATCCTTACCACTGCAGAACCCGGAGTGGTTGCACACTTGCCACCATTTTTTTTACCAAAAAAAAAAAAAAATAGAATGGGTGTGGATGATTTTGGTGACCCCCTTCGTTGTGTCTTTTTCCCTCTGGTTATGGTTATAACTGTGGATTTTCTCCTTCTTTCTTTCTTTCGATTCTGTAGTTTCCCTCTCATCTATTAATGTTCTCTTAGAATTGTAACTCTGAGATTTGTTGCAGATATATATATAAATACAGTTGGCTTGCTTTTCATTTGTTGTTATTATTTGTGTTGAGCTTTCATTATCAAGGGGGATCGTTACAGTTACTTAATCGGCATCCACATCAAACAAAACTAACAAATTATGAGTATAAGAGGCTAATGATTATAACCGAGTATAATATAAAGACCTAATAAAAAGAGAGAGAAAACACTTTTTAGCAAAAAAAGAGAAGAAAAAACATTACAAGGTTAAAAATTTGATGAAATTGTAAAGACTAACAAATTAAATTTTCTTTGTGTGTGTGTGTGTAAAGGAATGAAAGCATCCCTCAGGCAAGGGAAGCAAGTTTCCTTTACTTGGGGTAATGGAGATGAGTAATTAAAGTGCAGATATCTCATGAACATTTTGAAGTTGTTAATTGATCGGAACAGGGAACCTGTACAATAACTTAGAGGAAATATCTATCTTTTATTATTACGAAGAATGTCATCTGATTACATACCACACCTATATATATAGGATGAACAGATCTCAATGTAAAATAATTACAACACACAAATTACTAAAATGACCCTTAGTAATAACTGTTTTTACACTCCCCTCAAGTTAGAGGTTGAAACATATTCACAACAGACAATTTGAACAAGAGTTAAGGTGCAAAAATAGACATGTGCTTTTGTCAAAAGAGCGCCTAGTAGTAAGTGCTTTTTTTGGGTGCAAAAGTGTACACGTGGTTACAAATTAGGTGCAAAAATATCGTTTCACCGTTAAGTTTGACTTTTTTTCCTGACTGGACAATGACGTGACATTTCAAAGGTGCAAAAATAGACATGTGCTTTGTCAAAAATTCACATGTGCAAAAAAGCATTTGCTACTGGGTGCTCCTCTGACCAAAACACATGTCTATTTTCCCAGCTTTGAAACTGCCACGTTATCTCGCAATCAGCAAAAAATGTCAAACTTAACGGTCAAAGTCAAACTTAACAGTCAAACGACATTTTTGCACCTAATTTGTAACCACGTGTACACTTTTGCACCCAAAAAAAATACTTGCTACTAGGCGCTCCTCTGACAAAAGCACATGTCTATTTTTGCACCTTAACCCTTTGAACAATAGTCTTTGTTGAATCTCCTTTCCCACAACCTTAGTCAAAAGATCTACTTCTTGATCTTCGACTTAACATGCTTTAGATCAATTAAACCTTTCTTCAAATTTTCCCTCACAAAATGACAATCTACTTCAATGTGTTGCTTGAACTCCTAATTCTTTATTCTCTAACGAGTTAGACCTAATGTCTAATGTAACATCCCGACTTTTTAAAAGCAGTATAATTTTTTTTTTCATTTAAAATCAGAGTAGAGCATTTGAGCGGAAGAGTAAGCGATATATAGATTCAAAAACCGTAAGTCCATTGTTTACAACATCGGTACGAGAATCGAGTGTTTCAAAAGTACAAAACAAGCGAAAGAAAGGCTTCCGCCGAACATCAAAAGTAAAGGACAACATTGGAAAGTCTTCATCCGGGTCCTTGAACCGCGCTTTCCTCTCTCCTCGGTCCTCGGTCCTTCCGAACTTGATGCTAAGTTAAGAGCCGAGATCCAATTTACCACATTGGATCTCGAGTAACGGATTAACCTCATGTTTATGTATACACATACGGACAAAGACATCCATAATATCAACAGCACAACAATCACTCTACCACAACCCATGCATATGTATTGCCCCCAGCATGCAGACACATTGCACCTAGCATACAGACCTATTGCACCCAGCATACAGACATATTGCACCCAGCAGACTGATATATTGCACCCAGCATACAGACATATCCTCTAACCGCTATATGCACTCGCACAGTATAACATCTCTACAACACACATACAACATATATGTAAACCATAAACATCGAGATAAGGTTACTAAGACGCGAACGTACCTTCGTTGTCGACTACGGACGTTTACGAAAAACGGTGATTTTTGGGCGGGTGAAACAAATGTACGACGGCGGTACAACAGCGGTCGATTATCTCGAGATATCCTATAAGGATAACATTTATCAACTTCTAGCAGTATAACGGGCATTTTAGGTACAAATTACCATTTTGCCCCCGAACCCCTAATCGGCGGAATTTCGCCGAGCTTCGCCATTTTTTTGCTCTATCTCTCCGTAATTTTGACAGATCTTTTCCCTCATCATATTTTCGAAATATGTATCATATTTACCCCTAAATATGATATCTAGACTATCTTGAAAAATTAAAGATAAATCTAGCATTCCTACTATATCTACCGAAAGAACTACCGAAACTAAAGACTAAGGACCGAAGAACTTACCCGAGACTTTGCTCGACTTTCTCCGAGCTTCTCTCTCTAACTTCTCTCTAAGGGGCATATTTTTGGTGTGAAAAATGAAGAAGGTGCTCATGCCTTTATATAGGCAAAAATTGTGCCACTTTGGTAATTTCCATATTCCAAATCTTGTAATTTTCTCTTACCTTATAACTAAGTAAAATAAAGCATTTAATTCCTAGCCATGCAGCATGTTGGTCGACATTCAAGGCTGATTTGGCAGCAAACAATTGGTCCAAAAATGGTGAGTCAACTTACTTTATGGCCGGTTCGATAGATTTTCCCTGTTCGGTCTCCGTTTCGCGTCTCTTCAGAGAAATCTCAAAATTCTGGATTCATAACTTTGAAGATCTTCTCTTCCTCATCAATAATATCTAATTTAACTTAGATTTCGGTCCCTTACGGGGTTCCAATGATCCAGTTGAAGTTTTCTCGAAAAACGTGTCCGAACACGTCCGGTGTCGGAAATCGCTTTCGGAATCATCAATCTCGGATAATAATTCACTAATTCCAAATATGTCCAGATAATTATAAACTCATCTCTAGATGTTGAGTTATAATTATTTTCTTCAAATCCAAAATGTGAATATATGCATTTTTCCCTATTTCGTCTTATTAGGCAAATGCACTACCGACCTCGGAATTAACTTCCGGAAGAGGTCACTTGAAGGTAAAAACTCACTGATCAATATTTTACCTTGACTTTGGAATTCCTATTCCTGGTTCTCTAGATAGGATCCGTTTCCTATTTATTCCATTACTATTCACTATATTATATAATAATACAATTTTACAAAAATATCATGATATTTTTTTGTATTTTTTTTTTCTTTTATTTATTTTTCTAAGCATAAAATATTTTATTAATATATTTTTATTTATTTATTTAATAATTTCGAATTTCTCCAATTAAAAATAATTATTTAAATTATTTTTAATTCATTTACTTTATACCTTAATTATCCCATTAATTACCAGATTAGCCACTTACTAATTTTTGATAATTTTCTTAATTAGGATAAATCATTATCTCACAATTATTTTACTTACATTGGTATTTTATATCCCATGTAAAATATTAAAAATCATGGGGTCAATTATGATCCCCAAAATAATATTAAATCTTGCCTCAATATTTTCCAAGGAAATTAATCCCAAAAATTACCTAAATTAGAGACAACATATTCTCCAATTTTTAATAAATATTTCATTGCCTCTTAGGATTTATCATAATATTTTCGGGGTATTTTATGGCCCACAATTGCATTTAGGGATTTTTAGCTCTTTATTCACCCTAATTTCAATAGAAATTACCTTAGGAAATAAGATAATTATTACTTATTATTTGAAACCACATATTCACCTATTTTCAATAGGTATTATTTATCGAAATATAATATTCCAGATAAATAATTACCCGGGTATTACATCTAACAAGTTGACCCTCTATATGAGTTTCAAGCCTATCCATAAGAAAAGAAGTCATTTCGTGAAAGCATTGTGCCTAATGCATAAATCCTCTTTGATAGAGTTATTCCAAGCACTATGAATGTTCATTAATGCATTGAATATTAATGAATTGACCATTATAGTGGAATAACTTACTAGGATAATATTCTGGAACTCTAGTCGTTTGGCCTAATGAGTATGTGCTTCATCATCCATAAATCCTAGTACTCATTTTGTTACTCAAATACATAAACTTTGTCTTCATCAATTTTTGTGTAACTACATTCAAATTCTTGCCTTGAATGTTCATATATTTTAAGACTCTATTATAAGAGGCAGGATTATCTCTTGGTTAATAGCAAAGTCATTATGCATATATATCTCTATTGTGCCAAGTATGTCTTGCTAATGCTTTATCCTTATGATCTTTGCTTTTGGGAAAATTCTTCTACATGTTAACTTAGCTTCAATGTTCAACATGTTCTTCAAAACTGAAGCATTCTGATACATTATTCTTTAACATGTTGACTTCCACGAGTGAGCATCGATTTTACACATGTTTCAAAAATGAATCTTTCATACATTAAAATTTCAATTTCATAATGCATTATCATAGTTTGAAAGAACATTTGAGATTTGGAACTATTTGCATATTTCATTATCATTCCTAAAAATTTTGATCTCTGATTGTTCTACTCTTTGCTCAAATATCATATGGTTAAATTATATAAGAGCATAAGAGTTATTATGTCTAATCTTGTGTGGACTCAAGAAAGTTTGGGTGCCAAAGAGTATGTACTTTTGTTTTGCAGGATCCCTTGTACTCGTGCCAAAAAATAGAGATAAACAGAGAAGAGATCACTTGCAAAATAACTCAAGTGACTATGAAAGTGATAGCAAATCATTCAAATGATTCGTGAGGGAAATCAAGTAAACTATGAGTGATGGCTGCCATGGTAAATGGTCGCATCACACAAGTAACCACTTAAGTAAATGCTCAATGGAGGCGTTCTCAAAGGAGTGAGATGTCATCCTTTCATTACTTCTGATAATGTTACATCCCTACCGGCCTCGCCCTTTCGGGTAGCAGGTTATAGGGATTCCCTTTACTTATTACCTTTCCTTTGTTAATTTGTCCTTTCAACATATATCAGAGTGTGCACAACAAAGCGTTTTACTGGTTTGGACAAATACGATATACTAGTAAAAGTATGGTAACCAAAAAGTAGATAGTCCCCGTAGGGTTAAGGGTACAGTTATCCAAAATAAAATACATAATAGTAAATACACATATACAGTCATCCCAAAATAAATGTACAAAGTGTTAGTTCTCTAAGGGTTTTGATGATTACTAACAATTGCAAACAAAGTATGAAGTTTTTTTCTTTGATAAGTTAAAAAACTTGTTGTCAAAGGAAAACTCGAGTTTTGATCTTACAGAGAAAAACTTAATTTACTGAATTAAGCAAAACTGCCAGTTTTCAGAGAAAACTCAATTTTTCACAATACAGAGACTTCTCAATATTTTTGGAAAAGACAAAACTCCAGTTTTCATTGAAAACTCGAGATTTGGACTTACAGAGAGTCTCCTAAGTTTTTGAACTTTGAAAACCTCCAGTTTTGGCTAAAACCTCAAGTTTTCAATTTAGCTTGAAATTTTCTAAGTTTTCACTAAATTTGTGAAAACTCGAGTTTTGAATCAAAACTCGAGTTTTGAGTTGGCTGAGAGGATTCAGTTTTTAGCCAGTTTTCAAAACCTCCATTTTTTGTGAAAACCTCCAGTTTTGAGTTTGGCAAAGTTTTCTCAAAGTTTTCACAGTAAAGTGAAAACTCGAGTTTTGATTTCAAAACTCAAGTTTTGCCCAGACAGAAAGTCTTTGTATTTTCTCAGTTTTTGAAAACTGCCAGTTTCCTCCAAAACCTCCAGTTTTGACTTGGCACAGTTTCTTCAAGTTTTCATATTTAAATGGAAACTCGAGTTTTGATATCAAAACTCGAGTTTTGGCCAAGCAGAAAGTTTGATGTTTTTTCAATGTTTTTGAAAACCTTCAGTTTTGATGTTTTGGACTTAAATTGTTTCTACACACCAAAGTCCAAAACTCGAGTTTTCATCAGTGAGTTTGAAATTTAAAACTGACGAATTTGTGAAACCTTCTCGTTTGATCTTAATACTTCCAATTATCATTCCTCAATACTCCTAGCTATGTTTAACCACTTTGTTAGTGAGTTTAAGATGTTTTAAAGATATTAAATGAAGGTTTAAAGCAAAAGCAAAAAGCATGTCAGAACATTAAATGCTAAACCCAAAAAGTTGCATACTTTTGGGTAATCCTTCTGCACACGCTTACAAAGGATTAATGTCTGCCTACCACATCTAGTAGCTGCTATTCCAATGGATTATTATTCAAGAAGTCAACTCTGAACTTCTGCACAACTGGATTAAGTGAAGAATAGAGAGAGAAGACTCCAAAGTGCCTCCAACAGATAGATTAATATTACAACGGTCATAATGGAGCATGCAACGGATCTTTAATGCTCTCTTGGTATAAATAGAGCAGCATTCAAGTCTTCTGAACCAAGACTGCAGAAAACGCAAATCATTCAAAATTTCCAACTACTCTTGAGTTTTTCTGTGTAAAGTATCTGTTGATACATTAAGCTTCAGTGTTTAACATTATCTACTCTTAGAGAGAGTTTCTTACTTGAAAATCATTTATTGTAAAGAATCACAAGTCAAGAGACTTGGTGATTGGGTTCATTGATTGCAACTTGTAAGGGGGAGTAAGTTCTAGTGAGAGAATTACTCTTGAGTACAGAGTGTGTAATCAATCGTGATAGTGAAATCCCAGAGTGTCTGGGGACTGGACGTAGGTCAAGATATTGGACCGAACCAGTATAAATCTCTTGTGTCTAGCTAGTCTTCTCTATCCTTTGTTCTGCTCTGTTTTAGTATTCGAAAACAGAGCACTTCTTAAAGAAATTTTAAAATCCCCAATTCACCCCCTCTTGGTGATTAAGCTCCACTTTCACAAAGTGTGATAGGGCATTCCCTATTTCTTCAATTCTTCACCTATGCCCTTACCTTTTTTACGCCATAATAGCGTAATGTCTTTCACCTATATCTACGAAAGGTCCGGAGTTAAAGAATGAACCCCAGAGTAACTGTTCAACTCAAATACAGTATGTATGCAAACCACAACCAAGAAATACAATCACAACCATATATGCATTCAGCATCACAAGCACAGTCATACATCATAGCATACCGTCAAGCTGCCTTACCAAGGCAAGCCCTGGAATCAACACAGCCGTTGAGCTGTCTAAACAAAGCTAGCTCGTGAATCTCATAACCATCGAGCCACCTAACAAGGCAAGCCCCAAAAATTCCTCAGCGCTAGGAACAACACAATAGCTGGGCCTCAAACCCAACTACTATGAATGTATCTCAGGCTCAGTAGCGACCTAAGGATATGCAGTCCACTAGGCCCTACAACCCTACACATCTCTCAATCATGGCATACAAACATTCAACAGTAACATAAAGTATATGAGTAAACAGTTACTTGGTAGCTATTTAGGTATCACTAAAGTTTCCCGATATTCCAAGATCCTTTCTGGGTATGTTTTGCCCTAGGAAAAATAAATATACCTTATTCACAATGCTTAAATAAACTCTTCTCATATTCTTGAAGAAATCGACCAAACCAAAAATTCTAAAAATCATGCTTCAATTTCAAACATTTTTAATTAATTCTATAAAAATATGATTAATGTGAATCTAGTGACCATCGAACCATTAAGATGTCTAGTTTATGGTAAAAATACTTTCAAGGACCAAAAGAATTCCTATTCTTTCTCGTGGCTAAATCTTTGCTCGCTGTCCAATGAAGAAATCCAGTTTGCTAGACTGTTTTCAAAATTTATTTTCTCCTAGTAGGAAACTTGACAAATTACAAAAGCATATAGAAAAATTAAGCTCAGAATGTCTAATTTATGCCTGTAAATTTTCATGGCCATCCGAATTTATTTATTATTTTATAACCATGATTATTCAAATTTTACTGTAGCTGGCAGATTACTATTTCTCTCAAGACTTCGTGTTCGGGTTCACAGATCATGACCTTAACTTATTCCCATGTAAAATCTCATTTTAAACTCAATGGAACCCTTAAAAACATCAAAATTAAATCACAAAACCATGTTTACACCAGCGGGACGAAATTCCAAAATTTTAAGTCATAAAGGCTTGTTTTGAACATACCTTCATCTTAAGCTCCAATCGTTGTTTTTCCTTTTTCTCCCCAATGTTTAAGAATGGTTGAATCCTCCTTCCTCTCCTTGGGTCACACCTTATGCAGCCAAGAATGGGGAGGGAAGTGTCCTTAAATAATGGTCCTAAGTGTAACACCCCAAATTCCGTAACATAAATCGTGTCGGTGACACGTGGTTTTATAAAAATTATCGAGTTTTGAGGTGCTACGGTTCGGCGTTTTTGCGAAACGGAGAGCATGTACTAAAAATTTGAACAACATGTATAACACCGAGTAATCGATATGAAATACTCGGACATATGATGATGCCCGACGTATACCGATATATATATTACAAAATCTCCCGAAGGAATTATTCATGTGATACAAGTAATACAAAAATTTATAATTACAATTCTTACATGTAACTATACCCTCTTTAACCAAGCCTTAAGTAGACTTGGGGCATAGAACCTAACTCGTTAAATCATCCCATTTGGCCAGCCGGGTAGGTCTAGTGGGAGTCTCACCGTGCTAGGGTGATCGATTGATCGAACCACATAGACGACCCTTCTAGTTTAAGCACCAAATGATGTGAAGTAACTTTATTAGATTCATGCCATAAGGTAGGTTCTGTTGACTTTCTTCCCGCATTTCCTTTGATCGGTGCCTTCTCACGGCTCCATTTCCGGTGTTTATCTACGGCTCCATTCCCGGTGCCTCCTCCGGTTCATGACCCTTTCCGTCTATCCATTCAAACCGAGGTCCAATGCCCATCGGACCTCGGGTAACGGTTAACCTCATGCTTATGTAAACAATATATGTATGGCGGTATTCATGACATTTTCACAATAATCACTACAAAAGCCCATAACGAGATGTAGGAAATACATAATAATGTATGTAAGGCAATAACAATACACAGCCCCTCGCAGTATGTTTGTTATCCCGAGTCTGCCGCACTATTCACCGGTGCCACGATGTACGTCGTGTCCTCGCCGCTAGGAAAACTCTAAACGGTGTTATCAAGACTATAACCCGTGTATTTATGATTTCACCATTTTCAAACAAAAAAGAATCTCAAAGCATATGAACACAAAGCAATCACATATAGCATACAATAAGCATCGAGTTAGTGTTACAAAGACGCGAACGTACCTTCCTTCCATGTGAATAGTAATTTACTATTCACGTATACGATACTATTCACATATACGGAGTACGTCCGTCCTTCGAATCGACTGCGGAATCCTCGAGATATCCTATAAAGGTAATATCGCCTCTATTAATTCACAAACATCATCTCTAGAGATATCTTGGCTATATATGTCCATTTTACCCTTGGATTAATTATTTTCAACTTAATCCTATTTAATTTCGTACAAAACGCTATTATTCAGCATATAGGCTGATTTTTCACATAACTTTGGAGAATTATAATTAATTCCACAGAACTCGAAACGAGGATCCGTAAAATTCCTCGGAATCCTTAGGATGTATAATTTCAATGAAAAATAGTGGTTACTGCCCAGATTATATAAACAATTCCCAGTTTTCGTAACTTCATGCTCTGCCCAGAATTTTCCAGACCATATAGCCTAACTTTAAACATTTGTATCTCCTAGCACAGAACTCAAAACGACATGCTATAAGTATATTTGGAAAGCTCTATATGTCTACTCTCACCATGAATTTTCTAAGAATTTTGGCATAGCATCTTCAATATAAGATACCAGCGTTTTTGAAATTGCTTCCGGGAGTCGCTAACCGACAAAATTTCGTCGAGCTTCGCTACTTTGACCATAATCTTCCAAAAATTTTGCTATAACTTCTTCCTCATCAATTTTTCGAAATAAAGCCATTTTTAACCATAAAAACATGATAACAAGAATATATTGGAAGATTAAAGATCAAAACAACATTTTAAGCTATAAACTCAAAGCTAAAGCTTAAGAACTAGGGAACTTACCCTTGAAGAACTTCCTCCTTCTTGCTTCCCACTAGCTCTCACTTCTCTCTACTCTCTTTAGAAAATCACCTCTTGGGGTTGATTTTGGTGTGAGAATTAGTGAAGGCTAATGCCCCTATTTATAGTAATCTCAAGATGGTTCTAATTGGTGGATTTCAAACTTAACTCAAATCAAACCTATATGTGGATTTCAAACACTAATTGAATCCAATTTTATCTCTCATTCTCATCTTCAAAAACTGACTTCCCTTCTTCATCTTTCTTCCATTCCCAAATCCTAATTTAGTTAGGTGTAAGTTGGTGTTTTTCTTAAGGATTCACTTGTACTTTTGGAATCACAACTTTATGACTTGATTTATGGTATTTTTAAACTTCATTTTCATAATAGTATGAATTTCAAAAGTTTACCAAAATCACTTTGGAAACCACTATGTTCAAGCTTGAATTTTGCTTATTCATAATATCTACTTATATTTGTTACTTAGTTCATGGATTTCAAGATATGATTTATTTTCTATGGATTCTCATTCACTTATGTCTTGAATTCATCCTAATGGTTTTTATCTCATCTTTAATCAATTTACCACTAATTACTAATTATTACACAAGCTTATGTCATTTAGCCACAAAAGTCTTCATGCACTTATTATGGATTATGACATGTTAAGAGTAAATATCATGATATTTTGTTTATTTCATCTTTTCATCCACAAAAAAAAGCTGCCCCCTCTTTATCATTTAACTTCAATTTGTTTCTCATTTCATTTGCATTTTATCTTTCTTTATGTCTTGATCACAATACCTTAAAAGTCTTTGCTTAATTTGTGTGGTTAAGACTTGTTCTAGTTTAATATCTAGATATATTGTTTAAGATTTATGATGCTCTTGGATTTAATAATTTGTGCTATTACCTAGCCTAATTTAGTGGTGAATTTCGCCCCTTTTGCATAAAAATAGGGGAATTAATTTAATCTTGGTAAAAATCCCTAATATTGTGTATTAGATGTTTTTAGGCTTATTTGTCAAAGTATGATTGGTTCTTAAGTCAATTATGATTATTAGAAATTCCCTTAATATTAATCTTGGGTCTTTGTTAGCCTTTAATTATTAATTCAACTCAAATACTTCTTAATTATGCCTTTTTAATTATTTAATTAATTAATTACGAAAATTATAAAAATAATTCCAATTATTGCAATTTTAATTGCCCAATAATTGTTGCTAATTTTCTCTAATTGATTTTGTCATCCTTTGATGATTTTAATAGCTAAAATGATATAATTAAGTTTCTACTTAATTATGATAGTCTTAGGGTATTTTATGATCCCTAAAAAAATTAGAGAATTAAATCTTCAACTATCTATTTTCTAAGAATAAATCAGTTAGAAATAAAATAAGAATATTAAGAAATATTGAGACCACATATTCACCTATTTTAAATGGGTAATATGACTCAAATATGATATTTATGGAATATTATTTATAAATAATTATCCGGGTATTACATTTCTCCCCGTTAAATAAAATTTCGTCCCGAAATTTATTCTATCCCAACGAGACTTCTAGTCTATAATTTGAAACAGATTTACTATCGTCTTTTCCCAAATTGTCTTATTCGGAGACAATCCCGCTATCAACAAAACTTATATCTGGGATACTCTTATCCCTGAGTTACTTCTCTTGAAAATGAGAATTCGTTTAAGTTTGACTATAATGACATTGAAATTTTGTATTTCATTACTTCGTATTCTATCTCATGATCATGGTCTAGGTGATATCTCTTCAACCGAGAAATATAGAAAATCTTGTGAAATTCATTAAAGTTTTGGGGGTAAATTAACTGGTAAGTATCTGATCCATACTTTCTCTAACATCTCGATTGTTTTAACAAGAAAATTCAAAAAATGATCTAACACAATAAAGAAAATTTGGAATGCCTCCATGTTCCCAGAACACATACGATAATCACTAACTCTAAGTCATGCGTAGAACAGTTCAACTTGAGAAGCTTCAACGGACGAGAGGTGTAAGTCATCACGTTGTCCTGCTGCAGCAAGACATATCCCAATCCATACCTATTGGTACCACTACAGACTAGATACAATCTACTTGGATCCGGGATAACCAACTCTTGGTGCTGTGACTAACTTCCTTCTCAGTCTATGTAAGCTCGTCTCACAGTCTTTGGTCCACACAATGATTTATTTATTTTTATTCGCGAACTTTGTCAATGGTAAAGCAAGTTACGAGAAAATTTTATATGAATATGCGGTACTATCCCGCTAGATCCAGAAACTACATATCTATATTACTATCTCCGGCTCTTTCGAGTCCAGAACTGCTTCCACTCTGTATTCAGGTATAGTATCAAATCACAGGATTTATCGATCCATTTTCTCCGTGCTCGGTTATACAGGCCTCACTGCCTGACTCATTCAGCCCTCGGCTTAACACATAGTTGGCTTTCTGCCTTGATTTATTATTACAAAGATCGAAGATTCTAGCCTTTTTAGAATTATCATACTTATAAGTATCTTACATATTGCCAAGTACATTCGATATCAAGGTTCAGGGACACCGCCCTGTACTTACTAGTTGTTACTGCCTCGAGCCTCTGCCCGTCTATTTCATCTGAGTCTTTTCATACAAGTTTCTCAGACTATCATTACTTACTTAAGCACTATTGCCGACAATCTCTATTTGACTTAATTTGTTTAGTGTTCTAGACCTTTTCGTAGTTCCCGTCCCTTTATCAAAATTTCCAACTACACTGCTTCTTAATTTAACACAATGATATTGACAAACATGTCATCACCTTCCAAAAACTTTTTATGTTTATCAAATCTTAAACTCTTCATACTTTAGCATTTTATTTGTTACTAAAGTAATTTTGCGAAAACGCATTCACTAACAATATGATTTCAAAAATTATTTACTACATGTTGGTATCTTCTGAGGAAATAACTTATTTCACAAAATTTTAACAATTTATCAATGTGGTCAAATCCTCTGTTGAAAATATTTCATTTTTACTAGGGAACCAGGCAACTAATCTTAGAAGATCATACAACACTAGAGCACCTCTTAGTGGTATACTAGATTATGTAAACCTTTTTCTCTAGGGAACCTATTAAATGTGAGACTCATTATAATGTACTTACCTTGAGAACCGATACATTGGTAGCTCTACTTTATGGTTCGTTGTCATGGCGGCCGCACCTTACGGCTCGTCATCACGGTGGCTCGCTCTACGGCACTTTACTCGGTGCTTCACACAGTCTTTTCGATCGGGTCGCCTTCTCCGGTCAGCATCCTTTGTAGGTAAAACCTCCTCGATCAGAACTCCCCGTAGGTAGCCTTCTCCAATCAAAACTTTCCACAAGTAGCGTCAGTTGATCGTCTCTGAATCATTATAACAAGAACTCATATCTCTATCAGGTTCCTACCCTTTAGTGGTTTCGTAATCTACCTCTTGTCTCTATGTTTGCCATCTTATCCAGGGTCATTCTATTCGTGGATGTCACTATCCATTTACCTCCGACATAATCCTTAGCTTAACTTTCTCTATCGGGTAATCACCCTCTTCTTAGGGAATTTATTTACCACTAATATCTCTACGGTTATTGGTCCCACATTGAAACTATAACCCATGGCTACTAAGGTTCTATCTCCTTTGTAGTAATGAAGTACCCGACTTGTCATCTCACGCAAATCTTGAATGATGGTCACTTTCCTTTTGAAGTCAAGGTCATTCGTAAAGTGTTCTCGATCAATACACGAAATGCTACATACTTGGTACATGTACTCTACTTATTAATGCACCTGGTGAGATGTCTCGTGAATAGAGAGAATTTGGACACACAATGTTTAAAATGTTAAACACCTCTTTGACATGATTTTGATATAACGTTCTAAACAACACAACTTTTTGAGGAGTTTTCACTTTGATAAGGGACTCGAACTATGTTAATATTGTCATTCTTGATCTGTGTCCCTCATCTAAAATTAAAATAGAAGGATCCACATGTAATATCTTTTGGCAAGACGTTGATGCGTGGCCAATTCCAGTAAGTAATCCATTTCGAAATTACTCTCACCCGAATACACTTAACTACAGAGATCCATCAGTATCTCATTAACCAACCTGTCATCACGAATCAGTGGCACACTCTCCAACTCAAATTTCCGGAGACACGGCCATCAATCAATTACCATACGACGTACAAACGTCCAAACGGTGTAAGACTAGTAGTTACTAGGATGCATTAGGGAGCAACACTACGGATTCTTTGCTTAATTAAAAATCCATACGGTTATGAACGACAATTTGAATTTGAATTTGGCGCTACTAAATTTCAAAATTTTCACAAAGATCGCTCTCGTTATAAAGCGAGGATGATACAAGTATCATTCTCATGCATTCTCAACCTTTCAAAATACCAGTTACTATCTTACATTTTCCTTCGTTCAAATCTTTCTTCTTACTACTTCAAACATGGCAGTCCAAGCAACTACATTCCGTTTCGATTCAAATAGCCCTTCGTTTCTCGAAGCTATATTCTATGATAATAGCCTAACATATTAGCCGACTTATCTAGTAATGCACCACTTTCATATTCGTCATTACTTTCTTACAATCCCCTAGAGGTGTACGTTCCTCCTTCTACCTCAATGCTTCATGTTCCTACTTCTCTTCCAAAGTAGCTAATGTACTTCATCCATCCCCAAGGGTTCAAGGTTCGACTCCAAACCAAGAAGTATCTGAAGTAGATCCATCAAGGCGACCAATCAAAAGATGTCGTAACATGGCCGAACTTATGGAGTCTACTAAACCTTCTTCTCCAAGAAACCCTGCTCCCAATCTAGAAGAAACCACTACCCTTTTTTCCACTCTAGCTAAAATCACTAACCCTTTTTCATGTGGTTGTGGCCATGTTCTACGTGAAATTATTCATACCAATGGTCTTCATCATCGAGGCTTGAAGTTCATGGAAGGATTGGCATGATATGTCATACCGTACATCACCAAAATGTACAAAAAGATTCTTCCAACCTTCAAATGTATGATCTCGTAAGAAGAATACGAGAGGAAATCAAAGATTTTCTGACACAATATTGCATAAAACAAAATGCATCAGGGTATGTCTTAGTGCCAGATCCATTATCATCATATTATGAGGCTCTATGTGTTGGTTTAGAATGGACTGAGTCTCATAATGAATTCTTTGGTAGTTCAATCAACGTGGAAGATAAATCTTCTAAAGGAAAAGAACCTGCGGTTGAAGATGATTTATATAAACCGGGTGAATTTTATAGGGCAAGACTTGAGCAACACCACGGAAAGCGAAGCATTGACTCGAAAGATTTTTGTAATTTCTTCCATTTGACCCTTGAGGAAACGAGTCAACAGATAAATTTGAGTATAGGTACGATAAAAAGAATATGTCACAAGGAAGGGTTAAGAGATTGGCCTCACGAAGGCTTTCAAAACTTATGAGGCGAGTTGCTTTGCACCGAGAAAGGCATTACCTCATCAAGATCCTAGCTCAAGAGAAATTACGCAAGAAGAAATTTACAAACGTCATCAAGAGATGATTCGTCTTTGTAATGGGGTTGTTCCGATTGTTGCTCTTCTTACTTGAAATCATATAGTCTTTTATTCTTAGTCTTCTTGCTAATGTTTCTATTCTAAGATTCATAGGGATTTTCAAACTTTCCCGCCAAACTTATCTTTATCTATTTAAACTGGTTATTCGACTTATTCTTAGAACCTATATTTCGATTTGAACTTTTAAATTTTTGAGTAGACAATTTTCCGAATTTCTACTCGATTCCAACATGACACTCAAACATTTTCCAAGTATAAGTTACCATTCATACCGGAAGACTTTTAACCAAGAAGTCACTTGTGTTTTACAAACAAACCTAAACAATAGGTTACTGTGTCTAAGGGAAGACTTAGGTAGTATCGTCAACTAAGTTCAATTATTGCTTTCGTTTCGGGGAATTTCATGTAGACTCTAATTTTCCATATCAGAAGTCTCAGAGTTTTTTTTTTTTTTTTTTTTTTTGTTTTTTTTTTTTGTTTTTCAACAACTCATACCTTTCCTTAGGGTATTTGTTTTATTGTATCACAAAACCAGTATTATATCAGTACTCTTGTCCTTGTTGTTCATACAATGCTCTTGAGACTAGCTGTGAAACTAGCTCTGATACCAAAATTGTAACACCCCAAATTCCGTAACATAAATCGTGTCGGTGACACGTGGTTTTATAAAAATTATCAGAGTTTTGAGGTGCTACGGTTCAGCGTTTTTGCGAAACGGAGAGCATGTACTAAAAATTTGAACAACGGGTATAACACGAGTAATCGATATGAAATACTCGGACATATGATGATGCCCGACGTATACCGATATATATATTACAAAATCTCCCGAAGGAATTATTCATGTGATACAAGTAATACAAAAATTTATAATTACAATTCTTACATGTAACTATACCCTCTTTAACCAAGCCTTAAGTAGACTTGGGGCATAGAACCTAACTCGTTAAATCATCCCATTTGGCCAGCCGGGTAGGTCTAGTGGGAGTCTCACCGTGCTAGGGTGGTGATTGATCGAACCACATAGACGACCCTTCTAGTTTAAGCACCAAATGATGTGAAGTAACTTTATTAGATTCATGCCATAAGGTAGGTTTCGTTGACTTTCTTCCCGCATTTCCTTTGATCGGTGCCTTCTCACGGCTCCATTTCTGGTGTTTATCTACGGCTCCATTCCCCGGTGCCTCCTCGGTTCATGACCCTTTCTGTCTATCCATTCGGACCGAGGTCCAATGCCCATCGGACCTCAGGTAACGGTTAACCTCATGCTTATGTAAACAATATATGTATGGCGGTATTCATGACATTTTCACAATAATCACTACAAAAGCCCATAACAGATGTAGGAAATACATAATAATGTATGTAAGGCAATAACAATACACAGCCCCCCTGCAGTATGTTTGTTATCCCAGTCTGCACTATTCACCAGTGCCACGATGTACAGTCGTGTCCTCAGCGCTAGGAAAACTCTAAACGGTGTTATCAAGACTATAACCCGTGTATTTATGATTTCACCATTTTCAAACAAACAGAATCTCAAAGATATGAACACAGCAATCACATATAGCATACAATAAGCATCAGAGTTAGTGTTACAGTACGCGAACGTACCTTCCTTCCATGTGAATAGTAATTTACTATTCACGTATACGATACTATTCACTCTGGAATCCTCAGATATCCTATAAAGGTAATATCGCCTCTATTAATTCACAAACATCATCTCTAGAGATATCTTGGCTATATATGTCCATTTTACCCTTGGATTAATTATTTTCAACTTAATCCTATTTAATTTCGTACAAAACGCTATTATTCAGCATATAGGCTGATTTTTCACATAACTTTGGAGAATTATAATTAATTCCACAGAACTCGAAACGAGGATCCGTAAAATTCCTCGGAATCCTTAGGATGTATAATTTCAATGAAAAATAGTGGTTACTGCCCAGATTATATAAACAATTCCCAGTTTTCGTAACTTCATGCTCTGCCCAGAATTTTCCAGACCATATAGCCTAACTTTAAACATTTGTATCTCCTAGCACAGAACTCAAAACGACATGCTATAAGTATATTTGGAAAGCTCTATATGTCTACTCTCACCATGAATTTTCTAAGAATTTTGGCATAGCATCTTCAATATAAGATACCAGCGTTTTTGAAATTGCTTCGGGAGTCGCTAACCGACAAAATTTCGCAGAGCTTCGCTACTTTGACCATAATCTTCCAAAAATTTTGCTATAACTTCTTCCTCATCAATTTTTCGAAATAAAGCCATTTTTAACCATAAAAACATGATAACAAGAATATATTGGAAGATTAAAGATCAAAACAACATTTTAAGCTATAAACTCAAAGCTAAAGCTTAAGAACTAGGGAACTTACCCTTGAAGAACTTCCTCCTTCTTGCTTCCCACTAGCTCTCACTTCTCTCTACTCTCTTTAGAAAATCACCTCTTGGGGTTGATTTTGGTGTGAGAATTAGTGAAGGCTAATGCCCCTATTTATAGTAATCTCAAGATGGTTCTAATTGGTGGATTTCAAACTTAACTCAAATCAAACCTATATGTGGATTTCAAACACTAATTGAATCCAATTTTATCTCTCATTCTCATCTTCAAAAACTGACTTCCCTTCTTCATCTTTCTTCCATTCCCAAATCCTAATTTAGTTAGGTGTAAGTTGGTGTTTTTCTTAAGGATTCACTTGTACTTTTGGAATCACAACTTTATGACTTGATTTATGGTATTTTTAAACTTCATTTTCATAATAGTATGAATTTCAAAAGTTTACCAAAATCACTTTGGAAACCACTATGTTCAAGCTTGAATTTTGCTTATTCATAATATCTACTTATATTTGTTACTTAGTTCATGGATTTCAAGATATGATTTATTTTCTATGGATTCTCATTCACTTATGTCTTGAATTCATCCTAATGGTTTTTATCTCATCTTTAATCAATTTACCACTAATTACTAATTATACACAAGCTTATGTCATTTAGCCACAAAAGTCTTCATGCACTTATTATGGATTATGACATGTTAAGAGTAAATATCATGATATTTTGTTTAGCTCATCTTTTCATCCACACAAAAAAACTGCCCCCTCTTTATCATTTAACTTCAATTTGTTTCTCATTTCATTTGCATTTTATCTTTCTTTATGTCTTGATCACAATACCTTAAAAGTCTTTGCTTAATTTGTGTGGTTAAGACTTGTTCTAGTTTAATATCTAGATATATTGTTTAAGATTTATGATGCTCTTGGATTTAATAATTTGTGCTATTACCTAGCCTAATTTAGTGGTGAATTTAAGCCCCTTTTGCATAAAAATAGGGGAATTAATTTAATCTTGGTAAAAATCCCTAATATTGTGTATTAGATGTTTTTAGGCTTATTTGTCAAAGTATGATTGGTTCTTAAGTCAATTATGATTATTAGAAATTCCCTTAATATTAATCTTGGGTCTTTGTTAGCCTTTAATTATTAATTCAACTCAAATACTTCTTAATTATGCCTTTTTAATTATTTAATTAATTAATTACGAAAATTATAAAAATAATTCCAATTATTGCAATTTTAATTGCCCAATAATTGTTGCTAATTTTCTCTAATTGATTTTGTCATCCTTTGATGATTTTAATAGCTAAAATGATATAATTAAGTTTCTACTTAATTATGATAGTCTTAGGGTATTTTATGATCCCTAAAAAAATTAGAGAATTAAATCTTCAACTATCTATTTTCTAAGAATAAATCAGTTAGAAATAAAATAAGAATATTAAGAAATATATTTTAAATGGGTAATATGACAAATATGACATATTCACCTATTTTAAATGGGTTTTTAATATGACTTCTAGAAATATGATATTTATGGAATATTATTTATAAATAATTATCCATGGAGGTCTATATCTCGAGTTATGCTTTTTGGAAGTTGGGTCATGATTATGCAAAACTTCTGTTATGATTCTGGAGTGATAATTTTTGAGTGGGCTAAAATCTAAGTAAATGACCTACTCTAACCATGAAACTTTGTGAAAATGAAGTAAACTCCTTAAGCTTTAATTTGTGTCAAAGAACACATATTTTGGATAAGTATGTAAGGAGTTATGAAATTCTGAAAATGAATCACGGTTCTCGAAAGTTATCTAGACAATGTTCACATTTTTGAGATCTGGGAATTATTGGTATATGAAAAAATTTTGAAACCAATTTTACTAAAAACTAGACTTAATAAAGAGTTCATAGGTTTCTAAAGCACCTGATTTGGACACCTAGAACTTCAGAGATGGAGTTTTGAAGTTGAGCACTGAAATCTGTCAGTTATACATTCTTGATCTGAAATTGTCATTTTTAAGAGAAATTTTGGTTAAGTAAATGATTTTGGTTATCTGAGAAATTTGGAAAGAGTAAACTAGACCTCTTAAGCTTTAAAATGAGATAGAAAACATGTTTATTAGAGGTCTACAACTTAAATTATGATTTTTCCAAGATTGGTCAGGAAATCTAGAAAATTCTAGTTTCCAGAAATAAGCAATGTTTAAATTTCAAAATTATACAATTCTCTCAGCAATAAAATATCTCAGTTGTGATTAATATTTGAAAATAGACTTACCAAGTGTTCTTTAGGAATTGGAATCACTCAATTTGGAGTTATATAACTCAAGTTATGAATTTTCCAAGTTCCTAGAGAAATTAAAGGTTAATTTCTAATAAGTCTGAGAATAACTACAAAAGTAGTTGATTGTATCTAACTTTTAAAGGGATAATTTCTTTGGATGTGTTGGAGGTTAAATGGCTGAAGTAATAATTGTTTCCTAAAGTGAATAGTAATTAATTGAATAAGTCTCAATAAGTATAATTTGTAGTCATAAGGGTATTAAAGACAAGTATTTTTGGGGTGGGCTTAGAATAGACATAATCTTAATGATGATATTAAGATTAGAATGATTAATAACTCATTCTTCATATAAATGACAATTATAGGAAGAGATAATTGTCCAAGCTTAAAGGACAAGCATACTCAAAAAAATCTTACGGAAGGTGCTTTGCCAATAACACCAACAGGTAGTAACTTTAATCTCATATTCTTTGTATAACTATATATGTTTGTTATACCATATTTATATGTCCTGCCTGTATGGGGCCATCACCACTCTTGATTTGATTTAGCAAAAGGGCCAACCATGGGGCCAGCTTCTAGGTGGTTAGGCTGGGCCTAGTGCATTCAGTTTATGTTGGGCTGTTAATTCACCCAAACATGTATTTTCCTAGCGCTATAATAATGGATCTTATATTGATGTTTATATTACATGCTGCATACGAATTGTAATACATCTTGTATCATCCATGAATGTTGTATATGTTGTGTGGATTCTCTGTTGTGGTTGATTTACATATATTTTATATGCTTGGAATTCAAGATTAACCTATTACACTCTGGAATTTGAGATTAACCTATTACACTCTGGGATTCATCATTTGAATCTTAGAGACTTCCTCTAATCTAGGATGTGAGAAATCTAGTGGACAAGGAGGAAGAAGCAAGGGCATTATAATTGCTTAACCTTAAGAAAAAGGTGGTGATGATGATGTAGAGGAAACATTTTATATACACCTTCTGTATAAAGATATTTTTATTCCCTATGACTTAGATAATATTTTAAGATAGCCGTATGTGACTACTGGGATGTATATTTATGTGGATACTATGATCTGATAGTAGTAAAACATGTATGTATTGTATTGCTTCAGGGACGAGCACGTATGTCATGAGCCCATAAATGAAATGAATGAATAAGTGAATGGTAGATCATTAAGTTAGATATAATAAATAATAATTACTTTGATGAAATCTAACTAGGATTAAGGGTAGATGTGTTTTTAATAGAGTTTGAACCATTGATTAAATGTTTTCAAAAGTTTAATTTTGTTTAGAAAAGCCTATTCGAACTATAGTTTTGGAATCTATGAATGGGTTAAGTTTTTGAAAAAAAATTGAAAAATGTTTTTACTTACCAAGATCAAACCTAGCATAGTGGTTTAACTTCTTTGTTAATTAATATATCTAATGCATGATAGGAGAAGATATCAATTTGTTATGGGCTCAGAACAGGGGATGTTGCATAGAATAATGGTAACAATAATAAAACTACCCAAGTGATATGCTAGAAACAACCCCTCAGGATCATTAAAATTTACAGTCATCCAGAAAAAAGTTCCATTACTATCTAAAATCTCCCATGCAGACTAAATAATACAGTACAATTATAATATAAATAATTACTCCATATTCACCATCTACCAGCCTTCATCTATGCTCTGTGTCCACCGACTTGCCTCGAGAGCCCTGTTTTCCACTATGGCCCGTTCCTGAACTTTTTGGCATGTATGGGATTCAAGTTAAAACCCAGAGTAATAGTTTAATCTCATATAAAAAGTATATTGAGTATATGTTAGTCAACCACAATTATGAAAAAAACCATACAACATTTAGCATATATCACATACAGTCATATAATGCAACAACGTTAACTAGAGAGCACAACACATAGCAAGGCCCGAATCCACAGTGCTGGGAAAAACACAACTGGGCCTCGAACCCAGAACACAACTGAATGCAACAAGCGTGTGTCCTAAACATGGATCACAATCATGGTACAAAACATGCATACACACATATACAAATCATATGACATTAAAGTAACTATCTGTTTACTTAATAACAGAATAATGTTAAGGTACTTTGTCAGGTCATGGACACTTGTAAATTCCTTTAATTACAAAAATGATGGACAATATTCAATACTTTATATCCAAGCATGATAAAAAGGATACCTTTAAATGATAGGTGGTATAACATTAACCTTTATTTATGTCATTTACGGATCTTGACCAAAACTTCCAGAATTTACAACGAACTTTGAAAATTGATTATTGATTATACAAATATCCTATTTAGGTGATTACAAAGGCTAAGTGACCCTTGATATGTATATTTTCAAATAAATATGTCACCATCAGCGAAAAAAATTCGTACAATTCCAGAAGAATATAAATGTCACTACTGCTCACATTAAAATTATAGAATCATGGGTCAACTTTAAAAATTCATATATCCTCATAAAGAAATCCAAAATAGTCTCATGACCAATCAAATTAAAGCTCAAGATGTCTAATTTAACATTATAAAATTGTATAACCTTTGGACACCATTTACTTATCCAAAAATATGTTACAAGTTATCTACGTTGCTGGAATATAATTCTGGCAAATTTAGGGTTCCTTGTAATTTAATCCTAATGCTTCAAAAATCACTATCCAACCTATATCCCACACAACTTTTCATTTTAAACACATTGGAAGCATCAAAATAGACAAAATCCCACTACTTCCTCATGCTTTGGTTTGACCAAAAGTTTGTCATGAAAAAAACACAATTAATTTTCCAAATTCACTTCACAAATTCTATGATTTTAAGCTCTAGGTTTCCTTTTAACTCCTTATTTAAGCTGAATACATTCTTTAATCCATTTTAATAATCTTGGGCAAAATCTTCTTAGAGTTTATAACCTCCAAATCGACAAGAAACATGGGGAAATTAATCCAAGATCAACCAACATCATAAACAAGTGGAAGGAGACTAAAGATATAACTTACTTGAATTATGCTTGCACTTGTTGAAATATTCCTTCTTCTTGATCCTTCCTAAGCTTCCAACCTCCCTTCAACATACTATTCATAATGGCCTTTTTAATGCTTAAAGCTTACATAAGGAATGAAGAAGAGAAGTTAGAACTTAAATCATAGTTACTCACCTTGGTACCTTTATTTTTCCCTTCCTTCTCTTCTATGTTTTGGCCAAACTCACCTCTTGGTATTGTCTTGTGAATTTGGATGGAATTTTTCTTGAAAAGAGGGATGAAAGGTGATTTAAAATTGGTTAAAAATGTTAGTTCTCGGTTTATGTGTTTTGGTGATAACAAGACTTGAAAATGTATAAGGTTTTGAATCAGTGAAAAATACCTAAGTCAAGAGTTTACTTGAGCATGCTGATAAGCTTACTCAAGCATGCTCACTCTATCATCTCTGTTAAAGTCTTCTCAGGTCCTTACTCGAGCATAGTTTCAAGGTTAGCTGAGTATGGTGCTCGAGCACATTAGTTGTTATTTGAGCATAATATCAATAAAAGCTATTTTTATTGGCCTTTGAAGAAGCTACTCGAGCAAAACTTATAGCTTACTCAAGCATAATACTCAATATTGATTAAGCCTACTTGAGCATTGACACCTATGTCAAGAACAACTCAATCCCATAAACCATACTCGAGCACAGTATAATTCTTACTCGAGCATGGTGCTCGAGTAGAGGTAATGAGTTACTCGAGCATGATTATCTCTTGGCTTATATTTGCTCTTTAATAATGCTTACTCGAGCACACTTCTACTCTTACTCAAGCATGATACTTGAGCATGAGGAAATCTGTACTCGAGCAAAGTCATACTAATGCTCTGCCTAGTATGATTTTCAGTGAAGTATAGATGTTATTGGAGCACACCAATGAGTATAATCGAGCAGGATACTCAAGCATGAAGTTTCTTGTGCTCGAGCATATACGTTCTGAAGCTTTTGTTGTGTACTTACTGAGACTTTAGTCGAGCAAATAAGTTGTGTTACTCGAGCACGGTACTCGACCAAGACCAAACTTTTACTCGAGTATGCATAACGTTAAGCTTCTCTATGAAGGATTTTTGAATGCTTACTTGAGCACTTAAGGAAGCTTACTCGAGCACTTAAGGAAGCTTACTCGAGCACTGTTCCTTACTAACTTCAATTTCTTCACTATTCCAATACTCGTAAATTCAAATATTTTGATTAACCATTTTATTATGTTTAAATAGTACTCACATTGTTATTAAACATCTTATTGAGTGAGTTTCAGATCATTAATGAATGGCTTAGTAGCAAATCATTGAAAAGAAATAAAGTGTGTCAAAGCATTAATGGTTTACAGGAAACAGAGCATGCATATGGAATGAATTTCAGAGCAGGCCAAATGATCACTATGACATATACCCATTTCGGTGAAAGACTAAAGCAACCTTTATAGAGCATGTTGTAGACTGTTGACGGCAATCCAAAAGCAACTTATTCAAGCAACGTTTGATAGTGTTTGACAAAAGCCTTCTGTGTCTAACAGAACTATGAAGTCTCCTAACAGCTATCTTCATCAATGTTCATCAATGGCAGCAGATATAAATATGGAAAGCATTGAATTTGCCAACTACCAAAACAACTGAATGCTTAATTGAATTTATTGTTATTTTCCGTTTCATTCAATAGTCTTAATATCTTCAAATATTCTATACTTCAATGATTGTATATATCTATTGTACTCTCCTAAATTTTCTCCAACAAATTCCAAGTATGAAGTATTTGCATTTGGAGAAAAGAAATAGTGAAATTTTGATGAAAGGTCAATTATACCTGAAATTCCCAATTTCGTCAAAACTGAAAATTTTGAGACATATGTTGGCACCAATGGGACATATGGAATTAGAACTTCTTTGTTTCATTTTAGTTTATTAAATCCGGCCATGTAGATATGAGGAAGAGAAAGTGACAAAATGGGAAATCCTAATGGTAGATTGGAATGATAATTATGTGAAGTGTTGATGTCAAAATTGAAACCCCAAACCGACATACTTCGGATAACAATTGAGAATGCAAAGACATGGTTATTCTAATTAGTCAAGCGCACACCATCACCCTCTTTTATGGAAATTATGGTTAAAGAGGAAAAGTGGAATTGTTGATGGTTGGCATGCTTGTAAATAATGGAAGTTTCATGTCCAAAAATTTCCCTTGCTTCCAACCGCCAAAGCTGATCACTAATATCCAATATTTCCCTTCTCATTTAACTGAAGTCGGCTAGCATTTATTGAATCCCATTTTTATCCATTGAATTTCGAACAGCAAAACAAATGGGATTAAACTCATTGGTATGAAGGTAATTAAGTAGAAAATCAATGTCCTATAAATTTTTCCATGTACCCACTGATAAATCACAATTTTAATATATTTTATCCCGCATGATTCATTTATTTTGAGAACTATTTTAGGCTAATTTGGAATTATTAGATAATATTTGGATTGTTAGCCAATTTTAGGAAATAATATAAATCTGAATTAATTATGAGATTATTGTGCTTAAATTGTTAATATCTTGATTGTTATCTTATGATTAAATAATATTTCTTAATATATGATAGATAACGATTTTATCATATTAGAAGATCCTATAGTGCAGAATTTTTCAAGGAAGCTGAAAGGAAATCTAATAGTGAAATTGTATTGGGCTTCTTAAATTTTAATGGGCTCAAGTTGGTACCCAAAAACTCTCTCTTCCCCTCATTAATTAACCTAGGCGTAGAGGAAGACGGATACGCTGAGAAAAGATCCGCAATTACGCACGCAAAGGCGAGAGGAAACGCTGAGGTTACAGGCATACACTTGAATTGGTTGTTGGATGTTCTTCTTCATTCATCAACAATTCCCTTTCTTTAGCCTCGGGCCCACCTCTATAAATCCATCAAGTCATTCAGTTTATATATATTTCTCCAGTGGGTGCGCAGTGACCAAGGAACTTGATTTAATCATCAATTCTTCTCATTCATTCCTAATGGCTGTGACGGATTGCATGATGTTTGGAGAGGAGAATATCATGTTAGCTTAATCTCTTTTGGGAGGTAACTTGGGAGGAGCATGGAGGAAGCTTATATTTGAAGATCATAAGGGAGTGTTGTTTTTTTTTTTTATATCTATTTGATTCAAGATTTGAGGTAATTTAGTTTTAAAGAATTTCAAGTTATGTTAATTGAGAACAATCTAGTTTTAGATTGTAAACTTATTTCTTTTGAATTGGATTGATAATTTGAAGTTTTATGTTTGAGACAATTGCTGGATTTTTGTTTACAACCTTTGGATTGTCAATTGATTTAATAATTGAGTTTTTGTTATTACTTTAATTGTCAATTTGGTTTATCATCTTAATTGTTTCATTAGGTTGATAAGGGAGAGTGTGGGTGTACCGATTACAACTTGTAAGGGAGAGCAAATTCTAGTGAGAGGATTACTTCGAAGTTCAGAATGTGTAATTGTGTTTGCGAGATAGTAAAAAACCCAGAGTGTCTGAGGACTGGACGTACGTCAAAAGTTTGGACCAAAACAGTATAGATCTTCTGTGTTCATCTTTTCTCTACTCTCTACTCTGTTTTCGTAGTTCTTCAGTTTATTTGCAAAAGAATTTGAAATCACCCAATTCACCCCTGCCTGTTAGGTGATATTCTGCTTTCAAAGTTCTCATAGGGTCCCTCTTGTTAATTGACAAAAGTACCCTTACATTGGTCTCTCACATGTGGCAAATAGTAACGTGCTTCTTGAATTTTCTTTCTCTCTCGTGCCTATGCCGAATATGCTCATGTTTGAGCTGTTTTAATTGCCTTGAGTATGTGTCAGATTATTAAGATTAATTCCCTTCCTTTGTCTCTCCTTATTGTCCTAAAGTTACAAGTTTGATAAGAGGATTGTACTTGAGTCATGTTAAGTCGTGCTTCTTCTTCTTCTTCTTCTTTTTTTTTCCCCTTTTTTGTTGTCAAAATTATGAGGAGTCATTGGTTTACAGATTTATATATGAACCTCCTAGTCAATTTCGGGGAAAAAAGATAAATCAATTTGAGAGATTTATTTACAATCTAGAAATTTTGTGCTCCGGTCCAAAAGGGTTTTTCAATATTTGAAAAGTCTTTGGAAAAAATTAACAGATCAAGGTTTGACTGACTTGCGTCAACTCCTCCATCATCTTCATCAATCAACCCCACCTTCACGTTCACGACGTCATGGTTCGGTGCCTCCATTGTTGATCCCGTAAGTCTAATTTAGAAAGTCATGTTTGTGGACAATTAATATGCAAGTCCATGTAGTTTTGAAGAAGAAAAGAGACAAATGTACATCATTATATGTTTATTACATAATGCTTGGGGGCAATTAATTTGCAAGCCCCTATAATAGTTTTTTTCCCTTTTTATTTAGTCCTTATAGCTTCATCATTTATAGGTATTTGTTCCTATACTCATATTCTATGAATTTGTAAGAAAAACATTGTTAATAGCTGATGACATGGTTCTCATGGTACAGATGGATTAGTTTTTCAATATAGATCTCAATAACATCGGAATCGATGAGATTATAGATTATATATGTAAGAAGACGAATATGCGCATAATAATTTTTTGTTTTTATTTTGATAATAAATAAATTTAATTTAATCTTTTTATTTTTTATAACATCTTTGGTGTTTTTGATTTTATGGAAATTTGTGTGTTACTTAATCGGCATGAACATCAAACAAAAACTAACGAATTATGAGTATAAGAGGCTAATGATTATAACTGAATAAACTAAAAGACCAAATAAAAAGGGAAATTTTTTTATACCAAAAATATAAAATAAAAAACACTACAAGGACTTAATTGAAAATTAGATGAAACTCTAATTAAGGACTAACAAATTAAATTTTCTTTTCTATATATATATGGTTTTCTTTACTTGGGGTAATGGAGATGAGTAATTAAAATGCAGATATTTGGTGAACTTTTTGAAGTTATATGTAAGTCTTTGTGTGTGGTGTTTATAGTATTTGCAAAATTACTAAAAAGTATTCTTAACAAATTTCAATCGTCTCTAACTTAACTGAAAGATCAAATCAATGTTATAAAAACACCAATAATTATTGGGAGGCAATAATATTAACTTTATGATATGTGAACTCACGCTTAGTAAACAAGATACTTTGGCACAGATTAATACTTTAAATTTCTTCTTACTCCATGGCCCCGTGACACTACTTGTTGGTCTTAATATACAAAATCCATGATTCTATTTCATTTATTCGAAAGCCCCCCTTAAAACTTGTCCCTCTGAACTAGAGAATTTGCCCACTATATTTTCTTCGTTATTGCGATCGGAATATCTTTGTCCAAAGATGTTGCCGCGAGGATCATAGTTGCAGCTAACCAAAGTGCCTCCATTGTCACACCTCACTTTAGCACACCCAAGACGAATTGAGCTCCTCCAAACCACTTGAGTGTAGTGCAAGCACTCACCACCAACGCACGAGTTGGTATTGTAGTCATAGTTAGTCTTCTCGTCCACCCACATCTTCACAGCATCCAATCTGCTCATGTCACCGGAGCTCCATGCGAGGTTCTCACCGTAGTTACTGCCAGAGTGGACCAGCTGGCAGTCAATCTTGCGTTGATTAACATGGTTCTGGGCATATTCAGCCACAGTATCATCCCAAACTATGTCAGGAACGCCGACTTTTGATCTTGCTGCGTTGTGGGCATCCACATAGTCTTCTGGTGAATCTTGACCACAAGCTATAAAAGCATAGAGAAAGAAGAATAAGAAATAAAATGAAAACTTGGATGAGAACTCCATTGATGGATATTGAGGTGTTTTCATACGATGAGGAAATATTTATGAGTCTATGTTGATGGAGAGGTCAATGCATGTGGGGTACATTTGGCCAAAGAAAATATGGAAGCATATCATCTTTTCCTTTTTCACTTTTTCTTCTCAGTACCTTATGTCCACTATTTGATTAAATAATGGATGGTTCTGATTAATAATTTATAAAATTATTATTATCATATTTTATAAATTAATTATTTTTATTTTGTCTATATTACAGTTATGAATTGTGTAAATTAATTTCAAAAGCTTAATTTATTTATGTTTATAATAACAATTTTACAAAATATTAAATTTGAACCATTCATTTTTTTAATCTAAGAATAGATATGAAATTCTCAGAAAAAAAGGAAAAATAAAATGAACGGATAGAACCCAGACCCGAAAATAAGAAGTATTTGAAAATAAAGTTTCTTAATTTTGTTGTAAATAGTATTCGCCGCACACAGTAAGCGCCTAAATTAAAGGGCTAAATCCCTTTTTCTAAGGCAAACATATAAGTGCTTTTCAGTTATATATATAGACAGAGAGATAGAGAAGGAGGGAGGAGGCGATGCTTATAAGTCGATATTGATGGAGAAGTTAATGGTTCAGTTCACATCAGCCAGACAGCCAGGCATCAACGTGTTATTGAAAGTATGATTTCGTCCAATGAAATTTTTGAATGCGTCAAATACCAAAATAGTATTCCAAATTTCTCAAAAAAATAAAATAAAATACAACAGAATAAAAAATATTTTTCAATGTAAAATTACAAACTGAATACGACTCACTCAAGGACGTCTATTATAAGCCTGCAGATTGGCCAAAGAAAATAAGGGCGCGTAATCTCTACTTCTCATTTTTTTCTCATTTTCTTTTGAGTATCTCATCTCCACGGTTAGATTAAAAATGGATGGTTTAGATTAATATTTTATGAATTAAATTTTTTATTTTGTCTATATTGCAGTTATGAAATTGTGTATGGATTTTTTCAACTTGATACCATGTTAACAAATACAATTGAAGAAATAATGAGGATAAAGAAGAAGAAGAATCTTATTGTATTCATTACGAAGAGCAACATGCTCATTTAATGAGTAACTGGTTAACTCTAAAACCTAGAAAGAAACTAAGTTAACTCCTTAGAGAGACCAAGTTAACTTTATATTGGAGGAGACCATGTTAACTCCCTCTCTAAGCAAGGTGTGAACTCAACATCCAATACTCTATTCTCAATAGTTAAGACCCTCTATATACTAGGTCCTAACTTTCTAACTAACTAATCCCTTATAAATTTACTTATTCATGTTTAAGATAATAATTTTATAAAATATAAAATATAAGTCATCCATTTTTAACCTAAGAGTCGATGTGAAATTTTGAGAAGAGAGGGAATAAAAGGAAAAAGGAGAGAATCCAAACTTAGAATAAGAAGTATTTGAACATAAAGTCTCTCTATTTTTTTAAAAAATAACAGGGAAAAGACAAGAAAATACTACCACTTGAACTTCAAAATCTTAAAACATGATTTTCTATTAAAATAAGTTGTCAATTGCTATACTTTTGTAGTTAATACATATACTCTTGTAGGCAATAAGACTGATTTGAGATTTTAATGTTTATCTTTTTCACTAACTAATATATTCGACGAACAGTAAGTGCCTAAATTTAAGCGCAAAATCCGTTTTTTAAGACAAACCAATAAGTTTTTTTGGTAATATATATATATATATATATATATATATAGAGAGAGAGAGAGGGGGGGGGGGAGAAGTCGATGATGCTTAAATATAAGTTGATATTGATGGGGAGGTCAATGGTTCGCTTCACGTCAGCCAGGCATCAACGTGTTATGGAAGGGATGATTTGGTCCAATGAAATTTTATTTTCCAATGTAGAACTACAAACTGAAAACGACTTACTCAAGGACGTCTATTATAAGCATGCATATTGACGCAATTATAAAGTTTCGGTGCTTCAAAGTCTGGTGACTTGGGGGTTTCGGGAACTCATCAATGTTAAGATTTTCTTTCAAACTCAGAGTTCTTATACAGATAGTAACAAATCATCTATTAACAATGTCCTCATATTAAAAGTGGGATTTGAACTCACAATCTTTTTTTTTTTTTAAAAAAAAAAACAGATATTTTAATTAAAATTTAGGGAAAATGTACATTTGGCTCTTTAACTTTACAAAGTTTTAACTTCATACAAAGTTTTACTTTGGATACTATTCAAAAAAAAAAAAAAAAAGTTTTTTTTTACAAAAAAAAAATGTATCTTTTTAATTCTTTAACCTTAACATTGTTGGTCTCAAATGATTTTTTTGTGTGTGGCAGTCTTTGTTATTTTGAAAATTAAAATTTCTATGGCAGTATTTGACAATTTTTTGTAAATATTAAAATTTAAATATCAACATTTTTTTATTAACAGCAATTAGGGTCTTAGGAATAAAGAATTGAAAATAAAATTTTAAAATTATGGGACCAAATTGAAACATTATATAAAGATAAAGAATTTAAAGGCATTTTTTTAGCCTAAAATTTATATTAAAAATATTTTATTTACTAATTTACCCTTTACCATTCTAATTTTTTTGACTAGAGTCAGAATTATTTTGAAAATTGTAATTTTTATTAATGTCTGTGAGGGATTAAGAACTTTTTTCCTTATTTTTCTGTTTACAAATAGTTATTCGTTTAATGCTTTTATATTGAATTCATACTTCAAATTAAGAATTTTTATTTACTAATTTACCATTCATCATTACTAATTACCTAATTTTGGATATAATTGTTTAAATAATTTAAGAATTTTTTTCTTAATTTTTTTCATAGTCAGATAAAGACTTAATTAATGTAATCAATGAAGACATAAATAATTAATTAAAAATATAATTAATTATTCCAATAGAGGTATACTGAATTAAACGTGTTTATAAATGTTTGTGCAAAAAATGTATTTAAACAAATTAAAAATTAAAAATAATATAAGTTATATAATTAATATCTCAAAGTTACGTTATTAATAACATACAACGAATAAAAATATGCCTTTCAAATATGTTTTTAATCATGGTGTTGTGAAAAAAAGAGAGAAAGAAATATGCTTTTAGGCATTTAAAATAAGACTGAATAAATAATTTTAAATAAATATGATAAAAAAATTAAAATTAAATAATATAATAATATACTAATAAATTTTATTATATATTGGAAAATTTGAACATATATGTATTAGATTTTTTTTTTTTTTTTTTTTTTTTTGGAGTAAGGGAAAATTAATTCTTTGATCCCTATGGTTTTGATACACTTTGATTCAGTTCTTATAATTTTGACTTGGTTATAACCCAATCCCTGAACTTTGACTCATCGTAATTCAGTTCCTATAGTTTTACCCATTTTACAATATAGTCGACACCTTTATTCTAAAACATAAGAACTAAATTATAAAACAATTAAAACGGTAGGGACTGAGTTGCAGTAAGTCAACGTTTAGGAACTGGGTTATAACTAAGTTAAAACTATACAGACTGGATTACAACTAAGTCAAAACTACATGGACCAAAAGATTAATTTTTCCTTTGTATAAATTTTTTTTAGACAAATATTAATGTTTATTCATTTTTTTGAAAGAGGGGTATTTTAGTCAAAGAAAATGTTTAATAGTCAAACTTAATGGCAACTATCAGTTTGGTGGATGGAAATGAAATATCAAATATGAAAGTAAGGGTTATGCAACATGCATTTTACTTTCAAGGGAGGTCTATATAGTTTTCAAAATAGAGGGAGGTTTGTGTAATTTAGGTAAAATAGGAGTGTGATCAATGTATTTTACTCTAATTTTTAACATACTTTAAAATCTATTTGTAGATGTAACAAATTAATTTCTATATGAAATTACATATACTCATCGAATCTTTAATCTAATACCTAACTAACAAATTTGACTAGATTAAGAAAGTTAGTTAAGATAACAAGTTTTTTTTGAAACACCATAATTGTCTTCCTTAATTACCCTCCCTCCATCTCCCCTTCAATTTGTGGAGAGAATATTAAAGAGCTACTTTGAAAAATAAAATTAACAAATATATAAAATCGGTCTTGCAATAGGCTATATAAACTCTCCAACTAATTTCCACATTAAAAGCTGGAGGAGTGTAAAACTAGCTGAATTAGAGAGCATAAAGTCTTATTATTAAGTTCTACTATAATATAATGAGCTCAAAGCTTGCAGTATTATTTATTATGGTATTTTTATTTTTAAAAAAACCTTATCTATATTTTTAACATGTATGAAAATAAATAATTCCTGCCGAACACTTAGGATGCAACATTCTTAATTAGCGTCCTGTTCACGCGTCGCTTAAATTAAAATGATAAAATATGAAGATAATTTCCAGTAGTAGGGTAAATGTGGCCAAAGAAAATAAGAAGTATTTGAAGATAAAATCTCTTAATTTTGTTTTAAATTATATTACTTCGGGTCCTTAATATAAGATGTAATTCAATGAAAATTAAAATTAAATTTAGATTTTATATTAACAATCGGACAGAGTATAATATTGTTTGGGTTCAATAAGTGCCTACATTAAAAGGATAAATCCCTATTTATATTCAGGTAAAAAAAAAAATTCCTTATTTATATGTGTCTGTCTTAATAGAAAACAAACCACATGACGCATATTACACACACACAATGCACAATGAACATTTATCAAATCACATGCTTTAGTTTTTACAATTAATTCCTGAAATCGGTTCTTCCTCCATTGCCTTCTTCTTTGCAATGGAAAGAGAACTTATTTGAGGATTGTAGTATATAGAAAATTAGAAGGGCAATATATGTATAAATATATTAGAGAAAAAAAATTAAACATCAAACATGTGGCTTGTCTAAGGTACGGGTTTGCCATGAACAGGGTGACATTAATTTATATTAACTATTGGAGGGAGTACCATAAAAGCATTGAAGAAGGAAAAATGAGAGGGAGAGAGATGACGGAAGTTACAAATTTTTAGCAGATTAAAATAACTTTTTGTCGATTCAAATCACTTTCTACACAGGTTGTTTTGTAACCATTACAGAAGATGAGTTTTGACCTTGGTTTCATGAGTAACCAAGGTAGCAGTTAAAGTCAAAGGTCGCAGGTCTTGTGTACAAAATTATCACCAATTATATTTTCTACACCATCTCCCCGTCAATAAAGGTAACCGTAAATAAGATTTTTATTTTTATTTTTTCCATGTCTGTTAGTGGAAGAAATTAATTTAAGCGATTTCTTAAAATCACTTTTTTTGCGGCAGAAAATCAGTGCTCCAGTCCAAAACGTTTGTTTAATCTTTCAAATGTCTCTGGAAAATTAGCACATCATACTTGCGTCAACCTCGTTGACGTTACATAAATCAAACCCCGCCTCCACTTTCACGTCATGGTTCGGTGCTTCCATTATTACTACACCCTTTAAGTCTAATTTCGAAAATCAAAATTTAGATATTTTTAATTAATAACTATATTTATAAAAAGTGATATTCAAAAGAATGAAATTTGAACTAAAGCATACATTTTCATTTTATATTTATCAAATAATTTAAATTATAATAATAACAACAATAATAATAAATTGAATTTGGACTTAAGTATACATGATTTCTGTAGTATAGAAGTTAATTATCTCTCTTGAAATGTATTAGACTATTCAAAGATAAACAGTAAATCACTTCTAATTACTCTCTATTTATAATTATAAGTCTCAATTTTTTAAAACACATATATACTCCAGTATAGGAATTCCATCATTTTAAGGGGTATTTTAGGAAAATATGTTTTAATTACCTTATATTAAATTAATATTGAAACCCATATTTAAAAACAAATTAAGACTTATGATTTGGAACTAAAAAAGTAATGAAGCTTAAAAACACAGTAATAAAAACTGTACAAACTATAAAGTCTTTGCCTCGTCTCAGAAACCAATAATAAACCCTTCTTCAACCTCACCATGTTTAATCACAAATGCTTCCTACTTGTCTTCCTTCTCTTTAGCTTCCTCTCTTCTATTACAATTGAAGCACGACCCATTTATCTCTACCACAACTGCTCCACCGCTGCAAAAAACTTCTCTACTAATAGTACCTTTGAATCCCACCGGACCACCCTCCTCTCCTCCTTAGCTTCGGCCAATGCTGACTTCTACAACACCACCGTTCATGGAGGCGGTAACACTATCTACGGCCTCTTCATGTGCCGTGGTGATGTCTCCCTTCAGGTTTGCCACCTATGTGTTTTTAACGCAACCCAACGGCTTCCTTCTGAGTGCCCATCTTCGAAGGAGGCCGTAATCTGGTACCATGAGTGCATGCTTTGCTATTCCAACATCTCTTTCTTCACAACAATTGACAAATGGCCAACTGTCGCCATATTGAACCTGAGCAATATCTCTAACTCTGACCAGACAAGGTTCAAGAGATTTTTGATAAGTTATAAGTCGGAGGGGAAATCTCAAACTGTGCACAGTCTTGGGCCGCAGCTAGCATTGGCCGTAGCGCCACCACTGCCGTCACCATCCCAAGCACCGCAAACGGCACCTGAACCAGCATCTGCAGCGGCACCGGCACCAGAACTGACAGCGGCACCAGCACCAGAACTGACACCAGCACCGGCATCAGAACCTGGATTGGCACCGGCATCACAACCTGCGTCAGCACCTCCACCTGCACTGGCACCGGCATCGCAACCTGCGTCAGCACCTCCACCTGCACTGGCACCGGAACTAGCACCAGCGCCTGCACCAGTGCCTAGACTGCATCCACATCATCTTAGGCATCGCCGTCTAGGTAAAGAGTTAAACATATATTATTACTTTTTCTCATTTATTCTTGTTTATTAAAGTACACTCCCTCAGTTCCTATATATAATGGGCCTGTTTGGTGTGAGTGTTAGAAGAGCGTTGGGAGCGTTTGCAGTAGAGTTAATGGGCTTTGGGGAGAAAAAGCTCAACGTGGTGTATCTAAGTTCACTAGACTTTAAGTCAAAAAAGCTCAAAAATCCCCTTAAGGAAAAAGCTTAAGAATCTAGCTTTTTCCAACCACTACAAATGTCAGTAATAGTGGTTATGGAAACCATTACAACACACACTGCTACAAGTTGATTTGTAGCAGTTTATAGGATCTGCTATACATGTTAAGAAAATTGCTACTATATATTGTTGTAGCGGTTTCAATATATTGCTATTAGATGCATCTGTAGATTAGACATTCTAAGAGCATCTTGTAGTGGTTAAAAAACCACTACAGCTGTCATTTGAATTTGAGGGATTACATTTTTTAAAAAGGAAAAAATTGCATTAGTTGGTAAATCGCTACAAATGTTTGGCGAAAATTCATATGTTGCGCCAATAATTTAAATTTGAATTTTAAATTCAACTTTGAAGCGGTTGATGTAGCGTTTGTCCAACAGCTACTAAATATTGCATAAAATTAAAATATAAACGATATTAATTATTATTTGGAGAGAATGATTAGATTAAGTTAGATAAGTATGAATATTATGTTAAATATGTGGGAACACTGCGTGTAGGTAACAATGATTTAGGTTCTTCACTTTAAGAAATTGAATTTGAAGATGAAGAGATATATTTGTTTTTGGAAGGAATGTTGAAAATGTAGAGGAAGGAAGGAATCTTGAATTTATGTATAAGGGAAAAAATTATTATATGAATTATATGATGAAGCAAAATAAAATGAAATGAAATCAAGATTTGTGGGAAAAAAATTATCTTACAACTTGAGCTATTCATCCAAATGAACAAGGGAATTGGAAAAAAAAAAGAGGCGAGGGATTGGAAGAAGTGGAAAATGTAAGAAATAAAGTTTGATGGGGGTAATTATAGGGATCCAGCAAGACTATGTTGTGATTAAGGTGATAGTATTTGTAGCGGTTTATGTTTGTAATGGTTACGTGGTTGTTTGTAGCGGTTAGGAACTGCTACAAATATGAAATATAATATATATATATATATATATATATATATATATATATATATATATATATATATATATATCATTCTTCGTCTCCATCCTTGAAGAAAAAATTTGTGGAGAAAATGTCAGTATTGAGTGTATGATTTTGTATAAAAAAATATATTTAAATTAAGTGATAATAAAGTGTAACTTAAAAAAATGCACGTACTATAGATAAAATGCCATCGCCTTTGAGGAAGAAATTTTTAAAATTGGCGGGTTGGAAGGGCTCACTCTCATAGGTGATGTTATCAAGGTCACGAGACTTTAAGTGAACCACCATATTTAAATCCATGTGCCTCTCGTTCTCGACATAATAAACCTAATGTGCCTCTGAGGCAAGAATATATGGCTCATCATCTTCAAATTGGCTGTGTGAATTGGCCATGACAAATTTACTGATATGATGTCTAATTCGTCAGTTGTCAGTCCCCATGACATTTGAAGTGGGTCACAGTGAATTAGCCTTGGTAATTTAGTTCTATGATATTAACAAGCTTTCCATAATAAGATACACCTCTGAACTGCATGTTGCCGTCACTTCTGCTCACATAACTCTTTGTCCCAGAAGTGACATAAACACTTGAGTTTGGATTAGAAATCCTTGATCTCATGAGACCATACAAAATGTAAAATTATTGACATTGTATACTGTAAATCTTATTGTATGGTGAAGTAGGTTGATTGTGAGAGCTTTGAAATCTGCTGAGTATGGGTTGTGGTTATTTAGTATTCAGCGCACAAACCAACTTGGGAATTCTTTGTGGACCTTTTTATCAATTTCAAAAGATCTTTGTGTACAGATCCTGAGTTGACACTTCACATGACTTCTAAATTCCCTGCAACACGTAAATCTTTAATCGCTTGAAGTTGATCTTTGACTTGACAAGTTCGTTCAACACCGTGTATAGGACATTATCATACGTTGTTTTCAATGTGCTTGACATCAAAATTATAGCGTAGAAAATTATATTTCCAATATGGAAGAATGATGAAGATACTTATCTTCTGTTATTGCTAAGGCTCAAAAGTAGAAGTCATGTTAGTTTTTCTCCTTTATTGTGCTGCATCGTTGTATTTTCCAAACTTGAATTCAACATTATGAAGCTGCTGTAAGATATTTGCACCGGTTAAAGTTTGAAGAGGTCCTCTTTTTTCCAATTTCCCATTGAAACGATCTTGTTGCAATCTAAATTAGTGCTTCCCATTGAGAAACATTCAATGACCCACGAAGCACCACTTTTGACTGTAGGGAAGGCACACTAAGTCAGAGTCAAAATAGCAAGTTAGACATACCTTCCCAATATGCACATTGCACTCAGATAATGTTCTCATCCTAGGAAAGTCACTTTTCGTCCACATCAAGGATGCACGTAAGTTAAATAGTGTCTTCTCATACGCGTCATATGTCTCCATGCCAACATTACACAAGTCCAGCAATTCTTGAAGTTGGAGGTACACATCTATATCATTACCTAGCACCTTTTTCCTTGGAGTGATCTAGACAAAAAGAAGGAATTCTGTTTCATACATACCCAAGGGGCAAGTTGTATGGAACTAAGACTACTGGTCAAATACTATAATTTGTGCTAAGTTCTCAAATGGATTAAGAATGTCAGTCGCCAAAGCAAGCTCAACATTTCTCGGGTCATCCACGAAAACTGGAAAGTCTGAGGTGAATGCTTTCCAAGCTTATGCATCTCATGGATATCTTAACTTACCATCTTGATTTTTGTCAACAGCATGCTACCTCATGTGCTCAACTGTTCTAGACAACATAAACAATCTTTGCAATTGTGGCTATAAAGGAAAGTACCTGAGAATCTTTGCAGGTTTCTTCTTATGATTTTCCCCCTTCAGAATGGTCTTGTACCTCGAAGTGTGACATCGATTTCAATCTCCCTGCTACCATCATCTCCCTAATAAATCATACAATCGTTAGGGCATGCATTAATTTTTGGGTAGTTCATGCCTAATATGTTAATAATCTTCTTTGTCTCATAGAAAGTCGTGGGAATCTTCGTGCGGAGGAATGCATCTTGTAATAATTCCAACAACATCAACATTTTCTTATTAGTGATTCCACACAAGCCCTTGATATGATACAATTTAATTTTAAAAAAAAAAGACAATTTTGAGTATTTTCTACAACTAGGATACAAAGGATGATCTTCTTAATCCATTAGACAGAAAAATCTCGAGCTACTTCATTCCTTAAGAGCACAGGATCTGAACCCTCCACTTTATTGTTGAAATTTCCGTCATGAAAACTAAACGCATCACGAAAAACATCACTAACAGGATCATCATGATTCACTCGAACTCCTACTTGTGAACTTCTAGGAAGAGCATTATACCTCATACCGGGTTTCTCACCATGAATTCCACAAAAAGTATACTCTTCTTGGAAAGACTTCATAAGTAAATGTTCCTGACAACATCTCATGTATGTCACTTCTTAAACTTGCATTTGTGACACAGATACATGATCTTATCATTACAATTGGTGTGAGAGGTTTTGAAACACAAGAAACTGTTTAATCCTACCAAATATGCTTATCCACATAGTGGTAAAGATGATTTCTCCGGTTCCTCCACATGTCCCCAATCTTTAACCAGGTGTACCACCTCTTCTCCTCTCTCACGACAAACTTATCCTGCATCACAAAATTAAATACATCAATAACAATTAAATAACTTGTAGTTAAAAACATTCATTAATTAAATATTTAATTAAATATATTAAATTAGTTACCTTCACAACCTCATCCAATTCCTCCTCCTTCGGCCTCTTAGGCAGCTTTTTCTAGTCCTAAAAGTGGATAGGGAACTAGAGCCGATTCCCACCTAGCTTTCTCAAATAGTAGTTGAATAGATGAAAGCCACTCTCAGTCAACTGGTCCATGGCTCATTCCATGGAACTACTACACGTAGCCCCTGGCCGAGCTTATCTAGACTGGCCATGTCTAGCCTCCTGTTAGTAATGTTCCCCTGCTCATTTGCACATTTAATCCGCTTTAATTAAAGTATTAACTTATTAAAACAATTACTTACCTTGAACCTGCACATTAAATCCAGTCGCCCGCGAAGACAACAGTCGTGGGTGATTATGGTCTCTAGCCTCCTGGGCGTTAAGGAACCGCTCCGCCTTACTCATTAAAATATTGATCTCAAAATCCTCCTCTTCATAGTTGCTCACACGAATATCCTATGCCCCTTATGGAATAGGCACCTTTGGTGGGGTCGCCTGTTGTGGTCACCTTCTGTGGTACTCTTTGCTTGACTACTACCCCCTTCTCTAGTCGTTTAAGGGGCATTTATCCGCCACCTTCCCTTTCCCTTTGTCTTCGACGGAAGACATTATAATATAACTATAATTATTCACTTTTCAAATTAATATAGTTACAAAATAAATAGTAATCAACATTATAAAGAAATAACATAAAAATATTATGATAATATAATTACACATAAACATAAAAAATAAAAATAAAAATCAATATCTTTTAAAACCTAATAAAAAATGCATGGACAAGAAAGGTTAAAAAACATATTACACAAGGTAAACTAGGCTCAGAAACTCATAAATATTACAAAAATGAAATAAAATAAGTAACTTTACTAACTTGAAGTGTCTAACTCCTTAAATCTTCGAGCATAACCTCAGATCAGATGAAAACTTCTCAGAGCGCGTATAAGGAACAAATTTGACAAAAGGGGTTAAATAAGGGGAGGCAGCATTTATATAGCTACTTCATTCATAGTCGTTGTCCCCAAACCCGCTATATCAACCACTACAAATCACGAAACCCTACCTTAGCTACATGACACTTTGTAGCGGTTTTAAAAAAACCGCTACAAACATGCAATGATTTGTATTCTGTAGTAGTCATTACCTCAAAAACCTCTACAAACCACAATACAATTTGTAGCGGTTTATAGGAATTGCTACAAATCTATGACCTTTTGTCTTTTGTAGCGGTTTTGCTCATTCAACCACTACAAATGTGGCGCCAAACTAGCGCCACATTTTGTTGCGGTTAGTATGACTCAACTGCTGCAACTTTACATCACATTTTGTAGCGGTTTAGGTGATCCAACCGCTATAACTTATCATGGCTTACTAGCGCGCCATGTAACATAGTTTTGATCTTGTTGAATTAGTAGATTTAAAGAATGTTGAGTTACAGTCTTTGCTATGTAAGGATTACTCGGGGTGACATACACAAGAGAAATTTTAGTTGAATCAAGGGGCTTCTCCCTGTTTTATACCACCGAAAAAAATAAAAAATAAAAAATTATTATTATTTTTAACTTTTGGATAAGGACATCTGATTAAATGATTATATTGTTGACAAACATTAAATTATTATTAAGTTATTTCTATGTTTATGAGGGGCATATTAGCCAAAATAACAGGTCAAAGTTGCGATTTAACGACCAACTAATAATTGAGTTGATAGAAGTTGAACCTCAAAACTAGAATAGAAAGGAGGCTATGCAACATATATTTTGATTTTAAGGAGGTCTATATAGGTTTCAAAAATAGAAGAAGATCTCTATAATTTAAAGTAAATAGAAAGGATATTGATATATGTATTTTACTCTTAAGGTACCAAAATTAAAATGAGAGCAAACTTAAGGCCCAAAAAATTATATTAACTCTTAAGATTAATTTATGAAATTTTATTTAATCAACTTCCATTTTCTGCCTTAATTTTCTAAAAGAGCTTCTCCTAGTCATATCCATTCCATTATTCTTGCTCAAAACTTTGAAACTCTTTCTCCTTACTCCTTGACAATCAGCAAGGATAATTTTGATAGTTGTGGCTTGTCTTGTTGTTGGCGGGATGATTCTTTATTTCGCTTACTACCTCTTGATGATTCGAATGAAGAAGAGTCATAGGGCTATTCTCAGACGAAAATACTGTAAGTAATTTTCTTCCTATCCATTAACTCGTACAGTTTGGCTAGTAATTGGAAGATTCGGTATAGTTTATTTGATTATTGGGTTTATTTGTCTAGTTGGAAGTGAAAGCACAGCTTTAGAGCATCTGCAATTTAATCTAGCTACAATTGAGGCTGCAACAAATAAATTTTCTCATGAAAACAGTTTAGGGAGAGGTGGATTTGGACAAGTTTTCAAGGTAACAAACGCCATTGTACTTTTTTTAATATCTGTGTGTGCATATATTTGTTTTCCTTTTTCCCCCCTTAATCCAACCAAGTATTATTCTAGGGTGTTCTTTCAAATGGCCAAGAAATAGCTGTGAAGAGGCTGTCAATAGGTTCTGGCCAAGGTGCTGATGAGTTTAAGAACGAGGTTTTATTGATAGCTAGACTCCAGCACAGAAATTTGGTGGTGTTATTAGGATTTTGCATTGAAGAGCAAGAGAAACTTCTTGTTTATGAATATGTTCCTAACAGAAGCCTGGATTACTTTTTATTTGGTTTGACTCTCATAAACTCACTTATATTTCTTAATTTAGATTTTAGTTCATTTATGTCATGCATTTTATTATGTATTTGGTGCCTGCTTTTCTTATGTTTTATTGTTATTTACTCAATCTAACACTATTTTGAATTATTTTGTCGTTTTGGTAACTTGCAACACATTTATGTAGGTTCTCAAAATACTAGAGTGTTAAACTGGATGGAGCGTAGCAAAATCATAGGAGGAGTTGCTCGAGGAATTCTTTATCTTCATGAATATTCTCGCCTAAAAATCATACATCGAGATCTCAAACCTAGCAATATTTTGTTAGATGATGAAATGAATCCAAAAATTTCAGATTTTGGCTTAGCCAAGATGGTTGGCATAAGTGATATTGAGAGAAGTACAAATCGAATTGTTGGAACATAGTAAGTTCTTATTTTAACCTTGACATATATACATGCATGCGCAAGCACAAGTAGGTGTCTTGATATAATTGAGTAAAGAAAATTAATTTGGGTTAGTTTGAAATACTTCCTTTAAACTAAGTCATTTTAAATGGTCAAATGTTCCTATAATCTTTTGGATTAAATTTCACTCTCATTGGTTTTTGTAGTGGTTATATGTCTCCAGAATATGCAATGTTCGGACAATATTCAGAAAAATCAGATGTTTTTAGTTTTGGAGTTATAGTGTTAGAAATAATTAGTGGAAGGAAGAATACAGGCTGTGATGATTCACAATACGCAAGTGGCCTCTTAAGCTACGTAAGTCAATCTTGATAATGTGTTTATCACTTTTATATTAATTATGGGGAAATTCATCAAAGATATGTTATGTAAGGCTTGAAATAATAAGTTTTCTTATTTGTTGCAGACATGGAAGAAATGGAGGGATGACAACTTGGTAGAGGTATTGGATTCAAATATAACTGAATTGGGATCATACAATGAAGTGATCAAGTGCATCCAAATTGGTTTGTTATGTGTTCAAGAAAATCCAAACACAAGGCCTTCCATGTCTAGGGTTGTTTCATATCTTAACAACGATTTTATTCAACTGCCATTACCAAAGGAACCTGCATTCTTTTTGCATGGTGAACCAGAGCCTATTACAGCCAATGCAAGCGGAGAATCATGCTCTGTTAATGAAGCTTCTACGAGTGAATTCTTTCCTCGCTAAAACAAGGCTTTTATTTCTTGTTGTTCTTATTGGTATAAATTTTCAATGTCATGTTCGATATACATGAAAGGATTTTGAAGAAGAGGGAAAGAGACAAATGCATCTTGATATGTCTATTACATAATACTTGGGGACAATCTATACGCAAGTGCATGTAATTTTATCTCATTTTTAATTGATCTTTACATTTTTTTTTTCTTTTAATTGATTTTATTGGCTCCTTATCGTTTTCCTAATTATAGGTATTTATTCCTATACTTATTGTCACATCAGTCATTTTGACACTTTTATTGCGCATCCATCTGAAGGCACTATGCTTAGGTGAATGGTTAATTAAAGGCCACATAGTAAAATTTATATTTTGATCCTTGGGTTACTAATCACTTGGCATTTTCAGATTCAATTTTGAAAATTTATAACTAATTGTAAAAACTTCTTTTGAGGGTGCTCTAAAATTCATCTGAAAATTACAATTGTGGTCTTATACCTTGCCAATTAATATAATTTATTCCTTATCTAAAAATCTTCTATTTTTTGGACATTAACTATAGTTCAACTTCAAAATTTCATAACTTAAGTTTCAAAGATTCAATTGTCCCCATTTAGTAGTTTTTTGGAAATTTTAGGATGTCTAGTTCATATATAAAAATTATCATAGAATTTAGACATCATTTACTATGTGTTATTCAACCAAACATTGGCCATAAACTCAAGCCATACTTTCAAGATAGCTTAATCTGGACGGTTAAGATCATGCATCTTAAAATCATACTTTGGCATATAATCACTCATCATTCATATTCACATATCAAATACTTACCAAGGCCTTATAATGACTTTACATAACTCATAGGAAATGTTATACATTTTAGTACTCATGACATAAGATTGTCATGGAATGTCCATTCTCTTTCAACTCACCTTTGCACTTTGCTCTTACTCCTTATTTGATTTGGAGGCTCATATCATATCATGGTTAGTCATTGGGAGGTGAGATGCTAAGAGTCTTAGTAACAAACAATCACCACTCAAACATACTTGGCAAGGCTTGGTACTATAACATGCTTGCACTTAATAACTTCGTAATATAATGACATGTTTAAAACTATCATGCATTAACCGTAAACAAACATAGGCCTATGACATTCAAACATAATCACATATATGAATGTATAATTTCACATGATCACATAAATATATCAAACATGTTAATTCATGCAAGCAACAACCAATCATGTAAGAGTAAGGTAAAGTTTACTCTACCTTGAGATTTTATTATTTCTCTTTCGATTTCCGTTCTTCCCTCTCGTGAACCTCCATGACCAAACCTCGAATTTATCTCCCTTAATTTTTCATGGACCGAAAAACACAATATATATATCAGTTATTTTGTTCATTAGAGCCATTCAACTTGCCAAAACTTATCATCACTTAAACAACAAATTTGCACTTTTAATTCCATATGGTTAAAAATTAATCTAACATACTCCTCCCACATAACCTTTGATGTAGATTCCAGTTTAAAGCTAAAATGGATCAAATGAAACCTCTTTCCCCTTCGATTACTCAAAACAGTGGCATAGGAAACTTACACAAAAGTTTCAATTTTCGTGTCTACTGTTTTCAAACTTGGTTTCTCACTTGTACCCTAACCATTTTTCATTTTAAACTCATTCAAAGCATCAAAATCATCAAATTCCAATTCCATCTCTATGCCCTGTTCTGGCCAAAATTCATAAGTAGGGAGGAACATATGATTTTCAACATTTTATTCCATTGACCACTACAATCCAACTTCTAATAATTCCTTCACCCTTGTTAACTTTTAAATCATGCTTTCTAGGGTTAAGGAGCAATTTGGCCAACAAACTTTTACCTGAGGAGCACCCAGCACAAATAACTTTTGACTGAAACCTAAATATACCAACAAACTTTTTAAAAGGTTAAGTTAGCACAAAAACGTTAGTATACAGGCAACATCCGTTAGTGTGAATGATCCTGATATTGTTCCTTCCCTATGCCATTGGAGATGGGCCTTAAGCTTCTCATAATCAGCAAGGTTATCTGTTATGACATGTATTTGCTTGAATCTATGACGCCATGCTTGTAAACAAGCATGTCTTGATAAGGTGGCAAATTATGGTTAATCACAGGAATTTGCTTGAATCGCTGAACCCAGGCGTGTAAGCGAGGCAGAGTATTGGGTTCCCCCACTTTGACACCTACCATTTCTTCCATGGCTTCAAACCAATGAGGAATCCAACTTCCATAAATTATGTCCAACACTCCTATGTTATTCCCCCCCCCCCCAAAAAAAAAGAACTCTTTATCCTTTATAGCTTGTTCTTCCACAATTCTCAGCACTTGCACCATCTTTGTTTTACCCTCCTCTCTGTTTTCTTCACTTGACATGAAAAATGAATTAATCATGCCCTACAACAAAACATTAATTCAAAACAGACCCCCTAATGACCCAAGGTGAAAAATAACACCAGTGGTCTGCCATTTTAGGAAGCAAAGTGAAACATCGAAGCAATGTGAAAATTTTTCAAAACAAAGACCCACATGACACAAGGTGAAAAGCAGTGACGGTGATGATGAAGAGAGAGAAAACTTATGGTTCGACGGTGGCTGGGTTCTAGCGCAGTGGCTGATGAAGGATCGACCGGGAGGAAGCGAGCTCCAAAGACCCGGCGTCCTCAAAGTGTTCCGGCCACCACAAATCTGGACACCCACAAATGAATCTGGCCACCAAACGGCAACGATCAGTACTACATCCGACACCATACAACTCAAGAAGCGACATATTAGACAACAACCACCTCCCGCCGGCGAGGAGTTTCAAGCTCACAGAAGGACAGCCAATGGCGACTCGAGCGCATGCAACACACCAGCTTCCAACATCTGACTTCTATAGCTGAGAACGCGTATGTGAGAAGACGCAAGGACAGGTAAGGAAATTTAAATCCCATTAAATGCTCATAAGGTTCAGGCAATGCTCACCTACCGTAGAAGCACCTTCACTGTAAAAGTTTGTTGGTCGGAGGCGAGTCATATGCTGAGTCGCCTCTGACCCTCCATCCTTAATAGCTCCATTTATTTCCCTCAAGGCCCACTAACGGACGTTGCCTGTATACTAACATTTTGTGCTAACTTAACCTTTTTAAAAAGTTTGTTGGTATTTAAGGTCCAGTTAAAAGTTATTTGTGCTGGGTGCTTCTTAGACAAAAGTTTATTGGCCAAATTGCTCCTTAACCCTACTTTATATAATTTCTTGAAAGTTTGGCAGCACCTCCCGTTATATTCTCACTTTCTAACATTTCAAATATTCACAACCACCAACCCAATCATCATCCATAACAACATCAACATTATTAAGACAACAAGAATATAATCACTTACCTAAACCATGAACTTGATTCTTGTTGTAGATGGGTTTAGGCAAGAAAACTAGAGAGGATGATTAATCTAAAACATAAACTTAAATAGAAATCCACATGATCATTTTTCCTCTCTTCCCCCCCCCCCCCCAAAAAAAAAAAGAAATCTCTTCTCCTCCTCCTTATTTCTCTCCAGCTCGCCCTCCCCCTCCTTTTCGTGTTGTAGCCGACCTTATGGACCAAATGAGGGAGTAATGGCTTTCATTTCACCTCGTAGTCACATTTAATAAAATTCAAAGTCTACCTCCTCTTGAATAATATTATTTTAATGCCTCATTTTAATCAAATGGCCAAGGATTTTCTTCCATTTCTCTATGGCCTCATATTTTTCCATATATGTATTTGAGAGAGACTATGGATTGTCCTTCCAAAAAGCTTAATTAAGCTATTTAATTTTAATCTTTCAATTAATATAACACTAACCTTACACAAATGTTTTTTTGAAGATTATTTGATTATATAGCCAATTTGAGGCTGTCACAAATTCACATATACTAGAGATTAGTTCTCTAATTTTCCTAAGGCTTAAATTTGGTCCCTAAGTATTTTTTTTTTTTACAGACTTTTCAATAAATTGCCTTATTTTTTGGTAAAATACCCCATAAAATGTTCTTTAAGATAACTTTTCCATTTCATTGGCATGAAACCAATTTTATAAATTCAAATTAACCCCTATTTAGGTACAATTATTTGGGGCCTCTTTGTATTTTCCATAATTAAATTTGGCTAATTAACCAAAATACTAATAATTATTTAAAACTCTTTTTCAGGTAATTTCTTTATATATACCTCAATTAAGCCTCAAATATAGTCAGAGAATCATATTTTTGCCTTTATGGGTCTCCAAGAAATTTTCCTAAAATTATGGGCATAATTTCCAAAATCGTCTTATGTACACGTAAGTTTTAGAAATTTCACCTCTGCTAAGACCCAAGACAGTAGATATACAATGTTACCTTGGTGACTCAACTATTTTAGTTGGCCTTTGGCTAAATTTTAATTGTACATTTAGCCTTTATTGAAGAAGGCCAAATATTAAAATCATTAAATCCCTTCAGAGTATTTGTGGGACTGTTGTTTAATTGGGTTTAGTAGCCTACTTATTTTAGGCTAATTCTTGAATTTCTACCCAAAATCTGGAATAACTTTTTACGTATAATCTTTTAATTTTAAAAAAAACTACATTTTTTTTTTCGTTTACAAAGGAACTGACCATCATAGATCAGCGACCATTGGAGCAGAACCTAGTAGCTCCCACTCCCTCAACATCCTCACGCAGGAAGCTATGCAACCCCTCTGGCGGAAGGGCCAACGTATGAAGTCCTACACTCAGCGTCAAAGCATGAGAGGCAAGAAAATCTGCACATTTATTTCCTTCACGATATACATGGGTGATCGAGACTCGCCACTCCCGCGACAGGAGACTTTGAATCTGCCTTAACAGGCTCATATTGCCACTAGAGCGTGCTGTTGTGCCTCTCACCAAGTCTACAGCCACCAAACAATTAACCTGAACCAGAACCTCTTTATAGCCTGAGCCCCACGCCAAGTCCAGCCCATCCATCAGTGCCCACAATTCAGCTTGGAGGGAGGTGCAATTACCAATGTTCCGACTACATCCCCCTAACCATCGACCAGAGCAGTCGCGAAGTAGGCTACCAGCCCCCGCACGCATGGTCTCCCTCTTCATAGCCCCATCGCAGTTTAACACAATCGTCATATGAGGTGGCGCAATCCAGTGTACAACCCGACAACGCTGTGGCATGCCCCCAAAAGTCTTCTGAGATGACTTTTCAGCTTGGGTGCTGAATTCACTAAGCAAGCACACTTCCTTAGCTAAGGCGTAGCCTTGAGTGGTAGTCTTCTGAAATATTTCCTTGTTCCGAGAATCCCAAAGTTTCCAGCACAGTAACCCAAAGATACTCGCCCAACGTAGTTGTCCCTCCTCATCATAGTTCGGCTGTGTAAGGTTCCTTAACAACCAATTCCTAAAATCCCCCTGGGTAAACCGATGTAGTTGAGTCCTTGTCATAAATTGCCTCCAAACTGTCCGCGCATATCGATATTTCCTCAATACGTGGTCTATGTCTTCAGCTCCCACACCGGTCCACTTCGGTCATGTGACGTCGGCGTCGCTCAACATTAGTAAGAAGGCAGTTACGGGTAGCTAGCCAAAGGAACACTCGGACACGTTGAGTTCCTTTCCACTTCCAGATTACCTCCCACAGTCGATCATGCTCACCATCGTTGCTGTCGACCAGCATATTATAGGCCGAGGTAACAGAGAAGTCTCCATCTGTGGACTGGTCCCAAAAGCAGGAAGCCTAGCCTCGCCGTCGCCTGCTGCCGGAGGTTTACACCCTGATAAGAGTGAACAGACATGCGGGGTAACAGAGAAGTCAAACGTCACAAGGTAAACACTCTGCTCCATATCCACTATCTGATAGGACCCTCTCGTTTGCCACAGGGCTTGAGTGCGAGCCACCAAGTCCCTGTATGAAATATAGCGCCCCAGTAATTTAGGGTGTGCATGGTAACACTCCCAGAATGACTTTTTTCTTAATTTCTATGCCCCGGAACAAAAATGGATGGGAATTATGTTTGGTAAATCCGGTTTTTTTTTTGCTCCCGGGATGAACCGGTTTATTTTTGTCTTTGGGGAGTAAAAAAAAGAAGCTAAAAATTTTGGCTTCTCTATTCCAGGGCAAAAAATCAGAATTTATTTTTCCCTCAATCGAAGCAGAAACTTACCCTCGTTTACCACCACCACCGCCGTTGCCACCCCCGCCACCACCACCTCCATCGCCTCACCGCCGCCACCCCGCCACCACCACCACCGCCATCGCCGCCGCCACATAAATAATTTTTTGAATATAAAAATTACATAAATAATTTTTTTAGGAAATTTAAATTTAAGTTTATTTGTAAAGTATAATAATTATATTATTTATTAAAGAAAAGGGTAAAATGGTAAAAATAACTCATTAATCCTTCATCTTCCTCTCTTACTATTTTTCTTAACTCTCAAACAAGGGGAGGAAAAATGTGTTACCAAACGTAATTCTGATTCTCGGAGTAAAAATAAAATGGGTTAACAAACGTAATTCTGATTCTCAGAACTCTTCCAAAGCAGAGAATCAGAAAAAACTATTTCATCTCGAAAATGGTCTTTGGGCAAACGAGAATGGTTGTCATGCACACCCTTGATGACCAAGGAACGGTCCATCCCTTTCACCAATACATCACACACCTCTCTCGAGAACTCAATCGATGGGATTTCACCATCACGCCCGACCTGATAATCACCCTCAGATATTACCAAATCCTTCGACTGCCGGCTACCACTTCGATCCTGATCCATACTCAACAATATGGTTTTGTACGAAGCACCAGCGCTCTGGTTCTGTTCCACCATTAAAACATCCGTATCAGCCTTCTCTGCCTCGTCCTTCCCTCCCGACTTCACATTCGCATCAGCCTTCTTCCCCTCTATCATCCCTCCCGGCTCCACAGGACGAATCCTGACCTTCTTCGTCGACCGCAGTCCATCCTCCGACAGTGGCGGCGTGTCGCCTTTCGCATTCAGAGAGCCGGCCATCGGGACTCTAAAAAGTAAAAAAAAAAAAAACTACATTTGTAGATGATGGTATGGCTCTCATGGTACGCCTGGATTAATTTTTCCATATAGATTTAATAACATTAAAATCAATGACATTACAGATCATATATGCAAGGAAGCAATTATGAGGATAATAATTTTTCATTTTAATTTGATAATAATAAAAAAAAATTTTAAAAACCTTTTTTGCATTGTTTAGAAACGTACTGCGGCTTTCCACATCAATTTTAACTAATAGATTGAGTTTAGAGGCCAATGATTATAATTCAGTAAATGATAAATACTTAATAAAAATGAAAATCTACAAGGATCTGATTAAAAGTTAGATAAAACTCTAATGACTAACAAATTAATTTTCCCTAATATATATATATATATATATATATATATATATATATAGCTCTGTCATGATTAGATGTGGACTGATCGTTTACTTTCTCAGTATATTTTGTTATCCTATTTAGTATTATGTTTATATCTAAGCTCAATAGCCACAAAAGTGGGAAAAAAAGAGTCTAGATTTTCTAGAAAAGGTTTATATATGGTCTTTTGCATATGATGCTTGAGATTTCAGTGGGGATGCTTTAGGGCTGTAAGTCCCGTGTGTTGCGGCAGGCGATTTACCCCCTACGTTTATCACATGTCTAAAATCATATATGAGTCCTTTACTTGAAACCAGATTCTCTTCTTGTAGTTTATGCCTCCTACATGGAATGGCTTAAGTTTAATTTATTATTCTTCTATGGTGGCTAAGAGCTATACATATGCAAACTATACTAAACGAATAACAAAATATTTTGATTGGTAAATTATCAATAAATTTCTAAACTTCTTTCAAAGTACAGAGGTGGGAATTGTGAATATTTATCCAAACATCACTGTATGGTAAATCCTCAGTAAAATTTTAATCAATATACCCGTATGGAACCTGACGATAATGATACTGATCAAGGGAGATTTACAATTACTGTCTATATCGATTTTAATTTGCCTCTTTAATTCTTAGTTTTTTTCACTGTACCTTTATCTTTTCGCTCTTTTCCTTTGCACTTTTATTTCCTTTTATTTCTGTCATTTTAATATCATTTTTACAATTGTTAATTTTAGTCTATTTACATTTTGTCTTCAATTTTTCACTCTTTTTCTCGACATTGTTCTTCTTCATCTTCATCTTCATTCTCTTCATCCGCTCCAAACACTTCTTTAAACCATGAGGGAGCTTGTTCTTCAACAAACAACATCTTTGACGAAGAAATTCAGTTCAAAGATATAAACCAAACAGTTGATGATTGGACTTTTCCTTCAATCGACAACAAAGACTTCTTTCAAACAAAAAAGAGTTGGTTGAGAAAGTATGATTATGTGATCAAGACTGTTGAGGAATCCATTTCTATCCAACCTGAGAAAGGAATTTTTTTCTTTTCTCTCCAAACTCCATCCTTAAATACAAAGAAACGAAAAAAAAATTTACACATCGGTTGTGTACAAGTTGCTCTTAAACCACTTGTTTGGAGAGGCTTAAACGCTTATGGCTTAGTATGCCTTAGAGATGCAAGACATTACAATTTTGCAGATTCTATACTGGCAGCTGCAGAATTTGGATTTCATGATGGACCTGTTTATTTCAACTGTTATCCTAATCAAACTGTTGATTTAAAAGATAAACATATCCTTGATGTCCTCAAACTCAATCTCAAACTTAACGGTTTTAATATGAAATCAGGATCTATACCGTTGCTCTAATATATAGGGTACAATATAAGGTCTCAAACTCTTCAACCTCGAATGTTCAGCGTCTACCTAACAATCCTCACTGACCATTCAAACACAAACATCACAATTCCTCAAACAATCATGAGGAAAGATGTTACCCTTCCAAAAGAGTGGGTTATGGAGAAAGCTGTCCAAGACCTATGCCTCAAATTAGTAGCATTTCACAAACCCAGAAGTTCTACTTCCATGTTTGGATCTATGCCTTAAAGATATGAGGATTTTAGATCTACAAATTATGAATTACCAAGGTATTCTTGTTCTTCAATACAATCACTCCCTTCGATTATTCATTTGCCTCCACCACCTCAACCAACTATACTCCTCTACCATAACTATTGGAAAACCAACCTGCAAATGTCTCAATCAAAGGAATTGATAATTCTGGAACGATTCCTCATGCAAACTATCAAAGAGAGGATGATTTAAATTTGGTTGACTCTTTTCTTATACGGAGATAGGTGAACCTTAAACTATTGGTGTTCTAGAATATCAATTTCAAATTGATAAACAAAGTTTGCAAAAGGAATTTTATTCCAAAGAAAATACTTTGCAAAGAAATTGGTTCTCAGAAAATTTTAAAGGACTATTGTGAAAACAAATTCAAGAAAAATTCTATAGTTTCCTTGAAAAGTACCAAATGAATATTCCATTTTTCGATTGGTTCAAAGTTTATGCATCACAACAAAAAATAGAATATCTATTTGTTCGATCAATTAATATGACCAAAAAAGATTGGATAACCTCTGAAGGACAAACTATTTCCTCAGGAGTTCCTCCAAAAGGATCTTGTCGAATTCTTAGTCTTGCTGACAGTAAACAAAATCCTATTATGGCTTCTCCTTTTAAGACCAAAACCTTTGACGAACCTATTAATCCAAGAGATATCAAGAATCTCATGGAACAAAATAATTACACCAACCAGATCTTCAAATCATCAAAACTCCTTCTCCACAAACTTTTTCTAACACTGCTTCTACAACTCAACCTCTATTCAAACCTTTCCGATTTGATCCAAAAATCAAAGCAAGTTTGCAAAGCAAGAACAAATCCAGTCTTAGAAAAGATATTGATCAACTTTTACAACACCAAAAACAAGTTAATGATCCCCAAACTCCTTTTGCTCAGTTAAAACAGAAAATTGTTCCTAAAACTCCTTCAGATTCATCATCTTCAAACGAACAAGTTATGAATTTTGAACAAATTTCTAAGTCTGAATCTGATTTAAAAATCAACTATCAATGATGGCAAAAATCTTCACATTTTTTGCAAAAATCTTCAAAGTTATATTATCCTAAGGCCAGTCCTTTGGATATTTTGACTGAAGAACACTAAGATCAAACTTTTAAATTTTTCAACTCTAACAATGTTTATGAATGGAAAATTGATGGTCAGAGTGAAACAAACATTCTCCAAATTCATCAACAAATGACTATGATAAGTACTGCTTATCAAACAATAAATGATTATTTAGATACAGAAATAACTAATCTTTTAGTTTCCGGTTTTACTAGACAATTTTAAGGTTTGTGGGATTATTATCTATCTTGTAAAGAAAAATCAAACATTATTTCTTTTGTTAAAACTGAACCTGATAGAACTCCAATTATTCATAATGGTGAGCAGATTCCAGACTCTATTAATACACTTACTTTTACAATTGTTAAACATTTTGTTGGCGATCCAAACGTTTGGAAAGATCGTTCTTAAGAACTTCTTTCCAACATCCATTGTCAGACATTATTTGATTTCATATGGTATAAAGATACTTTCCTAACTCGAGTACTCATACATGATGCCAATCAAGGTTTTTGGAAAGAAAAGTTCCTAACTGGATTACCAAAATCTTTTAGTGGTAAAGTTAGAGAAAATTTAGACATCAATGTAATGCAAACATTCCTTATGAAAATTTGACTTATGGAGAGTTAATTTCTTATGTTTTGAAAACTGCTTTAAGAATCTATCAATATGATGAAATAAATCATCAACTTGCTAAAGAGAAGGGTGTCAACAAAAAAGAATTGTGTTCATTTTGTGAACAATTTGGTCTTTCTTCTTGTAAAAAGCCCAAACCCAAGTCTTAAAATCTTCTCATTTTACTCCTTTTTCAAAAAACAAACATTTCCATTATAACAAACGTTCGTATCAAAAGAATGATATTCAAACTCCTCCAAGAAAACACAAAAGGAATTTCTATCCTAAACCAAAAAACGATTTCCCAAAACAGGATAAAGTAACTTGTTATAGGTGTGGTAAATTTTGAAGAAAATCAAAATATCCAAATTGACGAACCTCTCGTTGAACAAATAAACAATCTTCTGATTTAAACATTTTCTGAATCTGAAGAAGATCAGAGCTCTTTGGAAGATCTTAACCAAATCCAAGATGATGAATTAAATTCAACATCCGACGATTATCTTCCTCAAATAAATGTTATCACAAAGGAGCAAGATCTGCTTCTTGTTGTCATCAATAAACTTCCGAATTGTGACAAAGGTGCGTTTCTTTCAAAATTCAAATATATCATCACATAACCTTCAACATCATCTTCTTCTTCTTCTTCTAAACTTTCTTTTTTCCATAACAATTATGATCTAACCAAAACCTTGGAAAGATTCAAACATTCAGTTAAACCAGCCACAATCCAAGATCTTCAATCTGAGATAAATATAAGATCGAAGTTCAGTTTCTTAAATCTAGTCGAGATATTCATGAGTATGCTTTATTGTAAATTCAAGAACTCCTTTATTCAACTTAAAATCCTTCTAATGAGAATATTGATCGAGTTTTAGAAAGTAAAAATGAGGATGATAACCCTGAACCACCATTTTTAAATTTGATTTCAAGAATTTACATACAAAAATTTATATACAAGCAAAAAACATTATCAATAATAATCTTGTTATAGAACAGTCTGTTTTGTTTGATACTGGGTTTCAAGCCAATTGCATTTTAGAAGGCATAATCCCCAGAAAGTATTTCAAAAAAACAACTAAGAAATTTAGTTTTGGTAATATATCTTTGTTATATATTCAGTACAGAATTTCAAATGTTGTTGTTCAAAAAAACAATTTGCAAATTAAAACTCTGTTTATTCTCATGAAAGATATGGGAACCCAAATTATACTCAGAGCACCATTTGCACAACATTTAATTCCTTTTGGGGTTGAATTTGATGGACTTTCAAAACAACATTTTGGAAAAACCATTTTCTTCCCTTTCACAGAAAAACCCAAACTTAAGGAGTTAAATCCTCTTTTTCTTAAGCAAAACAATATCAATTATCTCAAAGAAGAAATCTGTTTTAAACGAATTGAGCAACAACTGCAACAACCAATCGTTCAATAGAGAACCCAATCTTGTCTTGACAAGATTCATCAAACGATTTGTGCCAATTTACCAAATGCTTTTTGGAGCAGGAAACAACATTCAGTAGATCTTCCTTACGAACCAAACTTTTCTGAAAACGAATTCCTACAAAAGCTCATCCTATCCAGATGACTCAAGAACTCATTGAAACTTGCAAAAAGAAAATTCAAGATATTCTTGACAAAAAATTCATTTTTTTGAGTCGTAGTCCTTGGTCTTGTGCTACTTTATATGTCAACAAAAACGCAGAAATTGAAAGAGGAATGCCTAGGCTTGTCATCAACTACAAACCTTTAAACGAAACTTTGCAATGGATTCGTTATCCAATTCCAAACAAGGCTGATTTACTAAAAGAGTAAGTAGAGTTATCGTCCCACAGAGACTGTTGATACCAAAGATGATGCTAGTTTCTAAAGACAAGTGTGTGATGTAAAAGTTGTATTGTGTTATGTTGATTTTAGTATTTCTAATGACATAATATAATTAATAGTCAAAGGTTGGAGGAAGATATTAGTCTAAAAGTAGGCTGAGCTTAGATTTCATCCTCAGTCATGTCATTCCCCCAGTTTGCCTTAAACGCATTGCTATAGCAATCATGCTGCACAACTTCCGCAATGCTACAACATAACCACCTTTTATGTGAATAAATCAGAAAGAGAGAGAGATAAAAGAATATATCTCAAATGAAGAGTTTTCCATTCATATGCTCAATAGGGTGTATATATATACACATGAGAAGAATAATGACTTAATTCCCTAACTACTCATAGTTAATGTAATTCCCTAACTACTCATAATTAATTTACATTGATATTTCCTAACACTCCCCCTCAAGTTGGAGCATAGATGTTAATCATGCCCAACTTGTTACAAAGATAACCAACCCGAGTTCCATTTAGGGCTTTAGTCAGTAGATCACCCAATTGGTCGCTGGACCTCACATGTCCTGTGGAAATGAAGTTTTCCTTGATTTTATCACGCACAAAGTGACAGTCGATTTCAATGTGCTTTCTGCGTTCATGAAACACAGAATTGGAGTCTATGTACAAAGCAGCTTTATTATCACACCACAACTTTGCAGGTAATGACGTGGCAATACCAACCTCCTTCATTAACTGGTGAATCCACACAATTTCCTATACTGATTGAGACATGGCTCTATACTCAGCTTCTGCACTCGACTTAGAAACCACATCTTGCTTCTTACTCTTCCACGATACTAAATTTCCACCCACAAACACACAATATCCTGTGGTAGATCTTCTGGTAGCCTTTGAACCCGCATGATCTGCATCACAAAAACATTCAATCTTGTTGTGGCCATGATTCGTATAGAGTGTGCTGTGACCAGGTGAGCCCTTCAAGTAATGTAAGACATGCTCCAAAGCTTCCCACTGAGCAACGGTTGGTGCAGTCATAATTAGCTAAGCACACTAACCGGAAAGGTCATATTAGGACGAGTCACCGTGAGATATTTCAACTTTCCAATCAATCTACGATATCTCTCAGGATAAGCAAACGGCTTAATCTTCTCTGGATCAACTTTCTTCCTCACATCCTCAGGTAGCTCATCAAACGGTATGCTATCATCAACATCCAAGAAAGGATTAGGGATCATGGGAAAGTTACTTGGTGCTGCTCTGAGTTTCCCAGTTTCTTTTAACAAATCAAGAACATATTTCCTCTATGTCAAAATGATGCCTTTCTTACTTCTCATAACTTCTATCCCAAGAAAGTACCTTAATGGGCCCGAAATATTGCTCTCCGTAATAACAATGTCATCAACATATACCACAAGGAGAATTATGCCAGCATCTGTCAACTGATAAAACACTGAGTGATCACACTTGCTCTGGTTCATACCAAACTTCTTAACCATCGTGCTAAATCTGTCAAACCAAGCACGAGGACTTTGCTTCAAACCATATAGTGACTTCTGAAGATGGCAAACCTTACCACACTCCCCTGAGCAACAAAGCCAGGTGGTTACTCCATGTAAACTTCCTCCAAAAAATCACCATTTAAAAAAGTGTTTTTAACATCCAACTGATGAAGATCCCAACCATAAGTGGTGGCCATAGATATAAAGAGACGAACAGAGGACAGTTTAGCCACAGGGGAAAATGTTCCTGAATAGTCAATACCATAGGTATAAGCATATCCCTTGGCAACCAATCGAGCCTTCAATCGTTCCAAAGTGCCATCAGCTTTCGTTTTTATCGTGAACACCCACTTGCAACCAATGGCCTTCTTTCCATGAGGTAAATCAACAAGAGTCCAGGTACCAGCCTTATAAAGGGCCATCATTTCTTCTTTCATAGCAGCACACTAACCAGGATGGGCCAAGGCTTGGTGGAGATTAGTGGGAATGGCGAGAGAATCTAAGGAGTCTATGAAAGAATAAGATGAAGGGGAAAGATGGTTATAGGAAACAAAAGAAGAAATAGGATAGGTACAAGAACGTTGACCTTTACAGAGGGCAATGGAAAAGTCAATAGAAGTGACAGGAGAAGAAGGCACTGTGTCAGGTTCAGGAACAAGAGCGGTGAGAACTAACTCTGGATCAAACGTCAAAGCGGGCACTGGTGGGTCTGGAACCTTATCGACACCATTACTTGTTTTCAAACGTTTCTGATAAACATGATAGACGGGTGGTTTAGCAGGTGCCGGGTCACTCGCCTGCACTGGTGGTAACTGAGTCTCATAAACTAATACATCATGAAGACTGTCAGTGGTGGATGGAGATGGAGCATCAATAGATATAGAGACATCAGTAGAGACAGGAAAGAACAGGGTTGACTCATGGAAGGTGACATCAGTAGATACTAGATAACGTCAAAGAGTAGGAGAGTAGCACCGATAACCCTTTTGAACCCTAGAATACCCAAGGAAGACACATGTATGAGACTTAGGATCAAGTTTGGGGACACTGGGATGAACATCACGAACAAAACAAACACAACCGAAGATTTTGGGGTCAATAGGAAACAAAGCGTTAGAAGGGAACAAAGTTGTGTAGGGGGTGGCCCCACTGAGGACAGGAGAGGGCATACAATTAATAAGGAAACATGCAGTTGACACCGCATCAGCCCAGAAAGGTTTAGGAAGTTTCATGTGAAACATTAGAGCCCGGGCTACTTCTAATAAGTGCCGGTTCTTTATTTCGGCAACACCATTTTGAGCAGGTGTATCCGTACATAAGGACTGATGAATCATGCCATGCTAGAGCATATAGGTTTGAAATTGGGCAGAATAATATTCTTTTGCATTATCATTGCGCAAGATTTTCAAAGATACACCAAACTGGGTATTGATTTCAGCACAGAAATGGCAAAAATGAAAAAAACAATTCAAAACGATTTTTCATTAAATAAAGCCAAGTGGTTCGAGAAAAATCATCAACAAAAGTAGCAAAATACCTAAAACCAAACTTAGACGAAACATGACACGGACCCCAAATATCTAAATGGACTAAATCAAAAGGGGACACAGCCCGTTTATTGACGCGAGGTGCCAAAGGAACACGGTGATGTTTCGCAAACTGACATGACTCACACTCTAAAGAAGACACATGATGAAACTGAGGATACAACCTCTTTAAAGATGACAAAGACACATGACCCAGCCGACAATGAATGTCAAAAAGAGAGGAACCACCAGAGCAAGCAACGGAACACGTCACTTGATCATGAAGAAAGTAATGGCCGCCAGATTCATACCCCTTACCAATAATCCGCCTCGTCGTAAGATCCTGAATCAAACAATGGTCAGGAAAAAGTGAGATAAAACAGTTTAACTGGCGAGTAAGCTTGCTAGGAGATAAAAGGTTAAAAGCAAGGTCAGGAACATTAAGGACATATGATAAGGAAATAGATGGGGTACGTTGAACAGTAACAGAGCCAAGAACACGGGAATAAGAACCATTGGCAATGGTGATCGAAGAGGGGTTGGCATAAGGTGCATATGAAGAGAACAAATGATGGTTACCTGTAATATGATCAGTAGCCCCGGAGTTGATTATCCACTTTGAGGAAGAAGTAGCAAGACATGAATCAGAGTTACCTGTAGCAAGTGTAGTTGAGGGAGAGGAAGTATTATCAGAAACATCAGATGATTGGACCATATTAGCAGACCCACTGCGTTGCTGCTTCTGTTGCAACTTACGGTAATAGCGCTTCGTATGACCAGGCTCCTTACAGTAATAGCAGACAATCCCACTAGTACCAGAATTGGGAAGATTGTTAGCGGGCCTCGGTGTACTACCCACTGAGGAGCTTGGTCATGAAAAACTATGAGTCGAAGCCCGACCAGTTAAAGCACTAGCATTAGGATTAGAAGCTGGGTGAGCGATACTGTCGGCACAAAACACTCTAGAATACACATCCTGAAGTGAGGGAAGCTCGGAGCTAGATAATATCTGAGACCGAGCAGTCTCATAAGATGGATCGAGAGCCGTAAGGAAACTCATAATTGCCAGTTTCTCCATATTATCCACCTGCACTTAAAGATCAGTCGTTGGTGGTATTAATTGCCGCATCTCCTCATACATTTGCTTAAACTCCATGAAGAAATTCTTCAGAGGACGACCCTGCTGGTCAGCCCAATAGAAACCGTTACAAACTTCATGTAGGCGAGTAATGTTCCCTTTCCCAGAGTATAGGAATTCCAGATAGTTGATAAGGTCTTTAACAGTATTGCAATGAGTAACCGAAAGAAGAAGGTCACTGTCGATAGAATTTTGAAGTTGTAAGAATAGTAGGGCATCAGCACGAGCCCATGTCTTCTTTGAATCATCCGTAGGAGGAGCCTCAGTTAAATGGTCCTCTTTCTCAATACTTAGTAGATACATGCGAACTGTTTTAATCCAGTCCGAATAATTTGTCCAATTCAACTTGTGATTAGTGAGTTTGTTGGAAACATGAACCATCTCAGTCGTGATACTCGGTTTAGAGTCAGCCATAAGAGACAACCAAATGGGACAGCAAACCAATACAGCAACTAGAGAAGCAACACACCAACTTGCAAACAATAACCGGAGGCCACACAAGGACCAAAACAATACTCCCAACACGAGACCAGAGCCAAAACACACCCTGGAATTCCAAAACAAAATGAACACAGACGCTCAAAGAGAACAGAGCAAAGATTTGAATCACAAGATATGAGAACACAACCACCTGGGTCCAACCGGAATCAGTGAGTCGATCCAGAAACAGCAAACAGTGATGAAAAACTCGCCGGAAAAGTGCTTCATGCGCCGGCGCGTGCAGAATACGGCGGAGCTCTGGGAGGCGCATAACGGTCCACGCGCAGGCGAAACGGTGAGTGGCCGGTGGGGTTCCGCCGATCGGGACCTCCTGAATGTGGTGGGGCGGTACGTGGTCGGAAAAGCAGTGAATCACAGAATCCTAACTCTAACACTCTCTCTCTCTAACTGTCGCCAAAAACATAACCTAGGGCCGGAAAAAAAATTTAGACAACCGGATGCTCTGATACCATGTGAATAAATCAGAGAGAGAGAGAGATAAAGAATATATCTCAAATGAAGATTTTTCCATTCATATGCTCAATAGGTTATATATATACACAAGAGAAGAATAATGACTTAATTCCCTAACTACTCATAGTTAATGTAATTCCCTAACTACTCATAATTAATGTAATTCCCTAACTACTCATAATTAATTTACATTGATATTTCCTAACAACAACATTATCTAGTTAACCCACCACTATCCTATACAAAAGCTTCCACAATCCTCACTTTACTCTCCCATATTCCTATGGTGATTTCAAGTCTAGTCTATCTGATTAGTATTAGGTGCTTCAGTTATGAGTAGTAAATCCATTCCTGGCATATACAATTTAGGTCGAGCTGAGCACCGGCTCGTTTAGTAAGCAGTACTTAACATAGGTCCAACTTTGCTTCCCTTCCGGGCTTATAGGACCACTGAGATAACCTTTAGCATCCCCTAATCAGCAATGAATTTAAACTCTATTAAAACAAACTGGATTTATTAGATGAAGAACTAACAAACCGAGTTCATTCTACAACTTAGGAATTCATCCTCGCTCAGCCAAATGGAATTTAGTTCACGACTGATGAGGGACACATAACACAAAGTACTATAGAATAGCCTATAGCAAAATTAATGAAATAAAAATAACAAGAAAACAAGAAGCTCGTCGAAAGGTTAATGGCGTAAGAGCATCTTGTCACGCAACGTCTCTATGTCTTCTATTATCCAAGGAAGAACTTGGTCTGATCTATTGTCCTCTCAGTCTGTCTCCTCTCTTGTTCCTTCAAAATGAGTTCAGTTGGGTTGAAATTGAGTGACTGCTTTCTCTCGCGGCTCTCGTCTCCCCTTTTTTTGGTGTTGCCTTACTTTCCTCTTATGGTTAGGTCTCTTCGGCCACACGTCCAGTCAGTTGGGCCTTCCACATCTGTCAGGTCCAAGATCATAGATTCGGTTGATTGATATTTCTTTTATTATAGCGAGATTCTTTAAATTTCTTTTCATTCTCCATATCTTTTGGATTTAGCTTCAGTTGATCACCATCTCCACATGCATCTGGATGACCTATCTAAATTTCGTGAAAACTCGTAGGGAAAGGTTAAAATAACTTAGTGCATAACTCTACATCATTTATGATGCTACAGCATAGTAGTCGTATTGCATTGCTGGCGCAGATGTGGTCATTTACTTTGTTATAGCATGGTATCCGCTTCATTACACACTTTCACCACAAAACCATAAATTGGTCCTTTTCTTATTCACATGCATAGGGTAATGACATGAATGTAGTAATATAGAGGATCCATCCTCTATTTCCCTATGTGGATGAATTCTCAAGTGTTCAATCAGATAGTAAAAAATAAAGCTTAGTTCTAGCGTTCATAACAATCAAAACATATAGGGAAAACATGGCATAAATATCACTCATCAAACTCCCCCACACTTAGCCTTTTACACTCTTGGGCAAAACAAATAGAAAAGCTATAGAGCAGAAGGTACCCTTGCAGCTTACACGCTCTTCCTAAGGACCTAGTATCTGTCATTGTCTTAAGTTCAACGTTCCCGTGTAAATGATCCCACTACCCAGTATTAATGACTTAATGCAGAGCATTGCTCTAGCAAGAGAGTGTCAAGAGTCTCTCGGGTGATTGTTTTGTTCGCTCTTTCTCATAGGGGATTTGTTTCTCTTTGTTGTGCTAGCCTAGAAGTTTTATAGGTTTGTAAGATTTCTAGGGCTATTCAATAGCGGTTGAACTCAATTGCATCAAAAGGGCTTTCCAGGTTGTAATGCATGGAATGGCAGTATGTGGCTAATTTATGTGAAGATAAAAATATGTTTACCAAGGCGCCACACACGCCTTTTCAATTTGTAGTCATGATGCTGCGTCCAAACATGCCCCATACAATGTTTCTTCTTGTTAGTTCTCTATGTGTTTTGATGATGTCTAACAATTGTAATAATCATTTGGTTAAATTGCGAAGATCTAAGTTTAGACATATTGCAATTAAGTCTTTGTAAAATGATTTTGAAAATTGGTAACTCAAGTTGTTGAAAACAAGCGGAAGTTACTCAACTCAAGTTACTCGTCAAAACTCAAGTTTTTCACTTAAGAAAATTCAAGTCTCAAACAATGAATAACTCAAGTTGTCACTAAACAACTCAAGTTATGAGTTGTACTTCAGTTTCCAAAAAGCTCTTTGCGATGTCAGAATTTAAATTATCTGATATAACTCGAGTTGCAGGCTTGAACTCGAGTTATCAAATCGCCAAATACATTCTGTCTGATTTCAACACTGGCAAAACTCGAGTTATACAAAGTAACTCGAGTTGTACAACTCAAGTTATTTTCATAACTCAAGTTACTTCCATTGCGAAAGTTTTTCTGAATGATTTAGCTTTAAATAAAACTCGAGTTGATCATTGTAACTCGAGTTGGACAACTCCAGTTACTCTGATAACTCAAGTTATGCTTTTGCGAAAAGCTTTCGATTAATTTCAATGTTAAAGGAACTCGAGTTAGACACAGCAACTCGAGTTGGACAACTCCAGTTTTTACTATAACTCAAGTTATCCCAACTGCGATGAATTTCCTGAATAATTGACTTCCAAAGGAACTCGAGTTATACATAGCAACTCGAGTTATACAACTCAAGTTATTCAGGATAACTCAAATTCTGTTCTTCATGCGCATATCTTCTGAACTAAATATAACTCGAGTTATGTGAAGCAACTCGAGTTGTTCATATCGATTTGAATATGTTTTTTCGCGCATTCTAATTTTCATCCGATTAAAGCTTGGGTATTTCATGTAATTGATTATTATTATTCCTAACCAAGTTTAATCAGTTTGCTAGTGTGTTTTAGATACTTCTAACATGTTTTTAAACTTGAAATCACGAAAAGTCAATATGTGTCGAAGCATTAAATGTGTTTCCGGACTTCAAGTTTGAAAGAAGAAATAAACCTCTGGACATACAAAAAGCATCTCAGCTTCTTCCCAGTCAACATTCTTTCTGAGTCACAACGGACAATTCAAATAAAGAATGTCAACGGAGAATAATGGTCGAATGTCGAAGCGTACGAGGAACGAGTCAAGTAATTACAACGGATATATTGATTACTCACAACGCTCATTAAGCTCTTCTCAACGGTCATCAATACTACCAAACTATAAATAAGAGAAGCATTCAAGTCTCCAACTACCGAAACGCGTGCATTCAATTAGTAATCAAGAGCATTTATTGTTTCTACTCAAAGTCAATATCTTCGGATATTTTATACTTCAAAGTGTGTATCAATCGCTTTCTTTTAGAGAGTTATTTATTGACTATCCATTCTTGTAAGAATCTCAAAGTATTAGGACTTTGGGATTGGGTGATTTGATTACAACTTGTAAGGGGGAGCAAGTTCTCGAGAGAGAATTGCTTCGAGAGTTACAGAGTGTGTAATCATTTGAAGTTAGTGAAAATCCCGGAGTGTCTGGGGACTGGACGTAGGTCAAGGATTTAGACCGAACCAGGATAAATTCATTGTGTTCACTTTCTCTTATCCTTACTCTGTTTATCTCTGTTTTACATTTGGTTAACAGAGTGTTTTTCACGAGAAAATTTTATATCCCCAATTCACCCCCCTCTTGGTGATATTTCGTCTTTCATTTGGTATCAAAGCCAGGTTTTCTCTGAAGAGACTAACATCTCGAGAAGGATCAGTATGGAAGGAATCCTACCTGACGGAGCCTCAATCAACCGACCACGGGATTTCTCGGAGAGTATTACTCATTCGAAAAGTAAATTTAAAGTCTTTGGAATGGCTTCTGAGTTCGGTCTCTGGAGAGTATTTGAAAGATGAGACTATGTTCCATCAACTACTGAAGATGGAATAAGAACTCCAAAGCTCGAAGAGGAATACGATGAGAATGACAAGAAGCTGGTTGTTCTTAACAGCAAGGCTATTCTCATGCTCTAGAGTGCCTTTAGTCAGAATGAATATTTTAGAGTATGTTCTAAGACTTCTGCTAAAGCTATGTGGGATGCATTGGAAATGGCTCACGAAGGAACCACTGGAGTAAAGGAAAACAGAGTCAACACTCTGATGACTGAATACGACCTACTTCGTATGAAGTCAGGAGAATCAATTGGTGAGTTCCGGCTCGATTCACTCATCGATCAACCAACTTGCTGCATTGGGAAAATTCTACGATGAACCAGTTCAAGTCAGAAAAGTCTTGAACATTCTCAGCAAGGAATAGGAAGCCAAGGTTACTGCCATCGAAGAAGCTCATGGCGCATCAATGGAATCTGTAACAGCCTTATTCGGTAGCCTATGAGAATATGAGGGCAAGATCAAGTTCAGAAAGGGACTTGATGAAATTCATAGTAAGAGCAAAGGCATAGCTCTTAAGGCTATCAAAGAAGTAAAAGAGACAGATGATGATGAAGAAGTAGATGAAAATGAAGAGCAGGGCATGATAGTTCGAAGATTCAAAAGATTCTATAAGAAGGACCAAGAATTCAAGAAGTTCCATAAGGGTAGCTCCAGCATTGAGATGAAAAAGCCAATCATATGCTAGAGTAAGAAGCCTTGGTGGAAATATGTTTCAAATTGACAAGTTACAGAAAAAGGATTTAGTCATTGGTTTGCCAAAACTCAATTTCAAAAATGACATGATATGTGATGCTTGTCAGAAAGGAAAACAGACTAAATCATCTTTCAAATCTAGAAAAGAGATTTCATCTAACAGACTTCTTCAACTACTTCATATGGATTTAGTTGGGCCTGCTAGAGTAAGAAGCCTTGGTGGAAATCTTTATACTTTAGTGATTGTTGATGATTTCTCAAGATTTTGTTGGACTATATTTTTGTCATCAAAGGATGAAACTTTTGATCAGTTTGTTTTGTTGGCCAAAAAGGTCCAAAACGAGAAAGGTATCTCTATTTCAGGTTTAAGGACTGATCATGGTGGAGAATTTGATAATCACGCTTTTGAAGAATTCTTTGGAACTCATGGGATAGACCATAACTTTTCTGCTCCTAGGACTCCTCAACAAAATGGTGTTGTGGAGAGAAAGAATCGCGTTCTCACCGAGATGGCAAGAGCAATGTTGAATGAGAATCAAACTTCTCAAGTCTTAGGGCGAGATGCAATGAGTACATCGTGTTACATATCAAACCGTGCATACATACGGAAGAAACTTAAGAAGACACCCTACGAAATTTGTATAAAGGAAGAAAGCCAAATCTTAGTCATCTACACATCTTTGGATGTAAGTGCTTTATGCACAATAATGGTAAGGATAATCTGGGTAAGTTTGACTCAAAGTCTGATGAAGGTATATTTCTTGGCTACTCTAATAGAAGTAAAGCTTATAGAGTTTTCAATACTCACACTCGTACTGTTGAAGAATCTATTCATGTTGTGTTTAGTGAAGCCAAACCTGAAAAACCTTTGGATGATGAGGAAGAAAATGTTTATAGAAATCAGTTCTTTTCAAAAACTACCCTTGTCTCTCTTGAAAACTCTGAAGATGTTTTTGAAAATACTTCTGAAAATGATACTCATTCACAGCCTAGAGCTTGGAGATTCATTAGGAATCATCTTTTGGATCAAGTTATAGGTGATGTGAATGAAGGAGTTAGAACCAGAAATAGCACCTTGAATGAAGTAACATTTTCTGCATTCATATCTCATATTGAACCCTCTAAGATTGATGAAGCCCTTTCAGACAATGATTGGGTGATAGCAATGCAAGAGGAGTTACATCAATTTGATAGAAATCAAGTTTGGAATTTGGTACCTAGGCCTAAGGACCATCCGGTCATTGGCACTAAATGGGTATTCAAGAACAAACGAGATGAATCAGCAATCATTGTTCGAAATAAGGCAAGATTGGTAGCTAAAGGCTATAATCAAGAAGAAGGAATTGATTATGAAGAAACTTATGCTCCAGTAGCAAGATTGGAAGCTATAAGGGTTCTTCTTGCCTTTGCATGTGTAAAAGGTTTTAAACTATATCAAATGGATGTAAAAAGTGCATTTTTAAATGGGTTTATTCAAGAAGAAGTCTATGTAGAACAACCTCCGGTTTTGAAAATGACCATCATCCAGATCATGTCTATCGTCTCAAGAAGGCCCTATATGGCCTTAAGCAAGCTCCTAGAGCTTGGTATGAGAGATTAAGCAAGTTCCTTCTTGATCAAGGTTTTATTCGAGGCAAAGTCGACACAACTCTCTTCATAAAGAGTAATAAGCTTAATGAAATTCTAATTGTCCAAATATATGTTGATGATATTATATTTGGTGCTACTAATGACTCTCTTTGTGAAGAATTCTCCAAGAAAATGCAGGTAGAATTTGAAATGTCTATGATGGGGGAATTAAACTACTTTCTTGGCTTGCAAATCAAACAGCGGAAGGATGGAATATTCATCTCTCAAACAAAATATCTCCGTGATTTGCTCAAGAAGTTTGGTTTGGAAAATTGCAATGGTGCAGACACCCCAATGAGTTCAACAGCTTCTCTGGATGCTGATGAAGAAAAAGGAAAGATTTCAACATAACCAAGTATAGAGGAATGATTGGTTCCTTGTTGTACTTAGCGCCAACGAGACCGGACATCCAATTCGGTGTAGGAATGTGCGCAAGATTCCAATCATCTCCAAAAGAGTCACATGCGTAACATATTAAAAGGATCTTTCGCTACCTTTCGACACAAAAGAATTGGGTCTTTGGTTTCCAAAAGGGCAACAAGAATTTCTGGTTGCATATTCAGACTCAGACCATGCGGGCTATAAGACTGATAGGAAAAGTACAAGTGGGCGATGTGAGTTCTTTGGTGGTTCACTAGTTTCATGGTTCAGCAAGAAGCAGACAAGTGTGGCAGTATCTTCAACTGAAGCCGAGTATGTAGCTGCATCAAGTTGTTGTGCTCAAGTTCTTTGGCTCAAACAACAAATATCAGACTTGGGGATCAACTTGACGGAGATTCCAATCCTCTGGGATAATACAAGTACTATAAGCTTGGCCAAGAATCCAGTCCAACATACTCGAACCAAGCACATTGATGTGAGACATCACTTTATAAGAGATCATGTTCAGAAAAAGGATATCAAAGTGATGTTCATCCCAACACATCTGCAACTTGCTGATATCTTCACCAAACCCCTGGCCAAAGAGCAGTTCATGTTCATAAGGAGAGAATTGGGAATGGTAAATCCCAATGAATTGTAAGTTAATTCTTTCCAAACAATGTTAGTTACATGTTTTTGATGATTTAAAGTTACTAATTTAAGCTTCGGAGTGTCTATAGATTGTTTTTGCAGGAGTATGCAATGATCTGACAAAGTTTCTCCTACATATTCGTTGTCAAAGACATAGTTTGCGATACAACTCGAGTTCCTTGCTCAACTCGAGTTATCGATTTAACCTTACAATCGAAGAGCTTAGTAGACAACTCGAGTTCTTACACAAAACTCTAGTTACCCAACTCAAGTTATCAAAAAAACTCGAGTTCCGGTATATCACTCGTCACTCAAGTACTAATTTTCTTAATTTACAACTCGAGTTACTCATTTAAAAACTCGAGTTGCTTTGTCTATATATATACGTCGAACTGGATTCCTCATTTCTCACGATTCTCAAACCCTAACTCAAGTTTTTCCCTTCGTCTCGCCTTCACTCTACTCTCTCAAACTTCAAATCCTCTGAAATGGCACCCAAATCAACGAAGAACCCCAAAACTCAGCAAGATTCTACTTCAGATTATGCACCCACTGTCTCTACATCACCTCTTGTTTCGTCACGACCAAAGAGAAAGCGAAAACCATCGAGCAAAGCTTCTGAAACTCACTGAAAAGCCGAAGAAGCTCCGAATCGAAGAACCTCCTGAAATCCCTATTCGAAAGGAGATCGACCCAGAAGCTGCAACTCGTCGAGACAAGGAACCAATAGTTGCTCCACACAAGAAAAAGAAGCAAGTCACCATCGCTTCTAAAGCTCAGGGTTCCAAAGCACAAGCTAGCTCCAAAGTAATAGCTTCTGGTTCAAAGGATCAAGGTGGTTCTAGTGATCCTGTTTCAAAGGTATTGAAGCCTCAAACCTATGTTTTCAATCCTCCTAATTTGGTTAAGCCTCCAAATCATGAATTTGCTTGTAATCCAACTCCTATGACTAGTGCCCAACTACTGGATTTCCAAGACAAATATTCCTCTCGTGGCTTCTGTCCCACAGTGTATGTGGATTTGGAAAAACTCAAGGAACAGTGCAATCTTGGAAAATCTATCACTACTTCTTCTGATGTAATCAATTCACTGTTGTTTATTGAGAATCCTCCACCTGTTCCCAAATTCAGCTATGACAAAGAAATTTTTTTCAAAATCCTTAGACCTGACAAAGTTTATGAAGGCGAACTCAATTTTTCTCCTGTTGACATGCCTCCCATTCATAGGGTCTTGTGGTACATATATTCTAGGAATCTGGTCCAAAAGAGTAAGAACTATACTCATTTTAATGCCACAGACTATGCCCTTTTTGCATCATTGGTAGACAAAGTCCCTTTCAATATAGGACATTGGGTCTACCAAGAGATGAAAAGATTCAGATTCGTGTCATCAAGCCCTAAGTCTACCATTCCTTTTCCCAACTTGGTGTCTCTGATTCTGTACACCAACAAAATCTGGTACCTGGAGCTTAACTAAAAACCTGTCAAGCCTAAGATGTTTGGGCAAACTCATTTGAATTACCTGAATATATCCTTTCATGAGGATTCAGGTCAATCCGAGCACCTTCTAGATCCAGCCTCCAAGGCCTCCATTTCTAGACACACCGAAGCTCAATCATCCCCTGCACCATCTCAGTCTCAGTATGTTCCTCAAACATCAAGCCTCAATACTGAGATCAAGAGCATTGTGCTCAAAGCTATGCAAGAGACCTTTGGAACATTTCAGACCACTATGACAGCTCAATACTATGAGTTGTCTAAGAAACTTGAATCAGAAATTAGAAAGTTGGTCCAGAAGGTCTCCTTTACAGAAGACAAAGTGGACTCCATAGATGAGAGATTGGACAATGTAGAAGGACATTTCGATGATCTTGGACATAGATTTGAGAGCATGCATGATATGTATCAACACTTGGATTCCAAGCTCGACAAGCTCCTGAAGCATGCCAATATTGGTCCCTCAGGGGCAATTCCTTCTCCCAAACACTCTCTTATTTCCTCTCCCAGACACTCTCCCATTACCTCTCCTGTTCATCATTCACCACCTCACACTTCATCTATTCTACCCTCTTCCACTCCCATTCTGTCCTCTCCCCATCCATCTCCACCTCATCCTGAAGCCACACCTATTCTACCCACTCCACCTCTCTATGCTCCTTTCATCTCTTCTGCTCCTCCTATTGTTATCCTTCCTACTCCTCCACTCACCCCTACCTACTCTTCCTCTGGAGATACCGCAGATCTATTTGATGAACATTCTTCTGGTACCTCCTCACCACCACACTCTCCCAAAACTTCCTCTTCCTTAACTCTCACTCTACCACCCGAACCTCCCTCCTTATCTCTTACCTTGTACTCACCACTGCCTATTCTGCAAGCCCTGCATGCATCTCTGACTCCTACTCCTCCTATTTTGCCTGATGACAAAGGGGGAGAGAAAGTTGAAGAAAAAGTGGAGAAATGAAGAGTTTGCATGTTTTTGCTTTATAGTTTACATTTGCACTATGATAGTCTATGTATTTTGTAATGTGTGCGAGTAGCTAGCTTATTAGCTTATCTCTATGTTTATGAGTTTACTAGACAGATTCTTAGATATTTTGATACTCACTATCATTAAATGAAAATGTGTTGTTTCTGATATAACTTGCAAAATCATTTTTCTTCAAAACTTTACAAAGTGTTGTCATCATCAAAAAGGGGGAGAATGTTAGTTCTCTATGTGTTTTGATGATGTCTAACAATTGTAATAATCATTTGGTTAAATTGCGAAGATCTAAGTTTAGACAGATTGCAATTAAGTCTTTGTAAAATGATTTTGAAAATTGGTAACTCAAGTTGTTGAAAACAACTGAAGTTACTCAACTCAAGTTACCTGTCAAAACTCAAGTTTTTCACTTAAGAAAATTCAAGTCTCAAATAATGAATAACTCGAGTTGTCACTAAACAATTCAAGTTATGAGTTGTACTTCAGTTTCCAAAAAGCTCTTCGCGATGTCAGAATTTAAGTTATCTGATATAATTCGAGTTGCAGGCTTGAACTCGAGTTATCAAATCGCCAAATACATTCTGTCTGATTTCAACACTGGCAAAACTCGAGTTATACAAAGTAACTCAAGTTGTACAACTCAAGTTATTTTCATAACTCAAGTTACTTCATTTGCGAAAGTTTTTCTGAATGATTTAGCTTTAAATAAAAATCGAGTTGATCATTGTAACTCGAGTTGGACAACTCCAGTTACTCTGATAACTCAAGTTATGCTTTTGCGAAAAGCTTTCTGATTAATTTCAATGTTAAAGGAACTCGAGTTAGACACAGCAACTCGAGTTGGACAACTCCAGTTTTTACCATAACTCAAGTTATCCCAACTGCGATGAATTTCCTGAATAATTGACTTCCAAAGGAACTCGAGTTATACATAGCAACTCGAGTTATACAACTCAAGTTATTCAGGATAACTCAAATTCTGTTCTTCATGCGCATATCTTCTGAACTAAATATAACTCGAGTTATGTGAAGCAACACGAGTTGTTCATATCATATTTGAATATGTTTTTCTGCGCATTCTAATTTTCATCCGATTAAAGCTTGGGTATTTCATGTAATTGATTATTATTATTCCTAACCAAGTTTAATCAGTTAGCTAGTGTGTTTCAGATACTTCTAACATGTTTTTAAACTTGAAATCACGAAAAGTCAATATGTGTCAGAAGCATTAAATGCGTTTCCAGACTGCGAAGCTGAAAGAAGAAATAAACCTCTCGGACATACAAAAAGCATCTCGCTTTTCTTCCCGGTCAACATTCTTTCTGAGTCACAACGGACAATTCAAATAAAGAATGTCAACGGAGAATAATGGTCGAATGTCGAAGCGTACGAGGGAACTGAGTCAAGTAATTACAACGGATATATTGATTACTCACAACGGCTCATTAAGCTCTTCTCAACGGTCATCAATACTACCAAACTATAAATAAGAGAAGCATTCAAGTCTCCAACTACCGAAACGCTGTGCATTCAATTAGTAATCAAGAGCATTTATTGTTTCTACTCAAACTCAATATCTTCGGATATTTTATACTTCAGTGTGTATCAATCTGCTCTTTTAGAGAGTTATTTATTGACTATCCATTCTTGTAAGAATCTCAAAGTATTGGGACTTTGGGATTGGGTGATTTGATTACAACTTGTAAGGGGGAGCAAGTTCTAGAGAGAGAATTGCTTCGAGAGTTACGAGTGTGTAATCATTTGAAGTTAGTGAAAATCCCGGAGTGTGCGGGGACCGGACGTAGGTCAAGGATTTAGACCGAACCAGGATAAATTCATTGTGTTCACTTTCTCTTATCCTTACTCTGTTTATCTCTTTTTTACATTCGCTTAACAGAGTGTTTTTCGCGAGAAAATTTTATATCCCCAATTCACCCACCCTCTTGGTGATATTCCGTCTTTCACTTCTTTTTCTTGTTTTGTATCACCTTGTTACAATGTTTGGAACTATAGGTGTTATGTTATAACATTGACACGCGCATCTCTTTATCAACTGCCTGTCTGGCATCTGCTATAGTATTATGCAGGTGGCTCAAGGGTGTGATAATGGGACTATGATTACAAGGGCTTGTGTATGGATTCATTGGGTGAAAATTGAATGCCTTTGTCCTATGCGGTTTCATTCAGGTGCCAGGTAACAAAACAAGATAAATCCTACAAACTAAAGAAAGTTCATAAAACTAGCAGGAATGCTCACAGAATACGAAAAATAAGGCTCAAAATTTTCTTCCATGTGGCTTAACTCTATTCTCTCCCTCACTATTACTTTGCTCTACACTGATTTATCCAATACTATCAGTTTCCCAAGCCTACCTAGTTTATTTCCCTTAAGATAGATCTATTTTACCGGTTCATTCAGACAGTTGCTCCACTGTTATAAGTGTGTGTTCATGCTCTAATTAAAAGTTCAAAATTTTATGTTTTCCCCAAAATTGAAGATAATTAGCTATATGTGGTTCTAAAAATTTGTGATGCACATTTAAACGCAAGATATTATATAGTCCTTCCCCACACTTAAAATTGTAATGTCCGTATTACAAGGAGCGATAGAAACCTTAAGCAAAGAACATGGCCCAAATGAAGTAACACAGAAGCGTAATCGAGAGGGGGTAAGGGAACGGTACAGGGTGACGAGAGAAAAAGTATATGATATGATAGCCAAAAGGCCATGCTGCTAGTAGCCGGGGGCAAGTTAGTGCAACCCAGAGACAAAGGAAAGTAAATAAAGGAAAAGAAAAGAAAATAACCAAAAGGGAAAAAAAGAGAAGAACTAGGGGGCAAGAGGTCTTTATGGAGCAGGGCTAGAGCTGGTGGCAGTGTCAGCCATGGAAAGGGACACTGAGGCCTGATTCATAAATGGAATGTCTGAAAGATAGTCGGAGAGGTCTACAATTGTTGGCCGACCATGGCGGTGAGCAGCAACAAAGGCATTGAAGTTCGTCCGTTTGGTCTTCAGTTCAGCGCAGAGGGTGGCAAGACAAGGGGCATGGTTCTTGTAGAAGGGGCCATGTGTCTAAAGGTAGGCACACGAGGACAAGGTCGTGTCGCCGGAGGAGAAGGTGTTGGTGGAAGGAGAACAGGGAGCGTCGAAGGAAATGTAAATAGGTGAGTTGGGTGGGGAGGGTGAAGGGGAAGGTGGTGTAGGTGGTAATTTTTAGGAAGGTAATGGTGGCAGGCGTAGGACAGGCGGCGATAGTTGGCGGAGCGGCCTGGCGTAAACCGTTGAGGGCAAATGACCAGGGGAGTTAGGGTCGAAGTAATATTGGCGTGGCTGGGCAAGATATAGACGAAGAGGTGATCTGGGGAAAGACAACCAAGTAATAATGAGGGGGATGGTGTGTGGTGTGGTGAATGGATAGAAGAAAGGGAAGAGTTACTTGTTGATGGGCGGGCATGAGAAAGGAAAGAATTGCGTAGGATTGTGCTATGGGGATTCGATAGAACAACTCGGGGAGTAGAAGTTCAAAAGTCATTAAAAAAACATATTAGAGTTAGGATGCTAACCTGGTTAGAACATAGTGCTCGGACGACGTAGAGGACTTTCGATGCTGGCCTGGTGCTTGAGTTCCTGTTGGGCCATGGAAAAAGGTACATTTTTTTAGGACTTTGGGCTGCCTCTTAATAGCGCTTAGTTTATCATCGTTAGCCTGATTTAGTCGTGAGTTTTCTCCAGGGCCACACGGAATTTCTCACCATCCTCGTGATTCTATTTTCATCCCAACACATTCTAAATTCGTCCTTATAGGGGGCTGTTACCCTTCGAGTTTGATGCGTCATGCTAGGTATGAGATCGTTTTCCTGTATTATGTTACCAGGAGGCTCATTAATGCTTGATCTTCTGTCTAAGAGAGAGCATTCTTTTGGAGCTTCTAGGTATTGTATAGTTGTGAGGATTGAAAATGTTACTTGATCTCCATTGAGTCGTATAGTGAGTTCGCTTCTTTTAACATTGATAAATGTTCTGCCTGTTGCCATAAAGGGCCTACCCAAAATAATTGGAACTTTTAGATTTGCTTCAAAGTCCAGCACAATGAAATCTGTCGGGAATATGAACTTGTCCACCTTAACCAATACATCTTCAATTTTCCCTTCTGGTTGTACAATTGATCAATCTGCCAGTTGCAGAGTTATAGAAGTAGGTCTTGCCTCTCCGACTGCCAGCTTCTTGAATACAATCATTGGCATTACATTAATGCTAGCACCTAGATCACATAAAGCCTTTTCATAGTAGTTGAAACCAATTGCACAAGGGATTGTGAAGCTACCTATATCTTTTAGTTTTGGCGGCAGCCTATTTAACAGTAGTGCACTACTTCCCTTAGTCATGGCTACTATCACGAATTCACCCAACTGCCATTTCTTAGAGAAAATGTCCTTCATGAATTTAACATAGCTAGGCATTTACTCTGGTACTTCCACCAGAGAGATGTTGATGTTTAGGTGCTTTAGCATGTCCAAGAATTTCCACAACTGCTTCTCTTGATTATGCTTCTATAGCCTCTGGGGAAATGGTAAAGGTTGTTTTGGAGTTCGTGAAGGTCATAGGTCAAGGGCCTTTTGGGATGTTGATGTTGTAGCATCATGCCTTATTTATGTTAGTTAGACATCTGGCGTGACCTTCATTGAGAATGTTGTAGCATATAGTCCAGCACCCTTTGGCTGTAGCATCGAGGAGTTCAGGTCTAATTCCTGGGTGTGTTTAGTGGTTTCTTTCCCTTTCTTTGTATGTCCTGATACTGGTTTAGTGTCTTCGATAGGCCTTTTGGAGACTTTCATTGGTTCCACATTCTTCAAGTTCAATTCCTTGGGAAGGATCTGGATGATATTCCTTATGCTGTGACACGTGAAACATGTACATTCTCCATAGGTACTGCAGCAAGACAATTTGACATGTAACTGGTCCAATTTACTCCAAAATATCATATGAGCCAATAAATTGGGGAGTTAACTTCTTGGTTTTTATGGGTATGCCGATACCAGTTACCGACTAAACCTTAAGGAACGTGTGGTTACCAACTCCAAATTTTAAAGGTCTTTGCCACCTATCAGCATTGCTCTTTTGTCTGCTTTGAGCAGTCATCAACTTCTGGTGAATCATCTCAATTTTTCATCCACCAAATCTAATCCAGTCATAGTTCACTTGTAACATCTCAATTTGCGATTTACCAAAATCCTTGTATATTACAAATATTCAATAAAATGTTAAAATTGAATATTTAATGAAATGCTAAGATTGAATAACTATTGTGACATTACTAATCTATTGATTATTCCTAAGTCAATTTTGATAGGAAAAATGAATGTTTGTCACTTAGATAAATTAGTGCATAAAGGCAACATATCCTTGTCACATGTGTTTGCACCAATAGGTAATAAATCCAATGCTTGTGAACCCTTAAGAAGGCCCAATATTTCGTCCTACATGAGAGGGAAAGGGAAAAGATGTAGTCTTGAAATATCTTGCACATGTTGGAACAAAAGTCAACAAGTCAAAGTGCCACATGTGAAGTGTTGGTCGATTTCCTTGATGGCAAGTGAACCAGTCGAACAAGTAATAAAGTGTAAGTAGAGTATCGTCCCACAGAGACTGAGTTACCAAAAAGTGACGCTCGATTGCTATGATAGTTGTGCAAACAGAAAGTAAATATGATTGGTTTGAGAGGTTTTTGTATTTATGCTAATAACAGAATAATGTAGTTTTAAGAAGATATCAGTAGAAGTTAGGCTGAACTCGGAATCACCCTTAAGTGCATCAATCCCCCAGTTGCTCTACCCATTGCTATAGCATCCATACTGCACAGCTTTCGCAATGCTACAGCATAGCTACTAACTACAACGGTATCCGGTTAACCCACCACTATAATCTATTGAAGCTTCCGCATCCGATCCATATGATACTAGCTATACTCCTTCCATATTCCTTTGGCAACTTTCTAGTTAGATTTGCATTACACACAGGGTGTCATGGTTATGAGAGGTAGACCCATTCCTGAAGCCTACAATAATAGGTCAAGCCTTGCACCGGCTGCCTAGCAAACACTGTTTCTCAGAGGTCTAACCTCGACTCCTTGCCAGTAAGCTGAGGCCACAAATCTAGCCCTTAGCTTCCGCTAATCGACTAGTAATTAATTCACTGATAAGCAAATTGAATCTATTAAATTAAGAACTTGCAACGGGGTTCATTTAACACTTAAGAATTCATCCTCGTTCAGCCATAGGAAAATCAGTTCATGATTGACGAGGGAAACACAAAACAGATAGTAACAGAATGACCCATGACCCATGATCTAAATACTAAGAAGCCCTGTCACGTCACCACTCCACATCTTCTTCTCTCCGTCTTACTGTAAGGAATGATGCTGGGTTATCCTGGAATTCTCGTGCTTGTGAAATCTCTCACTCTTCTTTTGAGTCTACCGAATGTGAAATCTCGTTTTGGCTCTGTGCGACTCTCTGCTAGGGTTGACTTGCTGTTTCCTCTTATAATCAAACTTTGTTGTGGCGCAAGTTCCAACGAGCTGGGCTTTCCAACTCTGTCAAGATCCATCACATCTTCTGACTATAGTAAATTGATTCTGCTGATCCTGCGGGATTCTTCAAATCTTTCAGTTTTGGTCCTCCGCATCTTCTATTTTATTACGTCAGTATCTACCTGTCTTTCTCAACCTTCATTATTATCCTTGAAATTATCTAGATAGAAAGGTCAGAAAATATGCCGCATAGCATTGCGTCCTTTACTTTGCTAAAGCTTTCGTGATGCCTTTTATTGCACTTCGAGTTGCTGTCCGAATGCTATAGCATAGTATCAACTTTGCTATACGTTCTCTCTTAAAAACAATGTAACTTGCTCCTTTCTTAGCACATGTTTAGGATGTAAATGGTTTCTATCCTTCAATTCCCTATATCATGTATATATGTCTTTTTGCTTGGATTGTTTGCAGTTAAGCTTTTATTTACCATACAATTCAGTCATGAAATATAGGGAAAACATGGCATAATTTGTGCTCATCATGAAGCTAGGAAGCAAGATTATCAAAATGTTCTAGAAGGGGGACACATAAGCACTTGCTTATGTCATAAAGCTTATGTCATTAAGATGACACAATCTTCTTGTCCAACAAGGCACAAATTTTGGCCAAGAGAGGAGGGAGAGAGAAAAGATGAAGACTTATTCAAGAAGCCAAGGCAAAGAGAGTTGTTAAGAGTGGTTGAGTCTTTTGGGCAAGAAGGACACACTTGGTGGTTGGCTCATCAACTCTTATACACTAAAATACTCCTCTTAATGCCATTTTAAGATGAAACACTTATTTCCTTAGAGAAAAGAAGGAGTAACCAAAATACATAGAGAATGAAGAACTTCAAGAACTAAGGTAAGTGTTCTTGTTGTTTGGTACCTCATCTTGTCATATTCTTTCATAAATCTCTAACCTTGGTAAAATACTCATCTTTGGTGTTTTAGTGGTAAGAAAGCCAAAACTTTGAAGGAGAAAGAGGAAGAAGAGGTTGCCACAAAAACACAAAGATCAAGCAAGTTGGTAAGGATCCTAACCTATATTTGTGCTTGTTGCAAAAAGATTTGATCTTGGTTTTTCTTTGGTTTTCTTTGGTTTAAAAGGTATGAAACCCTAAGGGTTTTGCTGCCCAAGTTCTTTAAAATAAGATCCAACATGATCAAAGTCTAAAAAGCCTAGATCAAAGACAAACCTAAGCTAAAAAACATGAATTTGTTGTGAAAAGAGACTTGTCTTCTTTATAGGGTCATACTTTGGTCTTAACCAAACTCAAGGAAGCAAAGTGATTTTCATGATTTTGAGGTTACTAATGGGTTCAAAACCAAAAATGGTGTAGGAATAAGGTGGAAAGTGATCTTTGGAAGCAAAAGATGAAAGTTGTATGTAACATCCCATTTTCAAAAGCAGTATAATTTTTTTTTTCATCAGAGTAGAGCATTGGAGCGATTGAGTAACTGATAATTAGATTCAAAATGCCGTAAGTCTGGCTGATTACAAAAGCGGTACAATAACCGAGAGTTTTTAAAGTAAATAACAACGAAGTCTCTCCCCGGCAACACCCATGCCGTGGCAACAAAAGAAATTCTCATTTGGGACTCTAAGCGTCTTTGCCCTTTTTTCGGCGCTCGGTCCTCCCGACCCGAAGCTATTTTAAATGCCGAGGTCCAAATGCACATCGGACCTCGTGTAACGGTTAACCTCATATTTATATAGACAGCATATGGAAGACAATCACAGCATTAATCCACACATAAGTACATAGCAGATGCAAGATTAATATAACAACAGTACACATCTCATGTAAAGTTATATATGCTAACAGTACACATCGCATGTAAAGTTATCTATGTTAACAAGTACACATCGCATGTAAAGTTATCTATACAATTCACTCGTATAGTCGTCTATCACATATAGGTATACAAGTAAATATCGAGTTAGTGTTACAAAGTACGCGAACGTACCTTTTTGGCGGTACAACGGAACTTTTACGGAAAAACGGTAAATTTCCGACAGCGGGAAAACAGCGGTGTGACGGCGGCACAACAGCGGCTCGACAGCGGTACGATTATCTCAGATATCCTATAAGGATAATATTTAACAACTTTTAGCAGCATAACAGGCATTTTAGGTACAAATTACCATTTTGCCCCCGAACCCCTAATCGGCGGAATTTTCGAGCGTATTTGTTTTCGCTCTATCTCTCTAGAATTTTGACAGATCTTTTCCCTCATCATATTTTCGAAATATATATCATATTTACCCCTAAATATGATATCTAGACTATCTTGAAAAATTAAAGATAAATCTAGCATTCCTACTATATCTACCGAAAGAACTACCGAAACTAAAGACCGGGGACCGAAGAACTTACCCGACTTTGCTCGACTTTCTCCGAGCTTCTCTCTCTAACTTCTCTCTAAGAGGCATATTTTTGGTGTGAGAAATGAAGAAGAGGAGCTTGGTATTTATAGAAGAGACGGATGGCGAACGGTAAATAATTCGAACTTCGTCTTGACGAATATGGACCGTAGGATCGCATTTTTGAGGACAAAACACTCTTGGCCATCCATGGTCAAGATCGAAATCTAAGAGCCCTAAAGTCAATGGATGAGTTGTCATCCATGATGGCTCTTGCTTTATGGCCTCCGGCCCGATAAAGCTACCCGATCGGTGTCCGTTTCGCGCGATTTCGCAGAAACTCAAAAATCCGGGCGTGTAACTTTGAAGATCTTTTCATCCTCTTTCATATTATCTATTTGGATCCTCTTTTTGATCATATCTAGGTATTCTCCGGTGCGTCGGAAAATATTCAGACAAACGCGTCGATTCTGAAATCGCTTCCGATAGAACCAACTTCTCGGACAACAATTCACCAATCGTCAAACGTCCGGTTGTTGCCTAACTTAATCTCGTGTTTAAAAAGACGCAATTGTTTCTATAGGTTCTCACTTTGCCTATCGACTCTACTCTATCGATCAACTTTTCGTCTTATTTGAAATCGGGGTTTTCGGTTGCGGAAACAACGCACGGTAAATTCTTTCTTCGTGTAAAAATTCACTTGTTCTTAATTTGATCAGTCGAAAAGACTTTTACTTACAGTTTACCGTAGAATTTATTTCTAACTTTTCCCTAAATTCCCCATTTATAAGTTCGACTTACCGCATTATATTATTATTTTATTCTAATTACCTTCACATTTATTTATTTTTATTTTATTTTTTATTTATTTTTCTAAGCATAAAATATTTTATTATTTTATTTATTTAATAATTTCGAATTTCTCCAATTAAAAATAATTATTTAAATTATTTTTAATTTATTTACTTTATACCCTAATTATCCCATTAATTACCAGATTAGCCACTTACTAATTTTTGATAATTTTCTTAATTAGGATAAATCATTATCTCACAACTATTTTACTTACATTGGTATTTTATATCCCATGTAAAATATTAAAAATCATGGGGTCACTTATGATCCCAAAATAATACTTAATTTTTGCCTCATTATTTTTCAAGGGAAATTATCCCAAAAATTCCTAAAATTAGAGACAACATACTTTCTAATTTTTTATAAATATTTTACTACCTCTTGGGATTTATCATAATATTTTTAGGCCATTTAATGCTCTAAAAATACATTTTAGCTCTTTATCTCTCCTAATTTCCATAGTAATTACCTTATAAGATAATTATTACTTATTATTTGAAACCACATGTTCACCTATTTTCAATAGGTATTATCTATCGAAATATAATATTCCAGATAAATAATTATCCGGGTATTACATTGTACAAGTTGCAAAATTACCCAATTTTGGTTTTTTTTTTTTTTTTGGAAGCAGTCGGCTTGTATGTTATATTTGGCTGATCAAATAATGTCTAAAGATCATGAAAATTTCTAGATTTAAATTAGACATACAGAGCTTTATTTTTATAGGTAAAATATAATTTTTAAAGCTCTGTACAAGGAGTTATAGATTTTCGAAAAAGACTTATGCTTAGGAAGTACAATCGAACAAAAGTAGTAATTGTACGTGATTTTTAACTAATCAAATAATGTCAAAAAATTATGAAAATTTTCATAATTGAAGTAGACAAAAAGAGCTTTATTTTGATAGACAATATGTAATTTTTGGACCTCTTGACAAGAGTTATAGATTTTTTAAAATGACTTATGTTTCTGGAAGTACAATCTGAATAGTATGATTGAGAGTGATATGTGACTACTCCAATGATGTCCAAAAATCATGAAACTTTTCAAAATAAAGTATACATAAAGAGATTTATTTTGTAGGTACTATGTAATTTTTTGAGCTCTGTACAAGAAGTTACAGGTTTTGAAAAAGACTTAAGTTTCTGAAAGTACAATCCGGAGAGTAGTGATTGTGCGTGATTTTTAACGAATCAAATGATATCCAAAAATAATTTAACTTTCCAGAAATAACGTAGAAAGAAAGTGGTTTCTTTTGATAGGTCATAAGCAATTTTTGGAGTTTTGTGCAAAAAAGATATGGATTTATCAAATGGACTCTTGTTTCTGGAAGTATGATATGAACATTAGGGAAATATTATTTTGGGATTAATTCAAGTGTTTTTTATTGGTGGGAGTATTTTTCTATGAAAATAGACATGTTAAGGGATCCACAGTGTTTTGGGGCACATCATTTGGATTTTTATGCATTTAATTTGAATTGTTCAAAGTTGTTGGAAATTTCTAGACATAAAAATGAATAGTTCAAAAATCAAGTACAATAAAGTTAAAGATGTAAGATTTATTCTATATGGTTTAAAAAGGGACTTGAGAGACAAGGAAAACCGTTTTAATATTTTAAAATGCTATTTAATATAATATCTTACAAAATAAAAGGGAAATTAATATTTATAATGGTCCTACTCTAGGACATTAACAGTAAACCGAGTTTCTAACAATAGGATTTTTATTAATTACGCGAAGGTAAGGTTGGTAACTTAATCTGTTATTCCTTGTGTTTTTATATATGTCTTGTATGTTAATGTCTTGTGGATTCGTGGCGAGGTTTGTATGCCCAAATCATGCGTTTTATTCAGCTGGATGTTGATCATTGTTTTATATGATAATGCTGCATGCTTGTTTTCCTAGAGCTAATGATTTGTGTCTGAGACACGCATAATTAGCATTTGTGTGTGCTTTCGCTGTTAACGTTACATGTGCTGTGTGCTATTATATTCTGGTTGCGGTGCGTTTGCTGAATGTTGTTCTTTTATTCTGCAATATATGGAATATTTGTCATGTATGATTTTCACTTTGAATATGAGATTAACTGTTACCTTGAGATTCAATCGATCATTAGATCTTAGTTATGCCTAAAGATTCAGGAAAATGCTTTGGATCGAGAAGTATGGCGATGTAGTTGGAGTAGCTGATGAAGACCCTAAAAGAGGGGATTGATTTAAGACAGACTTTATTATCTAATATTTTGGGTTTGTAAATACTAACTATTTGACTAACATTAATTTGGGATAACTATACAACCAAAATCCTCTAAAAGGGATAAACCTTAACTATTTCCACATTTTAAATTGTATCACATTATACTCCTCCAGGAATTTAAAATTAACTAGCATATGTCTGAACATATGTTATCAGTTACTTATCGTCCAAATGCTAATACATGCTCTTTGTTGCGAATCACTTTGATCCATAAACGCTGATACTCTAATAAATACATGCTAATTAGATCAATAAGAGATATAGGAACATAATTGAACATTATAATGGATATAGAATTAGGGACGTTACATCACTTGCTCAATTCAATTCAACAAAGAGGCGATATGCACTTTTTGCAGTACAATGCCTTAAAAGGAGCTATTTGAATGCTCGAATGATATCTATTATTATAACTAAATTCTGCCAAAAGTAGGTGATGATCTCAACCACCGAGTAGCTTAATGGCATAAGCCCTTAATATATCCTCAAGGGTATGTATCGTCCTCTCTGTCTAACCTTGAGTTTACAATTGTCAGTTATCATTAAAACACATAGAGAACTAACATCATTCTCCCTACCTAAGGATGAAACCCACTATAAGAATGAGTAGTGAAACAATGTATATGTTCGCAGAATCAGATAAACATGGAAGGTATGTATGGATATTATATATTGCCACTATATGTAGTGAATGTCAAACTAGTCGCAGAATCTCCTGCTCTGATACTAATTTGTAACATCCTTTACTTTAAAGAACAATAATTAATTAATGGTTGAATTAGACCATTCATTAAGATGTTTTATGCACACAGTTGAACTTTAGACTTTACCAGGCCAAACTCTTTAAATGAATATTCCTTTAGTTTTTTATGAAAATATCCAAAATATAACACAGTATGCAAAATGAGCCCTAATGTGGCAATATATAATAATCCTACATGTACAAAAAAAAAATGGAAGCACTACAGCTTGCGAAAGTAGCTCAAGCTTCCAAAGCCTCCCCTGATAAACCCACATGAGAATTATCACCTGAAAAATGTTGGCAATCATTAATCCAACTTATTACGAATGCTAATATGTGCTCGTGAGGTGTAAAGTGAAACAATTTATGGATAATAAAGTATTAGAAATATAATTCATAAATATCGAACCACAAATATTGTATCACAAGTTAAATATTAAAGTTTCCATATCAAATTTTATATTATAAATCACATATATAACATGACAAGTAAAATATTGATACACCAACCATCCTTATTACCCCAAACCGCCCTTTGTGACGCCCTGACTTGATACGCCTTTATTTATCAGAGTTATAGCACACATGCATTAAAATAATTTGGACGACTTAATTGCAGAATAAAACTTTCATAAAATAATTTAGTTTGAAAATATGAGGATAACTTTTTCGCGAGTGATATCCATTGTAACACCCCATTTTCATAAACATTTCCATAGCGTTTTGATAGCATTGGAATTATTTTCCATCCCTTATGTAAACAATATATGGATGACAGTTTATTCAGGAGAATCTTAGTTGAATGTATAATGAACAATAATCCAAAAATAGTAATATCGCATTTATTAATTCATAAATAATATTCAGTAAATATTTTATCACAAATGACCATTTTACCCCTGGTGTAATTATTTTTCAATTACTTTCTACAATTTCGTAAAAATGCTGTTTGACAACATATGGGCTGATTTTTCGCCTAACTTTGAAAACTCACCATTAATTCTACAGAATTCAGAATGAGGATCCGAAAAATTCCTCGGAAACCTTAGGATGTCTAGTTTTATACTGGTTCTGCCCAGAGTTTAAGAAAAGTTTTTACGTGTTCATCTTCTGCCCAGAAAATTTAAGCCCAACTTTGGATATTTTTATCTTTTCAGAACTCGAAATAATTCACTCTTGGTAGATTTGGAAAGCCCTATATGTCTACTTTAACCAGGAATTTTCTCAGAATTTTAGAACCTCATTTTCAATATAAAATACTAGAATTTGTACCCTGACTTCATAAATTTCTAACCGATAAAATGAACCTTCGCTACTTTGATCATAATCTTCCAAAAATTTTGCTATATCACTTTCTCCAGAAATTTTTCGAAATAAAACCATTTCTAACCATCAAAACATGATAACAAAAATATATTGGAAGATTAAAGATCAAAACAACATTTAAACTAAAATCTACAAAACTTAAGACTAGAAACTAAAAGTTTTGCTTACCTCTTGAAGAACTTCCTCCTCCTTCTTGCTTCCCACTATGATTTCCTCTCTACTCTTGCTTCTAAACTCATCTACTTTGGTTGAGTTTGGTGTGAGAATTATGAAGAGCAAAGGCCTCTATTTATAGTGAAAATTCAAGGCCTATTCCAACCATAATTCTTCCTTAACCAAACATTCCTTATAAACCAAACACTCTTCTTCCATCTACCAAAAACTACCATTCCTCTTGCCTATTCCATCCACCAAAAACTACCAATCCTCTTGCCTATTCCATCCACCAAAAACTACCATTCCATTTACCTATTCCATCCACCAAATTTTATTGAATAAAAACCAATAATTAATATGATATTAATATCATATTTTATGTTCCTTATATGTAGTCTTAAAAATTGGTCTTTGGTTTAATTAATTCCAAGAGCAAATTTCCTAAATTACAATAAATAAGTTTCAAAATTTTGACACCACAAATTCACTTTTATTTAATAGGTATTATTTATCAAGATATAATACTTAAGATAAATAATTATTCGGGTATTACATTTCTCCCCGTTAAATAAAATTTCGCCTCGAAATTTATTCTATTCGAATTAGACTAAGAGTCATGAACTTTGGGTATCTCTTCGTCATGTCTTCCTTCGTTTCCCAAGTTGCCTCATTAGGTGAAAATCCTTTCCAGACTACCTTTACCATTGGAATACTCGTGTCGGAATGCTTCTCTTGATACTCAAGAATTTGCTCGGCTCGACTTCAAAAGTATTATCATATCGTAATTCAATGGTCTCATATTCAATGATATGATCGTGGTCGGATTGGTACTTTTTCAAGCGAGAAACATGGAAAACATCATGGAGTTTACTCGGGTTTGGGGGTAAGGCTATCGGTAGCGGCGGGTCCACGTTTTGCCAAGATTTCAAATGGTCCTATGTAACGAGGACTTAGCTTTCGCCTTTTCGGTGTTCTGACACCGTGAATCGGTGATACTTTCGAAATACATGATCTCCGACATTGAATTCTAGAGGTCGTCTCCTTTTGTCGCATAGCTCTTTTTATGCTTTGTCTTGCTAGGAGTCTCTTTTTTATCAGCGCGATTTGTTCGGAGGTCCGTCAACTATATCCGGTCCGAGAAATTCTCGCTCGGATAGTTCCGTCAAGCATATAGGTGATTGACACTTTCGCTTCGTACAACGCTTCAAATGGTGCCATCTGTATGCTTGCATGGTAACTGTTGTTGTACGCGAGTCCCGCCAATGGTAGGTGTTGGTCCCAATGGCCTTTAAAGTCAATACACACGCTCTAAGCATATCTTCGAGTGTACGTATTGTCCTTTGGTTGACCATCAGTTTGAGGGTGATAAGCTGAACCGAACCTCAATTTCGTTCCCGATGCTTTGTGCAAAGCTTGCCAAAAGCGGGATGTAAATCGTGGATCTCGATCGGAGATAATGCTCTTTGGTACACCATGAAGTCTCACGATTTCTTTGATGTAAATCTCGCCAACCTCTCGGAGAATAGTTAATGCTAATGGGAATAAAGTGTGATGATTTGGTTAATCGATCAACAATTACCCAGTTGCATCGTGATTCACGATCTTAGGCAAACCCACAACTAGATCCATGGTTACGCACTCCCATTTCCATTCGGGAATTTCTAGTACTTGAAGAGGACCGCGTGGTCGTTGATGTTCAATCTTAACTTTCGACAAGTCAAACATTTGGCCACGTATTCGGTCACGTCTTTCTTCAATCCGGGCCACGAGTTCGGACTTAAGGTTTTGATACATTTTGACCATTCCTGGATGTAGAGTATACTTACTCTTATGAGCCTCATCTAGTATCTTACGCCTCAAATCATCGACCGCGGTATGTAAATCCGCTTTTTGTATCGACTAGACCACTAAGTGATAGGTCATAGTCTTGAGTTTCGCCTCGAGCGATCATCTCCCGCATTGCAATAGCTTGATCATCTTGTTTCTGAGCTTCATCGACCTCGTCTCTCAAATCGTATTCTCCTTGACTAACAAGAAGACGTGCAAGATAGGCTTCACCAGCGCATCACAATTTCCGTAAACTTGATTTGACAAATTCAAATCCGAAATTTTCAAGCAACTTGGTTCTTGAATCATCATGTATGATACGCACCGATTTTTCGCTAAGAGCGGTAACAACGACGTTCGCTTTACCTGGATGATATTTAATCTCCAAGTCATAGTCTTTGAGTAACTCCATCCGGCGACGATTTGTCTCATATTGAGTTCTTTTGATCAAAAAGGTATTTCGGACTCTTGTGGTCGCAGTATAATTCTACAGTCGCACCGTAAAGATAATGCCTCCATATCTTCAAAGCAAACACGATAGCCGCAAGTTCTAAATCATGTGTAGGATAATTCGACTCGTGAGGCTTCAGCTGACGAGAGGCGTAAGCCACCACTCTGCCCTGCTGCATCAGGACACATCCCAATCCATGCCCACTGGCATCACTATAGACTACATAAGTCTCACCCGGATCTGGGATTATCAATACTGGTGCTGTGGTCAACCTCTCTCTCAGTCTCTGAAAGCTATCCTCACAGTCCTCACCCCATACAAAGGGTTGGTTTTTCCTCGTGAGCTTTGTCAATGGTAAGGCAAGACGTGAGAAGTTCTGTATAAATCTGCGGTAGTATCCCGCTAGACCCAGAAAACTACGTATCTCCGTCACTGTCTCCGGTCTTTTCCGGTCTAGTACGCTTCCACTTTGTTAGGATCACAAACAACTCCGGGTCGCGTGATATGACATGGCCCGAGAAATCTAACTTCAGCGAATGACCAAAACTCACATTTGCTTAATTTAGCAAAGAGTTGCTTTTCCCCGAGTATACTCAATACTAGTCGTAGATGTTCTTCGTGCTCTCTCTACTTTTAGAATAGATGAGGATATCGTCAATAAACACCACTACAAACTTATCTAGGTGTTGACGGAAAATACGATTCATGTAGTCCATGAACACGGCAGTGCATTTGTCAAACCGAATGGCATCACAAGGAATTCGTAATGCCCATACCGGTTCCAAAGCCGTCTTGGAAACATCACTAGCTTTAACTCGTAGGCGATGATATCCCGAACGTAAATCAATCTTGAAAAGATACTAGAACCAGATAATTGATCTAACAGATCATCAATCCTGGGGAAGTGGGTACTTGTTCTTGTGATCCACTTTGTTCGGCTCGCGATAATCGATACAAAGTCGAAAACTTCCATCCTTCTTCTTTACAAACAACGGGGCTCCCCATGGTGATACGCTAGGTCGGATGAACCCTTTCTCTAGAAGTTCTTCGAGTTGCTTTTTCAACTCCTGCATCTCATTTGGTGCCATACGATACGGCGTTTTTGATATTGATCTGTGCCAGGCATCAATTCAATGGTGAACTCAACTTCCCTTTTCGGCGGTAGCTTAGTGAGATCCTCAGGAACACGTCAGGAAATTCATTCACAACAGAGATGTCTTGGAGTGAAAGTTCGGCTTCCGCTTTGATTGAGAAAAACACCATGTACGCTTGGCATCCATGTTTCACGCATCTTTCTGCTTCCGCAATAGAGATAAAATTAAGGCTCACATCAATCTTATCTCTGGCAGATGAAGGTAAGAACGATATCTTCTTATTACCACAATCGATCATTGCGTTGTTTGCCGTTAGCCAATCAAGACCGAGTATGACGTCAATGCCATGAAGTGGTAATCGGATAAGGTCTATATTTGAAACTCGTCCATCCACACTCGCAATACAATTTAAGCATGCATCGGCAAAGCTAGGGATTTTACGCCAAGTGGTGTAGCTACTACCAAATCATAAGGTAATTTATAGGCATGCAATCCTAAACGTTTACTGACCATAGGAAATAAATGAGTGACTAGCACCGAGAATCATACAATGCTTGCAACAAATTCCCATTAAGAGATAGTACCTTGGATCATCTCGGAGACTTCTTAGCCTCCTCGTTTGTCGAGTAAAAACCCGGCACCGGGTTTTGAGGCCTTATCTCCCGACTCTTTGAGGACAGTTCAGCCGATGTGTCCGGGCTTTTGACACTTATAGCATACTATCTTCCCATCGCGGTTAGTACCTTGATGGTACTTCCCGCATTTTGGACACGGTCGGGTCCTTGTGACCTTGGAAAATTTGAGCCGGGCAGCCGAAACGGCCTCTTGTTTCCACGAAAATTACTCCAAGGTGCTTTCCTCTTACGAACGGAACTTCAGCGGTTAAATCGCTACGACCGGGCACCTTCTTGCTATTGAAGGGTCTGGACCTCCTTAGTTCTTTCAAATTCCGCTCAATTAACCGACATGCTTCCACGGATGGATTAATTCTGGAAGGCTTGAGACACAAGTCTTTCCCTTATCTCGTACTTTAGTCAGTAAATCGGTATATTTGCCATACTACTCTCATCATTGTTCCTTCGCAAGTGCGATGAGTATCGTGATAAGTTGGTGAATCGGGCATAGTAGTCATCAAATGACTCTTCTTGACCTTGTCGGATGTGGAGGAATTCCGATTCTTTGGTCACTTGCACAGAGGGAGGAAAGTATTGCTCGTTGAATTTCTCTAGAAATTTCTCCCATGTGACGGGACAGTAGCGTACCTGTAATGTTGACGCCACGTTTCTCCACCATCGGTCAGCATCTCCTTCTAATTTATAGATCGCAAGTTGAGCTTTGCGATTCTCAGGGCACTCCATCACTTCAAAGATCTTCTCTAGCCTCATTAACCAATCTTGTTTCGAGTCAAGTTTACCTCGGAAGGCTGGTGGTTTTAGCTTGCGGGAATTGAGTAATCCAATATTGTGTAGTCTCGTTTCTCTTCGGGGTTGAATTAGATTTACCATTGCAGTATAATTGTTGGGTCTAGGTGGTGACCGGGATCTTTCTAACCCCTCTGTTTCCTCGCATGTCTCTCATCTAATTCTCTTTCGACATTTTGTTCGTTCTCGGTTTGTTGTTCCTTTGCCCGTCTTTCCGCTTGTCTTTCCGCTTGTCTCTCGCACGGAGTTCCTCTATCATTGTTCTTTGTTCAAGTAACATAGTCATTACCTCTTTGCCGAGGCATGTTGATTTGGTCCGGGTTAGGTTCTTGAGCTTGTTGCTCGGGTTTAATCTTGGTATTGGAATCATTCGAGGTTGTCTTCCTCGCCCTCTACCTCGCCCTGCGCTCGCCTCGACCTCGGGAGCTCCGGCCTCGTAAGTTTGCCATTTTTCGTTCTATTTCCTTTATTAGGGAAAACGTTAGTCATACTTAAAACAACGATTAGCATATCACAAACATTTATAGATTTATAGATCATAAATTACATTAGTCTAGGTTTTTCACTATATCGCACTAGTATTTTACACTACAAACCCTTTTATTTCATTGGTTTTCTTACATCGTAGGGTTTTCTAGGAAAACTATTATACATAAGTAACTTCGCTTACTCTTACCGTTATCTTACAACGTTACTACTATAATTACCACCCAGAGTTTTTCTTGATCGCTCCCACGGTCGGGTTTCTCCTTCCTCCGTCTACATGTTTAGGTATACTAAGCATTTAAGACGCCGGCACAGAGATATAAACGGACATCCACAATATCTCCCTCATTCAGGATTTCTTTGGTTTTATCTACCCAAAAGCGGGTACGGGAAAATGATGAAGAGTGGATCGATCCAGTCTCTGAAGCAAGTGGTACGGAAATATGTAACGGGAGTTCCTCGATAGGAGTTCTTTACATGAGTCAAATCGCATGTACTTTTCCTTGTCGGTCATAGAGGTCGGTCTAGCATGGATGAACTCCACATACGAACTCTGTGTCAAAATGGTGTTGTTGTTCAAGACAACCGGAGATCATTGGAGTTGGCGTCGAGTTATTTTCAAGATCTCGATTTAGGGTAGTCGAAGTTGTCGCCTACCGAGTGAGTGTTGTGAATTATCGGGCTAGTGCGGTGGACATACAATATTTAGGGGCTCGCAAGGATAGGTCGAGTCATAGAGGTACTCGTCGAGGCATTGGTCCGGGATGATACTCGGGTTCGATCCGTGCGGCAAGGTACGGATCGAGGGAGGTGGGTATACCGGCTCCGGGTTCAGCTTTAATCCTATTTTTTCGGGAACTACGGATCTACGTGCAATACGCCTCATCGGCCGTAATACTTAATGTAGGGATACTCGTTCTGTCCATCTCTAGAACAATAACACCAGGGTTATATCGGTACTTTTTTTAAAACGTGGGTCCCATGAATAGTAAATACGTATTTTTAAATAGTAAATACGTATTTTTTAATAGTAAATTACTATTCATGTCCCATTTTTTTTTTGAAAACAAAAGCGCTCAATGTTTAAAGGCTTTTGAACCTAACTCCGTTAATCGAACAGAATGGCCGGGTAAGTGTCTATCATGGGGGCCTCACCGTGCTAGGGTAGTGATTGGGCGACCCACATAGACTAGCCTTGCCTTCGGCACCAAACTGTCCGTAATAACATAGTTAAGCTCATGCCGGGATGTTTGCTACGATACCAAAAATGTAACACCCCATTTTCATAAACATTTCCATAGCGTTTTGATCGAGTTGAGCATTGGAATTATTTTCAAAATAAAGAGTAACTTGAATAACATTGTTTGCGAGTATACGGTTGTTCATACAACGGTACGGTCATCCGAGTATTTAATAAAGTACACAATAACGTCTCCATCGTGGTTCTTATCGGCTCCTTACCCTTGTCCTCGATCCGATTCCCCGGATCCCGAAGCTAAGGTAAAGGCGAGGTCCAATGCCCATCGGACCTCGAGTAACAGTTAACCTCATGCTTATGTAAACAATATATGGATGACAGTTTATTCATGACATGTCAGCAGTACAAAATCACATATGTAAAACAATAACCACACATAGCCATCGCACATGTATGTTATCCTCACCGCACTTATTCACCGGTGCCACGATGTACATTCGTGTCCTCGGCGCTAGGAAAACTCAACGGCATTATCAAGACTATAACCCGTGTATAGTTGAATGTATAATGAAGAACTTAAGACGAGTCTTAGTCTATGAATACAACCATCATATATAAGCATACAATAAGCATCAGAGTTAAGGTTACAATACGCGTCCGTACCTTCGTTGATGAATACGGTACGTTTGTCGGTAAGAATGCGATCACAGATCTCCTATAAAGGTAATATCGCATTTATTAATTCATAAATAATATTCTAGTAAATATTTTAGTCACAAATGACCATTTTACCCCTGGTGTAATTATTTTTCAATTACTTTCTACAATTTCGTAAAAATGCTGTTTGACAACATATGGGCTGATTTTTCGCCTAACTTTGAAAACTCACCATTAATTCTACAGAATTCAGAATGAGGATCCGAAAAATTCCTCGGAAACCTTAGGATGTCTAGTTTTAAAGAAAAATACTGGTTCTTGCCCAGAGTTTAAGAATAGTTCCCAGTTTTTACGTGTTCATCTTCTGCCCAGAAAATTTCCAGAAAACATAGCCCAACTTTGGATATTTTTATCTTTTAGCACAGAACTCGAAATAATTCACTCTTGGTAGATTTGGAAAGCCCTATATGTCTACTTTAACCAGGAATTTTCTCAGAATTTTAGAACCTCATTTTCAATATAAAATACTAGAATTTGTACCCCGACTTCATAAATTTCTAACCGATAAAATTTCGCAGAGCTTCGCTACTTTGATCATAATCTTCCAAAAATTTTGCTATATCACTTTCTCCAGAAATTTTTCGAAATAAAACCATTTCTAACCATCAAAACATGATAACAAAAATATATTGGAAGATTAAAGATCAAAACAACATTTAAACTAAAATCTACAAAACTTAAGACTAGAAACTAAAAGTTTTGCTTACCTCTTGAAGAACTTCCTCCTTCCTTCTTGCCCACTATGATTTCCTCTCTACTCTTTGCTTCTAAACTCATCTACTTTGGTTGAGTTTGGTGTGAGAATTATGAAGAGCAAAGGCCTCTATTTATAGTGAAAATTCAAGGCCTATTCCAACCATAATTCTTCCTTAACCAAACATTCCTTATAAACCAAACACTCTTCTTCCATCTACCAAAAACTACCATTCCTCTTGCCTATTCCATCCACCAAAAACTACCAATCCTCTTGCCTATTCCATCCACCAAAAACTACCATTCCATTTACCTATTCCATCCACCAAATTTTATTGAATAAAAACCAATAATTAATATGATATTAATATCATATTTTATGTTCCTTATATGTAGTCTTAAAAATTGGTCTTTGGTTTAATTAATTCCAAGAGCAAATTTCCTAAATTACAATAAATAAGTTTCAAAATTTTGACACCACAAATTCACTTTTATTTAATAGGTATTATTTATCAAGATATAATACTTAAGATAAATAATTATTCGGGTATTACATCCATCCCATAGGAGAATCTTAATACAATAATCCAAAAATAGTCAAACAATAAACGAATTAGTACAGTTTAACTACTTATACTATCACAAAAGTCCCTTCTATAACCCTTATAGCTGCATCTTTCCTCTAGATCTCAATCCACTACCTGTCTCTTGGAGTTCAAAGGAATGAACCCCAGCGGTAACAATTAATCTCATATGCAAGTATGAAATATAAATGACAGTATAAGACATGTTAAGAATAGAATAATTTACAGTAAACAAGTTGCACCGAAAACCACAGTTATCAGCCAAGGACTGCAGCCCTTTAGGACAGGAAGCCCTGTGGGACACGCAACCCCAAATCCATAGTTAGGAAAACAAACATGTAAATCATCTGGCAAACATGATCAGTCATACATGAATACTTACATACTGGCTAATAAGATAACATTTACCCACCTCAAACTTGAATCCTTAATTCATACGAAGGTGTTGTGATCAGTAGAGGTGTCAAGGTAAGCCTATAAATGTTCATCATTGTCATTAGTCGCTTCTTGTGTCGCAAAGTAACCAACTATGCGAATTATTTTTAGAGGATTAAAAATGATTATTAACCCCTAAAAATTCCCTTAATAATAATACCATTTTTAATAAATAAATAATATTATTATTTACTTGTGTATTTTATTCATCACTTATTCCTTTTCCTAATAATAATGACAATATTTATTATTATTGTTAACACTATTATTATTATTGTTATTGTTATTATTATTTTCTCCACTTATTTTAAACTCCCCGAGATTATTTCAACATTTTAAATTAGGAGTTTATAAGTATCAATCGCCATATAAAATATGCTTTAATGCGTTGCATATAATGTTTCTCATGGTTTTGTAACCAACATTTTCCTATTATTTTCCAAAAGCACATGAATTAGTATATATCTATAAGCATCTTCTCTTTCTCTTTTCACATGCAATAACATATATATTTATATTCAACCACAAAAACCTTTCCCTTCTCTTTACATAGGACTTTCCAGAATTTTCTGATTAAACTTTGAACATTCGTAATCAATTATACAAAACTCCAAATGAGGTGCTTCCATCAGCTACGTATTTCTTAGCCTGTTTATTCTCACAGAAAAATAATACTAATAGCAATAACACATTATATCATTCACAGATTTCAAAAATGTGAACATTGTCCAAAAAAAATTTCAAAATTATGACTCAACTTCCAAAAATCTTATCTCGAGCTATAGACCTCTGTTTAAGGTTATCCAAAGCTCGTTTTAAAGATTATTATGTGTACTACTAACACACAAAATTTCATGGAGAAAATCGAAGGTTTCATTTCCCAAAATGGAACCTGAAACTGATCACTATTTCTGAAACACGAAATTCATCCAGATTTTCGGTTAAACTTCGGAAAATCATATCTCCCTCAATACTTATCAGAATTCGACAAATTACCTATCAAATTAAATCTCTATGTGTTTACTATTTATCTGGTAAATTTCATGTAAAAAATCAAAGGTTTACCTAGTCCGAAATCCAACGTCATTTTACTGCTCCTAAATCATGCCAAAAATTTCCAGATTTTTAGCTCAACTTCCAAAAATCATAATTGGAGTCATAGATGTCCTTTTAGGTGATCCAAAGCTCATTTTAAAGATTAAGGAGAGTACTAAATCTCCACAAAAGTTTAGGGTCAAAGGAGGTCGTTTTCCCTGGTTTTGCTTTACCCAAAGTTCACTGTTCCATCAGCAAGTTCAATATTCCAGAATCAGGACAGCAGCATTATTTCATGTATATGATAATATTCACACATGTATATACTCCATCAAAGCATTCTCTTTTATTCTTTAAGGGTTTGTGTTGAAATTTATACCTTTCATACATGAGAAAGATGTTGAAACAGTGTTTGCTTCAGTTCCCAAAAACATAGCAACATGCAAAACCAAAACATATTCGTAAGCTTCTAACTTCAAAACCAATAGTGCAAGAACAACAAAGAGAAATTTACCTTGTTCATAATTCTTTCATGCAACATTCAGACTCCTTTTTCTAAACAATCAAACACCTTCCCACCTTTATCGTCTCTGATCTCGGCTTTCTCGCCTCTCCGTTTCTGTTTTGACCCACAAATGCGAGTTGACCAAAATGATAGTTGAAGAGAGGAGGAAGTGTTCTTTAGCTCCTCCAACTCTCATGCTCTCTGCTAAACTGTGACAGCAGCGACTCTCGCTCTCCGTCTCATGCTCTTACTGTTGGTCTCTCACTCTCTGTGTTTTTCATTTCTGCCTCTCATTCTCTCTCGACCTTGCGCAGCAATGTCGTTCCGTCTCTCCCTTTCCTTCTTATCTCTCACCTTTATGCCTCTCTATCACCTCTATTTTAGGTAATTAAAAACAGAGGAATAGTAGCAGTTGTATTCTCTTGGTCTCTCACGTTCTCAGACTCATCTCGTCTGTAGATATGAGAAGGAGTAGAGAGGTGCACTGTGGTCAAGGAGCATGGGGAGGTGGTGTGCTGCTCGAGAGAGCATGGCGCTTCAACTTTTCTATTCTTGCGTGTACTGCTTATCGCTGAAAGTGAGATATGGCGTGGTGTTGTGTGATTTTCCCTTTGCTCTACGTTTCGTGTTGGTCGAATGGAGATTTGGTGATCTGTTTTCTCACGTTGCAGTTGGATATTGGGTCCATTGGAGATTAAATGATATGTAATGGGCTTAATGATATATATATTTATCCTACTGAATGGATAATAAATGAGTATGGGCTATGAGTTATCTGATTGAAGGGAATATATGGACTGGATCAAACTAATTCGTTAGGCTTTACAATAGATACAAATGAGTTTGTCCCTTTACCCACTAAATTGGGCTTTGAAATTATCATTTTATCCCCTTCTTAATTATTAAAATAAATGCCAATGTGAGTTGGCATAGATGGTAAGGGATCCAGGATTAGGCCCTTGGGTCATGGGTTCGATCCCCTCTGCCGTCGCTGGGACTCCTTTGGTAGGACGATCTCGTAAGTCAAGGTAAGTCTTCATAGAGGGCCGTCTTGCGTGGCGCCCAGTGATCGATGTCGAACCCCTCCAAAACCTTTTTTATATCAAAAAAAAAATTACTAAAAAAAATTCTCAAAATAAATCCTTAATCCCATATAAGGATTTTTCCTATCTCAATTAACTTCTTTAGGCCATACAATATCCATTATAAATATTCATTAAATTTATTCTTTTTACGAAAATTTCAAGGAATATAGACCTTAAATTCCAATTGTTCATTAAATAATTTTTTTGGCCAATTTCATAATCAAATTTCCATATAGTATTTTAAATTCCAAATCCCAAAATTTGGGATGTTACATTTACATATGCAATGTCCCAATTTCCTACTCCATTATATGATGTCCATTTATGTTCTTAATCTCTTATTATCTAATTGATGTGAAATTATCAGAGTGAAGGCGTTAACAGATCAGAGTGAGTCACAACAGAGAGCATGCATAATGTTTGGATGAATGAGTGACTGATAACATATGCCTAGACATATGCTGGTTAATTTAAATTCCCATAGGAAGGTAAGCGTGATACAACTTAAAATTCAGTAATAGTCAGAGTTAATCCCGTTGGAGGATATTAATTATATAGATATCCTAAATTTGATGTCAGTCAAATACTTAGAAAATATACAAATCCAAAATAATATATGATCTACTTAAATAAATCCCCTCCTTCGGGGTCTTCTTTGTCTACTCCAGCTGCATCGCCTTACTTCTCGATCTAGAACATCTTCTTGAATATATAGGCATAACTTGTTCGATATGATTAGTTTTGATAATGTCTTATATACATGTCATTCTTAAGAGCAAAAAGTTTGTATAATATATTTATCTCCTACATTGACTAACTACTATAATTAATGTAGATTAGTCCAAGTTGAATTATAGAACAAGAAGGAGATTAGAGATTTCAGAAAGAAGAAATTGGAGAAAATGTTAAGTTCAAGAAGAGGATGAAATATTAAAAAAGGTATAACTTGCAGAGAATGACGAGTCTATGTTAAATGACGAAGAATGATCAAGATGAGAGATGGAAGAACTTGATGAATGGAATGAGAATATCATTATAAAAGTTCCAAGATTGATTCTAGAAGTCTTCATGATCAAGTGGAAGTTGAAATGACTCAATTTAGAGTTAAAATAAGCTACAATTGCATTCCTGAGGTCATGCTCGAGTACAACAATGTCATACTCGAGCACGGTACATTTCCAGCTCATATTCTCACATAAATTCCACTCATGCTCGAGCACAAAAATTCCATGCTCGAGCAACATCGCTTTTCAGCACTCTGTTCACCTCTTTTTCAAGTTCAGCTTGGGCGAGGTCTGGTAATTCAATGATATCTCCCAAACAAGGGTTCAGATTGAGGTGAAACTAGTGGCATATGAAACTAGACTCCCAATGTGTCATTTTGATATAAAATTCAAGCCTAAAGGAGGTCAGATCAAGGAGCTATGAATTGTAGAAGTTGGAACTGAAATTCACTCCACACAGTAGACCAAGGTTCGGTTTTTTGGGTGTATCTCACAATATACAAATCCGATTAAGCTGAAATCGGTGCTTTTTGAAACTAGACTCAAATACCTTTCAAAAAACGTCAAAATCATGAAAACCAAAGATCAATTGAAGGATATATGATGTTTTGAAGTTGACGGTCAATTCAGGATGTTGCAAAAATGCTTGTCAAGAACAAGCTCCATTCATTTGATAAAAACGGACGAGATACAATGAGTTTGGAACTGATTCTTCTTGAATTGGAAAGAAACAATGCGTGCTGTCTTTCAGCGAAATATGAAACTGAAATTGAAAATACTAAATCAATTGAAAAAGCACGAAAACGAATGCACCCGTCGGTCCTATCTTTGCAGGTGGACCGAGGTCTAACTGTAATAGATTCTCAGTTTGTCGGCATTCCAAGTCCTTTTGACCGGCTTTCTGCCCAGGGTCTCCAGGACGTAGGCGCCCTTTTCTAGTTTTTCCTTTATGCGGTAAGGACCCTCCCAGTTTGCCACTAGCTTGCCATCTCTGGTGTTCTTGTTCCCGATGTCAGCGCGTCGGAGCACCAGGTTTCCCCGGTTGAAGGAGCGAGGGTTCACCTTTCGGTTGTACTTCGCTGCGATGAGTTGCTTGGTAGTTAGGTCTCGACAGTGTGCCACGATTCGTGTCTCGTCAATGAGGTCTAACTCTGTCATCAAGGCGTCACTGTTCGAGTCTTCTCCTTCCCTGCTAGCTTTCATTTTCCTCCATGTCGGTTGGCCTATCTCGATCGGGATCATGGCCTCGCATCCGTATGTTAAACGAAAAGGAGTTTCCTGAGTGGAGGTTTGGACGCTAGTCCTGTATCCCCACAAAACACTGTAAAGTTGCTCGACCCAAGAAGAATCGGCGTCCTCCATACGTCTTCTCAATCCGTCGACAATGACTTTATTGGCGGCCTCGGCCTGCCCATTGGATTGAGGGTGTTCGACAGATGCAAAGTGATGGATGATGTCGAGGTCCGACATCATACTCACGAAACCCTTTGTCAATGAACCGAGTCCCGTTATCGGTAATTATCTCGGTAGGGATCCCGAACCGAGAGACGATGCTATCTTTGAAAGAATCGTTGGATGCGGGCCGAGGTGATCGTGGTCGGCCGGCTCGGCTTCTATCCATTTGGTAAAGTAGTCGACGGCGACAATGAGATACCTTAGCTGTCCTGGGGCTGTTTTGAATGGTCCGAGAAGATCCATCCCCCATTTGTAGAAAGGCCAGGGGGCCGTAATGCTTTTGAGCTCCGACGGGGAGCGCCAAAGCATGTTGGCATGTTTCTGACAACTGTCACACCTTCTTACTGTTTCCAAGGATTTGGCCGCCATCGTCGGCCAAAAGTAGCCGACTCTAAATGCTTTCCGGGCTAAGGATTTTCCCCCCATATGCTGACCGTTGATGCCTTCATGTATCTCGGCGAGAACGTACCTGGCTTCGGTCGCATTCAAGCATCTCATCATGGGAGAGTGTAATCCTTTCCTATATAATTGATCGTCCACCATGGTGTACATGGTGGCTTGCCGGATCAACTTTCTAGCTTCCGTCTTGTCGACGGGTATAATCCCTCTTTCCGAGATAGTCCTCGATTGGTTTTCTCCGGTCCGAGGCGATGATATGGACATGACACAACTCGGTTCGTCCAGATTTTGTTGGACGACGGTTCGGTAATTTCCCGGACCTTTGGTGCTAGCCAGCTTTGATAGTATGTCGGCCCTGGTGTTTTCCTCCCGAGGGATGTGAGTGACTGTTACCTCTTCAAATTCGGCTATCATGCCCTTGGCTTTGTTCAAGTACTTTGCCAACAACGGGCCTTTGGCTTGATGAGCCCCCATACGAGCCGCTACGAGCTGGGAGTCGGTCAGGATTCTGACTTTCTGTGCCCCGTGCTCCTTTGCTTGATCGAGGCCGACCAGTACCGCCTCATACTCTGCCTGGTTGTTGGATGTCGGAAACTTGAAGCGGAGAGAGTGTTCGACGGCAATTCCGTCTGGATTTTCAATTATTATTCCCGCTCCACTCCCCTTGGCATTTGAGGATCCGTCGACGTACACCGTCCATTCTTTGAGGCCGACCTCCCTTTCAGCGTGGGTGGGGGTAAGTTCCCTTACGAAGTCGGCCAAGGCTTGCAACTTTATAGCATGCCGGGCTTCGTAGGAAATGTCGAATTCAGATAACTCTATGGCCCAGCTTGTCATTCGTCCGGCCAAATCTGGCTTGTGTAGAACTTGCCGGATTGGTTGACTGGTACGTACCACGACTTTGTGCCCCTAGAAATATGGGCGTAGGCGTCTTGTTGCCATCAACAAAGCGAATGCTACCTTCTACAACTTTTGATATCTGAGTTCTGAGGTCTACAATGCCTTGCTTACAAAGTATATCAGTACCTGTCCGGCTTGGGTTTCGCGAACCAGGGCGGTGCTTATGGCCTCTTCGCCTACGGATAAGTACAGGAAAACCGTCTCTCCTGAGTCGGGCTTGGATAGGACCGGCGGGGTTGCCAGGCACTGCTTGATCTTCGCGAATGCGGACTCACATTCCGGGTTCTATCCGCCTCGTGTCTCCTTCTTCAGTAGTTTGAAGAAGGGTAACGCGTTTTCAGACGACTTAGGTAGGAACCTTGTCATTGCCGCCAATCTCCCGGTTAGCTGTTGTACTTCCTTTTTGTTGGTCGGTGCTTTCATCTCCAACACCGCTTTGCACTTGTCAGGGTTTGCTTCGATTCCTCGGTGTGTCAGCATAAACCCGAGGAACTTTCTTAGGGACTCCAAACGCACATTTTGCCGGATTTAGCTTTATTCGGTGCTTCCGCAACTTTTCGAACGTCCGTTCGAGGTTTGGATGTGGTCTCCCGGCTTCATCGACTTGACGATCATGTCGTCAATGTACACTTCTATATTTCGACCGAGCTGGTCTTCAAATACTTTGTTCATCATCCGTTGGTAGGTGGCCCCGGCGTTTTTCAATCCGAACGGCATGACATTATAGCAATAATTAGCCTTGTCGGTTATGAAGGCCGTCCGTTCTTGATCTTCCGGATGCATCGCTATTTGATTGTATCCGGAGTAAGCATCCATGAAGGATAGTAGTTGAAACCCGGATGAGTTGTCGACCAACTGATCGATGCTCGGCATCGGGTAAGAGTCTTTAGGGCGGCTCTGTTTAAATTGGTGTAGTCTATACATACTCTCCAATTCCGTTAGGCTTTATGACCATGACCGTATTAGATAGCCATGTGGTGTATTGTATTTCCGGATGAATCCGGCCTCTAATAATTCCTTCACATGCTTTTCTAAGGCGTTACGCTGTCGGTACCACTGTTTTTGTTTCTTCCGTGATACCGGGTCGATCCGGTTTAATTGCCAACCCGTGATGCGAGAAGGTGGGGTCTATTCCGGGTACTTCCGAGGCCCTCCATGCGAATAAGTCTCGGTTCGCTTTTAGGAACTCGCTTAATGTCTCTTTGAGCTCTGGGGTCATTGCGCCTCCTATCTTCGTGACCTGGGTCAGATCTTCGCCCAGGATCAGATCTTCCAACTCCCCTTCTAGCTTGGGTCTTGGACGTTTAGGTTCCTCGTCCCTTATGTCCAATTCTACCACACTGACGGGTCGGCCCTGTAGTTTTCCTTTTTCCCCGCCCGGGGTTCTTGCAACACCTTGACCCTGGGATAATGATGCCTTCTCGGTCTTGTTCTCACGCATAGTTTCATAGTAACATTGCCGAGATTCTTTTTGGTCCCCGGTTATGGTGATTACCTGGTTTTTGGAGCTAACCATCTTTAACATTTGATGCTTGGTGGAAGTGATCATGTCCCAGCTGTGGATGGTTGGTCTGCCCAATATCATATTGTACGGAGAGGGGAAGTCGGCCACGATGAATCTTACCCTCTCGGCTTTGAAGGCTTCTTTAGTTCCCAACGTAAGCTTTAGGTCGACGTACCCCTTTGGCCTGGATTGCTCCCCGTTAAAGCCCACAAGTGTTGTCTTGCATGGACGCAAGTCTTCTTTATCCAAGTTCATCCTTTTAAAGGCGTCCCACATGATAATATCCATTTGAACTCCCGAGTCAACGAAAATCCTTTTCACAAGGCAGTTTGCCAGGATCCCGGTAATTACCAACCCATCTTGGTGTCCCGACACAACGTCTTTTAGGTCTTCTGAGGTGAACTGTAATGATGGAGGCGTCGGTCGGCCATGGTCATCTTTGAACTTGGGGGTTCTTACCGATAGTACCTCCCTCAAGTATTTCTTTCTTTGACTTGCGGTGTCTCCTCCTCCGCCCAAGCCTCCACCGATTACATTGCATCGCGGTTCATGTCTATTTCCGGGAACTGCTCGTCATCGGAAGATGACTTTCGTTCTATTCCATCGACCTTCCGGTCGTGTGGGGTCGGACTCGGACTTCGACCTCCTTGTTTCCTTTTGTTGTTCCTCCGACCCTGTGTTTTTATCAGGTATTAACGCAACTTACCCTCTCGGATGAATTTTTCAATTGCGTCCCTGAGTTCGTAGCATTGATCTGTAGTGTGTGGGGTCCATCATGGAAGTCACAGAACTTTGAATGATCCGTGGTGGGCCGAAACCGTGTGGGCCGAGGCCTGTCAACTTTTTTCATCTCTGTGAAGGCCACTTCTTTCCATAACTGGCCTCGCGAAACATTGAGAGGAGTGTATCTCTCATACCTCGGCTTCTTTTCTGACTTGTCAATTCTTTACCTATTATCCCGATTCTGACTACGGGAGTCTTCCCTACGACCACTCGGCTGATTCTTATTCCGGGGTGGTGTACTTCTTCGTTTGTCATCGCCATTAGTATTGGCGATCTCCATCTCGCTCTACTTCCAAATCGCTTCGCTCGAGTGTTAAACTCGGTGAGGGTGTATACCCAGTTCTTGAAGATGGAATTTGCTATCCGGGAAGAAGGATCCAAGCCGTCGACGAGGCAATGCACGTGAACGCTTTCTGTTGCTGCCGACTTGACTCAGCCAGCGCACGCGATGGACTTTCCCGGTGAGGGTTCCGACTGCAGCTTCTAGTAGTAGCCATTGTTGGTCACGGGGATCGAAGTTTACGGTCCCACGGTCGGCGCCAATGTTCGGTGTGGAACGGATGTCCGGCCCAGGATGGCGGTGATTTGATCTTGGATTGTGTTGCTTGTCGGAATATCCAAGAGTAGAGATATCCCGTGAGCGATGAATCACTGGACACAAGGCCTTTCGCCCGAGGGGAGGGTATGTGTTCGGTGGGGGTTGTGTTGTGTAGTACGAAAGTAAAGGGCTAGGGTTAGAACGTGTGCACCTTACTGCTCGACCTCTGTATATATAGGGCAATAGCGAGTATCCCAACCGCCTGATCTATCAAATCCCTGGAATATAGATATATCAGGTAGATCCATGATTGTCGGGGAATCCGGGATACTCGGCATCCCTCTATTAGGCTGTCCCCTGGCTGGGCCGAGGTTCGGGCGTGCCTCTGCTGGGCCGCCCCCTAATTGGGCCGTGGGTCAGGTCCGTAACAGGCTCTATTTTGTGTTAAGGCAGATAGGGATGAATATAAGTCAAGAAGTAGGGATATAAAAGGACCTAAGGGTCTAGTTCAAAAGAAAAGCTACTGGTCCGAAAGAATGAGACGTTGGTGTTGCTGGGTTCGAGAAGATATGGGAAAGGGATGTGTGGCTAATACAAGAAGCAAGGAGTCGCTGGTCTCACGCTGCTATTGCGTTGAAAGGGATAGTGTGATCTCTGCAATTACGTGTTCAACGCTTCTGTTAACTCCTTTTGTTTGTGTTTATGTGCTGACGTTGATAGACGTTGAGAACAGGTTAACATGTATTTGTCTTGCTACTGCGTTTTGACTCAATTAACGTGTTTTACTCAATGTTTATTTATCTCTCCACTGTTGCTACGTTTCAGTAATGTATTGACTCCTTTTTTTTTCTGTGTTAGTTGCTACGGGCTAGACTTTTGGGGAGTTAATGGATATTGAAGGGGTATAGATATATTTGTATATATTGTTGTTAGGTACCTGATCACGTGCTGGGCTAATGGATGTGAAAGTGAATAAAACAATTGATTAAAATGGATATGGGCTTGGTGATTATTGTTGATCGAATGGAGCATAATGGCATTTAGTGAATAAGTAGGGATGTGTGCATCTGGATGATGAATGGGTGTTGTTGGGCTTTTTACTTGCTGTTGGGCTGAGAATATATTGAATAAAAAGAATAGGGATTTATTGAATAAAGGAGGTAATGGGTTGAAGCAATTATTAGATAAATATTAAGATTTAATCCTTAATTTTATTTAAGGATTTTCTTTCTCATCAATTTAATTTCTTTTGGCCTTAAAATATTATTTCTAAAATATTTATGCCAAAAACAAATTCCCTAGTTATATGTCCTTAATTTATGGTAAAATATTCTAATAATTAATTTCATAATTATTTTAGGGCAAACTTCATAATTCAATTTCCCATAAAATATTCAAATTTCAAATCCCAAAATTTGGGATGTTACATTTCTCCCCATTAATTTAAATTTCAACCCGAAATTTGCTACACATTTTACAAACTCTATGAGCCATAAATTCTGAGTACTTCTCCTTCATGCTTTCCTCTGTTTCCCAAGTTGCTTCTCTAGGAGTTAATCCCTTCCAGGCCACTTTCAAAAATGGGATACTCTTGTGCCTGAGTATCTTTTCCTGATAATCAATGATCTGTATAGGCTCAACCACGAAGGTATTATCGTATCGGAGTTCAACATCTTCATACTCTATGACATGATCAGGGTCCGGTTGATACTTTTTCAGCTGAGAAACATGGAATACATCATGAAGTTTACCCATGTTTGGGGGTAGGGCTAGCTGATAGGCTACTAGTCCACGTTTTGCCAACACTTCAAATGGACCAACATATCGAAGACTTAACTTTTTCCTCTTTAATGTTCTACCAACCCTTGTAACTGGAGACATCTTCAAAAAAACATGATCTCCTCCTTCAAACTCTAGAGGTTCCCCTTTTGTCTGCATAGCTTTTCTACCTGCTTTGCGCTGCTAGGAGCCTCTTCTTGATTAGATCAATACGTTTGGAGGTTTTGTCAACTATATCTGGTCCAATTAGCCTCCTCTCGGACAACTTTGTCCAGCAAATGGGTGATTGACATTTTCTGCCATATAACGCCTCAAATGGAACCATCTGTATGTTTGAATGATAGCTTTTATTATATGCAAACTCTGCCAATGGGAGATATTGATCTCAATTTCCCTTGAAGTCTAGTACACACGCTCTCAACATGTCTTCTAGCGTCTGTATGGTCCGTTCAGATTGATCGTCGGTCTGGGGGTGGTAAGCTGTACTAAATTTTAACTTTGACCCTAGATCTTCATGTAAAGCTTGCCAAAATTGGGATGTGAATCGAGGATATCTGTCAGAAATGATACTATTTGGTATACCATGGAGTCTCACTATCTCCTTGATGTAGACCTCAGCCAATCTCTCGGGAGAATAACTAGCACTGATGGGAATAAAGTGTGCCGTCTTAGAAAAACGGTCAACAATTACCCAAATTACATCAAAATTCCTGATCTTGGGCAATCCCACCACTAGGTCCATGGTAACATCCTCCCACTTCCATTATGGAATTTCAATTTTCTGTAGTGGTCCTGGCGGCTGTTGATGTTCAAGTTTCACCTTCTGACAAGTTAAGCATTTGGCCACATAATGGGTTACATCTTTCTTCAACCTTGACCACCAAACCTCAGATTTTATATTCTGGTACATTTTGACCATGCCTAGATGTAAGGTGTATTTGCTCTTGTGAGCTTCATCTAGTATTTTCTGCCTCAACTCATTGTTTGGCGGTATATAAATTCTCTTCTTATACCTAACCAATCTGCTAAGTAACAGATCGTAGTCTTGAGTCTCATTCTAAGATATTAACTCTCGTATAGCATTTGCATGTTCATCTTGCTACTGAGCCTCTTCAATTTCTTCGCTCAGATCATACTCTCCTTAGCTAACAAGAAGGCTTGCAAGATACACCTCATGAGGCTCTTTTGGTTCCATAGCAATTTGATTCGACAGATTCAGATCCCTGAAATCTTCTAGCAATTTCTGCTCATGGATCATCATGAATGTTGTCTGTACAACTTTCCTGCTCAAAGCATCTGCGACAACATTGGCTTTCCCTGGGTGATATTTAATCTCCAGGTCATAATCTTTCAGCAACTCCATCCATCTACACTGTCTCATATTTAGCTCTCTCTAGTCAAAGAGGTATTTGAGACTCTTGTGGTCACAATACATCTCTACGGTGGTACCATACAAGTAATGCCGCCGAATCTTGAATGCAAAGACAACAGCTGCGAGCTCCAAATCATGAGTTGGATAGTTTGACTTGTGAGGCTTCAACTGTCGAGAGGCATAAGCCACTACTCTACCCTGTTGCATCAGGACACAGTCCAATCCATGCTTACTTGCATCACTATAGACAACATATGTCTCTCCCGGATCTGGGATAATCAATACTGGTGATGTAGTCAACCTCTCCCTCAGTTCTCTGAAGCTACCCTCAGTTCTACAGTCCAATCCATGCTTACTTGCAAAATTAAGAATGCTAACAACTGCACTTTGTGCAGCAAAGTGAAGTGACAAAACATATTCACTATATAGGAAATGCCAGAGCAAGTGAGCTGCTATAGCAAAAATAGCTATGCTAAACAAATGTTGAGACTTTCTCTTAGTCAAATTTGACAGCTACAGATGTACGAGTCAAGGTTCAACAAGGGCAGCAATATGCAACTCCTAGAAAATTCAAGAGGCAACAAGTGAAATATCTTTCAGTCAGCACACGCGACTTACCAAAATTAGCAATTTTAGAATTTGAATGCACAACAATGACGGCTTCTTACTATGCAGACATTTGACAGCAAATGTTTCACACATTTGGAGTAATATAATATGTACTTACAGCAAGGATTGGTGCAGCAGAGTATTTCACAATGCAAGATCAGGAGTTTAATGAAAAAGGCACCTCCTATGTAAATGACAATCACTTACTTTGAAAATGAAACATGCAAGTAAAACTTTCACTTCAGCCTCTCAAAACTTGCACTCCACAAATAAGATAAATGCAATCCGATTTCAAATCTAAACAAGTGCAGCAAAACCACTATGATTTGTGACAGCAAAACTATTTCAAATATGTAGAAATTAATGCACATATCAGTTTAGACCAAAATGCACTCGGCAACCAGCAAGACCACAACTGATCATAGCATCTCATGAAATCCAGAGATGAAGTTCAAAAATACAGCAGCCAAAAGTTTCAGAGTATAATGCAAAAATTCGGCAATTTAATGTTTTCAAGTAATGCACAATTAAGGAACATTGACAGCAACAAAGTACAGTTATAAAATTCAGCAGCAAGTGACCAACAACTTCAGAATTTTACTTTCCAAACTTCTGTAATAACAATGGTTATGACAACAATGAATTCCAACCTCCAAAGCCACATTCTCAACACTTCAATGATCACATATGACATGGACCATATCATTCAAAATTCAATACGGCACAAGATAGTAACTCTTCTAGAATTAATTCAACTCTTTTTCAATATCACATTTAACGCAGAATTTGGCCGCAATTAATGCACAATGTCAACAACAAATTATTACTTAGATTGACCAAAAATTCAACTTTTAGCTCCAATTTTCAGTGCCAGTACAGACCAAGGATCACAGTAGCAGCAAAACACTAAGGCCCCGTTTGTTATGAAGAAGATTTAAGGAAGGAAAGGAAAGGAATGGAATGGAAGATTGGGAGGGAACTTTAAAAAGGGTGTTCTGTTTGGTAGACTGGAAATTGAGATGGAAGATGATAATTTTAAAAAAATTACAATTAAAATGTAAACTTTGAAATGTCGAAAATATCCCTTACCCTAAAAACAATTTTTTTTCCATATCTTCATCCCTGCCCGACATCAACGCACCCCCACACACACAATTTTCAGATCTTCTTCTCTTCATCCATGCAACACCCGAACAGCACACACACACACACACACAAATTTCAGATCTTCTTCATCCCTACAACACCCGACAACAACACACAAACACACACACACAAAATTTTCAGATCTTCTTCATTCTTGCAACCCACAACGGTGACACGCAGAAGAAGAAGGGACGGACAGATTTGCAAAAGGAGGAGGAAGCGTCGGTGGCGGCGGCGACGGTGGCGGCAAGGGTTACAGATGGATTGAAGAAGAAGATGAGGGTTATTTGGGAATCTTCCCAAGGGAAGATCAGTTTCCATCCGAAAATGGAGGGAAACCATCTTCCCATGAATGAAGGAAGATAGTGCGCCGCCGGAAGATTGGTTCCGGGAAGATGGAGTAGCCAAACGGATTTTTGCAAGGAAGATGATGAATCTTCCCTCCCCTCCCTCAATCTTCAGCATAACAAACAAGCCATAAATGATTGATATCACTTCCAAGGCTATTAACAAATCTGAGTTATCAATTCCTCAGCAACCAAGAGTATTAGAAGGTAATGCAGAGATGCAGAACAGAATTGGCTCTTTAATTCCAGGAAGAATTACTCAACTTGACAGCAATTAAATTCCAACAGACCACAACATCTGTTCAGCCAGCCAGTAATTATACTTAGCTTTCCAAATTTGCTGTAACTACCAAGCAGCTTCAACAATTTATCTGCTTTCAATATCAACACGCATAAGTGCAACAAATTAGTTAAATTTCACTCAAACAATACTTACTACTCACTGTCACTTTTCAAACCTAAATTGTTCCTTACAAACCTACTAAATAATAATAGGACAAAGAATGACTCTAAATAGCCTTCATGAGATTTGAAACAAAATATTACAAATGATGCAGTAACTTGGCTAAGGATTTTAGGAAATGATGTCTTGAAGTGCCTTAATGAACTCTCGGAAGCATACGAGTCTAGATGACAAATCCATATAGGGAAATACGCACAACAAATTTAAAGTTAGTATTCAACATCACAAACAGAACATTCACATCAACAAGCTTTAAACCACACCCATAGACACCCAAAGCTTTAAACCACACTCATAGTCACCCAAAAAAATCATTAAAATAAAATAAAAGACTAAAAATTAAGTTTGAGGGTAAACAACTAGGACTTCCTATAAGACCTTCCATGATGCCTCAATTATGATTATGCCCGGGTTCATAATGATAATTGAGACCCCAAAGAAGAATCCTTACTCCACGAATGTCAAGCGAGCTCGAGGTTAACCATGGTGCACCAAGAACTAACAGTACTGCTGTTAGTAATTCAGTCCTCTTAAAATGTTTCAAGCATGTGTGGGATCGGTTTACCATTTGTAAATAAAAAAGATCTCATCTTGAAACTCATAAGGAATATTTCATGAGTGATCCCAGCATGAAAGTTTGCAAAATAATAACTCAAAAATACTTTCAAACATGCATGGAGTCTACATCTTTCAAACTCCTCGTAATACAATTCAACATCTTTTTCTTTTAGAAACAATCATTTTACCATCTCCATGCATAAATCACAATTATCAAATACTCCACATATTAGAGGATCATGTTTGAGTTCAAAGTGCAAGAAAAAAATTTATATATAAAACTCAAGAAGAACAAAGAACAATAAATAAGATCCTTGTTCTTAACTTATTTCAATATCAATGTGGAAATGCAATAATTCAAATAAAAGTCATAATGGGACGTTATTCACTCACCTGATGTCTTCTAATTTCTATCACTTACTCCTTACAAGTTACAAGTTTTAACAAGACTTCCTTTCTTCACACGCCCTATAAGAATATATATAGGGAAAAAAATATAATTAATAACCTATAAGTTATATAACTCCTTTCCAATATTAACCCAACAACAACCAATCATAATATTCCAAAGTTCAAAAACACCTTTATTTATGTTTCAAGGTTTCTTCAATTATACCAGAATAGCTTTCACATCAATCATTCGCTACCTTAAATAAATACTTCCTCGACCAATGTATTTAACATACTTGAACTTTTTTTTTTTTTTTTTTGCCAACTCTTTCCTAACATAAGAAACTAAACTCACTTGATTTCCAGCACATAGCCTATAATTTTCTCCAGTCATAAAGTAGCAACTTCACTTCCCAATTGTGATATCACAATCATACAAATTTATGCACACTATGATTTAGTCCCAATTACCTAAGACACATTGATTTTAATCAATAAGTCACTACCAATTTCTAATCCTAAATTTCATAAAGTTCCTTTCTTACATGATTCATAGAACACTTCATAGGCACTATTTACTTCAACGAGTAATTCCCTTCTTAGTAACAAACATCCAACAACAAAAAAACTACCAATAAAGACACATGCTTAAGTATCCATAAAACCTCTCAAATTAAATTTCCTGTGAATTCCAAACTTAAAATCATAATAGAACAACACCTATGTTCTTTTTATTCTTTTCATAACATAAGCTTCAGTCATGTAGCAATTTCTAACAACATTCCAATCAATTTCTTCTCCTAGACATTTTAACAAACACTTTAAGTGCAACCAAAATCAAATAATATTTCAAAGTTCTCACTTTTAAATCTCTTGCCAAACAATCTTTAAACACCAACATATTTATCTACTATGATTCCCAAAATCAAATCTTTAATAATAAAAGATTTAAGTCCCTAAAGATCAAATCTGGAATTTGTCTTCTTCACAACATATTAACCAAAATCGTTAATGAAAACTTACCCAAATCAAGCTTCAACCCTCCCTATAACACGTTCGGCAAGACTGAGAAGAAGAAATCAAACGAAAAACACCCTTATACTCTCAGCCACGCACAGATCAAAGGAAGAAAAACTGTCACAGGGAAGCCGATTTGGGATAGAAGACGAGATCGAAGGAGCAATTGGGGTTGCGCTTTGGAGCTTCGGATTAAAAAGCTTCCTCATTGTTCCTTCTCTCATCAAATCATCTACACACACAAAAACCAGACAAAAATGGAACAGAATAGAGCGAAAACGAAACAGAGAAAAATAACAGTAGCAATACTGACCGGAGAAGAAGGACGCTGGCGGCAAACGGTGGCGTCAAGCGACAGGAACGACGAAGGAACAGGGTTGCTCGATGGGGGCTAGGGTTTTGGTTTCTGAAAACATAAGAATTCCCCCTGCCGAGTGAAGAAGCCGTGCGATAAAAACCCAATCTGATGTTCAGATTTTATTTTATTTTATTTTTTAAAAAAACCACTTTTTATTTCCTAATGTGCAGTAATTTATACATATGACAGCACCCACTTCCTCTTTTATTTTCTCTTTTAATATATACCTCGGCAATATATATACACACACTTACACACATCAGAGGCTTTCCCTTTTCTTTATATAGTCTTAAGGTATATATTTATATACGCACAGCTTGGAGTCAAAACCACATGCAACGCGCGCGCGCCTGCACACACACATATATATGTATCAGATGCCATGATTTATTATATATACCAATATGCATAGCAAGCACGCTTTGTTCCTCTCATTTTTATAAGCTACGACGATATATATACATATATGGAATCTAAAGAGTGTGTGTGTAGATAACACATAGCAAGCTTCCTTTTTCCTTCCAAAAGCAACGACGAATACATACATACGTACATACATACATATTCACATGGTTGCAAAAACCCCTTGTATCAGTTACTTCCTTTTTCCTGTGAAGCTTTTGAACGCCACTAAGATATATATACATACCTATAGTATCATATTATTTCCTTCTCTTGTGTTTATATATATATATATATATATATATACAGTGGCGGAGCCACGTTGAAGGTTAGGGGGCAAGTCCCCCCAAATATTTTTTTTTTTTTTTTTTTTTGTAAAAAAATCAAATTAAAGTTAAAGGAGTTTGAATTAATGGTTTCAAATTTTCATTAGTATTTGTATTATTTGTCTACTTTCTTTGAATTAATACATGTTTAAATGATTTTCCACTCTTAAGTTAAGTGTCCACCCTTAATACATCAAGATTACACTTCCGTAATCGGATGAGGGATGAATGGTTGAATAATTGTTTAATGCCTTATATTAAAAAATATGTATTTGATAGCATTGTTAATAAGACAATTATGATGAAATTCCAAAACACAAGCTCTAGAAGGATGACATTGTAATATATATATATGCAGCAAAAACTATGACAGTGAAAACTATGACAACAAACTTTCATTTCCTTCTTTGTTCAGTGAACTAAATCAGTTTTTCCCTATTATTTTCACTTGCAACGATCTTATATAAAACCGATAAGTAACACCTTCTTTTCAAAGGCAACGTATTATATGTGTGTGTCTATATATATATAGTTTTCTGTTTAGTTTTCCATGAGCAACAATGATATACATATATCAGTAAATAGCTTACATGTATGTATGCAGCAATCAACGTTGTCTTTCTCCTTTTTTTTTTTTTTAAAAAAAAGGAGCAGCTTTGGTTCTTTACTTATGAACTACAACTTATATATATATATATATATATATATATATATGTGTGTGTGTGTGTGTGTGTGTTCTGGTGTAGAACACAGATGTCTAGCTTCAATGAGCTAGGAATGGTTAGTGTCGGATCAATGGGCCCTTCGATGATACACTAGAGTCAAGTATCAAGGAGAAGGCTTCAACTCGATGATATCTACGGGGGAGATATCAACGAGAGAACTCAGATCACAGTGCTACACAGGTGAGGCGTTTCGCCAGAGGGGTGGTGTGTGTGCGTAGTGTGACTGAATGATAAATAATGAAAGAGAGAATGTTCCCTGTGCACCTGGTGGGTAATCTCCTATTTATAGGGATTACCTAGGGTTTCACTTCCATGCAAATGCATCTATCCATCAGCCCTTATGCGCCTCCCACGTTTTGCAGACACATGCTCCACTACTTGTACGGTCCGGTCCGCGCATACAATACACGCGATGGAGTAGTAGTGGTGAACCATTTACCCTGGTTAAATGAGTGTTTTATCACAAAGCCTCTTATTAAGGCGAACAACTGATTACCAATATATAGTCCATAACAATATATATATAATATATATATATATATATATATAATATATATATATATATATATATATATATATATATTGTGTGCAGCAACTTGGTAGTTTAAATAATAGTTACCTAACTAGCTTTTCAGGTATGTTGTGGCTAGCTGTTACTTCACGCCGAATTCGCCTTTGTTTTTGGCTACTTAAAACAGAGCAAAAGAAACTGTAGAATACCCTCTCTCTCTCACTCTCTCTCGGTTTCCCACTCTCGACCTCTACTCTTTCTCAGTCTCGGACTCACTTGGCTGGAGGAAGTGAAGCATGGACGCACACATATATAGAGACCCAAGGGTCCAGTTCGAGAAGGAGCCAACAGATAAAGGCGTTGAGATCGAGAGGGGTATGGTTCACTGGGTTTGCTGATATGAGCAGCATGGTTCTGCTGTTTTCCCTTGTTCTTGTGTCCTCAGTCGATGGCCAAAAGTTGTGAGAGTCAGAAACAGATTTGCTGTGATGATCTGATCTTTTGCTGATGTCGTGATCGACTATATGGTTAGGGATAATAGGTTTTATATATATATATATCCCAGCTGCTGCATTTCAATAAGGCGTTCACACACACTCTCTCTCTCTTTCCTTTTTTTTTTTTTTTTTTTTTTTTTTTTTTTTTTTTTTCTCACGTTGCATCAAGCAGGAGGAATGAATGAGTATAATGGATTGGACTGATATATTTGTTTGGGTTTTGTCTTCAGTTAGGCCCAGATGAGAATATGAGTGAATAACCATTGAAAAGGGTTTTGGTTTATATCTGCTTTGCTATTGTCTCACGTGTTGGGCCTAAATGGGATTAAATGAATATATGTAATGGGCTTAATGGATCGGAATGAAGAAATGGAATAATGGGATGAATTGGGTGTTGTAATAGAGTTGAGGATGACCAGCGCCTTTGTAGCGCAATTGGTATTGGAGCTAGTCTCCTCCTTCCATGTCCTGGGTTCGAACCCTGCCCCCTCCCCTATCATGTAATATCAAAAAAAAAAAAAAAAAGAGTTGAGGATAGGATATTAAATTGGAGGATGTGAAAAATATTTCTCCCACTTTGATCCTCTACAAGACTCTTATTTGTAATCAGGCCCATTGTTTAAATAATTGCAATTATTGGAAAATTAATCCTTAATTCCATATAAGGATTTTCTTTTCCCAATTAATTCCTCTAGGCCATAAAATATAATTTCTATAATTTTTAGACCTAAATTATTCATTATTTGAATTTATTCTTTTCCCAAAATAAATTAAGGGAAAAATAAGCCTAAATTTTCAATAATTATTTTAGGGAAAATTTCACAATTGATTTCCATATATTATTCAAACTTTAAAATCCCAAAATTTGGTTGTTACACCCTTATAACCGCTGACTAGAGTCATATCTAACAAATGATTCATCCATTTAACTGGATTGCACATGATTCGAAATCATGAGGCATCAACTGGCCAGGGTTCCTAATTTGTCATGATTAGATTATGACTCCCTTCCTTTTAATGAAACCAAGGAGGTGTCGTTCTTTAAACTGACTATTAACCCAGCCAAATGATAAGGGTGATACCAAGAGCCCTGAGAATGTCAAAGTCATCCACTGTGAACCGAGTAGTGGCATACCACATTATATTTATACACAATAACTCACATCACCACTCCATATCCATCCATATACATCAAGGACAAACAATCATAATATGGACATGTAAGTGCGAGATCCAAATCGTGATTATAGTTATAAACAAGATTTATAAAAATAATATATTGTCTCAATACATCATTAAGATAACAATACTATTTCAACTCAAGAAACCATAACAAAAGTGCATTATCCAAATCATATAATATCATAGTTTTCTATCTCAATAACCATTTCAAAATACTCATATTGGTATATTAAGTTAATATCCACATATATTTTCTTTCTCATAATCTTTTCACAAAATACTCACAAACAACATACTAACACACATAACAAATGAAAAGTGGTTACCTCTCACCACAATTAATTTACTAACCATTAGTAACTCTTCAAAACTCCACATAATCATAATTGTAACTTATAATTTCCTATAATTCAAAGAATACAAATTTTAATAATAATATATTATGATCATTAAAACTGAAAATGACGGTTTTGGTGTTTACATTTTAAAAATGACCATTTAGTTTATTTTAAATTTTAGAAATGACAATTAAATCCTATACATTTCAAAAATGACAGTTTAGTCATTCAATTTCAAAACTAAACCGATTAGAATTGCAATAATATCTATATTAATCGAAATAAATTATTTAAACCACAGTTAGTTAGTAGAAATATCCTATAGGACAAATCCTAAACTTTTTAAATAGGAAAAATTAGTTTTGAATTCCTACAACAATCAATTAACAAATCTAAACCGATTAAAATAAACTATTAATCATTATATACACAACAACATGATTTCCTTTTTGTTTCCAAACCATCCATATATATATAGGATTATCGTTTGTCATGTCACTTGACATAAGATTATGTCAAGTCACCACAAAACTACGTCGTTTTGGGGTTAGAAGAATTAATGAACTCTCAAAACGACATAGTTTTTGGGTTAGGGGAATTAATGATGGATTTTTTTGGAAAAATTCATATAAAAAATATAAAAAAAATACACAAACACTCTTTATTAATTCCTGTAACTCCCAAAACAACGTAATTTTTAGGTGACTTGACATAATCTTATGTCAAGTTATATGACAAACGATAAACCCTATATATATATATATATATATATATATATATATATATATATATATATATATATATATATATATATATATATATATATATATATATATATCATGACAGTAAGTTTCTATCAATTTCAATGCAACAATGTGTGTGTATGATCATTTATTATCAAAACTTAAAACACTCTCAAAATCCAATTCCCATAATTTTCACAAGTTAGTATAATATTACCCTCATTGAAAAGAGAAAAACTTGTGGTACAACTTTCATGAATATAGTTTATTGAAAAAAAAATAATTTAGTTAGCAAAATGATCTTATAAGATAAATAATTTACCGAGGACTTGAATATTCTCCAATTATTCTTCTCTTCCCCCTCCTTCTTTCCTCGCTCTTACTCATGCTCTCGTCTTCTCGCCCTCTTCACCGTCAGATACACACATTCACATTTATAGAAAAAAAGAAAGAGAGGCGGTGGGCAATTGTAATTGGCCACCACCCTCACAAATGTCTGCCACTCAAATTTTTTTAATTATTATTTTTTATGGAAAAATTACCACACAATACCCAATTATTTTCATCATCGTTTTTAAAATATTAACAATAATAATAATAATAATAATAATAATAAAAGATTATTATTTACACTAATTTCTTGTATTATCATAAATCATATTTTAAATAAAAACTTTTATTTTGATAATTACCTAATAAATTCATGTATCATGATTAATTTTTTCTTACTTTTAATTAAATCCTAATATAAAAATTTAAATATTACTAGAGCCTGGTGTTCGGAGGTTAATGATCACTTCATTTACTTCATCTTGCCGCTCTGGCAAATTCGTTTTAATTTAATTTCAAAGAAGAAATTAATTTGAACGATTTCTTAAATCATTTTTTGCGGTTGAAAATCAATGCTCCAAGTCCAAAAGGTTTGTTCAACCTTTGAAAAGTCTTTAGGAAATTAGCACACCGAAGTTTGGCTGACTTGCGTCAACCCCACCTTCAATCCCACGCCATGGTTCGGTGCCTCCATTATTGAGCCCCTCAAGTCTAATTTAGAAAGTCCAAATTTACATTTTCTTATTAATAACTATATTTTTAAATATTGATATTTTTATATTTATTTAAATATGATAATAAAAGAAGTTAATTCGGAGTCATGCATATTTAATTTCTATAGCATAGAAGTTAACCTCTCTTGAAGATAAGTAGCATAGTTCACCTCTAATTAATTAAACTTCAAACACACATTAAGCTTCTTCAATTGCTTTCTCAATTTAATGCCATCATTTTAGGGGGTATTTTAGGTAAAATGCTTTAATTACCTTAAAATTAAATTTACACAGAAACTCATATTTAGAAACAAATAAAGACTTATAAGTAGAGACTAAAAAGGTATTGAAGTTTCCACGAAAATACAGAGTCATAAAACTTCCACAAACTATGAAACTCTATTTGCCTAGTCTTAAACACCAATAACAACCCCGGACCTTCAACCTCACCATGATTTTTCGCAAGTGCTTCTTGCTCTTCTTCCTTATCATTATCTTCCTCTGTTCTGCCACCATTGAAGCACGAGCTACTTATCTTTACCACAACTGCTCCACCGCCGGCAAAACCTTCGCCGCTAATAGTGCCTTCCAATCCCGCCGGACCACCCTCCTCTCCTCCATAGCCTCCTCCAATGCTGGCTTCCGAAACACCACTGTTCCTGGAGGCAGCAACGATACCATCTACGGCCTCTACATGTGCCGTGGTGACGTCTCCCTCCAGGTGTGCAACCAATGCGTCCTTAACGCAACCCAACGACTACCTTCCGAGTGCCCGTTTTCGAAGGAGGCCGTGATCTGGTACGATGAGTGCATGCTTCGCTATTCCAACATCTCTTTCTTCTCCACCATCGACCAATGGCCGACTGTCGTCATATTGAACCCGAAGAATATCTCGCTCTCATCCCCAACGGGATTCAGTAATTTTTTGCTGAGTTTTATGAATGAGACGGCAAGTATGGTGGCGGCGACGGCGGCGGTGGGCCAACCTGCATCGGAGGCAAAGATATATGTGAAGAACCAGAAGAATTTTCAGTCTGAAACTTTGTATAGTCTAGCTCAGTGCACACCGGACCTACGGCTTCAAGATTGCAGAAGTTGTCTGAGTGGTGTGATTCGGAATATTCCGTTTTGTAGTGATAAGAAGATCGGAGGAAGGGCTGTGAATCCAAGTTGCAACATTCGCTATGAGTTGTTTTCATTTTTTGATCCTAATCAGCCAGTCTCGTTGACCCGGTCGCGTCCATTTTTCCATCGACCAGCAGGTAAAGAGTTAAACATAAATGTTTTTTTTTCCTGGATTGTTTTTGTGTTTGTTTTTTTTTTTTAAAGATATTAGGTTGAGCTATAAGAAAAAAATTATACTTTTGTTAGTAAAAGAGAAATATAAGTTTTAGTCTAAACTCTTCTTAACTTATTGATCCACTATTTGATTTAACTCAGAATAATACAATCCTTAGAGTTTCTTAGAACAAGTTAGTACGTATGTAAATTTTTTAACTCAATAAATTAAAAGAATTGAGTTCTTTTAGTCAAAGTCTGGGACTTGTTAGGACTAAAACCCTTTTTTGTGTTTGTGCATTTTTCATCTATATATCTGCAAATTAAATGTACGGACAATGAGGTTGATTTTGAGGGCATAGCGGTGATTCTGCCTGTCGATCAGGACCACCAATAATTGAAGGGAGCTTTTTTTCCCCCTCAGTGCCTATCCGAACTCGCGACTAACCAGTTAGGGGTAGAGCGCCCAAACCAGTAAGCCACGAGTATAGAGTGAGACATTTAAGAAAAGGCATATATTTATGGGATAATTTTATTAAAGGGCCACAAGATTTAATTAATTTCAGTCAAGGACCAAAACATTTGAAATTTCACTTCAGGACCAAAGACCAAAATAGAAATAAGTGGTATAGATAAAAAGTCAATAATGCCTCTTACTTCCTTTTTTCTGTGAAAACAAAATTGTCATAATTGCTGGAACTCCGACAACTGGTCAGCGGCCGCCGCCAAGACCAAGCGACCATCACCTGCTATCGTCAGAGTTCCAATATCGACCAATTGGAGCTTTGACAACTGAAAATTAGTGTGTTGTTTATAGGAGAATTTCACTTATTCATAAAGAATTGCACACTTGTTCATGATTCTATTATTCTTGAACAACTTTGTGACTCTTCACGAACAAGTGCAATCCTCCTAAGAGTAAGACTAGCCAACAGAGCTTCTGCGACGGTCAAACATTTTTTTTAAAAAATGAAACAATGGGCATTATTGTCTTTACCTCCAAAACTTATTTTTATTTTGGTCCTTGATCCTACAATGAAATTTCAGAATGTTTTGGTCATTGATTGAAATTAATTTTGTCCTGTGGTGTTTTAGTTAAAAGTTTCCCTATGTTTTAGCCTCCCATTATTTTGACCCATTTATATCAGCCTAAATTTGAATGAGATATAAGAAAAAATAACTACCTTTGAGTGGGAAAAAAGAATATTTTATTCTAAATCTCTATAAAGAGTATAATGGATGCATTAGTTATGGAAAAATGATATTTTTGTTTGCAACTCAGAAATTTGATACTACTCAATCGATAAATTAAAAAAATTGTAAACTGTGGCTAACAGACAAATGTTGTAGGGCTTCGGAAGTAATAAATATTTTGGTCAATTAATACTTTATGTATAAATATATAATATATTATAAACTATTTATTGGGGGGATGGTTGATCACTCCACCTACCAGTCAAGCTCTAAAGTAAGTGGCCCTATAAAAATTTTGGATTAGGATTTCTCTCCTATATCATTTTCGTCCGCTGATATCCTTCAACCCAAAACTAGGTATTTTGGGAATATGAAAAAAAAAATACAAAAAACCTAAGAGGGCTTTTTTTAAAAAAACAAAAAGAGCATCGACTACTTATAAATATTTTTTAAGCTCATTCACTATTCTAATTAATTTTTAGTATACTCAGTATCCTAAAACATTTTTTAGTAACACCCAATATCTAGAACCCAACACTAAGAGTACTTTTTTAATAACACCCAGTATCTTAAATTAATTTTTAGTACATTTTTTTAGCACTCATGATCCTGGGTACCACTAAAAATTAATTTGGGATAATGAATGCTTGTTTTTTCTTTTTTTTTTTAAAAAAGAAGCTTCCCTTGTTATTTTTCCCAAATATGTTGTAAAGGATGGGAGCAGACCGAGAAGGCAGAGGGGAGAATCCCACTATTATGGTTGTTTTGAAGGTGGGATTCAGATCACTGGTTCCCATCCGGATTTTTTAAATTATTTTTTATTTTTTATTTTAGATATGTTGAAACAAAAGAGTGAGGTTATGCCATGTGGTCATACCATCGAGGCACAGTTGGGTCAACCAACTTTCAAACCTTTGGATTTGTCCAAGTTGGGTAATACTGCACTGGTTTTAAATTATTGGGTGAATATTCTCCTCTCAATACTTAAGGATATCCATTACATATCAGTGGATATTTCGTGGGTACTTTTACACTTTAACTTTTTTTTTTCTAAGGGGAAAAAAACATTACAAAGAATGTGAATTATTTCTTTGTATATCATTCAAAATACAATTTTGTTAGAAAAACAATTGTCAGCAATACATTCTAATTATAAAATTATATTTAATTAGATAATTTATGAAATTATATTTTAATCAATTGATCTTTTGTCGCCTTAATTTTTTTTAAGAAATGAAATGATTATACTAGTATATTTTTTCCTTTTTATATTCTTAGTAATAAGTCAACAATTCAATTTTACAAATTTCATTACTGAAGCTTTACATTCCTTTCTCTTCAAAACTCTGAAACTCCAGCAAGGATAAGTGCGATAGTTGTGGCTTCTCTTGTTGTTGGCGGGATAATATTTTATTTCGCTTACTATCTCCTAAAGATTAGAGTGGAAAAACGTCATCGGGCTAATCTCAGACAAAAATACTGTAAGTGATTTTCATTATTTCGCTTCTCTTGTTGTTGGCTAGTATGTAGATTCGGTATAGCTTATGTATTTATTTGGTTTATTTCTTAAGTTGGAAGGGAAAGCACAACTTTAGAGCATCTGCAATTTAGTCTAGCTACAATTGAGGCTGCGACAAATAAGTTTTCACATGAAAATAAATTAGGGAGAGGTGGATTTGGACAAGTTTTCAAGGTAACAAACGCCATTAGTGTAGTTGTTTTTTATATGTGTGTGAGTGCATATATCTGTTTTTTTAAATCCAACCAACTATTATTCTAGGGTGTTCTTCCAAATCGGGAAGAAATAGCTGTGAAGAGACTTTCCAAAGGTTCTGGCCAAGGTGCAGCAGAGTTTAAGAATGAGGTTTTATTGATAGCTAGACTCCAGCACAGAAATTTGGTGGCGCTATTAGGATTCTGCGTTGAAGAACAAGAGAAACTACTTGTTTATGAATATGTTCGAAACAGAAGCCTTGATTACTTTTTATTTGGTTTGAATCCTATAAACTCATCTTAACTTTTATTTGAAATTTCCAGTTAATTTCTGTCATGCATTTTATTATTTATTTGGCTCCCTTTTTTATGTTTTAGCGTTTCATTCACTAATTGAGATTATTTTCATTTATTTTGTCACTAGTGATCACTTCCAACAAATTTATGTAGGTTCCCAAAATACTAGAGTGTTAGATTGGATGGAACGCAGCAAAATTATAGGAGGAGTTGCTCGAGGAATTCTTTATCTTCATGAATATTCTCGCCTAAAAATCATACATCGAGATCTCAAACCTAGCAATATTTTGCTAGATGATGAAATGAATCCAAAAATTTCAGATTTTGGCCTAGCTAAGATGGTTGCTGTCAGTGAAAATGAGGGAAGTACAAATCGAATTGTTGGAACATAGTAAGTTCTTTATATGCATATACATATATATGTTGATATAACTGAACAAAGAAAAATAATTTTTGACTTAATTTTAAATATAACAGTAGTTTGCCTTTCAAGTAATAATCAATTTAAATGTTCAGATCTTATCATATTGGAAACTAAATTTTGTTGACATTGTTTTTTTACAGTGGTTATATGTCTCCAGAATATGCAATGTTTGGACAATATTCTGAAAAATCAGATGTTTTCAGTTTTGGAGTTATAGTTTTGGAAATGATCAGTAGAAAGAAAAATACAGGATCTCATGATTCCCAATATGCTGATGGCCTATTAAGCTATGTAAGTTATGATAATATTAATATGAATGGGAGAAAGATTAATTTGACAATATTTGTATGAGGAGCTAATAAAAGAGTGATAATTGAAATAATAAGTTTTTCTTAATTGTTGCAGACATGGAAGAAATGGAGGGATGAAAAGTTGGTAGAGATCTTGGATTCAAATATAAATGAATTGGGATCATTCAACGAAGTGATCAAGTGCATCCAAATTGGTTTGTTATGTGTTCAAGAAAATCCAAACGCAAGGCCTTCCATGTCTACGGTTGTTTCATATCTTAGCAATGATTCTATTCAAATGCCTTTACCCCAGGAACCTGCTTTCTTTTTGCGTGGTCATCAACCACAGCCTATTACCTCCAATAATGGAAGTGGAGAGTCATGCTCTGTTAATGAAGCTTCTATGAGTGAATTCTTTCCTCGCTAGTACATTTTGACCATTTTGCAAGAAGTTTGTGGTTAATTATTGGATATATTCATAATTTAAGAGCCTAGGGAGAAGCGCATTGCAAGTTGTACTATATATTCAAAAACTGTGAAGAATATCACTTGCTTTTTGAACGTAGATATATATATATATATATTAAAAACTTGACTGGCTAACAATAAAAGTTTCTACCAACGCCCACAATAAAGATTTAATAAGATATTAATTAAGTTGAACCTAACTAACAATAATCAAAAGATTTAGCATAATTAACAAATCAATAATAATAAAAAAAGAGTATCCTAACTACATGAGTGTAATCAAAAAATAAAAATCCATACACAATTCTTGTAACATATACAATGAATAAAATACATAAAAAATTTGACAAGTTCTCAACACATAATAAAAGAATTAGTATATTTTCTGAGGCATCAAACTATTTCAGATCGTGTTGAAGAACTACGAAGAACTACAGTCAAAACTATTAGGAACAAAAATCACTCTTTCACATTCAACAGGCCGAGAACTAGGATAAGTGAGAGGGATCAACCGAGCAGAACAAAACTAAGAAGGATAAAAGTATAATCAGAGAAAAAGAATATAAATATATATATATAGGAGAAGAAACACGCCGGGTGTAATCTAGGATAATTATTTATCTAAAATATTATATTTCGATAAATAATACCTATTGGAAATAGGTGAATATGTGGTCTCAAAACTAGTGTAATAAATACCTTATTTTCTAAGGTAATTTCTATTGAAATTAGGGTGAATAAAGAGCTAAAAATCCCTAAATGCAATTGTGGGTCATAAAATACCCACGAAAATATTATGATAAATCCTAAGAGGCAATGAAATATTTATTAAAAATTGGAGAATATGTTGTCTCTAATTTAGGTAATTTTTGGGATTAATTTCCTTGGAAAATATTGAGGCAAGATTTAATATTATTTTGGGGATCATAATTGACCCCATGATTTTTAATATTTTACATGGAGCATAAAATACCAATGCCAGTAAAATAGTTGTGAGATAATAATTAATCTCAATTAAGAAAATTATCAAAAATTAGTAAGTGATTAATTAAGTAATTAATTAGATTAATTTCTTAAAACTTTCATAATTAATAACATGTTGTACATGCATAAATTGGGATGTATGACCCTAATTAAAGACCAATGGCTAATGAAGGGCACAAGATTAGCATAAAGATGATTACTAATGATCATGATTAATATAGTAGCCAATCAAATAGATTCAATAACACCTAAAACACCATTTTAGAATTAATGACCAAAGATTAAGCTAATTAAAGAATTAAACTTGTCTAAAAAGCACTAATTTCCATGGTGAAGCTAACAAATTGATTATGCAATGACTCATGTAATTAGTGGGCATTTAAGCACTTGATTAAAGAGTTAATTAGAGCTTATAAAATCTGCCCAAGAGTAATAAAAAAAAACGTACAGCATGTGGGAGGAGGAATTAGATAAGATTCCATGATAATTAACACACAATACATGTTGAAAAGTAAAACTTTTCAACTAGCCAATGAAAATCCATGAAATAAGCATTATATTGTTATTCAAAAATACATTAAATAGGTAAGAATACACATTAAATGCTGAATTAGAGAGGATGTCGGCACACAAGAGGGATGATGGAGATTTAATATTATAAAGTGAATATTAAATAAACTAAAGCATTTGGCAATTAATTGAAAGCACAAATCAAATGGCAAAAAGGTGTAAGCATGTCGGCACACTAAATGAAGTGAGGATATTGGATTTCATAAAGTAAAAATTAGATCCATGGTTTAAGAAGAAAGAAGAGAATTTGGATGACCTTGTAAATGACCCTTTTAGCCTTGGGATTTTCTCTATAAATAGCAAGGTTCCTCTTCTCATTTCTTCACACCAAAAATCACAAAGAAATCCTAGAGAGAGGTTAGAGAGAAGTGAGAGCAAGGAGGAGCTCAAGAAGGAGTAGCAAAGTCGGGTAATTTCTTCGGTACCTAGTCTTAAGTTTTAGTTTTCGATTCGGTAGTTATAGTAGAAATGTTAGTTTGATCTTTAATCTTCCAAGTATTATTTTAATATCATGTTTTAGGGTTAAATATGATATATATTTGAAAATTATGTTGGAGAAAGCGTTATGGCAAAATTTTGGAAGATTAGAGTCAAAGTAGCGAAGCTCAGTGAAATTCCGCCGATTAGGGGGTCGGGGGCAAAATGGTAATTTGTACCTAAAATGCCGTTATAGTGCTAAAAATTGTTAAATATTATCCTTATAGGATATACGTTATAATTGAACCGCCGTCGAGCCATTTGTTGTGCCGTGTAAATGCGTACCTGTTTCACCGTCCAAAAATATCATTTTAAAAGTAAAACGTACCATAGTCGACAACGAAGGTACGTTCGCGTCTTGTAACACTAACTACGATGGTTATTGTATGCATATATGTATTTTCCTTCGTCATTTGTATTTTCTCTGTTGTGCCTTAACCTTACATCTGTTGTATTGTTATTGCCGTCCATATCCGATTATGTCCGATTATCCGTTGTGCCTTAACCTTACATCCGACTGTATTGTTATTGCCGTGCATATCTGATCATGTACATTTCTCCTTGTGCCTTAACCTTACATCCGATTTGTATTGTTATTGCCATATATATCGATTATGTATACCCTACTTTGAACGTAGTAAGTGTCATCAAAATTCCATGAATATCCGTAGTACTTATATGATGTATGTAAACATGAGGTTAACCGTTACACAGGGGTCCGGTGCATTGGACCTCGGCTCTTAACATAGCGTCGAGTTCAGGAGGACCGAGGAGAAAGGCAAGCAGGCCGCATAAAGACCCGGCTGAAGACTTCTTATGTTTTTTGTAGTTACACCGCGTTAGACGTCCAAAAACAATGTCCTGTTATTGTAATCAGCCAAACTTACGACATTTGAAATATATGTATCAGTTACTCAATCGCTCCGATGCTCTACTCTGATGAAAAAAAAAGATACTGCTTTTGAAAATGGGATGTTACACCAGGAAATAGCGACATACATTTAGAGTGGGTAGAGGAGCAGGAGGGGTAACGATGGCGACTTAGAACTCGGAGCGAGAGAGACAAAACGATGACCTGCACCATCAAATCTGAATCTGATGTGGAAGGAACGACAAGCACCAGTTGAAAGCTATTGGCAAGAGAATAAGAGGAGGAAAAGAAGCAGAAAGGCACATGCATGATGCCGTGAACTCTGAATCTGATTTTTGAGACTTGTGTGAGTATGTGGCCATATTCGACTAAGGCAAAGAAAAGGGTAGCGGTTGAACTCATGCAACACAGAGCATCTAAGGCTGAAGACTACCCGAAATGCTACAGAAGCCTCAATAATATATATATATACACAAACACACACAAGCTAGTGCTTTCACAAGGAAGTGCAACAAAACTTAATATATTTGTTAAAAAAATAAAAAATACTGCAGCACTTTCCTTGGAAATCGTTACAGAAGGATTATTTTTTTATAAAAAAAATAATAATAACGTAGTATATGTTATGTAACACTTTCTTGAGAAAGCACTACATAATGTTCCCCACAAGCTATAGCGCTTTGGCTACAGATAACAAATCTATTTTTAGAAAAATATAAATCAGAGGTTGTGGCACTTATTTAAGTAAGTGCTACAAAACATGAGCTACTTTTTACACTTTTTGTAATAGTGCAAACAACATATCCCACATGGCACTTCTGTCATAAGGGGTGGCATATGCGGCATTTAGCTTTCAAGTCCAACAAGTGGAGGGAGACAGGTAAACGATTCAATTCAAGAGGGCTCCCAATTAATTCGTTTTATTCTTATTTTAGGTAATTTTACTATTTAGAAGAGTTATTTAGGATTCAGTGGGTTATTAGGAAGATTTGAAGTATCATTCGGAATTATCCAAAAGATCTTTGGTTGAAATATATTAGTAATTTATTGTTTTTAAAATTTATTAGTAATTCAAAGGTTTTCCGTGAATACACTACAAAAAAATGGACTTTTAGTGGCGACATTGAAGGGTTTTCAGCGACAATGTCGCCCACGTACTGACGTGCCTAATACTTTTTGCGACGACATTTCTATGTCACCTCTAAAAGTAGCCAATCAGCTGTGACATTTTGTCGTCCCTAAAAGTGCATTCGAAGGCACTGAAATGGGTATCAGCTGCAACATTTGTCACCGTCGTCGCTCAAACATGTATCAGCGGCGACTTTTTTTTAAAAAAATAAATAAATGGCCAAAATTTAAATGAGTTTCCAATTGTATATCACCTAATTTCTAGCAACCAACTCAATGTACATAATTTAACAAGATGCATACACTTCATTTCAAGCATGGACAACCCATAAAAAAATCCAGCAAGTACACTTCCAGCAAGTTCACAAGTGTATGCAAGTGACAATATGAATTAGTCAGAATCAGTTAAATTCTGCTTCTCTACTTGATGTTCCTCAATAATATCCTCTACAATCTTGTCAATCTCTTTATGGATCTTCACCAACTTGATCATTTTCTTCATCAGCAATAGCTAGGGCACCATTTTCTTCAGGTTGGACTGATGGGCCTGACCCATCTAATTGATCCTACAGTTTGCCCAAAAAGTACATCTATCAGATCAAATAAGTATTACATTTTGCACAAAATAAAACGTACATAGTAGAGTCAAGCCACTAGGCATAGTTTGGTGATGAGGATAAAGGATTGTAGGCAATAAATATTTAACTTAGATGCCAAAAGAGAATGACTAATATAGACGATATCTCTAACAAAAAATGGCTTTTACTTCCCTAATTGGCGTCCTATTTTAAAAAACGGAAGTAAACAAGAAGGTGGTGACATTTTTGTAATTATATGTGAAAAAAGTTGATTTTTGGCGTCTAACGTCTAAGTTTAAAAATTAGACGCTTAAATCGATGATTTTGGCGTCCAAGTTAAATATTTAGACGCAAAAGTGGACCCTAGCGCCCAAAATACGCCAAAAATTAGCCCTAGCGGCACTTTTTACGTCTAAGTATAAAAATTAGACGCCAAAAGTGGACACTTTTGGCATCTAAGTTTAAAAATTAGATGCCAAAAGCATCTAAATATTTAGACGCCAAAAGTGGACCCTAAATTAATTATTTTTACCTCTCAGCGCACACAAGTTCTCTGATCAGTTCCCTCTTCAATAACTATTATCTCAAATTCCCGCTCATCTCTCAGCTCTCAAGTTCTCTCAACTCTTTCTTCAACTTTATCACGGCAATGACAGACATCGAAGGCGATCTGCGAACAGTGAACGCGAAGATAGTTTTCTTGCACTTTGATTTTAGATCTCGGACCGATTTCTCTAGATCTACACGGTAGTTTCAAATCTAAGGACGGTGACTTCGATTTTTTCTACTCCCTCTTTAGATCTGCGACAACGGTTTCAAATTTACAGTTGGTGACTTCGATTTTGGTTATTTATTTGCTTGATTTGGTTTTCTTTCCGATCTGCGGACGATGATGTTGACGACAATGCTGAGCTGTTCAAACTTCCACATCTCACGTTTCTCTCAGTTCTGCCTTGTCTTGCTTGATCGTAGCTAGATCTAGAATTTCGTGGATCTGGATTTTTTTTCCTTTTCCCTTTACTAAAGTATAGCTTGATTTGTGATATGGAATTTTTGTTAGATTCGTTTTCCTCTAATTCCTTTACAGTTTCTATTAGTATGATGTATGAGACCTTTGATTTTTCATTTCGATTCCTTGACAGTATTTGTTAGTTTGATTTTTTTGGCTCAATCTGTGATCTGGAATTCAACTCGTGCCTGCTTGGATGCTCCCAAACCCCTATTTAGGGGCTTTTATTTTAAAGGACTTTTGGCATCCTAAATATTTTTAGGCACCGTTTATTGCACTTTTTTACACCCCTCTGATAGGCATCCCACAAAAATAGGATGTTAAATGTCCAAAAAATAGGACATTGTAGCCTTTTTTTGTAGTAGTGACATTACCTGGACAAATATGAATTCAAAGTTTGAGGGTCCGTATTCTCCAATCCATTGGAGGCAGGATTGAACAACTAATAAAAATTTATCATTTAGCATGACTGCAGAACAATAATACTACAATGGCTATATTTATAAGTACTAGTCCAATTTCTAATGAATACCAGAGATGATGGTACAAGGAAATAAATGATTGGCACAAGTTAAAATACCCTAAGTGGCAATTAAAAAAATTACTATAAGATTTCTTTAAACAACTGCTTTGCAACTGAACTAGATTAATAGTTAGATTGCTGACATATATTGTTTGCATAAGCAAATGAAAATACAAACTTGTGCTTTCCATGTCATGCGTGTTATATACTTAAAGGCAGCAAGAAGATGAGAAGAATAAGCACATATAAGGTATGTTTAGCTAAATATATGGGGGAGGGGTTTTAGACAAAAAATTCATAAGGTCAGATATGGGAATCATAAATGAAATGCTTTAGTTTAAGTATGACTTCACAAGCATATGACCCCTAACCACTTTTCCGTATCATTCAAATATAGTGATGTGCCCAAACTTACAAGTCTACGGAGAAAGTAAATTCATGTAAGATAATGCTCTGCATTTGGTTTGTGGCATACTGTTTGAGAAACAATTTCTGCATTAATGTGATCATACAACTGCTCCCTCAGACTGCTCTCAACAGAAAAAGGCTCATACAAGAACTGTATATGACGCAAAATTATTCTATTCCCCAGATGATTGAGGTATGGACAATTAAAATAATCAATATCAAATTTGACCTTTTGTAGAAACTCTTATTGGGTTCATGAATAAGAATGACAGCTTTCCTATGCTGGTCAAATTGATGACGTCCAACACAACCCATCATTTGCAAGATATCAGTTATTTGAAAATCAACATATCTCTTTGTCTTTCCATCATAGTATTCTGTCCCCTGCAAAAGAAACAAAGTAGTGCTACAATGTGTAAGAAATTCAAAAAGAAGACATTAATACTTGGCCATACACTACACATATCATATGCCAGAGTAACATATAATGAAATTGATTGCTAAGAAATAGTAAAGGTGCACACAGGTCACGGAAAACTAACACATAATCATGAGCAATATTAGATAAAAAAATTGGTAAGAATCCCACAACAATACAAATATTTTTTCACTTGTTCAGCCTCTGCTTAAAAATAAAATAAAATTGTATTCAATTTCTCTAATTCATAATTAACCTTAACATAAATAAATAAATAAGAAGCCACCCTACTTACAACAGGCAAAGACTAAGATTAAGTCAGACATAAGTCTTCTAATATCAGCTTTAGATCAATTTTAAACTAATTCTCATCAATCAAAATTCACCCATCCTAATAGTTGTAGAAATTATGTCAACCTCAGTTCTCAAAATTTAGGATGTTAACAGCTACACTTGACAATTTGAGGGTAAGCAATACAAAGTATGAGATCGTTTGTAGGTCACATCGACATCTTAGCATTCACAAGTCTGACAGTGGCCTAGAATTGTGACTTGAAATGCGATGGGACCTAATCCACTGCTACGACCAAAACACATAGAAGTAGACATAGGGGATCAATCTAGCTTACATGGATTGCAAGCTTTTTAATTCACAGATGGCTGGTGATATTTCGCTGCCCAAGTTTAAACTTGACAAATTCCTTCAAAATATAATAAAAACATTGACAAATACCTAATTTTCATAATTCATGTAAACATTGTATTTTGGTAAATAAATTAGCAAAATACAAAGGTGAATATGTGTCTCAAATAAATATAATCTATTGATTATATTTTTGAGCAAAATATCACTTTGAAATTAATTAACCAATGGTTGATTAATGAGACCACATATTAGGAGCTATAAAATGTGACATAAAATCACAAGAAATAATAGCTATTTTAAATGATCATAAAACAAGAAAAGGGGATAGGGAAATACTTAGTTTGATTGTTATCTATTAACAATTATCCTTAGCAAAATAAGCTTGCACTAATTGAGATTAATTGCATAATTCTTCAAGATGATTAGAGACAAATTAAAAGTATCAAATGAGGGCTAATTATAAATAATTAAACCAAGGCGAATGAAATAATATCTCAAGTAATTAAGTCTAAATATTCATGTAATTGAGTTAGCTAATGGAAAAATATAATTAAGGAGCATGTAAACACTTGATTAACATGATAATTAAGAATTGCTAATTAGTGTTGAAAAGTCAACAATAGCAACTAGCCAATGAGAAATCAAGAAAATAAGCTAAATCCTTAGGTAATTAATTGGACCAATAGGAAACTTGAGACATGGATTAAGGGTGAGGATTGAACTTAAACTAACACAAATTAGATTCCATGGTTGAGAGGAAAGAAGAGGTGTTAGATAAGCACATGGGAGGGAGGGAGAGAGAGTATATTATATTTAATTGATAAGAGCACATGTTTTATTGTGAAGGGTGATGATTAAGGTTAATAAAGTCGATTTGATCCAATGGTTGTGAGGGAAGAAGAAACTTTGGATCACTTGTGAAATTACCATTTTAACTTTGAGATTTTCCCTATAAATAGAGGGCTCCTCTCTTCATTTTCTTCACACCAAATCAAAATCCAAGTAGCTGATTTCTAAAAAGTGAGAGTGAGGGAGAGGCAAAATCTTGGAGCAAGGACGAGGAAGGAGTAAGAATTTCAAGAGTTAATAAGTTCTTGAGATCTAGCTTTTAGTTCTTAGTATAATTGTAGTTAATCTAGAAAAGTAGAGAATAAATTCTTATACTTTTTTTAGGCATCCTTGCATTGAAAAATGCCTAATGAGGTAAAAATATGTTCGGAAATAATTTTTGGAAATCAATCGATCAAGATGGTGAAAATTGTAGAATTTTCAGTTTAAAATCCTGTGCAACCAGCAAAATTAATGCTATTATTTTATGTAGCAAATGAAGCGATTAAATCATGAAATTTTACAGAAATAAAGTAGACATGTAGGGCTTTCCAAATATATAAAATAAGTAGCATTTTGAGTTCTACACAAGGAGTAATGTATTTTTGAAGTTAAGCCATTTTTCTGGGATTAAAACTGGACAGCATTGAGAAACAAATTAAACTGAAAATGATTCTTGATGTTCTAGCTTCTAAGAATATTTTTCCTTGAAAATGGACATGTCAAGGGTAATTATGAATTTTGAAGAACTCAAAAATTATTTTTGTAGAATTAATTATGATTTTCTAAAGTTGCTGAAAAATCTGCCCAGAAAATCAGCATTGAGTTTTTAAGAAAATGTAAGGCTAAAACTGAAATAATTAATCCACCGGGGTAGAAAGGTAAATTAAACCTTTAGAATATTATTCTAAGTAATATGATATTTATTACAATATCATATAATAATCGACGATAATATATAGGATATCCGGGAAGTTCGGAGTCGGATTCAAAAGGTCGGGCGTTTTGGCGTTACACGGTGAAATGTACGTTCGCGTACTAGTAACTTTAATCACCTATATCATGTATGATTATATATGATTGAATGATTCATAAAGTCATGGACAAGACTAGGTCTTGGGCCAGGCACCGTGAGTGACTAAGTTATAGGGCTTAGGTCACATGTTTATATACATTCAGCTTTGTGTGAGTTATAGTCTTGATAACGCCGCAAATATGTTTTCCTAGCGATGAGGGCACGTGGATTCGTGGCACAGGGTGAGTGTGCAAACGCTGTTAACATTACATCTGCTGTGTGCTATGTATTACTGTAACCTTACATCATTTGTGTGCTATGTATGGTTGATGCTGAAATGTAATGAATATTTGTCATATATTGTTATATATGTTATAGAGGTTAACTATTATCTGAGATTCAATTCGATTGAATCTTAGCCTTGACTAAAAGTTTAGGAACGGAACCTAGATCTAAGAAGGTGATGTGGACAGAGCCCGAAAGAGGCACCGAGATGCCGTGTTGTGAAGATGCACCGGCCGAGATGAGAGTCAGAAGAAGTCTGATAGGACTAGTTCTGGCATGAATCCGATAGAGTTGTTTCAAACCATTTGGTGCTTAAACTAAGAAACGGTTGGTCTATGTGGTTTAGTCATAAGTCGCTGTGAAAGAAGAGAAGACTTCGACTAGACTTTACCCGGCCTCGCCAAATGGGTTTGATTAACTGTATTGGGTTCCAAGCAACAAGTCTAGTTAAGGCTTGGTTTAAGAATATTTAGTTATCATGTAAGAGTTGTAATTATACAAGTTATGTATTATTGTATCACATGAATATTCATTTGGGAAATATTTAATTTACCAGCTTATGCCTGGACATTTTATATGAATTACTCATTGTCCAAACGTTAGTGCATGCTCTCCGTTCTACATTACTCTAAGTAGTAGCACCTCAAAATCTGTTGATTTTCCTAAAACTATGTGTCATCGAACAAAGTATGTAGTATGGAATTTGAGGTGTTACATTATAGAAGAGGCAAATTTGTATAGTCCCAGTCAACAAGAGTTACAAAAAAATATATAAAACATAGAAATGGCAACCCTATTCATACGCAAGGGGTAGAGCAAACATGATCAAACAATAACATTTTTTTTTAAATCACAAATCGTCTACAAAACTTTGTAATTTCTTTCAAACTCCCAGAGAAAAAAATTTGGTGCAAGAGATTTGAGCACTGTCTACCAAAGAAACAAACCCTTATTTGGAACTCCTTTATGTAAGTGAAGCAGAGAAAGCCAAGAAAAAAGATTCATACGCATATGCAGAGCAAGCGATTTGAAACTCGCAGTGAATTAGGGGAAAATTGAATAGGAAAAGGAAGAAAATTTACCCAAATAGTAAAACTCACGGTGACCATCGATGGATTGAGACAACACCAGTAAGGAGAGGCACTTGGAAGGGCTGAAGAGGATGACAAGGTCCAGCTGATGAGGATGCAAGGTTGTGAGGCCGAGAGCTAGGGTTCGGGTTGCCTTCGTGACTTTTGTCTTCTAAGAATCTGAGTTCTCAGGTCGAGCGGGCTGTGGACTTGTCTTCTAAAAGATTATAAATAACACTTTTGGCGGTGACACACGAAAGTCGCGCTGAAATTCATACTTTCAGCTGCGATAACATAAAGTCGCCACTGAAAGTTAGACTTTCAGCGGTGACAAAAATCGTTGCCGCCGAAAGTCAATACTTTAAGTGGCAACACTTTTGTCGCCACTGAAAGTATGACTTTCAGTAGCGACATTTAAAGTCGCCGCCAAATGTCGCCACAAAAAGTCCTTTTTTGTAGTGATAGGAGTAAGTCAAAATACATGAAATGCAATCTTGATAAGTGAGGCAAGTCAGTAGTAATTTGGATGTTAAAATGGAAGATCGAACCATTATACAACTAGCGAAATTTAGATGTTTCGAACCATTTATACATAAGGATGTTGAAATGATGGAGAAATTAACATAGAGTATGTTAGGATCTGTACACGCAGCGGAAGGATTCTCATCCATTAAATAACTTACGGATCCCATTGAGAGGATCCATCAACGGTGTTTAGATCAAGGTTCGTTAGAAACAATACTTATGTGAAATTCGTGAGCATCCTACATTCAATTCGTTCTTGTGGGCTAACTCGATCAATAGGAGATCACTTTTGGAGGGGATCAATCCGGAAAAATCCTTGGGATTGGCGAGATCGGTGACAAGAGTGGGCCTCTAATTCAAGACATGTATCTTGTTGAAGGTCTTTGTCATAACCTCCTAAGTGTGAGTCAAAGTGCAGATAAGAACAACTGGATTATCTTTGACTCAGACGAATGTCTCATTGTCAAGAAAGATGATCTCCCAATTGATAAAGGTAAACTGAAGGTATTATTCAAAGCTCCTCGTGAAGGAAATTGTTATACGTTGGACTTGCCTAAAATAAACTGCAAATTGTTTTGTTAGCAACTTAGACGAAAGTTGGCTTTGGCATAAGCAACTAGCTCATGTCAACATGTTTCAACTGGATAAGTTGTTAAGAAAAGACTTGGTGATCGGTTTACCCAAACTTCATTTTAAAAATGACATGATTTGTTATTCATGCCAACGGGGTAAACAAACTAAATCATCTTTCAAAAACAAATCTGAAATTTCGACTAACCGGCCTCTTCAACTACTTCATATGGATTTAGTTGGACCTGCAAGGGTAAAGAGTCTTGGCGGTAATTTATATACTCCGGTAATTGTGGATGATTTTTCTCGTTTCACTTGGACTATTTACTTATCTTCTAAGGATGAAACATTTGATCTATTTGTTGTATTGGCCAAAAAGGTGCAAAATGAGAAAGGTATTTGCATTACAACAATTCGAATAGATCATGGAGGTGAATTCGACAATCAATTTTTCGAAGAATTTTGTGAAGCCCATGGAATTGATCACAATTTCTATGCTCCAAGAACACCACAACAGAATGGAGTGGTGGAGAGGAAAAATTGTGTGCTAACTGAGATGGCTCGTGCCATGCTAAATGAAAATCAAACTTCACAAGTCTTCTGGGCAGATGCAATGATCACGGCCAGCTATATCTCCAACAGAGCCTATCTCGAAAGAAGCTTACTAAAACTCCTTATAAACTATACAAAGGAAGGAAACCGAACTTGGCTCACCTTCATATTTTTGGCTGTAAGTGTTTTGTGCATAACAATGGTAAGGACAATTTAGGAAAATTTTATTCCAAATCTGATGAAGGTATCTTTCTTCGTTACTCTAATAGAAGTAAAGCATATAGATTTTTTAACAAGCGTACTCGTATAGTTGAGGAATCAATACATGTTGTGTTTTGTGAATCCAAATCTGATGTATCTGTGGATGATGATGAAGAAGTTTCTGACAAAAACCAATTCTATTCAAAAACTACTCCTACCTCTCTTGAAAACTTAGAAAATGTTTTTGAAAATGATTCTCAAAACATCTTTGAAAATTCTGATCAATCTCAGCCTAGAGCCTGGAAGTTCATTAGGAATCATCCTTTAGACCAGATAATAGGAGATATAAATCAAGGGGTAAGAACCAGAAAAAGTACCTTAAACAAGGTTACATTTTCTGCCTTCATATCTGAGATTGATCCCTCTAAGATTGATGAAGCCCTATCATACAATGATTGGGTGATAGCAATGCAAGAGGAGCTACATCAGTTTGATAGAAATCAAGTTTGGGACTTGGTACCCAGGCCTAAAGACCATCCAGTCATTGGCACTAAATGGGTATTCAAAAACAAACGTGATGAATCTGCAATTATAGTCCGTAACAAGGCTAGATTGGTTGCCAAAGGCTATCAGGAAGAAGGCATTGATTATGAGGAAACGTATGCTCCAGTGGCTAGATTGGAAGCTATACGCGTACTTTTAGCTTTTGCGTGTATCAAAGGATTTAAACTCTATCAAATGGATGTTAAGAGTGATTTTCTAAATGGTTTCTTTCAGGAGGAAGTCTATGTTGAACAACCTCCCGGTTTCAAAAATGAACATCATCCATATCATGTTTTTCGTCTTAAGAAAGCCTTGTATGGTCTTAAACAAGCTCCTAGAGCTTGGTATGAACGTTTAAGTAAATTTCTTTTAGATCAAGGCTTTGTTAGAGGAAAAGCAGATACAACATTGTTTATCAAAACCAATAAGCTTAATGAAATCCTAGTCGTACAAATATATGTAGATGACATAATATTTGGTGCTACTAATGATTCTCTTTGTGAAGAATTTTCCAAGAAAATGCAGGGAGAATTCGAGATGTCCATAATGGGAGAGTTGAACTACTTTCTTGGCTTGGAAATCAAACAACGGAAGGATGGAATATTCATCTCACAAACAAAATACCTCTGTGATTTGCTCAAGAAATTTGGACTGGAAAACTGCAATGGAGTCGACACTCCGATGAGCTCAACTGCTTCTTTGGATGCAGATGAAGAGAAATGTAAGGATTTCAACATAACCAAATATCGAGGAATGATCGGATCGTTATTATATTTAACTGTGAGTCGGCCTGATATTCAATTCAGTGTGGGAATGTGTGCAAGATTCCAATCCGCTCCGAAAGAATCACATGTTGAGCATGTCAAGAGAATCTTTCGATATCTCTCGGATACAAAGGAGTTAGGTCTCTGGTTTCCAAAAGGTCAACAAGAATTCCTTGTTGCATACTCAGACTCTTATCATGCTGGATACAAGACTGATAGAAAGAGTACAAGTGGACAATGTGAGTTTCTTGAAGGTTCACTTGTATCATGGTTTAGTAAGAAACTAACCACTGTGGCCGTATCATCAACTGAAGCTGAATATGTCACTGCGTCTAGTTGCTGTGCTCAAGTTCTTTAGTTGAAGCAACAATTATCTGACTTGGGAGTCCATCTGAAAGAGATTACAATTCTTTGTGACAACACCAGCACAATAAGTTTGGCAAAGAATCCTATTCAACATATAAGAACCAAGCACATTGATGTGAGACATCACTTTATCAGAGATCATGTGCAGAAGAAAGATATCAAAGTGATGTTCTTTCCCACACATCTCCAATTAGCTGACATCTTCACCAAACCATTGGCAAAAGAACAGTTCAACTTTATCCGAAGAGAATTGGGAATGGTAAATCCCAATGAGTTGTAAGAAATGTTAGTTTAATATTTTTAATTATGTTTTAATGATCAATGGAAACTAACTTTTGCATCGGAGTGTCTAGACAATGTTTTGCAGGTTTCCCTATTCAGTGAATAGAAAATAGAGGTGTTTAGAGTATAACCATTCTCAAGAATGATCTTGTCATCTCGAGAATCAATGTGTGCCAAGCCTGTAATCTCAAAGCATTCTCGAGAATTGTCACGGAGTTCTCGAGAATTGGTCTCGTTCCTTTAACCATTATATTTGAAATTTCAAGAACCCATCTTAGGACTCTTGAGAATTAACAGAAGACACTCAAGAACTATCAATGTCCATTCCATTACATTTCTGAAAATCAATGAAATTCTCGAGAATTAACGAGGAATTCTCGAGAATGAAGCGAACATGATCTCCCGAGAATTTACGCGTTCTCGAGAATAGACATAGCATTCTCGAGAATCAATGTTCAACAAAGAATTATAACTTCTTGTCTTCTCGTCTATCCATTGGACTCTCGAGAATTACCCTGAAATTCTCAAGAATTGACGAAACATGATCCTTGTTACATTCTCGCATACTCGAGAATCTCAAGATGATTCTCGAGAATGGAAGCTCTCTGATGAAGAACGTTCGTTCAACGCTGCATTCTCGAGAATACTCTCCATAATTCTCGAGAATTGCCAGATCAAAGGTCACGTCGTTTCATCCAAAACTATGTCGTTTCATCCTTGTGCCTTTTCATTTCCCAGACCCGGCTCATTTGCTCTTATCTTTTCCAACCGACTTCACTTTTCCATTTTTCCTATTCTCGGGAACTTGTTTCACCTTTCCCCTTCTATTCCATCAACAATTTTTCTGTCTATTTTCTTCGCCATTACTCCTATTCGTCTAAACCTTCCTTCGACGAACCCTAAAACCTATTTCTCCATTCCACTTTCCCTCGATTTCTCATATGTCTAGTGAATAGCCACTCTACAAGAGATAAATTATCTAACAAATCGCCAGAAAACCTCTCACCAAGAAGCCATAAACCAAGTATCAACCAAAAGTTAAAAATCCAAAAAAGAAAAAGAAGGATTCTCCCTTGATGAAGTCTAAAAACATCACCATGGTCGAATCTTCTCGTCTAGTGATACGCTTCCAGACGCACTCACTGCCATCCGACAAAAAGAAAAGCCAAGAAGGGTTACCATCTAAATCTATGGTTCCTAGTTCTACTAAAACCTCATATTTGTATGACAATGATGCTTCTCAATCCCACAAAATTCGAACAAAGAGCATGGAAGACAAGCCTCAGAAACCTCCTCACAGGCCTCCTGAGCTTCCTCATCCATCTTCATTTGCCTCAAAACTTATTGGTCAGAAGAGGGCTCTTCACTGCCCTCCAGGGTTCTGTCAGGACCCTTTGGTAATTCCTTCTGAACCTACTTTTACACTAAGTTATCCTGGTCGACCTTTCTGTCCCACTGTATATCTAGATTTAGACTCATTCAGAAAGGAGTGTAATCTAGATTTGTCTGCCTGGTTAGCTCCATATATGCCTTTGCTAGGAATTCCCACTCCCTATTCTCCTAAAATGGTAAAAGTATTTTACTACAATATGATTGAAGAAAAGGATGATAATGGGATTGTTTTGACCACTTCGGTTAGGGGAAGACAAATTAAGATGACTGATGAGATTCTTAATTCATACTTTGGATTACCTACTGATTTTAAAGATCCTTCCACTCTCTCTGATCCTGAGTGCTTTAAGCTTATTTTCCCAGATAAACCTTTTGATGGAAATCTCCTCAACCATAAACCTGCTCAAATGTCTGATACACACAGAGTTATTTGGTATCTTTATAGTCGCAACTTGATCAATAAAGGACAATGCTTTACCTACTTTGTGCGTAAGGACTATCAGTTAATGGCCTCAATCCTCACTCGAGAACCAAGGAACTTGGGAAAATTGGTTATATCTGAGATGTCAGCTTTCTTATCTACCTCCAGCAGCTCCAAGAAATATACCATTCCTTATCCAAACTTCATTTCTCAAATTCTTGGCTTCAATAATATCTGGTATCTCTTAAAGAATGAAAAGGTTGTTTTTCCCAAGCGATTTAGCAAAACACATCTCTTATACATGCGAATCTCATTCATTGAGGCTACCGGGAAAAAGAAAGAAGAAATTCCTGCAGATCCCAAGGCATCAACTTCCAAGCATCCAGAGGAAGGCCAATCTACACAAGCTGAACCTGCACCTACCTCTGCTACTGCTCCATCCTTTGCCCAGGCAGCACAACAACATTTGATTCAGAATGCAGTTCAAACCACTATTAAACCTATTTTGCAATCCCTGGATGTCTATCAGAAATTAACCAAAGAAATGTTCAAAGTTATAAGTGATGAAATGATCAACCTGAAGGCCCATGTTGCTATAACCATTGATTCTGAATTGGAGGACATGAAAAAGGAAATGTACCTTAACTCCTTTGTTCTCTTTGACCAGCAACAAGAGATCAAGAAATCAATTCAGAATGTGGAAGATGTCTTGGTTGCCTTTCTGTCAAGTCTAGGTGCTTCTCATCCATTTGCGCAACCTCCTGTTTCCACCTCAGAAATGCCTCCTGTCTCTACTCCTGCGATGGCTCCTGTTTCTGCTTCAGAATCTACATTAGCCATTGTTCCATTTCAGCCTCCCTCCACTGGATCACCTATTCTTCCTGCTGATGTTCCTTCTGATCCTTCTCCCTCTTTGATTGATGACAAAGGGGGAGAGACAGCTAAAGATTAGGAATAAAATAGAATAAGATTAGGTGATGGACACATTTTGTTATGTTGAACATGTTTTGTTTTGAATAACTATGTATGGATATTTTGTTTTTGTGATGAATAGCTATGAGTCTTTTGCTATGTGTCCTTTATTTTTTAATTGACTCCTGAATTAAACATATCATATTCTTATTCAAAAATCTAAAATTTAAATTCTTCCCAAATGTTGTCATCATCAAAAAGGGGGAGAATGTTAGCTCCTAATGTTTTAATGATAACAAGACTTAAAGAATTTGAATAAGAATTGAAGTATGCGTGCTCCTTTGATTCATTGACTCTGAGTATGTTAAAAGTATTTTCAAGTCTCGAGAATAGCTTATTAATTCTCGAGAATATGAGCCAGCGTCTTCATAACAAAAGAAGTTTCTCAAGTACAATTCTCGATTATACAATATAGGCTCTCGAGAATGAAGCATCAGAAAACAAACATTTGTTCACATCTCTGTGATTCTCGAGAATGCAATTGTGATTCTCGAGAATGAAAACCATTTTACATTAGCCGTGAAATGTTCCATTGTGCAAAGCCAATTCTCGAGATTACTAACTTGATTCTCGAGAATGAATTATAAGTGTTCATCCACCTCTTTGCATCCAATCTAATTCTCGAGAATGAGAAGCAATTCTTGAGAATCATCGATAGCCACTCGATCTCTTTGTCTTGTGTAGTTCCTATCGAGCAATTCTCGAGTATGAAAGATGCATTCTCTAGAATGCTCTGTACTGACATTTGCGAAAACATTTCAACATGTCATTCTCAAGTATCTGAGATACGATTCTCGAGTATATGTGAAACATGCTTTATGGAAAGATTTTTACTCGACAATTCTCGAGAATCTCATGAAGCAATTCTCGAGAATTGGTTCTTCATATCTCGGTCATTTTTCCAGTAACGCTATTCGACACGATAAATTCAATAGGTCTTTATTTAATGTTCATTAATCATATCTGAACTTATTTATATTATGTTTAACCATCTTATTGATTAAGTTTCAGTTGATTAATCTAGGTAATCTCAGTTTTTGAATGAAAAGCAATTCAACGTGGCAGACGCATTAAATGCAACTCAGAAAGACAGAGTGACATTCGAAATTAAAGCAAGTGGAAGACGAAAAACATTCTTTTGAGGAACACTTAATCCAGCTAACACTCTGAGCCATTGTCTACACAAATACAGATGACGACAGAGCATTAAATGAAGCAACGATCGATTATTCACAAACAGAGGATACCTGTGCCTAACGAAAATACGAAGAGTCTCAACGGCTAATTCACTAAGCTTCTCAACGGCATTAATGGCGAACGCTATAAATACCATAAGCATTCAATTCAGCCACCTACCGAAACGCTGCACGTTCAATTTGAATTTATTACAATCTGCTGTTTCTGTTGGCTCATGTGTTTTGATGATTACAATTTCTAAGTCATTAATCTAAGAAAGATATGTTTGCTCAAGCAAGGATGAGTTCATGCCCGAGCATAACTGAACTAATTAAGTATATCAGAAAATCTTGCTCGAGCAAAGTTTAGAGTCTTGCTCGAGCAATATCGAGCAAAGACATAACTCTGCTACGAGGATCACCATGCTCGAGCAGGCATGTAAGTGTTGCTCGAGCAAAGTCAAACCCTGTCCTCTAGACCCAAAGTGAACCTTGCCCAAGCAAAGATAGAAAGCATACTTTACCGCCATGCTCGAGCAGGTTTGAAAATGTTGCTCGAGCAAAGTCAAGCAAAAGATCTTTCCCTCCTAGAATGAAGCCTACTCGAGCAAAGTAAGGAAGCATATTCGCACGGCTTGCCCGAGCATGAAGAAATCTTTGCTCGAGCATCATCCTCAGAAACATATCTAGCCTATGTTTATTCCGATTGCTCGAGCATGAATTGATTCTTGCTCGAGCACAATGCTCAAGCAAACAGAAAAGCATGCTCGAGCATCAGCGACTCTGTGTGCTTTTCATATCTCAAGTAAAGTTTTCCCGAGCAAGCATGTTGGCTTGCTTGAGCAGCATCAAGATGAAGTCTTCTTCTTTGAACTGATAAGAAGCTTGCCCAAGCATGAAATTTTCATGCTCGAGTATCATGCTCGAGCAAGCAGAGTAATTCTGCTCGAGCACCAGCTACCAAGAATATTTATAACTGATTTGTGAGAAGCTTGCCCGAGCAGACTTGGATTGTTGCTCGAGCAAAGTTGTCGCTGTTTTTGAAATGTTTCAACAACTGTAATCTTAATCCCGCTATATCATTTTATTACTTCAGATTGTTACACATTGCTATTACCAAATGATTTTAACGAGTTTGCTTGTAAGTTTCAGATTATTTAAACATGGATTAACAACAGATTTGAATAAAGCAAATCGTGTGTCAGAAAGCATTAAATGCCGCTACCTAAACCGGAATGAAATGAAGAAGAATATTATGAGTGATGAAGCAAAGCATTAAATGAAGCAACGGTCAATTTCTCACAAACAGAGTGAACTTGTGCCTAACGGAAAACGAAGAGTCTCAACGGCTAGTATGCTGAGCCTCTCAACGACATTAATGGCGAACGCTATAAATACTAGAAGCATTCAATTTCGCCACCTACCGAAACGCTGGGCAATTAATTCAAGTTAATACTATTTGCTGTTTCAACTATTTCATCAATTTGTACTTCAGTGTTTAATACTTCATCTGCTCGTAAGGAGTTCATAAACATTTCTTTATTATTGTTTGAATCTTAAGGTTGAGGAACCTTAAGAGAGGGTGTATCAATTACAACTTGTAAGGGGGATTGGAGTCCAAAAGTGAGAGGATCATCCTTCGTTTACAAAGCGTGTAATAATTCTTGAAAGATAGTGGAATCCCAGGTGTTTTGGGGACTGGACGTAGGTCAGTGATTTTGGATCGAACCAGTATAAACCGCCTCATGTCTATTTCACTTCACTGCTTCATATCTATGTTTATGTTTTCTTACTTGTCTTCGTGTGGGTTTGCAAAATAATTATGAGATAACCTATTCACCCCCTCTAGGTGATATTCTATCTTCATTTGGTATCAGAGCCAGGTTTCTCAATTGGGCTTAACATCCCGAGATAGATCATGGAAGGAATATTACCTGACGGTGCTTTGATTAATCGTCCTCTAGGCTTTAATGGCGAACACTATTCATTCTGGAAAGCAAAATTCAGAGTGTTTGTATTAGCTACTGAATACGGTCTCTGGTGAGTAATAGAGACTGGTGATTATGTTCCTGCAAAGATCGAAGGAGGAATTGCCGTCCCAAATACAAAAGTTGAGTTCGATGAGAATGACAAGATAAACATTACTCTTAACAGTAAAGTTATCCTGATGTTACAGAGTGCTCTCAGTCAGAAGGAGTACTTCCAAATATGCAACTTGTCGACTACAAAAGAAATGTGGAAGGCTCTGGAGGTAGCATATGAGGGAACCACCGGCATTAAGGAAAATCGTAATAGTACTCTCACTACTAAGTATGATCTTCTTCGAATGAAGACCGGAGAAACTATTGCTGAATTTACACTTCGCTACACTCATCTTATCAATCAACTAGCAGCCTTGGGAAAGACATATGATCAACGTCCTCAAGTCAGAAAAAATCTCAACGTTCTAACAAAAGAATGGGAAGCAAAAGTCACAGCAATAGAGGAGAGTCGTGGAGAATCAATGGCTTCAGTTGCTGCTTTATTCGGAAGCTTATCTGAATATGAAAGCAAGCTGAAATTCAAGAAGGACACTGGATGAAGTCAACCTTACTCGGAGCAAAGGTATTGCTCTTAATCTTTGTGAAAGAAAAGGAAGACAAAGATGAAGATGATGACGATGATGAGATGGGCTTGTTCGTGAGATGATTCAAGAAGTTCTACAGAAAGGATCAAGGCTTCAGGAATAGGTTCCAGAAAGGTGGTTCTAGCAACAGACGAGAATTCAAAGATAAAGATCAAGTCATTTGTTATGAATGCGAGAAGCCAGGACATTACAAGTCAGAATGTCCCCAGCTGAAAGATAATGGTAAAGAGAAGAAGAAAAGGTTCAACCAATTCTAGAAGAAGGTCTATGTATCAGCCATATGGGGTGATAGTTCATCATAAGGAGAAGGAGAGAGCAAAGAAGAAAAAGAAATTTAAAATGTTTGTCTAGTAGCAGAGGAAGAACAACCGGATAATGACAAAGAGGTATATGAATCACAACCCACTTACGATGAATTATTTGATGAGTATAATGAAATACAAGATGAATTTGAAAAGTAGTTGAGGAATGTATAAACCTGAAAGGGGAAAACATGACTCTTAAACTACAAGTTGAAAATCTTTCTTGTGGAAGCTAATTTGTGATGATTGCTTAGATCTGGAGAAAAGAAATTTATCCCTTACGAAAACACTTGAGAAATTGACTAAAGGAAGTGAAATGCTCAATGTTATCTTGAAAGCACAAAAATTTACAAATGATCGATCAGGCATTGGTTACAATCCTATTTTTGACAAAAAGAAAGGGAAAAAGAAAAGAGGAGGAAAGTCCTATTTAAACTATTTTCAAAAAATTGTCCACTCGTATCATGGTTTAGTAAGAAACAACTGAAGCTGAGTATGTTGCTGCATCTAGTTACTAAGCCCAACTTTTATGGCTTAAGCAACAATTATCTGACTTGGGAGTCCACTTGAAAGAAATTCCAATCCTCTGTGACAATACAAGTACAATAAGCTTGGCGAAGAATCCTGTTCAACACACAAGGACCAAGCACATTGATGTAAGGCATTATTTTATTTCTGAGCATGTGCAAAAGAAAGATATCAAAGTCACGTTCATTCCTACTCATCTTCAACTGGTCAACATTTTCACCAAACCACTAGCTAAAGAACAATTTCTATTCATTCGGAGAGAATTGGGAATGGCTAATCCCAATGACTTGTAAGTATTCTTTCTTTAATTAATTAATTCGTTTAAATAAAAGATTATTCATTTTGGCATCAGAGTTTCTAGTCTTTGTTTTAGCAGGACACTCTATTCATAAGAGCTAAAACAGAGGGTAATAGAGATATTCCTGCCCGAGTATGCCAGCAATCTTTACTCGAGCACCTACATGGAAATTTAATGAAGAATGTGAGTTAAAGACTCCCTGCTCAAGCACACTCATCAAGCCTGCTCGAACAATCACGAAAAGTGTAGAAGAAAGAGTATCTTACTCGAGCACACCCGTCAACTTTGCTCGAGCAACAACGAGTGCTATCTTCTAACTTCAGAGGAATAATGGTTGCTACTCGAGCAAGTCCAGACGTTTGCTCGAGCAATGACGAAAATTTGGGAAAAGCTACATAAGAAATGAAGAACATTGCTCGAGCAACATTCTTGATTCTTCCCAAGCACGTTACGCTGATGAATTTCTACATTTAAGCAAGCAATCAATCTCATCGCTCCTACACTTCAAATTTATTTATAAATCAAGTGTTCACATTACACACTTGATGAGAGGTTAGATTTAATCATCTTATTTAGCTTTTAATAAAAGATTAAAATTGCATAGGTTACTCTATGCTCGAGCAAAACTATAAGTCTGCCCGAGCAAGAACCCTGCTCGAGCACACAAAAACTCATGCTCTAGCAACGTCGACCACCAGAGTCTCTATAGTCCTATGACGTTTTATTTCACGGAAACAATTCCTCTGCTCTTCTGCCGTGAAAACCCTAAACCCACTCCTCTCCTTTGAATTTCTTCAGCCGTTACGACTATTTGAGAATCGTTATCTCAAATTAAACCATTCCGACTGTTCAAATCATCCAAAGAAACTATTTCAACCGATTAGTTTCCTTCAACTCTTCCATTTCCCTCCAATTTATCCCTCTTCTTCGTCGGACCAATTGTCAAAAACACCATATTCTCCCATTTTCGTCTCCTTTAATGGCGGGCTCAAGTGATAAATCTCCTTCGAAGAAACCACCGGCAAAGAAATCTAGATACTATAAACCCAAAGTTGCAGTTTTTGAAAAACCCACAAAACCCACATCCAAATCATCGTTGAAACCGTCGAAGTTCACCAAGCCGATAGTGAAGACAAAGACAAAGGAAGTGGTACCAGAATCACCAACGACCAGACTCAAGACCGGGTCTCTCCCTACTGAAAAAGGCAAACGCACAAGGTCACCGTCTCCATCATCCTCAAACTCCGTCAACTCAGAGAAGACAATTGATGAGATACGATCTAAAGAAAAAAAGGATCGGCCGTCAATCCTCAAGCCATCTCTCAGTCAAAAATCACAGGCCTCAGAAAGCAAGAAGAAAGTTTCTTTTTCACTGAAATCTCAAGCTTCTGAAAGCAAAAAGGAGCAAGTCGTGACTAGTCGTCCTCCAGATGGTAAATTGCCAGAACCCTCATCAAATATGATTGTTGGTGACATTGTTGTTGATGATTCTATTATGTATGAACGATACTACAAGACAAGACCCTTATGTCCAATCGTATATGTGGACTTGGCTCATTTCAAAGACAAATGCAACTTGGATTTGACAAATTGGCTACATCAGTTCATGCCACTCCTCAGTATAAGCAAGCCATTTTCTCTAGAAGTAGTAAGAGTTTTTTATCACAACATGCGGATGGAAGAAAAGACTCACAAATCTGACGAGGATGTGTAGATTACCAAGGTTCGTGAACAAAAGATCAAACTCACGGCTCATGATCTCAATGTAATTTTGGGTATTGTTGATGTTCCTGAAGATCCTCCTAGGCTTTCTCCTGTTGATTGTCATCATATTCTCTTTCCGGATGTTCCAATAGAAGGCAAAAAGATCAACGTAACACCGGCTATGATGAAAGACGAGTACATAGTTCTCTGGTACATGTACAGCCGAAGCTTAGTTCAGAAGGGCCAAAGTTTCACTCACTTCGTCCAAAGAGACTTTGAACGCTTTGCCTCACTAGTCGCTATGGAGCCACGAAATATAGGCAAGTGGATATTGGAGGAGATGATGTCATTTATCTCTGAGGCTCAGGTTCGGCTTCGTGCTACCATTCCCTATCCCTCTTTGGTATCATGGATACTTGAAGCAAACAACATTTGGTACCTATCGGATGACAGGGAAGTGTATCCTTCACTATTTGGGAAGGAACACGTGAAGAATATGAGGATCTCCTTCACTGATGTATCTTCAAAGAAGAGCAAAGGGAAAGCACCCGTTACATCTTCTCAGCCTGGTGTCTCCAAACTATCTGCTTCCAAGGCATCTGCCTCACAACCACCTGATGAAGCAAAGTCCTCCAAGGATGGACTCTCTTCGTCTGTGCCATCCTTCTCCCAGGCTGCTATTCAAACTATTGTTGAAGCCTCAATTCAAAAAGCTATGGCTCCTGTACTGAAATCAATGATAGCTTATCAGGATCTCACAAAGACAATGATCAAAGGTTTCCGTGAAGACATGCTAGCGTTGAGGTCTAATCTTGGGATACAAATGGATACAGACTTGCAAGATTTCAAGGCCAAGCTGGAAGAGTCATTGGACAAACAATTTTCCATCATATATGATCAGCAGCAAGAGATCAAGAAAGAGATTCAGACTCTCTCTCGACAACAATATGGAATTCACAAAATTGTCAATGCATTTGATTTCACATTAGACAATTTTGTGACAAGCTTTGCTCCTGACGGACCTTTTGATCTCTCTACTCCTCTCACTTCGTCTCCTGATCCTTCAGCTTCTGTACCTTTCGGTTCTACGGGTCCTCCTTTCGCCCCTGCCACAGTTGCCCCACCTATTGATTCGTCTACTGTGCCTCTTCCATCTGTTTCGGTTTCTTCCGATAGTGCACCCTCTTCTCCTTCTCATCCTGCTCTAGATCCCCTTTTTACCGATGACAAAGGGGGAGAGTAGTTGCTAGCCGTTAGTCGTCAATTATTTTTTTACTAAGTAAAACTTTTTACTGACAATTATTGTTATCAATGTTTAATTTCATATCAGCAGTTATGCAGTTCATGTCAGTTGGCTTGATTTCGATAAGTTTTAAAATTTCAGTTAGTTTGAACAATGCATGGTGCAAAATTTCCCTTCACATCTCAAACTTGTTCTTAAAATTGTCATCCTCAAAAAGTGGGAGAATGTTAGCTCCTGTGTTTTGATGACTACAATTTCTAAGTCATTAATTTAAGAAAGATATGTTTGCTCAAGCAAGGATGAGTTCATGCCCAAGCATAACTGAATTGATTAACTATATCAGACAATCTTGCTCGAGCAGAGTTTAGAGTCTTGCTCGAGCAATATCGAGCAAAGACATAACTCTGCTATGAGGATCACTATGCTCGAGCAGGCATGTAAGTGTTGCTTAAGCAAAGTCGAACCCTGTCCTCTAGACCCAAAGTGAACCTTGCCCGAGCAAAGATAGAAAGCATACTTTATCGCCATGCTCGAGCAGGTTTGAAAATGTTGCTCGAGAAAAGTCGAGCAAAAGATCTTTCCCTCCTAGAATGAAGCCTACTCGAGCAAAGTAAGGAAGCATATTCGCACGGCTTGCCCGAGCATGAAGAAATCTTTGCTCGAGCATCATCCTCAGAAACATATCTAGCCTATGTTTATTCGATTGCTCGAGCATGAATTGATTCTTGCTCGAGCACAATGCCTTTGGAAAAACCTATCGCCTAAACAGGAAAATCGGTAGCAGAATGCAAATGAATCTGAATTCGTCAAAATGATGGCAATCGCAACGGGAACCCTGGCCTAAAAACCAAGCAAAATTCCCAGATACGACCTCAGATCTTTGAGACACTACCTCAGATCTTTGAGACTACGACCTCGGATCTTTGAGACACTACCTCGGATCTTTGAGCAGCAGACTACTACCTTGGATCTTTGAGACATTACCTTGGATCTATGAGTAAATGACTTCGGTCGCCAAGGCCAGAATGACCCAACCTGGCAATGTGCGATAGACATTCGAGAGGGTAAGGTTAGCGGAAGTCTGGCCCAGATAAACCTGCTCGGGGGCAAAATACATCCCGACAGCTCGAGAGCTCAAACTACCGGGCTGGGGGCAACTGTTACGGACCTGTATAAGGCCCATATTCAATATATGGCCCAACAGGGAATATTCTATAGATCAGGATCTATCAATAATGAAGGAGGATCCTATCTTATCTATAATCCAGGAAGATCTTCATCTAGATCTAGTGGTTACGATACTTGGGCCATGGATCACATGGGGCCCATATCAACCTAAGGTACACTCTATAAATACAGAGGTCAAACCCTAAGGTACACAGGTTCTAGTCTCTCTAGCTATTTACAATTCAGCTTACACAGAACACACACCCCACCCCCTTTGGCTAAACGCCTATGTGTGTTTCGAACTATGTGGATTTTGATCCCTCTACATAGTACGTAGGCCCTAGGCATTGTTCCTAGGTCAAGTCTGATTCAATCAATATCATACATGCTAGTCCATTACGGCTAGCCACATCCTGTTCATGAACAAAACATTATATCATACATGCTAGTCCATTAAGGCTAGCCACATCCTGTTCTTGAACAGAACAGTGTGATTAGAGTGTTTTATTCTTTTCCCCCATTTCTAGAGAGAGTATTTATTTTAAAAAAATATAGTGACCGTATAACTAACTAATTACTGAGGAAAAATTCACAAATAACCATTTATTACCCTCTTTTTTGTTTTAAGATTGAAAAACTATAGTGACGGTAATCCAGATGATTCGAAAACGGTTGGAACCTGATGAAGAAAGAAGATCTGGAAATAATCGATGTAGAGCAAAATGCTTTCATCTTCGAATTTTGTCGACATGAGTATCAAATCCGGATTCTGAGAGGAAGGCCATGGTCGATCCAAGGTATCTATAAATTCTATAATTTTGTTTTGTTTTTAAGTAGCATCGTTAATTCTGTTAAATAACATGGTTTTGTTTTTATATTCCTTCACAATTGAATTTTGTTTTATCTACATAAATCAAAGAGTTGCCATACTTTAAAATTATATATATGTTTTTCTTTAAAAAATATTATAAATATTAGGGGATTTAGTTTGGATCTATTAATCTATAACTATACTTTATTGATTAGTTTTTTCTAATTTTTGTTTATGTCATTTATAATTGAATTTTTTAATCTTCATATTAATCAATAAAAATAATTTATTGATGATTGTTTTATAATTTCTTTTTTTAATATTCCTGATTTGGTTCTAATTTGTTTGGATTATGTCTTTGCGTTGGGATTTATTATAGGCTTTTGAACTTAAGTGCAAAAATATTAATATAAATTTAAAGAATTTCAAAGTCTTGAAGAAATTCCCTTTACCTCTTAATGTTGTATGCTCTTGGAAAAGTTTGAATGAGAAAAAAAACATATACAAGTGCCGACACCTATAACTAATTTCATATAACCTAATTGAGTTATCATGTACTCCCTCCAGTCCTAATTATAGGAACACTTTTGTAATGCAATTTGCACTACAAAAGTGTTCTTATAATTAGGACTGGAGGTAGTATATATGAACTTCCTCATGCTCACAGGCATCGATTCTTCTTTTGTTAAATAGAGGAGAGGCCTACATAATTAAAGTAAAACAAAAAGTGTAATTTAAGTATTTTACTCAAGAAATCATACGTACTCCCTTCGTTACTATTTATAAGAGTTCAATTTAAAGTAGTTAATAAAATTAGTTTTAAAATAATGTGTATATATGAAATAAATTTTGTTTTCCAAATATAACCTTATTTATGATGGGGTAAGTATGAGAGAGAAATAAAGTAAATATAAATATCACTAACATTTTAATTAATACAGTACATTTAATTAATTATGGGTAAAAACGAAAGAAAAACTCATTAAAAATGTTGAGACAAATCTTATCAAACTCTTAGAAAAAGGACTAACAAAATTTAAATTTTGAGCCCTTACAAAATTGACAAATAAACATTTATTACCCTTTAAGTTTTGTTTTTAATAAATATTATTACTCTAAGTTAGTTATATCACGGAATAACCCATTTTTGAGAAGCACTGTATTAACGACACGATCCTCTTGTTTTTTCCGGGAACACTCTTTCTTTCTTGCCAGCACCGCCGATCGCGACCCTCTTGTTTTTTCCATGAACACTCTGTTTCTTTCTTGCCCATTGATCGACCGCTAAATCTTTTGCTCTACGAGAGATGCCGTCGAGCACCATGAAGCGAGATGGAAATGGAATGCGACATTCCCCTACGGATTCCCCCAGAAGTCTTGAGTCGTATTTTCAAGCGACTTCCGGTAAGAACCCTAACCCAGTTGCAATGTGAGTGCAAAGATTGGAAAAATCTCTTAAACAAACCATTTTTCATCCAAGAACGTCTCCAATACTCGGCTCATGAAAATCCTTCTCTTCTTATTCATTGCCTTGCCGTTCTTAGTCCTTTGGAATTATATACCTTTGATAGCGAGAGGCAAGTCCTTCCAGTTGAAAGCGTATATTTGATTGAATTCTCACGGGGTGCTACAGTAATCGGTTCTATCAATGGCTTGGTCTGTGTCAAATCAAATTACGAATTTCTTAACATCTTAGTTTGGAATCCAGCAATAAGTAAGTCCAGACTGTTGACCAGGGAGGCTAATTTTTCGGCCAAAATGGGATTCGGGTTCTGTTCAAAGGTTAAAGATTACAAGGTTGTGAGTATTAGTAATCATGGTCATGGAATCTCTGTCCCGATTCGTCAAGTGGAAGTTTATTCATTGAGCACATATTCATGGAAGGAAGTACAAGTTGGGGTATCATTGGATGGCGTGGTGATTACATCTGATGGGTTCAGTACTAGAGCTATCTTTTGGTTTGGGTATAAGAAGGGGAATGGCCGTTTCTTAATTTCATATTACATCGCAAAAGAAGAGTTTGCCTTGATACCATCACCTATTCCAGCCCCTGAATTAATTGATTCACTTCGCTGTAGGCTTGCTGTGTATGAGAATAAACTTGCTTTGCTTTCTCATACTACCACTGGAAACAACGAATATTCTTTGATTGATTTGTGGATGATGGAGGAGTGTAAAGATAGTATATCTGAGGAAAGATGGAGTTGGACTAAGAAATATAGTATCAAGCACCCTTACTTGTTACTTCCAAGGGTTGTATGGAGGAACATGATAGTTTGCAATGCTGCATCTGAACATGATGTGGTAGATCATGGACTAAATTTTGTTCTGGTCAATCTCACTACCAATGAATTGAAGAGGTTTGCGTTCCACAAAAATGGCATTGCTTTTTATGTTTTCAGTTATGTGGAAAGCCTTGTGCCGGTTGACTAAATCCACATTGAAGAGCTTTGGTACTAATACTTCATCATTATATTGCACATTTTACTTAAAGATATTTTGCTGGAAAGGAATCTGTGACAACTAAGATCATTTTGTACCTGTTAGACTTGATACTCGGTATAGATTTTATCTAGAATTACAATGGTGAATGCAAATACTCAATACATGACGTTTGTAGCTTAATTGGGCCTACCTACTGTGCTATCCAGTTGTTCAGTTTTCGCAAGTGTTATACAAGCGATTTTGAATATACAATTTTATAACTAGGTTTCCACTTTTCAAGTGGTTATGTGATCTTTGTTTGATTGCGTTGTTGATGGATTCAAAAATATTGGAGTTTTTGGGGAAGTTGACAATACAAGGACCTTTTTTACCCTTCCCAATCCGTTTAATATCACTATTCATTGCATTTTCATCTTTTCCTTATCTCTTGGTGCATACAAAACATAAATGTTTTTCTTCGTCCTGTGAACGTTTTCTTCTAGACTATTGATTTTTTTTCCTCTCACCACTTCATGTATACTAAAGACAATTTTTATAGAACTAGCAGCTCTTTTGGAGCATTTTTTGCGGAGGCACTATGCCGTAGCATTTCTTCACAGATTTCTTCACACTCGCCTGCCTAATGGAATCTGCTATAGCATATTCGAATAGGCTCAAAGGGGTGGCAATATGGAGATTGATGTTCAATGGTTTGGGTATAGGAATGAAGGGTGACACGAATGCCTTTATCCTACAAACTAATTGCTCAGGCACCAGATAGTTTATCAAAGAATCAAGACAAATCAAAGATCATACATGGGTTAGCTGACATGCATTTCTGAATAGAAACAATTAGGCTCAAATAATTCCTTCCATTGTGGGTTCTTTCTTTATTCTTCCTCATCATCACTTTACCACACACCACGTTAACTAGCACTGTCAATTTCCCAAACCTAACGGTTCATTTTCCCTCAGGCAATCACACTATGCTTAGTTCTACAGATATTCATCCTACTGCTATAGGTTTCTGTTCGCTCTAGCAGATAAATTTTTTTTTAAAAAAAAAATTGCATGTTTGCGCATTAGCTAAATTTGGTTTATTTAGCATATTGAGACAGCAAGTTGCAAGCACAGACTAAATTTCCTCCCCCCCCCACACTTGATCGATGTAATGCCCCCATTGCAACAATGAAAGGAAAGGGAAAGGGTGTTTTTTTTTAAACCTAAAAATTGATTTAAAGAAGCAAAAAGAGAAAAACAACAGAAAGAGACATAAGTACCATAAGTCGTGAAGCACTCTGCGGGTTCAACTCTGTCCACTTGTCTAGTCATGGGGGTTGGACACCTCGTCATCGTCGGTGTCTGTAGAGTGAATGGGTGTTGCTTCTACCTCTTGCGGGCTCCTGCTCCGTCGATGCTTTTGCGAGCTGGTGGATTCCAGCTGGGAAGGGCCGGCCGCCGGATTATTCATTTCAAAAATTGTCTCAGGGAATGCCGGCACTGGAGTGTACTTTGGGGCATTCATCATGAGATTGGTGGCAAGGCAACGGTCCCTATCGGCTACAAATTGCCATAGCATCTACTGTTGAAGAAGCAATGTGCTCATCGAGCGTTGCAGAGCAGCGATGTTGGCATTCATGGCAAGGAAAGTAGAGGCAAGAATCAACCCCGTTGGATCCTCTATAGCAGTAGTAGCCGCAGGCCCGGTGGGGGTATTGACACAGATTTGCCGTGATCTCCCAAAATAACCAGATTAGAAAAGGATTTGCAGTATAATGTAACCTGGGTCGTTTCCCAACGAATTCACAGTCGGTCTAAATCGAATGGGGAAAGCAGACAAGTAACAAATTGGGGGAGTTGTTTTCAATGCAGTAAAGATTAAAATAGAAAGCAAGAAAACGAGATTAATCAGATTAAAAACGATTAACCCATAATTGGAATTCCATAACCTTCATCAGACAAAAAGATAATAACCGAACTCGTGATTGATTCTGGACAAATCGAAATCTACGCATTTGTCCGTGATATTCCTCGACTAGACGATCGTCTAGCATTTGATCAAACACGTGGCGCGCTCGCTGTGCGATCGCTGACAGAGATTTGCCGTGATATCCCAAAATACCAGATTAGGAAAAGATTTGCAGTATAATGTAACCTGGGTCGTTTCTCTCAAGGAATTTGCAGTGGGTTTAAATCAGCAACAATGAAACAGAATAATAACAAATTGGGGGTTTTTGATTTAAACAGATTGAAAACGAAATTAAACTAAACAGAACGAAATATGCGATCTGAGAAACGGATTAAAACGGTTAAAAACGATTAAAAACAGTTAACCCGAAGTGGGATTCCATAACCTTCATGGGACAAAAAGATAATAATCAAACTCGTGATTGATTCTGAACGAACCGAGATCTTTGCATTCGTCCAGATATTCCCTCGACTAGACGATTGTCTAGCATTTGATCGAACACGTGGCGAGCTCGCTGTACGATCGCACAACGCTCTCTCAGAACCCGGTCCAACCTATGTCCTTGGGATATCAATCTAGGTATTAAATCTAATACCTAATCCGCAATTATAATCGGATTCGATTAAAATAAACGAGAGACGATTCTAGATTACCGAATAAAGCGCATGTCCTCGGATTTTTGGAACCCTCAATCCATAGGTTAACCACGAGACTTAGCCAGAGCATGGCTAAGCAAAACGCAGAAGAAAAGATGAAAAACGCGAAGAACACGAAGAACATGAAGAACACTTCAGAGAATTTGAAAACTCCTATTTTGATCCACCAAAGTCTAAAAACGTGAATAATCATATGTTTGTGGCTGCTGCCACACTTAACCTAAAATGGAAAAAAGAAAATGGGGCTTCAATCCAATTCAAGCCCAAAACAGAAAATAATAAAATAAACGGGTTTTAATTACAAATTCAAGCCCAATTAAAATTCCGACTTCGGCTTCAAAATCGACCGCCCTCTTGTTTGAATTTGCCCTTCATGTCTTCATAAGAATTGTAGCTCTCGAATCATCTGAAATATGAAACAAAAAATGAGGCAAATCCGATGTCTGCGGTTCAAGAGTTATGGTAGGAATAGTGAAGCAATATAAAACTGGAATTTTATTATTAAAAATGGCTAAAACATAATAAAAGGCTCAAAGCCCAAATAAGTATAAAAGCCATTATTTATTAACTAAAGAGTCCTAAATTATTAATCAAGAGATAAAAAGAAGTGTATGAAATATTCAATTATCAAATTCCCCCACACTTATCTTTTTGCACTCTGAGCAAAATTCAAAGAAAAGACCTAAAGAAGAAACTCTTCTTTTCTAACAATTGCTAACAATACAAAAATTGAACAAGGGACACAAAGCTTCATTAGAACCAATCAATCAAGACCCAAAATCCCTTAATCTAAAATTACAATTCCTGGTAATCTCAATCAATGATGCTAATCACAAATGATGGTCTCTCAAATAATGCGCTCAATCAATCAATCTCTCAAGTGTTTAAGGTAAATAAGTGTATCGCTCAAATTCTACTCAAGAAAATTGTTCTACCATAAGCTTGCTCAATTTCTATGTCTCCACTACTCATAACACATGCATGCACAAATCAAGAGAGCTTATTATTAAAGGTTGTAATGGGGTTAGGGTGAAGGTAGGTAATATAGTATGGAACGAGAAGCTAAGCACCAAAGAAATTAAAAAGAGCATTGATTGGGCTTGTAACACAAAACTTTTATGAAAACTTTTATAAAAAGAGCATTCTCTATGTATGAAAACTTTTATTTTGCTCATATATCTCCTTTCTTTCTATGTATTTTCTTTCTTTCTTTCTTTTTCTGCTTTTTTTTTTCTTTTTTCTTCTTTTGTTTTTTTTTGAGAACTATATACATATACACAATGACAAAATCAAATATCTCCCCCACACTTAAAGCGTTGCACTCCCGAGCAACCCTCACACTTAAACACAAAACCAAGGTGAAACCAATGCTCAATAAATTTCCAAGGTGCGGAATAAAATGGTTTTACGCTTAGGCTTGTAATGTGGTTTAGAAAAGAAAGAGTCGAAAAGGCACAAATGGGCTAGCAAAGGAAACATAATGCAAGGGAAAGCTATTTGGCCAAAGTGGGGAAAATAAAAGAAAGAAAACAAGCTTCTATCATATTTATGCATGTAAGTGAAAAATGTAGTTTCAAAAAAAGAAAAGGAGCAAGTTCTAGAGAACACAAATCAAGAGCAGATGCACACATTAAAGAAAGAATGGCAAAAGATGAATTCCATTCATGCGGGGCCAAAACCTCACAAGGTCAATACCAACTTAGGCAATCAACAACATCAAATCAACTACCAAGACATGCAATCGAAGAGTCGGGAATTGCGAGACCAAACAGAATGATCCATTAAAACCAAAATGTCCAAGTTCATAATATGTAGCAATCATAGAAAGAGAGCGTATTTATTTTCAAAAAAAAAAGTAAAGTAGAAAAAGGAAAACAAATAAAAGAGACGAGAGGGAGAAGAAAGAAGAATACTCCCCAAGGGTTTAAGGAGGATAAGTGGCATCAATGAGGAGAATCTACGCTTCCTCGTCTCGCACCCGCCTTGGGATCCCTCATGAAATTGCTTAAGGCGGTGCCCATTAACCTTAAAGGTTCTCCCTGTGGGTGGATCACATAGCTCAACAGCACCAAATGGAAAAATGTTAGTGATCTCAAAAGGGCCATCCCATTTAGATCGAAGCTTACCAGGCATAAACTTCATATGGGAGTTAAACAGAAGAACTTTCTGGCCCACAGAAAATTCTTTCCTCAGAATATGCTTATCATGGAATGCCTTAGTCTTTTCCTTGTATAACCGCGAACTCTCATAGGCATCCAATCTAAGCTCCTCCAATTCTTGCAACCTAGCTTCCGTTCCATTCGACTTGGCCAAATCCATGTTACACCGCTTAATGGCCCAATAGGCTTAATGCTCCAACTCAAGGAAGATGACATGCCTTACCAAAGACAAGCCGATAAGGAGACATCCCAATCGAGTCTTGTAGGCGGTGCGATATGCCCACAAAGCATCCTCTAATCGCTTACTCCAATCTTTCCGGGTAGAGTTAACGGTCTTGAAGGATTTGCTTAATCTCTCTATTTGAGACTTGCTTGACCATTGGTCCGAGGATGGTATCTTTGTGGAGACCTTGTGAAGCACTCCATACTTGCGTAACAAGGCACCCATGCTTCGGTTGCAAAAATGGGAGCCACGGTCGCGATAATAGCTCTATGAATGCCAAACCTGTAGAAAATGTTAGACCTAACAAAATCCACCACAACAGAAGAATCATTAGTCCGAGTGGCTTTCGCCTCAACCTATTTCGAGACATAATCAACATCTAGCAGTATGTAAGTATAACCATATGAAGCAGGAAATGGACCCATAAAATCAATACCCCAAACATCAAAGATCTCACAAAACAATATAGGGTTCGGGGCATCTCATGCCTACGGAAATACTACTGCTCTCGACAATTATCACATGACTTACAAAACATATGGGAATCATGAAACAAGGAAGGCCAAAACAATCCACTATCTAACACTTTCCTAGCAGTTCTTTGGGGTCCAAAGTGACCACCACAAAGCGAAGCATGAGCAAAATGCAATATAGAGTGAAACTCATGATCGGGCACACATCTCCTAACTACTTGATCACTACAAAATTTCCACGGATAAGGGTCATCCAAACATAATATTTAGACTCACTCTTCAATTTAAGAGTTTGGGCCCTAGTAGAATCTACAAAGCAAAACACCGGCTACCAAGTAGTTAACCGGATCGGCATACCATGGAAGCTTACCTTGCGGTTTGACAGGCTCGCTCATCGAGGAAATCATCCCGAATAGAGGAGGGGTGAGAGGAGAATGGGTGATGCAACTCAAGTGGTCAGCTACCCAATTTTGTGCTCCGCTTCTGTCTCGAATCTCAACATCAAACTCTTGAAGCAATAACATCCACCGGATGAGTCGTGGCTTAGCATCTGCCTTTTTCAAAAGGAACTTTAAAGCAGCATGGTCAGAGAAAACAATTACTCTACTAGCTAGCAGATATGACCTAAACTTATCAAAAGCAAATACAATAGCCAACAACTCTTTTTCAATAGTGGTGTAATTAGACTGAGCGGGATCCAAAGTCTTGGAGGCATATGCAATCACATGAGATGCTTTGTGGACTCGTTGTGCCAAGATAGCACCAACCGCATAGTTGGAAGCATCGCACATTAACTCGAAGGGGAGGTACCAATCAGGTGGTTGGATCACCGGAGTTGTAGTCAGGCAATGCTTCAAGTGATCGAAGGCTGCCTTGCACTCATCATCAAATAAAAAATCAGTGTCCTTATGCAGAAGGTTGGACAAGGGTCTAGCAGTCTTGCTGAAATCCTGAATGAATCGCCGATAGAATCCTGCAAGACCAAGAAAAGAGCGAACTTCCGCGAGATGCGAGGTAAGGCAAAGCAAATAATCACATCTATCTTAGCGGGGTCTACCTCAATCCCTTTCCTAGACACTATGTGTCCCAAGACTATACCCGACTCAACCATAAAGTGACACTTCTCATAATTCAAAGACAAGATTAGACTCAATACACCTATGCAAAACTCTAGATAGATTAGCTAAGCATGCATCAAAATCAGACCCATATACAGTGAAATCATCCATAAAGACCTCCATGCAGTCCTCTAGAAACTTAGAGAAAATGCTTACCATACAACGCTGAAAGGTTCCAGGTGCGTTGCAGAGGCCGAAAGGCATCCTTCGGTAGGCATATTTCCAAAGGGGCATGTGAAGGTCGTCTTCTCCTGATCCTCGGGAGCTATGGATCGGAAGTATCCGGAGTAGCCATCCGGGAAGCGTGTAATGAGACTTGCCATGACCAATCACTCTAACATCGATCAATGAAAGGTAAAGGGTAATGATCCTTGTGAGTGGCTTGGTTGAGTCTCCTATAGTCAATGCGAGACTCTCCAACTATTACGAACTCGAGTAGGAATGAGCTCATTCTTCGATTGGCTACCACGGTGACTCGGTTTCTTAGGAACCACTGGACCGGACTAACCCACGGCTATCGAAATGGGATAGATGATACCGGCTTGCGAAGCTTAGTGATCTCCTTCTTCACCACATCAAGGATTAGGGGATTAAGGCGTCTGCAGGGTTGCCTCACCGGCTTAGCTTCCTCTTCCAACGAATTCGATGCATTCACATGGAAGGGTTGATGCCAACTATGTCGGCTAATGTCCACCCAATGGCTTTCTTGTTCGCCCTCAATAAGCTTAGCCTTCTCTTCTTGTTCGGGAAGAAGATTATTTGCCACAATAAGCGGCATTTGTTCATCCCCCTCCGAGAAATGCATACTTCGGGTGACCGGAAGGGATTTTAACTCAAGTTTGGGTGGTTGCTCGGTAGATGGGAGAAGCTTGGGTGGTTGTTGCAACAACTCGATGTCATCACTCGGAAATGCACGAAACCACATTCAAAGAAGCGGAAAGAACTATGTCTACACGGCTCAATGTTAACATTAGAATTCAGCTCATCGAAATCAGAGTTAAGTTCATCAAAATTAGGATGCACATCAGGATCAGGATGAAGCTCAAACTCAGAATCAATATCAGAGTCCACAAGTAATGCAGAATCACCAAGCAAGTCAGAATCACCAAATAATGCAGCATTAACCAAATGAGTGTAAACAGAGCACCATTCATTATCAGCACATGCACAAATGGCAGAATCACTCTCAGATGAAAAATCAGGATAATCAGCACACCAATCAGCAAGAACATCGTCTACAGCATCATCAATCACATCAATACATAAAACAGAATGCTCTTCCCTAGGATATTTCATGGCATCAAAGATATTAAAATTCACAGAAATATCACCAAACTCCATGGAAAGAGTACCAGAATACACATCTATCTTAGTCCTAGTTGTTTTCATGAAAGGCCTCCCTAGAATGATTGGTGATCTGCGATAGAAGACTCATCCTCCATATCTAAGATGTAAAAATCAGCGGGGAATATCAATTCATTAACTTTGACTAATACATCTTCAACTAAACCGGAAGGATGGGCATTGCTCCTATTAGTTAATTGAACAATAACACCGAGTTGAACGCAAGGGACCAAGACCAAGAGATCTATAAATAGATGCAGGCATGACATTTATAGAAGCACCTAAATCTAGCATGCAATCATCAAATCTGTAATTACCAATAAGGCAAGGGATAGAAAACTTCCCTGGATCCTTGCACTTGCGAGGCATGGTAGGCTGGATGAGGGCTGATACATTCTGGTTCAAACTCACTCGTTCATTCCCCTTCAATCGCCTCTTGTTGGTGCATAACTCCTTCAGAAACTTGGCATATTTAGGAATTTGTTTGACTGCATCTAAGAGAGGAATGTTGATCTCTACTCTTACCGAATGTCTCAAGTATATCCTTCTCTTGTGCTTTGTACGCAACTTCTTGGATCGAATGGCTCTACGAGGAAAGGAAGAGGAATGGGAATGTCTTCCTCTTCACTGTTTGCATTGCACTGTTTGTTTTTAGAGTCAATCTTCACATTTTCTGACTCTCTTTCTGATGTGGAAGTCACATCTACAGCTGGTTTAGGTTCCTCCAATTGCTTGCCAGATCGAAGGGAGATAGCACTCACATTCCCTTTAGGATTAGGAATTGTTTGTGAAGGGAGAGTGTTGGATCCCTGGGGTTGAAGCTGATTCAGTGATGTTGCCAATTGGCCAATCTTGTGTTTGCAAACTACGAATGGAAGTTTCGGTTCTTTGTTGGAACTGTATAGAGTTTGTGGCAAATTGCTTCATCATATCTTCAAGTGAGGAACCGCCACTACTACTGGTACTAGCCTGTTGTTGTGCCGCCTGTGGAGGTGAACATATGGCTGGTCGAGGAGGTGGTGCTGGCAAAGGAGGTGCAGACTGCTGTTGGAAATTCTTTGGTCTGTACTGTCTCTGTTGGTAATTCCCAGAATTCTGCTGATATTGGTTACTCTGGTTCTGATTCTGGTTCCAACGAAAATTGGGGTGATTTCTCCATCCCAGATTGTAAGTATTAGAATAAGCATTATTCTGTGGTATTGTGGCTTTCTGGAAAAACACCTCTGCGGCTACCGAATGGTCTTGATAAAGCGAGGATCATGCAAAGTAGGGCAAGAATTAGTAGAATGACAAGGGTCGAACAGAACCACAAGAGTACCCAATGCGAGGAGGGAAGATTGTCTTGTCTGGAGTCACGCCAACGCCTCACAAGGGAAGTCGGATCATCAAGTATATTCTCCAATCTCACGAGAATCGTACTGGACCGGAGGTGTTTGAATCGGTAGACGGGAGTACCATTGGCCTGGTGCCAAATTGCCGAGAATTAGCGACCATAGTAGATATCAACTCTCGGGCCTCTTCGGGTGTCTTGCCATCTAAGGCCCCACCACTTTGGATGCATCCACGAAGCTTTTATCCATCGGTAACAAACCGGAATAGAAATATGTAATTAGGAGTTGGTCGAAATGCGGTGGTGTGGACGGCTTGCACACAATCGCTTGAACCTCTCCCAATACTCATACATGGTCTCCCTATTGATTTGTTTAACACTAGTGATCTCCTTCTGGATAGCAATGGCTTTTGAGGAAGGAAAGAACCTCACTAGGAATAACTTCTGCATATCATCCCAACTCCCAATAGACGTTGGTTGCAAATTGTATAGCTAATCCTTAGCCGCGCCATCTAGGGAAAATGGGAAAGCTCTCAGCTTAATGTGGTCCTCATCAATTGCTTGAGGTTTCATTGTGCTGCAAACCACATGGAACTCCTTTAGATGCTGTGAGGACATTCACTGCAAGACCATGAAACTTGGGCAACAAATGGATAAGACCAGATTTTAATTCAAAGTTAGCGAAGCAAGTTCGGGATATCGAATACACAAATTTTGATTGCCCACATCGGGGTAGCTAATTCTTTCAAAGTGGGACGAGCTGCTTGCTCTTCTGCCATAATTTTTGAGTTAGCAAAATTGCTACTAGAATCAGTGAAAACAACAAGACTATCAGAAGTACTATCAGAGTCAAGATCAATAGAATGGACACAATTAGACTCAAGTTCAATGTCAAATTCAGTATCAATCACACGACTTAGCCTAACAATTCTTCTAGCAGTACGAATTGTTCTTTCTATTCGGGATCAAGTGGCAACAAGTCTTCTGGATTAATAGTACTCCTAGTACTCATGCAACAAGGGAATTTGCGGAAAATCGGAATATACGAAAATGCCACGGAAAATCAGAATTACAAAAATGCCACTACAAGTGGTAAAAAGTAGGAAACACTAAGATGCCACACAAACAAAAACACAAAAAGCTAAAACCTATGTTGGAATTTGACCAAAACAAGTCCAAAACAGTATCAAATGATTTTTAAAATTTATGGGACTTGGACAGGGCAACTCCTAGACTATTGGGGAACCCAAAAATGGAATAAAAAAACTTCAAAAATTGAAAAAGTGGTCTAAACGATGGAATTTGACAAATCTGAGCATACTACACGAGAGATTTCTGGTGTGCCCAGTGAGATAGGCCATTTTCTATCGCCTGGCAAAATTTCAGCTAATTCGGAGATACTCCAAAAAAATTGACCTAGTAGAAATCACAACATAGAAACTTAAAACGGTGAAAAAGTGGTCTAAACGTTGGAATTTGGGGAAAATAGGGCAGACCTCACTCCCGGGAAGAGTGACTCTTGTTTAAAATGCCCAATTCCTTGTGAATAAGATCTGGTTTGAGTGATCTGGATCAGAAGATTTTTACGTCCAGTCACCCAAACCACCGAAAACTACTTTTGCTTAATGAAACCAATGCGAATTCCCGGCGCGCCATATTTTGACAGAGATTTGCCGTGATCTCCCAAAATACCAGATTAGGAAAAGATTTGCAGTATAATGTAACCTGGGTCGTTTCTCTCAAGGAATTTGCAGTGGGTTTAAATCAGCAACAGCGAAACAGAATAATAACAAATTGGGGGTTTTTGATTTAAACAGATTGAAAACGAAATTAAACTAAACGGAACGAAATATGCGGATGCGAAACGGATTAAAACGGTTAAAAACGATTAAAAACGGTTAACCCGGTGGGATTCCATAACCTTCATCGGACAAACGAGATAATAATCAAACTCGTGATTGATTTACGATGACCGAGATCTGCGTTCGTCCGAGATATTCCCTCGACTAGACGATCGTCTAGCATTTGATCGAACACGTGGCGAGCTCGTACGATCGCACAACGCTATCTCGTAACCCGGTCCGACCTATGTCCTTGGGATATCAATCTAGGTATTAAATCTAATACCTAATCCGCAATTATAATCGGATCCGATTAAAATAAACGAGAGACGATTCTAGATTACCGAATGAAGCGCATGTCCTCTTGGATTTTGGAACCCTCAATCCATAGGTTAACCACGAGACTTAGCCGAGCATGGCTGAGCAAAACCCAGAAGAAAAGATGAAAACGCGAAGAACACGAAGAACATGAAGAACACTTCAGAGAATTTGAAAACTCCTATTTTGATCCACCAAAGTCTAAAAACGTGAATAATCATATGTTTGTGGCTGCTTCCACACTTAACCTAAAATGGAAAAAATAAAATGGGGTTCCAATCCAATTCAGGCCCAAACCAGAAAATAATAAAATAAACGGGTTTTAATTACAAATTCAAGCCCAATTAAAATTCCGACTTCGGCTCCAAAATCGACCGCCCTCTTATGCGAATTTGCCCTTCATGTCTTCATAAGAATTGTAGCTCTACGAATCATCGAAATATGAAACAAAAAATGAGGCAAATTCGATGTCCGGGTTCAAGAGTTATGGTAGGAATAGTGAAGCAATATAAAACTGGAATTTTATTATTAAAAATGGCTAAAACATAATAAAAGACCCAAAGCCCAAATAAGTATAAAAGCCATTATTTATTAACTAAAGAGTCCTAAATTAGTAATCAAGAGATAAAAAGAAGTGTATGAAATATTCAATTATCAATCGCACAACGCTCTCTCAGAACCCGGTCTGACCTATGTCCTTGGGATATCAATCTAGGTATTAAATCTAATACCTAATCCGCAATTATAATCGGATCCGATTAAAATAAACATAAACGAATTACGTTACCGATTGAAGCGCGTATCCTCTGGATTCGTGGAATCCTCAATCAATGGGTCAATCATAGAAGCCTAGCCTATCATAGCTATGCAGAACGAAAATGGGAAAGAGATGAAGAAGTTCATCATGAACACGAAGAACACGATGAAAGATGAAGAACAGTTGAGAGAAAATGAAACTTCTGTATTTTAGTCCAAAACTAAGTAAAAACGTGAATGAAAATCTGTTTGTGGCTGCTACCTCACTTAACCTAAAATGGAAAAACGAAATGGGGCTCCAATCCACAATTCGGGCCCAAAAGCAGAAAATAATAAAAAACGAGGCTTTAATTACAAATTCGAGCCCAAATAAAAATCCGACTTCGGCTCCAAAATCGACCGCCCTCTTGTCCGAATTTTCCCTTTATGTCTTCATAACAATTGTAGCTCTCTGAATCATCTGAAATATGAAATAAAAATGAGGCAAATCCGATGTCTGGTTCAAGAGTTATGGTAGGAATAGTGAAGCAATGTAAAACTGGAATTTTATTATAAAAAATGGCTAAAATATAATCAAAGGCCCAAAGCCCAAATAAGTATAAAAGCCAATATTTATTAACTAAAGAGTCCTAAATTATTAATCAAGAGATAAAAAGAAGTGTATGAAATATTCAATTATCAGGTATTGGCTCAAATTGTCTGTAGGACACTCGGCTGGGCTCATTGTAAGATTCATTGCACCATTGCCACTAAGATGGGGTACGATAAGTCGGTCCTTTCCTCACTAGCATCAAAAATAACTTCAGCATTACGACAAAGCTCAATGATTAAGGTAGGGAACTAGAGGTTGCCCGTGGTATCCTAGAAGGCGGCGAATAGTTCCCGGTAGATGATGGTGTCAACATCAATTTGCTTCCCTTCTAGACGGTAGTAGAGCAAGAAGGCGCGCTCCCAAGAGATGGTTTGGGTGTGTAATGTGGGCATCAATCGGTAGCGGAGGAAGTGAAACCAGACATGGGCTTCCGGACAGAAACGACTTCATTTCAAATTGTACGAGCCCTGATTTGTGACTTGCCATTATGTGTTGGTTACACATAGTCGGGCAGCCACCTGGGTAAGGACTTCGGGATTTTCCCCTTGCTAGAGAAGCTCATTGTATTTGTCGTATGTGGGGTCCAAATTGTAGACCTTGCGAATTGCACTGGCACTACAGAGCACATTCTTTCCTCGGACGGTGATGAAGTAAGGCGATCTTCCTGAAAAATTTGCAGCGAATTCAAAGACAAGGGGTGTGACTACCTCAGCGGGGAGGAGGCAAAACTTTCCCCAACCTCACTGACAGATGATCCCTATCCAACATTCAAGATAGGTGCCTTGCTCAAGTGACTCAGCATCGAACTCTCATTTGGGGGCTAGGGTTTTATCGGCCTTGAGAGCTTGGAAACGAGTTTTGGCTTCTCGGGTGACGAATGGCATGACCTCTGGGGCATCCGCAACTGCTTTTTTTTCGGAACCCTTAGTGTGTGCCATTGAGAAGAATGAGAACACTGTAGTCCTTGAGGAGAGGGAGTGGGACACAAATTTGCAGAGGTTGTGCTGGTTAAAACTGGAACGGGTGTCTGTTCCTAGAGAGTCCCGTCGGATTTTATAATGGGAAATTTTGAGTAATCACGGGCGCACAATTCGGGTTTAGTGGGTGCAAACCGTTTGGAAATCTCGGGGTAATGTGTTCTGCAGACGTTTAGCGTGGCCGAAGGCGGTTTCCAAATTTGAAATGTAAGCGAGACTTCATTGGGCCCAACCCGTATGGCCCACCACCGACTCCATCTTTATACGTGCTCTGCCGGAGTAGATTGCCATAGCATCCCTACATGATTTGCTTACATGCTCTGAGAACTTATATTCTGTTGGGGTCCGACTTGCTCTTAAGTGGTACAACTAATCTCCGAAAAACTGACTAAACTACGAATTTGGGCTGCCTCCCAATAGCACTTGTTTTAGAGTCTTCGGCCTGACTTGCCTAAGCGATTAGTTCAAGCTGGAAACAAGGTTTCGAAGAGTTACCTACTGATTCTGAATGATTGTGTCGTTCTTTTCCATGTATTCCTTCATAAGGGTTAACATAGAGTATTGTGGGTGGGGTCTCGAATCAAGGTCTTTAAGTGTGCTTGTTGTTAGTGGCACTACCCGGGTCCTGCTCGAATTCTTGTCTTGGACAAAATGTCGTGCTTCTTTGAATCAACGCCTCTCTTCCAGGTAAACCACAGGGGTTTAATGGTTTGTTTGAGTACGATAGGCCAGATGATTGCCCTGCTGTTTGTTGACCTTGGGAGCTCTACGAGAAATTGGGAGGTTGCCTCTATCCTAGGTTGTCTGTGTTAGAGTATGGATTGTTGGTGTTACTGGCCCTATTGAAGTTGTTGATGTAGTTAACCGATTCGGGGTTGGCGGAGCACTGCGAGTAGGGGTGTTCTCCTCCACAAGTGGGACACACAAGCTACATTAAAGGATGGTTGCGGGGATAAACACAAGCTACTCCAGGATGGTTGCAGGATAGGCCGCAAAAGGAAGGGTCAGTACTTTCACCATATTGGTCGGAGATGATACTTGAGCTGTGAGAGCAGTCATAACATCCAATTCATGTATTCCAGCAACAGTTCGGGAAGGTGTAGCTTTGTCTGCTTGCCACTGATGGCTATTCATAGCTATACGCTCTAACAAATCGTGAGCCTCTTCATAAGACTTCTTCAAGATGGACCCGCCGGTTGAAGCGTCTACAATTGATCGTGTTTGTCCATCGAGACCTCTGTAAAATGTTTCTAGCTTGACATACTCACACAGCCCATGTTGTGGGCACCTTCTGAGGAGGTCTTTAAATCTGTCCCAAGCTTCATATGTAGATTCACCAGACTTTTGTTGGAAATTGGTGATATCCCTTCTGAGTTGAGCGTTCTTAGTAGGTGGGAAGAATTTGAGCAAGAATTTACTCCCTAGATCATTCCAAGAGGAGATTGAATTGGCTGGTAAGTTGTTGAGCCACGTCTGAGCCTTGTCCCTAAGAGAGAATGGAAATAATTTAATTCAAATGGCATCGGTTGTGACTCTTGGAATGACGAATGAGTCACACACCTACATGAAAGCCTTGAGGTGTAAGTGAGGGTCTTCATATGGGAGCCCTCCAAATTGTCCAGTTGCATTCAGCATCTGAATCATGACACCTTTACTTTCAAAGTGTCCCGCATTAAAGGTTGGTGGTGTGATAGCCGAATTCAATTTTCTTAAATATGGAATCCTGAATTCTATAATAGCTTTTGTCCTATCTGGATTGGGAGGTGGAGGGACCTGATTGTCCATGTTTATAATTTGCGTCTCCCTTTGATCCTGATAATGATTGACAGGCATATCCGCCATGTCTACGGGGTCAAAGAGTTGACTTCTTCGTTTCTGCTTCCTGCGCCTTTACTTGTAAGTACGTTCAATCTCAGGATCGTAAGGCTCTAGGTTGCTTGAAGGCAAGTTATGGATACACTACAAAATGTACCTGAAAATCAAGAAAAAGTAGTGTGCTTTATTTGATAAATCACAACTATTCAGCAAAAAAGGGTGTAGTCACTATAGGTATCGACAATCCCCGGCAACGGCGCAAAAAACTTGTTGGGTCGATTTCCTTGATGGCAAGTGACCAGTCGAACAAGTGATAAAGAGTAAGTAGAGTATCATCCCACAGAGACTGGGATACTGAATGATGACACCTTATTGCAGAATTAGTTGTGCTTAAAAGAAAATAACTTTGATTGGTTGAGAGGTTTAATAGCTATACTAATAAACAGGAAAATAACTAAATGATCGTAGTTGCAAGAAGATATCAGTAAAAAAATAGACTGAACTCGGAATCCTTTCTAAGCATATCATTCCCCCAGCTGCCTATACGCAATGCTATAGCATTCATACTGTACAGCTCTCGCAATTGCTACAACATGAACACCCTATGTAAAGTTATTCAGTTAACCACACCACGCTAATCTACCGAAGCTCTCGTGTCTGATACATACAATCCTAGTATTTACTTCTCCCATATGTCTATGGCAATTTTTCTAGTTGAATTATCAATACAAATCAAGGTGTTGTGGTCATGAGCGGTAGACCCATTCCTAAAGGCTACAATAATAGGTCAAGCCTTTCATCAGCCTACCTAGCAATCACTGCTTCTCAGATGTCTAACCCCTGCTCCCTCTCAGTAAGGCGAGGCTACTGGTCTAGTCCCTAGCTCTCGCTAATCGACGAGAAATTGAATTACTGATAAGTAACTGCATATATTAAATTAAGAACTAGCAACTGGGTTTATTCTATACTTAGAAAATCATCCTCGTTCAGCCTTAGGAGGTTAGTTCATGCCTGACTAGGGAATCATAAAATAGAGTACTACAGAATAGCCCATGACAAAAGATTGACTGGAATTGAAATAAAGAAACAAGAAACAAAAGCTTGATGGATGTTCCGACGGCGTGGAAGAAGCTCTGTCATATCACAACCCCACATCTTCTTCACTCCGTCTCACTGGAAGGAAGGATGTTGGGTTCTCTTGGGGTTCTCGTGCTTCGTGACTTCTCTCACTCTTCTTTCAAGTCTAGTCGTGTATGATTGGCTCTTTTCTCTTGACGACTTCCGACTCTCTTTTAGGGTTGGTTGTTGTTTCCTTATATAGTCTGGTCTACTTGCAGTGTACGTTTAACAATCTGGGCCTTTCCTAATCTGTCGAGGTCCAATCGTATCTGTCTTTCTAATCTCGGTAGATTGATTCTGCTGATCCTGCGGGATTCCTCAAATCTTTTAGTTCCGATCCTCCGCATCTTCTATTTCAATACGTCAGCAATCTAACCGTTTTCATCGACCTGCACTATACTTCCTAAAACAATCATGACAAAAGATCAGGATATATGCCGCATAGCACTGCGTCACTTACTATGCTATAGCTTCAGGGATGCATTGTATTGCACTTCGATAAAACTGTCCTGATGCTATAGCACATCATCGGCTATGTTATGCGACTTTCTCATAAAACGTCAAAACTTGGTCTTTCTTAGCACATGTTTAGGATGTAAACAGAATTCACCATTAAGTTCCCTGTTCAATAAATAAATGTCTTTTTGCTCAGATTAAATGCAGTTAAGGTCATATTCTCTATACAATTTAGTCATAAAATACAGGGAAAACATGGCATAAATCATGCTCATCTAGGAATACGGTGCTAAAGTTCGAGTAATGCAAAACGAAGAGCATGCACTTACGTTTGGACAATGAGTAACTGATATAAAATGCCTAGGCATAAGATGGTTAACTAAAAAATTTCTTGAAGGAATATTCATGGTAACTATACAATCTTAAACCAAGCCTTAAATATACAATCTTAAACCAAGCCTTAACTAGACTTGTGGCTTAGAACCCAATACAGTTAAATCAAACCCATTTGGTCAGGCCGGGTAAAGTCTAGTGGAAGTCTCCCCGTCTTTCACGGCAACTTATGACTGAACCACATAGACCGACCCTTTCTTAGTTTAAGCACCAAATGGTTTGAAATAACTTTATCGGATTCATGCTAGAAACTAGTCCCTTTGGACCTTCTTCAAACTCTCGCCTCGATCGGTGCCTCTTCACAGCTCCATCCATTGCTGCCTCTTCACTGCTCCATCCATCGATGCCTCTTCACGGATTCGTCCATGAATCCTGCTAAACTATTATTAGTCAAGACTGAGATTCAATACCTATTGAATCTTAGGTAACAGTTAACCTTATGCTCAAGTATAAACAATATATGTATGACAGATATTCATTACATTTCAGCATCAACCATACATAGCGCACAACATATGTAAGGTTACAACTATACATAGCACACAGCAAATGTAATGTTAACAGCACAACAATATATAGCACACAGCAAATGTAATGTTCGCAATGTTTACACACTCACCCTGTGCCACGAATCCACGTGTCCTCAGGCTAGAAAAACAACCATATGGCATTATTATGACTATGACCCGCACAAAGCTGAATGTATATAAACATGTGACTAAGGCCCGACCCATAAACTTAGTCACGGTACATGACCCAAGACCTAGTCTTGTTCATCACTTCATGAATCATTCCATCACATATAAGCATACAAGACACATTAGAGTTAAAGTTACAGTACGCGTCCGTACCTTTCACCGCGTAATGCCAAAACGTCCGACCTTTTGAATCCGACTATGGGCTTCCCGGATATCCTATACATTATCGTCGGATTATTATATGATATTGTGATAAATATCATATTGCTAAGAATAGTATCCTAAAGGATTATTTCCATCTCTTTTTACCCTTTTACCCTTAGTGGATTATTTATCCCACTTTTACCCTTACATTTTCTCAAAAACGCATTGCTGGATTTTCTAGGCAGGTTTTGGAGCAACTTTGAAAAATCATAATTAATTCTATAAAAAATAATTTTTGAGTGCTGCAAAATTCCTCATGACCCTTCATATGTCTATTTTAAAGGAAAAATATTCCCAGAAGCTAGAACATCAAGAATCATTCCCAGTTTAATATTTTATGAACACAGTCCAATTTTAATCCCAGAAAAATGGCTTAACTTCAAAAATTTATTACTCCTTGTGTAGAACTCAAAATGCTTCATATTTTATATATTTTGGAAGCCCTACATGTCTACTTTATCTCTGTAAAATTGCAAGATTTAATGACTTAATTTGCTACATAAAATAATAGCATCAATTTTGCTGCCTACACAGGATTTAAAACCGAAAATTCTACAATTTTCACAATCTTGGTTCTAAATGAAAACCTCATTCCACCATCTCCAAAATTTATATTATTTTCAAGTTACCCATGTTGATTGCATGTTAAGAGGGTTTATTTATTTATTTATTTTTTTGCCAACATGTTAAGAGGGTTGATACATAAAAATTATTTAAAAAACGTAATTTTAAGTAAAACAATGTACATTTTTACAAATAATTTACTTGTTCCTTAATCACTGCATATCCACATTTTATACCTTATTCATTGCTTATACGAGGCGAAGTAGGGGTGTGTTTGAGTGTGTAAGTTTGGAAGATTAATAGCATATATAATTTTTAGATTGATCCATAACTCATTTAGTTAGATGAATCAACATCAAGCTTAATGCCGGTATGAATATATTCTTCTTCTTCTTTTTTAATATAAACAACGGAAAAGGTATGAATATATTATAATCTTACATAGCAGAACATTAATCCATTCATTAAAAAAAACAAAATCGCATTGCATTGCCAAAGTCTTTCTCAAGGGCCAAAATGACCCTCTTCATTTTAATTCACATATTCAAATTTTACGAGAAAATTAAACATGTACAGAAGTTTCTGCGTTTATTCGGCAAGTGAGTACACAAACCTACCAAACACGGCCTCTTATTTTCCCAAGTCATGGCATAAAGGGCAAGTCAGTTTTTTTTTTATATATTATTATTATTATTTTTTTGTGAAGTAGGAAAATTTTGTATATTGAAAGGGAACCAAAAGGGAGTATATGAAAATACACACACACACACATATTGATTGTGTGTTTACTAAACTCACAGACTTGAAAATCTCATTAGGATCGAACTTATTACATCGATCACATTAATTATTCATTATACCCAGGCATCCATAGGCCTCTAATTAGCTGACACAAGATAAACTCAAGCACACAATCAAACCCATATGCTTCATAAACCTAGCAAAGCTAGTAAGGCTTTTGTCCAACGTAGTTACCAGGAGGATCATAGTTACAGCCAATGAAAGTTCCTCCATTGTCACACGTCACTTTGCCACAACCGACACGAACCGAATCCTTCCACACCACCTGAGTATAGTGCCTGCACTCTTGCCCACTAGTGCACGAATTGCTGTCGTAGTCGTAGTACGCCTTCTCGTCCACCCACAGCTTCACGGCATCGGCTCCGCTCAAGTCTCCAGAGCTCACTGCAATGTTCTCACCGTATTGGCCATTGGTATTGGAATGGATCAGTTGGCAGTCAGCCTTGCGTTGGCTGGCATAGTTTTGGGCATAAGCGGCGACAGTATCATCCCAAGCTATGTTTGGAACACCCACTTGTGATCTTGCTGCGTTGTGGGCATTCACGTAGTCTTGTGGTGAATCCTGAGCATTGGCTATGAGGACAAAGAGAAAGAAGAATAAGGAAACTGAAAGCTTGGATGATAACTCCATTGTGTGTTTATTGTGTGATGTATTGTGTTTGATGAAGAAATGGGAGCCCTTGAGGATGTATTTATAGGGATTTTCATGTGGAAAATTAATAGCGTGTTGTTCATGTAATGGAAGAAAAAGAGACTTGTAAAAGAAGAAAGTTCGGCCCAAAAACATAACATCTAATAACTCAAAATATTCTACACTATTGAAAGAAAATAGCGAATAAACAGTTAAAATGATTATCATTAATTTTAAGAATAAAAATTGGATGTTGCCCCAGAAGAGTATAAAAATTGGATATTAATTAATTAATTCACATATATTTACATTTTATTAATGTTTTTTTACTAACTATATATGATATAATTACCATATAAAATATATATATTCTGATATAATTGCTAGAAACTGCCTAAATTTTTGTTGTCATTTCATATAATTTAACTTGTTATTTTTTAAAATTAATTAAGTTGTTCTTGATAACCAAAACATCACTAACAACTAAAATTTCAAAATGAAAGTTGTTATTAATTTCTATGTCACACCTTCACAATAATTTTCCCATCGAAGGCGCTGGCCAGTATCGGAGCTTGCTGACCAAGGTGGCCTGCGGCTAGAGGTGGAGGGAGGTTCTTTTTACAAAAGGGTTAGGTCATTTCACAAATTAATTTAATTTAATTTCTGAAAAGTACTCCTAGGCACTTCATAAAAGTTAGGGCATTTCACTGGATATTTTATCATCTCTTAATTCTTTCAGTGGTCCTTATGTGAGTTTTCCCCCCTTTTTTATCGGTTCATATAGTTTTACCCAATTTTTAAAAGGTCTATGTAGCGTTATTTTTTATTTTGTTTTCTTATTCTATTGAGCCCTTACACAATTTCGTCAACCATAGGCATTAGACTAGTCCATATACTCGTAATATGTGTTAATTATAGTTAATAAATTATGAGTATAAGGACCAATACTTATCATTGAAAATATTGTAAGAACCCAATCAAAAGGAAAAAAAATTACAACGACTTATTTAAAAATGAAGTGCATTTACTGGGACATGCTTGTTAATTTGTCAGTTGAATGTTCAAATTGAATTGTCTGATTAGCGGCAACGATTGTGCAGAGAAGTCAGGATCAAGACTTTTATAAATATTCAGTATGAACACCAACTTTAACTTCGGGTCAATAGTAAATATCCAACCGTGAAACATGTTGAGTCGTTAGAGATTATTTTTTAAAAGAAAATATTAGTTAAAGAAATCCTAAATATTTTAATTTTAATATTAATTTAGTCAAGTACTCTCTCCATCCCTAATATAAGATATATGTACCTAATTTTATTAGATTAAAAAAAGGCTAGTTAAGTTAGTTAATATGACATGTATTTTCTAAACCACCCCAGTAATCTTCCTTATTTTCTAATTTCATCTTCTCTTTGATTATTACCAATGGCGGATGCGGGGGCTCAGGTGGGCCCCCGCCCCCCCTAATTATTATTATTATTATTTTAAAAAAAAGAAAGAATGGGGGGAGCTCAAATGGAATAGGGATAGGACAAAAATAGGATTTTAAATGATGCAATTAGCTTTAGCATGAGTACTCCACCAAGGCAATGACGTTGTGCCTATCCCAGGCGAGTCCTCTTTAAAAACTCACTAATGGAGGTAGTGTGTAAGAATATGTGTATGGTAAGGATCAGGTCAACTATTTGTATATATTGGAGTTATTATGCATATTGTCCGTTAAGTTGTATGGATGTTTGAAGGAACAACAAAGATCAAGAACCTAGATCAAAATGTGGGGGCCTTGGCAGTGAAACTCTCAGATGAGGAGCTCAAAGAAATTTCTGAGATGGTTCCTAATGATGAAATGGCAGGTGATCGTTACTTTGATAAAATGGACAAAGGGGATGGAGGGTTGCCAACACACCTCCAAAGAATTTTGGTATCTCAACTTGAAGTACTTGGAGAATGCTGCAGTTTGTGTACACTGAAGGCAACCGTATCAGCAAATATGGACGGGTTATTAATAGATGCTGCAAAATTCTGTGTGCTAAACTTTAATGTATTGGAATGATTTAAGATGAATAATGGCCTCGGTTGGATGAGGTCGTACTTTGTAACATACCAAATAGTATTTTTCAGTTTGGGCTATGATATTTTATTTTCGTCCCCCGTCATTAAAATTCCTGGGTCCACCCCTGATTTTACCAATGGAGTATCAATAAGGGTAATTTGAAAAATATTGACAAATATAAAAATTATGTCTTATATTTATAATTAATATCGACTCCCCAATTATGTCTTATATTAAAAACTGGAGAGCGTATATAGTTTTTAACATAATTAAAAAAATAACTAAATTAATCAAAGGTTTTGATGTTTACATGTGTACAATTACTAAATTACTTAAACGTCTTTCTCAATATGATAAAAAATTAAAGAGAAAATTAAAATAAAGGACATAGACAAAATAATATTTAATTAGAAGCACAAAAAATAGCTTTGATTATAATAAAGGACTAAGATAAAATAAGATTTAGTTAGAAGCACCATAAATTAAACAAATAGCTCTGCGAAAAAAAGAAAACTCTTAAATTATTCAAAATAATTTTATCCAAAATTAGGAATTTAGTATGATGAAAGACAACTAGTAAATAAATTTTATTTAAATCGAGAGGCCGACAGACAAAATGCAATATAGGTTAGAATACTTTACTCAATTAATATGTAAAAACAAAAATCTAGTACTACAGTCCGGCAAAAAATAAAATAAAATAAAAATCTAATACTGTACCCTGCATACATACATACATATATATATAAGATTGACTTTTTTGCGTGGTACTCTTGTATTCTTATTTTCAACATGAATAAATAAAATCTAATTTAATTATAAAAATATGTCAAAATCAGTTATTCAATATTAGGCTTGATGAGACTTTTAATATGAATTTTCTTACATAGAAAGGATCAAACTTGAATCTTCGCTAAAGATGTCCATATATAACTAAACTATTCAATGCTATGAAAGGGAACTGCCGTGCAAGAAGAGGCAAATGTGTGGAACACAATTGTGTTATCCTCACATCTTTAGCGTGCGATATTATATGTCTCTTTAATAAAAATAAATAAATGGTCCAGATTCAAATTTTGTTAAGATATTAATATAAAATTAAATTAATAAATTTAAAATATTCAAATTTAACTTTCATACTACTAGTTCATAGCTATAGTATTAAAAATGAAGAATTTTAATTTTAAAATATTACATCTGAATTATTCATACGTGGTTATGAGATTAGGATCTATTTCAATATATATATATATATATATAGACACACAGACATATATATAGGGATAGGACATTGTCACTACCTATATCATTTCTCTCATATTGAGATTATGATCTAACGGTGAAAAAAATAGTATGACTTGGTAGTGACAATATCTTATCCCAATATATATATATATGGAAAAAGAATATTAATTGTATCATATGAAGGACGTTTACACTTGGTATATTTCCTTGATTAATGCCTTCAATCGTGATGCTTCGTAAATGAATCCATATGAGAAACTTGATAAACATCTCTATCTGAATTAATTTGAACCACTCAAGTTCTCCAATTGAATTAATGCGAGGCTGGTAGGGCAGGCCACCAGAATAAATTCTTCCATCCTATGTTTCATGTGTTTGTAAACACATGTACACATTATCTTCACCTGACTATATGACTATATATTCTTCACAACAAGTGAGATCAAATTTGCAACCTCCCACTTAGAAGGGAGTTCTCATGCGACTATGCTACAAGGCCATTGGTAGAGAAGACATACATACTTTGTTTTGTCCAACTATAAGAAATTGAATAAGTGTATTTGGATGGAGAGAAATCTAAGGGAAAAGAAATATTCTCTTGTTCGGATAGAAAAGAAAATAAGGGGAAAGAAAAGTGAAGAAAAGAAGGTGACATTCATGTATTTTGTATCTCCAAATAAATATTCCCCCACTTGCGCTATCAACTCACTAAAATTCTTGTGTCCGCCACTGTATGAAAAGGAAACGGCCGTGCAAGAAGAGGCAAATGTGTTTGACACAATTGTGCTATCCTCACATCTTCCTTCCAATTCAATGCCCATAACTCTATATAAGGCGCGTTCATATTAATGAAAATGACTATGAGCAACACCGTTCTTAAACCGGCAAATCATGCTAGGGAATCAATTTTATATATATTTTTGCTTATAATCAATTTCATATCACATTTTTATCCAACAAAATAAAATAAAATAAAAATTGCAGTAGATTAGAGATACAAATATTTGATGACCGAAAAAATTCACAAATTGTGCAAAAAAGAAATTCGGACAAATTTACGATGAAAACATGAAATTGTATCAAACAAATGCGAATATTAAAATGAAGGACCTAGAAAAGATAATATTTATTTAAAAGGACCACAAAAATTGTATCTATTTAGAACGACTAATTAGCCAAGTAAAATTTAAAAATACTAAATTGCCTCTATTTTTTTTGGTCGAAGAATTGCCTCTATTCAAAGCTCCTACTTTTTCTTCCACATTCTATGTTTGAAAGTAATATGAGTTTCTAGATGCTGATATGGAGCTGCACAGACTGTTGACTAAGGATAAGCATTAGGTTATTTTAATTGACTGCAACTATTTATAAAAAAAAAAAAGTAATATGATTTTCTAAATTTAATCACAATTTCTCTCATTTTTACCCCTTGTATTATTATGCAGATATTTATAGAAAAACAAAACACAATATCTTTCATTTTTTCAAAATTATAATTTTATTTTTAAAATTGACACAAAATTTAGTCGAAATTTAAAATTATTTAATTTAAGGAAAACTTAATTTTTTTTATAATTTATTATATATGTTAAAGAAATGTTATGTATATTTAAGAAAATTTAAAATTGACAGAGCCATGTTCAGCACGAGTGTCATCTTCTCGTGTTGATAGCAAAGGATAACAAATCAAAACCTCTATTTATAAAACTACAAATTAAAAATCATATAACTCATTTTTCATAACCACATAATATTCACATGAACATGTTTAAATTTTAAATTAAAATATCAACAACATATCAATTTTTATTAATATATTATAATTTTTCAATTTTTCACCCAATCTAATAACATTTTATTTTTGTCATTTGAGCCTGCACAACTAATAATATTAAATATGAAATGTGTTTATTTTTCTTTGATTTGGTTCATAAAGTTCTTTTCTTGATTTATATAATTTGTACAAATCAGGAAAAAACTGAATGATACAGATGTGTCAGTGTCTATATTAATAATTAAATGATATGATGACCATATGATTATGTAGAAGTTAATGAAAGTTTAAAAACAAAAAAAAAAAAAAAAATTATGATTTGGCAGTGTTAATTTTGCTGGAAAATATAATTCAAATTACTTTTAAAATAGAATGTGGAAGATATTGAAGGATAGAATCTAGGAAGTTTAATTAAGGGCATTTTAGTATTTTTAATAAATTTTTCTTCTAAATAATTACAACTTCTACTATCCTTCCCAATAAATATTGTTCTCTCTATGTCCTTCTTTCTAATTTTCCCTAAAATAATCGTGACCCAAATTTTGTGATGGACCAATCCATACTGAATTTACTGCAAAGACCTAAATTTTTCAAAATCTCATCACCAAATATATTGCAAATCCATCCTAAATTTTCGTCTTTATATTTTTTGGTAGCGTGAGATATTATATGTCTCTTAAATGGGAAAAGAATATTAATTGCATCATATCAAGGACTTTTACACTAGGACTTAATTTTCCTTGATTAATGCCTTCAATCATGATGCTTCATAAATAAATCCATAAGAGAAACTTGAGAAACAGCTCTATCTGAATCAGTTTGAACCTCTTAATTTCTCCAATTTAACATGAGGTAGCTAGGGCAGGCCACCATAATAAATTGTTTTCATCCTACGTTTTACGTGTTTGTAAACACATGTACACATCATCTTCACGAGACTATGTGACTGTTCTTCACAACTTGAAGTTATAAGTGACATCGAACTCGCAACAACCCACTTTGAGAGGATTCCTCATGCCACTTTGCTATAAGGCCATTGGCAGAGAAGACATACTTTGTTTTGTCCAACTATAAGAAATCTAGTAATTAAGTGCGTTTGGATGGAGAGAAAAGTAGGAGAAAAGAAATATTTTCTTGTTCAGATGAACAGAGGAAATATGGGGAAAGAAAAGTGGGGAAGAAAAGGTGTGACCTCCATGTGTTTTTACCTCCCAGTAAATATTCCCCCACTTGCGCGATCAACTTATTTTTTCTAATGGAGAACGTTATATTAAAGTAAATAATAACCCCCAATTTTATAAAGGAAGGGCATCGTAGTTTAAAAAGCATGAGATATCACCTGGAATACATAGATGAAAAATCCAAGGAAAAATTGATCCCTCAGTAAGGTTTTCTGCAATTACATTGTGCTACCGACTCATTCACTTCACTCGTTCTTTTTTTCTTCCTTTTTTTTTTTTTTGGTTTTTTGGTTTTTTGGTTATTTGTTATTTACATTTTATTTTTAGTTTTTTTGCGCTGGAGAACAAGCCTAATTTATGAAAGACAAATGTGTGTAACTCAATTGTGTTATCCTCACATCTTCGTTTGCTTCCAATTCAATGCCTATAACTCTATATTGGAAATCCATCCCAAATTTTCGTCTTTTTTTTTTTCGCAGCGTGTGATATTTTATGTCTCTTAAATCAAAAAATAAATCATCCAGATTAAAATTTTGTTAAAAAATTAAATTAATAAATTTAAAATATTCAAATTAACTTGCATAGTTCATAGCTATAGTATTAAATAAATGAAAGAATTTTAATTATAAAATATTAAATCTGAATTATGCATATGTGGTTATGAGATCAAAATAAGAGGATCTACACAATATATGTATATATACACACACACATATATGTATATAATATATATATATATATATATAGATAAATATAATATACGCACACACACAGATGATAAGAATAATAATAATAATAATAATAATACACACGCATATATATATATATATATATATATATATATATATATATGCAATTAATATTCTTTTCCCACACACACATATACATATGTGTGTAATATTAATTGCATCATATGAAGGACGTTTACACTAGGACTTATTTTTCCTTGATTAATGCCTTCAATCGTAGTTTATTATATTAAAGTAAATGATAACCCCCAATTTTATAAAGGAAGGGCATCATAGTTGAAAAAGGATGACATATCATCTGGAATACATAGATGAAAAATCCGAGGAAAAATTGATCCCTGAAATAAGGTTCTCTGCAATTACATTGTGCTATCGACTCATTCACTTCACTCGTTCTTTTTTTCTTTTCTTTTTTCGGTTTTTCGGTTATTTGTTATTTACTTTTTATTTTTATTTTTTGCGTTGGAGGTCAAGCCTAATTTGTGACAGCTACGGTCTCTGACGTTGTTCATATAACCAAGAAGCAAAACAATTGCAACAACCAATTAACCAAATTACCCTTGTACAACAAATAAGAAACACTTACATGTTCTTCACTCAAACAATAATTTATTGAAATAAAATTGACTAAAACAAAATTAAGAAAATTTACATGCTCAAGTGGCTTTTTTTAAGTTTTCCTAGTGTTAGCTTTTTATTTTTTTAACTCTTATTAGCTTGCATTATTTTTCTCTTGTTGTGAGGTAATGTTCCCCTTTTGAAATTCATATTCCTTCATTGTGATCATGTCTAATGTACAAAACATGAAATGGATCATCCAACTCAACAACATTTGTCTTCATATGATCTCGCCTCCTCATTTATTTTATTGGTCAACAAAACAGTAGACCATTTCTTATTAGTAGGCCTGTTTAAGGACATAGAGTCTTTGTTTTGTTTGAGAAACCATAATGAAATGCTCTTATTTATATTCTTATTATTTAAATCTAATATTTGTGGCATTTCATTTCTCAGTTGAAATATTTGGGGACATGGCAAATAGTGGATTCAGTTGAAATAAGCATAGGTTCATGGCAAGCTAAGTTTGTATCCGAAGCTTCTAGACTTGCTCTTATCAAATCAGTCCTTGTTGTAGCTAACATGCACATATCGTCGTTTATTAAATTGCCTCAATATATTTGTGATCATATTGATGCCTACTTAATACAATCTAAAGAAAACGTGATAATTCCCTCAATCATGGAATTGAAGTGACTCTTCTGTAGCCATCAATCAGGAGATTCATCATATCCAGTCCTTCTCAGATATAGCTTTCCAGGACTCATCTCTATAGATTTGTATAAAAGTATGGCTTTGTTTTTAAAAACCAAAATAAAAAATTTGATTGGTAATTTTCTTTGTTAGGTAATTTAAGAAAAAACATAAACATGTTTTTAAAACTAAATAACCAAAACAATTTGTACATTTTTTTATTGTATTTTTGTATTTCTTATTTCTTATTTGAAAATATTGGGAAACCATTTCTTCTCCACTCAATAGTTGTTTCTCCATTTGAACAAATGAGTTATCGTCAAAGCTTTACCCTCCTGATTCAATATATTTACATTCAAATGTAATTTCTAAGAAGAATTATCCAAACGTATTCTTTTATTTCCAAAACTTAAAAAAAAAAACAATTTTATAAAAAAAATTGAAAACAAAAGTTGGAAATAGAAAACCTATATATTTCAATAGGTTCAGGTATAAAAATACCAATAAACTTATACCTGATGTGTAAAATATCTATAAACTTTTTTGAGTATAAAAATGTCCATAAACTTTAAAAATTAAAGAAAAAATGACAGAACCATTAATAACACCTAACATTAGTTACTTTTTGTGGTGAGACTCATTGTAACATCCCATTTTCAAAAGCAGTATAATTTTTTTTTCATCAGAGTAGAGCATCGGAGCGTAAGAGTAACTAATACATATATTTCAAATGCCGTAAGTCTGGCTGTTTATAGTAATGGTACACTGTACCGAGTGTTTACAAAAGTAGATAACAACGGAGGAATCAAAATTGTCTCCGTGACAACAAAAGATGGTCTTCAGTCGAGTCCTTAAGCGTGCTGCTTCCCTCTCTCCTCGATTCTCGGTCCTCCTGAACCTGACGCTATATTAAGAGCTGAGGTCCAACGTGCATCGGACCTCAGGTAACGGTTAACCTCATATTTACATATACAACATATGGACTACAGACGTTCACAACATTAACAGCACATACACACAACCAATGTAGACACATCACTCCCAAAGATGTTCACACACACACAATGCGAGACACATCGCTCCCAAAGCATTTTCACACATACACAATGCGACACATCGCTCCCAAAGATAATCACACATATCGCTCCCGGCGGTGTGGACATATCGCTCCTGCCCAGTACGGATGCATCGCTCCCCGGCTTGCATACCGATACACAATAACGTCTATATGCACTCAAGCAACATAACACAATACACATAGTACATATATGCATAACATAAACATCAGAGTTAGTGTTACAGTACTCGAACGTACCTTCGTTGACGGTATTTCGGTACGTTTTACGAAAAACGGTAATTTTTTACAGCGGTATGATTATCTCAGATATCCTATAAGGATAATATTTATCAATATCTAGCAGCATAACAGGCATTTTAGGTACAAATTACCATTTTGCCCTTGAACCCCTAATCGGCGGAATTTCGCCAGAGCTTCGCTACTTTGACCCTATCTCTCCAGAATTTTGACATATCTCTTTTCCCAGTATATTCTTGAAATAAATACCATATATACCCCTAAACATGATATCTAGACTATCTTGAAAAATTAAAGATAAATCTAGCATTTCTACTACATCTACTGAAAGAACTACCGAAACTAAAGACTAGGGACCGAAAAACTTACTCCGTCTTGGCTCGGACTTTCTCCGAGCTCATCCTCTCTTGAATTTTGAAACTCAAGAGTGATTTTGGTGTGAAGAAGTGAATGGGAGAAGGGCTCTATTTATAGAAGTAAGGAATGGCATTTCGGTAGTTAATTCAAACTTTATCATATCGATTCTGAGCCGTCGGATCGCACTTGGAAAAATGGCTTCATCTTGGCTTACACATGTCTTGCCTATGTCATCCTTCTAGAAGAAGATGATGTCATCTTGCTGACTTACCGATAAAGTTCCCTGATCGGTGTCCTAATCGCGTAATCTTGACGAAACTCAAAAATCTGAGAGCAAGGCGCTGAAGTTTTATTCTTTCTCTTTAAAACCACTTGGGTTAACTAAATTTTTGACCATGTTACGGGTATTCCGTAGTCTGCTGAAGATTTTCGTATAAACGCTGTTGGTTACGGAAATAACTTCCGATGGTCCCATCTTCTGGACAATAATTCACTGGTTTATAATATGTCCCGACCTAAGAAACCTTATTCGTGGTTTGTCACAACACTCCGTTTCCCTCCGGGTTCTCTTTTCACTATCTCGCCTATTCTCTTATAAACCCGGTCTCTTATTTGCTCCGTTGGTTTTGAAACGACTTGGAGATAGCTCATTCCGGGATAAAATTTCACTGGTTTATAAAAAGTCCATATGTCTTAGACTAAATCCCTATGTTTTGGTGTATGATTTAATTTCTATCAATTCTCAAATGTCATGTTGGCCCTTTACCGAATATATTATTATTTTATTCAAAATATCTAGATTTTTTTTCTTTTATTTTTTATTTATTTTTCTAAGCATAAAATATTTTATTAATATTTTATTATTTATTTAATTAATAATTTCAAATTTCTCCCCTTAAATTAATTATTTACTAATTAATTTACTTATATCATAATCTAAACAATTAGCCACTAATTACTTACTTAGCCACTTACTAATTGTTGATCATTTTCATAATTAGGATTAATTATTATCTCACAACTATTTTAGTTACATTGGTATTTTATATCCCATGTAAAATATTAAAAATCATGGGGCCAAAAAGTGCTTTTAATAATATTATATTTATGCCTCTCAATTTTTCAAGGAAATAATCCCAAAAATTCCTAAAATTAGAGATAACATATTTCCTAAGTTTTTGTCAGTATTTGTTGCCATATGGTATTTATCATAATATTTTCAGGCCATTTTCTGCCTTATAAAATACATTTTAGAGATTTTAGCTCTTTATTCACCCTAATTTCAATAGAAATTTCAATAGAAATTACCTTAGAAAATAAGGTAATTATTACACTAGTTTTGAAACCACATATTCACCTATTTCCAATAGGTATTATTTATCGAAATATGATACTTATCATAAATACGATTTTTAGGGTTTTACACTCATATCATCTTCTTCTATAAAAAATAACAGATGTTGGGTGGTTTTAATTGTTAAGTTGTTTTTGCTCAAATTTTTAAGTTTAGGGGTATTTTCGGAACCTAAAAAAAATTATGAGTATGTTTGCACATTTACATTAAGTTCATGGGTATTTGTAGTTTAACCCTCTTTTAATTATATAATCTTTGAAACTTACATAATTTATTTTATCATAAAAAAAATATGCAATTGAAATATTTATTTAAGTCATTTAAAATAATTTTGATAAATAAGTTTTGACAAATGTGGTAAGAAATTAAAAAAAAAAAAGAATAATTAATATGTTTTAAATCATTCCTCTAGTCAACTGTATAAGTTACTTCATACGGTTATTAAAAAAATGATAGTTAACTCATTAAATTTGTTAAGTTTACAAAATTCATAATTTTACCCTATTAAATAAAGTGTATCATGAGATAACAAATAGAGTAAAATACATCAACATTCTCCTCCATTTATTCTAAATTACAAAGGGAATCACATTTCTGCGTTTATTGCAGAAAAAATCATCTGCAGCAGCCCCTAAACGACGCTGTTTCTTTTTTCTTTTCTTTTTTTGCCCTCTTTCTATCTGATTTTCCCCACTTCTCACTTCCATGCAAGAAGCATAGAAGATCACTCCAGCGTGAATTCCTTGTCTGCAAATTTCCATCTCTATTTGTTACTCTTTCTCTTTTCCATGAATGCCTTGAATGCTTGAACTTCTGTGGAGAGGAAAACAAAAATTCAATAACTTGACTACAACCACCGCAGGCTGATTTTCCGGGGGGCAAAATGCAATTCAACAAGCTCAACATATAGAATCGGCAAGAGATACCTGATTGGCAGGATTTCCAATCCTTGTTTGAATTAACGATACATTCCTGCGAATTAAGTACGATATTTTCGTCAAAAATTCAAGTCTGATTGATCCCTAAATCAGGATTTAGGGTTTATGGAAAGCAAAAAAAAAAAAAAAAAAAAAAGATCATAATCCTCGGAGATTGCAGAAGGACCTGCATTGAAAGATAGTAGGAAGCGCAGTGATCCAGCTGCTTCACGTTCTCATCTCCTTCGTCTACATCACCCTAGGTTTCCATGGGGCCGTCGGGGTACTTGCAGGGAACATTAAAAGTGGGGTAAGTCAAGTTAGATAGAAAGAGGGCAAAAAGAAAAAAAAAAAAGGAAACAACGTCGTTTTGTGGGTTGCTGTAGATGGAATTTTCTGCAGTAAATGTAGATATGTTATTCCCAATTACAAATACATCCCTTATATTTTGAAAACCTATATCAACTTCTATTAAAATCATAATATGTACTACATGTACCTTCTTTCTATTTTGAGATTCTACTTTAATTCAACCAACTATTAGTTGATAGTTAAATCACAAAATTGACCCGTCTTGGCATCAATGCCCCTCCTTAAAATGAAAATTACTTAATCATAATTAATTACATACATTTATCCAACATTTAAAAAATAATGTTCATATACATTTTCAAATTTTCGGTCACACGGTTAAATTGAATAAAATATTATAAAGTTAATTATATTTAAATTATAAATTTGAATTTGAATTTTTTTAATGAATTTAAAAGTTTAATCTCTTTTATTTATTAAACCTTACTTAAGATAAAATCTATTAAATATTAAGGTTGGCTAAAATAGTTTGCAATCTCACACACACTTACATACATACACATACTTATTTAATTTATGAGGTTATGAAATGATATAATTTTGAGATCCTTCTATTAATATTTTATAATTCAAATTTTTTAAATATTTGATTAAATGCGTTTATTAAAAAATTACTCATATTTTGATCAAGTTGCTAATATTTTCACATAAAAATGACTTAAATTTATTCTAAATTTAGTAAAAATATTGAATAGATCATTAATAAACATTAATATCAAAATATAAATTAGGGGTTTAGTATTATGAGCGGTAAATTAGTGGACAAGATTTATTTTAATACGTTAAATTAGTAAAAGATACACTTTAAAAATATTTTTTAGAATATTTTAATGGTTTGGATAACTAAAATGTATGTTTTAGAGGCCATGGATCAACCCATTTTCACATAGGCACCGTGAACAACTGGTAGAGAGCATTAAGGAAAGTCTTTTTTAGAGAAAAAATCTCAAAAAAAGGCCCTCAGAATTCTGAAATCGCAGAAAAGGCCTTAGGGTCTTTTCTGGGATTTTCAGAATCTACGTGAGTTGTTAACGGAGTTGATATAGTTGTTAATGTGGTACATATATAGTTGTTAATGTGGCTGATTTAGTTGTTAGAAAATTGTTGTTAATGAGGCTAATTTAGTTGTTAATTAACAACTATATCAGCCCCGTTAACAATTTATGTAAGATTCTGAAAATTCAAGACTGGGATTTCAGAATTCTGAGGGTCTTTTTTGGGATTTATTTCTCCAAAAAGGGCCCTGAAAAGGATTTTCTAAGCATTAACCGCGCGAGTGTCTTCTTGTTTTTTTTTAAAAAAAAAATAAAATAAATTCGTGAACATTTTTTTTTTTTTATTTGAATTCCTGCAGGATGGACTAAGGTTAATGTTGATGGTGCTATGGTTGTTGCTTCTGCTCTAGCGGGTTGTGGGGGAATTTTTAGAAACAGCTCTGGTTCTTGGCGACGAGTTTCACTAAAAAACTTGGCTTTTGCAGTGCTAGTATGGCGGAAGAATGGGCTATTTATGAAGCCTTGCAATTGGAGTGGGATCTGGGTTTGAAGAGTTTGATTCTGGAATCTGATGCAATGGAAGTTATTCAGCTGATTCTTGACCCTTCGTTCACAGCAGGTATAGCTGATGTATTAACCGTGAGTCTAATAGGATAGCTGATGTATTAGCTAAGATGGGTATTTCTACCTCTTCTATTTTGTATGATTGTCCTTATTACTTGAGATCTTGGGTTAGCCAAGAGCGATTGGGATTCATTTGCCAGAGATGTAATGCTTTGGGTGTTTGTTGGGCTACTAGCCCTTTCCTTTTTAGCAAAAACAAAATAACAAAAACAAAACACCCCGTCGATCACGAAGGCTTTTTCCTCTAAGAGATGCCGTCGAGCACCATGAAGCAGGTGGAAATGGAATGCGACATTCCCCTGTGGATTCCCCCCACAGCTCTTAAGTGGTATTTCAAGGCGACTTCTGGTAAGACCCCTAAACCAATTGCTATGTGTGTGTAAAGATTGGAAAAATCTCTTGAAGGACCCATCTTTCATCCAAAAACATCTCCAATACTCCGCTCATGAAAACCCTTATCTTCTTTTTCATGGAGATACCGTTCTTAATCCTTTGGAGTTGTATGTCATTGATAGCGAGATGCAAGTCTTTCAAGTTGGAAGCGTAGCTTTGATTGAATTCTTACGGGGTGATACGGTAATCGATTCTATCAATGGCTTACTCTGTCTCAAATCCAATTACGAATATCTTTATATCTTATTGCGGAATCCTGCAATGCGTTAGTTACCAGAGAGGTTAATTTTTGGGTCAAAATGGGATTCGGGTTCTGTTCAATCGTTAATGATTACAAGCTTGTGTATTAGTTATCTTGGAGTCACTTACCTCATTGATCAAGTGGAAATTTATTCCTTGAGCACATGTTCATGGAAGCAAGTAGAATTTGGGGAATTATTGGATGGCGTGGAGATTAAATCTGATGGGTTCAATACTAACGGAGCTATCTTTTGGTTTGGGTATAAGAAGTGAAGTGGCCGTTTCTTAATTTCATATTGCAGCCTTGATACCATCACCTATTTCAGCCCCTGAATTATCTGATTAACTTTGCTATAGGCTTTCTGTGTGTGAGAATAAACTTGCTTTGCTTTCTCATGCTACCATTGGAATATCTGAATAATCTTTGATTGATTTGTGGGTGATGGAGGAGGGTAAAGATACCATATCTGAGGAAAGATTGAGTTGGACTAAGATATAGTATCAAGCACCCTTACTTGTTATTTCCAGAGGATGTATGGAGGAACATGATTGTCTGCAATCATATTTGATATATTGAGGGAACAAAATTCTTCATCTGAACATAATATGATAGATGATGGACTAAATATTGTTCTGGTCAATCTCACTATCATTGAATTGAAGAGGTCTGCGGCATTCCCCAAATATGGCATTGGTTTTCGTGTTTTCAATTATGTGGAAAGTCTTGTACCGGTTGACAAAATCTATATTGAAGAGCTTTGATACTAAATCTTCGTCATAATATTGCAGGTTTACTTGGAGATATTTTGTTGGAAATGAATCTGTGACAGTCAAGACCATTTCGAAATTAGACTTGATACCCGGTATAGATTTTATCTGAATTAGAATGGTCAATGCAAATACTCAATACAGGATGTTTGTAGCTTTATTGGACATACCTATTGTACTATCCAGTTATTCAGTTTTCACAGGTGATATACAAGTGATATACAAGTGATAAACAAGTGATTTTGAATACACTGTTTTTAGCAGTTTTCCACTTTTCAAGTGGTTATGTGATCTTTATATGATTGTATTGTTGATGGTGGATTAGAAAATATTTTGGGTTTTTTGGGAAGTGGACAATACAAAGACAATTTTTCCTCCTTCCCAATCCGTTTAAGCTCGCTTTTCATAGCATTTTCATTTTTTCCTCTATTGGTGCCCACCAAACATAAATGTTTTCCTTCTTCCTTTCAATTTCTTCTTCTAGGCTTCTGACTTTTTCCACCCTCACAACTCCATGTATATTGAACACAATTCTTTTCCCCCCAAATTTTCACTTCCATATCTGAACGCCCTGCTTCCATCAAGCTCTATGAAATAGATTGCAATGGACCATGACAATGATCTTCTTTCCCACAATATTATTTTAGATGGTTCTCAAAAGGCTGCTTTAAAAATCCCTTATCATTTTTTATTCGTTGTGCAAAGATTTCTTATCTATATTTGTCATCTTTAACCATGGCTGACCTCATCCAGTTTGCTCACCAAGCATTATGATGGAATTGGAGATTCATAAAAGATTCATTAGTAATTTCCTTTGACCAAGAACAGAGGATCCAGGAAGGCTTACCCTGTGTTCAAGAGATTTTTACCTACTTTCATAATAGCAGGAGTAAAGAGGTGGTAGACAAGTAAGGATTAGGTACAAATAGAGGTACAGGCAGGATATGTTTTTGGACGAGGAAAGGGAAATCTTTCAATTTTAGTGAAGTTAAGGTTGGGAGAGTTCTTGCCTCTAGATAGCCAGAACTCCTGCTTTGTGGCTTACTGTTATTCTGATATTATGGTAACTTTTTGATTTCTTCTTTTGTGATTTTCATTCTGTATTTACGTGTATTTGGGATTAGAGGATTTGCTTGAATCAGTTTCCTTTTGTATTTTTATCGACTTATATTATTGTTTAGTAATGTCAAAACGCAAGCTATCCATTTGTTGGCTCTTTCTACTATTATTTGTTATTATTATGTCGACGAAGATCCATGTCATGAAGATTTGAGAGGGTTTTATACTGGCTGTGAAATCCCTAATACAACTGTTCTCCTTTATTGGAATTTAGCATCAGCTATGCCTATAAACATGGGTGAAGTTATTGAGCGTTGGTGATGGTGTGGAGAGTGGATCAAACAATATAGAGTCTTCTAAAAAAGAGTGAAGAAAGACCAAAGGGAACACTCAACAAAGTTATTGAGCGTGCCGTCTTGGTTAAATATTTTTTTCAGTGTTTTCGGTGTTGGTAGATCACGATGATGTCATGTTATCCATGTAGCTGATCTCATCTAATAGGATAAAACTTGTTATTGCTGCTATTGTTATTGTTTCTGTTGATAAAGAGTTGCGAGTCCTAACATGTAAATTGCTTGACTGTCATGGAATTGTGACTCTTGGTTCAACTCGTTAATTCTATAAAATTTGTATCTAAGGTGTTGTTTTTGTGTGGTACTTTTTGGGAAACTAAAACTACTCATAATTTCCTAATTCCAAAATAATTTCCATATTGTTTCTTTGGTCTTTCTAGATCACTAAATAATTTTAATACTTAATTTTCTTCTTTATCTCCTTGAAATTTCACCCCCAAAAGGGTCTATTAAATTAGTGTTCAGATTTCTGGATGTTACACAATTGAAATATTTAATTAAGACATCTAAAAGACTTTAAATAAATAAGTTTTCATAAATGTGGTAAGAAATTTAAAACAAAATTAATTAAAAGGGTACCTAACATATTTTAAATTGTTCTATGCACTATATTATGTAATACCCAAATAATTATTTATCTTAAATATTATGTTTAGATAAATAATATATCTTAAATATTATATTTGGATAAATAATATATCTTGAATATTATATTTGGATAAATAAATGTCTATTTAAAATAGGTGAATATGTGGTCTCAATTTTTCTGTTATGTTTATCCTATTTTCTAGGTAATGTTTCCCTAGAATTTAGGTGACTAGAGATTTAATTTTCTAAATCTTATTAGGAATCATAAAATATCCTAAAAATATCATAATCAAGTATATTCTTAACTATATCATAATAGCAATCAAAAATCATCAAAAGATGCCTAAATCAATTAAAGAAAATTAGCAACAATTATTGGGCAATTAAATTTGCAATAATTGGAATATTTTGAAATTTTTGAAATTAATTAATTATTAATTTTAAAATGGCATAATTAAGAATATATCAATTAAATTAAGCTCCAAATGATATTTAAAGGCCAAGATTAGTATACAAAGGATTTTTAATCATCAAGATTAATTTAGAAACCTATCAAATTTTTACAATTAGGCCTAATAACCTCTAAAACACTATATTAGCAATATTAACCAAGATTAATTAATTCTCCCTTTAATTATTTAAAGTGGCGAGAATTACTAATTAAAAAGGCTAAGTAATTGCATTAATTCTTAATCCTAAATCATTAACAAATATCACTAATAGTGTTTAGATTTTTCCAACCCAACATCAAAGACTTGGATTAAAATTAATAAAGCTAAATCCTAAGGCTTTAATTAAGTATCATAAAGTGAGATCCATGTGAATTAAGCTTCAACCAATGAGAGAATTCTTTCTAGATGATTTAATAAGTAATTAAAACACAAGATTTGAAGAGAAAAGAGGGAGTACACGGTTTGTGCATAAAAAATCAGAATAGAGGATTGAAGTTATTAATTAAATAAATGGTGCAATGATAAATTAAGCACATGCAAGTCTTAATCAAGGAAGAAAAATTGCACTTCACATTAATGCAATTAAAGGGTTCACATGGAGCATTAAAATCATGAAGACTTTCACTACTAGAAAATACACAAATAGCGACGAAATTTGCGACGGAAAAAATCCGTCACAAATTTTCGCCTATTTGCGATTTAAAATGATGTCTGTCGCAAATACGGGTGTTTTGCGACGGAAAATTATATCCGTCGCAAAAAAATTTGCCTTTTGCGACGGAAATTGAGTTCCGTCGCAAACTGTGCCATCGGGTTCCCTTTTTTGCGACGGAACTTCAATTCCGTCGCAAAAAGCAATTTTTTTGCGACGGAACTCATTTCCGTCGAAACAAATTTGCTTTTTGCGACGGAAACGGTTCCGTTGCAACCGGCGGCCTTTTGGTATTTGGATTCCCCTTTTTTGCGACGGAACTTCGTTTCCGTCGCAAAAAGCAAATTTTTTTGCGACGGAACTGAAGTTCGGTCGCAAAATCGGGCTTTAATTCCTTCTGAAATCATTTCACCGTCCGCCATTTCGATCTCCTCTCCACCTCTTACTCATTTCGTCGGTCTTCCTCGTCACCTCCACCCCCCCCATCCTCGCTCGTCCTCCGGCGTCGGCCCTCCGCCTCCTCCAACGTCCTCCGTCCTCGTCCTTTGATTCCTCACTTTGTTTTCCTCCGGTAACATCCCTCTCTCTCTCTCATGTTATCTATTTGTTTATCTAAAGTGATTGTTGGTAAGCATTCATCACTCACTTTGTACAATTGAAGATGTTCATGTATTCCTCTTTCTACAATATAAAAGAATTCGAGTGGTGTGTGGTTCCTTCGTTTCTTCCTTTTTTTTATCGGTTTGATGCAAGGTTTTTACGTGATAGATGAATATTGATTTTGTTTCTTCTTTTTTGGTTAAATTTAATGCACCAATAATATAGAAAGTGTTTGTAAAAGAAATATACATAGCATAGTATGTAGTTGAAATTTGTCAAAGGTAAGGTAACTAGTTTCATTGATGTAGAAGGCATGTGAATTAAAATTCCATTGCCACAAAAAGTTCCTGTTGCTTGGTTAGGTTTGGCCATAATTAAATTATATAAAATTATAGATGTGAACTAGGGTATCCATCGCAAATTTTGACATTTGCGACAGAAATAAAATCCGTCGCAAATCCCAAAATTTGCGACGGATACCAAAGCCGTCGCAAATTGTGACGGACAGGCATTTCCGTCGCAAATTTGCGACGGAATTGGCATCCGTCGCAAATTGCGACGGATTTCTCCAATTCCGTCGCAATTGAGACGCCCTTTTTTGCTACGGACAAAATCCATAGTAAATTGATTTTGCTACGAGAAAAGACCTTTTTTGCTACGGATTTTTTCCGTAGCAAAAATCAAATTTTCTTGTAGTGTTTTAAGGCAAATATGTCTTAATCTCACATTAATTTAAGAATACTTTAGTAGTAAATAATGATGTAAGCATAGGTAATAAAGAGATTAAGTGGTTAATTAATTAATGGTAAGATACAAACCATTAGGATAAATTTAGGACACAAGTAAATGAGAACCAATAGAAAATAAATCGTATCTTGAAAAACATTGATCATAGAACAAATATAAGTAGATATTATGAACAAACACAATTTAAGCTTGAACTTGATTATCTCCAAAGTGATTTTCACAAACTTTTATGATTCATACTTAAGTGATTTAGGAGTTTTAAAAAGACCTTTAATTAAGTCATATAGGGCTTTTCAAAAATATTGGTATCTTATGTTGAAGATTCTATGCTAAAATTCTGAGAAAATTCATGGTGAAAGTAGATATATAGGGCTTTTCAAATATACCTAGAAGGTATTATTTCGAGTTCTGTACAAAAAGAAAAAAATGTTCGAAGTTAGGCTATATTTTCTGAATATTTCTGGGCAGAGCATGAAGTTGCGAAAACTGGGAATTGTTTATGAAATCTAGGAAAGAACCAATATTTGTTTCCTAAAAGTAGACATCCTAAGGTTTCTGAGGAATTTTACGGATCCTCATTCCGAGTTCTGTAAAATTAATTATGATTTTTCAAAGTTAGGTGAAAAATCATCCCATTTATTGAATAATAGCGTTTTTAAGCAATTAAAATGGGATTAAGTTGGAAATAATTAATCCAGGGGTAAAATGGTCATATATAGCCAAAATATCTCTTGAAATAATATTTGTGAATTAATAGAGATGATATTACCCTTATAGGATATCTGTGAACACCTTCCGTCGAAACGTACCGAAAATCATCAACAAAGGTACGTTCGCGTGCTGTAACACTAACTCTGATGCTTATTGTATACTTATATATGATAGACGACTATACATGTGAATTGTATAGATAATTTACATGTGATGTGTCTTTGTTAACATAGATAACTATACATGTGAATTGTATAGATAACTTTACATGTGATGTGTCTTGTTGATATATTAATCTTACATCTGATATGTACTTATGTGTTGATTAATCTTCATGTGATGTCATACATATATTGTTTTATAAGCATTAGGTTGATTAATGAGGTGATGGGCATTGGACCTCAGCTCTTAATATAGCCTCGGGATCGGAGGAATTAGGATCGAGGACAAGGGAAAGCAAAGACCAATGAGAACCCTAGGAGAATTTCTTTTTGGATATGTATTATCGTACTCTTAAATATTCGGATAATTGTATTGATGTATAAGCAACCAGATACACCAACAGTGAATGTTTATCAAATACTCGCTCTTTTAAATTGTTCCGATGCTCTACTCTGATTAAAATATCTTGAAAATGCTTTAGAAAATTGAGGTGTTACAAATTACTTCAAATAATTCATAAAAAAAATGATAGTTAACTCAATAAATTTGTTAAGTTAAAAAAAAAAAATCTAATTTTACACATATTAAAAGATGTATTGAATGAGAGGGAAAAAAAAATAGAGTGAAATACATCAACATCCCTTCTATTACGTGCATGTTTGTTTTAGCTCTTTAGAGGTAATTTTATTATTTATGAGGTACATATAAGAGAGGAGTTTTATCTTAACTTGTAGAAAAGGGTTTTTGAAGCCACGGTATAGTAGTTTCTCAAACATGTACTTACTATAAATTATGAAGACCTTCATTCTAGTTGAGATTTAACTTTCATCCATAATCCACCCAATCGTTAATTGATACTCCCTCTATCTTTATTATAATGTACCAATTAACAATTCTCACAACCCAATAAAAATAGTTGAAGTCAATAAAGTTGTCCTAAAATTTAAGTAATTTCCAATATCACCCCTATTGATTGCACTAAACTCTAAATCATATTAATTATTAATTTCACCCACTACCCTTATTAATTAGGGGCATATATGAAAAATGATAATTAATGTTTCTTAGGAACAAGCAGTGCCTTATTAAAATGATCAAATACACTTGTTAGTTGGAGTCTTATAATAAGGAGTAGAGTGAATAGTAAAATCACAGCATTAACCTGTCATTTTGACCTAACTGCACATTCTTAACAGAAATTAGTTAATAATCATTAATAACATATATTTATACAAAATTTAAAAAATAATTTTCATATCTATTTTTAAATTTTCTGTCACACTGTTAAATTGGTTACAATAATACAAAGCTAATTAAATGTTTAAATAATTTTAAATGTTTAATCACTTTTATTTATAAACAGTTACTTAAGATAAAATATTTAAAATGAAAGGTTGGCTAAAATTTTTTACAATTACACACACTCATTTAATTTAAAATATTATAAAATTATATAATTTTGATTTTTTTTTTTTTTTTTTTGCCAAGATATCCTTGTATTGATATTTTATAATTCAGACATATATTCCGTTAAACATAAGTCTAATAAAAAAAATTACACTTATTTAATTTAATTATTTGGTTCTAATTTATTTGGATTATGTCTTTGCATTATAATTTATTAAGGCTTTTGAACTTGAGTGCAAAAATATCAATAAATTAAAGAATTTCAAAGTCTTTAATAAATTCCCTTTCTCTCTTAATTTTATTTGCTCTTGGAAAAATTTGAATGAGAAAAAAAAAAAAAAAAAAAAGCACACACAAGTGCTTACACTTTTATTGTTTTGTTAAATAGAGGAGAGATCCATATAATTAAGGTAAAACAAAAAGGTGTCATTTGAGTATTTTACTCAAAAAAAAAAAAGACATAATCCTTTTGGTTCTATTTATAAGAGTTCAATAAGCGACGTAGTTTAAGAAAACAATTAAAATGTGTTTTTCAAGTATGACCTTATTCTTGTGGAAAAAAAAAAGTATGACCTTATTCATGATGGATAAGTAAGAGAGAAATAAAGTAAATATAATGAATATAATACATTAGGAGTAAAAAAGGAAAAAAAAAAAGTTAGCTTTAGACAAATCTTTTCAAACTCCTACTAAAAAGACTAAAATAATTCAAATTTTCAGCTTTTACAAAATTGATAAATAAACATTTATTACCCTCTAAATTTTGTTTTTAATAAAGATTATTACTCTCTAAGTTAGTTATATCACCGAATGACCCATTTTTATAGAAGCCCTGTGAACCCCTGGCAGAGAGTATTAACGACGTGACCTTCTTGTTTCTTCCGGTGAGCATTTTATTTCTTTCTTGCCATTCCCGCCGATCGCGAAGGCTTTTCGTCTGAGAGATGCCGTCGAGCACTATGAAGCAGGTGGAAATGGAATTCGACACTCGCCCACGGATTCCCCCAGAACTGTTAAGAAGTATTTTCAAGCGGCTTCCGGTAAGAACACTAATCAAAGGGCAATGTGCGTGTAAAGATTGGAAAGATCTCTTACACGACCCATCTTTCATCCAAGAACATCTCGAATACTCCGCTCAAGAAAACCCTTCTCTTCTTTCTTGTTGCCTTACCGTTTATAATACTTTGGAATTCTATACCGTTGATAGCGAGATGCAAGCCCGTCCGGTTGAAAACCAACCTTTGACTGAATTCTTACGGGATGCTTCGGTAATCGGTTGTATCAATGGATTGGTCTGCGTCAAATCCACTCACAAATTTAAATCCAATTACAAAATAATTAACATCCTAGTGTGGAATCCAGCAATAAGAAAGTTCAGACTATTGACCAAACAGGCTAATATTTGTGTCAGAATGGGATTCGGGTTCTGTTCAATCGTTGAGGATTACAAGGTTGTGATTATTAGTTATCATGGTAATTCATTCACTGGCCAGATTCATCAAGTGGAAGTTTATTCATTGAGCACATATTCATGGAAGAACGTAGAATTTGGGGGATTATTGGATGACGTGGAGATTTCAGGTGATGGGTTCGGTACTAATGGAGCTATCTTTTGGCTTGGGTATAAGAAGGGGAATGGCCGTGTCTTAGTTTCATATTGCGTCGCAACAGAAGAGTTTGCCTTGATACCATCACCTATTTCAGCCACTGTATTATCTGATTCACTTCTCTGTAGGCTTTCTGAGTATGAGAATAAACTTGCTTTGCTTTCTCATATTACCACTAGAAACTATGAATATACTTTGTGGGTGATGGAGAAGGGTAAAGATAACAAATATGAGGAAAGATGGAGTTGGACTAAGAAATATAGTGTCAACCATCCTGACTATTTCTGTCCAAGAACTGTTTGGAGGAACATGATTGTTTGCCATTATGTTGAAATATTGAGGGAACGAACTGTAGATGAGTGGATAGCTAGTGGAATTCTTCTGGTCAATCTCACTACCGATGAATTGAAGAGGTTTCGGTTCCGCAGATATGGCGTTGATTTTTTCATTTTAAATCATGTGGAAAGCCTTGTTCCGGTTTGACAAAATCCACATTGAAGAGCTTTGATACTAAATCTTCATCATTATATTGCAGGTTTACTTGAAAGGAATCTGTGAGAGTTAAATCATTTTGTAGTTAGACATGATACCCAGTATAGATTTTACGTAGAATTAGAATGGTGAATTCAATTACTCTATACTTGATGTATGTAGTTTTATTGGACCTACCTACTATGCTATCCTGTTGTTGTTCAGTTTTCATGGTTGTTATACAAGTGATTTTGAATACACTATTTTAGAATTAGAGTGGTTGTGTGATCTTTGTGTGATTGCATTATTGATGGATTCCAAAATATTTGAGTTTTTGGGGAAGTTGACGATACAAAGACCTTTTTTCCCCTTCTCAATCCGTTTAATCTCACTTTTCATAGCATTTTCATTTTTTTTATCTCGTGGGTTGCCTACCGAACATAAATGTTTTCCTTCTTCCTGTCAATTTTTTCTTCCAGACTATAGATTTTTTTCTCTCTCTCACCGCTTCATGTACTCTAAACACAATCTTTTTTCCCCTTTCAATTCCTCATCTGTTTTGTTTTGGGGCCAAATTTTCACTTCCTTATCCGAATCCACAAGCACTATGAAATATATGGCAATGGACCATGACAATGATATTCTGTCACACAATATTATTTTAGACAGTTCTAGAAGGCTGCATATAAGATCCCTCATAATATTTGATTCATTCTGCAAATATTTCTTGTCAATATACTATAAATGTCATCTTTCACCATGGCTGACGTCATCCAGCTTTCTCACCAAGCATTATAATGGAATTGGAGATTCATATATAAAAGATTCATAAATGATTTCATATAACCCGGTTAGAGGTTATTTCCTCTTTTGTGATTTTCATTCTGTATTTAGGTGTATTAGGGGTTAGACGTTTTGCTGGAATCAGTTTCCTCAGATTTAATATTTTCTAAAACTATTATTATAATGTTTTGTCAATTAATTTCTTATTAATTTAGTTTGTATTGCAGTTATAAATGGTGTATATCATGTTTTAATAGTTTAAATTTATTTATTCATACTTAAAATAATAGTTTTATAAAATATTAAATATGGACTATCTATTTTTTTCCCCCAATCTGACAATGAAAATAAGATTTTGAGAAGAAAATGAAAAATGGATTTTTAGAGAACATAAACCAGTTTAAAATTTTTCTAATTTTACACGTATTAAATGTGTTACTACTATTGAAGAAGAGAACAAAATAGAGTAAAATACATCAACACTCTCCTCTATTTTCTATTTACTCTAAATTACAAAAAAAAAAAAAAAAAAAAAAAACTCCTTTCTAGTTGAGATTTAACTTTCATCCACAATCCAACCAGTTAAATCACTGCATTGACTTAAATATTACTTAATAATCATTAATAACATATATTTTTGCAAAATTTAAAAATAATTTTCATATACATTTTCAAATTTTTGTCTCACTACTGTTAAATTGATTACAATATTACAAAATCAATAAATTTTATTATTATAAATTTTAATTTTTTAATAAATTTAAACGTTTAATCTATTTTTTTATTGACATTTATTTAAGATAAAATATTTTAAATACAAAGGTTAGATAAAATGTTTTTCCGTCATATATATATATATATATAGGCACACACACACTCTATCTCTTTCTCATTTATTTTATAGATTATAAAATGATATAATTTTGAGATCCTTATAATTTTTTTGCCAAGAGATCCTTATATATATATATATATATATATATATATATATATATTTAAAATATATTTAAAATATATTTCATTAAACATATATCTAATAAAAAATTACTCAAATATAACTTTGATCAAAGCTGTTGATATTTTTTATATAAAACTTACTGAAATTTATTCTAAATTTAGCATAAAATAAATATTAATGTTGAAAAATAAATTAGGATTTGGTACAATGAAGAGTATATTAGCAAACAAGATTTACTCTAATATGGTTTTTAATTAAAAAATATACTTTAAAAATCTTGCTAGAATAAGTTAATGGTTTCAGCAAAGACACATTTTTTTCTTTTTGAAAGAGAGGAGAGGCCAATGTAATTAAGATAGAACAAAAAGGTGCGATTCGAGTATTTTACTCACCAAAAAAACAAAGAGAAAAAAAACGAGACGTACTCCCTTCTTGGCAGTCATTCTGACTTGGCCTGGGTAGTCTCCTAATAGGGATAACTCTCCTTCCATCTCTATTGCATCATACTACCAGGGTCATATCAGTACTCTAGTTCTATAACTACTCAAACCATGCTCTAGGCTTTATGGCATGGAACCCAACTCAGTTAGTCAAACATATTTGCCAGGTCGGCGATGGCCTAGTTGGAGTCTCTCTGTCTTTTATAGTGACTAATTATTAAAACCACATAGACCAACCATTCCTTAGTTTAAGCATCAAATTGTTTGAAATAGCATACTCTAATCCAATATTATATATTATGTGTATTAACACAAAATATATGTGGACATCATTAGAGTGGACCGATAGAGCATATATGTTGGGTTGAGCGCTTGAGTAACTGATACATAGATGTGGCTATAACTTTAAACTAATTGGGGTGTATATGGTTGAGTATAATATCAATACAATTTATCCAAGTATTCTGATACTAAGTATATAGCATAATATATACAATCCATGTAATACCCGGATAATTATTTATCTGGAATATTATATTTCGATAAATAATACCTATTGGAAATAGGTGAATACGTGGTCTCAAATAATAAGTTATAATTATCTTATTTTCTAAGGTAATTTCTATGGAAATTAGAAGAGATAAAGAGGTAAAAATCCTTAAAATGCATTTATGGGGCAAAAATGGCATGAAAATATTATGATAAATCCCAAGAGGCAATAAAATATTTATTAAAATTAGAAAGTATGTTGTCTCTAATTTTAGGAATTTATGGGAATATTTTCCTTGGAAAATAATGAGGCAAAATTAAATATTATTTTTGGGATCATAAGTGACCCCATGATTTTTAATATTTTACATAGGACATAAAATATCAATGTCAGTGCAATAGTTGTGAGATAATGATTTATCCTAATTAAGAAAATTATCAACAATTAGTAAGTGACTAATTAAGTAATTAATGGCTAATTACTTAAATTAAGATATAAAGTAAATTAATTAAGAAAATAAATAAAAAACAAAATAATAAGGGGGTGAAATTTCCTAGTGTGAAAAGGGTTGGGGTTATTTCAAAAATAATATTATAATATTTAAGTAATTAAATGATAATATATTCGGTAGAAAGACCAGTTGGCTAGATGAGAACCGATAGAAATAAAATCCTATCCCAAAATAGGTGAACTAAGTCTGTAACATCTAGACTTGTTATAAACAAGTATAATTTTATCACGGAGTGGGCTATCTCCGAAGTCATTTCGAGACCGACGGAGTGATTAAGAGACCGGAGTGAGAAAGGACCGGTAGAGAGAGAAAAGGACAAGATAGTAGAAATGAGAACCAATGTAAAACAAGACCGTTGTGACAAACCATGAACTAGGTTTCTTAGGTTAGGACATATTATAAACCAATGAATTTTTATCTAGAAGCTGGTACTGCCGGAAGTCATTTCCGTAACCGTTGGCGTTTGTCCGAAAATGTTCGGCAGGCAACGGAATACCCTTAATGGGATAAAAAATTTAGTTAACCCAAGTAGTTTTAAAGAGGAAGAGTAGACCTTCAGCGCGGTGTTGCCGTATTTTTGAGATTCGCTAAGATTACGTGATTGGAACACCGAACAAGGAACTTTATCGGTACAGTCACATAAAGCAAGGGAATGACATCATGCATGACATCAATTTGTTGACTTTGGGAAGGGGGGAGGTCGGCTAGCTCTTTTAAATGGCCAAGATTGATCCTTTCAAAAACCCTGGATCCGACGGCCGAAATCCGATCTGAAAAAGCATGAATAGTGTTTCAGAATTTCCTATAAATAGCCCTTCCATTCATTTGCAAAATCCACACCAAATCCTCTTGCTTATTTTCGAAATAGAGAGAGGTTAGAGAGAAGGAAGAGCTATGAGAAAGTTGTAGCAAAGTCTTGGGTAAGTTCTTCGGTCCCTAGTCTTAAGTTCTAGTTTTCGATTCGGTAGTTATAGTAGAAATGTTAGTTTGATCTTTAATCTTCCAAGTATTATTTTAATATCATGTTTTAGGGTTAAATATGATATATATTTCGAAAATTATGTTGGAGAAAGAGATATGGCAAAATTTTGGAAGATTAGAGTCAAAGTAACGAAGTTCTGGCGAAATTCCGCCGATTAGGGGAGTCAAGGGTAAAATGGTCATTTTTGACTAAAATGATTGTCATGATGATTGTTTAGTAACAAATACGCTATTGTTCTTATAGGATATCTGTGATTACGTACTAACCAACAGACGTGCCGTTTACCGTCAACGAAGGTACGTTCGCGTACCGTAACACTAACTCTGATGTTTATTGTATGCGTATATGTGCTATGTGTATGGTATGCCTATGTGAGGTAATTGATAGCTCTGTGATATGTTCATTGTGCTGTTATTATGCTTACTGGGTGTTGGGATACGTTGGCTAAGTGCGAAATGCTAAGTGCGAAATGATTGCTAAGTGCGAAACGTATGCTAAGTGCGACATATCTGCTAGGGGGCTTATATGATGTTGGGATATGCTTGTTAGTATGCTCATATACTGTCTATGTGGTGTATATAAACATGAGGTTAACCGTTACCTGAGGTTCAATGGGCATTGAACCTCAGCTCTTAACATAGCGTCAGGTTCAGGAGGACCGAGAATCGAGGAGAAAGGCAAGCAGGCCGCACAGAGACCCGGCTGAAGACTTCCTTTTGTTGTTATTTACATTTTGAAATCACACGGTATAATGTACCGTTTCTGTAAACAGCCAGACTCACAGCATTTTAAATATATGTATCAGTTACTCTTACGCTCCGATGCTCTACTCTGATGAAATTTTTTTTATACTGCTTTTGAAAATGGGTTGTTACAATCCAAAACATTTAAAACTTCTTCCAAGTCTTCACGCATGCAGCTTACCCTTTATACCAGCTCCCGATCCTCCAGATCCTGAAGCTAGGGTTAAGTCTGAGATTCAATCGAATTGAATCTTAGATAACAGTTAGCCTCTATAGCAGATATAATATATGACTGATATTCATAACATAGATAACAACAACATTCAACAAACACATCGATACCTAACTACGTGGCATACAACACATGTATCGATACCGTCTAAGCACTCACCCATGCCTCGTGACTTCATCACGGATCCTCAGCGCTAGGAAAACAAGCATTCATCATTATCACAATAATCCACAGCTACACTGAACACACATATGACCTCGGACCAAGTCCTAGTCATGGTGCATGGCCCAAGACATCGTCTTGCCCATGACTCCAATCAATCATGAAACAAACAATCATATATACATACAAGATATAGAATATTAGAGTTACAGTATGCGTCTGTACCTTTCTTTGCGTAGCTAGTAGTACGATTTCCTTTCGATACCAATTCCCGACTTTCCCATATATCCTATATAATTGTCACAACATTATTTCCTTTCCATAATATCATATTTATTGGGAAAAATATCCTAAGTGATATTTCCTCCACTTATGACATTTTTACCCCTAGTGGATTTGTTATTACAATTTTGCCCTTTCATTTCTTCAAAAACGCAATTTCCAGCTTTTTGCCCAGATTTGTCACTCACTTTAAAAAATCATAATTAATTGTACAAAAATCGAACGATGTGCTCCCAAAGTCAAAATAAACCTTGACATGTCTATGTTCTAGGACAAATAAGGGCTTTAACTTGAAATCCATGAGTCAATACCAGTTTTAATTTTTCCAACCATTGTTCGGATTATCTTCCAAAAACATGAACCAACTTCAAGAATTTGTATCTCCTTGTACGAAATTCAAAACGTTACAAATTTAATATCAAAAGAAAGCCCTACATGTCTACTTTATCCTTGTAAAATTTCATGATTTTAGGACTTAATTTGATAGATAAAATAACACCTTTAATTTGACTGGCTCCAACAGCCATGTATCTGGAAATTTCTTATCTTTCTCTTACTTGTTCCATTAATTCCAAAAATTATTTCCCAACATGAAGAGGGGTTGGACTCTCTATTTTTGGGAAAAAAATCCAAGCCTATGTGAAACCAAATACATGTGATTATTTCACTCTCCTTCAACCCCAACCATTAGATCTTATTTTCACTTTTTCGGCTCCAATCCATCCCCTTTAATTGTTGGTTGACATTGAGCATGAATTGGAGCCTTTGGATGTTCTTTTCATGAGGCAAAATCCTATGGTTGATTAATCCCACGTGCTAGTTGCAATTGTTGACTTTTGGGGCTGATTAATTAAGCTAAATTAGCATCCTAATCAAGTGTTTATATGCATTTTAATCACAAGTGTTAAATTAGCATCCTCATTAGTTTTTGTTAATTTCTTTTAAATTGTTTAAATGTTTTCATAACATCTCCTGCCTATTCTTAATCATAAATAATCATCATTTTATGTGCTAATTATATCACATCTTATGATTACTTGCCTTTGGTTAATTCAACTCAAAGTGAAATTTACCTCAAATTATAATTAATAAGTTTAATAATTTTGAGACACATATTCACCTTCATATATATTATCAAAATATAATATTTAAGATGAATGGGAACTTTAGGGTTTTACATTTCTCCCCCGTTAAATAACATTTCGGCCTTGAAATTTACTACACACTAATTACATTCTGAGCCATAAACTGCGAATATTTCTTCTTTATATCCTCCTCTGTTTCCAAAGTTGCCTTCTAGGAGATAACCCTTTCCAGACCACCTTAACAATCGGAATACTTATGTGTCTAAGTCGCTTCTCTCAATAATCGAGAATTTGCTCCGGCTCGACTATAAAGGTATTGTCATGTCGCACTTCGACTTCTTCGTATTCAATAACATGATTGTGGTCTGGTTGGTATTTCTTCAATTGAGAAATATGGAAAACGTCATGGAGTTTACTTAGGTTTGGGGGTAAGGCTATTTGGTAAGCGACTGGTCCACGTTTTGCCAGTATTTCGAATGGCCCTATGTAACAAGGACTTAGTTTTCGCCTCTTAAGTGTTCTACCAACACCGGTTACTGGGGTTATCTTAAGGAACCATGATCTCCAACTTCGAACTCCAGAGGTCTTCTCCTTTTGTCAGCATAGCTCTTCTGTCTACTTTGTGCTGCTAGGAGTCTCCTCTTGATCAAAGCGATTTGTTCAGAGGTCTGTTCAATTATATCTTGTCCAAGCAATTGTCTCTTAGACAATTCCGTCTAGCATATAGGTGACTGACATTTTCGCCCGTACAATGCCTCAAATGGAGCCATTTGTATGCTCGCATGATAGTTGTTATTGTACGCAAACTCTGCCAATGGAAGATGTCGATCCCAATTCCCCTTAAAGTCCAATACATATGCTCTCAGCATATCTTTTAGCTTCTATATTGTCCTTTCAGTTTGACCATCGGTCTGAGGTTGATAAGCCGTACTGAATTTCAGCTTTGTACCCAAAGCTTCATGCAATGCTTACCAAAATCGGGATGTAAATCGTGGATCCCGGTCAAAAATGATGCTTTTAGGTACACCATGGAGTCTCACGATTTCTTTGATATTAATCTCTGCCAGCCATTCCGGGGAATAATTGACACTATTGGGGATAAAATGTGACGTCTTTGTTAGTCGGTCAACAATTACCTAGATCGCATCGTGATTCCTGATCTTGGGTAGACCCACCACCAGATCCATGGTAACATTTTCCCACTTCCATTCCAGAATTTCTAGTCCTTGAAGAGGACCAGCGGGTCGCTGATCTTCAATCTTCACTTTTTGGCAAGTCAAGCATCTAGCCACATATTGGGTTACATCTTTCTTCAACCCGGGCCAGCAGAGTTCGGATTTTAAATTCTGGTACATCTTGACCATTCCTGGATGTAGAGTATACTTACTCTTGTGAGCCTCATCTAGTACCTTCCGCCTTAACTCATCAACCGGTGGTATGTAAATCCGCTTCTTGTACCTAACCTGTTAGTTATGCTTAGTTTCGATGATGACAAATATGCTTATCAATATTAAGAGCAAAAAGTTTCCATAGTACATTTATCTTCTACTTTGACTAATGCTTATATTTAATATTGAAGAAGTTGAATTATGTAGAATGATAAAGAGAAGAGAAGAAGAAGAGATATTGAAGAAGAAGTTGAATTGTGAGAATGATCAAAAATGGAGATGGAAGAATGAAGAAATTGCTGAATGGAATGAGAATATCATTATCCAAGTTCCTAGATTGATACTATAAGTCTCCATGATCAAATGGAAGTTGGAATGGTTCAATTCGGAGTTAAAATAAGCCACAGTTGCATTCTTAAAGTCATTCTCGAGTATGACAATGTAATTCTTGAGAATGGTACTATTCATGAAAAAATTGCAAGTCATTCTCGAGAGTGGTCGTGTTTCAGCTACTTTGTTCAGCTCTGTTTCACGTTTCACTCAGGCGACGTCTGATATTTCGATGATATCTCATAAACCAGAGATCAGATTGAGGCAAAACCAATTGTTTTGGAAACTAGACTTCCAATGCGTCATTGTGGAAACTATTCAAGTCCAAAGGAGTTCAGATGAGAGAGCTATGAATTTTACAAGTTGCCACATAAATCAACGTCACACAGCAAACCCACCTTTGGTATTTTGAGTGTATCTCTCAAAAGAAAAATTTAAATGAGCTGAAACAAGTGCCATTTGAAACTAGACTCACATACCTTTCCAAAAACATCAAGAGCACAAAAAACGAAGATCAATGGAAGGAGATATGATGTTTTGAAGTTCACAATCAGTTCAGGATGCTGCAAAAAACGCTGGTCAAGAACAACCTCCATCAATCTGATGATAACGGACGAAATACAACAAGTTTGGAGAAAATTCTTCTTGAAATGGAAAGAAGACTTGAAGAGATTTTTGAGCATGGGTGGTTTGACAAATTTGCTATCGCAGATGCAACTTCTGATATGACTCTCGAGAATGGTTCCATGATTCTCGAGAATTATCGTGGTTGTTATGTTTCAACATACATTCTCCATCAGAGTGATTCTCGATAATGATACAATGATTCTCGAGAATGAGCGTGAATGTTTCAATACCAATTCTCGATCAGATCAATTATCAAGAATGCTACATGATTCTCAAGAATGAGCGTGGCTATCCTATTTTCTATAATCAATCTTGATCAGAGCAATTCTCGAGAATGGCTAGATGATTCTCGAGAATGCACGGGTAACATTCACTGATCCATATGCTCTCAAGTAATTGTGCTCTTATGATTCTCAAGAATATGAACATGATTCTCGAGTATAGTTACGTCAATTCTTTCAATTATCTCTCTGGTCATAGGATTCTCGAGAATGGTTTAAGCAATTCTCGAGAATGAGTTCTTCTCAGTTCTGCCAAATTTCCAGTGTCGCTAATCGATTTCAAAAATTCAATGGCTCATTATGTATTCTCTATTAATCATATCTAAACTTATTTATATCATGTTTCATCATCTTTTTTGATTGAGTTTCACTTGATTAATCGTGTTAATCTGAGTGTTTGAATGAAAGGCAATCCGACGTGGCAGACGCATTAAATGCTCGTTCAGAAAAGTAGAGCTACAATCGGAATAAGATTTTCATTGCAGTCGAAGGCATTCATTCAAGGAATACATATTCCAGCTATTACTCTGAATCACTCTCTGCACAAGTACATTCGAAGGCGAAGCATTTATGAAGCAACAGTTAATTAACTTCAATGGAAATCATTTGTGCCTAACGGAAATACGAAGAGACACAATGGCTAGTTTACAAAGCTTCTCAATGGTCATTAAGGACGATCAACTATAAAAGGAGAAGGATTCAAAATGGATAGACATACGAGCTTGCACTGTCGAAAAGCTGATATTCTCGAATCCAACACTTATCTCACATACTCTGTTTCACAATGTTTATATAGTTTCCGAGAGAGTGTGATAATCGATTATGTACCTCGGTGATTATTATTCATCTCTTTGTGAGAGAGTCTAAACACTTATTTGATTATCTGTTTAGTGATCAAATCTCAAGGTTGTGGAACCTTTGAGTATGGGTTTACAATTACAACTTGTAAGGGGGAGTGAATCCTAGTGTGAAAGGATCATTCTGAGTACAAAGTGTGTAATTGTATCCTTACAGTGTGTAAGGGGTGGTATCTCGGTAAGAGATTGTAAAGGATGCACAAGTGCTCGAATAAACTTGTGAGGTTGTAAAGGCTTTTCTCTTGTGACCTGGTTAAACAAGGAGATAGTGGATTGAAATTCTCAAGCGGAGCTTGGGGATTGGACGTAGGTCAAGGATTGGGCCGAACCAGGATAAATCATAGTTTGCATATTCTCTTCCCTAAACTCTTATATTTCTAGCATATATGTTTGAATGACTGACTATTGCTTTATAAAGTATTTCTGTCATACAAATTGATTTCAGTAAGTTGCGAAAAGATTTTCAAAGTTCCCAAAAGTTTTATCGGACACCCAATTCACCCCCCATCTTGGGTGATAGCCAGGACTTACATGACCAACCCACTAAGTGATAGGTCATTGTCTTGAGTCTCGCCCCAAGAGATCATCTCCCGTTTTGCAATAGCCCGTTCATCTTGCCTCTGAGCTTCCTCAATCTCATCTCTCAGATCATATTCCCCTTGACTAAGAAGAAGACTTGCAAGATAGGCTTCACTGGGCGCATTAAGACTCCTGCAAACTTGATTTGACAGGTTTAAATCTCTGAAGTCCTCAAGAAATCTCTGCTCTTGAATCATCATGTATGCCACCTACACCAACTTTCTGCTTAGAGCATCTGCAACGACATTCGCTTTACCCAAATGATACTTGATCTCCAGGTCATAATCTTTTAGAAACTCCATCTAGCGACGTTGTCTCATATTGAGTTCTTTTTTATCAAACAGATATTTCAAACTCTTGTGGTCCTAGTACAACTCTACAGTCGCACCATATAGGTAATGCCTCCATATCTTCAAAGCAAACATGATAGCCGCAAGCTCTAAATCATGCGTAGGATAGTTCGACTCGTGAGGCTTTAATTGACGAGAGGCGTAAGCCACCACTCTGCCCTGCTGCATAAGAACACATCCCAATCCATGTTCACTGGAATCACTATAGACTACATATGTCTCACTCGGATCTGGGATAATCAACACTGGTGTTGTACTCAACCTCTCCCTCAGTTCCTGGAAGCTCCTCTCACAGTCCTCATCCCATACAAACGATTTATTTTTTCTCGTGAGCTTTGTCAATGGTAAGGCAAGACGCGATAAATTCTGTATAAATCTACAATAGTATCCCGCTAGACCCAGAAAACAACGTATCTCCGTCACTATCTCTGGCCTCTTCCAGTCCAAAACTGCTTCCATTTTGGTGGGATCAACAGCAACTCCGTCGCATGATATAACGTGGCCCAAAAATCTCACTTCTGATAGCCATAACTCACATTTGCTTAACTTAGAAAAGAGTTGTTTTTCCCTTAGTACACTCAGTAGTAGTCGTAGATGTTCTTCGTGCTCCCTTCTATTCTTCGAATAGATCAAGGATGTCATCAATAAACACCACTACAAATTTGTCTAGGTGTTGACGAAAGATTCGGTTCATATAATCCATGAATACGGCAGGTGCATTTGTTAAACCAAAAGGCATCACCAAGGATTCGTAATGCCCATATCTGGTCCTGAAGGTTGTCTTTGAAACATCCATAGCTTTGACTCGCAACTGATGGTATCCCGAGAGCAAATTGATCTTTGAAAAGACACAAGAACCAGATAATTGGTCAAGTAGATCGTCAATCCTGGGGAGTGGATACTTGTTCTTGACGGTCACCTTGTTCAACTCTCGGTAGTCGATACAAAGTCGTAGGCTCTCGACTGTATGGTTAATGCCGAAATGTATTGAATATCTGTCATCCAGATATTGTTTATACTGAGCATGAGGTTAATTGTTACCTGAGATTCAATGGGTATTGAATCTCAGCATTTACCCTAGCTTCAGGATTTGGAGGATCGGGAGCCGGTGACAAGGGTAAGCAACATGCGTAAGGACTCGGCCGAAGTTTTTATATAGTATTATATAAAATTCTTGAATATTCGGATGATTGTACCATTAATATGCCAACCGGATACACCGCAAAGGTGTTTTAGTTTGTAGCCACTTATTAGTTACTTATCCAACTCATATGCTCAATTGCTCCACTTTGATAATATTCTGATATATTGCTTATTAATAATCATAATGGGTGGTACTGAATATGGGGTGTTACATATTTCTTGTGGATCTATATGATTTTTTGATGATGTTTCTATTCTTTGTTGTTCTACTTCTGACTGAGTTGTTTGCATATTGATTTGCTTTTCATCTATTATTCTTAAATCTTGTAACTCTTGCGTTATTTTTTCTAAACTCGTTTCATCTTGCCCCATAAATTTTTCTATTTCATCTTTGGAATCTGAATCTTCATTTCTACTTTTCATCATATTTAATCTTGTAGTTTCAACATTATTAAATATTCTTAATAATTATTCTAATCTATCTCTTGTTTCTACTAATTTTAATACATCATTATTTTTATTCTTATATTTCAATTTATATTTAGTTTGTACTTCTTTTTCTTTGTTTTATAGAATTGTTCTAATTTTCTTAATCCATCTTTATTATCTATTGTATTTTTATCCATAGTATCATAAATTGTCCATAAATTATTATTAATTACATTTTGTCCTTTTTTAATTTCTTTTGCTATTATTCTAGTTTGTTCTACATTTACAATTAAATTTTGACTGGTTATATTAAGTATAATAGTATCTGAATTTTCCCATTCATATAAAGATCGCATCATATTTATTTGAGGATTATTATTTATTGGTTCTAACATCTTGTATATTCCTAAAGCCTTTTTTATTCCTTTAATATCATTTTTTACTTCTTTTAAATCTTTTGTATTTTGTCTTATTTCTGTTTTTATTTCATATATCTTTTGTTCTAATGGTTTTGCTAATTCTCTTAATCTATCTTTTTGATTTTTTATATCTTCTTTTCTAAAATTTCTTTAGTTTCTTCAGGTAATTCTTTTATTATTTCTTATAAATTAAATATTTGTAATAAATATTCTATATTTAAATTTATATAACTTCTTAATTGTTTCATTAAATACATATTATTCCAATTCATCTAATTACATGTATATTCTCCTTGTCCTCCTAATATGAAGGGTGTAAAATTATAAGTTTCTATTTCTTTTTCTTGCAATAAATAAGAACTATCGGGTAACTTTTGTATTCTATATCATTCATTCTAGGTTCTAACTTCTTAATTATATTCATATTACAACTATAAATTACAAGTATATTACAACTATTGCTTGTACAAATCTTAAAACAAACAATAAGATTTCTCTTTCTCGTGAAGCAAATCAGATATTACTGCAACTTCAGATGATACTTGAGAAAATCTCCAAACAACAATATATATAATGCACTAAAGTAAAGTAAACTTCAACAATATAAACTGAAAAGGGATTAAACTTCAGTTTCATATTATCATTAATCCACATATACATATATGTATATATGTGTGTATGTGTGTACACGCGCGCGTACACACACACACACACACACACACACATATGCATATATCTAAATATATGTATGTGTATCTATATATCATAATAAATCATATTTTCATGGTGTTCATATTTATTAAACTCATGATCTGAAGTGTTGAGGTCATGCTTAATATTAGAATGGCCTCTCGGAGTTTAAACTAGTTGTAGAGAAATAATAATAAATAGTAAAATAATAATGATAATGATAATAATTAATAATATAATAGTAAATTGGCAAAAATTAGGCCTAAGAGTAAAAAATGAAAATAAAGCCCAAAACAGAAAGAACCTTAGAGAGCTAATATAGGTCCAATAGCCTTACACTAAGCCTAGTGCCATAACATTGGAGATTATGAAGAGTTTAGACAAATAATAACCCACCATCTGGAAATGTATATTTATAGGACGCGATAGGTGCCGAGATAATTAAACAGACGTAAAGCCAGTTGAAGATTTTGAAGCAGTCAGGTAGTAACTTAATCCTCACACACTCTGTATGGTTGTGTATGACTGTTTTAAATCGTACATGTGATTGTCCCATCCCATGTGGACCAACACCACTTGCGGCTCGATTGACTGGAATGATTGACCATGGAATACATTCCCGATGGATGGAATTGGGGTAGGGCCTATTGAACGGAAGTCCTTCGGTGGCTAACCTAGTTGCATTCAGAGGACTCAGACGCTTCCAATTGAGAACTCTGGCGGTCCCAGGGGACTCTCGGTAGGTCCTAGTCTACTATTTCTAGTAAGGTGTTTTGATTGAGAACTCCGGTGTACAGGGGGACTCACAGTATAGGACATATGGTATACCTAGCGCTATGGTTATGTGATTTGTGTTTGCTGTTTATGCTGCATGAAATCTACACTATGTTTACTGAATGCTATGTTGTTGTGGACTACTTTTTATGATTGACAATCATATGCTGTTTATACTCTGTTTGTGAGACTAACTGTTACTCTGGGATTCAAATTGAATCCCAGATGTCCCTAAGAGCTCAGGATCCGAGCATGGTCATTGCGGCAGACAAAGTTACAAAGGAAAGGCGGCAATTGCTGATTACTGATGGCTGCTGTTTAAACTTTAATAGACTTAGGAATTTACAAACATATTTTATGTAATTCCCTTTCTGAATTTTTATTATTTTGGTACCGATACATTCATGGATCACTGTATTAAGAACTCAATAGGTTATTCTGTTGGAAATTATGCCCTAGGGGCAAGTCATTATACTTTAAATGTTAATGTCATTTAAAGTATTCTCCATTTAGTTATCATTTCATTTTCATGTTTATAATGATAACTATATCCTTGGATATATCTTATAGATTATCCTAAATATCCTTGGTCAGTCATATACACTGGAGCAAAGATAAAATAAGACCAGTATGACTTTGATGAGGTATGAAGATACGAATCAAAGGCATAGGCACTTGTAAGAGTACAAGGTGCTGGATCGACCCACTATGAGAAAGCTGCATAGATTTAGTCATAAGCTTATCTCATATATAACCGCGTCACAACGCCCTTTTACCTGAGATCATCATGGAATCCAACATGAGAGTGGCTGATATTTGACCTAGTCAAAAGTCACCTTTGATCGGGTGATGATAAAGGCTTCGATTAGGATTAGTGGTTTTCATGTAGAGGAATGTGAATGGTCAAGATGGAATTTGTCCCTCACATTTGTAGAGAGATATTACTGGGCCCCTCGATGAGTGAGTATGAGAAATGTATGGCCATACTATGAAGGAAATGAGTTTCCATTTCAATTGTTAGACTGCTCAAGAATCGAGAAAGTAATGGTCAAGAACATGTGGTTGACATTATCCATGCCTCATCCTTGACCAAATTATCACGTGACAAAAGGGACGTGACATGGTTGTATGATAGATTGTATCGCATCATCAATCGCCATATAAATTGGGTAGTCGCAATGTCTTGCTAGAGGCCGCTTGTGACTTGTGGGCTGGTACAGTATTGGTCTGCTGCCAATCTCATGTGGGCCTGCAGGGTCGCACACAAGAATAGCCCAACACGAGCAATAATGTCCAGATTCATTGAATCTTAGATATGTCTAAGATTTAATGAATATAACGTTTAATCTAGGATGGATATATATTATATATATATATATATATATATATTATATAAATTACATTATATAAATTCAAAAATAATATAATAATATTATTATATAATATTTGTTTTGTATTTAATTTATTTGATAAATTAAATATTTAAAACAAATATAGATATTGTATCTCAGATTTAATTTTTGAATAGAGATATCATATATCTGATTTAATTTGAATTAGATATAGTATCTCAAATTTAATTTATAGAGATAAATTAAATCAGCAGGCTTTTAAGTCCAGTTTCATGGAAAAATGGTTACACCATGTGTTCACACGCAAATCAATCGTAGTTTGAAATAGTAACTGTTGTTCAAATTCATTCCAGAATTGCAGGCCATTTTTCAAACATTTATAACTTGGTATGTACAAATCCAAATTTGTCAAATTACCTATCAAATTAAAGCTCTTTATGTCTACTTTAATCTTGAAAAATTTCATGAAAATTGGATATCATTTACTACCCCAAATATGCGTCATAAACATACTATCCAAATAAAATTTTCAGGTAGATTTTCAGCTTCGGCAAAACTCGATCCCAGAGCTTCCAAAATTCCCACCGAACCTCTAGCCTACACAATTTCATATTTTAAACACAATGGAATCATCAAATTGGTCAAAATCCAACTCCTCTAGTTTGTCGTGTTCTGGCCAAACCCAAGCTTAGTATGGCCGTCCAAAATTTCACGGTTTTTGCCTTGTAAACACTCTAGGTTCGGGTTCTAATCACATTTTATCTTGTTATTTCAATCATAAACACATTTTAATCCCTTTTAGAATTTTGTGCAGAACCTCCCCTATGTCATTCAACCATCAGAAATTCCCAGAAACCAAAGAAATCACTAGTAATCTCCAGTACTCAGTTAATAGGCTTAGAATCGCTTACCTTAATTATTGTTCGGTGATTTTCGTAAAAATCTCTTATTCCCTTATCACTTCAAGATTTCATCAAGACCACTAAGAATATGGAACAAGAGAGTTTTATGAGCTAAAGTAGTAGGAGAAAGAAAGGACTAGAGGTTATAGGTCCGTAGTGCGAGAGATTACCTCGATACCGCAAGTTTTCGTGTCTTCTTCTTCTTCCTTATAAGTTTTAGCACTTTGAGAACTTTTGGAGGGTGAGAACCAAATGAAAATGAGTCATGTGGAAGGAAATACCCAATATTAAAGAGTCAATGGCGGTGGACATGAAAGGGTACCAATTTGCCCTTTAACCTTATGCGTAATTACCATTTTGCCATTGGTTTCAATTTAAGTTGAAATCCAATTTTTTTTTTTTGTTTTCTTTTTTTGTAAATTCTACTTGGCCGAATAGAATGATCAATTGGCAAGTGAAATATCATATATTGAGAGTCAATGGCGGATTGGGGCATTTTTACCATTTTACCCCCTCATTTGTCACATAATTACCAATTATGTCATTTTGTTTAATTTCAACTTTTCTTTTCTCCAAATGCAAATACATCATACATAGAATTTGTTAGAGCAAATTTAGGATATGACGTACATAGCCACGATCTCTGACTACAAACCACAATATATATATATATAGGGTCAAGGTGCAAAAATACACACGACCTTTACCCCGAGGAGCGCTCAGCACCACGACCTTTTTTCTGGAGCAAAAATACACACGACGTTATGTTTTGGGAGCACCCAGCACCACGGCCGTTAGTTGATCGTCAACTTGGATGAAACGCTGACGTGGCGCTGATTTGGACTTACACGCTGACGTGGAATAAAAAGATTTAAAAAATTCGAAAAAAAATTAAGGAAATAATTAAAATAATTAGAAAAAATTCAAAAAAATTAGGAAAAATTCAAATAATTAGATAAAAAATTCAAATAATTAAAAAATTAGAAAAAAAATCAAATAAAAAAAATCAAATAATAAGGAAAAAATTCAAAAAATTAGAAAAATTCAAATAATTAAGGAAAAATTAATTAATTAATTAAGATAATTTTCTCAATTCTCCCTACGCAGATAAATCTAATCTAATGTGGGTCCAACCACCGGGGGTATTTTAATTTTTTCTAATTATTTTAATTTTTCCCTAATTATTTGAATTGTTTCCTAATTGTTTGATTTTCGGGCAATTATTTTAATTTTTTCCTAATTTTTTGTATTTTTTGAATATTTTTATTTTTTTTCGAATTATTTGAATTTTTCCTAATTTTCCTAATTTTTTTTCTAATTATTTTAATTGTTTTTGAATTTTTTGATAATATTTAAAACTAAGTGGCAAAAGGGTAATTTCACCTAAAACTAAGGGCAAAAGTGTAATTTCACCCGCGTTACTCGTTCACTTCCATCCAAGTTAACGTTGACCAAAAGTCAACTAACTACCGTGTGGTCTCGGGCGCTCCCAAAATGTAACGTCGTGTGTATTTTTGCTCCAGAAAAAAGGTCGTGGTGCTTTGGGCGCTCTCCGGGATAAAGGTCGTGTGTATTTTTGCACCTTCACCCTATATATATATATATAATTTCACATCAATATGCAAACATATATCATTTGATGTCAATTATATATGGACCGTCTTTCCATATAATCATATGGTCATAATAATATTTAATTGTTATCGTCAATAATCATCAAGTATTGTTGCTTATGTTTAAAAAAAAAAAAATCGGTGCTACTTTTCAAGCGACCCTTGCTGTTGCAAGAACAGAAATCAGCAGCAAAATATACCCAAGAAGCAAAACAATTGCAACAACCAATTAACCAAATTAGTACCCTTGTAAAACAAATAAGAAACACATATATGGTATTCACTGACACAATAATTTATTGAAATAAAATTAACTCAAACAAAATTAAGAAAATTTACATGCGAAGTGGCTTTTCCTTTAATCCACCCTATAATTTGTTGGGATCCGTACACGCAGCGGATGTAACATCCCATTTTCAAAAGCAGTATAATTTTTTTTTCATCAGAGTAGAGCATCGGAGCGATTAAGTAACTGATACTTATATTCAAAATGCTGTAAGTCTGGCTGATTACAGTAACAGTATATTGATTGCGGACGTCTAACGTCAGTGTAACTATATAAACAAAAGAAGTCTTTGTTAGTTCTCAATGTGTTTTGATGATTAATAACAATTGTAAACATGAAAGAATGATTTTTATTAGAAATTGGTAAAACATGTTGTTTGCAATTCAAAAACATTTCTGTCAGCGCCAAACTCGAGCTTGGGTATCCAAACTCGAGCTTGCCCCATACAGAAAGCAAACCAAGCTATTTTGCATTTTCTAAACTTGAGCTTGGTCCATAAACTTGAGCTTGAAGGTTTTCAAAAGTTTACTCATATTCGAGTAAGCTCGAGCTTGCACTGTAAGCTTGAGCTTACGAAGATTTGAGGTTTTTATCAAGTTACTCAAATTGCAAACTCAAGCTTATTAGTTATAAGCTCAAGCTTGCCTCTTCCGAGTCTTTTCTCACTAAGTTTACAAATATGTAAACTCGAGCTTGCGTTACAAGCTCGAGCTTACCTCTGGCGAGAATCCTTTAAACTTGAGCTTATCATTTTACCGTAGAGTTTGTGAGTTTACAAAAGTTGTAAACTCGAGCTTGGCATACCAAGCTCGAGCTTGTACCAGAAAGTTTTCAAGTTCTCCTTCAAAGAGTAAACTCAAGTTTAAGACTTGTAAACTCAAGCTTGTGTCGACAAAAATCTTTCAAAGTTTTTAAAACCATTGCCAAACTCGAGCTTGCCCTTGCAAGCTCAAGCTTGGGTCGACAGAGAGCAATGTCATATTTTGAGCTTAGCAAACTCAAGTTTACACCTCTAAGCTCAAGCTTGCATTTTGTGAACTAAAATTATTTTTGACATGAATAGTGCCAAACTCGAGCTTACTCACTAATAAGCTCAAGCTTGCGTTTTTCCACTTTGGCTCTCAAAGTGAATTCAAACATGTTTCCCGACAAATGCTAAACTCGAGCTTACTCATTTACAAGCTCGAGCTTGAGACTTCCGAGGCAAAACTAAAGTTTTAAATGAAGACCAAACTCGAGCTTGGTATAGTAAACTCGAGCTTGGAACTTGAAACAGAGATGAACGCATCGGGTGTATTTTGTTCGTTTGATTTATGCTTTAGCTTGATTACGCGAATTGGTTGTATATGATTTATATGATTCATATCAATATTTCCTAACCAAATTTAACCGTTTGCTTATGAGATTTCAAGAGATCTAGGTTTGTTTTTAAAGAAGACTTTAAGACAACAACTTGTGCAACTTGCAATATAATATTGTATCTCTCATCCAAAGCAATGGTTTACAACCTGGAAAGTAGGACAACCATTCTCCAAGAAAGAAAGCTAGCACCCAAACAGCTGGACAACATTATACAACTACCTCCACTAAACATAACAGCATGGGAACACATTCTTGAGGAGCCAAATTTCAAATATTCAAATCTGCAACAACCATATTCAAACAGATTTGTTCACAACAGCTAGATTCATGGAGACACACTCACAACACTATATTTTCGAATTAGATCAAGTCTCAACGGATCTACAACGTTCACAAGCTTCAATCCAGTATAAATACATGAAGATTTGAAGTCTGAAAGTAGAAAAGACATACACAGAAAACGCACACAAGAACATCAGTCTTTCACTGCTTATATTTCTCATTTGTATCTTTGATACATTGTGCTTCAGTGCTTATATTCATTCACTCTTTGAGAGAGTTTATTTCTGTAAATCATTCTTTGTAAGAATCTCAAAGTTTTGGGACTTTGAGGTTGGGTTATCGAGATTACAACTTGTAAGGGGAGTGTATCCTAGAGAGAGGATAACTTTCGAGTACGAGTGTGTATCGATTTGAGTGATAGTAGAAAAACCCGCAGAGTCCGGGACCGGACGTAGGTCAAGAGTTAAGGCGAACCAGTATAAATCTTCCGTGTCAAGCTCTTCTTCTCTAACTCCATTTACCTTGGTTAAGCATCTGTTGTGTGGGTGATCTGAAAAGTATTTTTAAAATCCCCAATTCACCCCCTATTGGTGATTTCGTTCACTTTCAGTCTTCAGCCGGGTCTCTGTGCTGCCTGCTTGCCTTTCTCCTTGGTCCTCGGTTCTCCTAACCCTGACGCTATGTTAAGAGCTGAGGTCCAACGCGCACCGGACCTCAGGTAACGGTTAACCTCATGTTTATATATACAATATAGACAGTATATGAGCATACAAACAAGCATATCCCAACAACACATAAGCCCCCTGGCAGATATGTCACACTTAGCATACGTTTCGCACCTAGCAATCGTTTCGCACCAAGCAATTGTTTCGCACCAAGCATTTCACACTTAGCAAACGTATCCCGACACCTAGCAAGCATAATAACAGTACAATGAGCATACCCGCAGCTATCAACTACCTCACATAAGCACATAGCACCTATACGCATACAATAAACATCAGAGTTAGTGTTACAGTACGCGAACGTACCTTCGTTGACGATAGACGGTACGTTTGATGGAAAACGGTACTTCTGACGGAAAACAGTACGTCTGACAGCGGTACGACAATGGTACGTGATCACAGGTATCCTATAAGGATAACATCGCATCTATCAACATTTAGTATCATAACAGGCATTTTAGGTACAAATTACCATTTTGCCCCTAGTTTGACTAATCGGCGAAATTTCGCCAGAGCTTCGCTACTTTGACTCTAATCTTCCAAAATTTTGCCATATCTCTTCCTCCAATATATTTTTGAAATAGATATCATATTTATCCCTAAAACATGATATCTAAACTATCTTGGCAAATTAAAGGTCTGCCTAGCATTTCTACTATAACTACCGAAAGAACTACTAAAGCTTAAGACTAAGGACCGAAGAAATTACCTAGCACTTCGCTACTCCTTCTTCAGAGCTCCTCCTTGCTCTCACTTCTCTATAACCTCTCTCTAGGATTTCTTTGTGAATTGGTGAGTTTGAAGAGAAATGTGAAGGGCTATTTATAGCAAAAGCCAAAGGATCTCATCCCTTGGATCAACCTTTGCATCAAGGGCTAGGATGATGAAGATGTGGCCTTATGAACATCACTCATTTTCCTCTTCTCTCCACCACAAAAAAATGTCCCCTTATGTCATCCCATGTCACCAACATGATGTCATCCATTCACTTTATGAGTTTCTTCCGATAAGTCTTCCTGTTCGGTGTTCTAATAGCGTAATCTTAACAAATCTCAAATTTTCCTTAGCAGCTCCTTGAAGATCTAAACTTCCTCTTTAAAAGTATATGGGTTAAGAAAATTTACGGTCCTATTAAGGGCATTTCCCAGCCTGCTGAAGATTTTCGGATAACCGCCGTCGGTTACGGAAATGACTTCCGTTAACACCAACTTCTGGGTAAAAATTCACTTGTTCATAATATGTCATGATCTCAGAAACCTAGTTCATAGTATTCTAGATAGGATTTATTTTCCATTGGTTCTCATTTCTATTATCTTCCCTTTTCCTTTTTCGTCTGGTCTCTTAATCATTCTGCCGGTTTCGGAAATGACTTCGGAGATAGCCCACTCCGGGATAAAATTATACTTGTTTATAATATGTCACGATGTTAGATACTTAGTTTACCTATTTTGAGATAGGATTTAATTTCTATCGGTTCTCATTTATCCTATTTGCTTTTTCCACAAATATCTCATTTATATTATTATTTAATTAACAAATATCATGATATTATTTTTGAAAAAACCATAACCCTTTTCACACTTAAAATTTCGCCCTCTTATTATTTTCTTTTATATTTATTTCTTAATTACTTTAATAGTATATGTTAATTTAATTAGAAAGCTTAATTAGGGCCTTAATCCTATGATTAGCAATCTTTTAGGATTTAGGGTTTTCATGTACTTAATCTCACCAATTTTTATTAATCTTTTCTAATTAATTAGCAAGTATACTTTATGCTAATTTTAGCCATAAACATTTAATTAAAGGGTATTACATAACTTACCTTGAATATTCTCTTGATCAAGCTTAAACAATTAGCCAATAATTATTTATTTAATCACTTACTAATCGTTGACAATTTTCTTAATTGAGATTAATTATTATCTCACAACTATTTTTGACATTGGTATTTTATGCTCCATGTAAAATATTAAAAATCATGGGGCAACTTATGCTCCCCAAAATTATATTTAATTTTGCCTCATTATTTTCCAAGGGAAATAATCCCAAAAATTACCTAAATTAAAGACAACATACTCTCTAATTTTTAATAAATATTTTATTGCCTCTTGAGATTTATCATAATAATTTCAGGCCATTTATGCCCCATAAATGCATTTTAGGGATTTTTAGCTCTTTATCTCTTCTAATTTCCATAGAAATTACCTTAGAAAATAAGATAATTATAACTTATTATTTGAGACCACATATTCACCTATTCCCAATAGGTATTATTTACTAAAATATAATATTCCAGATAAATAATTATCCGGGTATTACAGCGGAAGGATTTTCATCCATTAAAAAACACGTGTACGGAAGGATTTTCATCCATTAAAAAACTTACAAATCCCATCAGAGGATCCATCAACGACGCTTAAATCAAGGTTCGTTAGAAACTGTACCTATGCGAACTCGTGAGCGTCTCATTCAATTCGATCTCGTGGGTTACCTACTCGATCAACAGAGCCGACTCTGCGAATCCACTCCCTCTACCGGTATCCACACAAACAGCCTCCAACACCGACGACAGAGTGCTAACGCCTTCAGTATTTCCGCGTCTCTCCTTTTTTTTTCTCTTTAGGGTTTCTCACGGCTTTTTCTAATACGTCTTACAAAATGTCCCGTAGGTTTTTCAAAACTCAATCGACGTATTATATTCAAAATTAATCCTTATTAATCTTGAAATTTGTATTTGGATTAAAATAATATATTAATTAAATCTATCCAATATATATAATCTAATATATTTATTTAATCCAAATTAAAAAGCCTTTCGATTTAATTTATCTCTATAAATTAAATTTGAGATACTATATCTTAATTTAAATTAAATTAGATATATGATATCTTTATTCGAACATTAAATATGACATACAATATCTCTATTTGTTTTAGATATTTAATTTATCAAATAAATTAAATACAAAACAAATAATGTATAATAATATTATAATCTATATTAATAATATCATTATTATTTAATTTTGAATTTATATTATATTATAATATTATATTATATATATATATATCCTAATTAAAGTTGTATTCATTAAATATTAGACATATCTAAGATTTAATGAATCGGACACTATTGCTCGTGTTGGGCTATTCTTGTGTGTGACCTTACAGGCCCACTTGAGATTGGCAGTGGGCCAATATCGTACCCCCCACAAGTCGCAAGCGGCCTCTAGCAAGACATTGCGACTACCCAATTCATATGCGGATCAATGATATGATACAACCTATCGTACAACCATGTCACATCCCGTTTGTCACACGATAATTTGGTCAAGGATGAGGCATGGATAATGTCAACTTCCTATCCCTGACCTTTACTTTCTCGATTCTTGAGTAGTCTAACAACTGAAATGGAAACTCCTTTCCATCGTAGTATGGCCATACATTTCTTAGACTCACTCATCGAGGGGCCTAATATTATATCTCTACAAATGTGAGGGACAAATTCCATCTTGACCATTCACATTCCTCTGCATGAAAACCACTGATCCCGATCCAAGCCTTTATCATCACCCGGTCAAAGGTGACTTTTGACTAGGTCAAAGAGCAGCGACTCTCATGTAGGAATCCATGATGATCTCAGGTCAAAGGGCGTTGTGACGCGGTTGTACATAAGAAAAGCTTATGACTTAATCCATGCAGCTTTCTCATAGTGGGTCGGTCCAACACATTGTACTCTTTCAAGTGCCTATGACTTTGATTCGTATCTCCATACCTCATCAAAGTCACACTGGTCTTATTTCATCTTCGCTCCCGCGTAGATGACCGACTAGGGACATTTAGGGTAATCTATAAGATTTATCCAGGGATACAGTTATCACTACATACATGCAAATGAAATGATAACTAAATGGAGAATACTTTAAATGACATTAACGTTTAAAGTACAATGACTTGCCCCTAGGGCATAATTTCCAACATAATTACGGACAATATAGGTAGTGGAGCAGACACGTACAGGTAGTGGAGAAGAGATAAGAGCCTGGAGGCACACAAAGCCCAAGGACCGAAACCCTAGAGGTAATCCCATAAAATAGGATATTAACCTAACAGGTGCACATTCTCTATTCATCTTATTTACCATTCAGCCTCATTGTGCACACACCCCACCCCTTTTGTCTAAACACCATATTCGTGTTGCACACTGATCATCTGATATTCTTCAGTGCCTTCCTCATAGACATCCTAGAAAAATCATATTCTCTTCGGTATCTATGCATATGTATCACTGAGAGTATATCTGATCCTATATAGACAATCCACTAGTCAATTGAGGCTAGACATCTGTGTTCTACAACAGAACATTGGCGCCAAGTGTGGGGAGAGATAAAGTTTGATTCACAAACCACTGAAAATGGCTGCAAACACCACAAGTTGTAGCTAGATACCTTAGCAAGACAAATTGCTAGAAGGACAACCATAGTAGCGTTAGGAACGAACGATTCAGTATGAGGACTCAGTTGCTTCAAATCCTAATCAAGTTATATTGAACCAGAGACAGATGATAATAGAACTTCTCTAGTGTTTGCGGCGGCTCCTCAGGACGGGACTACCGGGCCAATCCAGACACAAGTTCAGCAACAAGACCCTCCTCCGAGTTTTAGATCGAGAACCCAGACGTTCGTCTTCTGCAAAATACATTGGCTTCAGTGATGAGGCGGATGGACGAGATGGAGCTTCGTAACCGCCTCCAAAGACAGGAAGATATACGGTTGATGAGGGAAGAGGCAGACCGACAGAATGCCCTTTGGAGGCAAGAAGAAAGGTGAAGGATGCAACTATTGGAAGAGCGTCTCGGACGAGTGGAGGAACCAGTGCGTGAAAGGAACCAGGGTGAAAGTGAGCCCAACCAAGTTAACGTTGTGTCTTTTACTCTAATTGTTATAGAAGACACTCGGCAAGTAGATAGCCAAAGAATAAGGTTGCTTGAGGAGCGCCTTAAACTAATTGAGAGAATTGAGAACTCAATTTGAAACAGAAACCGGGATGATCTCAGTCGAGCTACTCCTTCATTTTCTGTTCAAGTTAATACCAAAGAACCTCAGAACAATAATGATGGGAAGGACTTGATTGAATGGGATCAGGCCCGGACTCAGCAAGTCCAAGGACCGATCATACGAACAAGCAACCGAGCTTATCCGAGACACTGCATGTCAAACAGAGATGCACCACCGAGAACCAAGAGTATACCTTGAAAGTATAGAAGAAAGTATAGCAGGGGAGAATAATAATAGCCCCTTCTCAAATGAGATTGCAGATGCTTTATACTCGAAGAACATTAACTTGGTAAACTTGCCAACATACGATGGAACTCAGGATCCACAAGCTCACATTAATACGTTCGAGTTACAGATGTATGTAAGGTAGTTTGAGGAGGCCATCATATCCTGGCTATTTGCTGCGACCTTACGAGGTGCAGCGCAGGCGTGGTTCCATACGTTGCCCACAAAGTTGATTCACAATTTTGAGGATCTCGGAAACAAGTTTTTGCTTAATTTTGCGACGAGCAATAAGAGACAGCCTAACTTTGAGTTTACCTTGAGAAAGATTAAACAGTTGCTAGGAGAGACTCTCCAAAAATACTTAAACTGCTTTAGAGACGCGGCCTTGCAAGTGCAAGAATTAAAGGAAAGTGTGCATGTGCATCTCCTCATAGCTAGCCTAGACTCTTTATCATGGCTGGCCAGATCTCTCATCAAGGAGTACGTCGATGACCTAGAAGCTTTTGGAGAGCAGGCGAAGAAATACTTGGAGTTAGAACAAGTCGAACTCGCCAATGCAGCAACGAAAGATTGGGGAAAGAGCTCACTTCAAATGAAAAAAGAACAACCCCCGAAAGGTTGTCGAAAGGAAAGGAGGAGCACGGTAATCAGAAGCGAGAATCCCGCAGACGGAATCTAGATAACAAATACCGAGGGGAAAAGAGTGACACAAAAGTGAAATATGAAAAGTACACTCCGTTGAATATATCACGATTGTAAATTTGGAAGGAGGTGGCTATGACTGAAATGAAAAAAGTAGAATGACCTCGGCCTTCCTACAATAAGCCTAGAGTAAACCAATCCCACTATTGTGCATTCCATAAAGGCCCAGAGCATACTACAGACCAATGTTGGGACCTCCGAGATGCTGTTGAAAAGTTTATTCGAGAAGGGAAGCTGCGACAATATGTGATAGAAATCCAGGGACAAAAGAGCATGTGCAAACAACCTGGCCGTAGTGGAAGCCTGGTTCGGGAGCAGAAGCAGGCGAACGAGAAAAGGAAGATAGCAATTAATGATGACGACGAGTTGCCAGAGGCCGACTTCGAATGTAATTGAGTGATTATTAAATAGATTGCATTTATTTGGGGCTTATCTGTGGGAAAGTTTTGTAAGGACGACAATGCCATTATTCAATCAATATTATGAGTAAGCAATTTCAAATGGAGATTTGCAGGATGTTGGGACTTAAGGTACGAAACTTGGTCCTAAATAAATATGGAGCAATGAACCCAGGGCACGAAGCCTGGTTCTCGATAAAGACGGATACATGAATCCAGTGTATGAAACCCGGTTTCAATGGAGGAATAACAGTTAAAATGCATTCTTGTCAGAACTCAGTACAATTGAATAACAATTAAAACGTGTTCTTATCAGAACCCAGTAAAACTGAACAATAGTTAAAACACGTTATTGTTAAAACTCGGTAAAACTTAATAACAGTTAAAACGTGTTCCAGTTAGAACCTGGTAAAACTAAATAACAATTAAAACACGTTCTTGTCAGAACTTGATAAAATTAGAAGAATAGTTAAAAAGCGTTCCTTTGGAACCTGGTAAAACTGAAATAACAGTTAAAAACGTGCTCCCATTGGGACACAGTAAAACTGGAAGGCCTATATGTTAGCTCTCGCGGTGTTTTGACGATCACAAACTCTGTGTTATTGAATTAAGTAATTTATCCCTAAAGTGTGGGTTGCTTGAGCAACAGGTAGTTCATGCCCGAGCATACTCGATTTGATGAAGTGTTTTTAAGTGTTTCAGAAAGGCTACTTAAGCAAGCAACCTAATGCCCAAGCATAACTTAATAAATGAACAAGGCATGCTTAAGCAGAGTGACAATCATGCCCGAGTATCATCAGTATGATAGCAAAAACTTGCAAAGTAAGAGCCATGCCCGAGCAAATTGTAAGTAATGCTCAAGTAGAGGTGAGCAGAATGCTCGAGCAGAATTGAAAGTCTCTTAGTCATTGCCTCTGTTTGCCTTGTGCCCGAGAAAGATGATATCATGCCTGAGCAGGAACGTTAAGTTTGTTAGTTCTTTGTGTGTTTTGATGATAACCGACAATTGTAAACACAAGTTGAAGTTTGTCTTTGCTAAGTTGAAAAACTTACTGTTAAAGGCAAACTCGAGTATTGGTCTCAATACTCGAGTATTGACTTGACAGAGAGTACCTCAATCTCATTAAACAAAGCAATACTCGAGTATTCCTTTGGATACTCAAGTATTGAACTTACAGAGAGCACTCCAAGTTTTTCACTATGAGACAAACTCGAGTATTGGTTTGAATACTTGAGTGTGGACCATACAGAGACTCTTTCAATATAGGCCAAATCTTTCAATACTCAAGTATCCATTTGGATACTCAAGTATTGGTCATGTTGTAGAGTCACCAAAGTCTTTCAACATGTGAATACTCGAGTATGAGTTTGAATACTCGAGTATTGGATTAATAGAAAGTTTTCAAACTTTACACATGTCTATGAATACTCAAGTATTGATTTTAATACTCAAGTATTGACTTGACATAAATTTCTCAAAGTTTTCAAATTGTCTGAATACTCGAGTATGGGTTTGAACACTCGAGTATCTGACTGACAGAAAGTTTTCAAATTTTATACAATGGTTTGAATACTCAAGTATCATTTTGAAAACTCAAGTATTGACTTGGCAATATCTTTCAAAGCTTTTCAAAATCTATGAATACTCGAGTATTGAGTTAGAAACTCGAGTATTGGCTATACAGAAAGCTTTGCTATTCTTGAATGATTTGAAAACTCAAGTATTGAAATGAAAACTCAAGTATTCACTTTAAACATAAAGTTTCAAAGGTTTTCACCTTAAATGAAAACTCGAGTATAGCTATGAATACTCGAGTATTGCTCGCGTAAAGCATCACTATTTTTCAAATGATTTCAAAACTCAAGTATGCTCTGGATACTCAAGTATTGAGTTTTTGGACTTAAACTCATTTTCACATAAAAAGTTCAAAACTCGAGTATTGGATTTGAATACTCGAGTATTGCTCTTATTCTAAGAAATGGTCCAAAGCTCAAAACATGAAGTTCCTCTCTGGAAGAAGAATACTTGAGTATGAACATGTATACTCAAGTATTGATATTAGTGCACAGTGAAAAACTCGAGTATTGGATGCAGAGTTTGAAATACAAATTTGACGAAATTGTGAAATCTTCTTATTTGATCTCAATACCTCTCCTCTACATTCACTACTATTCTTAACTATGTTTGATGAGTTTGTTAGTGAGTTTCAGATTGTTTAGAGGACATTAAATGAAGATTTGGACAAAAGCAAAAAGCAATGTCAGAACATTAAATGCAAGTTCAGAAGCTTGCATCCTTTTGAGCCATCATTCTCTACACGTTTACAAAAGGATTAATGTCTACTTTCCCTAAGCAGTACTTGCTCTTCCAACGGATCTATTACAAGGAAAATCAACACTAATCCTCTGGACAAAAGGAATTAACTAAAGAGTAGAAAGAAAATACACTAAAGTGCCTCCAAAAGCTAGATTAATGCACCAACAGTCATAATGGAGTTTGCAACAGATCTTTAATGCTCTCTTAATATAAATAGAGCAGCATTCAATTATTCTCAACAACTAAGACAGCAGAAAACGAAAATCATTCAAGTTTCCAACTACTCTTAAGTTTTCTTGTGTAAAGTATCTTTTGATAAATCAAGCTTCAGTGTTTATCATTATCTACTCTTAGAGAGAGTTTCTTGATTGTATATCATTTATTTTAAAGAATCACAAGTCAGGGGACTTGGTGATTGGGTTCATTGATTGCAACTTGTAAGGGGGAGTAAGTTCTCGTAAGAGAATTACTCTTGAGTACAGAGTGTGTAATCAATTGAGATAGTGAAAATCCCAGAGAGTCTGGGGACTGGACGTAAGTCAAGAGATTGGACCGAACCAGTATAAATCCTTGTGTCTTGCTCTTCTACTTTCATTTTAGCTCATCTCTGTTTTTAGTGTTAAAAAATAGAGCAAATCGAAAAGATTTTTGGAATCCCCAATTCACCCCCTTCTTGGTGATTTAGCTCCACCTTCAAAGTTGTTCGAGCAAGCATGCATCTAAACTCTTATTGCTCTCGGTCTCAACGATGCCCGAGCATGATCTCTGGGATGCTCGAGCATCAGCGATGGTTAATGTTCTTTTTAAGAAACTTGTTTTTGACTTGCTTGAGCAAGTATAATTGAATGCTCGAGCAGGGTGCTCGAGCATAGGATGATCTTCCTCTCTTATTCACTTTTCTCTTCGCTTGCCTGAACATAACAAAAGTCATGCTCGAGCATGATCATCCTCTATTGAGTAAAACGATAAGTTTTTAAATTCAAATTCTTTGGGTTATCGTCTATTTTTCTCTTATCTCACTTAAAGCTATTTAGACTATATACTAATCATCATTTTGAGTGTATTTCATGGTATTAACCACTGTTTAGGTGAAAACTAAAAGCTCTGACAGAAGCATTAAATGCGGTTGCCAAAACTAGTGATATCCTCGACAACCACTTCTCTGATCAATGTAAAGCATTGTTTGTTATTCCGCTCGCGCATTAAATGCTATATCTCAACGAACAAAACAAACAGAATAAAGAATGTTGCTAAGACCAAGAATCATTGACGGCGATTATACAAACGCTTCAACTCTAACGAACATTTTAAATCAAGACTTAACGGCTACATTCAAGCTTCTACAATGGTCATTAATTGCAATCTCTATAAATACCAGAAGCATTGAATTCACCAACCTACCGAAATGTTGTGCATTCAATTCAAACTTATTGCAATTTGCTGTTTCATCTGCTTCATTAATACCTTCGGATATTTTCATTGTACTTCAGTGTTTGTCATTTATCTACTCGTGTGGAGTTTTAAACACTATCTGATTATCTGTTTAGTTGTTAAATCTTAAGGTTGTGGAACCTTAATTGTGGGTGTACGATTACAAGTTGTAAGAGGGAGTGAGTCCGAGTGTGAAAGGATCATCCTAAGTTACAAAGTGTGTAATTGTACTGTATTTGAAGAGTTAGTGGAAATCCCAAGGTGTGCTTGGGGACTGGATGTAGGTCGAAGTGTTAGACCAAAGTAGTATAAACTGCTTTGTGTCTATTTCCCTTCTCTTTCTTTGTTTTACTTTCCGTTGTGTGTGACTCGCGAAAAGATTTTGAGATCACCTATTTACCCCCTCTAGGTAATATTCCATCTTCACTATAGGCCATGATGCATCAAAACCTTTGTCTGGGATAATGAAGTGAACCATCATGATGACTCTGATCAAGTTGAAATGTTTAGAGTTTGGTTACGACACTGAATATAAATATGTGGCGGTTGTTCTTACTCCAGATTAAATCTTGGTCAACCGTGTAAGAGCGTATAGTTCTCGGCTGGCACCGGATAAACATTATGTGCAACATGTTTTTGACTCTGGCCTAGTCATCAAATTTAACATTGAAAATAAATTCGAGTTCATCAAGTATAATGAATGCAATGCGAAAGTCTAGCTCGTAAGAGTATTCAAGTTCGACAAGCAATAAGCTGGAGTTCAATGCACGCAAAAAGTGTGTTCCATTCACTTTCAATTATTTACATAATATGGTGTGTGTGGATTACAGGAATGAAAACCAGGTTATTAACATGACAGAAGATTACAAAAAGAAAAAAGGGGCTTCAGTACCCTAAGCAAAGAAATTGAAACAACGCCAGAATCTTGGCCCTTAGGACGGTGGAGCTTTAGCACCGGTTTAAACCTCTTCACCTCTGTCTTCACCTTGGTGCCCCTCAAATTGGCTTTCATAAGTAGTGTCCGGAGAAGAAAAAAGTAGGACTATTCTGTCTCCTTTGACAAAAGACATGCAATCCATCCAGGAGGTGTTGAAATTGATGTCGGGATTCAAAAGCTGGATTTGTGCTAGGGCGTTGTCAAAATACTCCCCAACTGCCTTCTTTATCGCCGCGTCCTTTTGCTCAATTACGACGTTGGTAGCATCATAGGCATCCCGACAAGCACTTAGCTGGGTTCGGAGTTCTTTTTGCTCCTGCTGCAGCAGCTCTATAGTAGACTTATCCTTAACTTGAGCCTCTTGGAATTGGCGCAGATTTGAGACCGCCTTGTTAAAGTCCACTTTGATCGTCTCCATTTCTTGTTTCATCTTGTCCCTTCCTGCCTCAGCAGCCTTTACTTGTCCCAGAGCATCCGACTTAACTACTTCCATCAGAATTTTTTGCACGTCTACCTTTGATTTGATCCTTTGAACCTCAGCCGCCTGTGAAGCATACCATTTTTCTCACTTCACAAACCCTCGTTGATATGTACTGCTGTCTATCCACCAAGGGTGTTGTACTTGCATAGTCTGGGCACAAGATTCCTAAATCTTTGCTTCTGCCTTGTTGTTCCAATTCTTCATGCATGAACCTACAATAATGACATCAGGGAATTAGTATATATGTATGTGTGTCTAAATGATGCATTTAAACATTTGAACAATTTCATTAGTAAGCTTCTTTCCAGGAAGAAGTAGGGAGGCCTACTACTTCATTGATAGGCCACGATTTATCTTTAAAATATCCATTAGATACCATATCGAATATTTTTTCCTTGGCAGTCAACTTAGCAGTAGGGGATGGAGCTTGAGCAGGGGATAAAGCTTTAGTAGGGGATGGAGCTTCATGAGGAATAGAGACATGTACAAGCTTCACTGGCCAAGAGATGAAGGTTCCCTTGAAATCATTCACAACCTACAGTTGATTAGTTGGGAGAGGGAGAGTTGCATCAATGATCACCTTTTCAACTGATACTCTGACTTCATCATCAGCCATTTGTTGGTGGTGTATAGTTGATCCTAAGTTATGGACAGTCCCTTTTGCAACTAATCGTCTATGAGGTTCTGCCATATATAGGTCACAAGGTTGCTCTGACTGTCCAACAATGCAGCTCCATATAGTGCTCTGTTGCATAGGTGCAGGTGAGTGTGTGAAGGGGACACTGGTTTCTGGACGAGAGTTCAAAAGCAGCAACATTTTATCCATGTCCTCCTTCATCTTTCTCATCTGGTATTCAAAATAACCAGTCAATGAAGCTTCTTTAGCCGTTGCTTCCTCACTAAATTTGGCCGCGTTTGTTCCATCTCCTCCCGAGTAACCATACTTTGTTTATGGCGTTTGGACTTACCAAAGTATTACTTCAGGCCTACCCGTCCTCCAATCCCCCTTACATGCCTCGAGTGATCCGATTTTCCGGTCGCAACGGTTAGAACATCATTCCTCCGGTCGACACAAAAGATCTCTCGATTCTTTCTTTTTAAGATCTTCCTGTAAGATACAGATAATGAGAAGCTTAGTAACTAGAAAATAACAATAACGATACTTATAATTCTTTCAGCAACTAGACGAGTTTGTTCACTCATGTAGATGCCGCTTGGCTTTTTCCGAATATACAACCATAACTCCTCGCGACGAATTGGAGATGGCGGATCATGTATCGTAGAAGGATTGGATTCAGTTTCATCTTTCAATCTCTTCCGCTTGGCCGCCATCAATCCTTTTTTGGCCTTTTCATATCCGCTGCAAGAAGCTCTACGCGGGCAATCATTCTTTCTCCCGATCTCTTGTGCTTGTTCCCTTCTTTTTTGTGAATCAGAATTGAAAACAACTATTAATTATGAATTCCAACCATCTCACTAACAGAAATTAGAGAACTTCTGCTTGATATGAACCTCAAACATTAGTCAAATTCAATTCATCAAGTTTCAACATTTTATTTAAGGAAGATGTAGAATTGTAGAAGAAATTGGGAGAAACAGAGGAAAGGGAGTTGTAGAATTGTTGCCAACTCAGTCAATTCATTCATTCATCATAACTGGTTCCTACACATATTAAACTAACCTCTTATATATAGTTAGAGGCTTGACTCTTAAGGCCTAACAACAACTTGCACCAAAACCATTACACAGTTAACATACTAACTAACTAACAGCAATGTCTAACCACTACCTACTATAAAAGTAAGACTATAATAATGGCTTGACTCTTATGCCACTATTATTTCCCTAATTACCTACTTAGTATTTTACCTTTTCACGGTTTACATATTAGACTTGCATAGAACTAAGACATGCTCCTCTAATGCAGGACAAAGGCAAGAAATGTATACTTCTATTCACACACCAAATTATTTAACTAACAGGATTAGATGAACACAATAACAATCACATATCCGCATAGGTTAATAAGCAAACAAAAGGGCAAACAAAACTAAATATAAACTCACCAAAGCTTAAGAAGTGGTCCGCAGTTGAAAAAATTGTTGCCAAGTTTGTTCATCAAGAAATGTGTACTCTTCCCAAGGATTACGGCGAGGCTCACTACCAGCTGGAACCTTGCCAAAAATATATTTATTAGCTAGATAGGTCTTAAACTTCCTCCAATGATCAGCACAATACAACAATGTCTTATCTTTCAATTTCTGGCTGTTAGGAACAGTGTATGTAAGCCAAAGAGTGTCCCAAATAGGATCCTTTACTGTGTGATCGTTGACATTTTTCCACTTATATGTCAAGATTCTAACCTTACTACGTGCTAGATAGCCGACAAAACTATTATATTTGTTTTTATTAGGACCGAAAGGTTCCAAATTTTCATCAAACTGAATCTCAAGCTTTGACCCAGAAGTCTGACTTAGGGATACATTGATCATTCATGTGCCTCTTCTACCACGGCGTGCAGGGCAATTACGAGGCTGACTGTGAGATGAATAGGGCTCGCTCTGGCTTACACCTATCACAATAGTAACTGGTGTTCCAGGAACAGGACTAGAATCGTTTTCACCATTCATTTTCGAGACAAGAAGAGAGGAATGCCTTAGCAAATGTGAGAGTAGCAGAGGCTAATGGTACGTGGGCGAGAAAGAGAGGTAATGCAACAAGAAGGGTTTCGCAACGTGAACAGAAGTTCTTCAGTGAGAGCAATGAAAGGTTTCGCGCGAAGAAAAATATATTAGGCAGTTTATTTTTAAGACCAGATATAAAAAGAGACGGTCTTAATGTTTAACATTTAAGACTGGTCATATTAAACTCCAGTCTTAAAGTAATTAATTAGTTGTTTATTTTTCTTCAATATTGTTGTACCGGCCACATTTTAAGTCCAGTCTTAAAATATTTAACTTTAAGACCAAACAAATTATAAGACGGTCTTAAAAGTTAACCTTTAAGACCAGTCCTTATAAAACTACAGTCTTAAACTTATTTATTTTTTTGTTTAATTTTTTTCTATATTTTGTACCGGCCTCATTTTATGTTTGGACTTAAAAGACTAACTTTTAAGACTAGCTATTAAATATGTGCGATCTTAAAACTTTTAGACCTTTATATTTAAATTTTTCCTTATTATTTTGGACCGCAGAAAATATAAGTCCGACTGTAAGAGATTTCTCTATAAAGTAATTGATATTTCAATTTTTTTATACCATTTTTAAGATCGATTGTTTTTTAAACCAGTATGAATATTATATTTAAAACTTATGAAAAAATGATCTGGTCCAAGAAGTTCGTTATATTTACAAAACTGCCACCGGTCATACCTTTAAGACCGGGGCGTCGATACTCTCGGTCTAAGTGCGGCGATCTTAAAACCCTTTATGCACTAGTGATGTATACTGAACACATTTTTTTTTTCCAAATTTTCACTTCCCTATTTGAACGCCCTGCTTCCATCAAGCTCTATGAAATAGAATACAATGGACCATGACAATGATCTTCTTTCCCACAATATTATTTGAGACGGTTCTCAAAAGGCTGCTTTTAAGATCCCTTATCATATTTGATTCGTTGTGCAAAGATTTCATATCTATATTTGTCATCTTTAACCATGGTTGACCTCATCCAGTTTACTCTCGAAGCATTATGATGGAATTGGAGATTCATAAAAGATTCATTAGTAATTTCCTTTGACCAAGAACAGAGGATCTAGGAAGGCTTACCCTGTGTTCATGAGATTTTTACCTAGTTTCATAATCGTAGGAGTAAAAAGGTGGTAGACAAGTAAGGATTAGGTGCAAATAGAGGTACATGAAGTTATATGTTTTTGGACGAGGAAAGGGAAATATTTCAATTTTAGTGAAGTTAAGGTTTGGAGAGTTCTTGCCTCTAGATAGCTAGAACTCCTGCTTTGTGGCTTACTGTTATTCTGTCATTATGGTAACTTTCTAATTTCTTCTTTTGTGATTTTCATTCTGTATTTGGGGTTAGAGGATTTGCTTGAATCAGTTTCCTTTTGTATTTTTATCGACTTATATTATTGTTTAGTAATATCAAAACACAAGCTATCCATTTGCTGGCTCTTTATACTATCATTTGTTATTATTATGTTGACGAAGATCTCGTCATAAAGATTTGAGAGGGTTTTATATTAGCTATGAAATCCCTAATACAACTATTCTACTTTATTCGAATTTAGGATCAGCTATAAACAGTGGCGGAGCCACACTTGTGCCCATGTGGGCAAGTGCAGACACAAAAATTTGAATATATATATATTTTGAAGCAATTTTGTGACAACTTGGCTAGGTAGTGTAGTTGGTTATCAAGCTACACACCTAGAGGTCCCCTATTCGAACACCCTTTACCATTTGTTATGGACTCATAATGGGCTTGGCAGATATGCGGCCCAATAAGAGCACTTTATGACATAATCCCTCAATAATCAGGTAAAACGCTAATTACCCTATAATAATGGAAAGTACAGGTAGTGGAGCAGGCAAGAACGTTAGTGGAGCAGGGACACGCGGTGTACACAGCCAGAGGACTGAAACCCTAGGTAATCTCTATAAATAAGAGATTACCCGCTAGGTGCATTATTTCCATTCTGTATTGAGTTACTTACTATTCAGTCTCACTTTGCACAAACCCCACCCCTCTAGCGAAACGTCATACCTGTGTATCACAGTGATCATTAAACGCTTTGTGATATCTTCCTCATAGGTATCATCGAGCAATCCTCTTCTCTTTGGTATTTAACCGATAGACATAACTGAGGAGCCATTTGATCCTATATAAACCAGTCACTAGTCCATTGAGGCTAGACACTTGTGTTCTATATCAGAACATTGGCGCCGTCCGTAGGGATCCATAAACTTCGATTCCAAACCACAAACAACCACTGAAAATGTCCACAAGCACCAGAAGTCATAGTCAGGCGCCTCAGCAGGACTAATTGCCAGAGGAACAACCATAACAGCAGCGCCAAGAGCAAACGGTTCAGCATGAGGATTCAGTTGCTTCAGATCCTAACCATGTCACCGCGGGGATCAAGGTTGAGACAGAGGATACCGCAAACTCTCTCGTTCCCCATAACTTGGTTGCCCAACAGGATCAACACCAGTTCCATCACAGGGCTATCCTCTAGAGTTTCAAGTCAGCCATCCCGATATTCGAATATTGCACAATACAATGGGTTCGGTACTTCAACGACTAGAGGAGTTGGAGACTCGCAACTGACTGCAAAGTGGGGAGGATATCCGACTTATTCAAGAGGACATGGACCGCCGGAATGCCATTTGGAGGAAGGAGGAAGGACAAAGAATGCAATAATTGATGGAGGAACATCTCGGACGAGCGGAAACTCCAGTTCACAACGTAAATCGAGATGATGCTGGTCCAAGCTGGGTTAATACTTTAGCATCTATTCATACAAGCATTGGAGTACCACGTACAAGTAATGTAGAGGAGAACCCGGCTGGTCACAACTGAGCTCAGATTCTCGGTAAGGAGGCTTTGAGAATGCAATTGTTAGAAGAGCGCATTAGGTTGCTTGAGAACCTAACACAGAACATTAGCCGAGATGCTAGCAATCCCATCAGGGTTAGTCACACGACTGCCATTCAAGTTGATACTGGCATCCCAGGGTTAATGATGTCGGACAAGATCAGGCTAGAATCCCAGAGATCCAAATTCCGGGACTTAGTACGTGCAAAGGATAAACAACCTATGGAAGGTCGGGATCCCTGCAAGGAAGAAGCGATATCGCTACTACAAAATCTCGGGTCATACGCAAAAGTATATGGTGGGGAGGGGATCCAAAGCCCATTTATAGACGAGATTATGACCGACACCTATCTTAAAGGTTTAGACTCGAGGGACTTGCCAAAGTATGACGGGAGTCAAGATCCACAAGTTCATGTCAACAATTTTAACATGGAGGTCATGGTGAAGGGGTTTATAGGGCATATCATACCTCGGCTGTTTGTGGGAACACTGCGAGGAGTAACTCAGATATGGTTCAACTCACTACCCTTGAATACGATCCAAGATATGGATAGCTTGCGACATAAATTCTTATTGAATTTTGTGACAAGTAGAAGACAACCAAAAACTGAGTTCCAACTTGGCCAGGTGAAGCAATCACATGGGGAAACGCAGTAGAAATATCTGGATCACTTTAAGGACACATCTCTGAAGTGCCAGGGTTGAAGAAGGATATACATCTGCATTTGGCTATAGCTGGATTGGATGTTTCATCCTGGCTGAAGAAATCGATCATGAAACGACGTGTCAACACTTTAACAGATTTCCGGCATAGGTCCAAGCAATACCTAAAGTTGGAGCAGATGGAGATGGCAAGCTGAGTAACAAAAGAGAAGGCTAAGAGCCCACCTCCAAAGACAAAAGAGCAGCATGGAGGAACCAAGCAAGATTTTAGGGGATGTGCCACTGATAGCAAGTTCCGAGGAAGGAAAATATGAAAAGTATACTCGTTTAAAGGTATCTCAGGCACAACTCTAGAAGGAGGTATCTATGACCGAGATAAAGAAGGTCGAGCGACCTGAAAGTGTGCGATGCGATTTTCGGGGAAATGGCTCATTGGGTCTAAGTGTAGAAAAGATCTCTTGATTGCTATAGGTGGGTGGAGATTCGAAGGAGGATTAGAAACCACTTCAACGTAAACTGCCAGCCCGATCCTTTCGATAGAATCGTTTGAATCTTCCAAGCTTCTTCTTCATCAGTCATCGATCTCTTTAGCTTCTTTGATTGCCTTGAAGCTATTCCTTTCTTTCCTCTTTGTTGATTTCATCAAGTCCCTTTCTGAAAAGTATACTGAGTAGTGAAAACAACCAAAAACCGAGTTCCAACTTATGAGCTAGTGAAGCAATCACGAAAATATTCATTTTTGACTTGGGGAAACGCAGTCCTTACTCCATCTTCAATAGAAATATCGAAGCCATTACAAAGACTTTGGATCACTTTAAGGACACATCTCGAGATATTAATCTCTTTTAGAGAAAACCGAGGCTTTGATACCAAATGAAAGTGCCTCTGTTTTTCGAAGACTGGTTGAAGAAGGATATACATCTCGCATTTGGCTATACCGATTGACGTTTCATCCCGGGCCGAAGAAATCGATCATGAAATGACGTGTCAACACTTTTACCGTATTTCCTAGAGAGTCCACAATACCTAGAGCCGGGAGTGTATTTAAGATGGCAAGCCGACTAACAAAAAAGAGTAAGGCTAAGAGCCCACCTCCAAAGACAAAAGAGCAAAGAACCCTCTTAACATGGAGGAACCAAGCAAGATTTTAGGGATACGCCACTTGATAGCAAGTTCCGAGGAAGGAAAATATGAAAAGTATAAAGGCCACACTGGACAAATCTCGGTATTGTGAATTCCATGACCAACACGGACATACGATCAAGCAATGTTGGGATTTAAGAGATGCAGTGGAGAAGTTCATTCAAGAAGGAAAACTTCTACGGTATGTCATCTAGACCTAAGGACGACAGAATCATAAGTGTAGAATGGGGGTCGGAGCAAGAGTCCGCCCCCAGAGAAGAAAAGGAAGGACCAAAAGAAGAAAACAAAAGAAAGTGATGATGAGTTCTCAGATGGTAGGTATGATTGCAACGTCATCGTGGAGGTTTCGGAGGCGGAGGAGACTCATTGAGTCAAAGAAAAAAGTATCTGAGGGAGGTCCTCTCCATCAGGGACCATCCAGAGTTCAAGAAAGACTCCACGAAACTGGAACCTCCTGTACTCTATTTTACAAGAGAAGACCTAGAGGATGTAGCGCTAGGCTATCATGATGGGTTGGTGATCACAGGAACGGTAGTAAACTGCCGAGTTAAGAAGATCTTTATTGATAATGGGAGTGCGGTCGACATCCTTTTATGGGATGCCTTTAAGTGAATGAAGCTTGACCCTGAAGATTTGAAGCCTTGTAAGACGACTTTGACGGCTTTCAACGGGCAAGACACACGCCCTAAAGGATATATTGACCTCAAACTAACTTTGGGGACTAAGGAGGCGTTTAAGTTGGAATATGTCAGATTCGTTGTGACAGACTTTCCATCCTCATACAATATTATTTTGTGGCGACCTACTATACATAACTGGGATATGTTGGTATCTTCAAAGCATCAAAAGTTGAAGCTGGTCAACAAGAAGAATGAAGTCGTTACTGTGAAGGGTGACCAGAAGGAGTCCCGATAGTGCTACTTCGGGACTGTAAAAGAAAGAAAGGATGACCCGTCCTCCTCACCTCAGACTCTTAAAGTAGAAAGTTTGAGCAAGTGGAAAGCAGAGTTGTTGAATAAGTCCGTCCATTTGGTAGAGCTGGACCTGCGGGAGGAAGATAAAATCTTGAAGGCTAAACTAAAAGGAGAAATGGAAGACTTTGTCCTGGCTACTGAGTCGAGACAAACTACCAAAGTCGACAAAGCACTGGACTCCGAGGTTCGTGCAGAGCTGGAAGATTTTCTAAAGAAAAATCATGATGTGTTCGCATAGAAGCCATCCGAGATACCCAGGATAGATCCAGACTTTTGCTGCCACAAATTGGCAATACATTCGAGGTCGATCCCTGTAGCTCAAAAGAAGAAAAAGCACGACTCGGAGCGAGGAGTGGCCTTGGAAGCACATGTGAAGCGGTTTTGGAAGCCAGTTTTATCTTGGAAGTGCAAAACACGACGTGGCTCTTGATGAGCACAATTTATGCCATGTTTTCCCTATATCTTATGATTGAATTGCATGGTAAATACAAGCTTAACTGAAATCAATCTAAGTAAAGAGGCTTTAATTCATGAATATAGGGAACTGGAAGATAAAGACCATTCACATCCTAAACATGTGCTAAAAGAGGAACAAGTTACAAGGTTTTATGAGAAGAATGTATAGCAAAGTTGATACTAGGCTATAGCATTATGACAACACATGTAAGTGCAATACAAAGCATCTAGGAAGCTATAGCAAGGTAAAGGATGCAATGCTATACGGCACATGTTCTAATCTGTTGTCAAGATTGTTTCAGGAAATCTTGCGAAGGTCGAGAAAAGATAGGTAGATTGCTGATGTCACGGAATAGAAGATGCGGAGGATCAAAATTAAAAGATTTGAAGAATCCCGTAGGATCGGCAGAATCAATCTACTGCGATTAAAGGATACGATAGATCTCGACAGATTTGGAAAGCCCAACTCGCTGGAACTTATGCCGCAAGAAAGCCAGACTATATAAGGAAACAGCAAGCCAACCCTAGAAGAGAGTCGTGCAGAGCCAAAATGAATTCCTTATTCGGTCAGACTCGAAAGAAGAGAGAGAGAGAGAATTCACAAGGCACGAAAACTCCAAGAGAACCCAGCATCCTTCCTTGCAGTAAGACGGAGAGAAGTTATTTATATCGTTGTTGCTCGAGCATGAAAGACTTCATGCTTGGGCAACAGATCGCCAGTGCTCGAGAAAGCCAAAAGGCATGCTCAGGCAAAGGTCAGATAGAGACGAGAAGATCAATGTTTAACGACGCTGCTCGAGCAAGCTTTTCCCGCTACTCGAGCATGGTGCTCGAGCATGAAATTTTCATGCTCGGGTACAAGTCGTCCAGAGGCTAAGAGTAAGAGATAGAAGGATGCTACTCGAGCATGCATTTACCTTTGCTCGAGCATGGTGCTCGAGCAAGCCTTCTTTGCTGCTCGGGCATGACTCTTTAACTTGCACATCCTTGCTTCTATCTCGTTGATGCTCGAGCATGCCAAATCTCTTGCTCGAGCATGATTGCTCAACTTGCAAATCTCTATTCTGAGCTCAATGATGCTCGGGCATCCCAGATAGGTTTCTTGGGCATGGTTCTCTGAAGCACTTTAACAAACTGTTATATTGTCTATGCTCGGGCATGGGCTAACCCTTGCTCGAGCAAACCATAATTTAAAATCATATTATTTAATTCAATAACTCAGGATTTGTGATCATCAAAATATCGAGAGCTAACACTTTCTGCACAAATTGCATGTCATTGGTATGAACCTGTAATACCCTAATTTTCATAATTTATGTAAATATTGTATTTTAGCAAATAATTAGCAAAATACAAAGGTGAATATGTGTCTCAAAGAATTATAATCTATTGATTATATTTTCATCCAAATTTCACTTTGGAATTAATTAACCAATGGTTAATTATGAGACATTATTTAGGGGCTATTTAATGTTATATAAATAGCACATAAAATAGTAATTAATTTATAATAAAAGGAGATAAAGAAGGGATTATAAAGACCCTTAGCAAAATTAACATAAATTAGCAATTAATAATTAGCAAATTAGCTTGTGCTAATTGAGGTTAGTGCCTTATAATTTCAACTTGATTAAGGGAAATCAAATAATCAATGACAAATGCAATTAAAAGGCATATAAACATTGGATTGAGAGTTAATTAAAATTTGTTAATCAACTTTGAAAAGTCAACAATAGCAACTAACCAATGGGAAAAATCAAAAAATGAGCTTAATCCTTGTGAAAATAAATGGACCAATTAAAGCATTAAGCCATGTAATTGTTTCTACATTAAAAACCAATTTAAAGACCCCATTTCATGGAGCATGTCGGCAGCCCTTATGGAAGGATGTTATTTGATTTCATAAAGTAGAATTAATCCAAAGGTTAGGAAGAAAGAAGGAAAATTGAATCACTTTGTGATTTACCATTTTAGCCTTGAGATTTTCTCTATAAATAGAGAGCTCTCCTCTTTATTTTTATTCACACCAAACTCAAATCAAATTGATTGAGTTAGAGAGGAGAGGAAAAATTGGGAGCAAGAAGGAAGAAGGAGTTGAAGCTTAAAGTAATGTTCTTAAGCTCTAACTTTTTAAGTTCTTAGTATAATTGTAGTGTAATCTAGAAAAATAGGAAGTAAATTACTATACTTGTTTTTAGGCCTCCTTGAATTAAAAAATTCCTAATGAGGTAAAAACATGGTAGGAAATAATTTTTGGAAGTCAATAGATCAAGATTGTGAAAATTGTAGAATTTTCGGTTTTAAATCTTGTGCAGTCTGCAAACAAAATGTTATTATTTATGTAGCAAATGAAGTCATTAAATCATGAAATTTTACATGAATAAAGTAGACATGCAGGAATTTCTAAATATATAAAATATGAAGCATTTTGAGTTCTACACAAGGAGTAATGTATTTTTGAAGTTAAGCCATTTTTATGGAGTTATAAACTGGGCAGCGTTGAGAAAAGATTAAACTGGGAATGATTCTTAATGTTCTAGCTTCTGGAACTATTTTTCCTTGAACATATATGTAGGGTCATGTCAAGGGTCATGAAGAATTAATTAATTTTCAACGTTGCTGAAAAACGGAACAGCATTATGTTTTTAATAAAATTTAGGAATAATAAATCCACCAAGGGTAGAAATTTTTAGAATTAATTATGATATTAATTTTTCAAATTTGGGGCTGAAAAATCTGTTCCAGAAAATCCAGCATTATGTTTTTTTTAATAAAATGTGAGATACACTCCCCTTACAAGTTGTCAAAGTCCCACAACTTTGTGGAATAATAAATCCACCAAAGAGTGTAGAAATGTATCAAAATAGGTGAAAATAGACTTTTTTCATATTAATATAGGAAATATGATATTAATTATAATATCATGGAACAATTTGAAATAATCCTGGAGGCTAGCTTTCTTTCTTGGAGAATGGTTGTGTTGCTATCCAGGTTGTAACCCATTGCTTTTGGAGAATAATATAATATTGCAAGTTGTCAAGTTGTTTGTTTTAAAGTCTTCTTTAAAACAAACCTAGATCTTCCGTAATCTCATAAGCAACCTGGTTAAATCAAGTTAGGAAATATTGATATGAAACATATAAACATTATAGGTCTTCATTTAAAAATCCGGAAGTCTCAAGCTCGAGCTTGTAAATGAGTAAGCTCGAGTTTAGCATTTGTCGGGGAAATATGTTTGAATTCATTTTGAGAGCCAAAGTGGAAAAACGCAAGCTTGAGCTTATTAGTGAGTAAGCTCGAGTTTGGTATTCATGTCAAAAATAATTTTAGTTCACAAAATGCAAGCTTGAGCTTAGAGGTGTAAACTTGAGTTTGCTAAGCTCAAAATATGACAGACCCAAGCTTGAGCTTGCAAGGGCAAGCTCAAGTTTGGCAATGGTTTTAAAAACTTTGAAAGATTTTTGTCGTACGCAAGCTTGAGTTTACAACCTTAAACTTGAGTTTACTCTTTGAAGGAAAAACTTGAAAAACTTTTTGTGCAAGCTTGAGCATCGAGTTTACAACTTTTGTAAACTCACAAACTCTACAAGTAAAATGATAAGCTCAAGTTTAAAGGATTACGCAGAGGTAAGCTCGAGCTTGTAACGCAAGCTCGAGTTTACATATTTGTAAACTTAGTGAGAAAAGTCTCGGAAGGACAAGCTTGAGCTTAAAACTAATAAGGTTGAGTTTGCAATTTGAGTAACTTGATAAAATCCTCAAACAGTGAATGGTACGTACGCGAGCTTACTGGAAGGGACAAGCTTGAGCTTAAAACTAATAAGGTTGAGTTTGCAATTTGAGTAACTTTAACTTTGATGTATCTTGTATGATGTATATGATTGAATGATTATGGACCAAAAGTTTAGAAAATGCAAAATAGCTTGGTCTTGGGTTTGGAGAACTCGAGTTTGGCTAAGTTTTATGCAAACAACATGGCAATTTCTAACAAAAATCATTCTTTCATGTTTACAATTGTTATTAATATCAAAACACATTGAGAACTAACAATTATAATATCATGGAACATGAAATAATATAACATTATGATAACGGAGTCATATTCAAAAGGACGGCGTTTTGGCATTGTTGAATTCCTAGCGTGTAAGGATATGATTGAATGATTCATAAAGTGATGGACAAGACTAGGTCTTGGGTCATGAACCTTGGCTAAGTTTATGGGCCTTAGTCACATGTTTATATAACAGCTTTTGCGGGTTAAACATTACAGGGTTGTTTTCCTAGCGTAAGGACACGAAGAGCTATGTATTGTTAGTGCAAACATGTAAACATTACATTTTCATTTGTATTGTTGTTTAACATTTCATTTGTTGTGTGATATGTATTGTTGTAACCTTACATCTGCTGTGTGCTATGTATGGTTGATGCTAAAATGTAATGAATATTTGTCATACAAACTGTCATTACTTGAACATGAGGTTAACTATTACCTGAGATTCAATGGGTTGAATCTCAAATTTGACTAAAGTTCAGGAAAGGAACCTGAATCTGACGAGGCACCGATGGACGGATCCGTGAAGAGGCACCGATCGAGACGAAAGTCGGAAGAAGTTTTAACAAAGACTAGTTCTGGCATGAATCCAATAAAGTTATTTCAAACCATTTAGTGCTTAAACTAAGGAAGGGTTGGTCTATGTGGTTCAGTCATAAGTCGCCGTGAAAGACGGAGAGACTTCCACTAGACTAACATCCGTCCTGGCCAATAGGTTTGATTGACTAAGTTGGGTTCCAAGCGACAAGAATAGATAAGACATGATGTAAGATTGTATAATTACTATGTCAAGAGTTTTAATTATATAAGTTCTGTATTATTGTATCACATGAATATTCCTCTGGGATTTTTAATATATCAGCTTATGCTTGGGCATTTTATATCAGTTACTCATTATCCAAACGTTGGTGCATGCTCTCCGTTCTGCATTACTCTGACAGGTAGCACCGTATTCCTAAATACTACGTGTCACCGGGCACAATAAGTAGTATGGAATTTGGGGTATTACAGAACCTCCTCCAAGTGAAGAAGCTCTGAATTTGCTGCTTTTAGCTTTCCCTCAACCATGGACAAGCGCGTAGCAGCACCTCCTTGTGAAATTTGTCTTTCTCGGCTTTGGAAGCTTGCAACTCCTCACGGGCTTTGTCCCTCTCCTCAGTGACCTTCTTCAGATCGACATTATCCTTCAAGGCTGCAAGCTCTTTCTTGATGTTCTCTCTCTCCTCTATAATTCAGAGTAAATTGGCGTTGGCCACGGTATATTTATTTTTTAGTGCCGCGTATGGCCGGAGTAGAGAAATGGCCCTAAAACCTTGTTCTTCCAATATCGAGATCTCTTTCCTCTCGTCTTTAGAGAGGATCGATGGTGCTTGTTATCGGGAAGGAGGACGAGTAACGTTGAAGACCTCCCTGGTCACCCCGATCTCCCAGAGGATCCCCCTAGATAGCATAGTGTGGGTAGGCAGAGTTTCCACGGAGGCCGGGAAGGAAGTTGTTTGTGTCTACGAGGAAGGGGTTGGAGTTACTGAAGGTGGAGCGTCCATGGCCTTTTTGCCTTTGAATTTCTTAGACGGCCCTTCACCAGGCCTTGCCCCGTCTTTGGGCGCTGAGCGCTTCCAGGGAGCTCCAGAGGTAGCAGCCCCTTTAGTTGGAGCGACTTTTGAAGCCTCAATGGGGCCACTCGAGGTCGAAGCCATTTGGCAGTTTTAGTAGCTGGGCCAATCTCTGGAACATGTTCAAAAACCTGCAGAAATCCTGGCTTCCCCATACCTCGGTCTACAAAACAAAAAGTAATAGATTAGTTACTCGGTAAGCAAAGACCAAAGAGCATGCAACGACTAAAACAAAACCCCCGTACTCGCTGCTGGTCATTTTCTAGTCAGAGGTGTGGCAATATGGTCGGCCGAATCCACAAGGTCATTATCCCCCTTGCTAGCAAGCTTTAGAAGGGTTATTAGGGCCTTATCCTCAGTGATAGAAAGGTTGTTTGGTGATGGGGCATAGGCTAGGGGTGAAAGATTGTGGTGGCATTTACACCACTACAAAGGGAATTGTTCTTCAACTTCCCCAGATTCAAGAGTTTGAAGGAACCAAGGCAATTGTCCAAGTTCGGCAACAACCTTAAAAAAGGCGGGCTTGAAGTTTTTCCAAGAGTCGGTAAAAGATTTGAAAAGCCTACGATCACGGACACTTCGGAGAGAGGTCCAGCCGAACCACTTGGTGGTTCCTTTGGCGATGACATGGGTTTCTAATAGGGAAAAGAATAAGCAAAAAATGGAACAGTGCAGGCGATATCTAGCTCTTTACAAAAATTTTCAAATGCAATGGCAAAAGCACAGCCATTTGGATGAAGTTGTGAGGGAGCAAGATGTAGGTGGCTAAGCAGGCATATTTGGAAGTCGGTGAAGGGGAACTGCAAGCCAAGCCAAGCGATAATATCTCGGTAAAAGCAAAAAAAAGTGGGGATCCTTATCACTCGATCGGTAGGAGGCGACCGACTCATCTAGTTGGGGCAACCGTATGGCGTATCCTTCCCCCCCAGACAATTTGGATGACCTCCTCCACGGTCATCGTACTTTTAATGCGTGTCACAACATAACTAATTGATGGCCCCAGAGTAGTGGGAACTTGGGAAGAACCAGAAGAGCCTGACTCTCCCGTCATGGATTGTTCGGTATGGTGTGAAGACGAAGGCATCTATACCTACCATTAAGAAGGAGGATACAAATTAGAATCCAGGAGTATACCTGACACAGAAGAGCTATATTGGCAGAACCTAAAAGGTGCTGGGCCGAGATGACTCTAGTTGACAGAAGTCGGAATGGCTTGAGGAATGAGATTATGCCGGCAGTTGCCTAGAACCAAGTTAGCCTCTCTCTCACAACCAAATCTAACAAGATCAATGCTTTCATAGCAGCACTTATTGTAAGGGGATGGATCCCAAGTTTGAAAAGCTGGGATAGGGGTATTTTGATCCATGCCCCGACTTGAAGATGGGTAAGAAGAAGATCCTGGGGTGATAATAATTGTGTTATAAGTTGCGGGCGTTGGGGTTTAAGTACTTTTCCTACTCTCACTTCCCCTGGGTATACCAAGCAGAATTTCTTGTTTCTCTTCCTCAGTGCAAGGAACCGCCTAGAACTAGAATTTTTTTGGATCCAGGGTGTTTTAATTACTTCTCTATCTTCTTCGGGGATTGGCCTACCATACATATCTAAGGGCACATCAGGATTTTGATTCATTAACTTGGGGGGAAAAAGAGAAGGAATGTTGGAGGAATGGGCAATAACACTGGCGGTTTCAAACTCAGAAACATACCTAGAAAACTCAGAAACTTACCCAAAAAGACCTAAAAACTCACTGGAAAGCTACCCAGAATATTAGAAAATTAGTATTCTGAAGAATTCAGTCGATGAAGAAGAAGAGGAAGAAGAGGGACAATAGGCAGAGTAATGCGAAAATGAAGGAAGCAGGGAAACAGTGAAAGTACCGTATAAGAGTTGAAGAAGCCTAAAAGAGCTTTTGTGAGAAGAGAGTTTTCTAGCAAGGAGAAGGTTACTCGGGGAAGGAAAAGAAACTCCGGAGCATAAAGTGGTAAGATGAAGAAGTAAGTGGGAATATATAGATGTTGTGAATTTGACAAGCCAGGGGTAATAATGTCAACGGACATTGAGAATTAGGTTTAAAACCTTAAAAAGTGCAATGATGATTGATATGAAATGACGTGAGCATTAAATGCGCACAAATATCAAAGGTAGCAGCAGTGGCCAATCCGCGTGAAACGACGGTTAAACGCCATGACGTAGCTGGGTATACAGCTATCAGTGACAATGCAAATGGAGTCCGTTCATATTCTACATTTTTATGGCACCCCGGATTGGGGTCAACACGTGGTAGGGATAAGAGAACCTGACGCCCCGGATTCAATGATACAAACATAAATCCCAACTAACATAAAAATGACTTTTCAAAGTCGTATCCAACCCGGCACGCATACCAAGGGCAAATCAAAAATAAACTCGGAGTTCAGTGAAACTCGGAAAGTTCATTGAAACTCATATATGAAAGTTTGGTTAAATCATCACTTAATCACGACAAGCGTAACTAGGGGAAAATCGTCAGAGAACTTTTGAGTTCTTAGAGTTCAATGAAACTCAGAGAGCAACCGAATGGAAATCAGAAGAATCAAGCTGAAAAACTCGGATACACAAAATTTGGGTTAGGCAATCAATTAATCTTGGCAGATCAGAGACCTGAAATATTGAGCTTGGGGGAAACTGTTATAGACTCATATAATGGGCCTGACAGATATGCAGCCCAATAAGAGCACTTTATGGCAGAATCCCTCCATAATTAGGTAAAACGCTAATTACCCTATAATCATGGAAAGTACAGGTAGTGAGTAGGCATGAACGTTAGTGGACCAGGGATGCACAATGCACACAGCTAACGGACTAAAACCCTAGGTGATCTCTATAAATAAGAGATTACCCACCAGGTGCATTCTCTCCATTCTCTATCGAATTACTTATTACTCAGTCTCACTGTGCACACACCCCACCTCTCTGGCAAAACGCCATACCTGTGTAGCATAGTGATCATCAAACGCTTTGTGATATCTTCTTCATAGGTATCATCGAGCAATCCTATTCTCTTTGGTGTTTAACCGATAGACATATCTGAGGAGCCATTTGATCCTATATAAACCAGTCACTAGTCCATTGAGGCTAGACACTTGTGTTCTATATCAGAACACCATTGGATCCCTTTTTTTATTTTCATGTTCTCTCAACCCTTGCTGCTCCCAAACTTTCCCCTCGTTTACCATCGCCATCTTCCTCCTTTGTCGCTGCCGCCGTCGTTTTATTTGGTTTCTCTTGGTTTTTTTTTTTTTTTTTTTGCCCTTTTTTACTTGTTTATAGTATCTACGAGATTCTTTCTATGCAGATTTCTAATGACCAGTAATTGTGATGGAGGCGATTCTTTGTCGAGTGAAAATCTATTTGAAAGGCTGCCTGATCATTTGCTAGTAGAAATTTTCATTAGAGTCTCTGTCAAAGAGTGGCCTCATATTTCTTGTGTTAAAAAGCACTGGGCCAATCTTTTCGCCGTGAATGGTTTTGGCAAGTGGCTCTTGCTAAGAATTTTCCTCTTACAAATCAAGCTCGAAGATGGCATGGGCCTATTCCTCGAGGTTTAAATAGGAGGTAGCATTTTTCTAATCTCTTGTAATGATTGAGCATTTCAAAGCCACTTTGTTGTTATGAAGACTGAGTTATCTGATAACTGTTTGACAAAATGCTTCGGTGAATCTCACTTCCACATGTATATATGACCCTTAATTGTGTTTGTCCTAAACAGTAATCTTATTGACCATTATCTATACATCTGCCCTTGCTATTGTTTTACAATACTTATAATAGAATAAGTAGAATTAGGCTGCTACTTGCAATTATTCAGGCAGAATGAGTTTGTTTCTGTGATGTCTTCTGTCGGATTCAAACGCTCATTTGCTTCCCAAAAAATTAGAGCTTTAGATGCTATATTTGATATTTAAGTTAATCAAAGTTTTTCAGTTCTATGCATTTAGGATGTGTAGAGCATGTGTTTTTGACATTTGTCTTCATATGGTTTCAGGAGATTCTTGGCCCTTTATATAAGTAAACAGATATTTGCTTTGGACGGTGAGGTAGATGAGATTGTTGGCCATACTTATCTATTTTTGAAAGGGCAGCTTGAACGTTCAATTACTCCACCTCATAGCGGAATACTTCATGGAACCATTATTGGTGTGCCCTCTCTGCTTTCATTTTATCTTATTTTTTCTGGCATTCAAGGCCAATAAACACTAAGATAGCCCAAATTAAGAATATAGATTAAAATTTTCTGTTATTATGCTTTTTTTTCCCAACTAAATTGTTTTCTGATCTTACCTGCTTTATTTTTTATTCCCTTTTGCTTTCGAAGGCTTGTTTCTTATGATGGATCTGATCTTTGTGCATATATATAATCTAATCTAATTTAATCTACACTGTAAAAACGTTGATTTGTTTTCAGAACTGCGAATTAAACCGATCAAGCCCCCTTCGAGCATTTTTGTATGCTATAATTTAGCTGAAATGTTGTGAATGCGTATAATTGTTTGTAAGAATCACTTGGGGTTTTATTAACAGATCAGTTCATTGCTTGTGGGAAATCAAGAGACTTAGCCCTTGATCTTGCTTCACAAATATAGCTAGCCGTTCTAGACAATTTGAAAATGAGCACACAACTTTTTTTTTGGTCAGAACACATTTTCCTTACTTAAATGTCTAGCACGACAAGGGGACGTAAGTACTACTTTTTTTAATATACCTGCTGAAATTTTCTTCTACAATTTCCCCTTCTTTTTCCTTGCTAGCCTTATCTTCTGGAAGCTTCACCATATCTGGCTGCATGACCTGGTTGAAGAAAATAAGTCTTGTTTTAAGTGCTATTTTCAAATAAGTTACTACATTCATTATATTTCAAAAAAAAAAAAAAAAAAATCACTTTTGCTGATTCTATAATTCACCCTGGTAAAGTGATCACTTATGAGAAAGCTTAAAACACAAATATGATGTTATCTATTATTACAAACAATTTCCGCAATCGGATAAGTGATGATTGGTTTAACTCATGCATGCTAACTTATGTTGAATGTGATATATTTGATAAAATTGATGATGAAGATATAATGCAATATTTTCAAGGAATGAAGAATCGAAGAATGCTTTTGTAATTGTTATGTTGTAATAGCTTAGTTGACTCTTGATTATTATTTTTCTATGTTAAGTTGAAGTTTTCTTTTCTTTTCTTGTCTATATTCTTTTGTTTTTTTTAATGCATTTGAATTTTTTCTATAAACAAAATTCTGGGGGGCCGAACCCCCAAATCCTCCACTAATTGTGCACACACAAACATAAAATCCTAGCTCCGCCACTGGCTATAAACATGGGCGAAGTTATTGAGCTTTGGTGATGGTGTGGAGAGTGGATCAAACAATATAGAGTCTTCTGAAAAAGAGTGGAGAAAGATCGAAGGGAACACTCAACAAAGTTATTGAGTGGGCCATCTTGGTCAAACAATTTATTCAAAGTTTTGGGTGTTGGTAGATCACGATGATATCATGTTATCCATGTAGCCGATCTCATCTAATAGGATAAAACTTGTTATTGTCGCTATTGTTATTGTTTCAGTTGATAGAGAGTTGCAAGTCCTAACATGTAAATTGCTAGACTGTCATGGAATTGTGACTCTTGGTTCAACTCGTTAATTCTATACAATTTGTATCAACGTGTTGCATTGGTGTGGTACATTTTGGGAAACTAAAACTCCTCATAATTTCCTAATTCTCCAAAATAATGTTCCATATTGTTTCTTTGGTCTTTCTAGATCTTACTAAATAATTTTAATACTTAATTTTCTTCTTTATCTCCTTGAAATTTCACCCCCAAAAATGGTCTTATTAAATTAGTGTTCACATTCCTGTATTTTACACAATTGAAATATTTAATTAAGACATCTAAACGAATTTAAATAAATAAAGTTTCATAAATGTGGTAAGATTTTTTTAAAAAAATTAAAAGGGTACCTAACATATTTTAAATTGTTCTTTAGATGCACTATATAAATTACTTCAAATAATTCATAAAAAAATGATAGTTAACTCAATAAATTTCTTAAGTTTAAAAAAACCAAAAAAATATATATTTCTAATTTAACACATATTAAAAGATGTATTGAATGAGCGGGAAAAAAATAGAGTAAAATACATCAACATTCCCCTCTATTAAGTGCATGTTTGTTTTAGCTCTTTAGATGTAATTTTATTATTTATGATAGGCGTTTTATTTCAACTTATAGAAAATGGCTTCTGAAACCACGGTATAGTAGTTTCTCAAACATACACTTACTATAAATTATGAAGATCTTCATTCTAGTTGAGATTTAACTTTCATCCATAATCCACCCAATCGTCAATTGATACTCTCTTTGATCTTTATTATAAGGCAACAATTAACAATTCTCACAACCCAATAAAAATAATTAAAATCAATAAATTTGTCCTAAAATTTAAGTAATTTCCGATATCACCCCTACTAATTGCACTAAACTCTAAATCATATTAATTATTAATCTCACCCACTACCCTAATTAATTAGGGATATATATTGAAAAAGATAATTAATGCTTCTTAGGAACAAGTAGTGTTGGAAATTATGCCCTAGGGGCAAATCATTGTACTTTAAACGTTTATGTTATTTAAAATATTCTCTTTTAGTTATCGTTTCATTTGTATGTTTATAATGATAGCTGATCCTTGGATATATCTTATAGATTATCCTAAATGTCCCTAGTCGGTCATCTACTCGGGAGCGAAGATGAAATAAGACCAGTATGACTTTGATGAGTATGGAGATACGAGTCTAAGTCATAGGCACTTGTAAGAGTACAAGGTACTGAACCGACCCACTATGAGAAAGCTGTATGGATTAAGTCATAAACTTTTCTCATGTATAACCGCGTCACAACACCCTTTGACATGAGATCATCGTGGATTCCTACATGATGAGTCACTGATCTTTGACCTAATCAAAAGTCACCTTTGACCGGGTGATGATAAAGGCTTGGACCGAGATCAATGATTTTCATGCAGAGAATGTGAATGGTCAAGATGGAATTTGTCCCTCACATTTGTAGAGAGATAATACTGGGCCCCTCGATGAGTGAGTCTAAGAAATGTATGGTCATACTACGATGGAAAGGAGTTTTCATTTCAATTGTTAGACTACTCAAGAATCGATAAAGTAATGGTCAAGAACAGGAAGTTGACATCATCCATGCCTCATCATTGACCAAATTATCACGTGACAAAAGGGATGAGACGTGGTTGTACGATAGGTTGTATCGTATCATCGGTCCCCATATGAATTGAGTAGTTGCAATGTCTTGCTAGAGGCCGCTTGTGACTTGTGGGCTGATACAATATTGGCCCGCTACCAATCTCATATGGGCCTGCAGGGTCGGACACAAGAATAGCACAACACGAGAAAAATTGTTCAGATTCATTGAATCTTAGATATATCTAAGATTTAATGAATACAATATTTAATCTAGGATGGATATATATATGTGTGTGTGTGTGTATTATTAAATTTGAAATTAATATAATAATATTATTTAATAGAGATTATAATATTATTATACAATATTTGTTTTGTATTTAATTTATTTGATAAATTATATATCTAAAAAAAATAGAGATATTGTATCTCAAATTTAAATATTCGAATAAAGATATCATATATCGATTTAATTAGAATTGAGATATAGTATCTCGATTTAATTAAATAGATAGATGTCATATCTTGGATTTAATTTATAGAAGTAAATTAAATCAAAAGGTTTTTAATTTGAATTAAATAAATATATTAGATTAGATCTATTGGATAGATTTAGTTAATATATTATTTTTATCCAAATTCAAATTTCAAAATTAATAAGGATTAATTTTGAATATAATATGCCTATAGGGTTTAGAGAAACCTATGGGATATTAAGTCAGACGTATTAGAAAAGCCGCGAGAAACCCTAGAGAGAAAATAGAGATACGCAAGGTTTGAAGGCGCTAGCAAGCTGCCGTCCGTGTTCGAAGGCTGTTCGTGTGGATACCGGTAGAGAGAGGAGATTCGCGGAGTCTGCTCTTGTTTGATGAACGAGATGGCACCACGCTCGAGACATATGTTGGTCGATTTCCTTGATGGCAAGTGAACCAGTCGAACAAGTAATAAAGTGAAAGTAAAGTATCGTCCCACAGAGACTGAGATACCAAAGAGTGACGCTCAATTGCTATGATAGTTGCAACTAGAAGGTAGATGTAATGGGTTTGAGAGGTTTTGGTGATTATACTAAGAACATAATTAAGCAAAGTAATTCGAAGAGGATATCAGTGAGAGATTAGGCTGAACGCGGACTCCTCCTTAAGTGCATAATTCCCCCAGTTGCTTTACACAATGCTATAGCATATATCGTTTGTCTGCTTCCGCAATTGCTACAAACACGGATGCTAACCGCAAAGCTATTCGATTAACCCACCGCTATGATCTACCGAAGCTTCGCGTCCGATACATTTGATATTAACTATACTCCTTCCATATTCCTATGGAAACTTTCTAGCTTTTATCTCATTACATTACTCGGGGTGTATTGGTTATGAGAGGTAGACCCATTCCTAAAGCCTACAATAAATAGGTCGAGCCTTGCACCGGTTTCCTAGAAAACACTGTTTCTCAGAGGTCTAGCCTCGACTCCTTGCCAGTAAGTCGAGACCACAGATCTAGCCCTTAGATTCCTCTAACCGACTAGTAGTTAATCTACTAATACGCAAATCGAATCTTTAATTAAAACTTGCAACTGGGTTCATATACACTTAAGGATTCATCCTTGTTCAGCCATCAGAAAATTAGTTCATGACTAACGAAGGAAACATAAAACAGCTAATAACAGAATGACCCATGCTCTAACTATTAAAGGTAAATGAAAAGTAGAAAGCTCTTCGACGCTCCGATGGCGTGGATGAAGCCTTGTCACATTACTGCTCCACGTCTTCTTCCCTCCGTCTTGCTACGAGGAAGGATGCTGGGTTATCCTGGAATTCTCGTGTTAGTGAAACCTTTCATTCTTCTCTTGCGTCGGCGGAATGTGTATTCTCGTGTTGGCTCTTCTTCGACTTACTTTTGTGTTGACTTGCTGATTCCTTTTTATATTCAGACTTCCGTGTGATGCAAGTTAGGCTAGCCGGGCTTTCCAAATCTGTTATGATCTATCATATCTTCTGTTTGTAGATTGATTTTGCGGGATTCTTCAAATCTTTCCTTTTTGATCCTCCGTATCTTCTAGTAGATCTGCAATCCACCTGTTGGCCTCGACCTTTTATTTCCATTCCTGAAATCAGCTAGATAAACAGGTTAGAAAATATGTCGCATACCATCGCGTCCTTTACTTTGCTATAGCTTCCTTATGCCTTTAGTTGCAATTCGAGCTGCTATTGGACTTTTATAGCATAGTATATCGCTCTGCTGTGCGTTTTTTCTAGAGACAATGTAACTTGCTCTTCCTTAGCACATGTTTTTCGGATGTAATTGGTTTCCATCCCTCAGTTCCTTAAATCATAAATACCTGCCTTTTTGCTTGAGTTATTTGCAATTTACGCTCTTATTCGTGATACAATTTAGTCATGAAATATGGGGAAAAACATGGCATAATCTGTACGTATCAACATACGACGGTCGAGACGCACGACGTTCGAGATGCACATCATGCCGAGTTGAACGAAACGCTCAACCCTTCGCATAGGTACGGTTCCTTTTCTAAACTTGATTTAAACGCCGATGATGGATCCTCGGATGGGATTCGTAAAAGTTTTTTAAAATTCCACTGCGTGTACGAATCCCAATAAGTAGTGCCTTATTAAAATGCCAAATACACTTGTTAGTTGAAGCTCTATAATAAGGAGCAGAGTGAGTAGTTAAATCATAGCATTAACCCGTCATTCTGACCTAACTGCACATTCTTAACAGAAAAATTAGACAATAATCATTAATAACATATTTGTACAAAATTTAAAAAATAATTTTCATATCTATTTTTAAATTTTGTCACATTGTTAAATTGATTACAATAATACAAAGGTAATTAACTTTATAATTAATTTTTTAATAAATTTAAATGTTTAATAACTTTTATTTATAAAAAGCTACTTAAGAAAAATATTTCAAATAAAAGGTTGGCTAAAATGTTTTGCAACTACACACACTCATTTAATTTATAAGATTATAAAATTCTATAATTTTTAGATTCTTTTTTTTTTGCCCAGATATCCTTATATTGATATTTTATTATTCATAAATATATTCCGTTAAACATATGTCTAATAAAAAAATTATACTTATTTAATTTATTTGGTTCTAATTTATTTGGATTATGATTTATTAAGGCTTTTGAACTTGAGTGCAAAAATATTAATAAATTTAAAGAATTTCAAAGTCTTTGAGAAATTCCCTTTCTCTCTTAATGTTATTTGCTCTTGGAAAAATTTGAATGAGGAAAAACAAGCATACACAAGTGCTTACACTTATAACCGAGTTCATATAACCTTATTGAGTCATCAGGTATATATGAACTTCCTTATGCAATGCAGGGGCACCAATTCTTTTTTTGTTAGATAGAGGAGAGACTCATGTAATTAAGGTAAAAACAAAAAGGTGTGATTTGAGTATTTTTACTTTGAGAGAGAGAGAGAGAGACATACTCCTTTTGGTTCTATTTATAAGAGTTTAAGAAGCGGCGTAGTTTAAGAAAACAATTAAAATTTGTTTTCCAAGTATGCCCTTATTCATGAGGGGATAAGTAAGAGAGAAATAAAGTAAATATAATAAATACAATACATATAATTAATTAAGGGTAAAAATGAGAAGAAAAAAACTCATTAAATGTGAAGACAAATCTTCTCAAATTCCTACTAAAAAACTAAAATAATTTAAATTTTGAGCTTTTACAAAATTGATAAATAAACATTTATTACCCACAAAAATTTTGTTTTTGATAAAGATTATTACTCTCTAAGTTAGTTATATCACCGAATGACCCATTTTTATAGAAGCCCTGTGAACCCCTGGCAGAGATTATTAACGACGTGACCCTCTTGTTTCTTCCGGTGAGCATTTTCTTTCTTTCTTGCCATTCCCGCCAATCGCAAAGGCTTTTCCTCTAAGAGATGCCGTCGAGCACTATGAAGCAGGTGGAAATGGAATGCGACATTCCCCCGTGGATTCCCCAAGAACTCTTAAGAAGTATTTTCAAGCGGTTTCCGGTAAGAACCCTAATCAAATGGCAAGGTGTGTGTGAAGATTGGAAAGATCTCTTAAACGACCCATCTTTCATCCAAGAACATCTCCAATACTCCGCTCATGAAAACCCTTCTCTTCTTTTTTGTTGCCTTACCGTTCATCGTACTTGGAAATTACATACAATTGATAGCGCGATGCAAATCCTTCCGGTTGAAAGCGTACCTTTGATTGAATTCTTACGAGGTGATACGGTACTCGGTTTTATGTATGGCTTGATCTGTGTCAAACTCAAATCCACTTACAAATCTAAATCCAATTGCAGATTAATTAACATCCTAGTATGGAATCCAGCAATAAGTTCGTTCAGACTGTTGACCAAAGAGGCTAACTTTTGTGTCACAATGGGATTCGAGTTCTGTTCAATCGATGATGATTACAAGGTTGTGTTTATTAGTTATCATGGTTTTTCATTTTCTGGCGTGATTCATCAAGTGGAAGTTTATTCATTGAGAACATATTCATGGAAGAAAGTAGAATTTGGGGGATTATTGGATGGCGTGGAGATTTCATGTCATGGGTTCGGTACTAATGGAGCAATCTTTTGGTCTGGGTTCAAGAAGGGGAATGGCCATTTGTTAGTTTCATATTGCATCAAAACAGAAGAGTTTGCCTTGATACCATCACCTATTCCAGCCGCTGAATTTATTCATTCACTTCTCTGTAGGCTTTCTGTGTATGAGAAATAACTTCCTTTGCTTTCTCATACTACCTCTAGAAACTATGAATGTACTTTGATTGATTTGTGGGTGATGGAGGAGGGTAAAGATAGCAAATCTGAGGAAAGAAGGAGTTGGACTAAGAAATATAGTGTCAAGCATCCTTACGATTTAATTCCAAGCATTGTATGTAGGAACATGATTGTTTGCAAGTATTTTGATAAGAAGAGAGTTGATGGAATTGTTCTGGTCAATCTCACTACCGATGAATTGAAGGGGTTTGCCCGCGGATATATCCTTGATTTTGAAGCTTTCAATTATGTGGAAAGCCTCGTTCCGGTTGACTAAATCCACATTGAAAAGCTTTGATACTAAATCTTCATAATTATATTGGAGGTTTACTTGATATTTTGCTTGAAACGAATCCGTGACAGTTAAGATCATTTTGTTGTTAGACTTCATAAACGTTATAGATTTTATCTAGAATTAGAATGGTGAATTCAAATCTTGATGTTTGTAGCTTTATTGGACCTACCTATTGTGCTATCCTGTTGTTCAGTTTTGACGGTTGTTATACAAGTGATTTTGAATACACTATTTTAAAAGCAGTTTTGCACTTTTCAAGTGATTATGTGATCTTTTTGTGATTGAATTGTTGATGGATTCGAAAATATTTGAGTTTTTGGGGAAGTTGACAATACAAAGACCTTTTTTTCCCTTCCCAATCCGTTTAATCTCACTTTTCTTTTCTTTTTTCTTATCTCTTGGTGCCTACCAAGCATAAATGTTTTCCTTCTTCCTGTCAATTTTTTCTTCTAGACTATTGTAACATCCCATTTTCAAAAGTAGTATAATTTTTTTTTCATCAGAGTAGAGCATTGGAGCGATTGAGTAACTGATACATATATTTATAAATGCCGTAAGTCTGGCTGATTTACGAAACGGTACATTGACCGAGAGTTTTCAAAATGAATAACAACGAGAAGAAAGTCTTCGTAGGGTCTGTGCGGCCGCTCGCCTTTCTCCTCGGTTCTCGGTTCTCCGAACGACGCTATGATAAGAGCGAGATCCAATTACAATTTGGATCTCGGGTAACGGTTAACCTCATGCTTAAATACGACTACATATACACGATAAAGCAATCAATACAACGGTCCATAACGAGATGTATGATTAAAAACACATAACCACGTATGTAACATAACCACGTATGATACAACAATAATAACCTCGTATGTGACATAACCACGTATGTGACATAACCGTGTATATAACATAACCACGTATGCTACAACAACAAACAGAACACAACAAACATATATAATCATACAATAACCATCGAGTTAGTGTTACAAAGACGCGAACGTACATACCTAACAACACATATACGCATATAATAAGCATCGAGTTAGTGTTACGAAGACGCGAACGTACCTTTTTGGCGGTACAACGGAACTTTTACGGAAAAACGTGAAATTCGACGGGGGAAAAACAGCGGTCGACGGCGGCACAACGGCTCGATTAGCTCAGATATCCTATAAGGACAACGTTTATCAACATTTTGCAGCATTATAGGCATTTTAGGTGAAAAAGACAATTTTGCCCTTACTACCCCTAATTGGCGGAATTTCGCGTAACTTCGTTACTTTGACCGTATTCCATTTCAAAATTTTCCCACTATGTTTTTACCTCGTCGGGCATCTTTCAATGCAATGAGGCATAAAAACAAGTATAGGAATATATTCGAAACTTCCTAGATCAAAACAACGGTTCTACTATAACTACAAGAAAGAACTACGGAAACTAAAAACTAAGAGCGAAGAACTTACTCGGAGCTAAGGCAAAATTTTCCAGAGCTTCTCTCTCTAGAACCTCTCTCTAGGATTCGGATTTGGTGTGAAGAATGAGAGCAAGAGAGCTTGCTATTTATAGGGAAAAATAGGGACAAGGTGGGAATTTCCACAAAAGTCTTCAGATCGGATTCCGGCCGTTGGATCGCATTTTTGAGGACAAAACACTCTTGGCCATCCATGGTCAAGATCGAAATCTAAGAGCCCAAAAGTCAATGGATGAGTTGTCATCCATGATGGCTCTTGCTTTATAGCCTCCGCCCAGATAAAGCTACCGACGGTGTCCGTTTCGCGCGATTTCAAAACTCAAAAATCCAGGCATGTAACTTTGAAGATCTTTTCATCCTCTTTCATATTATCTATTTGGATCCTCTTTTTGATCATATCCGAGTATTCTCCGGTGCGTCGGAAGATATTCGGACAAACGCGTCCGGTTACGGAAATCGCTTCCGATAAAACCAACTTCCACGGACAACAATTCACCGAATCGTAAAATGTCAGTTGTTGCCTAACTTAATCTCGTGTTTAAAAAGACGCAATTGTTTCTATAAGTTCTCACTTTGCCTATCTCGACTCTACTCTATCGATCAACTTTTCGTCTTATTTGAAATTAGGGTTTTCGGTTGCGGAAACAACGCACGGTAAATTCTTTCTTCGTGTAAAAATTCACTTGTTCTTAATTTGATCGATCGAAAAAGACTTTTACTTAGTTTACCGTAGAATTTATTTCTAACTTTTCCCTCGGCTTTGTCCATATGCCGACTCACCGCATTATATTATTATTTTATTCAAAATGCCTTCACATTTTTTTCTTTTATTTTTTCTTTATTTTTCTAAGCATAAAATATTTTATTAATATTTTTTATTTATTTATTTAATAATTTTGAATTTCTTCAATTAAAAATAATTATTTAAATTATTTTTAATTCATTTACTTTATACCTTAATTATCCCATTAATTACCAGATTAGCCACTTACTAATTTTTCATAATTTTCTTAATTAGGATAAATCATTATCTCACAACTATTTTACTTACATTGGTATTTTATATCCCATGTAAAATATTAAAAATCATGGGGTCACTTATGATCCCAAAATAATACTTAATTTTGCCTCATTATTTTTCAAGGAAATTATCCCAAAAATTCCTAAAATTAGAGACAACATACTTTCTAATTTTTTATAAATATTTGACTACCTCTTGGGATTTATCATAATATTTTTAGGCCATTTAATGCTCTAAAAATACATTTTAGCTCTTTATCTCTCCGAATTTCCATAGTAATTACCTTAGAAAATAAGATAATTATTACTTATTATTTGAAACCACATGTTCAGCTATTTTCAATAAGTATTATCTATCGAAATATAATATTCCAGATAAATAATTATCCGGGTATTACAACTATCGATTTTTTCTCTCTCTCACCGCTTCATATATACTGAACACAATTTTTTTTTTCTTTCAATTCCTCATCTGTTTTCTTTTTGGGGCCAAATTTTCACTTCCTTATCCGAATCCACAAGCACCATGAAATATATGGCAATGGACCATGACAATGATATTCTGTCCCACAATATTATTTTAGACAGTTCTGGAAGGCTGCTTATAAGATCCCTCATAATATTTGATTCATTTTCCAAATATTTCTTATCAATATACTATAAATGTCATCCTTCAACATGGCTGACGTCATCCAGTTTTCTCACCAAGCATTATCATGGAATTGGAGAATCATATATAAAAGATTCATAAATAATTCCTATGACCCAATTTCCTCTTTTGTGATTTTCATTCTGTGTTTAGGTGTATTTGAGGTTAGAGATTTTGCTGGAATCAGTTTCCTCTTGAGAAGAAAATATAGATGGTTTAGATTTAATATTTTCTAAAACTATTATTATAGTGTTTTATCAATTAATTTCTTATTAATTTAGTTTGTATTGCAGTTATAAATGGTGGAGATCATGTTTTAATAGTTTAAATTTATTTATTCATACTTACTATAATAGTTTTATAAAACATTAAATACAGACTATCTTTTTTTTTTTCAATTTGACAGTGAAAATAGGATTTCGAGAAGAAAAAGAGAAAATAGATTTTGAGAGAACCTAAATAAGTTTAAAAAATTTCTAATTTTATACGTATTAAATGTGTTACTACTATTGAAGAAAAGAAAAGAAAAATAGAGTAAAATACATCAATTGTTAGAGACACACCTGGCCCTCTCTTGGTTTATTCAAGAAGGAAAAGGCCACATGTCTAGTTATTATGTTAGTAGGAGTTATTATGTTCAATTGTTTTGTTTAGGAGAAGTTATTACATATGTTTGCAGTGGTTAGTTTATCTTATCTGTTGTAAAGTAGTTACTAGGAACAAGCAAGGGCAGTTATCTTGGCTGATCCTTATATGTTTGTATCGTGTGTTTTATGAGGACATGAATGAAGAATATTATTCAATTGTTATTTCCTCTTGGCTAGAGTACAATTCTGACTCTGGATTATCTTAATTATCTTTTCTTAACCTTAAATTATGCAAGTCCTATCAAATTGGTATCAGAGCGGTAGATCCTTGAGCCTATCTGTTATCATGATGAACACAAGAAATTCATCATATGAGAATAATTCACCAAGACATCCAAATACAAACCCAGACAACCCATCCTTTCCCAACTCCAACGATGACCCTGCAGTAATTATGATTCAACAACCACCCCAAACACATCCAGAACCCAACCCTCAATTATCAACCATTCTTGCTCAATTGCATTTGATGAATTCAGAGATTAAAACCTTGAGGAAAGCAAAGGGGCCAGCTGTAATCTATGGAGAAACAAGTCATAGTTACAGGGATCCCTTCATTGAACAAGATGAAGTAGATATGGATGACCACTCATGGAATAGAAATTTTTCCAAATGACCTTATTCAAAAATTGACTTTCCAAAGTATGAGGGGGGTGATCCAAGAGGATGGATTTTAAAGGCTGAGAAATATTTCAGGTATTATCAAACACCTGAGGATTTAAAAGTGGATGTCGCTGCAATTAATCTGGAAGGAGACGCGTTAGACACTTTTACATGGGTGTCATCTAGACGAACCATAAGGCACTGGGAAGAACTCGTGCAAGTGTTTCAGGAGCAATTCGGTCTAGCAGAGTTCCAAAATCCTGACGCGTATCTCTCTGGAATAAAGCAAACCGGCACGGTAGGAGAATATAAATTGGAATTTGTTCGCCGTCAGTCGCGCGTGCAAGGATGGCCTGAACGTTGCCTTTTGGGGGTGTTTATAAATGGATTAAAAGAGGAATATTAGGCAGACGTGAAAATTCAGAAGCCTCGCAACGTTTATAAAGCCGTCAATTTAGCGCTGGAATTTGAGGCAAAATTACAATCCCAACCGACTCCAAGATATGCGTCACAATCTCACTTTCAGCGCACAACAGATTCATCCCCGCGTGGTTCAGATTACACGCATAATTGGCGTGATTCTAAAATATTCATGCCATATCATCCAGGGAATGTGTTGGTCAACGGTGTAATTCATACTGGGCCCTCTTCAAATCGATAATTTCAGTCGACACCCAACACTGCACCATCGGCATATCAAGATCGCATTTTCTCGTCGACAGTGAATAACCCATACCCAGTCGACTCTGAACGCCAATACAGAAGAGACAAGGGCCTCTGCTTCCAGTGTGGCGATCGGTTTATGCCTGGTCATCGTTGCAAGTCATCTACTTTGACGATGATGGAAATTTCATATGATGTCGAAGACACCCCTGATTGCAACGATGATGAACAATGCTTCGGTCCAGCTATGGCGGAAATTTCCTTCCATGCCATTATGGGAAATCATTCGGCCTCTACTCTGAAGGTAAAAGGGATTGTGAAGTCCAAGACGGTTTGATTTTTTCGTCTCCAACAAACTTGTTGAAGCACTACAGTTGAATCCAACTTCCCTTCCTACTTTTGGGGTTCAATTGGGAGATGATTGGATGATATCTTGCAAATCAGTCTGTCTCGATTTGGAGGTTACAATTCAAACGTTAACCATTAAAGAAGATTTCTTCCCGTTCAATTTGGGTAGCGTTGATATGGTACTGGGTGTTAAATGGCTAGCATCTTTGAAGACCATTGAGGCAAATTGGCAAGAGTTATTTATGATATTTTGGGTTGATGGTAAGAGGTATAAACTACAAGGGATTCCTAAACAAGTTACATCTGCCTCATTATGCAGTTATGTGTGTGAAGAACTTGTTGAACGCTTTGATAAAATAGAAGACTTGTTACACTCTTATTCTTCTATTTTTCAGGAGACTTATTCCTTACCTCCTTTCAGACAAAATAGTCACACAATACCTCTGTATCCTACTGCTATACCTCCAATATTTGCCCTTATAGATATCCTTTTGATCAAAAGGATGAAATTGAAAAACAAGTGGCTGAATTATTACAAAAAGGCTTTATTCAACCCCAGCGTGAGCCCATTTGCTAGTCCCGTATTGTTGGTTTTAAAGGATTCCACTTGGAGATTTTGTGCGGATTACGGGAGTTAAACCGTTTGACAATTCCGGATAAGTATCCTATACCTACCATTGATGAATTAATTGATGAATTTTATGGAGCGATTCTTTTTCGAAGATTGATCTTCGTTCCGGCTACCACCAAATCATGGTACTTCCTTCGATGTCTTTAAAACGACTTTTGGATCGATTCTGGACATTATGAGTTCATTGTCATGCCCTTTGGTCTTACAAATGCACCAACAACATTTCAAGCAACAATGAACGAATTGTTTCGGCCATTTTTGAGGAAATTCATTCTGGTCTTCTTTGACGATATATTGGTGTATAGTAAGAATTTTGAAGATAACTTGATGCATCTGCATACCATTTTCCAGCTTTTGCAGTAGAATGCCTTTTATGCGAACCCCAAGAAGTGTGATTTCCTTTAACTAGATATCTCATTTTTGGGGCATGTAATTTCTGAAAAAGGAGTCTCGGTTGATCCTGACAAGATTGCTGCAATTACAGATTGGCTGAATTATTACATTTCAACATTAATCATACATAGCACACAACATATGTAAGGTTCCAACAATACATAGCACACAGTAGATGTAATGTCAACAGCACAACAATATATAGCACACAGCAAATGTAATGTTCGTAACGTTTGCACTCACTAGTGCTACGCCTCCAAGTGTCCTCAACGCTAGGAAAACAACCCTACGGTATTATCATGACTATAACCCGCATAAAGCTGAATGTATATAAACAGGTGACCTAAGCCCCATAAACTTAGTCACGGTGCATGACCCAAGACCTAGTCTTGCCCACGTCTTCATGAATCATTCAATCATATATAATCATACAAAACACATCAGAGTTAAAGTTACAGTACGCATACGTACATTTCACCGCGTAATTGCCAAAATACCCGACCTTTTGAATCCGACTCTGGACTAATTGCCGGATTTCTTATAATGTTACCGTCAAATGATTTCCTTTTCCATGACATTATAATTAATATCATATTTCCTAGAATAAAATAAAAAAGGATATTTTCACATATTTTAACATTTCTACCCCCGATATTATAATTAATATCATATTTCCTAGTGGCCATTTTAACATTTCTACCCCTGGTGGATTTGTTATTACAATTTTTACCCTTACTTTTTATTAAAAACCCAATTTCTAGCATTCTACCCATATTTTTCACTAATTTTGAAAAATCATAATTAATTCTACAAAAATAATTTTTGAGTACTGCAAAATTCCTCATGACCCTTGACATGTCAATGTTCAAGGAAAAATATTCCTAGAATCCAGAATGTAACACCCCAAATTCCATACCTCATATTGTGTCGGTTGACACATAGATTTAAAAAAATCATCAGAGTTTTAGGTGCTACAGCTCAGAGTAATGCGGAACGGCGAGCATGGACTTACGTTTGGAAAATGAGTAATTGATATAAAATGCTTAGGCATAAGCTGTTATATTAAAAATTCCGAAGGAATATTCATGTGATACAATAATACAGAACTTGTATAATTACAACTCTTAAATAGTAACTATACATTCTTAAACCAAGCCTTAACTAGACTTGTAGCAATGAATCTAACTTAGTTAATCAAACATATTGGCTAGGTAGGTGTTTAGTGGAAGTCTCCCCGTCTTTCACGGCAACTTATTGACTTAACCATATAGACGAACCTTGTCTTAGACACCAAACGGTTTGAAATAACTTTATCGGATTCATGCCAGAACTAGTCTATGTTAAACTTCTTCTGGCATTCGTTTCGACCGGTGCCCCTTCATGGCTCTGTCCGTCAGTGCCTTTTTTCGGTTCTGTCCATCAGTGACTCTTTTCGGCTCCGTCCATCAGTGCCTTCTCAGATCCTGGTTCCTTTCCTGAACCTTTAGTCAGGGCTGAGATTCAATCGAATTGAATCTCAGGTAACAGTTAACCTCATATGCAAAGTATAAACAGTATATGTTAGATATTCACAGTTTGGAAAACAATCAATCATGAATCAAACAATCATATCAAAGACATACAAGACATATAAGAGTTAAAGTTACTGTACGCGAACATACCTTTCACTATGTAATGGCTAACATGTCCGACCATTGAACTCGACTCCGGACTTTCTGGATATCCTATATATACACTATCGTCGGATTATTATATGATGTTGTGATAAATATCATATTGCTTAGAATAATATCCTAAAGGGTTATTTCCATTTCTTTTATCTTTTTACCCTTAGTGGATTATTTCATTTTCCATGATATTATAATTAACATCATATTTCCTAAAATAATATCAAAAAGGATATTTTCACCTATTTTGACATTTTTACCCTTGGTGGATTTGTTATTACAATTTCGCCCTTACATTTTCTTAAAAACGCATTTGCTGGATTTTCTGGGCAGATTTTGCAGCAACTTTGAAAAATCATAATTAATTCTACAAAACTCCTTTTTGAGTGCTGAAACATTCCTCGTGACCCTTGACATGTCTATTTTCAAGGAAAAATATTCCCTGAAGCTAAAACATCAAGAATCATTCCCAGTTTAACATTTTCTCAATGCTGCCCAGATTTTCCTTCAAAAGTGTGACCCAACTTCAAGAATATGTTACTCTTTTTGTAAAACTCAAAATGCTACATATTTTATATATTTGGAAAGCCCTACATGCCTAATTTATTCACGTAAAATTTCATGGTTTAATGACTTCATTTACAACATAAAACAATAGCTTCTATGTAGCTGACTCCAGAAAGTTTTGAACCGAAAATCTACCAACGTTTTGCTACTTTGATCTTCAACTTCCAAAAATGATAACCCACCATATTTTCCATCAAAATTTCGTGTTAAACTCATTTATAACCTCATGAACATGAAAACAAAATTACTTTACAATTTCCTAGATTAAACTATAGTTTTGCCTAAAATCTAAAAGCTTAAGCTTAAGAACTAGAGAGCTTACCCTTGAAAAACTTTGCTTCTCCTTCCTCCTTCTTGCTCCAAGGATTTCACTCTTCTCTTAAAATCAACCATTTTGATATGAGTTTGGTGTGAAGAATGAAGAGTGGGAACATCTCTATTTATAGGCACATGGGAGTCCAAGTGAATTACTCTTTTGCCCTTGCAAAATATCACCTTTTCACATGGCAAGACTCCCAATATTTTCTTCTTTCCCTCTCCCATATTTGAATATTTGAATATTGTTTCTTCTCTCCCTCCAAACCGTCCCTCGCCTCTCTCCTTATCCTCTTCCATTTTATCCTCTTCCATTGACCATTTGCCCTTTATCCTTTTCATTCCAATTCTTATCTTATCTGAGCCTTCTCTCTCCTTAATTTTATCCTCTTCCACCTTATCCTCTTCCATTCTATCTTATTGAGCAAGTTGCTTATTTTGCATGTGTTTTAATCATCAAATCTTATCCAAATCTTGGCATTAATCAACCAATGGTTTAAGCTTCCAATTGTGGGCTCTTTACAAGTCATTGGATGTGTGTTTCTTGTGTCTCCATCCAATGGTTTAAGCTTCCAATTGGTTGATTTAATTTCATGAGGATTTAGCTCATTTTCTTGATTTTTCATTGGCTAGTTGCCATTGTTGACTTTTCAACATTAATTAACAAAGTTTAATTAACATCTTAATCAAGTGCTTATATGTCCCTTGATTATAAGTGCCATTTTCTAATTGTAACACCCCAAATTCCATACTTCATATTGTGTCGGTTGACACTTAGTTTTAAGAAAATCAACAGAGTTTTAGGTGCTACCACTCAGAGTTATGCGGAAACGGAGAGCATGAACTTACGTTTGGACAATGAGTAACTAATATAAAATTCCTAGGCATAAACTGGTATATTAAAAATTTCCCGAAGGAATATTCATGTGATACAATTACAAAACTTTGTATAATTACAATTCTTACATGGTAATTATACAATCTTAAACCAAGCCTTAGCTAGACTTGTGGCTTAGAACCCAATACAGTTAATCAAACCCATTGGCTAGGTAGGTGTCTAGTGGAAGTCTCCCCATCTTTCACGGCGACTTATTGACTGAACCACATAGACTAGCCCTGCCTTTGGCACCAATGGTTTGAAACAACGCTATCGGATTCATGCCAGAACTAGTCCTATCAGACTTCTTCCGACTCTCGTCTCGACCGATACCTCTTCACGGCTCCGTCCATCGGTGCCTCTTCTCGACTCCGTCCATCAGTGCCTTTTTGCAGCTCTGTTCATCGGTGCCTTCTTGGATCCTGGTTCTTTTCCTAAACCTTAGACAAATATGAGGTCCAATACCCATTGGACCTCAGGTAACAGTTAACCTCATATGAAAAGTATGAACATTATATATGACAGATATTCATTACATTTCAGCATCAACCATACATAGCACACAACACATGTAAGGTTACAATAATACATAAGCACACAATAGATGTAATGTTAACAACACAACAGTACATAACACACAACACATGTAATGTTATCTACGTTTGCACTAACCAGTGCCACGGCAGCTCCTCGTGTCCTCAGTGCTAGGAAAATATCACCACGGCGTTATCAAGACTATAACCCGCACACAGCTGAATGTATATAATCAGTGGCCCACGGTACATGACCCAAGACATAGTCATGTCCATGACCCTATGAATCATACTATCACATACAAGCATACAAGACACATCAGAGTTAAAGTTACTAGTACGCGAACGTACCTTTCACCGTGTAGTTACCAACATGCCCAACCCTTGAATCCGACTCCGGACTTCCCGGATAACCTATAATGTTACCGTCGGATTATTTCTTTTTCCATGATATTATAATTAATATCATATTTCCTAGAATAAGATCAAAAAGGATATTTTCACCTATTTTGACATTTCTACCCTTGGTGGATTTATTATTCCTCTTTTACCCTTACATTTTATTAAAAACGCTACTTCAGAATTTCTGGGCAGATTTTTCGATACTTTTGAAAAATTATAATTAATTCTACAAAACTTGAATCGAGGTTCCGTAAAATTCCTCGGAATCCTTGGCATGTCTATTTTCAAGGAAAAATACTCCAAGAACTTAGAACATCACCGATCATTCCTAGTTTTCATTTTCCCAACGCTGCCCAGAATTTATTCCAGCAAAAATGGCTTAATTCAAAAATATGTTACTCCTTGTGTGAAACTCAAAATGCTACATATTTTATATATTTGGAAATCCCTACATGTCTACTTAATTTCTGCAAAATTTCATAATTTATTGGCTTCATTCTCTACATAAAATAATAGCCTCTTTTTTGTTGGCTGCACAAAGCTTAATAACCGAAAATCCTACAAGTTTCACAATCTTGATTTATGGCTTTCCAAAAATCATTCCCTACCATGTTTTTACCTCATTATGCATTTTTCAATGCAAGGAGGCCTAAAAACAAGAGTAGGAATTTATTCTCTAATTTTCTAGATTAAACTAACATTTATACTAAGAACTACAAAAACTAAAAACTTAAAGCTTAAGACTTAAGAACCTTACCTCTTAAAGATCTTCTTCCTTCTCCTTCCTCTAGGATTTTCGCCCCCTTCTCTCTACTCAATCTATTTGATTTGAGTTAGTTTTGGTGTGAAGAATGAAGAAGCTTGGCTTCTCTATTTATAGGGAAAGTTCAAGATCCACAACCATTGGATCATCATTCTTAATAAATGGCTCATGGGATTTGGTCTTCTTCTCAATTTATGAAGAAAAGGTTCTGATTGGTTGATCTTAATTACATAGGATTAAGCCCATTTTCTTTTGATTTTTCCCATTGGTTAGTTCAAGTCTTGTGGGCCCCACATGTGAAGTTACCAAATTGCCTTTTTCCTCTTCAAGAAGTTTTCTTCTTTTTTCTCCTTCCTCTTCTCCAAACCGTGTCCTCCTCTCTCTTTCTTATCCTCTTCCATTCATTTAATAAGCTTTTATCTCATCTTATCTCATTCATTATCCCATGTGCTTCTATTATTAAATTATCTTGATTTTAATATAATAAATTCTCTTTTTCTCCCTACCATTGGATTGAATTTGTGTTAGTTTAAGTTTAATCTTCACCATTAATCCATGGTTCAAGTCTCCTATTGGTCCATTTAATTCCATGAGGATTTAGCTCATTTCTTTGATTTCTCATTGGCTAATCAATTTACAAGAGGATTAAGCTTATTTATAAGAGTAATTCACTCTTAATTACATTTGCTATTGGTTAATTGATTTATTAACTAATCATGAAAATTAGTACTTAATTAGGCAAGTATTATTTCATCCTCATTGGCTTAATTATTTTCAAATATAATTAGCCCTCATTTGATGATCCTAATTTGCCTTTAATCATCTTGAAGAATTATGCAATCATTTTAATTAGTGTAAGTTTAATTTCTCATTAATTGTTGTTAATTTCCTTTAATTTATTTAAGTATTTTCATAACATTTTCTTGCTTATTTTAGTTATATAAGAAGCATGATTTAATATGATAATGATATTGTATTATATGATCTTTATATGTAATTTTAAAATTGGCCTTTTGTTTTGTTTAATTTCAAGGGAAAATTGCCTAAAATTATAATTAACAAATTACAAGATTTTGAGACACATATTCACCTTTATTTTAATATATTATTTATCAAAATATATTATTTATGATAAATAGGAATTTTTCAGGTATTATACTAATTGTCTTGCTACTTAATCAAGGCCATTAATACTTAATTCTTCATCTTTGGCCCTTAATTTTCTTCAATAATCAGCCCCTTTTTGATGATCTTAATTAAGAATTATGCAACTAATCTCAATTAGTGCAAGCTTATTTTGTAAAGGATAATTGTTAATAGATTACAATTAAACTAAGTGTTTCCTTAATCCCTTTTCTTGTCTTATGATCATTTAAAATAGCTATTATTTCATGTGATTTAATGTCACATTTTATAGCCCCTAATATGTAGTCTCATATCCAACCATTTGTCCACTAATTTCCTAGTGAAATTTGGATAAAATTATAATCAATAGATTATAATCATTTAAGACACATATTCACCTTTTTATTTTAGTAATTATTTTCCAAAATACAATGTTTATAAGAGTTACGAAAATTAGGGTATTACACAGAACATCACGGATAATCCCCAGGTTTAACGTTTTTAAACATTGTTCAGTTTATATCTCCAGAAATAAGGCCTAACTTCAAAAATATAACTCTTTTTGTAGAATTCCAAATGTGACATATTTTATATATTTAGAAAGCCCTACATGTCTAATTTATGCCTGTAAAATATCATGATTTTAGGATTTCATTTGATACATAAAATAGTAGCCTCAATGTTCTCTGCCAGCATAGCCTTTAAAACTGAAAATTCTACAATTTTCACAATTTTGATCCATTGATTTCAAAACTTATTCCCTAACATGTTTTCCACTCCATTTTGCATTTTAAACGCAATAGAGACTTTCAAAAATGAAAAGGAATTTTTCTAATCATTTCCTGGATTAAACTACAATTTTACTAAGAACTAAAAACTAGAGCTCAAAAACTTACCTCTTGAAGTTCTTACTCATTCTTCTCCTTGCTCCTATTCTTGCCTTGCTCTCTATCTCAATCAATTTGAATTGAGTTTTGGTGTGAAGAAAATGAAGAGGGGAGCCCTCTATTTATAGGGAAATCTCAAGCCAAATGTGGGCCCCACCATGTGTCTCTTCTTTCCTCTCAACCCTTGGATCTAAACTTAATCAAGAAGTTTTAATCCGCCCCCTCCACCTATGCTAGAGGACTTTTGGGGCTTTGTGATGTCATCCTTGTGATGTCATCTTGATGACATAATCAAGGCTTAGGTGTCCCTTAATGCCACATGTCCATGCCCTATTGGTTTGTTAGTTAATCATGGTCATTTGTGCTTTATTAATTAAGCTTTATGCACTTTAATCTTTACTTATTTCCATTGTATTTTATCAAGTTGGAGACATATGCTACTAATCTTTATTTAGTGCAAGCTTAAGTGCCAATTAGCATTTGCTAATTTGTTCTAATTTAATTAAGTATCTTCATAACCTTTTCTTATCTCTTTTGGTTATAAATTAGCTATCTGTGTTCTATTTATATCACATTAAATAGCCCTTAAATGTAGTCTCATAACTAACCATTGGTTAATTAATTCCAAAATGATAAGAATATAATCAATAGATTATAATCCTTTGAGATGCATATTCACCTTTGTATTTTGTTAATTATTTGCCAAAATAAAATGTTTATAAGAATTATGAAAATCGGGGTATTACAAAATCAGTATTGACCTGGCTCTAAATGTAATCAATATCTCATACCAAACAACTACTTGTAAAGTGAGTGTAACATCCCATTTGAAAACGGCGGAATTTTTTTTTTTAAACGTTTCCAAATATTTCAAGCAGAGTAATCAGAGTAGAGCATTGGAGCGAGTGAGTAACTGATTCATAACAAACATCAACCACAGTGTAACATTGTAATGATTACATTAATCCTAGAGTTTGAAAGTGAATAACGAAAGCGGTAAAGATAGATAAGTCTCTCGGCTGCACGTCTACCGATGCTTGCCTCGATCTTCGATCCGTATTCCTCCGGATCTCGATGCTATATAGCGAGATTCAATTCACCGCATTGAATCTCGTGTAATTATGTTAATCTCAAACCCAAACAATACAAAGTATACGAGATAACGATATTCTAGACAATACAACGGTATATCACTACATAAGCATACAGCAGATGCATGATCATTATGCCGACAAAACATAAGCATTACGCAGTATGTAAAGCCCCACAATGTAAAACAACAATAACAACCTTGCACTATTCACCGGTGTCACGATACCACTCGTGTTCTCGGCGCTAGAAAAACATACGGCGTTATCATGACTATAACCCGTAAAACCTGTCTCGTATATCGGTCTACGAACATATCTATCACACATATATGCATTTAAGAAGTACAAGATTAGTGTTACAAAGACGCGTCCGTACCTTCGTTGACGACGTTAGGTACTTCCGGCGGAAAACGTACTTTTTACGGAAAAACGTGAAATGTTCACACGGCACGTCAGCGGCGTAACGGCAGCAAATCGAGTTTCGATGCCCTATCGTAGTAATATCACTTTTATTAGTGATTTGCAATCATAAACGGCATTTTAGGTAAAAATTACCATTTTGCCCTTCTACCCCTAATTTGGCGGGATTTCGCGTAACTTCGTTACTTTGACCGTATTCCATTTCAAAATTATCCCCACTATGTTTTTACCTCGTCAGGCATCTTTCAATGCAATGAGGCATAAAAACAAGCATAGGAACAAATTCGAAACTTCCTAGATCAAAACAACAGGTTCTACTATAACTACCGAAAGAACTACGGAAACTAAAAACTAAGGATGTGTAAGAACTTACTCGGAGCTAAGGCAAAACTTTTGCAGAGCTTCTCACTCTAAGTTTCGGCCAAGGTAGAGAGAAGAAAAGGTGTGAAGAATGAAGAAGGGAAGGGTGCTATTTATAGAAAAAGGGAGGGACAAGGTGGGTATTAACAAAAGTCTTCGTAAATGATTCGCCGTTGGATCTAGGGTTTTGTAAGATGCAATCTTGACCATTCAAGGTCTTGGCCGACCTCTTGGTCCCCCAAAAGTCAAAGATTGATTTTTCATCTTGCTTTATGGCCTCCGTCCGATAAAGCTACCGACGTGTCCGTTTCGCGCGATTTCGAAACTCAAAAATCGGGCATGTAACTTTGAAGATCTTTTCATCCTCTTTCATATTATATATTTTGATCCTCTTTTTGATCATATCTAGGTATTCTCCGGTGCGTCGGAAGATATTCGGACAAACGCGTCCGGTTACGGAAATCGCTTCCGATAGAACCAACTTCTGGACAATAATTCGCTGAATCGTAAAACGTCCGGTGGTTGCCTAACTTAATCCCGTGTTTGAAAACACGCAATTGTTTCTATAGGTTCTCACTTTGCCTATCTCGGCTCTACTCTATCTCGATCGCCTTTCCGTCTTATTAGGAATTAGGGTTTTGGTTCGGAATCGACGTCTCGGTAAATTCTTTCTTCGGGTAAAAATTCACTTGTTCTTAATTTGATCAGTCTGAAAAGACTTTTACCTCTGGTTTACTGTAGAATTTATTTCTAACTTTTCCCTGGCCTCGCCTTTATGTTCGACTCACCGCATTATATTATTATTTTATTCTAATTACCATTTTAATTATTTAAACAATTCTTTTTAATTAAAAATAACCATAATTTCGACCCCTCTTTTAAAAATTCAGATTTATTTATTTTTCTATAATTTTTTCCATTTTTTAAAAATATAATATTTTTTTACCAAAAATTCCCGTTTACCCCGCCCGTTGGGCTTAATCAGACCTAATTTCTTCGTTTAGTGATCTTTTTAGGATCAGGTTTCTTCATATATTTATCTTTACTAATTTACAGTATATTGTTATCTTACAAACTTCTATAATGATATTGTCATTTTATATCCGTATAAAATATTAAAAATGTTTACCCATCAGGGTTACTTTATGATTCTCGAAATGCTTTTTAAACTTTTCTTCAAGTTATTTCCTCCGAAATAATTTATTAAATTCTCATAATTTAGGGATATCACTTCCATATTTTTCTCATAATTTTTCATGATCTTTCGGTATTTATCATAATACTTTTAGATCGTTTTTATCACCATTATATCATTTTTAGTCATTCTACATTCATCGATTTTCCCGTAACTTTTTCAACAATTTACTCTATAATTATAACAATTTTCTATTTCAGTTTTATCTCATGAATTTACTTCATTAAAATATTCAATAATTTTCCCTTATCTCGTAAATTCCAGATTTGCTAAAATCCGGGTATTACAGTGAGAAAATCATTACATTATTGACTTCTAGGCATTGGTTTTACCTTAGAATCTTAACTAATACATGTAGGTAGCCATTTATGCAGATCAACCACCCATAGGTACAATATTTAGTCTTCTCAAACAAGAACAAACCCGTGTTTATAATATCTGTGACAAAAGTGGTTTTTCTTCGATTTGACTTTTCCAAACTTAAGATTGGGCAAAAGCCAAATTATATAATATGATTTATGTTTGGATTGATGATGATAGATTTTTTTTTTTTTTTCAAATTTGACTTTTAAAAACTTAATTGGATGATTATATTGAAAACAAAAAAATTATATGAAAATTGACTGAAAAGAACATGAGTTTAATATAATAAGCATAGATTTTAAGGAAATATTACAATTAAAATTATAAAAATAAAATTAGTTATTGTTTTAATAAAAAAAATTAATACTAAAATACACTTTTATATATAATGGGAATTTAAAATAAAATATTTTTCAATTTTTCACTAAAAAGAAATTTAAAAAATAAATACTTTTGTGCAAAAGAAAAAGTAAAAGCAGCTTATATCATATGAAGGAGAAGAGGCAAAAAAAGAAAAAGAAAAAAGAAGTAAATAATTTTAAGCAGTAAAATGGAAAAAAGGGAGTTGAGTGGGCAATGGGAGAAGAAAGATAAGAGGAAGAAGAGAGACAAAATAAAGGTTGGATGAAAGTTTTAAAATGGAAATTTTATTTAATGCCATAATGGTAATTTTCCTTTTTCCAACCTGCCAATTATGCTTTCCTTTCCTCAAAATAAGCTCTAAGTTTTGGCTACTCAAAGCTGTACAAAACATGAGCAAAAAATTTCAGAAGCCCCAATCTTACCCCTCCAATCTTACTTTTATGGCCTCCATAACCCTCAATCCTTTCAATCTTAGAGTGTACACAAAAGTCTCAAATATAGCTTTAAGATCTACAAGTGACAACCTTTCCCTTGCCCTTATCCTTGGTTGTACCTTCATCTATCAAAGTTAGATGTATTGCGGTAGAAGGGGTGAGAATGTGAGATTGAAAGGATTATCATTTCTCAGTGGTTTTACTTAGATCATTTATAATACAAAATGTATGACTCGACAAATCAAGAAACATATTCGCAAGATTCTAAACTACTACTTTTTGGTCCTTTTTATAAGTCTGGTTTGGGAAAAAATTGTATTATAAGTCAACATAGAGTAATTAATAACAATATTACAATTTTGCCCCTATTATTTATAAATTAGGACAAAATTGAGAAAATGCATCAATTTAGAACATATTTGATGAGTTAACTAACTTTCCTAGGTATATGAGAATTAGGTAAACTTGACTTATAAAAAGGAGTGGTAACTTAATATATTCCCTCTATCCCTATTTATAAGGTCTCTTTGTTTTTAAAAAAAGTGATTTAATTGTCTCTTTTTATGAGGTCCTCTTTGACTTTGTTTGAATAATAAATGCATTTTACCCTGTATCTCTTTCATCTCATTATCTTTCCATGATACATTCTCTTTAGTCAATGTTACTCCTTTTCCTATACCCACGCATAGATAAGGGTATATTTGGAAAAAGAATAATTATATTTCCTACATATTTATTGCTTATTTTTTTTTTTAATTTTCTTTTGAACAACTCAATTTGGTAGTGGAATGTCTACATTGATTTCTCTCTCAATTGAATTTATACACTATTAGATCAAATTTCAATGGTTGAGATTTAATACTATATAAAAATATTATTAAATATAAAATTAAATAGTAATAAATCTTAACTATTGAAACTTGACCTAATGGTGGATACTATAATTGTAACATTCCAATTTTCCTAATAGTAATTAAGTGCTATTATGATATGATTTATTAAGTAATTTGGGTTTATAAAATATATAGAAGTATAAAATTAAGAGTTGAAAATAATAAAAAAGTATATTATCAATTTTTATTCTCATTAAATTCGATTATTTAATAATGATAAATGATATTGATAAGAATAATAAGGAAAAGAAAATATGTAGGTAATTATTCTTTCTACATCAGGAACCGTGCGACTTGCTCCATCAACGTGTGTAGGTAATTATTAATGCAAAGTGTCCTTTCATCACTCTTCCTATTCTTTGTTGGATAAAACCCCTTTCATATTCATATTCTTCTTTTTTGGCTGACTCACGATATATATTTCCTCCCCATCCTGTACACACACTAACCTTAAATTCATTCTTGATGTGGCTGCGTGTTCCTTTAGATTTCTTCAAATCTGTTTTCGTCCTCTATGCACATATTTTATTTCTTCAATTCAAAATCTCACCCTTCATTCTCGAAATACTTGACCTCATTGTCCCCAGAAACATTGTCGTTATCTCCAATTTATGCTAAAACATTTCTTTTTTAATAGAACAACAGTTCCTCAAACGAGTATAAATGTAGTTTCAAAATTACATTACCGAGTTTTGTACTTTTGAAACTCAAAAACACTCCAGCGTTTTCTATACAGCCAATGTTTGGGGGGAAAAATTATTAGTAATAATAATAACAATAACATATACTGATATTGGTAACATAAATCTATATAAATTAAGAATTTGTGTTTATTCTAGTTTTAATGTTTTAGAGTAGCTTGTAGTAACCTTAGCGGAATTTTAGAATAGTGTTTATCAATATATTAATATATATTTATATTGTGACTTTATAGACTCTCATTAAGAGCGTTGGACTAACTCTTATGTGATTACCGTGAGCTTGGATTAGAGGTAACCTTGATTATTTTTTTATATACTTGCAGGGACGGAGTATAGAAGAGACAAGGGGGGCCATGGCCCCCAATTTTTTTTTTTTTTGTATAACTTTTTTTCCCTGTATTATTTTACTACAAATAATATTGAAATAGAAATAGCGACACTTTCACTACCGATTCAATTATTGATGATTTCAAGTCATTAAAAGAGCGAAGAGCATTACTTTAAGTGCAGGTAATTTTTAATTGTTTCATTTAGTATAGTGTTTTATTAATTTTGTATTATAAATTACATTGTTAACTTTTAATATTTTGATATATTATATAACGAGTACGATCTTCTCGGAATTTCATGATATCTTCTCATTTTGTAATTGATATGACATCCATACTAGAGACAGGTATGATATCTTATACATTAGAATTGTTAAAATAATTTTATTTTAGATCTAAATATTTTAATTAGTTAATGAATATACATTTGCCCCCCCCCCAAATACATTTGACAGTATGAATATAAATGGTTTTGAGGTGTATTCTTTACAATGCTTTTACCCATTTTACACTACACTGTGGGATGAAGTTAATTGATTTTTCATTCTAAACCTCAGCCTCTTGCCTTCCAATGTTGTGGTGTTCAATTACATGAAATCTTTGGTTGAAACCAAAGATTCACAATCACATAAATTAACAAATTAAACCTCAACTTCTTGCCTTCCAATGTTGTGGTGTATTTATTTTTTATATTCGTTTTTTCTAAAAATTTGAACAATTTATTTATATTTGGGTGTCCGATAAAACTTTAGATAACTTTGAAAATCTTTTCGCAACTTGGTGAAATTAGTTTGTATGTGAAATTAATGTAATGATTTATAGAACAATAAACAGTCATTCAAACATATATGCTGAGAATATAAGAGATAAGGGAAGAGAATATGCAAACTATGATTTATCCTGGTTAGGCCTAATCCTTGACCTACGTCCAGTTCCCAAGCTCCGCTTGAGATTTCCAATTCACTATCCTCTTGTTTAACCGGGCACAAGAGAAGCCTATACAAACGCACAAGTTCACCCAGGCACTTGTGAAGCCGAATCTCTCACCGAGATACTCCTTTCAATCGTTACACACTATGTACTCGAAGTTATCCTCTCACTAGGATACACTCCCCTTACAAGTTGTAAAGCGATAACCCAATCTCCAAGTCCCACGACTTGAGATTCTTACAATGATTTAACACTCGAAATGTTCTCTCTAAAAGAGTAAATGAATAAACACTGAAGTACAAAATAATCTCACTCTCTAAGGTAAGCTATATGATCATTGAGAACGAGAGCGTGTGAGCTAAATGTTTGATTCGAAATGTGGCATTTCGACGGTGTAAGCTCTTATCTCCAACGTCTTCTATCTTGAATACTTCTCCTTTTATAGCTAACCAATAGTATTCGACCGTTAGAGCAATTCTTCGGTTGAGCTTCTTAGAATATGACCGTTGGAAAATATTACCGTTGGAGCTTCGACATAATCATCTACTTTTCATAATCCGATGTTAATCCTTCACATAATCATCTCGAAACTCATTAACAAACTGATTAAAGATGATTAGGAATAGTAATGAGTGATGATAAAGATTAATGAAATCACAAACAATGATTTTGAGATTTCGGACACGGTGATTTTCGATGCGAGAGAGGTTGACTCGAGTTATTCCATGTGACTCGAGTTGTTTTAAGTGTCGGATTATTTACCGTTTGGATTATAACTCGAGTTATGTTTGTGTCCCAAGTTTCTAACTCGAGTTATCCTTCGTGACTCGAGTTATTGTATGTGACTCAAGTTTCCTAACTCGAGTTATGACTCGAGTTATCTTGCGCCAAACTCGAGTGCTTTCGCACGAAAGTTGACTCGAGTTATCTTGCATGACTCGAGTTAAACCAGTTATTCATTGCATTGATCCTCAATCCGAGCTTTTGATCATCTGAAATTTCCTCACAAAGATTATTAATAATATTGAGAAGTATATCAAGTAGTAATCAATTGATAACATTAACTTCAGAATTCTCGGAGACGTTGTGGAATAGTGCTCGCTACTTTGTTGTTCGAGTTAAAATCTCTTCTCAATATTCATTCTTCTCTGTATGCCTCTACGATTGACGTTGACTCAAGTTTCCAGTCCTAACTTGAGTTATCCAAGCCTAGGTAACAACTCATTCCAAACTCATTGTATGTTGAGCGTTTTTGAATCATCTTGAACTTGCTGTAACTTTTGAAGGCCATATCTCCATGTTCTAACTCCGTTTTAGTTGGTTCAAATCTTGATGGAAATCCCTTTGAGTCTAATTTCATATGCCACCAATTTAAGCTCAATCCGATTTGTATTTTGTGAGATACACTCAAAACACCAAACGTTGGTCAGCAGTGTGGCGTGAAATTAGGATCCAACTTGTAGAATTAATATCTCCCTCATATGAACTTTTTTAGAGTTGGATTATATATCAAAATGACGTATTGGGAGTCTAGTTTCATATGCCACTGATTGTCACCTCAATCCGATCTCTGGTTTGAGAGATATCATTGAAATACCAGACCTCGCTCAGCTGAAACGTGAAAATGAGAGGTGAACGAGTTGCGATATACACCTTAACTCGAGTTTTTAGTGATAACTCGAGTTACACAACTCGAGTTACTTAGTATAACTCGAGTTATATCAGTCCGAAAACTCGAAACGCTGTAACAAAGTGGTTAACTCGAGTTGCAACCTCATGACTCGAGTTATATCAGTCCGAAGCTCCCTTTTACGTATTTTAACTCCAAATTGACCCATTCCAACTCCCATTTGATCATGGAGACTTCTAGAATCAATCTTGAAACTTGTACAATGATATTCTCATTCCTTTTATCAAGTTCTTCAATCTTGTATCTCCCATCTTGATCAATCTCCATAATTTAACTCTTTCTTTCTTCTTTGGACTTAACATATCAATTTGAACTTAGCTTCTTAGTTTGAACTTAACATCCCAATTTGAAATTAACTTCTTGCTTCCTTGACATCCTCTGCAAGTTCTTTTTGCTATGAACTCTTATCTTCTCCTTGATGAATCTCTATAACTCAACTCTTTCTTTCTTTTCTTCTCTTGATCATTCTTCATAATTTAACTTGGCTTCATCATTCTCTGCAAGTTCTACCTTCTTCAATATCTCTTCTTGAACTTGACATTTTCTCCAATTCCTTCTTTCTGTAATCTCTTATCTCCTTCTTGATCTATAATTCAACTTGGACTAATCTACATTAAATACAGCAGTTAGTCAATGAGGAGATAACTATATTACTCAATCTTTTTGCTTTTAATAATGGCATCTATATAAGACATCATCAAAACTAATCATATCTAACATTCTCCCCCTTTTTGATGATGGCAAATACTGTAAGAAAAATATGTATGAATATGAAAATATATTAGATGCAACATATTTTTCTTGCCATTCTCTCCCCCTTATTTGTCATTAGCAAAAAGTTTGAAGTATAAAGAAGATATACTTAGAGAGACAAATATTAAACCATATAAGAATGAGTCAAGCAAATTTGTTTTTCTTTCCCCGATTAAAATTGTTTTCATTCTAAATATGAAGCAATTTGGAATGTTTTTATGAAAACAAATTTGAAATAGTTTGAAAAGAGTTTCAAAACATCTTTCACAATTAAAGCATATAGATACCAAACATGTGCAAAATTTCTCTTGAATATAAAAAGATAGAGATTAGAAATGCTCATGTTGGTTTTTGCAAATTGATGATCGATTTGTTGAAGTCCATTTGCTAGCTTTGAGATCGGTTGTGTTGATGGCTTGAGATGAAGCAATAGCCTTATAGCCTTTGAGATGTGAAATGGCACTAGGATGAAAGTATTGGCTTCTTGAAGTTTATCTCATTGAATGAATATGATCAGTAGGCTACCATCCTTTGCCTTTTCCAAGGATCATCATGTTTCTCTTAGCTTCAATGATTGATCGCCAAAGTTGTAACACATAACAAAATCTTCTCGCTATAAATTGAAAATTTTCTTTGCAAAAGAGATTTGTTAGTGCAACCAAATATCAAAGTATTCCTTTCCAAATGATATTTAAAAAATAATGAAAGGAAAAATGATAAGATATTTTCAAATATTAAAACATCAAAACTAAAAACATAGTGAATGCAGATGAGTATGCTTAAAAGAGTTTTTTTCAAATAAATGAGATGAGGTTATAAGATATCAAACACATGTGAATGTGAAGCTCCCCTTTAATGAATGCATGATTAAAAACAGGTGTAGCTCCCTTTAATGATACCAAATAATGATGTGATACCAAGTGTTATGAGGTTTGGAATCTAACTCCATTGGACATAACATGGTATCTCAGAATTAAGAACTTTCAAGTACACATGGGTGGATTTGAAATTGGTATGAAGAAATCACTTATGCCTTTTATGAAGATAAAAGAGTTTTAAAGCATAAGGATCATTTTAAATAAATGATTATGCTCGAGGCTAAGATTCTTGAAATAAAATGAATACAATCAAGTATGCCTAGCATGATTATGACATATGCATAATACAATACCTCACTTGAGTAATATCGTAATTACTCAAGTTATAAACCTCGAAGTCCATAGATGCATTCTTTGGATAGCAATTATCAATTGTTCGGATGCATCTTAGAAGCTAAAATCCCAAATGAGCTTTGTATAGGATTTCAAATTAGTTTATGCTCACTGACTTCTCATCAAACGAAAGTATGCTCCTACACCTTTTGCTAGTGATGGTATGTCACTCGGTATTGTTCTGAGAATTTGCAGACATAGCCCTTTGAAATGGTCTATTTCGGTTTGCCTATGTTCTTTGTATTTGACAACGAGAACATATTGGTCAACTCCTGCAACAATATATGTTCTTTGGTACCCAATGATTTTGAGTCCACACAAGATTAGACATGATAACTCTTAAGCTCTTATATAATTTAACAATATGACATTGGAGCAAAGAGTATAACAATCAAAGATCGAAACATAGTTTTACCCAATCAAATCAATTCAAGCCAATGAATCAAATAGGGTAACAACTAAATGATATCAAGAATGTTATTTCTCAATGACAATTTGTAAATACACTTTATGCGAGAAAAGATGTCATTGATAAAATGCATGTAAGTTTGATCAAAGAGCATAGAAAATCTTATCCATAAAGATAAGCATTTATCAATTCACGAGTTTATGAATGAGCTCAGATTTTTCAAGAATGATAATGAAATATGCAAAGTATTTCAAATCTTGAATGTTCTTTCAAAATATGAGAATGCATTATGAAATCAAAGTTTCATGAATGAAAGATTCATTTTTTAAATATGTTTGAAAACAATGTTCATTTTAAACATGGTGAAAGTCAACATGTTAAAGAATAGATCAGAATGCTTCAAGATAAAGAGAACATGTGAAACATTGAAATCAACATGATGAGGAATTTTCTCAAAAGCAAAGGTCATGAAGATATAGCATTATCGAAACATGCTTAGCACAACATGAATATATGAGCACAATGACTCTGCTATGACCAAGAGATGATCTTGCCTCTTAGAGTTGAATTTAGAAATATATGAATGGTCAAGGCAAGAATATGAATATACAACTATAGTTACTCAAAATATGGATGGAAACAAATGCTGATGTATTTGAGTAACGAAGTGGATACTAGGATTCATGGACGATGAAGCACAAACTCATTAGTCCAAATGACTAGAGTTCCATAATATTATCCCACTAAGTTATTCCACTATAATGGTTAATGCACTAACATTTAATGCATTAATGAACATTCATAATGCTTGGAATAACTTGGCAATAAGGATTTATCCAACAAGCACAAGATTTTCACAAATTGAATTCTTTTCTTGAGTTAAGCTTGAAACTCATATAGATAATCAACTTGATTGAGAATAAAGAATGAGAAATTCAAGCATCATATTGAATATCAAAGATCAATATGTGAATGATAGGGAAAATTCTACCAAACAAATTTGAAGCTTGTCCAACAATTTCACTTCATTAACTTGAGTTATTCCCGAGTAACTTGAGTTAGTTCTTTGAGAAAAATTTTCAACCGAGATAACTTGAGTTATGAACGATAAGCGGAGTTGGGTAACTCGAGTTACAGCGACTAACTCGAGTTTCTTTGGAATTCAAATCATACGAAAGTTTTCGCAAATACTATAACTTGAGTTATAAGAATAACTTGAGTTGTCCAACTCGAGTTATCTTGATTAACTCGAGTTTCTTTGAAATTGAAATCATATAGAAAGTTTTCGCAGAAAATATAACTTGAGTTATAGTAATAACTGGAGTTGTCCAACTCGAGTTACACTAAATAACTCAAGTTTCTTTGGAACTCAAATCATTCAGAAAACTTTCGCAAATAACATAACTTGAGTTATAAAAATAACTTGAGTTATGTAACTCGAGTTATACTCTATAACTCGAGTTTTTCTAATATTAAAAAACAGACAGAAAGTCTTTGGCGATTTTATAACTCGAGTTTGTGCTTGTAACTCGAGTTATATCGATACCCAAATTTCGATATCACGATGATCTTTTTGAAACTTAAAGTACACCTCATAACTTGAGTTCTTTAGTGACAACTCGAGTTATGATGTTTGTAAAACTGATTTTCTTGAAAACCATAACTTGAGTTATGATTAATAACTTGAGTTACTTCATTCTAAAAATCATTTGTATGCATTTTCATAAATCAGAGTGAATTGAAATAAAAAACAAACTTTAGAATTGTGCATTTAAAAAACATGAACTCGAGAAAGGTTATGAACAAATTCACTTATGGTCCATTTAGCAATCTGAAAACATTTTGAACCAACATAAATGATTGATTGCTAAAGGAATGCAATAATTGACAAGTATTCATTACCCAAACATGTAATCACAGTATGGGGTAAGAGTGAGATACCACCGTAATTCCTCTTGTCCTTATTAAAGCTTGCTTGGTTTAGATGGATTGAGGTAGATAAGTTCTCTTCCGACGTTCACCATCAACATCAAGTGTATCTTGTTTAGCTTTCTCAAGACTTGAATCATTTCTCTATGTTGCATTCTTGAGAAGCTTTTTCTCATCCTACAAAACCATATAAATCTTTTTCTTTCTTGGTATCCAACCTTACTTGGATCCAATCATTGTTAGCTTGTAGGAATCAAAATAAAATTCACATGCTCCAAGAGTATAATTAGATTAGTTGAGCATAATAAATTAAACATGACTTTATGCATAAAAGAAATACTTTCTTTCCAAATCACCATGTATGCATAAAGAATTAAACTATTGAACATTGCAATCCCTTTATAAATTTATCAAGTGGATTTTTAAGGGATGTGAAAAATCGATTTCAAAATAGTTTGCAATGCTCATTCCTAAGGTTATAAAATATAAAACCTCAATGAATATTTCAGATGATAGCAAGGAGGTTTTACCATTGTATACCTTTACCTTAGGTACTTGGAGGATTAGCTTTGCTTACCCACTGATTCTTCATTTGTTTTCTTGTGGGTGCATACAAGGCTTTCTCAAGAGATATAGACTTCAATAGTCTTCTTTTTGATATTTGAGAGATTCTCCTCTTCACGTTCTCCTCAAAATAGTTGAACGATACTCTATGGTAGTCCATTCTTGAGGTGGAATGTACTCCTATTTTCCATTGCTTTTCTTTGTGATTTGACTTTGTAATTCTAGCAATGGGTGTCCCGAGAGTCTCTCCGATCTGAAGTGAATCTTCTTTTAGGTTCATGAGAAAGTCCTGGACTCTTCTTCCCCTTTGTACCTTTATGTCCATTGATTTTCAAATTATCCTGCACACACAAGGCACTAGATAGACATTTTGGTACCCACTTACACTTAGGTACTTGACTGTTAGTATTGAACCTTGCTTGTCCTTTTGGAACCCAAACAAATTTGTTTATCATACTAGAATTTCTTCTAATATAACAGTATGAGAAATATGGCCAGATTTTCCACAATAATTGCAAATAATAGAATGACTGGTCGAATGGATGCATTGTCAGATGACCCATATCTGTATATTCTTTCTTCCCATCTGATTTTCCAGCATGATTGAAAACATTTTTGTTTTTCAAAATAGAATCAGTAATTGGTTGAAAAACAATTTTATGCAAATGTTCAAAATCATTTTTCTTAACTACACAAGAAGAGTTGGAACTTTTTACCATAACAGCATCTTGAGCTCCAGATAGTGATCTATCATAGTCATGCATGATGAACTCTTCCCGGGAATCATCTTTCTCTTGTTCTTCTGTGTTGACTGAATCGTGGAAGCATTTTCTAATCTCACCTTCTTCATTCTCCACTTTCAATTGTTCATCAATGGATATGCAGCTTATCGTTTCAGATGAACTGTCAACATTTTCAACTTCAACATATTTGTTAGAAGCATATATAGAATCAAGAGTATCCCAAATTTCTTTAGCACTAGAGCAACATTTGATTTTCTCAAAATCATTTTCGTTAAAAAGCACTTTGTATAAGATTTTCATTGCTCTAATGTTCAACGAAAAAATTTTCTTTTCTTTTTCGTCCAATCCTTTCTTGGTTTGACATCAAAAACATTCATAAAAACATTCCACATATAAAAATCAGTTGCTTTCACAAAACTAGTCATTCTAGCTTTCCAAAACAAAAAATCAATATTTTGAAAAATGGTGGAACGGTATAATCAAAACCTTGAAAACGAACAACACCCAAACTCGGCCATTAACAACTCTTGAGACTATTAAGTCCTTTAAACAAGAGCCCCGCTACGATACCAAATGTTAGACCGGCTATCACCCAAGAGGGGGTGAATTGGGTGTCCGATAAAACTTTAGATAACTTTGAAAATCTTTTCGCAACTTGGTGAAATTAGTTTGTATGACAAAGTAATGATTTATAGAACAATAAACAGTCATTCAAACATATATGCGAGAATATAAGAGATAAGGGAAGAGAATATGCAAACTATGATTTATCCTGGTTCGGCCCAATCCTTGACCTACGTCCAGTCCCCAAGCTCCGCTTGAGATTTCCAATTCACTATCCTCTTGTTTAACCGGGCACAAGAGAAGCCTATACAAACGCACAAGTTCACCCAGGCACTTGTGAAGCCGAATCTCTCACTGAGATACTCCTTTCAATCAGTTACACACTATGTACTCGAAGTTATCCTCTCACTAGGATACACTCCCCCTTACAAGTTGTAAACTGATAACCCAATCTCCAAGTCCCACGACTTGAGATTCTTACAATGATTTAACACTCAGAAATGTTCTCTCTAAAAGAGTAAATGAATAAACACTGAAGTACAAAATAATCTCACTCTCTAAGGTAAGCTATATGATCATTGAGAACAGAGAGCGTGTGAGCTAAATGTTTGATTCAGAAATGTGGCATTTCGACAGTGTAAGCTCTTATCTCCCAAGTCTTCTATCTTGAATACTTCTCCTTTTATAGCTAACCAATAGTATTCGACCGTTAGAGCAATTCTTCAGTTGAGCTTCTTAGAATATGACCGTTGGAAAATATTACCGTTGGAGCTTCTGACATAATCATCTACTTTTCATAATCCGATGTTAATCCTTCACATAATCATCTGAAACTCATTAACAAACTGATTAAAGATAGTTAGGAATAGTAATGAGTGATGATAAAGATTAATGAAATCACAAACAATGATTTTGAGATTTCGGACACGGTGATTTTCGATGCGAGATATGCTAAGGTTATTCCATAAAACTCGAGTTGTTTTATTCGGATTATGTTTGGATTATAACTCGAGTTATTGTATGTGACTCGAGTTTCCTAACTCGAGTTATCCTTCGTGACTCGAGTTATTGTATGTGACTCAAGTTTCCTAACTCGAGTTATCCTTCATGACTCGAGTTGCAGTATGTGCGCCAAAGTTATCTTGCTTAACTCGAAAGTTACTCGAGTTATCTTGCATGACTGGTTAAACAGTTGTTTCTAGCATTGGCATTGATCCTCAATCCGAGCTTTTGATCAACTGAAACTTCCTCACAAAGATTATTAATAACATTGAAGAAGTATATCAAGTAGTAATCAATTGATAACATTAACTTGGAATTCTCGGAGACGTTGTGAATAGTGCTCGCAACTTTGTTGATTCGAGTTAAAATCTCTTCTCAATTTCATTCTTCTCTGTATGCCTCTCGATTGACGTTGACTCAAGTTTCCAGTCCTAACTTGAGTTATCCAAGCCTAGGTAACAACTCATTCCAAACTCATTGTATGTTGAGCGTTTTTGAATCATCTTGAACTTACTGTACCTTTTGAAGGCCATATCTCCATTTTCTAAGCTCCGTTTTAGTTGGTTCAAATCTTGATGGAAAGCCCTTTGAGTCTACTTTCATATGCCACCAATTTAAGCTCAATCCGATTTGTATTTTGTGAGATACACTCAAAACACCAAAGGTTGGTCAGCAGTGTGGCGTGAAATTAGGATCCAACTTGTAGAATTAATATCTCCCTCATATGAACTCCTTTAGACTTGTATTATATATCAAAATGACGCATTGGGAGTCTAGTTTCATATGCCACTGATTTCACCTCAATCCGATCTCTGGTTTGAGAGATATCATCGAAATACCAGACCTCGCTCAGCTGAAACGTGAAACAGAGGTGAACAGAGTTCTTTGATATACACCTTAACTCGAGTTTTTAGTGATAACTCGAGTTACACAACTCGAGTTACTTAGTATAACTCGAGTTATATCAGTCAGAAACTCGAAACGCTGTAACAAAGTGGTTAACTCGAGTTGCAAGCTCATGACTCGAGTTATGGATCATCCCGAAGCTCCCTTTTACGTATTTTAACTCCAAATTGACCCATTCCAACTCCCATTTGATCATGGAGACTTCTAGAATCAATCTTGGAACTTGTATAATGATATTCTCATTCCTTTTATCAAGTTCTTCCATCTTGTATCTCCCATCTTGATCAATCTCCATAATTTAACTCTTTCTTTCTTCTTTGGACTTAACATATCAATTTGAACTTAGCTTCTTAGTTTGAACTTAACATCCCAATTTGAAATTAACTTCTTGCTTCCTTGACATCCTCTGCAAGTTCTTTTTGCTATGAACTCTTATCTTCTCCTTGATGAATCTCTATAACTCAACTCTTTCTTTCTTTTCTTCTCTTGATCATTCTTCATAATTTAACTTGGCTTCATCATTCTCTCGCAAGTTCTACCTTCTTCAATATCTCTTCTTGAACTTGACATTTTCTCCAATTTCATCTTTCTGTAATCTCTTATCTCCTTCTTGATCTATAATTCAACTTGGACTAATCTACATTAAATACAGCAGTTAGTCAATGAGGAGATAACTATATTACTCAATCTTTTTGCTTTTAATAATGGCATCTATATAAGACATCATCAAAACTAATCATATCTAACGACCTCGTGTAACGGTTAACCTCATGCTTATGTAAATGTATATGCATGGCAGATATTCACAACATTTCACAAAGATAAAAACACTATTCAATATATCGGCAATAACATTACACAGCCCCGCAGATGTATGTCATCCCGCCCGCACACTCTCCGGTGCCACGATGTACGTCGTGTCCATAGCGCTAGGAAAACTCAAACGGCGTTAACAATACCATAACCCGTGTATAAACCAATACATAGCACACATCACATGTAAAGTTAAATAGTCTGCACCACCTGTGCCACGATGTACACTCGTGTCCTCTCCGCTAGGAAAACAATCTCACGGCATTATCAAGACTATAACCCGTATCAAGTTCGAATGTATATAAAAATGTGATTCAAGACGAGTCTTAACCACGGTGCATAACCCAAGACAGAGTCCCGTCCATGACTTTATGAATCATTCCATCTCATACATGCATACAAGACATATCAGAGTTAAAGTTACTGTACGCGAACGTACCTTCCTTCCACGTGAATAGTAATTTACTATTCAGGTATACGGTACTATTCATAAATACGGCACTATTTATGGATAGTAATATGCCCGTCCTTCAAATCTGCCTCCGGAATCCTCGGATATCCTAACATATTACCATATCACTTAGAATAATACCCTAAAGGTTTAATTTACCTTTATACCCTTGGTGAATTTGTTATTACCATTTTGCCATTACATTTTATTTAATAAAAACGCTACTTTCAGCATTATGGCCAGATTTTCCTCTAACTTTGAAAAATCATATTTAATTCTAGAAAACTCGAAACGAGGATCCGTAAACTTTCCCGGAATCCTTAAGATGTCTAGTTTTGATGAAAAATACTTTCGTTTACCCATAATGTGAGAATAATTCCCAGTTTAATGTTCTTCAATACTGCCCAGATTTTCATCCAGAAAACGTAGCCTAACTTCAGCTGGTTGTATCTCTTTGTACAGGAATCAAAACGCTACATATTATATATATTCGGAAAGCCCTACATATATACTTTATGTCTGGAAATTTTAGTGATTTATGGCCTTCATTTTCAACATAAAAGATTATCATTTCGTTCGCTGTTTGCCCAGAAAGTTTTCTGAAAATTTTACTGTAACTTCGTTTCTTTGATCTTCAACTTCCAATAATTTTGCTCCATAATATTTTTCATCATATTTTCGAAATAAAGACATTTTTAATCATAAAAACATGAAATCAAAACTATATTGGAAGATTCAAGATCAAACTAACATTTATTCTAAGAACTACAAAACTAAAGACTAGAACTTAAGAACTAGAGAACTTACCCTTGAAGAACCTTGCTACTCCTTCCTCCCTCTTGCTTCTCACTAGCTCTCACTTCTCTCTTAAACTCACCTATTTAGTTTTGAGTTTGGTGTGAAGAATGAAGAGGTAATTGCTCTCTATTTATAGGGAAAATTTCAAGATTTTCAAGATATAAAATTACATGCTTCCCATGCTTGCCTTGCTTGCCATGCTTGCCTTGCTTCCCATGCTTGATGCATGGAATGCATGGGAGATTAAAATATGACGTGAATAGTAAATACGTATTTTTGAATAGTGAATACGTATTTTTGAATTATTCATGTCCCATAAGATACCGATTCCATTTTATCATTTAATGTGTTAATCTTATTACATTGGTCATATCTTGCCTTTTGTTAAATTAATTCCAAAGTGGAATTTAGATGAAAATATAATCAATAGATTATAATTCCTTGAGACACATATTCACTTTTAATTAATATGCCTCATTTATCAAAATAGAGTATTTATGATAAATAGGAATTTTTGGGTATTACAACATCTCCTTAGTTATGTTCAAGGAGGGGAGCCATAGTCCAGACTTAAGTTCTATACCTTTGGCCGAGTGTATCTTAAAATTTGGTGAGCTTGAGACAATCCTATTAAATGGATGGGTTTCTGTTGGACTATACGTTAGCCTATGGCTCCGGTCAGTGGTATAAGGTTGGACGGTGATATAAGGGAGGCATATTGATGACTTCCCATTTTTAATAGATTTAATATATATTTTGAAATATTTGGGAAGTCATCGATGCTAATTTAAAGAGATTTTGTTGAGATTTTAAGGGATATCAATCTAGATGCATTATTAGTGGGTTTCAATTTAAAATAAAAGCTTTCAGTTTAGGAAATAAATAATAGTAATAAGAAGTTTTCTAAAAAAAATAAAAATTCAGTTTTATTATTATTATTATATAATTTCCTTTTCTTGTTCACACTCGGGAAGCACGAGATGATTGTTTGATTTACTCCCTCTGGTCCTTATTATAAGGCACCAACTAACAAGTTTATTTGGTCTTTTTTATAAGGCACTTACTTGTTCCCAATGAGCATTAATTATTTGTTTCCCTGTCTGCCCATCATTAATGAGAGTAGTGGGTGAGAGTAATAATTAATATAATATTATAATTTAGTGCAATTAGTAGGGGTCATATTGGAAGTTACTTAAATTGTAGGGCAACTTTATTGACTTTAACTGTTTTTATTGGTTTGTGAGATTTGCTAGTTTGTGCCTTATAATAAGGACCAGAGGGAGTATTTCCAATCCATTGTTTTGACAAATTTGGGGAATTGAATAGACAAATGGACCCCATGCAAAGGAAAGTCAAATTTTATTGTTGTGATCAGAGGAGGAGTGAAGAAGTGGGCCCAAGTAATTGAGAGGAAGAATTGAGGCATGTGGCCCAACACACACAAATCAAAACGTGGAACCCAAGCTAGGAGACTAAGGATTAAAAGAAGGAGACCTAAAGGAAAAAAAATGAAATGGAAGGCGGCTGGTTATAAAAAGTAGGATTGTTCATCATCAGGGGCGGCAATTTTGAGCGTGAGATTTTCGCTAGACGGAGAGTACAGTGTAGACATGGAAGCAGACGGCACGCACGAGAAGCAATCGATTAGGAAGAGGACGACTTGGATGGGAAGAACTACACTCGCAGAGACCTGAGAGCAGCGACAGCTCTAGAAATTTATTGTGTTCTTTGTAACACCCTATTTTCGTAAACGTTTGCATAGCATTTTGATTAGAGTTGAGCGTCGGAAAGATTTAAAATAGAGAGTAACTAATTAACATTTATTTCGGTGTATCGATTGTTCATACTAAAGACATACATCCAAGTATTTAATAAAGTACATGTCAAAATAACGTTTCTCCGTCCGATCCTCATTTTGGTTCTTTACCCTTGTCCTCGATCCCCTGTTTCCCTTGGACCCCGACGCTAAGGTAAGAGCTAAGGTCCAATGCCCATCGGACCTCGGGTAACGGTTAACCTCATGCTTATGTAAACAATATATGTAAGACATTACAGCATGAATCAACACATAAGTATGTAGCAGATGTAAGATTAATATATCAACAGTACACATCACATGTAAAGTTATCTATGTTAACAGTACACATCACATGTAAAGTTAGCTATGTTAAAAGTACACATCACATGTAAAGTTATCTATCACATATAAGTATACAATAAGCATCAGAGTTAGTGTTACAGAACGTGTCCGTACCTTCGTTGATGATTACGGTATGTTTGACGGTCGGTATGTAATCACAGATATCCTATAAGGGTAATATCGCATTTATTAATTCATAATTACTATTCTAATAAATATCTTAGTCTCAAATGACCATTTTACCCCTGGTGCATTTATTTTCCAATTATTTCCCATAAATTTCGTAAAAAAACGCTGTTTGACAGCATATGGGCTGATTTTTCACCTAACTTTGAAAACTCATAACTAATTCTAGAAAAACCGAAACGAGGATCCGTAAAATTCTTCAGAATCCTTAGGATGTCTAGTTTTAAGTAAAATTACTCATTTTTTCCCAGATTGTGTGAGTCATTCCCAGGTTTAGTGTTTCTAACCTCTGCCCAGACATTCTCCAGAAAACATAGCCCAACTTTGGAAATTTTTATCTCCTAAGACAGAACTCGAAATAAGACATTCTAGGTATATTTGGAAAGCCCTATATGTCTACTTCAACCATAAAGTTTCTCAGAATTTAAAACCATAATCTTTAACATAAGATACCAGTGTTTTTATTATCGACTCCGTAAGTCGCTAACCGACAAAATTTTGCCGCCGCTTCACTACTTTGACTCTCAACTCCCAAAATTTTTTCTCCAACCCTTCCTCCATCATTTTTTCGAAACAAACTCATTTTTAAACTCAGAAAACATTAAATCTAAATAATTTTAGAAAATCAAAGATTAAAACAACAATTTAACTAAAAACTCAAAAGCTAGAGCTGAAGACCTTACCCAGAACTTTGCTCTCCCTTTCTCCAAGACTCTCACTCACTCTTTCACTCTTAGAATCAGATGCTATGCTTGTTTTTGGTGTGAAGAATAATGAAGACCCAAGGCCTCTATTTATAGTAAAATGGCTTGGCAATTTGGGAATTATTTGCACTTCCTTCATCTTCAATTTGGACCCTTGGATTTATGTCAAGTTGGGAACTCAAATCCTCACCCTTGCTCTCTCTCCACCGTCCTCCCTCTCTCTTCCTTCTATCCTCTTCCATTTTACCCCAAAAGTCTATATTAGAAGTACCTTATCTCTTCCATTTTGTCCCCCTAAATTAATGTTAACTTACCATGTGTTAATTGGTTTATTAATAAATAATTCTTGGCCCCTTATTCAAGCTTCAAAACCGTGCCCTCTCCCCCTTGGCTCTTCAACTATATGCTTCAAGAATTAGTTACCTTAGGTGCATTAGTTTCTAGATGAGATTCATAGTTGGTTGCTTTATTAAAACAAATATTTTTAAAGGTAAATCTTTAAGCTTATTCAAGTTTCTTTTGTTAGTTCTCAATGTGTTTTGATGATTAATAACAATTGTAAACATGAAAGAATGATTTTTATTAGAAATTGGTAAAACATGTTGTTTGCAATTCAAAAACATTTCGTCGGCTCCAAACTCGAGCTTGGGTCTCCAAACTCGAGCTTGCCCTTGGAAAGCAAACCAAGCTATTTTGCATTTTCTAAACTTGAGCTTGGTCCATAAACTTGAGCTTGAAGGTTTTCAAAGTTTACTCATATTCGAGTAAGCTCGAGCTTGCACCCGTAAGCTTGAGCTTACGAAGGTTTGAGGATTTTGTCAAGTTACTCAAATTGCAAACTCAAGCTTATTAGTTTTAAGCTCAAGCTTGCCTCTTCCGAGACTATTCTCACTAAGTTTACAATTATGTAAACTCGAGCTTGGAGTTACAAGCTCGAGCTTGCCTCGGCGTAATCCTTTAAACTTGAGCTTATCATCTTACCGTAGAGTTTGTGAGTTTACAAAAGTTGTAAACTCGAGCTTGGCATACCAAGCTCGAGCTTGCACCAAAGCGAGAAAGTTTTCAAGTTTTTCTTTCAAAGAGTAAACTCAAGTTTAAGGTTGTAAACTCAAGCTTGCGACAAAAATCTTTCAAAGTTTTTAAAACCATTGCCAAACTCGAGCTTGCCCTTGCAAGCTCAAGCTTGGGTCGACAGAGAGAGCAATGTCATATTTTGAGCTTAGCAAACTCAAGTTTACACCTCTAAGCTCAAGCTTGCATTTTGTGAACTAAAATTATTTTTGACATGAATAGTGCCAAACTCGAGCTTACTCACTAATAAGCTCAAGCTTGCGTTTTTCCACTTTGGCTCTCAAAGTGAATTCAAACATGTTTCCCGACAAATGCTAAACTCGAGCTTACTCATTTACAAGCTCGAGCTTGAGACTTCCGAGGCAAAACTCAAGTTTTAAATGAAGAGCAAACTCGAGCTTACATAGGTAAACTCGAGCTTGGAACTTCGAAACAGAGATGAACGCATCCGGGTGTATTTTGTTCGGTTGATTTATGCTTTAACTTGATTTCGCGAATTGGTTGTATATGATTTATATGATTCATATCAATATTTCCTAACCAGATTTAACCGGTTTGCTTATGAGATTACAGAAGATCTAGGTTTGTTTTAAAGAAGACTTTAAGACAAACAACTTGACAACTTGCAATATTATATTATTCTCCAAAAGCAATGGGTTACAACCTGGATAGCAACACAACCATTCTCCAAGAAAGAAAGCTAGCCTCCAAACAGTGGACAATATTATACAACTGCCTCCACTAAACATAACAGCATGGGAACACATTCATGAGGAGCCAAATTTCAAATATTCAAATCTGCAACAACCATATTCAAACAGATTTGTTCACAACAGCTAGATTCATGGAGACACACTCACAACAGCTATATTTTCGAATTAGATCAAGTCTCAACGGATCTACAACGTTCACAAGCTTCAATCCAGTATAAATACATGAAGATTTAAAGTCTGAAAGAAGACAAGACATACACAGAAAACGCATACAAAGATCTCAGTCTTTTACTGCTTATATTTCTCATTTGTATCTTTGATACATTGTGCTTCAGTGCTTATCTTTATTCACTCTTTGAGAGAGTTCATTTCTCGTAAATCATTCTTTGTAAGAATCTCAAAGTTGTGGGACTTTGAGGTTGGGTTATCGATTACAACTTGTAAGGGGGAGTGTATCCTAGAGAGAGGATAACTTTCGAGTACGAGTGTGTATCTTATTTGAGTGATAGTAGAAAAACCCGAGAGAGTCCGGGGACTGGACGTAGGTCAAGAGTTAAGACCGAACAAGATAAATCTTCGTGTCAAGCTCTTCCTCTCTAACTCCATTTACCTTGGTTAAGCATCTCGTTGTGTGGGTGATCGAAAAGAATTTTTAAAATCCCCAATTCACCCCCCTCTTGGTGATTTCCTTCACTTTCATTTGGTATCGAGCATAGGTTATCTACATTAAGGATTAACATCCTAGATCAAAGATCCAATGGAAGGAATTCTACCCGATGGAGCTTCAATCACCGGACCTCCAGGTTTCAATGGAGAACATTACTCCTTCCGGAAGGCCAAGTTCGAGTCTATGTAATGGCAACCGAGTATGGCCTATGGAGGGTGTTCGAGAGAGGAAATTATGAACCCAACAATGAAGATGGTGTCGAACTCCTAAGCTAGAAGAAGAGTATGATGAGAATGACGTAAAGCAAGTCACTCTCAACATGAAAGCAATTCACATGCTTTTGCAAAGTGCTCTAAGCCAAAAAGAGTATTTTCGAATTTGCACTTTGTCATCTCTGCTAAAGCTATGTGGGATGCTCTTGAGATAGCCCATGAAGGGACAAATGGAATCAAGGAAAATCGAGTAAACACTCTCATGACTGAATATGATTTATTTCGTATGAAGTCCGGAGAATCCATTAGTGAATTCCAGCGATTCATTCATCCGATCAATCAACTTGCCGCATTGGGAAAAGTCTATGACCAACTTTGTCCAAGTGAGGAAAATACTAAATATCCTCGGCAAGGAATGGGAAGCTAAGGTCACCGCAATCGAAGAAGCTCACGGTGAATCAATGGCTTCGGTATGGCACTATTTGCGTCTTTCCGAATATGAAGGAAAAATCAAATTCGGAAAAGGGCTTGATGAGATTGATGGCAAGAATAAAGGAATTGCTCTCAAGATCACAAAGAGGTAAAATCGATGATGAAGATGAAGATGAAGATGCTTGAGCTAGGCATGATGGTCCGAAAGTTCAAGAAATTCTACAAAAAGGACCAAGCCTACGTAAAGTTTCACAAGAGTAGCTCTAGCACGTAAACAAAGAAACCCATCATATGTTATGAATGTGAGAAGCCTGGTCACATCAAGTCCGAATGTCCACGGTGAAGAACAAAGATAAGAAATTCAATAAGTTCAAAAGAAGAGCTTATGTTTCAGCTATATGGGGCGATAGCTCATCCGATGAAGATGAAGTTTGAAGAAGAAGAAGACAGAGCCAATATCTCGTCTTGTAGCTCAAGAAGAGGATTCGGATAGTGAAGAGGTAAATAATTCGACTCATCTTATGATGAACTTTCAACCGAATATAATTCTCTTTTCATTGAATTTCGAAAAATTGCAAAAGAGCTTTGTCTTCAAAGAAGAAAATTAAATTGTTGGAAGAACAAGCTCAAACTGTTTCTTCTTCGTTTCTCCTTGCGAAAACATTTCGAAAAAGCTTGTGACAATTCTTTGTATTTTAGAGAAAAGAAATTTGCATCTTACAAAAACTCTTGAGAAATTCACTAGAGGTAGTGAAATGCTCAATGTTATTTGAAAACAAACAAAGGTTCACAAATGATAAGTCGGGAATTGGTTATAGACCTGATTCGATGAACGAAAAGGGAAGAAGAAGGTTGGACAAAGATCTTATTTGAACTATTTTCAAAAAAACAGTCCACTCCTCTAATCCTTTTGCTCATTGCAACTATTGCAATCGTAACGGTCATGCAACTTCTTCTTGTTTTCATAAAAAGGAAAGAAGAAACAAGCCTATAGGTAATTATCAATGGGTGCCTAAGGGATCCTATAAGATTCCTAAGACACAAACTAACCCAAAAGGACCCAAGAAAAAATGGGTACCTAAGACTTGATATTCTATATCATGCGGGTTTGTCTTAGAGCATCAAAATCCAACAAGTGGTTCATTGACAACGGTGGATGCTCAAGACATATGACGGAGACGAATCTAAATTTGCTACAATTAAACCTAAGGATGGTGGCAAGGTAACATTTGGTGGAAATCAATCCGGAAGGATTCTTTGGAATTGGAGAAGTTGGAAACAACGAAGGACCACAAATCAAGGATGTTTACCTTGTAGAAGGCTTATGTCACAACCTCCTTAGTGTGAGTCAAAGCACGATAAAGGTAACTTAGTTATCTTTGATTCGAGGAATGTTTAATTGTGAGCAAAGATGTTCTCTCCTTAGACAACATTAGAGCTAAAGCTTTATTTAGAGCTCCTAGAGAAGGTAAGCATTATACTCTCAATCTCTCTAATAACTCTATTTCGAAAACCGCTTTGTTGGTAACTTGGATGAAAGTTGGCTTTGGCATAAACGATTAGCTCATGTTAATATGTTTCAACTTGACAAGTTACGAAAAAGGATCTGGTTATTGGTTTACCAAAATTACGGTTTAAAAACGACATGATCTGTGATGCATGTCAAAAGGGTAAACAAACCAAGACTTCCTTCAAATCTAAAAATGAAATTTCAACTAATAGACCTCTTCAACTACTTCATATGGATTTAGTTGGACCGGCTAGAGTAAAGAGCCTTGGTGGCAATCTTTATACTTTGGTCATAGTTGATGATTTCTCTAGATTTGCATGGACCATATTTTTATCTTCAAAAGATGAAACATTTGATCAATTTGTTTGTATTTGCCAAGAAGGTCCAAAACGAGAAAGGATTCTCTATTGCAGAATTCGTATGATCATGGTGGAGAATTTGAAAATCATGCTTTTGGAGAATTCGTGATAATATGGGCATTGATCACAATTTCTCGACCCAAGAACTCCTCAACAAAATGGAGTTGTGGAAAGAAAGAATAGAGTCCTCACCGAGATGGCAAGGGCCATGTTAAATGAAAATCGACTTCTCAAGTGTTCGGGGTGATGCTATGAGCACCGCATGCTATATTTCAAATCGAGCATATCTCCGGAAGAAGCTGAACAAAACTCCATATGAGCGTACAAAGGAAGAAAACCCAATATAGCTCATTTGCACATCTTTGGATGCAAATGTTTCATCCACAACAATGGTAAGGACAACTTGGGTAAGTTTGATTCCAAGTCGGATGAAGGTATATTTTTGGGTTATTCAAAGAAAGTAAAGCTTATAGAGTCTTTAACACTAGAACACGTATTGTTGAAGAATCTATGCATGTTGTATTCTCGTGAAACCAATCTAGACAAATCCTTGGATGATGATGATGATGTTTCTCCTATTTCAAATCAACGGTTCAAACACTTCGTACTTTAACAAATTCGAAAAACCTTTGGAAAAGGAACCCGATTTTGAAAATAATTGTGAAAATGTTTGTGAAAACACTGATCAACACCAACCTAAATCATGGAGATACAAAGAGGAGTCATCCTCTGGATCAAGTGTTAGGTGATGTTAATCAAGGAGTTAGAACTAGAAAAAGCACCTTGAATGAAGTCACATTTTCTCGCATTCATTTCGAAAATTGAACCCTCTAAGATTGATGAAGCCCTTTCGACAATGATTGGGTTATAGCAATGCAAGAGGAGTTACATCGATTTGAAAGAAATCAAGTTTGGGATTTGGTACCTAGGCCTAAAGACCATCCGGTCATTGGCACTAAATGGGTATTCAAGAACAAACGTGATGAATCTGCAATAATTGTTCGAAACAAAGCAAGGCTAGTTGCAAAAGGATATAATCAAGAAGAAGGAATTGATTATGAAGAAACTTATGCTCCAAGTAGCAAGATTGGAAGCTATAAGAGTTCTTCTAGCTTTTGCTTGTATTAAAGGATTCAAACTTTATCAAATGGATGTAAAATCTGCATTTTTAAATGGTTTTATTCAAGAGGAAGTTTATGTTGAACAACCTCCTGGTTTTCAAAATGATCATCATCCAGATCATGTTTATCGCCTCAAGAAAGCATTATATGGTCTTAAGCAAGCTCCTAGAGCTTGGTATGAGCGATTAAGCAAATTCCTTCTTGATCAAGGATTTGTTAGAGGTAAAGCGAGATACAACTCTCTTCATAAAGAACAATAAACTTAATGAAATTTTAATTGTTCAAATATATGTTGATGATATAATATTTGGTGCTTCTAACAATGCTTTATGTGAAGAGTTTGCTAAGAACATGCGGGGAGAATTTGAGATGTCCATGATGGGAGAACTCAACTATTTCCTTGGTCTGCAAATTAAACAAAGGAAAGATGGAATTTTCATTTCCCTGGACCAAGTATCTCAATGATCTCTTAAAGAAGTTTGGGATGAATGAATGCAATGGAGCCGATACTCCAATGAGTTCAACCACTTTGCCTTGGATCTTGATGAAGAAGGCAAGGACTTCAACATCACAAAGTATAGAGGAATGATTGGATCATTACTCTATCTCACAAGAAGCCGTCCCGACATCCAATTCGGTGTGGGGATGTGTGCAAGATTTCAATCTGCTCCCAAGGAGTCACATGCCGAGAATGTGAAAAGAATATTCAGATATCTTGCCGACACAAAGACTCTTGGTCTATGGTTTCCCAAAGGTCAACTCGAACAATTGGTGGCATATTCGATTCGATCATGCGGATATAAGACCGATAGAAAAAGCACAAGTGGCCAATGTGAATTTCTTGGTGGTTCACTTGTTTCATGGTTGACAAGAAGCAAACAAGTGTTCTTGTATCCTCTACCGAAGCCGAATATGTGGCTGCATCTAGTTCTTTGTGCTCAAGTCCTTTGGCTTAAGCAACAAGTTTCGACTTGGGAATCAATTTAAAGGAGATCCCAATTCTATGTGACAACACAAGCACAATAAGCTTGGCCAAGAATCCAGTTCAACATACTCGAACCAAGCATATTGATGTGAGACATCATTTCATAAGGGATCATGTTCAAAAGAAAGATGTTAAGGTCATATTCATCCCAACACATCTCCAACTTGCTGACATCTTCACAAAGCCATTAGCAAAGGAACAATTTGTGTTCATAAGAAGAGAATTGGGAATGGTAAATCCCAATGAGTTGTAAGTAGCTCCTACTTAAATGTTAGTTATGTGTTTTATGATTACAATTTACTAACTTAAGCATCGGAGTATCTAGATGTGTTTTATGCGGGGCATTTATAATGTTAAACAACTCTCACGCGTTGTTGAAGTTTGTCTTTGTCAAGAGAGGCAAACTCGAGCTTAGCGGTGTAAGCTCGAGCTCGAAGGAGTCGAGAGAAAATGAAATTTTGGAGAAACCCAAACTCGAGCTTATAAGTGAGTAAACTCGAGCTTGCGAGAGGAATTTCAAGAGCTTTCACATACACTCTTGAAATCCAGGTTAGTACAAGTTTATGCAAACTCGAGCTTAGCTTCCTAAACTCGAGCTTGCCGCGCATTTTATATATGTAAAACCTGACTGTTCCTCTTCACTTCACTCAACGCTCGAGCTTGTTCCTATTCCCTCTCAAAATTCTCTCATCTTCTTCGACAAAACCCAGCGAAAATGGCCGCAGAACACTCGCTTCCGTCAATGTCTCGATTCTCAATCCACTCAAAACCCCGAACGCCCTAGTAGATCAAAAATGCTGCCTAAAAGATTTAATGTTGGGATAGATACCCACATTCCCGGAGTAATGACAACCCATTCGACTCCTCCATCAAGACCAAAAGGAATCGAAATTAGAGACAAACCAGAGGCTCCCAAGAAACGACCAAATCGGAAGAAGCAACCAAAGAAAGGGAAAGGCAAAATTCAGAGAGTGCGATCGCAACCTACAAGTCCAAACGAAGCAAGAAGGCAACCCGGGACTGGTCAAAAAGGCACACAAGTTCCCTCAGAGTCTCAGCAACAAGAGGATCCTACTCCTCAGGTATCCAAGGAAACTCCTGCACTATATGATATTTACAATCACTCTACTATACCTGAAGGATTCTCTAGTGATCCTATTCGTTTGGAAGGAGATAATGCTATTAATTTTAAAGAAAAATTTGGTTCCAAAGTTTTTTACGTCCCATCGTCTCGTGGACCTTGCTGCACTTAAGAGAGAATGCAATTTGGATCTCTTTCCATGGCTGAAACAATTTGAAAATCTGATTTCTATAAGTGTTTCTTACAGCCCCACTCTTGTCAAGGTATTCTACCATGGCATGTCCTACAATAACCTGCTAGACAGTGATGGAAATTTAGTTGAGGAAAGGGTTACCACAACCATTAGAAACAAACAAATAACCATTACCCCTTCCTATCTAAATTCAATTCGCAAATCTCCAATCCTCCATCTGTAGCTTCATTGAACTATACTGATAGGCAAATCTATGAACTGCTAAGACCCAATGAGCCTATTCCAGAGGGGTTAAACATTCTCAATTTTGAACCTGGATCAATGAATCCTACATTCAGAGCCATCGGTACATCTACACCGAAATCTTGTGCAAAAAGGAGGAAGTTTCACCCATTTTGCAAAGAAGGATTATCCTATCTTTGCTTCCATTATTGCCAAGGTACCTCATAATGTTGGGTACTGGATTTTTCAAGAAATGGTAAGATTTCGTTTTGCCTCCGAGAAAAACCTCCGAATTCCTTTTGCAAACCTTATCTCGTCATCCTTTTCCATGAGAAACTTTGGTATGTTCCCGCTAAAGAAAAATTAGAAAAACCTCAAGTTTTTGGTAGACACATCCTAAATCTGATGAGAATTAATATGGATGAAGGCTACGGCCAATCAAGGGCCCCTCCTCAATCAAGGCCTACAAGATCAAGGGCCACTCACTCTGTGAGTGCAAGAAGCACGAGTGCTCCTCCACCTCCTCCTCGGCCTACCATGCCTTCGATTTGGATGCAAGGATCAAAGAGATAGTTGACAAAGCTATTTTCGATCTATCGAAGGAATCGAAGCGAAATGGGAAAATTGGTTTGAAGTAAATCGGGGTCATAGTAATTTGGTGGATACTCGGAAGATTTCAATATAGGCCGGGAAGAGCTGAAAGAAGGTCGATTTAATTGAAGAAGGAAGTTAAAAACCTTAGTGGTCGGCTTGGAGATCACTCGCCAAGTATTTCCACTCTTTCCGGTAACCATGATGAGTCCGAGTGACAAAATGGACCAAATTCTGAAAAATCAATCCATAGCCGCTTCAAGTTACGGGTTTGGGTGCATCTACTTGGTGAACCAAGTTCTACTTTGCCCAAAAACAGCCTCCGAACTCCGCTCACCCACCGAACCAAGAACCTCCATTGAACCCGAGGCAAACACTCTCACCAATCGCCCGAGCCTCCCTCTCAACCGGACAACCCTTCTACCCCGGTAGCTCCACCCTTGTTTGCCGATGACAAAGGGGAGAAGAAAAGAAGTGAAGAGAAGCAGAAAGAGCACTTTCATGTTTCTTTTTGTTTTGCTCATGTTTCTTTTGTTTTTGATCATTTCATTGTAGTTTTAACTTTGATTTTGTATATTTGCTTTTGAAACTCTACTTTAATGGATTGATCATTTCAGTTATATCATTGTTTGCTATTTCTTTCTTGAAACCGATATGATGTTTATATGTTTAAGAATTAAATTGTAATTTCATTTTTGCTAAACTCGATATCTACTTGATCTGAATTGTTTAACTTTGTTAAATCTGAGTTTATCAAATTGAAATTTCAAAACCTCAAGTTTGAAAACATTTTACCAAAATCTCTTTCTCAATGCTCAAATGCTCAAATCTGTTTTTTGAAAAGAAACAAATGTTTACAAGTGTTGTCATCATCAAAAAGGGGGAGAATGTTAGTTCTCAATGTGTTTTGATGATTAATAACAATTGTAAACATGAAAGAATGATTTTTATTAGAAATTGGTAAAACATGTTGTTTGCAATTCAAAAACATTTCTGTCAGCTCCAAACTCGAGCTTGGGTCTCCAAACTCGAGCTTGCCCCTTGAAAGCAAACCAAGCTATTTTGCATTTTCTAAACTTGAGCTTGGTCCATAAACTTGAGCTTGAAGGTTTTCAAAGTTTACTCATATTTCGAGTAAGCTCGAGCTTGCACACCGTAAGCTTGAGCTTACGAAGGTTTGAGGATTTTGTCAAGTTACTCAAATTGCAAACTCAAGCTTATTAGTTTTAAGCTCAAGCTTGCCTCTTCCAGAGACTATTCTCACTAAGTTTACAATTATGTAAACTCGAGCTTGGAGTTACAAGCTCGAGCTTGCCTCCGCGTAATCCTTTAAACTTGAGCTTATCATCTTCTTGTAGAGTTTGTGAGTTTACAAAAGTTGTAAACTCGAGCTTGGCATACCAAGCTCGAGCTTGCACCGAGCAGAAAGTTTTCAAGTTTTTCTTTCAAAGAGTAAACTCAAGTTTAAGGTTGTAAACTCAAGCTTGCGTCGACAAAAATCTTTCAAAGTTTTTAAAACCATTGCCAAACTCGAGCTTGCCCTTGCAAGCTCAAGCTTGGGTCGACAGAGAGCAATGTCATATTTTGAGCTTAGCAAACTCAAGTTTACACCTCTAAGCTCAAGCTTGCATTTTGTGAACTAAAATTATTTTTGACATGAATAGTGCCAAACTCGAGCTTACTCACTAATAAGCTCAAGCTTGCGTTTTTCCACTTTGGCTCTCAAAGTGAATTCAAACATGTTTCCCCCGACAAATGCTAAACTCGAGCTTACTCATTTACAAGCTCGAGCTTGAGACTTCCGCAGGCAAAACTCAAGTTTTAAATGAAGAGCAAACTCGAGCTTACATAGGTAAACTCGAGCTTGGAACTTCAAATGATGAACGCATCCGGGTGTATTTTGTTCATTTGATTTATGCTTTAACTTGATTCGCGAATTGGTTGTATATGATTTATATGATTCATATCAATATTTCCTAACCAGATTTAACCAGTTTGCTTATGAGATTACGTAAGATCTAGGTTTGTTTTAAAGAAGACTTTAAGACAAACAACTTGACAACTTGCAATATTATATTATTCTCCAAAAGCAATGGGTTACAACCGGATAGCAACACAACCATTCTCCAAGAAAGAAAGCTAGCCTCCAAACAAACTGGACAATATTATACAACCGCCTCCACTAAACATAACATGACATGGGAACACATTCATGAGGAGCCAAATTTCAAATATTCAAATCTGCAACAACCATATTCAAACAGATTTGTTCACAACAGCTAGATTCATGGAGACACACTCACAACAGCTATATTTTCGAATTAGATCAAGTCTCAACGGATCTACAATGTTCACAAGCTTCAATCCAGTATAAATACATGAAGATTTAAAGTCCGAAAGAAGACAAGACATACACGTAAAACGCATACAAAGATCTCGTCTTTTATCGCTTATATTTCTCATTTGTATCTTTGATACATTGTGCTTCAAGAGTGCTTATCTTTATTCACTCTTTGAGAGAGTTCATTTTCAGTAAATCATTCTTTGTAAGAATCTCAAAGTTGTGGGACTTTGAGGTTGGGTTATCAGATTACAACTTGTAAGGGGAGTGTATCCTAGAGAGGATAACTTTCGAGTACGAGTGTGTATCGATTTGAGTGATAGTAGAAAAACCCAGAGAGTCTGGGGACTGGACGTAGGTCAAGAGTTAAGACCGAACCAGTATAAATCTTCTGTGTCAAGCTCTTCCTCTCTAACTCCATTTACCTTGGTTAAGCATCTGTTGTGTGGGTGATGCGAAAAGAATTTTTAAAATCCCCAATTCACCCCCTCTTAGTGATTTCCTTCACTTTCATCTTTTCCACTTCTCTAATTTCAAAACTATGGCTTTATTAGGGGTCTCTTTTAACACTTTAATCACTTTAATATTAATCACAAAAGTTGAGAAAATGATTTTGGAGACAACCTAATCCAAGCTTAAAATATGCTTGTTCATAATAACTCCTTATATTTGATCTACGATTAACATATCTCAAGCTACAATTTATTTTGTATAGGTTCTCATTTACTTGTGTCTAGAATTAATCCCAATGGTTTTTAGCTCACCATTAATGAATTTATGGGAAGTACATAATTTTTTTCATGATTAAAACTTGCATGTGCTTAATTATCTAGAGTAATTTATTTAATTAATAACTTCAACTTTCCATTCAGTTTTTGTGTGTAAAAACCGTCCCCCCTCACTAATTATCTTCTAAAGTGTCATTTTCACAAAGCCTTGAAAGTCTTATGTACTTCCTTATCCTAATGCCTTGAAAGTCTTGATGATGATTATTTAGCAATGTGCTTTGATGAGTGTTTGATTATTCTTTTTCAATTCCACAAGCCAAGCCTAACCGTGTATTACTCCCTCAATTTGCTTCTCAAATTGTGTTTCCATTGTCTCACATACTCCATGGTACAACTCTCTTATTGGTTGATTTTAATTCCACAAGGATTATGCTTTATGAAGTTTATTTAAAGCCTTAGGATTTAGCTTTATTAGATTTAATCTTGGCCTTTAATAGTATTTAAGCCCTTAACTATGTAGATATGTTCTTAATTATGCCTAATTAATTAATTAATTAATTAATTTCGAAAATTAATATAAATATTTCAATTATTGTAATTTTAATTGCCCAACAATTGTTGATAATTTTCTCCAATTGATTTAGGTATTTTGATGATATTTAATTACCTTTTATGACATAATTAAGATTATACTTAATTATGATAATCTTAAGATATTTTATGATCCCTAAAAGAAATTTCAAGATTTAAATCTTGATCTACTAAAACTTCCAGGGCAAATTGCTCATAAATTTATAATAATCAATATCCCAAAATTTGAGACAATATACTCTCCTTTTACTATAATGTAGTATTTATCAAAATATACTATTTATTATAGTTAAGGGTTTTTTTTTTCCGGGTATTACATTCTTCCTATTTCCTTTCCTTCTTTAAACATGAATTGCTATCTCTATTTCATGGATTTTAGTATAGCCATGTGTGGCTAATTTTCTTTTCAACGTAGAGTACTATGAACTTGTTTGAGACTTAGAAATTGTTCCCACTAATTAGTTTTGCTTAATATTAATCCATTTTATTTAATCTTGATTTTATTATTCATTGCTTAGTGATTGGCCACCGTTGAGCATGTTTTGGGGATTTAGGATTGAACTTAACAAAGGGAATCTTAAATTGACCTTGGATTCAATAATGTGGAATTATATTTTAATCTAATTGGCGTCTAGGATAGACATATACCTAGAAGCTCCGCATAATCAAATTAGAGTGAGCCCAATTTGAATTGCATCTTAATTAATTATGTGAGACATTGCATAATTATTTGAGGTAGGTGTATAAGTGGATCGACAGGCATTTATAAACATTAATACTCTAGATTAACTGGTGAAGTTAAGCTAGAATTAATTTTGTAGGAATAAAATCTAAGAAACAAACAAGTGATTAGTATCTCTAGGTTGTCCTCCTTGATATTTGAATTCGCTCTCTCTCTGAAAGTGCTTGTTTTTATTAAATTCTTTTTTTACTATTATTGAAAACAGTTCTGATTTGCTTAACTTAAATGAAAAAAGGAAATTTAACACATAATCACTAGCTTGATTGAGTCTCTGTGGGATGACCTTGATTTGCCACTTACAATTTTCATGACCCGTACACTTGCGGTGCTTAGTTAAATTTTGGTAGCATCAAGCTTTTGGCGCCATTGCCGGAGACTTAACGCAATTGGTGACTAGTATTAGAAATCCTTTAGTGGTTTTAGTTTGAGTATTTAAAAAAGGAAAAAAAATTCTTTGTTAAGTTTTTTTCCTTTTTAATTTTTGGTGTTAGTTGGTACTTTGAGATTTATTTGGTTTTGCAGGTACCTTGGTACATGTCTCGTAGAACCAAATCTACTAAAACACCACAGAAAACAAGGAATACACAAGAGCTTTTGGAAGCCACAACACCTCAGATCCAAGAGGAGGAACTGATACAGACTGACACTGAAGAAATGGCTGCAGATGAAAATGATCGTTTGTGTATCAATGATTTTATGTGAACACAATCTTGAGGGTATCAGTCAGGAATCAGAGTACCTGAGTTTCAAGACAACAATTTCGAAATCAAGTAGACTATGCTTAAGATGCTTGAACTACAGGGTCAGTATGCAAGAAACAATTCAGAAGATCCAAATCGGCATCTGATACAATTTCTTGACGTTTGCAACTCATTCAAGATGAATGGAGTTCTTGATGGTGTGATTCGCCTTCGAATTTTTCCTTACTCTCTAGAAGGGAAAGCCAAAGAGTGGCTCAACAACTTAGAAGAGGGAAACATAACCTCTTGGGAGACATTGGAAGAAAAGTTCATATCAAGATTTTTTCCACATAACAAGATGGTGGACGCACGAGCAGCTCTTACTAATTTCTGTCAACAATTTGGTGAACATCTATATGAGGCCTAGGAGAGGTTCAAGTTGCTTGTTAGGCAGAGCCCTGGTCACAATCTAGAGAAGTGGGTCTTACTTAAAATCTTGATGCCGGTTGACTCCGAATCTAAATCAGAATTAAATGATGTCACTAATGGGGGGATTACAAAGCAACCGGTAAATCATGTCTGGAAATGCCTAGATGACTTATTTACAGGCTTTCTACAGAACAACAATGAGAGAAGGCCGGTGAAGTTAGTTGATAAAATTATTGAAGACCCTTCTCACAGTTCATGATAATATTAAATACAATCAACAAGAGGTTTGATCACTTAGAAGCTCAAGTAAATCAATCTAATGGTAGACACATGGGAGTCAATGCTATTCATGCCCCTTGTGATTACTGCGGAAATGGTCATGAAAATGGACAATGCCTCATATCTCAACAGATAGAACCAGTGAACTATGCTAGAAACTATCATGGCAACAACCAGAACAATCCTTACTCGAACACCTACAATTCTGGGTGGCGTAAAAATCCAAACCTCTCTTGGAAATATGGTGCAACTCTTAATGAAACATCAACCTCTAGTGCAAGACAAGTACCACCTCCTGGGTTCTATCAATTTGAAAAGGAAGTCGTTCCTGCCCAAGAACCTAAATCTGATCTAGAGGCAATGATATCTCAGCTTACAAATTTTCAATTAAAGAATACTCAGGAGCAAGCTACTATTAATGCAAGAGTAGACTCATCTATTGTAAGAATAGACTCATCTATTGCAGGTATAAACTCATCTATCAAGACTCTTCAGGTACAAATAGGACAAATTGCAAATGCTGTGAATGTTCTACAACAAAGAGAGTTGCCAAGTAATACTATCCCTAATCCTCGTAGAGATGAAAGAGCAGAGTGGAAAGCCATTGCCCTTAGAAGTGGTGAAGAATTACCCAAGATACAGCAACCAACAATGAAGCCTTCATGTTCTAATAGCGAAGAAAATCCTACGGGCCTTGTAGGAAATGATGAAGAGTCTACACGAGAGGCTAAGGGAGTAGGTGAGGATCATGAATCCCAAAAGAAGGAGGTAAAGAAAAGGGAAGCAAGTACTGAGATTCCTAAATGGAGACCGCCTCTACCATTTCCTCAAAGATTCCAAAAAAGGCATTTGATGAACAATACAAGAAATTCTTGGATATTTTCAAGCAATTACACATTAACATCCCATTGATAGAAGCTTTGGAGCGAATGCCTAAATATGCTAAGTACTTGAAAGAGATGTTGAGTAAGAAGAAGCATTTTACTGAGTTTGCAATTGTAGCATTGACCAAGGAGATCACTAGTGTCATTAAACCTAATGTTCCTTTAAAGTGTAAAGATCCTGGTTCCTTCACTATTCCATGTGTGATCGGTGACAAATTTGAAGGTGGTGCACTGTATGATTTGGGGTCTGCTATAAATCTTATGCCTCTATCTCTTTTTAAGAAACTGCAACTAGGGGAGGCTAGTGCTACAATTGTTACACTCAAGTTAGCTGATCAAAGTCTATCTTATATATCCATATGGTATCATTAAGGATGTATTAGTGAAAGTGGGCTCTTTTATCTATCCTGCTTACTTCATTGTTCTTGACATGGATGAAGATCAAGAGATTCCGCTAATTGTTGGGAGACCATTCTTGGCTACTGCGAGAGCATTAGTAGATGTTGAACAAGGAGAGATAATTCTACGACTTGGTGATGAGCAAGTCAAGTTTAAGAGGGACAAAGCAATGGAGTCTCAAAATGAATTCAAACAATGTGCAAGGGTTGTTGTATTAAATGACCTCAATCAAGCTAAATTGGATTCATCTACCAATAAAGAGCCCCTGAAAAAGATATTCATTGAGCAAAATAGTGTGGAGAATACCTACAGGAGCCATGAACAAATTGCGAAGACCTCTACATCCTCTTCTTGGCAACATTGGCACTGCTTGTCTCAACCTCCTTGACAATATGACATAGTCAGGCTGAAGACTATAAACCAAGTGCTTCTTGGGAGGCAACCCAATGGTTTTGCTTGCATTTTTATTACTTTCTTTTTCTTTTTCTTTTAGTTTTATTCAGTTTGAAGATGATCACTACTCTTGTTGCTGCAAAGTCTTGCTTGTGCACTCTTTCCTCCCTCAAAATTTGAAACATCATGGATGGTACCAGAGGAAGCACTCCACATCAGAATTAGAAGCCTAAACCAGGGGAGTACTAGTTCCTTTCCCTCTTTATATTTTGGCAACATTGAGGACAATGTTTGATTTAAGTGTGGGGGAGGGATATAATTTCTTTGGTTATGCTTGTCCTTATGCAATTGAACAAAAAAAAAAATATTTGAGATTTTTGCGTTGTTCAAGATTGACCTTAATTTTGAGCTTTCCCCATCTTAGAGAATATTATCAAGTAAAAAAATAAAAATAGAAAACAATGTTTCAATTAAGCCTCTAAGCCTTGAATTTTTGTATCAATCTTGAGATTGACTATGAGAATAGAGATTAGTTTGTAATATGATCAACAAATTATTAGTTTATGAATATTTTGCTACATGATTTCTTTAGAAAATTAGATGATGACCTTTGCTAGCTAATTAAAAATTTTGTTTAGGGAAATGACTCAAGTAAAAATTAAAAAAGAGAAAAGAAAACAACTCCGCTGACATCTCTAGACCTTACTTAGTAACCGGGGGCACTTCATCACCAATGTTGGCACTCGCGTCAAACGATAAAGTCAAAGAAGGTTATCAGTTGGGCTAAAAGCCGCTTGAGGTGCCTGTTGGAGTAATCGAGTAACAGGTGCTGCATCACCCATGTGCGGTGGTCACGTCAAAAGGGGACCTACAACGTCTCAAGACAACAACAACAACAACAACAACAAAAGAAAAAAAGGAATGAAAAAAATAAGAAGAGTTATTTCCTACTTGAGGATCCTTATTAGATTACATGAAAAGCTTGGTTTAGCGGGGGAATTTGAATTTTTCTGGAGAAATTGAGTAGCATAATATTCTTTTACTAATCTTATGGTTGAACTTATTGCTTCCCAATCTTTTGATCATGGGATGTTAAAAGATTGTTACAATTGTTTAAGGCTATTGGCTTAACGATCTATTCTTATAAGACATTAACTTAAATAAGATTTGATGATATGATCTAAGTGTGGTGGTTTATTACTCTCTGTTTAGGAATTTCATAAGCAATGTTCTTTTCTGATAATGAAATCTCCTTCTTTTAAATTCCCTTATTCCGTTTAAGTTGAGCGAGTTAGAATTGTTTTCAATAATAGAAAGAAAACCAATAAGAAACTAATAGTAGCAAAAGAGCGAATTCCAATTCAAGAAGTACAACCTAGAGTCACCAATTCCTTATATGTTTCTTAGAATTAATCCCCACTAAATTAATTTTGACTTAACTTACTCAGCTAATCTAGAGTATTAATGTCTGTAAATGCCTTCCGGTCCATTTATAAACCTATCTTAATTAATTATGTAATGTCTCACACAACTAACTAAGATGCGCTTTAGATCAGACTCACACTAATTTGATTATGCGGAGCTTCTAGGTATATGCCTATCCTAGACGCAACTTAGATTAAAACCTAATTCCACATTATTTAATCCCAAGGTCAATTTAAGATTCCCTCTTCCAAGTTCAACCCTAAATCCCCAAACCATGCTTAATATATAGTGGCCAATTACTAAGCAATAACAATAAAAACAAGAATAAATAAACTGAACGAAATTAATCAAAAACTAATAGTGTGAATAATCTCTAGAACCCAAATAAGTTCATAGGTTCTATAGGTTGAAAAGAAAACTTAGCCACACATGGCTATAATGAAATCCATGAAATAAATAAAATCCAGATTCAAACAAGACAGGAAAAGACAAGAGAAATCAAGATTCTCAAAGAATCCCGCAGAGTTCCTTGCTGCTATCGCTGCTCTGGTTTTTGCGTCTCTGTTGATCTGTTCTCCCGTACTGATCTTCTTGATCTGGTGTGCGACGTTCGTCTTGTTGTTCGTTGCGTGACCGTTCTTCTTTTGCTGCTGCGTCTCTTCCTTTTTAATATATAGAACTTAGGTTATGCTTGTTGGGCCTCCTTGTGTGTGATTCCGATCTGCTTCTTTTTGTAAAAGATATATCATATCTTTTTCTTTTGTTTTAGCTCCCTGTGCGTGTTCTTTTATTGGATATCCTATTCTCATAATAATATCTCTAATAACTAAACAGCACCAGACTTGCTTTTTGCGGGGTCCACGTTTCAATCTTATATAATCCATGATAAGATCTTCTTTGTAATAGCTCAAGAATTGTGTTACTTTATATATCTATCTACATATATATATATATATATATATATATATATTCTTTTAAATCAGCTAATATTTCCTACACAATAAAATATGATATCAATAGATTTTTGTTATAATATTCTTTTATCATATATTTAAATAAAAGATAGATAAATATATAAAAGATAATTAAATAAGTATAATATTAATAAATTCAATTCAATATATCTCAGAATCTATACTTATTTAATCATAAAATATATGCTTATCACATATTACATATTGAATAATTGCATAGTATATATATTATATGATATCTTTTGTGAAATGTTTGGAAAATGAATTATGATGTTTTGGAACTCTTTTTGGAAGGGAATTTTGGTAACTAAGTTGAGAACCAATTTGTGAAAGGTTTTATATAAAGTATAATATAAATATATTTATTTTGAGATTAACTATATTCTTGAACCTATGTTCTCGATCTTGGTTTACATGTATATTTCTGAATAAGCAATGGTTACTAAGATCTTGGGATCTTATGGTTGCACTATTCATTTTTTTTCTTCAGGATATTATTTTGGTAGGGAGCAAGAGAAGACACCTGTGGAGTGAGTCTTGAAGACTCTTTTGTACTCCTAGGATATGTTGTGTTATTTGTATTTGCTATGACCATAAGACTTCTGCACTTTATTAACTCTGAACTGATTTTGGAAAATTAATTTGGCCAAGTAAATATGGGTTTTTGTTGATTGACAATATTTCAAATATTTTGGTTAAGTTTTTGGGTTGTTGAAAAGTGTAACATCCCAAATTTTTAGACCAGAAGGCTGGAAATGAAACTAAGACAAGAAGGCTTATAGCAAGTAGAGTCCAAAAGTCTTAAGCCTATTATGAGGAAAGCTTAAGATAATTATTAAAATTATTTTGGACCTTGAAAATTGGGAAGATTATGAAATAATATTTTGAGAATATGTAAATATTATGATGGAAATTATTTATGGAATATTTAGCCTGGATAAATTACAAAGGTAATATTTGGAGATTAAGCCATATATTTTCCTATAAATTAAAGGACAAATAGTTAAAGAATAATGTTTGGCCTTAATATATTAGAGATAATATTTATGGCCTAAAGGAATTAATGTGAAAGAAAAAAAAATCCTTAAAAGAAAATAAGGATTAATTTCTATCACTTATTTAATGTTGTAATTAAATTTGAAACGGTATATAGTGGTGGAAAATGAATGTTGTGTATATACTTGTGGCTTATACTTATGCATGTGCATGCCATGTGCTTCTATTCATGCAAAAACAACTAATTCATTTACACAGCAACAAAACGTACATACTTCTTCAATTCAATTAACACTGAAGCCCATTGGACCGGATTGCCTCAAGAATCCGGGGGCTCGAGTATCTCGGGAACCAGGATCGGCCGTCGATCTCCCATAATCAAATCCTGATCGTCCATTTTAATACCTTAAAATAAGTTTAGAACCCTGAAAAATTATTTTAGGATCTTAAAAAAAGATCCTGAAGCATATTTTTAAGACCGTCGGTATCCTAAAATATTTTTTAAGAACCTAAAATATTTTTTCAATGATATTAAAATTATTTTAGGATCTTAAAAAAATATTTCTAGGTACTGAATGATACTAAAAAAATACTTGATAATCTTAAAAAAATATTTTAGGATCTTGAAAAAATATTTTAAGATACAAACAGTACTAAAAATATGCTTCGGGATCTTTTTTAAGATCCTAAAATAATTTTTCGGGTTCTAAACTTATTTTAAGGTATTAAAATGGACGATCGTGATTTGATTATGGGAGATCAACGCTCAGATCTCTCGAGGATATCGAGCCCCTGGATTTCTGAGGCAATCCGGGTCCCTTGAGCCCAACGCTGTGCTCCCTCTGTTCGCCATGCTTCTCGGTCTGACCACCCCCCAAAGTCCTTATATTTATTCTCTTCATCTTCTTTCATCTAGAGAAGAAAACAAGGGAAGAGACCAAGTCTAGTCCGAGAGTGTGAACGTGAAGGAGAGAGAGAGAAAGAAAGAGTTCAAGTTGCCCTGTTCATTGATCCATATTCATTCCATTGCCATTATTCTCTCTCTCTGCAAAACAAACGTGAAACAGGGTGTGCGTGGTGGTGAGAAGTGTAGCAGCAACTGGAGGTAATCTTCAGATCCTTCTTCCTTCTAATGTCCCAGCGTTGTATTCAAGTTTGAAACCTTGGAAAAAAAATAATATAGAGGAGACTTTGCTGTTTTTTTTTTTTTAAAAAAAAAAAAAAAAAAAAAAAAAAAAAAAACTCAGAAGTGTACTGTAACTACATGAATATATATATGATGTCGTGACTTTGAAAAATGGAAGAGAAAAAGTTTTATTGTCATTTAAAACGCTGTACATAAAACTCCATTGGGTGCGTGATAAATGGAAGAATTAAAAACTAAAAGCTTTGCTGTGTTTTTGCTGTTATATATATAAAGATATGATGCATAAATCTGTGTAAGTTGCTACCTAAAAACCTTGAAAACTTGCTGATATAAATCAGCAACGTTGCTGAATATATGAGAAGAAAGAAAAGCTGATTTAGTTGGCTGTCATGTGCTAGGTATGTATATAATATATAACGCTATACACTTAGAAAATAAGAAGAGAAACTCCTTATTTTGTGTATGTATATGTATATACCGTAGCTTTGGAAAGGGAGGAGCTTGGTTTGTTGTATAAAAGAGAAAGGAACTTAACTTAGCTGATATATGCATATAAGTTTGGCTATCATGTAGGGTATATATATATTTGGACGTTGGAAGAAAAGAGAAACTTACTATCATGTTGTGACTAATATTGATATTAGGAGAAGAAGCCAAACTTGTGGTATCATTGTTGCAAAAAAAATTGCTGCCATGAAAAGTACGTATATATGTAAATATATTACTGTAGGTGAGAGTTAAAAGGGAAATCAAGTGGTAGGCTAAGTAAATAGGTACATATGTTCGATGCAAACATATATATATAAGACAACAAAAACTTACGGAAACACCATGGGAAACATTAAAACATAATCTATATGGAGTTAGTAACTATTAAGCTCCTAATTTAGAGTGTTAGGATAACCTCTTACACTAATTTAGAGTGTTAGGATAACCTCTTACAGTTTAAAATAATTATAGAAAAATAATAATTAATTAGTAAAATAATAATAAAAATAAAAATCATAACAAGAAAAAAATAGTATTATTATTATTATTAAAAAGGGAATAAAAAATAAAGGGAATTATTAGTTAATAATAAATGAAAGAGTGTTATTATTAATTAATGATAATTAAAAAGGGTATTAATGTCAAGGGAGTTTTTATGGATTAATAGCCATTTGTAATCCTCTAAAATTAATTCGTGTAGTTAGTTACTTTGCGACACAAGAAGTGACTAATGACAATAATAAACGTTTATAGGCATACCTTAACACCTCTACTTATCCCAACACCTTCGGACAAATTGAGGACTCAAGCTTGAAGTGAGTAACTGTTATCTTATTAGCTTGTATGTATGTATTTCATGTATGACTGCTCATGGTTGCTAGATAATTTGCATAGTGTATCTTAGCTATGGATTGGGGCTACGTGTCCCATAGGGCTGTGTGTCCTAAAATGGAGCTGCGTGTTCCATAAGGGCTGCGGTCCTTGGCCGATAACTACGGTTACGGTGCGATTTGTTTACTGTGAATTATTCTATACTTATACATGTGTTATACTGTCATTTACATTTCATACCTGCATATGAGATTAACTGTTACCCCTGGGGTTCATTCATTTGAACTCCATATTGCATGAAAGAAACAGGTAGTAGATCGGGATCAAGAGGGAAGATATAGCTGTAAAGGTTATAGCATATTGGACTTTTTGGAAAAATAGGATTAGATAGACTGTATTGTATCGTTTACCATTTGTCTAGTTTTGGATTAATGCATTAACATCCCACTATGGGATGGATTCGAATCATGAAAAATTTATCCTCTTATTTTCAAACTAAGTTATTTTATGAAAATTTTATTCCGCAATTAAGTCGTCCAAATTATTTCGATGCCTGTGTGCTATAATTCTGATAAGTAAAGACGCATTTAGGACAGGCGTTACAAAAAGTGGGTGTTACAATAATTGAAGAGGAACTAGAGAGAGAAATCAATGGAGACATTAATTTTTAGTCTCGAACATATTTTAGAATTATAAACCTTGCCAAGATTAAGAGTAGTTAAAACAATTAAACTCATTGAAGCTGTCACAAATTAATACATAATTTACCAAAAATGCTCCCATCATTTACCAATTAAACTCATTCGAGAAGTTAATCATTCCTTGTTAAACTATTGTTAATTGCTCTCAATGAAATTAGTTGTTTTTGTCATTTGATAAGTTATGGTTGTTATTTGTTTCATTTCATTACAAATTTTAATCTCAAACTAAGCTAAGTTGTCGGGGACTTCACAGCAATTAGACCAATTTTCTAGATCTTCAATTGGGATTGATATGTTTATGCAGATTTCTTAGAAAACTTTTTTGTCTTTCTTCCTTTATCAAAGTACGCATAACCTACCATCATCGTCAACATCACATGCCACAACAAAACTGCTAGCTTTTCTTCATTTTCATGCTTAACAAAACACAATTGCCAAACATTTAATTTATTACTGATAATATGTTTATATGTTGCAACTACATTTATTTATAATGTACTGTCTTTTTAGTTTCTTTTTAGTTTTTTTGGTCATTCCCTAGTTTGTTCACTTTATCTGGAAATGAACCATTTCCATCAGCATCAAATTGTTATTCCCTCCACGTCATTATATTGACGACAAAGACATAATATTTACCGACACTCCAATAATTATTTTCTCAAGTACTTAATATAATTTTCATTGACATTTTTGGATAAATTACGAAAGCTAAATAAATTGCTTTAAAATATTTATATTCATTGTTTTTTTTAAAAAAAAAACTATTTTGTCTTACTTTTAAACCGATATATAATCTAATAATACATTATATGAGTATATGCTATGATTAGATAATTTATTTAGTTTCTTTACTTTTTATAAAAAAGTTAATTGTGTCTTATATCAATCTCTTGACCTTGAACAACAAAACTAGCCACCACAACAAATGAATTCAACCACAAGATCGTTGTTCCATGCTTGATGTCGATGGCCATGTTCAATCTTAAAGTATAAGTGATTTTTTGATACTTTTGAGATTTTATTAAAGTGATTTATTGTGTTGAGATTTCATGAAAAGCAGATTTTTTTTTGTCGCAAACATAAAAGATATTATTATTTGATAATATTTAACTTTTATTATATCTTTATGTATCTCTACTCACAATAAATAATATATTATTTTGTTATTTTAAATATCTCCATGTATCACCATATTTTTATGACAATTTTGCTTTCTAATAGCTTACATTATTTTTTTTAGAAATACTCAAAGTAACTTATCAAAATATTTTTAGGCTCTGATTATTTTTAAAAGCTCATAAAAATATGATAACATTTTTTAAAATTTATTTATTATGAGAGACGAAAAATCCTTTACGGATGTTGTTAAAGGACCAGATTGCACCTTCCCAGTTAAAAAATAATAATAATAATAATAAATAAATAAATAAATTGAAGGTAGAGTGTAAGGCATTTTTTCAGTTTTGATTATTCCAGGGGTAATTAATTTTTATTTTTTCTTCATTTTTTGTTTTTGTTTTTGTTTTATGCATTTGTTTCATTTTTTGCTATCTTTGCCTGTTTTATTAGTTTTCTAGCTTACACCTACCTTCGATTTTTCATGGGCATTATGATATGCTTTCGTATTAGGTTTTATGGACACTTTTATAAATTTATTCAAAGCATTGCTTTTCATATTTTACCTACCAAAGCATGCTTCATTTTACATTCAACATCAATAAAAGTCTAAAACCTTTTGGTGCTCTCTCTCTCTCTAAAGTTATTTTTGTTCTTAAACATCTAAATTAAAGTAATAAATTTATCGGTTTAAACCAATTCATTTATTTAAACATTAATATCTTAAATTTTAATCCCTACAACCCTTAATATATGAACTAAATAACGAATTTTATATATTAAGAAAATTACTGAAATCAGTTATTTACAAACAAATAGTGTAATGCATTTATGTGGCCTAACCCACATGCATTGTCCTCATATCTGATAATTAGGAGCTGTCAAATAACGATGCATCAAATTTTTAAAGAAATATACCAAAAATATTTTTTTTAAGAAAATATTGTCAGTTCTGAACTGTAAAATACTGGTTACCTTATTTGATAATTTTTATACCACAACCGTCAAGTTTTAAGGTTTCTAATACGACCATGTGAGCACTATTTATAGTATTACTGAACGGTCTTCCTTTAACAATCGTCAAGTATATATGGATCGTCTTTCCGTATAACCATAAAATAATATGGTCATGATAATATTTAATTGTTATTCGTATGCAACCACTTAAGAGCATCACTATATTGGATTCACAAATATGAGCTTATAAAAGTAGGTTTCAAGCCATTAGTCACTATCCAGTGTGTCGGAAAGGTCTTCATTCATATTCGAGTTCAATCCTCTCATTCATTAAATATAACAGGACAGGAATAATTTACAATTTTTCACTCACTGAAGTCAAAGTTGTTCCTTAATTATTTAAATGCTTTCCTAAAGGTTTTCATTTGTGAATTAACTTGCCTCTTCTCCTTAATATAAGACCCACTTTATAGTTAAATTTCTTTATTAAAGGGGGTTTTATATTAAAGACTAGAGGGACTACTTTCTTGATATATTTTGTCTTATAAAAAGAGTATATAGATGTTTGTAGAAAAGTACGGCTTCGTTTTAAAAAACCAAAATAACAAATTTTATTGGTAATTTGTTTTTTTAGGTAATTTAAGAAAAACATAAACATGTTTTTAATTTTTTTTTTTTTTTTTTATTTTTGTATTTCTTATTTGAAAATATTGGGAAGCCATTTCTTCTCCACCCAATAGTTTTTTCCTCTATTTGAAGACTTGAGTTATCGTCAAAGCTTTACCCTCCAGCTCAGTATATTTACTTTTAAATGTGATTTCTTTGAAGAATTATCCAAACGCATTCTTTTATTTCCATTTTTAAAAAAAAATGAAAAAAAAAGGGAAATAGATAGAAACATGACTTATATATTTCAATGGGTTAAGGTATAAAAATACCAATAAATTTATACCTGATGTGTAAAATATCTATTGTAATACCTGAATTTTGGACCCTGAGAATTGAGAATAAGCCTAAAGTAGGTAGATGACCAAGTCCAGTTCTGGAAGAGTCCCAAGAATGACAAGAGATAGGAAGCCTCTCAGGGACTAAGTAACTCGGCCATACAGGTCAGTGGATCTAATATGTATAAGCCGTGGAATTAAGGTGCCAATGAAAAAGGGGCACAAAAGACCTATACGGTATAAATTTAGTTGGAAAAGATGCCACCTAACAATACCCTGAGGTATAGGACAATTAGTTGAGTGAAAATATGCTGATATAAGTAAGAATACAGCATTTTCAGGGCAGTTGGGTATGCCCTGCGTTTTTTAGAAAACACCCGTATGTGTCACCGTTTGTCGGGACTCGACATTCGTGTCCCAATCCCGAGTAAAACTTGAGCAGGATCCCGAATAGACACCGATAAAGTAACTTTAATATAGTAAGTCATGATGACCCATGATGGCATGCTTTTGTGTTGGTCTAATAAGAGCATGACACGCGTCCTGTCGTTATAACAAAGCATAAAGCTACTTTTACGTTGGTCCAGTGGAAAGAAGACACCTAGGCTTGTGTTTATGTCATAAGGATGAGTCATAGGCTTCTTCAATAAGCCCCAAATTCGTGCAAAGCAAGGGAGAGAGAGAAAAGTCAACCAAACTTGCAAAATAAGCCAAGTTAAGAGGATATTTTGTAAGGGCACTTTGGTCATTTGATTTGGGAGATTTGTAAGTGGGTTATTGACATATTTTAAGACATTTTGCACTCCCTTTTGCATGAGTATTTTCACTAAGAGCTCAAGGGCCGTAGAAGTGAAAGTGACAGTGTAGAAGAGCACAAAAACACTTATATAGTGTTAATCGGTTGGTAAAAATGCTATTTAGCTATACCCTAAGGTATGGGACAATTAGCTGAGCAAAAATCTGCTAAAATAAATATACACATGACATTTCCTAGACTGATAAGGGTTTCCTGTTCTTGAGAAGATAGGAATGAAAAGTCAGCTATAATAATTACTTGAGGACACGTGTCACTGCGGGATTAAAAAGCAAAAGGTAAGTAATGATTACAGAGGTAGAAAAGTCAATTCCTTACCCCTTAAGGAGGAATTTTCGACCACATAAGATCAGGGGAGAAAATCAGATGATTTTATATGTATTTAAGCCCAAACACAAAGTACAGGTCCTAAGGGAAGTTAACTAGTAAAAAAGAAGACCGATAAGGACCAATTAGGGGCTTAATTTTAACTAAAATGGAATAAATTAAATAAAAAGTACATGGATCCGATTTGAGACCTAGGATGCGGCATATATGCCCTTGGAAATATCTGGAATTTCTTGGAAAGGAAGAAAAGAGAAAACAAGCCAAAGACCAGGGTACATGCTGGACAAAAGGGTGTTCCGGGTAAAATTAGGTAATTTGCACATGTTGAAAAGTAAAAATATGACCTTTATGGCTAGGGAGGTGCCACATGGCCAGGTTCTAGAATCCTCTAAAATTTCTTGGTGATTAAGTCAGAAACCCTGATCCATATTGTTAACCAGTGGACAAAAGCATGAACCGGACAATTTAGTGTACCCTAATCATTATAATAATTTTATAAAAAAACATGAATTTCTCATTTATGGATGCCAAGAGGTGTGCTCAGCAGATGTAACATCCCATTTTCAAAAGCAATGTTTTTTTCATCAGAGTAGAGCATCGGAGCGATTGAGTAACTGATACTTATATTCAAAATGCCGTAAGTCTGGCTAATTACATAAGCGGTACAATGACCGAGAGTTTTTAAGGAACATAACAACAGAAGTGTCTCCCCGGCAACACCCATGCCGTGGCAACAAAAGATAGTCTTCAGCCGAGTCCCTATGCGTGCTGCTTGCTTTTCTCCTCGGTCCTCGGTTCTCCTGAACCTGACGCTATGTTAAGAGCTGAGGTTCAATGCCCATTGAACCTCAGGTAACGGTTAACCTCATATTTACGTACACAATATATGGACTACGGACGTTCACAACATTAGCACGTGAGCAAATACATTATACGTGAGCCCAATAATTGATACACTATACACAACCAATGCAGATATATTGCTCCCAGCATTATCACACACAACCAATGCAGATATATCGCTCCCAGCATTACAGACGCATCGCTCCCAGCTTACACACAATTATACTCTAACATCTATATGCACCCAGACAACATAACAACTACACACACACAATACACATAGCACATACATGCATAACATAAACATCAGTGTTAGTGTTACAGTACGCGAACGTACCTTCGTTGACGGTATTTCGGTACGTTTTACGAAAAACGGTAATTTTTGACAGCGGTGCAAACAGCGGCACAACAGCGGTACGACAGCGATGCGATTATCTCAGATATCCTATAAGGATAATATTTATCAATATCTAGCAGCATAACAGGTATTTTAGGTACAAATTACCATTTTGCCCCTAACTCTCCTAATCGGCGGAATTTCGTCAGAGCTTCGCTACTTTGACCCTATCTCTCCAGAATGTTGACATATTTCTTTTCCCAATATATTTTCGAAAGAAATACCATATTTACCCCTAAACATGATATTTAAACTATCTGGGAAATTTAAAGATAAATCTAGCATTTCTACTATATCTACCGAAAGAACTACCAAAGCTTAAGACTAGGGACCGAAGAACTTACCCAGGGCTTCGCTACTTTTTCTCCGGACTCCTCCTTCTCTCTAACCTCTCTCTAAACTCGGTTTTTGGTGTGGGAAAAGATTAATGAAGGTGCCTTCTATTTATAGAAGATTTTGAATTACTATTCACACTTTTTCATATCGATTTTCATCCGTCGGATCTTGATTTTGTGACAAGTCTTCTTCTTGGCCCTTGGATGATGTGTGCCGACCTCCCCCTCCCCCAAAGTCAACAAAGTGATGTCATCCATGATGTCACAAGCTTTGCTTTATGAGCCGGTACCAATAAAGTTCCCAGTTCGGTGTACTAATTGCGTAATCTTGGAGAATCTCAAAAATCTGGTAACACAGCGCTGAAGATTTATTCATCCTCTTTCAAAATACTTGGTTTAACTAAATTTTTGATACCATTAAGGGTATTCCGTAGCCTGCTGAACATTTTCGGACAGACGCCATCGGTTACGGAAATAACTTCCGATAGCACCAGCTTCTGGACAAAAATTCACCGGTTTATAATATGTCCTTACCTACGAAACCTAATTCATGGTTTGTCACAACGGTCTTGTTTTCTATGGATTCTCGTTTCTACTATCTGCCCTTTTTCTTATTTACCCTGTCTCCTATTTACTCCGTTGGTTTCGAAATGACTTTGGAGATAGCTCACTCCGAGATAAAATTTCACTTGTTTATATTAAGTCCAGATGTTACTGACTTAGTTCACCTATTTTGAGGTAGGATTTAATCTCTACCGATTCTCGTTTATCCAACTGGTCTTTCTACAGGATATATTATTATTTAATCACTAAATATCATGATATTATTTTACAAAAAGCCATAACCCTTTTCACACTTGAATTTTCGCCCTCCCCTTTTATTTTCTTATTTATTTATTTTCTTAATTAATTTGCGTTATATCTTAATTTAAATAATTAGCCATTAATTACTTAATTAGTCACTTACTAATTGTTGATAATTTTCTTAATTAGGATAAATCATTATCTCACAACTATTTTACTGACATTGGTATTTTATGCTCTAAGTAAAATATTAAAAATCATGGGGTCACTTATGATCCCCAAAATAATAATTAATTTTGCCTCATTATTTTTCAAGGAAAATAATCCCAAAAATTCCTAAAATTAGAGACAACATACTTTCTAATTTTTAGCAAATATTTTATTGCCTCATTGGATTTATCATAATATTTTCAGGCCATTTTATGCCTCAAAAATGCATTTAGGGATTTTTAGCTCTTTATTCACCCTAATTTCAATAGAAATTACCTTAGAAAATAAGGTATTTATTACACTAGTTTCGAGACCACAAATTCACCTATTTTCAATAGGTATTATTTATTGAAATATGATACTTATCATAAATACGATTTTTAGGGTATTACAGCAGAAGCAAGACGAAGTCCAGCAAGGTCTCCAACACTTTGAGGAAGAGCAAAATCACCAAGCAAACCTCCGATTTCAAGTAAACACCGAAACCCCAAATCTTTAAAGTTTGTAGTTAGGGTTTTCGTTCAAAGGGTTAGGGCTTGGTGTTGTGATCTAATTTTTGTGTTTTTAAGGGTTTCAATGAGGTTAAAACATGATTTTTCATGGGGTTAGATCAGGGTTAAGGTCTATGAACTCAAAAACACTGAAAACTCAAGAAAGAAGCATGCTGCTAGCATCACGGTTTTCTAGGCGGGGAATCTTCATATGTGTTTTTAAAATAGTAAACGAAGTTAATTGGATCTCAAATTTTACAAGAATAAAGTAGAGTTCCTTAGATTCATTTTTGTATAAGATTTGGTACCATTTTGAATTTTCTACTAGGAGAAATAAATTCCTAAAAATCGGTCAGGAAGCAGAGATATATTTCTGACCAGCGAATAAAGTTTGGACTGTGTGATAAAATATGGACTCTTTGGGCTTTGGGAATATTTTTAACATAAACTATACATCCTAAGGGTTTCATAGCCTTTGATTTCATACCAATTGGATTTTTTTGGAATTAATTAAAAATAGTTGAAGTTAGACAAGGTTTTCTGGAATTTTGGGAAAGTGGCTCGGATTTCCAAGAATAAAAAGGGGTATTTATGTACTAAAAAATAAGGTATATTGATGTTGTCTTGGGAAAGAACATATCCGGGGATACTCTCGGACGTTGAGGAAGTTTATTAGTCTATGAACAGCTATCAGGTAGTAACTGTTTACTCAAGTACTTGATATGTGTTTGTTGTATGTTTGTTTGCCATGTGTGTATTTTTGCCAAATATACATACAGAGCATGTTGGGGTTCGAGTCCCTAACTATTGTGTCCCTAGTGCTGAGGATTAGTCCGAGGTTGGCCTTGATTGGCGGCTCTACTGGTCGTTAGGTCTGGGGCTGGCCTAGTGTAGGTTTCTCTATGGGTCGTGATTCCGATAATTCTGGGGCTTGCCTTGATAAGGCAGCTCAATGGTTCGTGATGATTGGTTCTTGTGTATGTTTCTGAATTCATATGTGGTATGTTTGGAATTTTATCTGTGATTTTTATATGTCATGGTTGCATGCATACACTATACATATATAGTACATGAGTTTGACAGTTACTCTGGGGTTCATTTTTGAACTCTAGATTGTTCTATAGACACAGATGATAGACCCTGAGCTGTTTAGAAGTTGAAAGATAAGGGCACGCGATGGAAAATTGAAGAAATAGGGAAACGCCCTATCTCCTTATGTTTTTTGGGATGACGGTACGAGTTTAATTACAACTTAGTATTTTGTTTTGGATGACTATACTTATAACCCTATGGGGACTATTTACTTTTGGTTTTCATGCTTTTACCAGTATATCATATTTTCCAAACCGATGATAAGCTCTGTTGCGCACACTCTGATATATGTTAAAAGGACTAATCAACAAAGGATAGGCAATAAGCAAAAGGAATCCCTCTAACCCGCCACCCGAAAGGGCAAGCCCGGTAGGGGTGTAACAATTGTGGTATTAGAGCAAGGTTTGGACGATACTGGTAAAAAGTAACTTGTGATGGTTAAGGGTACTGATATAATAGAGCAGAAAGGACATATACCCTAAGGAAGAGGGTTAAGCTCCAGGGAGTTAAAATGCATAGATAGATAAGACAACACAAAATGTGGGTTCTTCTACTGACTTTAGGACCTCTGATATGGAAATCAAGGTCTAAATTAAATTCCCGCAATGAAATTGGAAAGAAGAGTAACTTAATTCTAATAAGAATTAAGTAAAATAATACGGAAGGAAGGCATTATAGTTAGAGGAGACCAACCATTGTATAAGAAAACAGAGCAATAGAGGTATACCCCGAAGAGCAAGGTTCAGGCTCCGAAAGTTGAGACTTTGGGGATAGCTGAGATGACACAGAATGTAGACCCTATTTCTAAACCTAGGGCTCTTGATTATGAGTTGAGATATCATTTAGATCCCCAAATCTTATCAGAGCTTTAAGGTTAAGTGTGCTTAGGCGAGGAAAATCTCGGGATAGGTGACCTCCTGGGAAGTATCATAGAAATTTGAGATTTTCTTGAATTAAGACCTTAGTACCTTGAGGTATGACTTATGGTGATCCTTAGAGATGCTATAAGGATGTTAGATTGAACAAGGAAATGATTGAGACTAGGCTTAAAATTTAATTTCAAAAAGAATTAGTGCCTAGGTTAAATGTGATTAAGGTTGTATTAAGGTTCCAATACCTGAGAGTAGGAACCCTGTGAATATTAATTAATACTGAATTGTCAAAATGTTTAGGTATGATTGAGGATTAATGATTAACCTTGAGGTAATAGAATGATATTAGATTATACCCTGTGATATTGAGGATTGAGATGGAATTAGAACCTCGTGAATAGTGTTGATATTACTCGAATGTTTTGAGGTTTAGACTAGGAGGATGAATTATAATCCTAGTTTGTATTCTGGGTATTGTTGAGGTAATATGATTCCTTAGCCTAACTGATGTTGAGATTTTAGGAGTCGATTGCGAATTTGATAATTAATGATTTGAGGTTATTTGAGGATAGTGCCCAAATGTTGTAAGCTGTGAATTTCGATGATCACAACATGTTTATTCAGTATGTTGATGTTTTAGAATTAGGTTGATGAACCTAAGATCTGGTAGGCATCCTTAGGGTTGCTGCCAATCGAATAGTGACCTAGGAATCTGATAGCGAGAAATTCCTTAGGCATTTGATTGATCTAAAACGCATTAAGGCACTAGAGTATAGTACCCATATGTATGAGGTATTTTGAGGTTACTAGTTGTTAGGGAATGATTTTAATCTCATGATATTCCCTTAGGAAGAATGATTGAAAGTAGAAACCTTGATTAATGCCATGTCATCAGCATGTTATAAGAGGTATGTTCGAGGATAGCACCTATATGATATGGGGTACTTTAAGGTTGATAGTTGCTGTATTAGCATAGGAAAAGATTTTGAATATAGAATATTCCCTAAGAAAGTGTGGTTGAGAGTTAGTATCTCAATAGAACCGAATGATAGCTAGAACCTCAATAGCCACAGGTTATAATCTTTTGATCGAGACAGAAAATGGTAGAGATGATTATGGCTAATAGACTCCCTGAACGTATGGGTTAAGTATTCGATAGGGAAAGCTGATATTGGTAAATATGCCTAGAGCTTGACTAACATTGAAAGTTCACATACATAATGACCCCAGCCAAGATCTAGGTGATTTGGTGTATTGACATGGGGTGCTTCAGCGCTATATGTGTTATTATTGGAGTGAAAATTGTGATATTTGTATATCGAAGGCAATGAGACTTACCAAATTGGTATGACTTCAGTTCATTGAATTGGATATGTGGTCAATAAGAAGCCCTAAGTCCTATGTAACTAGTATGTTCATAGGCTTGCAGAAGATCACAATTACTAGACCATGAATACCAGGCAAAGTGTCAAAGAAATTGTAAGCATGAAATATACAGGCATTATTACTGAAATGGTTGAGCAAATGAAATATAATGGACTAGGTGTCCCATGAATGACTTGAGTAGACAAGGAGAGAGCCTGAGATTTAAATTGGAGTTGATGACCTTGTATGTCAATTGTCTGGTTCCTGGTATGTGTGAAAATTGAATTTTGAATTTACCAATGCACCTGCTATGTTTGTGAAATTTTGAAATTGATTTTTCTGAACTAAATTTCCAAATAAAATGTTTTTTCAGAATTTGAGACCAATTTGAAATGGTTGTTTTTTAACTATGTTGTCTCATAGATAGGGTGTCCTGATGGACCTCCGATTTGAAATTGGATTGTGAACCAAGTTTAAAATTGAATTGTGAAGCATGTTGTGGTGGAAGCAGTACAAAATTGGAAGAGGCCAGAAACTGTTGTAGACATACTCAGTTTGTTGGATCTTACCGGATGTTTGAAAAATGTTTTGAAATCACTAGCCATTGTTGGAAAGTTCTTTTGAGGGGATTAATTTTTGAGAAGCTGATACTCACACCAGCAGCGTATACACCCAATCTTAGTGGTCTCGCCTTGTAAAGGCGTGTGATTTACCTTGTCTAGCCGGCATCCACGCAGGCATTTGGAGCAGGGCTCCGTGGACGATGGTCATTTTTCCTAGTATGGGATTTCTGTGGGTGGCCTGTTATTTTATGTGCCAGTGCGGACACTGGGTCCCGAGAAAGGACGAAAACTCTACCACTTTGGCCGACAAGTGCAGTGGTTTGTATATGAAAGGATTGGGATATGTCGTCGTACCGAAAGGTTGAAGTTGTGGTGAGAGCTTTTGAATGTTAAATTTGTGAAATTGATGATCCCGCTCATGAATGTATGCCTGTAGTAAATGTTATAGAAAATAGCCTGGCAATAATTTGGTTTAACAAAAATTTGAGCTGGCAGCGATTGAATTTGAAAATGTGATAGCAATACTACTTTTGTATAGTACGGATTGTAAAATGTACTACGACCACATAGATTTTCAAATATGTGAAAATTTGAAATGTTGAATATGAAACAACATAGTAAGCAGTGACATGATTGTCGTCGCTGTTGTATTGAAATGAAAAGTGGTGCAGTTGGTTATTATGATAAAACATGAACAAAAACTGATAGAATGGTCTACAAATCTGAACTGAGTAAATCAGATAGTATTTTCCAGTTACTTTGCCAAGCAAGAGGAAAATGATTTGAAAGCTTAGAATTGAGGAAGCTTAGACAAAGTTGTTGAGCGAGGCTCTTGCAAGCTACCACATACAATACACATAGCACATATATGCATACTATAAATATCGAGTTAGTGTTACAAGACGAACCACGCCTTCGTTGTCGACTGACGCAAGTTTGCATGGGGTGGTGTCCCTAGAATTTTGTCAGATCTTTTCCCTCATCATATTTTCGAAATATATATCATATTTACCCCTAAATATGTGATGCTTGGTATTTATAGAAGAGACGGATGGCGAATCGGTAAATAATTTGAACTTCGATCGACGAATATGGACCATAGGATCACATTTTTTAGCACCTGAGCAAGATCGATAAAGTGGAATGCCGATTAGCATGGTGACTTTAGATGAAGATTTTAGGACATATGTCTTCGGTTAGGAATTGTGTGTCTGAGAGTACATCTTGAGGTTCCGGCAAAACATTTGATCCAGATTAGCCACTTACTAATTTTTTGATAATTTTATTAATTAGGTATTTGTATTTTATATCCCATGTAAAATATTAAAAATAGATGAAATGCCTAAGACCTTAGGGCGATTCCCTAAGCGATAAGGCTAGAAAGTCTCATGTTATGATAATAGAATCAGCTGGAAGGCTAGTATGTGATAAACCGAGAGGTAGAATAAGTAAGGCAATGAAGCCTGTGTAACCATGCGCTATGAGGATGGATTAATGGGTCCTGGATGGTTGGGTACCACACCTGGGTACAAATATATAAGGATGTGGTATGATAAATTGTGTGTTTAGTGAACATACATAGGAAAGAGATAGGCAATGTGCCTAGAATGATTTCCTCAAGTTTGGACGTTCAAATTTTGAGGATGAAATTTATTTTACGGGGAGAGAAATGTAATATCCTGAATTTTGGACCCTGAGAATTGAGAATAAGCCTAAAGTAGGTAGATAACCAAGCCCAATTCGGGAAGAGTCCCAAGAATGACGAGAGATAAGAAGCCTCTCAGGGACTAAGTAACTCGGCCATACGGGTCAGTGGACCTAGTATGTATAAGTCGTGGAATTAAGGTGCCAATGGAAAAAGGGAACAAAAGACCTATACGGTATAAATTCAGTTGGAAAAGATGCCACTTAACTATGTCCTGAGGTATAGGACAATTAGTTGAGTGAAAATATGCTGATATAAGTAAGAATACGGCATTTTCAGGGCAATCGGGTATGCCCTGCGTTTTGAGAAAATACCCATATGTGGCACCGTTTGTCAAGACTTGACATTCGTGTCCTAATCCCGAGTAAAATCTGAGCAGGATCCCGAGTACACACCAATAAAGTAACTTTAATAAAGTAAGTCATGATGACCCATGATGGCATGCTTTTGTGTTGGTCTAATAAGAGCATGACACGTGTCATGTCATCATAACAAGGCATAAAGCTACTTTTACATTGGTCGAGTGGAAAGAAGACACCTAGGCATGTGTTTATGTCATAAGGCTGAGTCATAGGCTTCTTCAATAAGCCCCAAATTCGTGCAAAGCAATGGGGAGAGAGAAAAGTCAACGAAACTTGCAAAATAAGTCAAGTTTAGAGGATATTTTGTAAGGGCACTTTGGTAATTTGATTTGGGGGATTTTTAAGTGCCTTATTGACATATTTTAAGACGTTTTGCACTCCCTTTTGCATGAGTATTTTGACCAAGAGCTCAAGGGCCGCAGAAGTGAAAGTGACTGTGCAGAAGAGCACAAAAACACTTATACGGTGTTAATCGGTTGGTAAAAATGCTATTTAGCTATACCTTAAGGTATGGGACAATTAGCTTAGCAAAAATGTGCTAAAATAGATATGCACATGACATTTTGTAAAAACCCAAATATTTGAGAATTTTTTTTTTAAAAAAAAATTCATGGCTAAAGAAATTAAAATTAATTAATTAATTAAATTATATGATTATAAGCTAAATATATATACTATTTATTGTAATTAAATGTCAAGATGAAGCTAGTAGCTTGATGGTATTAGGGATGGTCAAAGGTTCTTTGGGTCTTGGGTTCAAATCCTCATTAGCACAAGATGTGATTTTCATTTTTGCCTTAGCTCAACGGAAATTACCAAAATACCCTTATGTGAAAAAAAAAAAGAAAAGAAAAAGAACTTCATATTTTGTTGTATCGCATGAATGGGATCGGGAAACAGAGAAAGGAGACTCATGTTGTTCTTCAAAAACCTAGCCATTGTTCAACTCTATTCCTTCATCCTTTCCGTCCGCATTCCGCCACCGTCGCTGGTCCGTTCGTTGCCGGTGTCCGTCTCATCTGGTCAGAATTCTTGCTGCTGTTATTTTTCTCTGTTTTGTTTTGGATTTGTTCTTTTTCAGCTGGTTCTATTCGTTTTGGCAAGAGAGTGAGCGGTGAAGGATCTTATCGATCTGAAGCTCCAAAACCCAACCTCATTTGCTCCTTCCTCCATCCTCTGCCTGAATCGTTCTTTCCTCTCTGATTCCAGAATCTACCAGTTTTTTTCCTTCAATATGTGCATGGCTGAGAGTAAATGAGGTTGGGTTTTGGAGCTTCTAATTATCCCTACTGGCCATGTTTTTGGGAGGGCTGAAGCTTGATTTGGGTAAGTTTTCGTTAATGATTTTGGTTAATTTGTTGTGAAGATGACAAATTCCATATTTGATCTTTAGAGATTTAAATTTATTATTATTAAAAATTGGAGTTTGGAAATTATAGTAGATAAATATATTGGTGTTTTGAGATTGGAGATTGTTTGACAAGAGATTTGAAGAATAAAAGTTTTGAATACATGGTTTGATTGTGATTGCACTCAAGGTGTTTATTAAAATGCTCAAGAGAAGAATTTGGTTGGAATGTCCTTTTATTCTGATTGTAAGTTTGTATTTGGCATGTGGTATGTCAAATACTTCCTTCTATGAGTTGGTTATGACTGATTAAGGGAAAAGATAAGAGATGGAATATTAGTGTTTTTGAAGATTTTAAATTGAGGGGCTTAAAGTTAAAAAAGAACAATTTATATTTGTTGTGTTAGCAAATTGATTTTTCTCGGAGTGATTAAATTGAATTGATATAAAGAATACCTATGAAGTGTTGATGAATTGTCTAAGAAAGGAACTTTATGGAAAAATTGGTAGTCACTTATTAATTAATATCAATGTGACAAAGGTTATTGGGAGTAAATTATAGTATGCATAAATTTTTATGATTTGATATTACAATTGGAAAGTGAAGTTGCTTCTTTATGACTTGACAACATTAGAGGCTAAGAGCTGGAGATTGAGTGAGTTTAGTTGTTTATGTTAAGAGAAGAGTTGGCAAAATGAGTTCAAGTATGATAAATACATTGGTTGAGAAAGTTTTTATATAAAGTAGTGAATGATTGATGTGAAAACTATGCTTATGTGTTTGAAGAAACCTTGAAACGTAAACAATGGTGTTTTGGAACTTTGAAATATTATGGTTGGATGTTGTTGAGTTAATATTGGAAAGGAGCTATATAAGTATAGGTTATTAATTATAATTCTTTCCACATATATTCTTATAGGGCGTGCGAAGAAAGAAGATCTTGTTGAAACTTGTAAGGAGTATATGATAGAAATTAGAAGATATTAGTGAGTGAATAACGTCCCAATTAATTTATAAATAAGTTTTTCCTTTATCTCAACATATAGTTTAAATTAGTTTCACATGTATTTTAATATAATTCTTCTCGTGATCTTAATTGTAACACCCAAATTTTCGTAGCATAAGTCGTGCCGGTGACACGTGGTTTTATAAAAATTCATCAGATTTTTGAGGTGCTACAGCTTAGCTTTTTGCGGAAACGGAGAGCATGTACCAAAAATTTGAACAACGAATTTAACAACGAGTTTAACAATGTGTAACTGATATAAAATACTCAGACATATGACGATGTCTGACGTATACTGATATATTAAAAATTTCCCGAAGGAATGTTCATGTGAGTAGACTTGGGGCATCGAACCTAACTCAGTTAAATCATCCCATTTGGCCAGGCTGGGTAGGTCTAGTGGGAGTCTCACCGTGCTAGGGTGGACGATTGATCGAACCACATAGACGACCCTTTCTAGTTTAAGCACCAAATGATATGAAGTAACCTTATTAGATTTATGCCACAAGGTAGGTTCTGTTGACTTTCTTCCCACATTTACTTTGACCAGTGCCTTCTCACGGCTCCGTCTACTGGCGTCTATCTATGGCTCCATCCCCTGGTGCCTTCTCTGGTTCATGACCCTTTCCTGTCTATTCATTCAGACTGAGGTCCAATGCCCATCGAACCTCAGGTAACGGTTAACCTCATGCTTATGTAAACAATATATGTATGACAGGTATTCATGACGTTTTCACAAAATCTACTACAACAACCCATAACAGATGTACAAATATGTATATACGGAAATAACAATACACAGCCCCTGCATTATGTTTGTTATCCCAGTCTGCACTATCAAATCCAGTGCCACGATGGCCTATCGTGTCCTCAACGCTAGGAAAACTCTAAACGGTGTTATCAAGACTATAACCCGTGTATTCATGATTGCATTTAAAAATAATTGAGACGAGTCTCGTACAAGAACACAAAGCAATCATATATAAGCATAACAATAAGTATCAGAGTCAGTGTTACAGTACGTCGCGAACGTACCTTCGTTGACGGTACTTTCGGTACGTTTTACGAAAAACGGTAATTTTTGACAGCGGTGCAAACAGTGGCACAACAGCGGTACGACAGCGATGTGATTATCTCAGATATCCTATAAGGATAATATTTATCAATATCTAGCAGCATAACAGGCATTTTAGGTACAAATTACCATTTTGCCCCTAGTTTGACTAATCGACGAAATTTCGCGAGCTTCGCTACTTTGACCCTATCTCTCCGAATTTTGACATATCTCTTTTCCCAATATATTTTTGAAATAAATATCATATTTACCCCTAAACATGATATTTAAACTATCGGGAATTTTAAAGATAAATCTAGCATTTCTACTATATCTACCGAAAGAACTACCAAAGCTTACGACCGGGGACCGAAAAACTTACCCAGGGCTCCGCTATATTTTCTCCGGGCTCTTCCTTCTCTCTAACCTCTCTCTAGGATTCGATTTTTTGGTGTGAAATGAGAAGAGGAGAGCTTGCTATTTATAGAAGAAAAAATGACACTATTCATGCCTTTTTCAGATCAGTTTTCGACCGTTGGATCGCACTTCGACACGTGGCATCATCTTGGCTCTCCAATGCTCAAGGCCTGTTGACTCTCGGAGTTTTGATGATAACAAGACTTCATTATTTAAATCTTTTGTTAAAAGGGATTTGTGTTTTTAAATCAAGTAAATGTTAAGTTAAGGAGGTGTTCTTGGTTATTCAAGTAATTGTCCTGTATAAATTGACACCTTTCGAAAGTCTCTTTGAAAAACTATCTCGGTATTACTTTCGGACGTTACTCAAGTAATGAGCACTCCTTTTGTAAGTAATTTAATTATTTTCTATGGTTACTTGAGTAAGGTTGTTTAGCTCGCAAGTAATTTGTTTACTCAACATTACTTTACTCGGAGTTACTCGAGTAATACCTTTTGATTTGCAAGTAATATAGACTTAATCATGTTTTGCTCAAACATTACTTTCCAAATTACTCAAGTAAGCTATTTCCTTTCCGCAAGTAATCTCATTACTCTCTGACCTTACTTGAGTAAGGCACATCTGTTCTGCAAGTAATCAAGTAATAGACGCTTCTTTTCAAAGTCTCTCAATATTACTTTCGAAATTACTTGAGTAATGTTTTTCAAACTTCGCAAGTAATGTGGTTCTTCTCTGCAGAGTCTTATTATCTTTGATATTACTTTCAAATTACTTGAGTAAGCTTCGCAAGTAATTTCCTGAAAGTGATTCTAACGCCTCTGTTTCTTGAACAACTTGATTTTACTCAAAGTAATCCTTTAAGCTACCTGAAGTAAGTTCTTGCAAATTCCAGAAACCATCGGTATGTGCTTAAACTCTGCTCTAATCATTATGGGTAATCTTTTAACTACTCTTAATCACTCTCAAACTTATTCATATCATATCTAAACATCTTTTTGAGTGGATTTCAGTTTATTAACCTTTGTTTAATGTGAGATTAGCCAAAAGCATTTCAACATGTCAAAAGTATTTATTGCGCTGAAAAAGCAGAACACGCAAACGAAATTAAAGCGTGTAGCAGTCGAAGATATTCCAGCTGTTATTCTGCACAAGTAGGCGAAGGCATTTAATGAAGCAACGGTCGAAGTCTCTCAACGGCTATCACATTCAAATCGCAACTACCCATCTACCGAAGCTTTGTGCAATTAATTCGACTCAAACAGTCATCAAGCTTCAACTGGTATAAATAGGCGATGAGCTGAATTCATCAGTACGAACAACACAGGCACAGACAGAGTATTCAAAGCGTTCAAATTCTATTCTGTTTATATCTTCGGATATCATTGAGCTTCAGTGTTAATTATTCATCTACTCTGTGAGAGAGATTTATCATCTATTTTATATTTGTTCAAATCTCAAGATAGAGGTATCTTGAGTGTGGGTGTACGATTACAACTTGTAAGGGGAGTGAGTCCTAGGGAGAAAGGATCATCCCGAGTTACGAGTGTGTAATTGTATTTGTGAGTTAGTGAAAATCCCGAGTGTCCGGGAATTTGGACGTAGGTCAAGGAGTTGGACCGAACCAGTATAATTCCTCTGTGTCATTTCTCTTTACTTCTTTTACTGCTTTCATCGTTTATCCGGCGAAAGAATTTTTGAGATCACCTATTCACCCCCCCTCTAGGTGATATTCCACTTTCAAGGCCGACCTCCTTGCACACTTCACAAGGAAAATTGAGGTCATGCATGACATCATCCCTCTTGCTTTATGAGCCGGTACCGATAAAGTATCCAGTTCGGTGTCCAAATCGCGTAGTCTGCGGGCAAATCTTAAAAATCCGATAGCAAGACACCGAAGTTTTATTCTTTCTCGTCACAACTACTTGGTTTAACTAAATTTTTGACCCGTTACGGGTATTCCGTAGTCCGCTGAAGATTTTCGGATAAACGCTGTCGATTATGGAAATAACTTCCGATAGCACCAGTTTCTGGACAAAAATTCACTGGTTTATAATATGTCCAGACCAAAGAAACCTAATCCCTGGTTTGTCACAACTATTTCGTTTTCTATAGGTTCGCATTTGTACTATCTGCCCTATTTCTTATTTATCCTGTCTCTTAAGTACGCTGTTGGTTTCAAAAATGACTTGAGAGATAGCTCACCGGGATAAAATTTCACTTTGGTTTATAAAAGGTCCAGATGCTAAAGACTTAGTTCCTATATTTTGGGGTAGGATTTAATTTCTATCGGTTCTCATTTAGCCAATGAGTCTTTCTACCGATATATTATTATTTAATTACTTAATATCTAGATATTATTTTTGAAATAACCCTAACCCTTTTCACACTACCTTTTTATTATTTCTTTTTTATTTATTTATTTAATAATTTCGCCCCTCCCCTTTTTAATTATTGTTTTATTTATTTCCTAATTAATTCACTTATATCTTAATCTAAGTAATTAGCCAATAATTACTTAATTAGTCATCTACTAATTGTTGATAATTTTCTTAATTAGGATAAATTATTAACTCACAACTATTTTACTGACATTGGTATTTTATATCCCATGTAAAATATTAAAAATATTGGGGCCAAAAAGTGCTTTTATAATAATATTAAAGTTTACCCACACTTTCTCTATGGAAATAATTTATTAAATTCCTATAATTAAGGACAATATTCTCCCTAATTTTTAATATTTATTTCTCTGCCCTTTAAGATTTATCATAATATTTTTGGGCTATTTCATGCCCTAAAAATACATCTTTGGCTTTTTAGCATATTATTCCTTCTAATTTTGACAGGATTTTTCTCTGGGAAAATAAACTAATTATGCTCAACATTTGAGACCATAATTTCACTTATCTCAAATAGATAACATTGACTCAAAAGAAATATTTAAGAAATATTATAAATATCCGGGTATTACATTTCTCCCCCTGTTATTTAAAATTTCATCCTCGAAATTTACGCTACCCCAACTAAACCTCTAATCTACAGTTTCAGAATATAACTACTAGTGATTCTTCCCAAATTGTCTCATTCAGAGACAATCCATCTCTAAACCATCTTTTCAACTGGGATATTCTTATCTCTGAGTTACTCCTTTTGAATACGAGAACTTATTTTGATTTGACCATATAGATACGGTTATCTTGTATTTCAATACTTCGTATTCTATAATATGATCACCGTCAAGATGATATATTGTGAAGTTTATTAAAGTTTGGGGGTAAAATTACCGTTATATCTCTGATCCGTACCTTCAATATCTTCTTGAATATGCCTTATGAAATGAGGGATTCGACCGCTTTATCACAACTTCCAATCATTCAAAATGACAAAATTCTAATCATAACATGTACCATCAACACAAGAAATGAACTCACTAACAAACATTCAGAAACATGATTGACCACAACTGGCCTAAGAGAATTTTCGCTCTGACTATAGTTCCATCAAACATATAAATGATTTACACTTTTGCCTATACAAGGCTTCAAACGATGCTATTTCGATCGTGAAAATTCGAGAAATAAGTTTCATCAAGCGTTTTTCGGGGAACTTCGCTTTAACAGGACAAAGTCCTCATAGTATTTAAATAGCCCTTGATCTTTGAATTATCATATGAGCTACTGATACTAACTTTTGTAGAGAGTATCTATTCGATGATTACCTATTACGGATGTTAATTACTTTCTAAATTGTAATCTTATAGAAATTTTGTCTACCGATGTCATTCACTACCTAGTTTTTCTCAAAAGATAGTTCAAGTATTCGTGGTTGCGTACAATTCTATAATTATACCGTAGAGGTAATCACCAACCACAGATCATGTGTAAATTAATTCATTTTGAGAAGCTCCAACAGACGAGAGGTGTAAGTCATCACGCTGTCCTGCTGCAGCAAGACATATCTCGATCCATACCTATTGGTACCATTACAGACTCTGTAACATCTACTTGGATTTGGGATAACCAATCTCTTGGTATCGTGACCGACGTCGTTCTCAGTCTATGTAAGCTCGTCTCGCAGTCTTTGTTTCACACAATGATTTAATTTTTACTCGAATTTTTTATCAATGATTATGAGAAAATTCGAGATGAATCGGCGGTACTATCCCGCTAGATCCAGAAACTTAAACATCTTATATTATATATTTTCTTTTCCAGCTCTTGCTAGTCCAGATCTGCTTCCACTTTGCTGATTTTTACAACATTACTGTTGTGCGACAGAACATGGCCCATAAAGTTTATTTCTTGGCAGCCAATTCTTATATTTACCACACTTAGTAAAGAGTCACGTCTCTTTTTAGTACCCTCACAACTTGATCGTTACCGTTCCTTGCTTTTTTCTACTTTGTTTTCGAACAGATGAGGATGTTGTCAATCAACACCTCTAGAGAAAAGTTTGGTTCAAGTACCCTATGAACAAAAATAGGTGTATTTGTCGACCCAAAAGACATTTCAAGGAATTCAAAATGCCCGTATCAAGTCCTGAAAGCTATCTTCCGAACATTGCTATTTTGGATTTTGCAGCTGAATGGTGTTTCGAGCATACGTCAATACATGACAAAACATAGGAACTAAATAGCTGAGTAGACGTTAATCATAGGAACTAGTTATATGTTCATGACAGTCATTTTGTCCATCCTGTGATGGTTGATTCAAAGTCAGAAACTCTTGTGCTTTGTTCGGTGTCATTTGATACGGTGCTTTTAGATATTGATCCTATGTTAGGTATCAATGTCATAGTGAATTTTGACTTCTCTTTTTCTGAAAGAAATGTGGTAGGATTTTCAGAGATTTATATTTGTGACTGGGTTGTTTTTATATTAAGGACTCAACTTCTGCATCAATTCTATCTCCGCTTTGGGAATGATATCTTCTCATGGTCACCGTTTGATCATTGCATTGATTGCTACTACTTTAACAGAATTGAGAATGTCGTCGTCGTTTGTGAAATAGAAATTTTGAATAAGATATATATATCAAACTGGAATTTAGACATGCTTAATAAGCAAAATAGTTCACACCCAAATGGTATAGCTACTACTAGATTGTAAGGTAATACATAGAGTTATGCATCCCAAAATGATTCGTATCTATATCAGAAGTATCTGACGGATTTAGTATCGAATTGGACAATATCTAAATAGACTTCTACTGAGCGATAGTATCTTAGATCATTCCTGGAGATTCTCCGACCTCCACTTCATGTAATGCCGTCATTTGGCCTGAGTTCTGGGGCCCTATCTCTGCAGCTTTCTGGGGACAGTTCTTGCTAATGTGTCCCGGCTTCTGACACGCGAAGCAAATTCGTATACCACTACGGGTAAGACTGGATGATAATTCCCGTATTTCGAACATGGTCGGGGTTCGGTATTCCGGAGAGTTTCGTGGTAGTGGTCGGCTTTCCCTGGACAGAGCACGCTAATGTGTCCAGGTTTTCGACACTTACAGCATATTAGATTTCCGTCGTAGTCAGTACTTCAAGGATGATTCCTCCTACATCTTACACACAGTCGGGGTCCTGCTAGTTTAGGGTTGTACTGCTTCCCAGTCTGAAATGGCGTCTTACCTTTTTCTTGATTCTTGCTCCAGGGCGCTTCCCACATCCATGTGAAGTTCCTGCGGCAAAACCCGACGCAATCACTTGCTCTTTTGCCCTGATTGTTGTCCTCAGGAAACTTCCTTTTGAGTGTGGGGTTGTTGGGGCTGGATTCATCATGACTTGTATTGCTACTGTTGAGATTCCTTATTCTACGTAGCTTTGCTAAATTATACTCCATCAGACGGCAGGATTCCGACATTCCTTGCCTTTCTGCAAGGAGGGCATCAATAAGAGCATTCTGCTTCTTCAGCTTCTCCCTCAGCTCTTGCGACTTACTTTGGTATTCAAGGTATTGTACTGGAATTGACATCACTCGTGGTTGTCTACCTTCCTCTCTTCCTCGACCTCGGCCTCGACCTCTAAGGACTTCGATTCCTTGCATACTTGACATCCTATCTTTCTATTTAAGAACGAAAAATTTTAAAGGTTCGCTCAAACAAACACATATACATAATGTTCATGGCAAAACATGTCATATTATTTATCTGGTTTTAACACTAGTAATATACCGTACATAATTCATATCATCGTCTATCCACTCGTTTACATATTATCTATAACTAGCCCTTGAAGATAAGTTAGAAAAGAGTGAAAATCAACTGTACGCTCTCCATCCAAGAGCTCATTAGTCTTTTCCATCCAGAAGCGTTCTCTAGGGAACAGGCATAGTGTTGACATTACCCAATCATCTACTGGGTAGGAAAGTTTATTGATTTTTCTTTGTCTGTAAGTCATCTTGACTTGCCCTAGCCATTGGAAATACATGTCTTTTGTAGTTGCGTTGTAATATTCTGCCATTAAGAAGTTTGTTCGTAGAGCGCCTATCAGCTCCTTGTTCGTATTTGACAGAGATTTGCCGTCATCTCCCAAAATAACCAGATTAGAAAAGATTTGCAGTATAATGTAACCTGGGTCGTTTCTCTCAAGGAATTTGCGGTGGGTTTAAATCGGCAGAACAAAAAACAGAACAACAATAAAATTGGGGTTTTTGATTTGAAACAGATTAAAACGAAATCAAACTAAAACAGATCTGAAATATGCGAAATGAGATAAAAACGAGATTGAAATAGATTAAAACGATCAACCCAACGTTTAGATTCCGAAACTTCCTTCATTGAACGAAATATAAACGAACTCGCGTTTCGCTGCGGACGAACCGAAATCTCTGCGTTCGTCCGAAATCCCTCGACTAGACGATCGTCTAGAATCTGTCCGAGCAGTGGCGTCTCACTTGTGCAATCGCACAAAGCAACACTCTAACCTAGTTCGAACTCGGTCCTTGGGATGAACCAAACCGAATATTAAATATAATATTCGAACTATTTTAAATCGGATCCGATAAGATGAAAACGAAACGAGTAAACTTACCGATTAAGTACGAGTTCTCGGACGAATCATGGAATCCTCAACGTTAAGGTTAACCACGGAAGGTTTAGCCGAACATGGTGGGAAAATCGAAGAACAGGACGAAGAACACGAAGAACACGAAGAACATTTCGAGAATCGAAAAACTCTATTTTGATCCACAAAACGAGAATAAAAACGTGAATGAAATCTGTTTGTGGCTGCTGCCTTACTTAACCTAATATGAAAAACGAAATGGGGCTCCAATCAATAATCCAGGCCTAAAACAGAAAATAATACAGAATGGGCTTTAGTCACAAATTCGAGCCCAAATAAAACATCTGACTTTGGCTTCAAAATCGACCGTCTTCTTGTCCGAATTTTCCCTTCATGTCTTCATAACAATTGTAGATCTCTGAATCATCTGAAATATGAAACAAAAATGAGGCAAATCCGATGTCTGGTTCAAGAGTTATGGTAAGATTAGTGAAGCAATGTAAAACTGGAATTTTATTAATAAAAATGGCTAAAATATAATCAAAGGCCCAAAGCCCAAATAAGTATAAAAGCCATTATTTATTAACTAAAAAGTCCTAAATTATTAATCAAGAGATAAAAATAAGTGTATAAAATATTCAATTATCAAATTCCCCACACTTATCTTTTTGCACTCCCGAGCAAAATTCAAAGAAAAAGACGTAAAGGAGAAACTCTTCTTTTCTACAAATTGCTAACAATGCGAAATTGAACAATGGACACGAGTTTCATTAGAACCAATCAATCAAGACCCAAAATCCCTTCATCTCAAATTACAATTCCTGGTAATCTCAATCAATGATGCTAATCACAAATGATGGTCTCTCAAATGATGCGCTCAATCAATCAATCTCTCAAGTGTTTAAGGTAAATAAGTGTATAGCTCAAATTCTACTCAAGAAAATTGTTCTACCATAAGCTTGCTCAATTTCTACGTCTCCACTACTAATAACACATGCATGCACAAATCAAGAGAGCTTATTATTAAAGGTTGTAATGGGGTTAGGGTGAAGGTAGGTAATAGTATGGAATGAGAGGCTAAGCACCCAAGAAATTACAAAGAGCATTGATTAACCCAATTCTCTAAATATAAAAACTTTTATTTTACTCTTTTTTTTTCTTCTTCTGCTTTTCTTTTCTTTCTTTCTTTTGTTTTTTTTCTTTCTTTTTTTTTTTTTTTTGAACTATATACAAAATCACAATGACAAAACCAAACATCTCCCCCACACCGCAACCGTTGCACTCCCGAGCAACCCCCACACTTAAACACAAAACCAAGGTGAAACCAATGCTCAATAAATCTCCAAGGTGCGGAATAAAATGGTTTTACGCTTAGGCTTGTAATGTGGCTTAGAAAAGAATGAGTCCAAAAGGCACAAATGGGCTAGCAAAGGAAACATAATGCAAGGGAAAGCTATTTGGCCAAAGTGGGGAAAATAAAAGAAAGAAAACAAGCTTCTATCATATTTATGCATGTAAGTGAAAAATGTAGTTTCAACAAGAAAAGGAGCAAGTTCTAGAGAACACAAATCGGAGCAAATGCACACATGAAAGAAAGAATGGGAAAAGATGAATTCCATTCAAGCGGGCCCAAAACCTCACAAGGTCGGTACCAACTTAGGCAATCAACAACATCAAATCAACTACCAAGATATGTAATCGAAGAGTCAAGAATCACGAGACCAAACGAATGATCCATTAAAACCAAAATGTCCTAGTTCATAATATATAGCAATCATAGAAAGATAGACCGTATTTATTTTCGAAAAGCAAATTGCAAATATGAAAACAAATAAAAGAGAAAGAGGGAGAGGAAAGAAGAATACTCCCCAAGGGTTTAAGGAGGATAAGTGGCATCAATGAGGATAATATCCGCTTCTCCTCATTCATTCTTTATTCTTTGGGATCCCTCATGGAATTGCTTGAGGCGATACCCATTGACCTTAAAGGTTCTCCCTGTGGGTGGATCACATAGCTCAACAGCACCAAATGGAAATATGTTAGTGATCTCAAAAGGGCCATCCCATTTAGATCGAAGCTTACTGTGCATAAACTTCAGACGGGAGTTAAACGGAAGAACTTTTCGGCCCACGAGAAAATTCTTTCCTCGAATATGCTTATCATGGAATGCCTTAGTCTTTTCCTTGTACAAACGCGAACTCTCATAGGCATCCAATCTAAGTTCATCCAACTCTTGCAACCTGCGGCTTCCGTTCCATGCCGACTTAGCCAAATCCATGTTACACCGCTTAATGGCCCAATAGGCTTGATGTTCCAACTCAACCTAGGAAGATGACATGCCTTTCCAAAGACAATCCGATAAGGAGACATCCCAATCGGAGTCTTGTAGGCGGTGCGATATGCCCACAAAGCATCCTCTAATCGCTTACTCCAATCTTTTCGGGTAGAGTTAACGGTCTTCGAAGGATTTGCTTAATCTCTCTATTTGAGACTTCAGCTTGACCATTGGTTTGAGGATGGTATGCTGTGGAGACCTTGTGAAGCACTCCATACTTGCGCAACAAGGCACCCATGCTGCGGTTGCAAAAATGGGAACCCGGTCACCGATAATAGCTCTAGGAATGCCAAACTGCGAGAAAATGTTAGACCTAACAAAATCCACCACCACGGAAGAATCATTAGTCCGAGTGGCTTTCGCCTCAACCCATTTCGAGACATAATCAACGGCCCGGCAGGATGTAAGTATAACCATATGAAGCGGAAATGGACCCACAAAATCAATACCCCAAACATCAAAGATCTCACAAAACAATATAGGGTTTTGGGGCATCTCATGCCTACGAGAAATACTCCCGCTCTCGACGGTTATCACATGACTTACAAAACAAATGGGAATCATGAAACAAGGAAGGCCAAAACAATCCACAATCTAACACTTTCCTAGCAGTTCTTTGGGGTCCAAAGTGACCACCAAAGCGAAGCATGAGCAAAATGCAATATAGAGGAAACTCATGATCGGCACACATCTCCTAACTACTTGGTCACTACAAAATTTCCACGAGATAAGGGTCATCCCAAACATAGTATTTAGACTCACTCTTTAATTTGAAGGTTTGGGCCCTAGTAGAATCTTCAGCAAAACACCGCCTACCAAGTAGTTAACCGAGATCGGCATACCATGGAAGCTTACCTTGTAGGCTGAAGGCGCTCATCGGGAAAATCATCCGAATAGAAGAGGGGTGAGAGGAAGAATGGGTAATACGACTCAAGTGGTCGCCTACCCGGTTTTGTGCTCCGCTCTGTCTCGAATCTCAACATCAAACTCTTGGAGCAATAGCATCCACCGGATGAGTCGTGGCTTAGCATCCGCCTTTTTCAAAAGAAATTTCGGAAGCGCGCATGGTCGGAGAGAAAACAATTACTCTACTAGCTAGCATATATGACCTAAACTTATCAAAAGCAAATACAATAGCCAACAACTCCTTCTCGTAGTGGTATAATTAGATCAAGGCGGGATCCAAAGTCTTGGAGGCATATGCAATCACATGAGATGCCCTATCGACCCGTTGTGCCAAGATAGCACCAACCGCATAGTTGGAAGCATCACACATCAACTCAAAGGGATGCACCAATCGTGGGCTGGATCATTGGGGTTGTAGTCGCAACGCTTCAAATGATCGAAGGCCGCCTTGCAAGCATCATCAAATACAAAGTCGGTGTCCTTATGCGAAGGTTGGACAAGGTCGGGCGATCTTCGAAATCCCTAATGAAACGCCGATAGAAACCCGCATGACCAAGAAAAGAACGAACTTCCCGCACGGATGCGGGGTAAGGCAAAGCAAAGAATCACATCTATCTTAGCGGGGTCTACCTCAATCCCTTTCCTAGACACTATGTGTCCCAAGACTATACCGACTCAACCATAAAGTGACACTTTTCATAATTCGGCACAAGATTAGACTCAATGCACCTATGCAAAACTCTAGATAGATTAGCTAAGCATGCATCAAAATTAGACCCATATACAAGTGAAATCATCCATAAAGACCTCCATGCAAGTCCTCTAGAAACTCGAGAAAATACTCACCATACAACGCCGAAAGTACCGGTGCGTTGCGGAGGCCAAAAGGCATCCTTCGGTAGGCATATGTTCCAAAGGGGCATGTGAAGGTCGTCTTCTCCCCGATCCTCGGGAGCAATATGGATCGGAAGTATCCGAGTAGCCATCCAGGAAGCAGTAATGAGACTTGCCAGCCAATCGCTCTAACATCTGATCAATGAAAGGTAAAGGGTAATGATCCTTGCGAGTGGCTTGGTTGAGTCTCCTATAGTCAATGCAAACTCTCCAACTATTATGAACTCGAGTAGGAATGAGCTCATTCTTCCGATTGGCCACCACGGTGACACCCGAGACTTCTTGGGAACCACACCGGACCAGGGCTAACCCACCGGCTATCGAAATGGGATAGATGATACCGGCTTGCGAAGCTTAGTGACCTCCTTCTTCACCACATCCGGGATAAGGGGATTAAGGCGTCTCGGGGTTGCCTCACCGGCTTAGAGTCCTCTTCCAATGAATTCGATGCATGCACATGGAAGGGCTGATGCCAACTATGTCAGCTAATGTCCACCCAATGGCTTTCTTGTTCGCCCTCAATAAGCTTAGCAGCTTCTCTTCTTGATCAGGCATAAGGTTATTTGCCACAATGACTGGCAACTGTTCATCCACCTCCGAAATGCATATTTCAAGTGATCGGAAGTGATTTCAACTCAAGTTTGGGTGGTTGCTCGGTAGATGGGAGAAGCTTGGGTGGTTGTTGCAACAACTCGATGTCATCACACCGAAATGGTTGAAACCACATTCAAAGAAGCGGAAGAACTATGTCTACACGGCTCAATGTTAACATCGAATTCAGCTCATCAAAATCGAGTTAAGTTCATCAAAATCAAAATTAGGATGCACATCGGGATCAGGATGAAGCTCAAACTCGAATCAATATCGAATTCACAAGTAATGCGAATCAATACCCAATGAAGTCGAATCACCAAATAATGCAGCATTAACCAAATGAGTACAAACAGAGCACCATTCATTATCAACACATGCACAAATGGCAGAATCACTCTCAGATGAAAAATCAGGATAATCAAGACACCAATCAAGCAAGAACATCATCCACAAGATCATCAATCACATCAATACGAGAAGATAGAATGCTCTTCCCTAGGATGTCTCATGGCATCAAAAATATTAAAATTTACGAAATATCACCAAACTCCATGGAAAGAGTACCGAATACACATCTATCTTCGTCCTAGTTGTTTTCATGAAAGGCCTCCCTAGAATGATTGGTGACCTACTACTAGAAGACTCATCCCGCATATCTAAGATGTAAAAATCAGCGGGAATATCAATTCATTAACTTTGACTAATACATCTTCAACTAAACCGAAGGATGGGCAATACTCCTATTAGCTAATTGAACAATAACACTGTTGGACGCAAGGGACCAAGACCAAGAGATCTATAAATAGATGCGGGCATGACATTTATAGAAGCACCTAAATCTAGCATGCAATCATCAAATTTATAATTACCAATAAGGCAAGGGATAGAAAACGTCCCTGGATCTTTGCACTTGCGAGGCATGGTAATTTGGATGAGTCGATACATTCTGGTTCAAACTCACTCGTTCATTTCCCTTGATCGCCTCTTGTTGGTACATAACTCTTTCGAAACTTGGCATATTTAGGAATTTGTTTGATCGCATCTAAGAGAGGAATGTTGATCTCTACTCTTCGAACGTCTCAAGTATATCCTTCTCTTGTGCTTTTACGCCAACTTCTTGGGTTTAAGCGCTCTCGAGGGAAAGGAAGAGGAATGGGAATGTCTTCCTCTTCACCTTGGATTGCCTTTTTATTTTTAGAGTCAATCTTCACATTTTTCGACTCTCTTTGATGTGGAAGTCACATCTACGGTGGTTTAGGTTCCTCCAATTGCATGCCGGATCGAAGGGAGATAGCACTCACATTCCCTTTAGGATTAGGAATTGTTTGTGAAGGGAAAGTGTTGGATCCACGAGGTTGAAGCTGGTTCAATGATGTTGCCAACCGCCCAATTTGTGTTTGCAAAGTCCGAATGGAAGTGTCGGTTTTCGTTGAAAGCGCATATTGGTCGTGACAAATTGCTTCATCATATCCTCTAGTGAAGAACCACCGCTCTACGGTACTAGCTTGCTTTGTTGTGCCGCTTTGTGGAGGTGCACATATGGCTGGTCGAGGAGGTGGTCTTTGGCAAATGAGGTGCAGAGTGTTGTTGGAAATTTTGTGGCATGTCTTGTCTCTCTTTGGTAATTCCCGAATTCCGCGATATTGGTTACTGCGGTTACGGTTCGATTCCGGTTCCAACGGAAATTGGGGTGATTTCTCCAACCGGGATTGTAGGTATTGGAGAAGGCATTATTCGCTGGTATTGTGGCTTTCCTGGAAAAACACCCACTGCGGCAGCCTACCGACCGGTCTTGACAAGCGGGATCATGCAAAGTAGGGCAAGAATCGAGTAGAATGACAAGGGTCGAATAGAACCCCGGGAGTACCCAATCTCGAGGAGGGAAGATTGTCTTGTTTGGGTCACCGCCAACCGCCTCACAAGGGAAGTCGGATCATCAAGTCTATTCTCCAATCTCTCGAGAATCGCATCGGACCGGAGGTGTTTGAATATGGTAAACGGGGTACCATTGGCCCGGTGCCAAATTGCCGAGAATTAGCGACCATAGTAGATATCGGCTCTCGGACATCTTCGGGTGTCTTGCTATCTAAGGCCCCACCACCGGACGCATCCACGAAACTTTTATCCATCGGTAACAAACCGGAATAGAAATATGTAATCGGGAGTTGGTCGAAATCGGTGGTGTGGACAGCTTGCACACAAGCGCTTGAATCTCTCCCAATACTCATACATGGTCTCCCCATTGATTTGTTTAACACTAGTGATCTCCTTACGAATAGCAATGGCTTTTGAGGAAGGAAAGAACCTCACTAGGAATAACCTCGCATATCATTCCAACTCCCAACGAGATGTAGGTTGCAAATTGTATAGCCAATCCTTAGCCACGCCATCTAGGGAAAATGGAAAAGCTCTCGGCTTAATGTGGTCCTCATCAATTGCTTGAGGTTTCATCGTCCGCATACCACATGGAACTCCTTGAGATGCTGTGAGGACATTCACCTGCAAGACCATGAAACTTGGGCAACAAATGGATAAGACCAGATTTTAATTCAAAGTTAGCAAAGCAAGTTCGGGGTATTGAATACACAAATTTTGATTACCCAGCATCGGGGTAGCTAATTCTTTCAAAGTGGGACGAGCTACTTGCTCTTTCGCCATAATGTCTCGAGTTAGCAAAATTGCCACTAGAATCGTGAAAACAAAAAGACTAGCGAAGTACTATCGAGTCAAGATCAACGGAATGGACACAATCGACTCGAGACTCAAGTTCAATGTCAAATTCGAGTATCAATCCCACGACTAAGCCTAACAATTCCTCTAGCAGTGAGAATTGTTCTTTCAATTTCAGGATCAAGTGGCAACAAGTCTTCTAGATCAATAGTTCTCCTAGTACTCATGCAAAAGCATAAACACAAACACAAGGCGAGAATTTGCATAAAATCAGAATTACGAAAATGCCACTAAAAGGAGAAAACACTAAGATGACACGAAACACAAAAACCTATGTTGGAATTTGACCAAAACAAGTCCAAAAACAGCATCAAATGATTTTTAAAATTTATGGGACTTGGACGGGGCAACTCCTAGACAATTGGGGAACACAAAAATGAAATGAAAAAACTTCAAAAAATGAAAAAGTGGTCTAAACGATGGAATTTGGGAAATCGAGCATACCACACGAGATTTTGGTGTGCCCAAGGTTTTTTGCCATTTTCTATCACCCGTAAAAATTTCAGCTCATTCGGAGATACTCGAGAAAAATTGACCTAGTAGAAATCACAAAATAGAAACTTAAAACGGTGAAAACGAGGTCCAAACGTTGGAATTTGGGGAAAATAGGCAGACCTCTCTCCGAAGGAGAGTGACTCTTGTTTAAAATGCCCAATTCCTTGTGAATAAGACCTGGTTTGAGTGATCGGGTCAAAAATATTTTTACGTCCGGCCACCGAACCACCAAAAACTACCGTTGCTTAACGAAACCGATGCAAATTCCAAGCGGCGCCATATTTTGAGAGATTTTCCGTCATCTCCCAAAATAACCAGATTAGAAAAGATTTTAAGTATAATGTAACCTGGGTCGTTTCTCTCAAGGAATTTGCGGTGGGTTTAAATCGAATAAAGCAAAACGAACAACAATAAAATTGGGGGTTTTTGATTTGAAAGCAGATTAAAACGAAATCAAACTAAAACAGATCTGAAATATGCGAAAGCGATATAAAAACGAGATTGAAATAGATTAAAACGATCAACTCAACGTTTAGATTCCAGAAACTTCCTTCATTGAACGAAATATAAACGAACTCGCGTTTGGCTCTGGACGAACCGAAATCTCTGCGTTCGTCCAGAAATCCCTCGACTAGACGATCGTCTAGAATCTGTCCGAATAGTGGCGTCTCACTTGTGCAATCGCACAGCAACACTCTAACCTAGTTCGAACTCAGTCCTTGGGATGAACCAAACCGAATATTAAATCTAATATTCGAACTATTTCGTAAATCGGATCCGATAAGATGAAAACGAAACGAGTAAAGTTACCGATTAAGTACGAGTTCTACGGACGAATCATGGAATCCTCAACGTTGGGTTAACCACGAAGGTTTAGCCGAACATGGCTGGGAAAATCGAAGAACAGACGAAGAACGCGAAGAACACGAAGAACACGAAGAACATTTCAGAGAATCTGAAAAACTCTATTTTGATCCATAAAACAGAATAAAAACGTGAATGAAATCTGTTTGTGGCTGCTGCCTTACTTAACCTAAGATGAAAAACGAAATGGGGCTCCAATCAATAATCCAGGCCCAAAGCAGGAAAATAATCTGAGAATGGGCTTTAGTCACAAATTCGAGCCCAAATAAAACATCTGACTTTGGCTTCAAAATCGACCGTCTTCTTGTCCGAATTTTCCCTTCATGTCTTCATAACAATTGTAGATCTCTGAATCATCTGAAATATGAAACAAAAATGAGGCAAATCCGATGTCTGGTTCAAGAGTTATGGTAAGATTAGTGAAGCAATGTAAAACTGGAATTTTATTAATAAAAATGGCTAAAATATAATCAAAGGCCCAAAGCCCAAATAAGTATAAAAGCCATTATTTATTAACTAAAAAGTCCTAAATTATTAATCAAGAGATAAAAATAAGTGTATAAAATATTCAATTATCAGTATTCAAGACATGTCGCGGGTATTCGGTTCATTACGATTCAACTTCAAGGTTATCTTGATAGTTTAAAAGTTGGAAGTACTCACGGTTATCATCGAAGGATGAATGATCCGACCCTATAGGTCTCTCTGGCTCAGAAGGTATACTAGCCATTGGTTCATGGTACACTATGTTCAAGGATTCTGAATAAAAAGGTCTTTGATCATCTATGATCGATCATAATGTTCTGGTTCAGGGAAATATTCAGGCTCATGATCAGATATCGGGGTAATATGATGTATCGGAGTAGGAAGATATATTGGCTCAAGGTTACTTTCTGGAGTGTGGTATGACATATCAGTTTGAGGTACTAGTTCAGATTTGTATACTAGCCAGGGATGATATCCCTCTGAGATTTTATGGTCATGAATAGATACTATGGGTTTCTCGAGGCTGGGTGATCTGCTGATGCAAAGTGGTATATTGGTTCAGTCTGATGTACTGGTTTAGAAAAGCACTCCGGTCTAGGGTTGTATAGACATTCGTTGGAATTCGCCGGATTGAAATGATACTCCGGCTCTGGATTGTTCTCAACAACAGGAGGGTATTTTGTAACGTACCACTGGTCAGACTGGTGAGTGGAACAGGTTGACTCAAATACAGCCATAGGCACAGGAGGTGGATATGTCGGCTCAGGATTTAGCCTTATTCCTACTATATCGGGGGCTATAGTTCTATGCGCAGTACGTCTCCCTTTACCGTAATAATCTGTATATGGAAGTTTGTCTTTGTCCATCACTACAACATAACATTAAGGTTATATTAGTCCCCTTTTCCAAAATATTCTCAAACGTTTAACAAGACGTGGAGTTTAACTTCGTTACTTGAACCGATTGACCAGATAGGTGTCTATTATGGAAGTTCTACTAAGTTCGTTGTGACTAATCGACTTACCCATATAGACCAGTCCTATTCTCGGCATCATTGTTTTGTTATAAACCTAAGCAATAGGTCCGCCTAAGGAAGACCTAGATAGTATTATCCTCTAGGTTCAATCATTGCTTTCGTTTCGGGAATTTCAGTCAGACTCCGATTTTCCATATCAGCAGTCTTAGAGTTTTTGAAAAACTCTAAACTTTACCTTAGGGTATTTGTTTTATTGTATCACAAAACCAGTATTATATCAGTACTCTTGTCCTTGTTGTTCAAACAATGCTCTTAAGACTAGCTGTGAAGCTAGCTCTGATACCAAAATGTAACACCCAAATTTTTGTAGCATAAGTCGTGCCGGTGACACGTGGTTTTATAAAAATTTATCAGATTTTTGAGGTGCTACAGCTTAGCGTTTTGCGGAAACAGAGAGCATGTACTAAAAATTTGAACAACGAATTTAACAACAAGTTTAACAATGTGTAACTGATATAAAATACTCAGACATATGACGATGTCTGACATATACTGATATATTAAAAATTTCCTGAAGGAATGTTCATGTGATACAGTAATACAAAACTTCATAATTACAAATCTTCTATGTAACTATACCCTCTTGCTCCGAGCCTTGAGTAGACTTGAGGCATCGAACCTAACTCAGTTAAATCATCCCATTTGGCCAGGCTGGGTAGGTCTAGTGGGAGTCTCACCGTGCTAGGGTGACTGATTGACTGAACCACATAGACGACCCTTTCTAGTTTAAGCACCAAATGATATGAAGTAACCTTATTAGATTTATGCCACAAGGTAGGTTCTATTGACTTTCTTCCCGCATTTACTTTGACCAGTGCCTTCTCACGGCTCCGTCTACTGGCGTCTATCTATGGCTCCATCCCCTGGTGCCTTCTCTGGTTCATGACCCTTTCCTGTCTATTCATTCAGACTGAGGTCCAATGCCCATCGAACCTCAGGTAACGGTTAACCTCATGCTTATGTAAACAATATATGTATGACAGGTATTCATGACGTTTTCACAAAATCTACTACAACAGCCCATAACGAGATGTACAAATATGTATATACGGCAATAACAATACACACCCCTGCATTATGTTTCTTATCCCGATCCGCACTATCAAATCCGATTGCCACGATGGCCTATCGTGTCCTCGACTAGGAAAACTCTAAACGGTGTTATCAAGACTATAACCCGTGTATTCATGATTGCATTTAAAAATAATTGAGACGAGTCTCATACAAGAACACAGATAATCATATATAAGCATAACAATAAGCATCGTAGTCGGTGTTTAAAGACGTCGCGAACGTACCTTTGTTGACGGTACTTTCGGACGTTTTACGAAAAACGGTAATTTTTTGGGCGGTGCAAAAGCGGCACAACAGCTGTGCACACAACGATGTGATTATCTCGAGATATCCTATAAGGATAATATTTATCAATATCTAGCAGCATAACAGACATTTTAGGTACAAATTACCATTTTGCCCCTAGTTTGACTAATCGGCGAAATTTCGCCAGAGCTTCGCTACTTTGACCCTATCTCTCCAGAATTTTGACATATCTCTTTTCCCAATATATTTTTGAAATAAATATCATATTTACCCCTAAACATGATATTTAAACTATCTGGGAATTTTAAAGATAAATCTAGCATTTCTACTATATCTACCGAAAGAACTACCAAAGCTTAAGACCAGGGACCGAAAAACTTACCCAGGGCTCCGCTATATTTTCTCCGGGCTCTTCCTTCTCTCTAACCTCTCTCTAGGATTCAAATGTTTGGTGTGAAATGAAAAGAGGAGAGCTTGCTATGTATAGAAGAAAAAATGACACTATTCATGCCTTTTGCAGATCAGTTTTCGACCGTTGGATCGCACTTCGACACGTGGCATCATCTTGGCTCTCCAATGCTCAAGGCCGACCTCCTTGCACACTTCACAAGGAAAATTGAGGTCATGCATGACATCATCCTTCTTGCTTTATGAGCCGGTACCGATAAAGTATCCAGTTCGGTGTCCAAATCGCGTAGTCCGGGAAAATCTTAAAATCCGATAGCAAGGCACTTTGAAGTTTTATTCTTTTCGTCACAACTACTTGGTTTAACTAAATTTTTGACCCCATTACGGGTATTCCGTAGTCTGCTGAAGATTTTCGGATAAACGCTGTCGGTTACGGAAATAACTTCCGATAGCACCAGTTTCTGGACAAAAATTCACTGGTTTATAATATGTCCAGACCAAAGAAACCTAATCCCTGGTTTGTCACAACTATTTCATTTTCTATAGGTTCGCATTTGTACTATCTCGCCCTATTTCTTATTTATCCTGTCTCTTAAGTACGTTTGTTGGTTTCAGAAATGACTTCAGAGATAGCTCACTTCGGGATAAAATTTCACCGGTTTATAAAAGGTCCATATGCTAAAGACTTAGTTCCTATATTTTGGGGTAGGATTTAATTTCTATCGGTTCTCATTTAGCCAATGTGTCTTTCTACCGATATATTATTATTTAATTACTTAATATCTAGATATTATTTTTGAAATAACCCTAACCCTTTTCACACTACCTTTTTATTATTTCTTTTTTATTTATTTATTTAATAATTTTCCCCCCTTTTTAATTATTTTTTTATTTATTTCCTAATTAATTCACTTATATCTTAATCTAAGTAATTAGCCAATAATTACTTAATTAGTCATCTACTAATTGTTGATAATTTTCTTAATTAGGATAAATTATTAACTCACAACTATTTTACTTACATTGGTACTTTATATCCCATGTAAAATATTAAAAATATTGGGGCCAAAAAGTGCTTTTATAATAATATTAAAATTTTACCCACACTTTCTCTATGGAAATAATTTATTAAATTCCTATAATTAAGGACAATATTCTCCATAATTTGTAATATTTATTTCTTTGCCCTTTAAGATTTATCATAATATTTTTGGGCCATTTCATGCCCTAAATATACATCTTTGGCTTTTTGGCATATTATTCCTTCTAATTTTGACAGGATTTTTCTCTGGGAAAATAAACTAATTATGCTCAACATTTGAGACCATAATTTCACTTATCTCAAATATGGCAATTACACGGTGAAAGGTACGTTCGCGTACTAGTAACTTTAACTCTGATGTGTCTTATGCTTATATGTGATAGGATGATTCATAGGGTCATAGTCATGACTTTGTCTTGGGTCATGTACTGCGGCTAAGACTCGGTCTTAGGTCACTATTTATATACATTCAGCTATGTGCGGGTTATAGTCCTGATAACGCCGTAGTGATGTTTCCCTAGCACTGAGGACACGAGGAGCTGTCGTGGTACTGGTTAGTGCAAACGTAGATAACATTACATGTGCTGTGTGTTATGTATTGTTTTGTTGTTAACATTACATCTGCTGTGTGCTTATGTATTGTTGTAACCTTACATGTGCTGTGTGCTATGTATGGTTGATGCTAATATGTAAATGAATATCTGTCATATATATTGTTCATAATTTTCATATGAGGTTAACTGTCATATGAGGTCCGATGGGTATTGGACCTCAAATTTGTCTAAGGTTTGGGAAAGGAACCAGGATCCGAGAAGGCACTGATGGACAGAGCCGAAAAAAGGCATGATGGATGAAGCTGGGAAGAGGCACCGGTCAAAGCAAATGCCGGAAAAGCTTCATCAGAGCATTCTTTCTGGCAAGAATCTGACAAGGTTATTTCAAACCGTTTGGTGTCTAGGCAGGGTTCGTCTATGTGGTTCAGTCAATAAGTCGCCGTGAAAGACGGGGAGACGTCCATTAGACACCTACTTGGCCAATAGGTTTGATTGACTGAGTTGGGTTCTATGCCCCAAGTCTACCTAAGGCTTGGTTGAAGATTGGATAGTTACATGTAGGAATTGTAATTATACAAAGCTCTGTAGTATTGTATCACTTGAATACTCCTTCGGGAAGTTTTTAATATACCAGTTTATGCCTGGGCATTTATATCAGTTACTCATTGTCCAAACGATAATGCATGCTCTCCGTTCCGCATTACTCTGAGCTGTAGCACCTCAAACTCTGTTGATTTTCCTAAAACTAAGTGTCAACCGACACAATTTGAAGGATGGAATTTGGGGTGTTACACCCTTATAGACTGTGTGTTCACGCTTGTTTTTGTGGTCTCTGTGCCACCCTTGGTTATTTTCCCTTGTGGATTGTGTGTCCACGCTTGTTATTCTGTTCAGTTGAGTTCCTATGGAAAGATGAAGTTTGAGAATTATGATTTAAATTGAATATGTTAAATAAAATGTTTTACTATGTACTTGGATTTATTTGATTAACGGTATTTTATATAGTTTCACTTATGTTTATGATTAAGATTTCGTACTTGGAAGTTGAAATTAATTGTTTTCTCTTTATTATATACTCTCTTTCTATCAATTTATTTGTTTCAGTATTTTAGTTATTTTCATTATTGGGACGTTATTCACCAGAAAATTAATTTTGGTCTCAGATAGTGCAGCTAACTTTGCTCTTCTTGCTGAGCATTGAATGTCCATACTGTTGCTTGAAGTTGAAATGTCATGTTGAAAATTCCCAGTTAATGTAAAATTCACCCCCATGTATTTATTGTTATAATTTAGGTGCTCCATGTATGTTATAGATAGGATCCACACTTGATTTGCACGGTTTGTATTTGTTGATAAGGAGCAGAGCTCCTCTTGATAATATCATACTATTGTAGTATTTTGGGAGGTCACACCTCAATTTTTAGGGCGTGACACATTGCTTGGACTGATAAGGGTTTCCTGCGTTTTCAAGGAGATAGGAATGAAAAGTCAGCTGTAATAATTACTTGAAGACACGTGTCACTGCGAGTTAAAAAGCAAAAAGTAAGTAATGATTGCAGGGGTAGAAAAGTCAATTCCTTACCCCTTAAGGAGGAATTTTTGACCACATAGGATCAGGGGAGAAAATCATATGATTTTATTTGTATTTAAGCCCAAATACAAAGTACAGGTCCTAAGGGAAGTTAACCGGTGAAAAAGGAGACCGATAAGGACCAATTAGGGGCTTAATTTTAACTAAAATGGAATAAATTAAATAAAAAGTACATGGATCAGATTTGAGGCCTAGGATGCGCCACATATGCCCTTGAAAATATCTGGAAATTCTTGGAAAGGAAGAAAAGAGAAAACAAGCCAAAGACCAGGGTGTAAATATCTGCACATATGCTGGACAAAAGGGTGTTTAAGGTAAAAATAGGTAACTTGCACATGTTGGAAAGTAAAAATATGACCTTTATGGCTAGGGAGCCGCCACATGGCCAGGTTCTGGAATCCTCTGGAATTTCTTGGAGATTAAGTCAGAAACCTTGATCCATATTGTTAACCAGTGGACAAAAGCATGAACCGGACAATTTAGTGTACCCTCATCATTTTAATTATTTTATAAAGGCATGAACTTCTCATTTTTGGATGCCAAGAGGCGTGCTCAGCAGAAGGAAGAGGAAGTCCAGCAAGGCCTCCAACACTTACAGAAAGAGCAAAATCACCAAGCAAATCTTCGATTTTAGGTAAATACCGAAAATCCAAACCTTTGAAATTTGTAGTTAGGGTTTTCATTCAAATGGTTAGGGCTTGGTGTTGTGATCTGATTTTGGTGTTTTTAAGGGTTTATATCAGGTTAAAACATGATTTTGCATGGGGTAAGGTTAGGGTTAAGGTCTACGAACTCAAAAAACACCGAAAACTAAAGAAAGAAGCTTGTTGCCAGCATCAAGGTTTTCTGGGCAGCGAAGCTTCATCTGTGTTTTCAAAATAGTAAACAAAGTAGGTTTGATCTGAAAATTTACAGGAATAAAATAGGCTTCCTGAGCTTCATTTTGGTATAAGATTTGATGCCTTTTTGAGTTTTCTACTAGGAGAAATAAACTCTTGAAAATCACTCAGGAAGCAGAGATATATTTTTGACCAGCGAATAAAGTTTGGACTGTGCGATAAAATATGGACACTTTGGACTTTGGGAATATTTTTAACATAAACTATACGGGTTCCATATCCTCTAATTTCGTACCAATTGGATTTTATTGGAATTAATTAAAAATAGTTGAAGTTAGACAAGGTTTTCTGGAATTTTGGGAAAGTGGCTCGGATTTCCAAGGATGAAAAGGGGGTATTTATTGAAATACTAAAAAGTAAGGTATATTGATGTTGTCTAGGGATTGAACATATCCGGGGAGACTCTCGAACACTGAGGAAGTTTATTAGTCTCTGAACAACTATCAGGTAGTAACTGTTTACTCAAGTACTTGATATGTGTTTGTTGTATGTTTGTTTGCCATGTATGTATTTTTGCCAAATATGCATATAGAGCATATTGGGGTTCAAGTCCCTAACTATTGTGTTCCTAGCGCTGAGGATTGGTCCGGGGCTGGCCTGGTACATGCGGTTCTACAGGTCGTGATTCCGGTAATTTTGGGGCTTGCCTTAGTAAGGTAGCTCAACGGTTCGTGATGATTGGTTATTGTGTATGTTTCCATATGTGGTATGTTTGGCATTTTATCTGTGATTTTTATATGACATGGTTGCATGCATACACTATACACATATAGTACATGAGTTTGACAGTTACTCTGGGGTTCATTTTTGAACTCCAGACCGTTCTATAGACACAAGTGATAGACCCTGAGCTGTTCAGAAGTTGAAAGATGAGGGCACGCGACGAAGAATTGAAGAAATAGGGAAATGCCCTATCTCCTTATGTATTTTGGGATGACGGTATGAGTTTAATTACAGCTCAGTATTTTGTTTTGGATGACTGTACCCTTAACCCTACAGGGACTATTTACTTTTGGTTTTCATGCTTTTACCGGTATATCATATTTTCCAAACCGATGATATGCTCTCTTGCGCACACTCTGATATATGTTAAAAGGACTAATCAACAAAGGATATGCAATAAGCAAAAGGAATCCCTCTAACCCGCCACCCGTAAGGGCGAGGCGATAAGAGTGTAACACCTATAAACTTTTTTGAGTATAAAAATACCCATAAAATTTAAAAAATGAAGCAAAAATGAAATAACCGATAAGAACACCTAACTTCAGTTACTTTTTTGTGTTGAGACTCATAGTCATCTTCTTCTATAAAAAATAACAGATGTTGGGTGGTTTTAATTGGTAACTCATTTTTGCTCAAATTTTTAAGTTTAGGGGTATTTTCTCAACCTAAAAATAAAAAAAATAAAAAATTATGAGTATGGATGCACATTTACTTTAAGTTCATGGGTATTTGTCGCTTAACCCTCTTTTAATTATATAATCTTTGAAACTTATATAATTTACGTTATTTGATGATAAAAAATATGCAATTGAAATATTTATTTAAGTCATTTAAAAGAATTTTAATAAATAAGTTGTGACAAATGTGGTAAGAAATACAAAAAAAAAGGATAATTAATATATTTTTAATCGTTCCTCCAATCAATTGTATAAGTTATTTCATACGGTTCATAAAAAAAAATGATAGTTAACTCATTAAATTTGTTATGTTTAAAAAAATTTATAATTTTACACCTATTAAATAAAGTGTTGGATGAGAGAAAAAATAGAGTAAAATACATCAACATTTCTCTCCCTTTATTTTTAATTACAAATACATTCCTTACATTTTGAAAACCTATATAAACTCAGTTAAAATCAGAATGTATTACATGTACATTCTTTCTATTTTAAGATTAAACTTTAATCCAATCAACTACCATTTTAGTTGATAGTTAAATCACATCAATTGACCTGTCAATTTGGCATCAATGCCCCTCCTTAACATGAAAATTACTTAATAATAATCAATTACATACATTTATCCAACATTAAGAAATAATTTTCATATACATTTTCAAATTTTTTGTCACACTGTTAAATTGAATACAATATTATAAAGTTTATTATATTTATAAGTATAAATTTGAATTTTTTAAATAAATTTAAAAGTTTAATCTCTTTTATTTATTAAATCTTACTTAAGATAAAATCTTTTAAATATTAAGGTTGGCTAAAATATTTTGCAATCTCGTATGTAGTATCTTTATATTGTATGTATGTATGTATAGACACACACGTACACATAGATTTGTGTATACACACATACACATACATAAATGTACACACATACACATACATATACATACATAGACACACTTATTTAATTTATGATCGAGGTTATGAAATGATATAATTTTGAGATCCTAATATTAATATTTTATATTTCAATTTTTTTAATATTTCATTAAATGTGTTTATTAAGAAATTACTCATATTTTGATCAAGTTGCTGATATTTTTCACATAAAAATAACTTAAATTTATTCTAAATTTAGTAAAAATATTAAATAGATCACTAATAAACATTAATATCAAAATATGAATTAGGGTTTGGTATTATGAGTGGTAAATTAGTAGACAAGATTTATTTTAATACGTTAAATTAGTGTAAAAAAATTACCCTTTGAAAATATTTTAAGAATATTTTAATGGTTTGGATAACTAAAATGTATGTTTTAGAAGTCTATGTAATTAAAGCAAAACAAAAAGGTGTGAATAAAGTATTTTTTTTTTTTTCTTCTTTTGCCAGAAGAGTATTATATTTAAAACATATAATGAGCTGTATAACTAATTAAATACTGGGGCAACAATTCACAAATAACCATTTATTACCCTTTTTTTGTTTTAAGATTATTCCTGTTTAGGTTAGTTTTATCATGGATCAACCCATTTTCAAATATGCATCGTGAACGAACACCTGGCAAAGAGCATTAAAAGAAAATCGATCTCAAGGTCCTATATTAGCAAAAAAATGTCAAAAAAGGGATTTTCTGATATTTTTTCATAAAACGTTAGTTGTTAGCGCCTACTGATATAGTTGTTAATGGGTGCTGATTTAGTTGTTAATGTGACTGATTTAGTTATTAGGATATTATTGTTAATGCTACTGATTTAGTTGTTAACGAGTACTGATTTATTTGTTAACGGTTATAAAAAAAATACCAGAAAAGGCTGAGACTTTTTTAACGTATAATTTTTTCTTATATATTTTCCTAAGCATTAACGGCGCGACTCTCGTTCTTTTTTTTCACTCTCTTGGCAACCTCGTCGATCGCGAAGGCTTTTCTTCTGAGAAATGCCGTCGAGCACCATGAAGCAGGTGGAAATGGAATGCGACATTCCCCTATGGATTCCCCCACAGCTTTTAAGTAGTATTTTCAAGGCGACTTCCGGTAAGAACCCTGACCCAATTACTATATGTGTGTAAAGATTGGAAAAAATCTCTTAAACGACCCATCTTTCATCCAAGAACATCTCCGATACTCTGCTCATGAAAACCCTTATCTTCTTTTTCATGGAGACACCGTACTTAATCCTTTGGAATTGTATGTCATTGATGGCGAGATGTAAGTCTTTCAAGTTGGAAGCGTACCTTTGATTGAATTCTTACAGGGTGATACGGTAATCGGTTCTATCAATGGCTTACTCTGTCTCAAATCCAATTGCGAATATCTTTATATCTTATTGCGGAATCCAGCAATGCGTAAGTTCAGACTGTTGACTAGGGAGGCTAATTTTTGGGTCAAAATGGGATTCGGGTTCTGTTCAATCGTTAATGATTACAAGCTTGTGTGTATTAGTTATCTTGGAGTCACTGACCTCATTGATCAAGTTGAAATTTATTCATTGAGCACATGTTCATGGAAGGAAGTAGAATTTGGGGAATTATTGGATGGCGTGGAGATTAAATCTGATGGGTTCAATACTAATGGAGCTATCTTTTGGTTTGGGTATAAGAAGGGGAGTAGCCGTTTCTTAATTTCATATAACAGCCTTAATACCATCACCTGTTTCAGCCCCCGAATTATCTGATTCACTTTGCTGTAGGCTTTCTGTGTATGAGAATAAACTTGCTTTGCTTTCTCATACTACCATTGGAATATTTGAATAATCTTTGATTGATTTGTGGGTGAGGAGGGGGGTAAAGATAGCATATCTGAGGAAAGATGGAGTTGGACTAAGAAATATAGTATCAAGCACCCTTACTTGTTACTTCCAGGGGTTGTATGGAGGAACATGATTGTCTGCAATCATATTGATATATTGAGGGAACAAAATTCTTTACCTGAACGTAATATGATAGATGATGGACTAAATATTGTTCTGGTCAATCTCACTACCGATGAATTGAAGAGGTCTGCACCATTCCCCAAATATGGCATTGGCTTTCGTGTTTTCAATTATGTGGAAAGCCTTGCACCGGTTGACAAAATCCATATTGAAGAGCTTTGATACTAAATCTTCGTCATAATATTGCAGGTTTACTTAGAGATATTTTGCTGGAAAGAAATCTGGGACAGTTAAGACCATTTTGTAGTTAGACTTGATACCCGGTATAGATTTTATCTGAATTAGAATGGTCAATGCAAATACTCAATACATGATGTTTGTACCTTTATTGGACATACCTGCTGTACTATCCAGTTGTTCAGTTTTCACAGGTGTTATACAGGTGATATATAAGTGATTTTGAATACATTGTTTTATAAGCAATTTCCACTTTTCGAGTGGTTATGTGATCTTTGTATGATTGTATTGTTGAGGATTTGAAAATATTTTGAGTTTTTGGGAAGTTGACAATACAAAGACATTTTTTCCCCCTTACCAATCCATTTAAGCTCGCTTTTCATAACATTTTCATTTTTTCCTCTCTTGGTGCCAACCAAACATAAATGTTTTCCTTCTTCCTTTCAATTTCTTCTTCTAGGCTTCTGACTTTTTCCCCCTCCCTACTCCATGTATACTGAACACAATTTTTTTTCCAAATTTTCACTTCCTTATTTGAACGCCCTGCTTCCATCAAGCACTATGAAATAGACTGCAATGGACCATGACAATGATCTTCTTTCCCACAATATTATTTTAGACGGTTCTCAAAAGGATGCTTTTAAGATCCCTTATCATATTTGATTCGTTGTGCAAAGATTTCTTATCTATATTTGTCATCTTTAACCATGGCTGACCTCATCCAGTTTGCTCACGAAACATTAAGATGGAATTGGAGATTCATAAAAGATTCATCAGTAATTTCCTTTGACCAAGAACAGAGGATCCAGGAAGGCTTACCCTGTGTTCAAGAGATTTTTTACCTAGTTTCATAATCGCAGGAGTAAAGAGGTGGTAGACAGGTAAGGATTAGGTGCAAATAGAGGTGCAGGTAGTGATATGTTTTTGGTATATAGAACCTTGATTTCTGGACGAGGAAAGGGAAATCTTTCAATTTTAGTGAAGTTAAGGTTTGGGAGAGTTCTGGCCTCTGGATAGCCAGAACTCCTGCTTTGTGCGTAGCTGTTATTCTGTCATTATGCTAACACTCTGATTTCTTCTTTTGTGACTTTCATTCTGTATTTAGGTGTATTAGGGGTTAGAGGATTTACTTGAATCAGTTTCCTTTTGTATTTTTATTGAGTTATATTATTGTTTAGTAATGTCAAAACGCAAGTTATCCATTTGCAGGCTCTTTCTACTATGATTTGTTATTATTATGTTGACGAAGATCCATGTCATCAAGATTTGAGAGGGTTTTATACTGGCTGTTAAATCCCTAATACAACTGTTCTCCTTTATTGGAGTTTAGGATCAGCTATAAACATGGGCAGAGTTATTGAGCTTTGGTGATGGTGTGGAGAGTGGATCAAACAATATAGAGTCTTCTGAAAAAAGAGTAGAGAAAGACCGAAGGGAACACTCAACAAAGTTATTGAGCGGGCTGTCTTAGACAAACAATTTATTCAAAGGTTTGGGTGTTGGTAAATCACGATGATGTCATGTTATCATCTCATCTAATGTTATTGTTATTGTTTCTGTTGATAAAAAGTTTTAAGTCCTAACATGTAAATTGCTTGACTGTCATGGAATTGTGACTCTTGGTTCAACTAGTTTATTCTATAAAATTTGTATCAAGGTGTTGTGTTTGTGTGGTACATTTTGGGAAACTGAAACTCCTCATAATTTCCTAATCCGCCAAAATAATGTTCGATATTGTTTCTTTGATCTTTCTAGGTCACTAAATAATTTTAATACTTAATTTTCTTCTTTATCTCCTTGAAATTTCACCCCAAAAATAGTCTTATTAAACTAGTGTTCAGATTTTTGGATGTTACACAATTGAAATATTTAATTAAGACATTTAAAAGAATTTAAATAAATAAGTTTTCATAAATGTGGTAAGAAATTAAAAAAAAAAAAAAAAAGGGTACCTAACATTTTAAACTGTTCTTCAGATGCACTATGTAAGTTACATCAAATATTTCATAAAAATGATAGTTAACTCAATAAATTTGTTAAGTTAAAAAAATAAATATATATCTAGTTTTACACATATTAAAAGAGGTATTGAATGAGAGGGTGGAACAATTAGAGTGAAATACATCAACATTCCCCTCTATTAAGTGCATGTTTGTTTTAGCTCTTTTGAAGTAATTTTATTATTTATGAGAGGAGTTTTATCTCAACTTGTAAAAAAAAGGTTTCTAAAACTACGGTATAGTGGTTTCTCAAACATGCACTTATTATAAATTATGAAAACCATCATTCTAGTTGAGATTTAACTTTCATCCATAATCCACCCAATCGTTAATTGATACTCTCTCTGATCTTTATTATAAAGTACCAATTAATAATTCTCATAACCCAATAAAAATAGTTAAAGTCAACAAAAATGTCCTAAAATTTAAGTAATTTCGATATCACATTCACACCTACTAATTGCACTAAACTTTAAATCATATTAATTATTACTCTTACCCACTACCCTTATTAATTAGAGGCATATATGGAAAAAGATTATTAATGCTTCTTAGGAACGAACAATGCTTTATTAAAATAACTAAATACATATGCTTGTTCTTTGTTTTATAATAAGGACCAGAGTCATTAGTTAAATGACAACATTGACTCGTCATTTGACCTAACTACACTTTCTTAACAGAAAAATTATTTATTAATCATAAATAACATATATTTATACAAAATTTAAAAAGTAATTTTCATATCTATTTTCAAATTTTTAGTAATACCCAAAAATTCATATTTATCATAAATACTATATTTTGATAAATAAGGCATATTAAATAAAGGTGAATATGTGTCTCAAAATTTTGTAATTTGTTAATTATAATTTTTGGGCAATTTTTCCCTTGAAATTAAATTAATCAAGGGCCAATTTTAAGATTATATTTAGGGATCATTAAATACAACAAGATTATCATAGTAAAACCTAATTCTTGTTTAATCAAAATAAGCAAGGAAATGCTATGAAAGCACTTAAACAAATTAAAGGAAATTATCAACAATTGATGAGCAATTAAACTTACACTAATTAAAGTGTTTAAGTAAATCTTCAAAATTCATCAAGAGACAAATTAAAAAGCATTAATTTAGGGCTGTCTTATTTTGAAAATTAAGGGCCAAAGATGATGTAATTAAGCTTGTTAATTAAAACAATAATTACCATGATTAACTAAAGAACCAATCACACTTTGGCAATTATATTAAATGGCAAGTGAAACACTATTTTAGGAGTGCTAATTGACATGATTAAGCAATCAAATCAATTATGTAATGACACATGTAAAGGGAATGGCAATTAAACTCTTGATTAGTATGATAATTAAATTAATAAATCAAACCCCCCAATGTCAACAAAGGTGGCGCCAATCACATGGAGGATATTAGGTAGGATTTTGTTTTTCTCTTCATGAAATAATCAAGATATTATAATTGTAGAAGCACATGTGTTTTAACAAATAAAAATCTTCAATAGTGTTAGGATTTTTCTAACAACAATGGAAGGTTAGGATTAAGTTTAATAAAGTGAAATCTAATGGTTCTAATTAATTAAGCAAATAAGCTAAATCCATGTGAAACTTTATGAGCCAATGAGAAGCTTTGAATACTATATATTAAAGACATTAGAAGCACAAATTCATGAGCCAATGAAGGAAGGGAGGGGGCGGTTCTTGCTTGTTGGAAAAGAAGAAGAATAATTGTATTTTAATCAAGATATTATCTAATAAACACATGGGATAAGGAGAACATGGGTTCATTAATTGAAATGGAAGAGGATAAGCAATCACATGGGAGCATTTATGGAGTTGGAAGAGGATAAGCACTCACAAAAAGGCTATGATTTTATGTAGAACATGAGGTTATCAAATCCTGAAAATTTTCATGGTTAAAGTACACATTTAGAGATTTCCAAATATACCTAGAGTGTATCATTTAGAGTTTTGTAACCATATTATTAAAGTTAAGCCATTTTTGCTGGAATAAAATCTGGGCAGCGTTGAGAAAATGAAAACTGGGAATTTTTTGCTGATTCTAGGTAAACACAAGTATTTTTCCTCAAAAATAAACATCCTAAGGATTCTGGGGAATCTTACAGAACCTCAAAGCGATTTTTGTAGAATTAATTATGATTTGTCAAAGTTGCAGCAAAGTCTGCCCAGCAAATTCAGTATTACGTTTTTTCAAGAAATGTAAGAGATAAATTGTAGTAATAAATCCATCGAGGGTAGAAAGGTAAATTAAAAATTTAGGATATTATTCTAAGCAATATGATATTTATCAAATATCATATAATAATCCGACGATAATGTATAGGATATCCGGGAAGTCCGGAGTCGGATCAATAAGTCGGGCGTTTTGGTAACTACACGGTGAAAGGTACGTTCGCGTACTAGTAACTTTAACTCTGATGTGTCTTGTATGCATGTATATGGTAGTATGATTCATAGGGTCATGGACAAAACTATGTCTTGTAGGGTTGATCATGGACCGGACGGGCCCGGGTCGGCCCCTACCCAGGTGCGGTCCGGTATTTCCTCGGTGGAAAAACCGGCCCGAGGTCTGTCGATCCGGCCACGAAGACGAGCTCGGGTGACCGGTTAGACCGGGGGGCTGCTGGACTAGTCCGGGCGATCCCGGGACCCCTTGTTTTTTTTTTTTTTTTTTTTTTTTTGGGTCAAAATTCAAGGTATGCATGCGGGATATATATCTTTATTTTTGGAGGCAACATTCCATTTCTAGTTCAAACATGACGGAAGTTTTAAATTGAACCTAATAAGAACAAAAGAAAAATTGTGGCTTTAGAAATCATAGGCTCCCAATTTATATAAACTTAGCTTCATCAATAAAGCTCAATCACAGAAAAATAAAGTGCACAAAACACAAATAAGACAGCTAGCTGCATATATGATATTACAGTACTCGTGCGAACCGTGATTAGAGAGAACATATGCGATCAGATTTAATGTTGGGATATCATATATATGAACTTTAAGCTGTCATTTTCTACAGTAGAAGCAAAGCAAATGTATACATTAATTAGTTGCATAGATCCAAACGAAATCTGGAAAAATTTAGGCACAGAACCAAAATGATCAAATCGGGAAAAAATTTAGCCAACATGATCAAATCTGGAAAACATTTGGGCACAGAACCAAAATTAAAAATAAGAAATCCATCGTAATTCGGCCAGTCAATGGAGATGCATAGATCCGAACGAAATTGGTATTACTTCATAACCATGAAAGCGAGACAAGAAACGAATTTGGTTCCACTCCCTACCTTGCACGAGAATCCCGCTTGAGCGCCGGTCCGGATTCAATCGTCAAATCCCATAGACGATTTGATGAAGATGCGAAAGAAACGGAGGATAAAAAATGGAGCAAGAAACAGGGAAAAGATTGAATCGGAGCTTGTAAGTGCTCTTACCCCAGCGTTTGTAGCTTTCAAACCAGCGCCGTCGGTCGGAGGCTCCGCTGTTCTAAGTTCAATGATCTCTCGATCTGTCTTTGTGCTGCGTTTCGAACAGGCGATGATGTGGCTGCGATTATCTCTCCACGCCAGCAGGCCTCTCGAGACGCAAGGCTACAAGTAACCGGTAACCCTAATTGGCAAAAAAAAAGTCGGGCCAGACTGGACCAAACCAAGTGGCCTGATCCCCTGGCCCGAGGTCTGGTCCAGCCCGAGTAGATCGTCCGTCAGTCTACTCAAGTTGGTCTCGGGTTTTTTTTTTGACCGGACAGACCAAGGTCGGGCCGGGTCGGGTTACCCGGACCACTGGACAACTTGCTCAACCCTAATGTCTTGGATCATGTACCGTGGCTAAGGCTCTGTCTTAAGTCACTGATTATACATTCAGCTTTATACGGGTTATAGTCTTGATAATACCGTTGAGTTTTCCTAGCGCTAAGGGCACGAGGGCCATCGTGGCATTGGTTAGTGCAGATGTAGATAACCTTACATGTGATGTGTGCTATGTACTATTATTGTGACTAACCTTACATGTGCTGTGTGCTTATGTATTGCTGTAATGTAATGAACCTCTGTCATACATATACTGTTATACTTTTCATATGAGGTTAATTGTTACCTGAGATTCAATTCGATTGAATCTCAGCGTTGACTAAAGGTTCAGGAAAAGGAACCAGGATCAAAGAAGGCAATGATGGATGGAGCCGAGAAGAGACACCAGACAAAGCAAATGCCGGAAGAGCGTCATCAGAGCATTCATTCTGGCACGGATTTAACGAGGTTACTTCAAACAGTTTGGTGCTGAAGGCAGGGCTAGTCTATGTGGATCAGTCAATAAGTCGTCGTGAACTCGGTGAGACTTCCACGATAGACACCTACCTGGCCAAATTATTTGATTAACTGAGTTAGATTCATTGCCCCAAGTCTAGCTACGGCTTGGTTGAAGATTGTATAGTTACCATGTAAGAATTGTAATTTTACAAAGCTCTGTAATTGTATCACATGAACATTCCTTCGGGAAATTTTTAATATACTAGCTTATGTCGGGGCATCAGCATATGTCTGAGCATTTTATATCAGATACTCATTGTCCAAATATTAGTGCATGCTCTCCGTTTCTGCATTACTCTAAGCTGTAGCACCTCAAACTCTGTCGATTTTCCTAAAACTAAGTGTCAACCGACACGATTTCAAGCATGGAATTTGAGGTGTTACACTTTTGGTATCAGAGCTAGTTTTAGAGCATGGTTTGGACATCTAGGTTAGGAGTACTGATATAATACTGGTATTGTGATACAGAAAGGACGTATACCCTAAGGAAAAGGGTTAGGGTTTTGTTAAGTTAAAGCCCTGATGTAGAGTAGATGGCACAGAATATGGGTTATGTTGCTAAACTCTAAGACTTCTGATTTGGAAATCGGAGTCTGAATTAAATTCTCGCAATGAAAGGGAAGCGATACAGAGAAGTCGGTAGTACTTAGTTTTTCCTATAGATAGTAACTTATTGATTATGTTTCCCTGTAGGAATAATAACTTACTAAGTTACCCTGAGGGGACAATCCTGCCTAGTAGAGGTCGGACACCATGCGTGTAACGGAGTGTGGTTCCGGGGACGAAAGTCTTTGACTGATTCCTTGATGGTGGTGGTCCGTTACATAAAAAGGGTGCAATATATATATAGAAAGGGGAAAGTACCCATCATTTCTGGGGAGGCAGTTATGCCGTACTAGTACCTATGAGAGTTGTCGGTACCCAGTGGTAGGTGTACTGGTATTAGTACCCAGATTTGATAGATGCTTGAGAAGAAACGTGCTTATGGTCTAAAAAAGGCTTTTAAGACCGGACAAAAGAGGCACTGTAAGACCGGACTCGACACCGGTCTTGTTCCAGCTGGTATTAAAAGTCCGTAACTTTTAAGACCGGACTCGAACCGGTCTAAAAGAAATTTTTTAGACCGGACATTTTAAAAGTTAGGTCTTAAAAGTCATACTATATAGACCTGATATGTATTTTGTTCGATCCTAAAAATCAACTTTTAAGACCAGACGAAACCATAGACCGGTCTAAAAATATTGACATTTTAAAGACCGGATAAAGAAACTCCGGTCTAAAAAATACCGACTTCTAAGACCAGACGACTAACTAATCCGGTTCTAAAATTAATTAAATTTAAGACCAGTCTTAATAAAGCCGGTCTTAAAAGTTGAACTTTTTAGACCGGTCTTAATAAACATCGGTTTTAAAGGACCAATTGTTAAGACTGGACATATATATTCATCCGGTCTTAAAATTTGAACTTTTAAGACCGGCGCTATTATTTCCCGATCCAAATTTTCCAGAATTTTTCCCTATTCTGTTCTTCCTGATCATATATATATTTACACACATCCACCACTCAATCCAGCACAAAAAAGTCGATACTTTAAGCTACAAGCTATGAACAATCCATTATGAATAAATTGAATTGGGAAAAGAATACAAATATCACCATGAGTTATGTGCCCTCTTAATTTAGTACAACACCGTAATGAATATATACATGTAATAAGATAACTTACAAATACAATGATGAGTTACAAATACCGCACCATGCCTTCATCTGATCCCACCCAATAACGTAACATGATATCCCCTTTTATAACATATATATCGGATCCTGCCACAAAATAAAACAAGAACAAAAGCTTAACAGTCAGTGACATTATTGTTTAAGAACATGGAAGGAATATAGTTAAAACCTTAGAGTTTTCAAAGAATTCTGCATATGAATATTACCATATGAATTAACTCTTTTATAAAGGGATATCCTCCCATATCCCTTCTTGATGATCATTTCTTATTCCGGGTTCATTATCCGCTTCATCTTCTTCGTTTATGTCTGGTAGACCCCTTGAAAAAGGAGTACTCTCAAGAACACCGTAATTTGAATGAATTTCATTATCAATATCAATGACCCTTTTTTCCTTGGAAAGCTACAGACCACATTTTATTTTCCTAATCGGTGATATAGAACACTTGTTTTGCCTGGTCTGCCATAATAAAAGGTTCATCTCCAAAACTTCTACCTTTGATATCGACTAATGTAAGTCCTAGTCGATCGATCCAAACACCATTTTTGACATTAACCCACTTGCATTTGAAAATGGGAAATCTAATTTTAACATAGTCCACCTCCCAAATCTCTTCAATAACCCCATAATAAGGCATGACTACCAATTTAGGCCTCTTGTCTTTGGAACTGTAGAAGTGCATAGATTCAGCCTCTTACATAACACCACTGTTCTGGGCGGTGCTCCTATCATCTAGGGACTTTGTGTAAAATGTATAACCATTGATCACATACGAATTCCAATTTATGACATCAACCTCTGAACCACGTGCTAACCATTTGATTGTATCAGAAACACATTCCTCTCCCTCGACCTTTTGTTTGAACCAATTTGCAAAAGTTTTGTTATGCTCCCTAATCAACCTTTGTTCAGTCATTCTATGATTTTCTTTCCTTACAGCTTCTTTATGTGCTTCTATCTTTGTCTTGAACTTCATCAACATTATTCAAGATGTATAAGTGGACTTGTGACAATTCATCAGCATCCACACTCTTTACTGAAGCCCCTCGCCTACCCCCTTCAACATGCTGATGTTTTGGAAGGCCAATATGTCTTACTTTGGCCAAATAATTTTGACACAATTCCATGGCTTCTTCGAAACATATTTCGAACAATTGATGCTTCTGGACGGTATGCGTTCTTCACGTACCCTTTTAGGAATTTCATAGATCTTTCAATTGAGTACATCCACCGTAAATGGATAGGGCCGCACAACTTTATCTCCCTCACTAGATGAACAATTAGATGAACCATGATGTCAAAAAATGTAGGAACAAAAAGCTTCTCAAGTTGGCACACGATAATATATCCTTCATTCTCCAATTCACCCAACTTTTCTATCTCAAAATTTTTACTACAAACCGCATTGAAGAAGAAACAAATCTAGTCAAGACGACCCGAAGATCATATTCGGCGATGCCTCGAATAGCTACTGCGAGTAGTTGTTGCATCAAGACATGACAATCATGAGACTTTTTCCCTACTAATTTCAAGTCCTTCATTGAAACAAGCCTCTTAAAATTTGACGAATACCCCGAGGGAACTTTTATGCCATGTAAACACTCACAAAAACTTCGTTTCTCATCCTTAGACAAAGTATGAGAAAGGGGGGACAATAAGTTCTCTTCCCATATGGCCTTGGATGTAAGTCTTCGCGTATTCCCATTACTTGCAAATCCAATCTTGCCTTCACACCATCCTTGGAACTACCTTGTATGTTGAGAAGCGTGCCAACAATACTATCACATACGTTTTTCTCCACGTGCATGACATCAATACAGTGTCTCACATCAAGATTGCGCCAATATGGAAGATCAAAGAATACATATCTCTTTTTCCATATATTTGTTTCTTTTCTACTCTTTGCAGTCTTACCGAAGATGACACTGATATTTTTCACCTTTTCATAAACTTGCTCCCCAGTCAATGCCACCGGAGCATCTTCATACTCCAGGCAACCAAAAAGGCTTTCTTTAATCGACGATATGGGTGGCCCCGTCTAAGAAATCTCCTATGTCCAAGATAAACCGTCTTTCTTCCATGTTGAAGTTGATGGTAGCGTGTGCCTTCTTCACAAACCGGACATGCTTTATGGCCTTTTACACTATACACGACAAGTTCCTATATGTTGGGAACTCGTTTATAGTACAAAATATCATGGCTCGCATTTTAAACACCTCCTTATTGAAAGAGTCAAAAACATCGACACCTTCTTCCCACAACTCCCTCAAGTCTTCGATCAAAGGTTGAAGGTAAACATCAATGTCATTTCCGGGTTGTTTTGGTCCCAAAATCAACATAGACAGCATGATGTACTTTCGTTTCATGCATAACATATGAGATAAGTTGTAAATAATCAGGAGTACGGGCCATGAACTATGTATGCTGCTAAGGCTTCCATAGGGATTCATGCCATATGTGCTAAGGGCAAGCCTAAGGTTCCTAGGTTCTTCGCCGAAGCTCGGAAATAATTGATCGATTTTCTTCCATTGAGAAGAATTGGCCGGATGTCGAAGCTTTCCATCAGAAATCCTCTCATCAGCATGCCACCTCAAATTTTTTGCATCATTTTCATTAGCAAACAACCGCTTGAACCTTGGTATGATTGGAAGATACCACAACACTTTTGCAGGCCCCTTATTTGACTTGTACCTTGGGGTTTCACATATCGGACAATTCTGCTTCTCTTCAAACTCTTTTCTATACAATATGCAATCATTCGCGCATGCATGAATCTTTTTGTACTCTGTTGGTCAATTTCCTTGATGGCAAGTGAACCAGTCGAACAAGTAATAAAGTGAAAGTAAAGTATCGTCCCACAGAGACTGAGATACCAGAGAGTGACGCTCAATTGCTATGATAGTTGCAACTAGAAGGTAGATGTAATGGGTTTGATAGGTTTTTGGTGATTATCCTAGGAAATAGAATTTAACAAAGTAAATGGAAGAGATTATCAGCGAGAAATTGGGCTGAACTCAGATTCCTCTTTAAGTGCATACTTCCCCGGTTGCCTTACCCAATGCTATAGCATATCTTGTCTGTACAGCTTCCGCAATTGCTACAACATAGATATACTAGCGCAAAGCTATTCGATTAACCCACCGCTATGATCTACCAAAGCTTCCGCGTCGATACATTTGATATTAACTATACTCCTTCCATATTCCTATGGCAACTTTCTAGCTTTTATCTGCATTATTCTCAAGGTGTCTTGGTTATGAGAGGTAGACCCATTCCCGAAGCCTACAATAAATAGGTCACGCCTTGCACCGCGACCTAGCAAACACTTGTTTCTTAGAGTCTAGCCTCGACTCCTTGCCCGATGGCAAGCCGAGACCACGAGATCTAGCCCTTAGATTCCTCTAACCGACTAGTAATTAATATACTAATACGCAAATCGAATCTTTAATTAAAAACTTGCAACCGGGTTCATACACGCTTAAAGATTCATCCTTGTTCAGCCATCAGAGAGTTAGTTCATGACCGATAATGGAAACACAAAATAGTTGAAAACGAGAATGACCCATGCTCTAACTATGAAAGGTAAATGTAAAATAGAAAGCTTGACGGCGTTCGACGGCGTGGATGAAGCCCCGTCACGTCACTGCTCCACGTCTTCTTCCCTCCGTCTTGCTGTGAGGAAGGATGCTGGGTTATCCTGTAATTCTTGTGGTAGTGAAACCTTTTTGCTCTTCTCTTGTGTCGGCGGAATGTGTATTCTCGTGTTGACTCTCTTCCTTTTATTTCTATTCCTGAAATCAACTAGATAAACAGGTTAGAAAATATGTCGCATAGCATTGCGTCCTTTACGTTGCTATAGCTTCCTTATGCCTTTGGTTGCCATACAAGCTGCTGTTGGACCGCTATAGCATAGTATCAGCTCTGCTGTGCGTTTCTCTTAGAGACAATGTAACTTACTTTTCTTCCTTAGCGCATGTTTTGCGGATGTACATGGTGTCCATCCCTCAGTTCCTTAAATCATGAATAACTGCCTTATTGCTTGAATTATTTGCACTTTACGCTCTTATTCGTGATACAATTTTGTCATGAACTCTAGGGAAAACATGGCATATTCTGCACTTATCATACTTCATCCCTAGTGGACAGAGTATTTTCTTAGCATCATAGTATCGATGCGGTAACACATTATCATCCGGAAGCATGTCCTTAAAAGCTTCAAGCATTTCAGAGAAACTCTTGTCGCTCCATCCATGACGTGCCTTCAAGCTTACAAATTTCAATACAGCGTTCAACAATTGGTATTCTTTACACCCAGGGTATAGCGGGGTCTCTGCATCACTGCACATATTACCATATGCATGTGATTGCTCAAAAGCCTCTTCTCCTACATCACGAATAATGTCCTCTATGTGATCATCCATATCCGTGTCATTATCATCAAATGCCACTTCCCCAAGTTGAGACCCACTTGGCATTTTTTCACCATGCCATGACCATACCGTATAAGTCTTACAAAATCCTTCACAAATTAAATGTGTGTGTATAAGTTTAGGACTTAGTCGCCTCTCATTCAAAAATTCTACACAAGGGCAATAAAACTTCCCACTATCATCATGGGCATTTTGTTTAGCAAATTCTATAAATTCCCTCACCCCATTCTGATATTCAACACTCGTCCATAAAGCATTTATCCCACTGTGATCCATAGAATAATTCCTATATATAGACGGAAAGATTTAACATACATAATCCGAAAAAATTGAAACTTGCATATAAACTAAGACATACATAATCCAAATGCATATATATGCTCAAATGTCGGTTATGTCTTTTTTTTTTCTTTATAGAGAAACTTGCCCATAAAATGCATAACGAAGAATCACTTTTGGTCATAAATGTATCACAGTGAATCCAAGAAGCAAAATAAATGCATGACAAGGAAATTAAATGCATCGCATGAAGGTCTTGTGGACTCACTTTGTAGCATATAAATTCAAATGGGTTTCTTTGAGTCTTTCTTCTTCGGCCACGAACGTTGATGTTGCGGACAACAAGAGTAACCTAAAAACACTAGTTCGTCGATTCGGTAGGTCTAAAGTGCAAATATAATCTTCAATATACAATATTCATTAACAACAGAGAAACCCACAAGAACATTTCATCGATTTCGTTGAACCCATGAAAAACCCATAACCATAACCAAGAAAATAATAAAGTTAAATAACCGAAACACCTCGTACAGCTTGGTCTATAGACGTTTAGCTAAGGAACCGAGAAAGTGATTGTCGAGAGAGCAACGTGAAGCGCGTGATGACGCAACAAGCAAAATGTGGAGACATAACCGGAGTAATCACTCTCGGCGCGACAAGAGAAGTTCTGAGAGGGAAATTTAATTTTCCCCGTGAAAGAGACATGTTTTAGTATTTTCGATTTTATTAAGACCGGTTAATTATAAAGTGTCCGGTCCTAAATATATAATTTTATTATTAAGACCGGTTAGTTATAAAGTGTCCGGTCCTAAATATATAATTTTATTAATACATTTTTAAGACCGGCAATTAAGAATACTCCGGTCCTAATATTTACTATTGATTTAATTTTAAGACCGGTGTTTTATAAACATCCGGACCTAAAAGTCAAATAATTATAGAGTCGTAAACCTCTTCGTTTATTAATGAACCAAACTAAAAAAAATGAGGCGAGCGCATCAGAACTGAATTAATAAAATAAATAAAAGAAAACTGAAGAATATGAATATAAAAAAGGCACAAGCTTAGTTCTTACTGCTTCCATACATAGCTGGAGAATATGCACGTACACAAGAAAAAAAGAAAGAAAAACAATAACTGAACATTATCAATGACAAGAATCTAACTAAACATCCTAAAGCTTATTATCATCCAATGCCTTGGCGATATCGGCGTGAAAAGCATTAACTTCCCGTTGGAGATCAGCAAATTCCTGTCTTATTCGCATCAGCCGCAATGCATCATTAGAGGAAAGAGGAGAGGGGTCAGCGGTAGGCGCGCTGGGACCAACTGATTGGAGAGGGGGAGCAGGAACCTCTGCTTGGTCTGAATGCTGGAGGGGAGGTGCGGCAACCTCTTCATCATCCGAAATAACAATGGGTCCAACGACCCGAGATTCTTCAGTCACAATAGAACGCACCTCGCTGGAGGAGGCGCACCGTATAATGATCTAAGGATGGCAAGAGCTTTAGGGTAAGAGCACCCCTACGAGGAGTTCTCTTGTATATAACCATGGTTTGAGGCTTTGAGTAGTTGGGGCAGAGAGCTCCGGTAGTGAGGAGTTAGGAACTGAGAGGTATAGTGAGAAGTTAATAAGGACAGGGAGGTAACTAGCTAGTGTGAGGAGTTAATGAGGACAAAGAGAGGGATACACAATTGATACACTCTTTTTATTATATGTGTTAGACCTAAAAGTATATTATTTATTTTTTCAATTAAATTACTTTTAAGACCGTATTTTTAGAATAATCCGGTCCTAAATGTCCATTTATTTATTTTTCCATACAATTCAATTACTTTTAATACCGACCATTTATCTTATATCCGGTCCTAAAAGTCAATTATTTTTTTATCGATTATTTATTTTTGTAAAGTAAGAATTTTTCCTTAAAAAATATTACTTTTAAGAACGGATCTTTTACAAAATCCGGTATTAAATGTTCAGTCACTTCAAAATTACTCAAATAGCAGAGTCGTATCCTTACACTTCGTTCACATGATCCAGAGTCTCTTCGGCTTCAAGGTAAACTGCCCAACTATGCGTCTCCTCATATTCTGAGGAACTATGCATCTCCTCGTAAAAAGTTCCCAGCGTTTCATATTCTTCAAGATAGGTTCTCTATTTAAACCCGTTGTTACTTTAGTTTCTTCACATTCTTCTCCATCACTTCTACACGGCCTCCTCAACCGTCTAGCCTCCATTGTAATGGCTGCTCCACCAGGTTCTCCTTTTCCTCCTCCTCCTCTTCAACCTCAGCCCCCTCCGCCATTGCCTCCAAATCCGACTGTCAATCAGTTGGTGCAGAACATTGAGGCCCGCGTCGATCACATCGACCGACGCTTGGGCAAATTGTTTCATCTTGTTCATACCGTCAACCAGAAGCTGAACATGGTACTCGACGCCAATGACGTCGAGTACGATCCTACCTCCTCCGACGCCTCCTACCTCTCCGACAACGGGGAGGATTAGTTGTTTTATATGTTTTTTTTTTTGCTTTTTTTTTGTAATAGTCGCTGCCCTATAGGGTAGCGAAAAAATTAATAAATAAAATATTTCCATATTTTGTTCTTATGGGAGTTTTAATTAATTAGTTTATATGCATTATCTGAACCTGTAAAGCAATAAGAAAGTCAATTATGAAATATGGAAAATGGCAGACTCAAAACACCAAAATAAATAAAATAAATAAAAAAAAACAAAAAGGCAATTATGAAATATTGAGGTTGTAATATGTACAAATATTTAATTTAATGTTTTGATGTGATTACACTCTCTAAATAAATAAATTAAATCGGTTATGAAATATGAATAATAGGGAAAGTAGTTTGAGAATAATTAATAATGTAGGCTATAAATATTGAATAAATATTTAATTTAATATTATGATTATTCATTAAATATATAAGTGATTTTTTATATAAAAATATATTAATAAATATATTTTCCAATGAAAGACTTTTAGGACCGGCTATTTTTTAATTCTACGGTCCTAAAAGAATGGCATATTTTCCAATGACACGCGAAGATGTTTAGGATCGACTATTTAGAAAACCTATGGTCCTAAACGACTGGCATATTTTTCCAATAATAAACGAAGAATTTTAGGACCGGCTATATCGATAAGATACGGTCCTAAAAGACTGGCCTATTTTTCCAATAATAAACGAAGACTTTTAGGACCGGCTATTTAGTAAACCTACGGTCCTAAAAGACTGGCATATTTTTCCAATAATAAACGAAGACTTTTAGGACCGGCTATTTAGTAAACCTACGGTCCTAAAAGACTGGCATATTTTTCCAATAATAAATGAAGACTTTTAGGACCGGCTATTTAGTAAACCTATGGTCCTAAAAGACTGGCATATTTTTCCAATAATAAACGAAGACTTTTAGGACCGGTTATTTATTAAACCTACGGTCCTAAAAGACTGGCATATTTTTCCAATAATAAACGAAGACTTTTAGGACCAGCTATATTGCTAACCTACGGTCCTAAAAGACTGGCATATTTTTCCAATGGAACACGAAGACATTTAGGACAGGCTATTTAGTAAACCTACGGTCCTAAAAGACTGACATATTTTTCCAATAATAAACGAAGTCTTTTAGGACCGGCTATTTAGTAAATCTACGGTCCTAAACTTCTCGCATTTGTAAATTAAGCAATAAATAGTTTTATCCACCATCCAACAATACATTCAGCAACCACTAATGGACACAAGGAAATTGTTTGAAATGAATAAAAAAATTATTATTGTATACTATCACAAATTAGACAATTGCTCATTATACAGACCAAAGATGATTGCTGATATAGCTAGCATATGTTTACAATGAAGTCACAAATCAACTATTTTTTTGATTTTCCGAGATCATCAGATCATACAGATATTCACATAACACATTGCGTGTGCGCTCAATATCACCATTAGGAAAGGGGTCAGCACAGTTAAACGTCTGTAGCATCAAAGACAAAAATATATTAGTGGTCCTTCCTTGCATATCAAAGGGGTTAGCGCACAGGCAAAGTTATGTAATACATTAACCTTTGCTTGGATGTTAGTCACTGGTTGCATGACAATATTATACATGTGTGTCAAGACATAATGTCCACATAAGTTGGACTCCTTCGGTTGCCGACGGGTCTAAAAACAAACAAGAAATATATATAAGAGCATATATTGCTACTGACCAAGTTCACAAGCCAGTGTGCTAGTGTCCAAATATGTACTAACCTTTGGTTTGATCCATGTACGCTCTTTGACTTCGGCCCCAAACCTGTTCTTGACCTTTTCTTGGAATGATTTTAAGGGCCTATTGTCAAAATCATGAATTTACTCAATAATGGTTCAAAAAATTTGTTGAGATTTCAGACTAGACAATCAAAATGACATATGCTTACTTGTTCACCATCTGCTACAATGTAGGCGGTGGATCGTAGTGAAGGGAGCATAAAAAGACCACTTTATTCTCATTTGGGCAAATCAAGACCAAGCGCAATGGCTGCGAAAATTCACAGAGACAAGTACTCGGTAATATGTAGCAAAATTAAGGGAATTGCGAGAAAAGAATTATGATATGTACCTATTGTAGTATGGTGCCAAGTACCACTTTTTCCTATTGTTGGACAACCTTGTTGTTATGTATGATTGTCTCTCCGCTAAGGGTGGTTGACTTATGTCTTGTGGGCACAAGAATCCAATATCTTGGCTTCGCTCCATTTGTTCCAATTCACGATGCATTAACCTACAATAATGACGTCAGGGAATTAGTATATACGTATGTGAGTGTCTCACATTTATGTTATGTACTCATAGAAGAAGATACTTACTTTATAAACATGAGAATCATTGAATCAGTAAGCTCTTGTTTATCAAACAAGTAGGAAATTATATCATCTTGGTCAACCAAAACGGGTGCTTGTTTTTAAGACCTACTTATGTATTGACATGCCACTGATTAAGTGCAACTTGTTTATTGGATACCATAAGGACAAGCTTGTCCTTGGCACTCAACTTAGCCGTGTCAACCAATTCAGGAGGGGCTGGAGCATCAGGAGGAGTAGAAACATGCACAAGCTTCACTGGCCACGAGATCAAGGTTCCAATGACATCACTCACAAGCTTCAGCTCATCAGTTGGGAGAAGGAGAGGTGCATCAACGATCACATCTTCAACTGACACTCTAACTTCATCATCAGCCATTTGTTGGTGGTGTACAGTTGATCCCAAGTTGTGGACAGTCCCTGTTGCAACCAATCGTCTATCATGATGTTCAGGATCCTCCACATAAAGGTTACAAGGTTGCTCTAACTGTCCAATAATGCAGCTCCCTCTAGTGCTCTGCTGGATAGCTGTAGGTGAGATTGGCAAGGGAACACTGGTCTCTGCACGAGAGCTCACAAGCATCTTCATTTGATTCATTTCCTCCTTCATCTCCCTCAACTGGGATTGAAAATAGGCAGTCAATGAAGCTTCTTTAGCCGCTACTTGCTCATTCAATTTGGCCACCTCTTGTGCCACCGTCTGCATTCCATCTCCTCCCGGGTAACCATACTTTGTTTCGGCGTTTGGCGCTACCAAAGTATTCCTTCAGCCTACCCTTCCTCCAATCCCCTTACACGCCCTGCGTGATCCAGTTTTCCGGTCGCAACGGTCAGAACATAATTCCTCCCGTCCGACACAAAAGTTCCCTCCGCTTCTTTCTTCTTTAGATCTTCCTGTAAGATACAAATAATGAGAAGCTTAGTAGTGAAACATGTTTAGTAACTAAAAATTAACAATAACGATACTTACAATTCTTTCAGCAACTAGACGAGTTTGTTCACTCGTGTAGGCGCCGCTTGGCTTTTGCCGAATATACAACCATAACTCATCACGACGTATTGGAGATGGCGGATCATGTATTGCAGAAGGATTGGATTCTTCTTCTGCTTCATCTTCCAATCTCTTCCGCTTGGCCGCCATCATTTCTTTCTCACCCTTTTCGTATCCGCCGCGAGAAGCCCTATGCGGGCAATCATTCTTTCTCCCTATCTCCTGTGCTTGTTCCCTTCTTTTCTGTGAATCAGAATTGAAAACAACTATTAATTATGAATTCCAGCCATCTCACTAACGAGAAATTAGAGAACTTCTGCTTGATATGAACCTCAAACACTAGTCAAATTCACTTCATCAAGTTTCAACATTTTATTTAAGGAAGATGTAGAATTGTAGAAGAAATTGGGAGAACCAGAGTAAAGGGAGTTGCAGAACAGCACCAAAACCTTTACACAATTAACATACTAACTAACTAATAGCAATGTCTAACCACTACCTACTACAAAAGAACTAGCTAAGACTATAATAATGGTTTGACTCTTATGCCATTATTATTTCCCTAATTACCTACTTAGTATTTTACCTTTGCACGGTTTACATATCAGACTTGCATACAACTAAGACATGCTCCTCTTATTCAGGAAAAAGGATGGAAATATATACTTCTATTCACAAACCAAACCATCTAACTAACAGGATTAGATAAACACGTACAATAACATTCACATATCCGCACAAGTTAATAAGCAAACAAAAGAGGGCAAACAAAACTAAATATAAACTCACCAAAACTTCGGGGAGTGGTCCGCTTGGTGAACAAATTGTTGCCAAGTTTGTTCATCAATAAATGTGTACTTGTCCCAAGGATGATGGTTAGGCCTAACATCGGCAAAAATATATGTGTTAGCTAGAAAGGTCTTAAACTTCCTCCACCGATCAGCACAATAAGACAATGTCTTGTCTTTCAACTTATGGGAGTCAGGGACAGTGTATGTGAGCCGGATAGTGTCCCAAATAGGATCCTTTGCGTGCGACGGTCGACATTTTTCCACTCATCTGTCAAGATGCTAGCCTTGCTGCGTGCTAGATAGCCGACAAAACTATTATATTTTTGTTTATTATGACCGAAAGGAGCCAACTTTTCATCAAACTGAATCTCGAGCTTTGACCCAGAGGTTCGACTTACGGATACGTCTTTCATTCGTGTGCCACTTCTACCATGGCGTGCGGGGGCGGTTATGAGGCTCATTGTGAGATGAAGAGGGTTCGTTCGACTCACACTTGTCGCACCGATGGTGGCGTTGAAGGAATAGCAGAAGAATTGTTTTCTCCGTTCATTTTCGAGAAAGGAAGAGAGGCTGAGAGTGGTGGTGAGAAAGAGGAACGCCTGAGAAAGTGAGAGAGTAACGAGAGGATGGTAGTGGTGGGCGAGGAAGAGAAGTAATGCAACGGGAAGAGGGGTTTCACAACAAGAACGGGGGTTTGAGTTCGAGAGAGTGCAAGGCGTGCAACGTTCGGTCCTAACTCTTAAGGCAACGTTCACGCGTATATTTGGCGCTTTAGTTTCCATACCGGACGACCTAAAAGGCCGGTCTTAAAGGTTAAAATTTAAGACCGTCCATAATTAAAAGCCGGTCTTAAAAGTAAAAAAATTTCGAATAATTTTTTTTTCAATATTTTGTACCGGCCATACTTTAAGTCCGGTCTTAAAAGTATAACCTTTAAGACCGTTTTTATATATGTCCGATCTTAAAATTTTTAGACTTTATATTTAAATTTTTCCGATTATTTTGGTCCGCGAGAAAATATAAGTTCGTCATTGAGTAGGAGGTATTTGTCACGAAATTTCTTTATAAAATAATTGAAATTTTAATTACATTTTTAAGACCGGTTGGTTTTTTAAGCGTTCGAATAATATATTTAAGACCCATTAATAAAGCATCCGGTCAAAGAAGTTCTTGATATTTACAAAACTGCCACCGGTCATACCTTTAAGACCGGTGCGTTAATACTCCGCTCTAAACGAGGCGATCTTAAATCCTTTTTTTGCACTAGTGTTAGGCGAGAGAAATCTCAGGATTTTTAACCCCTGGGATGTAGCATAAGGATTTGAGATCCTTTAAGCTAAAGCCTGAATACCTTGCGGTATGAATCATGGTAATCCTTGGGGATACCATGAGAACGTATAGAGTGATGATAGCAGAGATAGTGCTTTGGTCAACGTATGATTGAGCATTGCCTAGGTTCCAGTACCTGAGAGTAGGAACCCTGAGAAAGTGTAAGTGAGGTTTCCTTAGGTTTGAATACCTGAGAGTTAGTTCCTTAACGGAACCATACGATGATAAAACCTCGGTAGCCACGAGTTATGGTTTCAAGGTGGGACCGATAACCGTAGCGATGTTAGTAGCTAATAAAATCCCTAGGAAGTGGTTGGTTACCCAATAGGGAAAGTTGGGATAATGATGTTTCCTGGAGCTGGACCGATAGTGAAAGTCCATAAGTAGAATAACCCCATATAAGGGCAGAAATAGAGACAGTAGATTATGAAACCACTAAAGGGTAGGAACCTGAAAAGATCCGATTTCTCGTTATAATGATTCAGAGACGATCAACTGAAGATAGTACTACTTATGGGAAGTTTTGATCGGAGATGGCTACTTACGGGGAGTTCTGATCGGAAAGGGCTACCTACGGAGGGTTCTGACCGGAGGTGCTGACCAATCGGAGGGGTTGAGTGAAGCGCTGAGTAAAGTACCGTGGAGTGAAGCCACCGTGACGTCAAACCGTGGAGTGGAGCTGCCGTCACAACGAACCATAGAGTAGAGCTACCAGTGTATCGGTTCTCAAGGTAAGTACATTATAGCAAGTCCCATATCTAATCGGTCCCCTAAAGGGAAGGTTTTCGTAATCCAGTATATCGCCAGTGGGTGCTCCAGCGCTATATAGCATATATTATGTTATGATATCCAAGCAAGAACAGAACTCGCACTAGAAGACATTCTAGTTGTGAATAAGTTCCCTGAGATGTTTCTAGAAGCTCTCAGTGGATTATCACCAGTAGGGGAAGTTGAATTCACTGGTTGGTAGATGCCTGGAACCGAACCAATATCAAAGGTATCGTATCAGATGGCTCTAAATGAATGAGTTTCGAGAGACAAAAGCACACACCAAAACGAATACACCAATCGAGGAATTTCAATTCCTACCATGTCGGGAGGGTGTATGGCCCTCGACGATGGTCGACGCCGCTGATGCCTGGTGACTCAGCTCTAATCCGGTAGATTGGGTAGAGTGTGAGGCCAGAGGTACGCAATGGTCTGGATCAGTTGGATCCAGTGTTTGCAGTTGAAGCTGCACAGGATTGGGGTATGTCCTGGTGAGGACGAAATGATGATGTGTACTTCTCAAATGTTCATGATGGGCAGTAGAAACTTTGGGACCGATGTGTCCATTGGTCGTTAAGACATGTATGTTTAAAAAGCCCTAAGTCCTGTGAGATGATTGTGTCTATAGGCTGGCAGAAGCCGACAATTGTTAGACAATGAATACCGAGAAGTGTCCCGAAAAGTTTGTGAAACCCGAGGATAGCAGGCGATATCCGGAATAACCAGAAGATTAAAGTAGAATAGACTAAGCATTCTACAGATGGCTTGAGTAGTGAAGGACAGAGGTCTGAATGCGTTTAGTTAGTGATGACCTTCTAAGATTAGTTGTCTGGTTCCTGAATGGGTTTAAATTTGAATTTTTAAACTTGCCAATACACCTGCTTAATTTGAAATTTTTGGAATTGATTTTTTCGAACTTGTGAATTTACGAAATTGAGTTTTCAAATGAAATGTTTTCAAAAGTGACCATTACTCTTTTGAAATAATGTTGTCTTATAAAAGGGATTAGTTATAACCCAGAGTTTGAAACTGAGTTTTCAACTATGTTGTGGTAAAAGCAGTACAAAATTGGAAGGACAGAAGCTGTTGTAGATGTACACGGTTTGCTGAGTTTTGCCAGATGTTTTAAAATGTTTGAAATCGCTGGCCTTTCGTAAAGGCTCTTTTTGAACAAAGAGTTTTTTAGGGATTTTGTTTGAGAGAATGAAAATCGCACCAGCAGTAAACGCACCCAATCCATAACATTTGGCTGAGGGCGTATGTTTTGTTTAGTAGGACCTGACTGTCTATGACTGGACTGAGTTCCAGTAGATAGGGTTGCTACTTTATGTGCCAGTGCGAACACTAGGTCTCTTATGGGAGGGGCGGAGGTTCTCCCACATTGTTTTGACGGTACTGTTGATGCAGAGGCCAAATTGGGGATTGGGATAGGGCGCTCACTGTACCAAGTGGTGAAGTGGTGGCATGAGCTCTCAATTGCTAAAAAATTTGTAAAATAATTATACCCCTCAAAGATATGTGCCGGTAGTAAAAGTTTTTGAAAATGATCCGGCAGTGAACATGTTTTCACAAATTTGTTTTGGCAGCAATTAAGTTTGAAAATGTGATAGCACTATTACTTTTTGGTATAGTGCAGATTGTGAAATGTACTACGACCACAAAAAATTTTCAATGTGTGAAAATTTGAAAATGAGACAACATAATGGTTTTGGGTAGCGATAACATGTTTGTCAATGCTATTGTGTTGAAAAGCGGTGTAGTTTGAAATTGTGATATAGGAACAGAAACTATCAGAAAGGTCTAGAACACTGAACTAGTTAAATCAGATAGTAGTTGTCAGCTATAGTGCTAAGTAAGTGAAAGTAGTCTGAGAACTTGAATGGAAAAGGGTCAGATGAAATAAACGAGCAGATGCGGCTCAAGGCAATAAGACCTGGTGTGCAAGTGTGCATGGGGCAGTATCCCTAGGCCATAAGACCGGTGATACTTAGCACTGTGTGAAATGCTGATTGTCATGATGACTTTAGACTACTATGCCTATAGTACATCTTAAAACCTGGCAAAACATTCATTGTACCAGGTGATAGGTTAGAGGCCTAAGGCCTGAGAATGATTTCCTAGGCGATGAGGCTAGAATCTCCAGTGCTGTGGTAATAGATTGAGCCAGAAGGCCAATTTGTGTTAAGCCGAGAAGCTAAATGAGTCAGGCAGTGAGGCCTGCATAACCAAGTACTGAGAGAATGGATCAGTAGATCCTGTGTTTGAATATTATACCTGGGTACAATATGAATGAGATTAGGGTGCGTGCTAGGTAAGCATGCATAAAAAGGAGGATAGACTAGATGTCTAGAGTTTTTTTTTCCAAGATTATACGGTCAAATTTCAAGGGCGAAATTTTATTTAACGGGGGGAGAAATGTAATACCCCAAAATTCCTATTTATCATAAATACTATATTTTGATAAATAAGGCATATTAAATAAATGTGAATATGTGTCTCAAAATTTTGTAATTTGTTAAATATAATTTTTGGGCAATTTTTCCCTTGAAATTAAATTAATCAAGGGCCAATTTTAAGATTATATTTAGGGATCATAAAATACAACAAGATTATCATAGTAAAACCTAATTCTTGTTTAATCAAAATAAGCAAGAAAATGCCATGAAAGCACTTAAACAAATTAAAGGAAATTATCAACAATTGATGAGCAATTAAACTTACACTAATTAAAGTGTTTGAGTAAATCTTCAAAATTCATCAAGAGACAAATTAAAAGCAAGAAAATGCAATGAAAGCACTTAAATAAATTAAAGGAAATTATCAACAATTGATGAGCAATTAAACTTACACTAATTAAAGTGTTTAAGTAAATCTTCAAAATTCATCAAGAGACAAATTAAAAAGCATTAATTTAGGGGTGTCTTATTTTGAAAATTAAGGGCCAAAGATGATGTAATTAAGCTTGTTAATTAAAACACTAATTACCATGATTAACTAAAGAACCAATCACACTTTGGCAATTATATTAAATGGCATGTGAAACACTATTTTAGGAGTGCTAATTGCCATGATTAAACAATCAAATCAATTATGTAATGACACATGTAAAGGGAATGGCAATTAAACTCTTGATTAGCATGATAATTAAATTAATAAATCAAACCCCCCAATGTCAACAATGGTGGCGCCAATCACATGGAGGATATTAGGTAGGATTTTGTTTTTCTCTTCATGAAATAATCAAGATATTATAATTGTAGAAGCACATGTGTTTTAACAAATAAAAATCTTCAATAGTGTTAGGATATTTCTAACAACAATGGAAGGTTAGGATTAAGTTTAATAAAGTGAAATCTAATCACTAGTGCAAAAAAGGGCTTTAAGACCGCCTCATTCAGAGCGGACATTGGAAGCACCGGTCTTAAAGGGATGACCGGTGGCAGTTTTGTAAATAAAAGGAACTTCTTATGTATGACCCGTGACAGTTTTGTAAATATAAAGAACTTCTTATACCGGATTATTTTTTCATTGGTCTTAAATATATTATTAAGACCAGTTCAAAACAAGGCCGGTCTTAAAAATGTTATTAAAAAATATTCAAATATCAATTACTTTATGGAGAAATCTCACACAAGGACTAATATTTTATGCGGGCCAAAAGAATAAGGAAAAATTTAAATATAAAGGTAATAAAGTTTTAAGACCGAATGTAAATAATCACCGGTCTTAAAAGTTATTCTTTTAAGACCGGCATAAAATGCGGCGGTATAAAATATAGAAAAATAGTTCGGATAAAAAATTAATTACTTTTAAGACCGGATTGTAGTATGACCGATCTTGAATGTTAATTATTAAGACCGTCTCTTTTTATGTAAATAATCACCGGTCTTAAAAGTTATTCTTTTAAGAATAGGACATAAAATGCGCGGTATAAAATATGGAAAAATAGTTCGGATAAAAAATTAATTACTTTTAAGACCGGACTGTAGTATGACCGGTCTTGAATGTTAATTATTAAGACCGTCTCTTTTTATGTCCGGTCTTAAAAATGGACCGCCAAATATACATTTCTTCTCGCGTAAGCTTTTGTTATTATCACTGAAGAGCCTCTGTTTACGTTGCGAAACCCTTCTTGTTGCATTACCTCTCTTCATGTCTCGAAAATGAACGGTGAAAACGATTCTACTCTGTTCGGGAACGCCCCTCTTGCTTTGACGGTGTGAGTCGAACGAACCGTCTTCATCGTCAATGAGCCTCGAAACCGCCGTGCACGTCGTGGTAGAAGAGGAACACGAATGCGGGATGTAACCCTAAGTCGGACTTCCGGGTCAAAGTTTGGAGATTCAGTTTAATGAAAAGTTGCAACCTTTCGGTCCCATGAAATCCAAATATAATAGTTTTGTTGGCTATCAAGCACGCAGCCATGTTAGCATCTTGATAGATGAGTGGAAAAGTGTGGACGATTCTAAAGTAAAGGATCCTATTTGGGACACTATCCGGCTTACCTACACCTGTCCCCGACGTCCGAAGTTGTAAGAGAAGACATTGTCTTATTGTGCTGATCGGTTGAGGAAGTTTAAGACCTTTCTAGCTAACACCTATATTTTTGCCGAGGTTCTGCCTCAAGAACAGCCTTGGGATACGTACCCATATATTGATGAACAAACTTGGCAACAATTTGTTCAGCTGCGGACCACTCCTAAAGCTCTGGTGAGTTTATATTTAGTTTAGTTTGCCTTTTTGTGTGCTTATTAACCTGTGCGGATATTTGAATGTTATTGTGTTCATCTAATCCTTTTAGTTAAATGGTTTGGTTTGTGAATAGAAGTATACATTTCCGCCTTTGTCAATGCAAGTCGATATGTAGACCCCGATAAAGAAATTAAGTAAATTAAGGAAATAATGATGGCATAAGAGTCAAGTCTCGATTTTACGAAGAAAAAAATTCTTATGGAAGTTTGAATTTTATTTGTGAGCATTATCACAATTGAGTTAATTTGAACATGAAAAAAGAGTGAATTTGATTAGGAATTGATTCTATGTTCTTTGAATGTTAGTAAAGAGGTAAAGATTTGGTTTGGATACTTTACTTTAGGATGTCAAAGAACCTGTGAGGAATTTGAGCCTTAATTTTCATCTTTCTAAGAGGAGTACACCTATTGTGATTTCATCTCTAGAACTTGTCTTGAATCTCTTTTGAAATTTGGAATCCTTTTGCATGCACAAAGATGATTTAGGCATTCATTTCATAGCTAGTTTGGCCAAATGTCCATCCTTATCACATGAAAATCTTTTGTTTACCCCATTTGAGCCTTTATTTTTTTTATTTTAAAAAAAAAAAGAAAAAGAAAGAAGAGAAATTTTCATAGAATAAATAGCCCTTTGTTTGAGATATGCAATTTTTATATCTTTTTCTTCCCATTCATTTTTATTACTTTAGTAAGTGCTAAGTGAACCAATTTAAAAGAGTGAAGGAGTTAGAAAGTCAACACTATAAGAGTATGTGTAGGTAGTGAAAAGAAAAAAAAAAAAAAAAAAGGAAGAAAAAAAAAAAAAAAAAATTAAAAAAAAAAAATATATGAAAAAAAAAAAACAAACAAAAAAATTGTTGAGGTCAAAAGAATAAAGGTGGTTTATATATGGTGTTAGTGAGTTTGTTTTCTCTTTGTGGGTATTTCTTCATTCTTCATCATGAATTTCATTAAATTACTTAGAACTAATTAAAGTATTCTCCCATACCATTTGATCGCTTCATTTCATTATCCTACCTTGATCATTAAAACCTAGAGAAAGTCCTTTTGATTTGAGTGCACTACTAGAAATTTCAGATTTTGCTACGGAAAAAATCCGTAGCAAAAACCCAAAAATCCGTAGCAAAACGTTTTTGCTACGGATTTTGTCCGTAGCAAAATATGGCGTCGCAATTGCGACGGATTTGCTACGGATTATGAAATCCGTAGCAAATTGCTACGGATTTCATAATCCGTAGCAAATTTGCTACGGATGTTTTCCGTAGCAATTTGCTACGGAAACAATCCGTAGCACATTTGAAATTTTGCTACGGATTTAAAATCCGTAGCAAATTTCAAAAATTCGTAGAAATTTGCTACGGATTTATTTTCCGTAGCAAATTTTTGAATTATTTTACGGTAGCAAATTTTTATTTTTTTATTTTTATTTTTTTAAAAATTTAATAGAAAAATTGAATACAAATAGTAAAATAATGTACCATGAATATATTAACGATAAAAAAGAGTTTACATAGTGAAAACACAATATATATATATATAATCCGTAGCAACAAACAAATACAAAAAAGTAGGCTAAACAGAAGCATTGTGATCATCATCATCACCAGCATGGTCATCATCACCGAGTCGGCCCGGATCCGAAACCTCATGTCTTTCGAAGGGACATCATTTGAAAGCTGCATCTCCTTCATCATCTCCACCTTCATCATCTCCGCCTTTCTTGATTCATCTCCTGTCTCATCATCTCCCGTTCTGCCGCAACGCCCGCTTCATCTCGTTCTTGTTCCATAAGCATCCGCGCCTCATCATCTCCGTTTCGAGTCGTCGTGGCTCATCATCTCTCGTTTCGGGTCATCGTGTTGCTTGCTCCTCCACCAACGACTTCATCCTCTTCACTCATCTACAAAATTGATTAGTACATTTATTATTTGTACTTCATTTGAATGGACAAGAGAATTAAAATTATCAATATCAAATGTATTATGTTTACCTAAAGGAACCCTGCGGTGCCGGATGAGAGGCGCTTTGATTGCTTGATCGGGTGGCGAGATTCACCGTATCCAAAGACACTCCCTTTCTTGTCAAATCCGCCAGTAGCCTCAAAGAAGAGACTCTCGTTATCGGATATAGAGGATGAGGGGTCAGTCTCACGCTGCGAGGCTCTCTCCTGCGGCCTCTCAAAGTTTTCCTACAAGCAAACAAATACATAACAAATAAGAAAATAACGTGCATAAAACAAGTAATAAAGGCAATAAATGTCTCACCGCTATTTGTTTCGCCCTTGGGTTAATCCATTGCCTCTCACTCCCTTCAGATTGTCGGGAATGGGTCCACCGAAAGGTAACCCACTCAACCGATCCGGTGGAGCTTCCCGGACTCTTCCGCAAACGCAAATGATGACCTTAATTAATTACTTCAAAGTACAAAATATTCAATACGTAAATAGAAAATAACGTGTACTTACAACTTTGCGTCGATGCTCGTAATGGATATGGAGCCCCCAAAGCATATGACGGTCCCGCCATTTTGGCCCTATTTTCCTTATTTTTCGCACTTATGGCCTTAAACTTTTCATTGTTTTCGCAAGTGCCAAATAATTCATCTTTAGTGTCTGTGGAAGCCAACTGTCTTGCCTCTCGACCTTCTCAATGAATAGAGCTTTCGACGCCAAAGACGCCCTTGTGGTTAAAAGCTTTTTCAGATTTTCATGATGCTCGGGCAATGTCATATGCTTTTCCGAAAATCAATAACGAACAATTAGTGCTCCAAATTTTAAAAGTACTTAATTAACACGCATAAAACAAATAACTTACCAAGAACTCGTGAACCACATATCTCGTTGCTCGTAGGAATCTCGTCCACGCGGTCCAAGCTTGAGTGTAGTTACGGAATATTTGGGTCGACATGAAAGTCGCCACCGGATTATCGGGCACAAATCTGAAAAAACGAGATTATCATGCAAATATTAGCATACAAACCAATCTCAAAAGAGAATTGTAACATTACAGGTAACTTCGCATGACTTACTCGTTGCCTTTAGTGCAGATCCAAAGAAACCTTGTCTCAGGATCTCTTTAGCCCAAGATAGGTGTATCGGAGGAACTACCTGCTTCCCCGACGTGGCTCTGAGGCGACGAAGTGTGCTAAGGAAGAAATGTGAAATATTGAAGATTTTTGTAGATAGATGGTTTCAAGAAACTAAACATATGTAAATCAATCGAAAGGGTAAAGTAAACTGTTTGTCTTTCTTTGTGAATCGGGGAGTTAGCCGCCGGTGACGACGATGTATAAAGTGATGGTGAAGATGACAAATATCAAGACGGGGACGACGAAAAATCAAATAGTGGCACCTCGGGCCGAGCCCTCGCCTCCATATGGAGCGGTTGGCGTCGTCTACCCCTCTTATAGTACGAGGTCGGGATCGACCACCGCCACGTCCACTACCCGAACGTCCTCCTTGATGCTCCATCTCTACGAACACTTATAGACATAATGTCAAAAAATATAAAAAAAGAAAGATATTTGGTTAATATGACAAAAGTACTTACAAAGTATGTAGTATAACATATCGTCATAAACAAAAAACTAACACAAATCAACCCAGACGATTCATGTTCATCGACATCTACTTGCATGTCCTCATCTCGTACTCTCATAGTCGTCGAACTCGATTCACTATCGAGAAGCTCATTTCTCGCCTCATCCTCATCGTCGATTTCTCATCGTCAATTTGTATAGGAATCAACTCTAACTCCACACGAAAATCAAAGAGATTGCTTGGTACTTCGTCATCGAAGATGTTTATGGGCAAAGCACATGTTCCACATCGGCTTGGAAAGGTTCAGCCATACCGTCATTTGATTCCGGCTCTTTCGACTTTGGTATAATATTTCGTGCTTTGGTTTTAATAACTCCCGTCCACCCTTGGCGAGATGTAGGGTATGGTGTATAGTAAACTTGTTCCTTTGTTGAGCAAGGATGAATGGGTCATAACCAACCGTATATCTCCTTGTCCAGTGGACCTCAATATTTCCAAGTTTGTCCACTTTTGTCCCACCCGAATTGTTATCAAACCACTCACACTTAAACAGGGTCACCACCTTGTCCCACTTTGGTAACTTAACTGAATTATCTCAACTAACTTCCCGTAGTAGTCGGTCTCCACCCCGTCAACTTGGTCACCTCGACAACATACACCGTAATTGCAACATAGTGTACTGCGTTCGCGTCAACGCGTTGCAAATCGATACCCATTGATTATATATTTGTTGCATCGGGTAAGCTTGTCATTGCAGCTCCATAAGATAAACTCCACGCAACTTCATTGGGATCGATGGATTTTCCAAGAAATATGATCGAAACCATTTTGGAAACTCGAACTAGTGAATTGATCAACTTGGGACACCGGCATTGAAGGATTTCCCGATCGGACCCAATTAGAAAAGTAGCTTGTAACAAAAAACTTAAGTTAATACTTTAATACTTACCGTAATAGTAAACAAACAAAAAAACTTACTCGAGGTACTTGGCGGCCTCTTCACGGTTGTTTAGAATGTACCACTCTAGAACTCGCTTATCTTTTCCGTCAAGAGTTGACTTCCAACGTTTTCCCACGACGACCCGGAAAATTAAATATTGACTTTTGATCCTCGTATCACCGGCATCATCGTTACGAGGTACCCCTCTCCATCTTGATATCATTTCGGGGGATAATAGTATGACGCAAATTTTGCGGCCTCTTCGACTAGATAAGCTTCGGCGATAGATCCTTCAACGTACCTTGTATTTTTGATCTTGTGCTTAAGTGTGCGTAAAAACCTACAATGGAATATCGAGGATATTTATAATCTAAAGTACCATGTAGGTCAATATATATATTACCTCTCAAACGGATACATCCATCTATCTTTGTTGCGGGCCTCCTACCTTTGCTTCGTAGGCCAAGTGAACGGGCAAATGTTCCATTGAGTCAAAGAAGCTAGGAGGAAACACCATCTCTAACTTGCATAGCGTTATGGGCATGCTCGCCTCCAGTGTCGTAACTTTTCAACATTAAGCTCGAAGCACAAATTTCTCTAAAGAACATTGAAAACTCCGTTAGAATAGACCATACATGGTTCGGTAGTGCTTTGAAGGCCCACGGCAACAATCTCGGAAAAAAACATGACAATCATGACTCTTCATCTTGCTCAACTTCACCTCGTGCATGTCGACACATCTTTTCCAGTTTGACGCATAACCGTCGGGAGTTTCGATCTTTTACCCACCGCAACAATTCTAAATTCTGCTCTTTATTGAATGTGTACGGCGCTCCGGGTTTGGAAATTCGTCCAAAGTGCCATTTTCCGCCAAATGCAAAGCGGGCCTTCTACAAATCGCTTCAACGTCCAATCTTGCGTTATTTGTGTCTTTCGTCTTGCCCTTGGTGTCCATCACTGTGTACAGAATATTGCAAAACACATTCCTCTCAATATGCATGACATCGAGGTTGTGTCTTAACAATTGATCTTTCCAATATGGTAGTTCCCAGAAGATACTGCGTTTGTTCCAATGATGATCAATGTCGTACCCTCCAGGTTCGCTTGAAGCAGCACCCTCTTCGACACTCGGAATGTGCCTGACCCTGTCCCATATTTCTTCTCCACTTAAACGACGAGGTGGATCTGCTCGTTCGACAGTATTCCGCGTGAAGTCTTTTCTATTTCTCCTAAACGGATGATCGGGGGGTAGGAATCGTCGGTGCCTGTCAAACCAACTGACCTTGCGACTGTGTTCCAAGCTAAAACCCATGTTCTGTTCATGACATACCGGGCATGCGAGCTTTCCGACGTTTGCCGGCCACTCAACATCCCATAGGCGGGGAAATCATTTATCGTCCACATTAAGGCAGCCCGCATGTGAAATTTCGACTTAATGATATATCATACGTAAGAACACCTTCACTCCACAACATTTTCAACTCGTCTATCAAAGGCCCGAGGTACACATCTATCTTCTTTTTTGGGTTCGACGGCCCGGGGATTAACGCGTTAAGGAAGAAAAACTCTCTTCTCATGCACATAGAAGGTGGGAGGTTGTATGGAGTCACAATGACCGGCCAACGGAATAATTCCCGCCCGTATTGTTGAAAGGAGCGAACCCATCCGAACATAGACCAAGACGAACATTACGGGGATCCATAGCAAAGAAAGGATTCGCCTCGTCAAATTTACGACAAGCTTCGGCATCGATGGATGCATCACAAAGTTTTCATCCCTACGATGCTCCGGTGCCATCTCATGTGAGCAAATTTGTTTGTTCGGATGCATACAATCTCGTAAGTCCGGGCACCAGAGGAAAGTACCACATCTTGCTTATTGCATGACGGGTGTTTTTCCTTCCTTTCCCCACAACTTTATATCTCGTCATCTCCACGGAATTTGCAATTGGTCGGCTCGGCGTCATCCTTGTAATACAACATACATCCTCCTGGGGCGGCAATGGATTTTTTCACATCCAAGCCCAAGCTCTTTCACCTTTTTTTTTGCTTGGTAAAAGTCCTTCGGCAAATTATTGTCTTTGGGAACAACCTTACTCATGATCTCGCATCATTTCGTTGTAATTCCTCTCGCTCATATGGTGATCAGTCTTCAAGCTTAGTGTTGCTAGGGTAGCCGATAGCGATGAATATTCACTATTTTCAAAGTGTTCGCAACCTTCCCATAACGGACGCCGTGCTTCTTGAAGCATTTTATAGAACCTAGCGGCTTCGGATGAGGATCCTCACCCATGTTTGATGGTTGAGGATGGGTACCCGGTCTCCTCTCCCATGTATGACGGTTCGGCATGAGTAACGAGATCAAAATATTGGCCGATCGACGGTCCCGCGGCATCCATAACCAACTGCTCATATTGATTAAGGTTTTCTCGATGACTACCGTCCCCGTAATAACCACTCGGTGTCGTCGGACTTCGCCATGAAATTCCCAACATTCATAATCTCTAATGAATCCCTTTTGACACAAATGAATTCCGACCTTGTCCGCGTCTATAAATCTTAAACAATTACATTTGGCACACGGACACACCCGATCTCCCTTCTTGAATTATTTGAATTCGCCAAAGCAAATTGGATGAACTTTTCCAAACCCGCCAAGAATGCTTGTGTTAGTTCTCTTCTATCGGTTAGACAATTGTACATCCAACTTCTATCATGGCGCCTTCCATACTTCCTAGCTAGTTCGTTACTACCCTAATTAACTTCTCAACATACCACAAATATATATATATAAAAGTCGCCTCTTATGCCTACCAATTGCCACTTAATCAAGAAAGTGAAAAACAAACACATGCATTGAACAAAGAACATATTCCAGCAAGCAACCAGAGAATGAGGATAGCACACCAGAACATGGGGACATGCATGTGGAGGGGGCAAACAAAGAATAGAATACTAAGTATTTTGGAGTTTCTAACATATATGGGCTAGATCAAAGGAATTACATAACATTTAATCAAATTTATTGTATAACTTGTTAAACATAGATTGAAATAAAAAATTTAAATAAAAAATTTATTCTACTAATTTTTATAAAACATACAAATGTGATTATTCTTCAATGTCACACCTTCCTCATCCTCGTTGACATTAATTAATTAATTGTGTTATCCCTAAATTTTATTTCCAAACACTTCACTTTTCTAGTTTCAACATCATCCTATTTAAATATTTATGTATCAATATCATCTAATACAAAATCTTAATTTTATCACACCAAAATCGAATTGGAATTTCTAAATTCCTAAAAAGTGCTAGATAAAAATACTTTACATAACAAAATTCTATACGTTTCTTAACCGTGTTACAAATCTGAAAAAATTACTTTTAAAATTTATCTTATTTCAAAAAAAAACGATTTAAACTCGTGTACTCGATAATCTTCGACTAACATACATATCTTTAATATTCCAGCTAATCAAACATAACATAAATATCAAATTGTGATAAAAAAAAATATACTTCAAGCTAACCTGTAAAATCAGAAATGCTAAGATTTGTTTGATAATTTCCCTTCTGAAGATCTTAGTGCTAGGATATGTTTGTAACCTGCAAAAGAATGAAAATTAAAAAAAAAAACGCAAAAAGGGAAAAAAAATACAAAACAAAAAAAACTTACATACCAAAAAAAAATCGGACGAGATGGAGAGGAGGAGCTCGGGAGGAGGGAGGGGGGGAGGGGGAAGGGGGTCGGGACGGGGGTGGGGGAGGGGGGCCGGAGAGGGGGGGGGGGGGGGGGGGCGGGGTGGGGGGGGGGGGGGGGCCGGGGGGGGGGGGGGGGGGGGGGCGGGGGGGGGGGGGGGGGGGGGGGCGGAGAGGGGGGGGGAGGGGGTCGGGACAAGGTGGGGGAGGGGGTCGGGACGGGGGAGGCGGAGGGGGGTCGGGTGTGGGGGAGGGAGAGGCGCAGATGAGGGAGGGAGGAGGGAGAGTCGCCGGGGAGGGGAGGGTCGCCGGAGTTGGGGAGGGGGCCGGAGGGTTCGAAATCGCGAATGGGGGAGGCCGAATGTTGCAGCTTTAAGCTCCAACATTCTGCGACGGATCCCGGATCCGTCGCAGTGCGATGGATTCCCGTATCCGTCGCATGGATTTGCGACGGATCCGGGATCCGTCGCAGTCAAAAAAAAAGGCGGCCTTTTTGGCGCCTTTTTGCGACGGATCCGGGATCCGTCGCAAACCCTCAAAAAAAGGCGGCCTTTTTGCCGCCTTTTTGCGACGGATCCGGGATCCGTCGCAACCTCCCACAAAAAGGCGGCCTTTTTGGCCACTTTTTGCGACGGATCCGGATCCGTCGCAACCCCCAAAAAAAAAAGCGGCCTTTTTCGCCCCCTTTTGGGACGGACCGTTCATCCGTCGCAAAATTTGCGACGGATAGTTGATCCGTCGCAACATTTGGGACGGATCTATGGGCCGTCGGAAATTCGCTACAAATGGCGGCCATTTTTGGCCGCCCATTGCGACGGATCGTTGACCGTCGCAAAATTTGCGACGGATCTATAGATCCGTCGCAAATTTTTTGCGACGGAAGTTAATTCCGTCGCAATATCCGTCGCGATAGCGACGGCATTATACTTCCGTCGCAATATTCGTCGCTATAGCGACAGAATTATACTTCCGTCACAATTTCCGTCGCTATTGCGACGGAATTATACTTCCGTCGCAATTTCCTTCGCTATTGCGACGGAATTATACTTCCGTCGCAATTTCCGTCGCTATTGCGACGGAAGTAAACTTCCGTCGCAATATCCTTCGCTATTGCTACGGAATTTTTTCCGTAGCAAATTCCGTCGCTATTTCTTCTTTTTCTAGTAGTGGTGTGCAATTGGATATGTATAAAGTGGAGATTGAGATGATAAACAAGCTTATGGTAGATAAGTTGCAATAGGTGGAATTGAGTGAAACACAAGCCCTTGAAAATTTTGAGATGAGTGAAACACTTGACTTGTGAGAGACATTCTATTGTGGTTTATCTTTGCCAAATTAATTATCTTGCTACTTACATTTTTGGAAGGTGGAAAAGATTTCTGAAAAAGTTGGGTTCTTGAATGTTTGGATTGACTTTAATTTTGTAGTGCTTGCTTTAAAAATCTTGCTTCCATGGTTTTCATAATTTGGTTGTTTTAGAATTTAAAATCTTGAGGACAAGATTTGATGCAAGTGTGGGGGTGTGATGACTTCTCATTTTTAATAGGATTGAGACATATTTTGATATATTTGAGAAGTCATTATTACTAATTTAAAGAGATTTTATTGAGATTTCAAGAGATATCAATTTGGATGCATTATTTGTGGGGTATCAATTTAAAATAAAAGTTTGAGTGTAGGAAATAAATAAATAAATAAATATATATTATTAATATTATTATTATATAATATTACTTTTCGTTTTTTTTAGCAGAACCACGTGGACTTCAGAATTACATTTAGAAGATTGTGATTGGAATTGAAATCAAAGTTTTGAATGCATGAGGGCCCCACCATTTGAAATTCAAGAAAAACCTAAAAAGCTACAAAAGAGAGAGGCGCACGACTGGGGATATAATTGATTAACGCTAGGCACGACATCGTTTTATCAAATGAGGAATTGAAGACCTAAATTCAGAATTGAAAAAGAGGCTACAGAAGCAGAGGCGGAGAATTAATTGGGATTATCTTCTTCTTTCGCGGACCAGAGACGACGACTGGAGCACAGATAGGAGAGAAGCAGCCCCGTCGTCCGGACCTTCATTCTTCTTCTTCCTCTCTCGTCGGCGGCGTGAGTCTCCACCAAGGTCGCCGGCGAGCACCTTCACCACACCTCCATCCACCTCTCCACCATCATCGACTTCACTCAACAACCACTGTAGGACCTCCATTAATCTCAACATCTCAGACACAGACGCGGCTTGGAAGCTCCAGAGGCAGATTTGGACAGATTTCTAATCGTTTGTTGTTTGAATATGCATTTAAATTCTCTATGATGTGATGGTTGTTGATTAAGACCATGTGTGGCTGATTTTAGTTTGCAACTTAGAGTAGCTATGAACTTATAGGAGTGGATTAGACTTTGTTTTTATTAATTAGTTATAATTAATATTAATTTTGGTTACTTAATCTTGTTCGATTTATCTATTAGTGTCTCGATCATCTTTGAATATGAATTTGAGAATTAGAATTTACCTTGACGAATGAGATTTTAATTAAGCTCTTAGATTAAGTAATATGTGATTAAATTACGATTTAATTTGCGATTAGGATAGACATATACCTAATGGCCCCATATAATTGTTGAGGAGTGTGTTCGAGATTTATTGCCTCTTGAGTAATTATGTTAGACATAACTAATTTTACTCAAGAGAGGGTTGTAAGTGGACCGACGGCACTTATAACTATTTATACTCGAGATTAACAAAATTGATATTAAGGCTAATTAAATTAGTGAAAACAAGGTTTATGAAACTAATAAGGGATTAGTGACTCGGGTTGCTCATTTAATTATTTGTGGTAGTTTGTTTGTTTTATTTTATTTTAGTTTTCTCTTAATGAAATTTAATTTGATTCGCTCAACTTAATCGAAATTTTAAAATTAATACTTAACCGAAGTTTGTGATACCAAGTCCTCGTGGGAACGATACTTTTCTTATCACTTTATTACTTGGTACGGCCCGTATATTTGCGGAGTTTATAGGCTTAAAGTTTCGCCCTATCAAAAGGCTTTTAGTGGGAAGTGATCCCCTAATCGAGTCATGAACATTTTGTGGATTTTTTTTTTTTTTTGAGTGAACAATATTAAATTGCTGATTTCTATTCTGTTATGATCCAGTTAGTCTTCTCCTCTTCCTGTTTTTGTGAATTGGGGATGATTTCTTAAGAAACTTGTAAGAGTACAGTTATTATTAATTGATAATGGTGATGATTAGTGTTTTGCTGATTCCTGAGGTTCTTATTAATTGGGGATAGGTTATTATATGCGATCGCTGCAACATTAACTTTTCTACTAGGGTGCGACTTAGTTATATTTTTTGCCTTTTCTTTTTTCCTCACTAGTTCATGTCCTTTATGTGATGTGCTTGGGCTAATAACATAATATTGTCTTACGTAAATATTTAATTTTCTATGTATTAAAAATTCAATCAAAGAATATTCTTAGTTGAGTATTATTTTCATTGTAGACAAATAAACATCATAAATCTCACTTATATTTTATAGCAGTATATTTGTTATAAAAGGTTCATCTGGATTGTGAGTGACCCAGAAAATAATCTAATGACTTGAAATCTTCTCTAGTTCTTGTCTAGTCTTCTTAAATAAGCACGTGGTGTCTTTCTATGACAATGAATCAATGATTTGGTAATGTCTTTTATACTGAAGCTGAAACACTGAAGTGTTCAATTTGTATCCCAAATATGAGCTCTATTGATGCTCTTTCTTTTGGTAATCCTTGCTTGTAGATAGCTGAAGAACCAGAGACGATAGAATACCATGTTTTAGAAGCAGCTGTGCCTGCAGAAGGAATCAGGTTTTCTCTCACTGCAAACTCTGAATTAATAAATAATTCAGACATTTCCCCCGGGAGTTGGAGAAAATGTTGGTAAGACTACTGTTATCTTGGGTGATCAGACGAACTAGACATTAGTGTTACTTATTTCCTGTTCACAACAGGTATAGCTGAATTATGAGTATCTGAAGTGCAGCAATAGAGGATTCAACTCTTTTTCGTGCCAATTTTGAGGAGTTTGTACGCCGTCGTAGGGGATCCAGTTTGCGGTCTTATTCTCTAGTTACTGTGTGATATTATACACATTGGGATTACTTGGTTAGATTATATTCTTCTGTGTAATGTCTATTTTTGTGTTATTTCCATTATCTCTATCTCGTACCTTTTTCTTTCCTGTTTTATTCCATTTTGTTATGTTGAATGTTGGCTGAATGTTGGCAAATGGCAAGCCTGGTTTTCTTTAGATTTTGGGGGTTTAGTTCCTGAAACTATGCAAATAGGCCTCCTTAGGCCTCCTTAACAGGCCACAGGCCAGGACAGGCTTGTATACAGGCCAGGCTCAGGCCAGAAAAATAGCCTGTAACAGGCCACAGGCTAGGCTCAGGCCTCTTTAGTGCAAAACAGGCCTGGCCTGTTAAGGGTGAAGCCTGACCTGTTTCCACCCCTACCTATAAATGAGTTAATATAACCTTATTGAGTCATCAGGTATATATGAACTTCCTCATGCAATGCACGTGCATCAATTCTTGTTTTGTTAAATAGAGGAGAGACCCATGTAATTATAGGAAAACAAAAGGGCGTGATTTGAGTATTTTACTCAAAAAAAAAAAATAGAAAAAAAAAGCCAAAGAGACATACTCCTTTTAGTTCTATTTATAAGGTTCAATTACCGACGCGGATTTAAGAAAACGATTAAAATTTGTTTTCCAAGTATGCCCTTACTCATGAGGGGGCAAATAAGAGAGAGAAATAAAGCAAATATAATGAATACAATACATATAATTAATTAGGGGTAAAAATGAGGGAAAAAAAAAAGCTCATCAAGTGTCTAGACAAATCTTCTCAAACTCCTACAAAAAAGACTAAAATAATTCAAATTTTAAGCTTTTACAATATTGATAAATAAACACTTATTACCCTCTAAATTTTGTTTTTAATAAAGATTATTACTCTCTAAGTTAGTTATATCACCGAATGACCCATTTTTATAGAAGCCCTGTGAACCCCTGGCAGAGAGTATTAACGACGTGACCCTCTTGTTTTTTCTTGCCATTCCCGCCGATCGCGAAGGCTTTTCCTCTGAGAGATGCCGTGGAACACTATGAAGCAGGTGGAAATGGAATTCGACACTCCCCCATGGATTCCCCAAGAACTCTTGAGAAGTATTTTCAAGCGGCTTCCGGTAAGAACCCTAATCAAATGGCAATTTGTGTGTAAAGATTGGAAAGATCTCTTAAATGACCCATCTTTCATCCAAGAACATCTCCAATACTCGACTCATGAAAACCCTTCTCTTCTTTTTCGTTGCCTTACCGGTCGTCGTACTTGGGAATTATATACTATTGATAGCGAGATGCAAATCCTTCCGGTTGAAAGTGTACCTTCGATTCAAATCTTACGGGGTGTTACGGTACTCGGTTCTATCAATGGCTTGGTCTGTGTCCAACTCAAATCCACTTACAAATTTAAATCCAATTACCAATTAATTAACATCCTGGTGTGGAATCCGGCAATAAGTTCGTTCAGACTGTTGACCAAAGACGCTAATTTTTGTGTCAAAATGGGATTCGGGTTCTGTTCAATTGGTGGTGATTACAAGGTTGTGATTATTAGTTATCATCATGGTCATGGATTCACTAGCCTGATTGATCAAGTGGAAGTTTATTCTTTGAGCACATATTCATGGAAGAAAGTAGAATTTGGGGGATTATTGGATGGCGTGGAGATTCCATCTGATGGGTTCGGTACTAATGGAGCCATCTTTTGGTCCGGGTTTAAGGAGGGGAATGGCCATTTGTTAGTTTCATATTGCATCGCAACAGAAGAGTTTGCCTTGATACCATCACCTATTCCAGCCGCTGAATTTATTCATTCACTTCTCTGTAGGCTTTCTGTGTATGAGAATAAACTTGCTTTGCTTTCTCATACTTATACCTATGGAAACTTTGAATATACTTTGATTGATTTGTGGGTGATGGAGGAGGGTAATGATAACAAATCTGAGGAAAGATGGAGTTGGACTAAGAAATATAGTGTCAATCATCCTTCCTATTTACTTCCAAGCATTGTTTGGAGGAACATGATTGTTTGCAAGTATGTTCAAATATTCAGGGAACGAAATGTAGATGATGGAATTGTTCTGGTCAATCTCACTACCGATGAATTGAAGGGGTTTGCCCCCGGATATGCCGCTGATTTTGAAGCATTCAATTATGTGGAAAGCCTTGTTCCGGTTGACAAAATCCACAATGAAGAGCTTTGATACTAAATCTTCATCATTATATTGCAGGTTTACTTGATATTTTGCTTCAAAGGAATCGTGACAGTTAAGATCATTTTGTAGTTAGACTTCGTACCCGGTATAGATTTTATCTAGAATTAGAATGGTGAATTCAATTACTCTATACTTAATGTGTATAGCTTTATTGGACCTACCTATTGTGCTATCCTGTTGTTGTTCAATACTGACGGTTGTTATACAAGTGATTTTGAATTCACTATTTTAAAAGCAGTTTTCCATTTTTCAAGTGGTTGTGTGATCTTTGTATTATTGCATTGTTGATGTATTCGAAAATATTTGAGTTTTTGGGGAAGTTGACAATACAAAGACCTTTTTACCCCTTCCCAATCCGTTTAATCTCACTTTTCATGAGTTTAATATAATAAACATAGACTTTAAGGAAATATTACAATTAAAATTATAAAAATAAAATTAGTTATTGTATTAATAAAAAGTGTACATACTAAAATACACTTTTATATATAATGGGAATTTAAAATAAATTACTTTTCAATTTTTCACTCAACAGAAATTTTAAAAATGAATAATTTCGTGCAGTAAAAAGTAAATAAGAAACTTATATCATATGAGGGGGAAGAAGAGACTTTTTGATCCTTTTGCCCTTATTTAATTAATTAATAACCAAAATGCCCCTGTGTGAAACTATATCACCATTCTGCCCTTATTTAGTCGATTACAACCCGATATTTAGTCAACTAATCAGTGTCAAATTTGTTTTTTTAAAACCCCATTTGGGGCAAATAATTTGAATTTACTGTTTTTTCATGTTTTAATCTTCAAAACACATTTGAATTTACTGTTTTTCACTTTAATATTTTAAAATATTTTGTAACAACTTTCCTTTTATCTGGTATCTTTTTTTGTCAATATTTAAATTATGTCTTTGTTTTATCCTCCACCTTTTGAATTACATTTTTTAATTTTTAATTTTTTTTGAAAGTAACCATCATTCTCCCTCTTTATATAAGAACTATTTTTTGAATAAATAAAAGAGTAAATACCCTTTTTGGTCCCTGACAAAAAACACGGACCTCATTTTGGTCCCCTACAAAAACAGCGACTCTTATTCGTCATTTTTATGGACTAAAAAGGACATTTTGGAAATTTGTGAGGATCAAAATGTCAACCAATCGACCCTTATTCGTCCTTTTTATTGACTAAAAAGGACCCCTTTTTTTTTTAAGGGACTAAAATCGGGATCACGTTTTTTGTCAGGGACCAGAAAGGGTATTTACTCTAAATAAAATTTGACATCTCCCCTAATTGATTTCAAATATTAAACACATCCTCTTAATATTTAATTTAATGTTTTAATATTTTGTAAATCACTTAGATCTTTAACGGAATAATCAAAATATTAAATTAAATATTTATTAAATATTTTGTAGCTGCCTCCTCTACTATTAATTTACAAAATATTGTGTAACTACCTTTTCTATTATTCATCTTTCATAACCGTCTTGCTTTTTATTTTTTATTTAGATCTCTAAGGAAATAATTAAAACATTAAATTAAATATTTATTAAATTTTTTTTATATAATTTAATATTCTTTTACTTTAATAAATATTTAAACGTATTAAATAGGATTTTTTTAATAATTTTTTACTTTAATAAATATTTAAACATTAAATTAAACCGTCTTACTTTAATATTTAATTAAATATTTCGATTATTCCCTTAAAGATCTATGTGATTTACAAAATATTAAAACATTAAATTAAATATTTATTAAATATTAAGAGGATGCGTTTAATATTTGAAATCAATTAGGGGAGATGTGAAAATTTATTTATTCAAAAAATAGTTTATATATAAAGAGGGAGAATGATGGTTAGTTTCAAAAAAAAAATTAAAATATGTAATTCAAAAGGTAGGGGATAAAACAAAGACATAATTAAAATATTGGCAAAGAAAGATACTAGATATAGGGAGAGATAAAAGGAAAGTTGTTACAACATATTTTAAAATATTAAAGTAAAAAAAAGTAAATTCAAATGCGTTTTGAAGATAAAAACATGAAAAAACAGTAAATTCAAATGATTTCCCCCAAATGGGGTTTTTTTTTTAAAAAAAACAAATCTACCATGGTGTAATAGACAAAGTACTGTAGTTTAGTCGATTACATCATGAGAAAACATTAAAAAAAATGTCATTGTTTAGTTGACTACATATCGGGTTGTAATCGACTAAACAATGACAGAATGGTGATATAGTTTCACACAAGGGCAGAAAGGTGATATAGTTTCACACAGGAACATTTTGGTTATTAATGAATTATTTAAGGACAAAAGGGTCAAAAAGCCGAGAAGAAGAAATAAAAAGTAAATAATTTTTTGCAAAGAAAAGGAAAAAAGGGAGTTCGGTGGGTGATAGGAGAAGAGAGATAAGAGGAAGAAGAGAGACAAAATAAAGGGTGGATGAAAGTTTTAATATGGATATTTAATGCTATAACGGTAATTTTCCTTTTTCCAACCTACCAATTATGCTTTCCTTTTCTCAAAATAAGCTCCAAGTTTTGGCTTATCAAAATAAGCAGCTTATATCATAAAGCCCAATAGATTCAAAATTGTACAAAACATGAGCAAAAAATTTTAGAAGCCACAATCTTACTCTTACCCCCCCAATCTTTCTTTCACTACAAAAAAAATCATATTTTGCGACGACATTTTTTCATCGCAAAAATCGTTTGCGATGGAATTTGCAACGAAAATTAGTCCGTCGCAAAAAACCCCGTCACAATTGCGACGAAACACGAAATTCTATCGCAAATCCCGGAATTTGTGACGGAATGGGATTCCGTTGCAAATTTCAGGGGTAGGGATTTACGACGGAATTTCATGTTTTGTCGGGGATTTGCGAGGGAATGGGATTCTGTCGCAAATTTTGATTTTTTTTAAAATAAAAAAATATAATTAAAAAAAACTGCATATCATAAAAATATATAATAACAATCATAAAGAGTTTACATAGAGAAAACAAAATATATATAATAATGTTGCGAAGAATATGTACTAAAAAATAGTCTAAACAACAGCATTATGATCATCATCAGCATGGTCATTATCACCAGGAGCTGACCCTGTACCCTTGTCTTTCATTAGGGACAGGAGTGTAAGCTGCATCTGCCTCATCATCTCCTGTGCATGATGCAACTCATTTGCTTGCTGACTAATAAACTGTTGTGTCTCGCTAAGCTCATTTACTTGCTTATATATACTTCCCAGATTTTCTATTTTCTTTCCAAGTTCAGCGACATCGTCCACACACATGCGTACATACATATATACATACATACATTGTATGTATGTATGTATGTTTGTATGAATGTGGATATAGCAAGCTTCGGTTTGATTATTATGTAACTATATCTTGCCGTGACATATATATATACACTCAGATATATATATAGTGCAGTAAGCGTTTGAGTTTTATCATCCCCTTCCCCACGAAACTATGCATATATATATACTACACTCATCAAGATCTTCCTCTTCTCTCTCACAGCGACACACATTTATACTTATATATGACAACAAGCAAACCTCATATACCTTCGGTTAATCGGTTGGTTTCCTCAAGCTTGCACGAACGAACTTGGCTGTTCTGTCGCCTCTGATTTGCTGGATCTTAAACAAAGCAAAAGATGGTCACGTCTCTCTCTCTCTTCCTTAGTCTTTCTCTCGGTTCTCCCTCCCTGTTCTGTGGTTCTTTAAACAGAGCATATACAGCTCATTCTCTCTCACTTTCTTGTTCACTCTCTCTTTCTCTCGACTATGACTCTCCGGCTCTCACTTTCAGCTTTTTTTTTTTTTTTTTTTTCTTTCTTTAGGCAATAGATATAAGTCAAGAAGCTATGATTTATATCAGATTAATGGTCAGAAGAGAAATTAACGGTGCAAAGTGGAATAGTGGATGAGACGTGGTGTAATGCTTAAAGCAGATGATTTTTCGCTGATCTTTTGCTGACTCTGATTCTCAACGTTAACGTGTGTGCAGTGGGGATTGATTCTACTGTTGCGTTTTGGTGTTGGGCTTGGACATAAGAATTGGGTTGATTTAATTGTTGGACCAAAGGGAATGTAGCAGCTGAGAGTGAATGATGCAGTTTAAATGGCGTGGGTTTCCTGTTGCTAACGTGTTGGACTGAATGAGATTTAATGGGTTGGAGATGCTGGGTATATGATTGAATAAAATTTGTTGTTTTTACTTTATTTATCATTCTTTTTTTTTATTACAAGGGAAAATAATTACCTAATCTTCCAAATAATTAATTTAATTACTTGGCCAAATTCCATCGTTTAATTCTCATATATCATTTCTATAATTTTAGGCATAAATTATTCCTTATTTGAATTATTTTTTCCCACAATAAATTAAGGGAAAAATAAGCCTAAATTTCCATTAATTATTCTAAACCAAATTTCACAAATCAATTTCCATATAATATTTTAAATTTCAAATCTCAAAATTTGGGATGTTACACCCTTGCCCTTATCCTTGGTTGTACCTTCATCTATCAATGTTAGATGTATTGCGGTAGAAGGGGTGAGATTGAAAGGATTCTCATTTCTAGTGGTTTTACTCCAATCATTTATAATACAAAGGGTAAATGAGCAAAAATACACATGTGCTTTACTCTCGGGAGCGCCCAGCACCATATGCTTTTTTTAGGAGCAAAAATACATACGTGGTTACCATTTTGGAACAAAAGTCACATCAACAGTTAAAAGAAAAAACGTCCGTTTGTTTTGCATTAATTCACTGTGTTAGGGAAACAGAAAAAAAAAACAGAGGAAGCTTGATCGAATAAAAGAGTAACAACAGTACTGGAATATAGCAGGTATAGCAGCTTATTGTGCTTACACAGACGCTCTGGAACTCGCTGTTTTTTCACGAATGTCATAGAGCTCTGTTAATTATCTGCTATCCTTGAAATATTTCCTCACGTGATTTAGTATCATGATCAGATATCAAGTGCATCAAGCTGCACAGATTATTAGAGTGTGAAGTGAATCTGCTGATCTTGAGGGCCCAAAATGTGATGCATAAAAAGCATGCTTTACTTCATATATATATATATATAACCGAAGGGAGTTTCACTACATTTAATATATATAGAGGAAACAATATGGATTACATTAAATGAAGCACACGCACATCTAACTCCGTTGGCTTGCATTAATGGTGTGGCAGACTGGCAGGTGATAAAATGACTGCACCGAGCCTCTGCAAAGCAAAAAAACAAACGTATGGATCAACCAAGTAAGGCAGTGCCATTAATGGTTTCGAGTTGTCGAACCTAATGGAGTTGATGGGAGAGGGAAAAACATAGGATTCATGGCGAGAACGAAGACCAGTAATATGTGAATGTACTCTGGATTAGAGTGGGAAGAACCCCCTGTTTCTTCTGTGAGGTGAATGAAAGTATGTGGGGATGAATCTTTTCAAACCCGTGACTCTTGGCGCATATATCAAGGATCGGGCATCATGAAACAGAGGACAATAACCCGTGACTCTTGGCGCATAGGGTGAGTCATTTGAATTTCAAATGGGAAACAGCTTATGCGCAACCCCGGAGAAATTTTAATCCGGCTTATGAACAGTAGGTAAGCCGTTTTCGTGATGACTTGATGAGATGGGATTTGATATACATATTGATGATTGATTTCGAAGGTCGCTTCCATGCTTTCGAGCAAGCGCACAGGTTGGATCCAAGCTCCAGCGGGGGTGACGTTAGGCAGTTCAACTTTCGAGCAAGTGCTTTCTCTGTTTTTGTTTTTCTGTTCCCTGACACAGTGAATTAATGGCAAAACAAACGAACGTTTTTTCTTTTAACTGTTGGTGTGACTTTTGCTCCAAAATGGTAACCATGTGTGTATTTGTGCTCCCAAAAAAAGCATATGGTGCTGAGCGCTCCCTAGGGTAAAGCACATGTGCATTTTTGCTCCTTTACCCTATTTACAATTTTAATTGTAATGTTTCCTTAAAGTCTATGTTTATTATATCAAATTAATGTCCCTTTAAGTCATTTTTATATAAACTTGTTTTTTTAATATAATCATCCAATTAAGTTTTCAAAACTCAAATTAAAAAAAAAAACTTCTATTAACGTCAATTCAAACATAAATCACATTACATAATTTGACTCTTGCTCAATCATAAATTTGGAAAAGTCATATTGAAGAAAAACCATTTTTGCCACTGTTATTCTAAATACCCCCATATATAGAGCACCTTTGGTGTTTGTTCTTGTTTGAGAAGACTGAATATTGCATCTATTGGCATTTGATTTGCGTAAATGGCTATGTAATATCCCGAGTTTTGGACCCTGAGAAATAAGAACAAGCCTAAAGTAGGGGGACGACTAAGCCCGGTTCGGGAAGAGTCCCAAGAATAACGAGAGATAGGAAGCCTCTCAGGGACTAAGTAACTTGGCTATACAGGTCAGTGGACCTAATGTGTATAAACCGTGGAGTTAAAGTGCCAGTGGAAAAAGGGCACAGAAAACCCATACGGTATAAATTTGGTTGGAAAAGATGTCACCTAACTATGTCCTAACGTATAGGACAATTAGTTGAGTGAAAATATGCCGGTATAAGTAAGTATACAGCATTTTCAGGGCAATCAGGGATGCCCTAGGTTTTTGAAGATAAGGAGTCAGTGTAATCTTTACTAGAGGACACGTGTCACTACGGGGTTAAAAAGCAAAAAGTAAGTAATGATTACAGGGGTAGAAAAGTCAATTCCTTATCCCTTGAGCATTGAATTTCGTCCACCCAGGAGAGAGAAGGAAAAATCAGATGATTTTATCCATACTCAGGCCTAAACATGAAACGCGGGTCCCACAGGCGATTGACCGATAGAGACCCGTCAGGGGTTCCCTTTAGACTGAACGGGACAAGTGTGGGGCCACTCAAAGGAGTGTGGAGGGCACCACATGTGAGTGTCCACTCAGGGGAAACTATTTGGAAAAGTTGAAGAAAAGTACAAAAAGTAGCACCTTTGTACCCAGGGGGACCCGGTGTGGACTGGCTGATCAAGAAGTGGACTGATGAGTGAGAAAAAGGAATTAATTATAGGGGATCAGATTTGTGGGCCCCATTAGGTGCCACATGACCCCCTTAATGATTAAAATACTTACTTGGAGAGAAAGAAAGAGAAATCAGTGTAAAAGCAATCGTGGGTCCCATATTCAGGGAAAAAGAGATAATGGGAATAAATGAGTAAAAATTAATTGGACCAGGTTTGTGGGCCCAAAATGGTGCCCCATATGTTCTTTTGGACAGGTCCAAGCACATGGGGAAAATTTGCTAATTATTAAAAAGTTTTGGGTCACATGCAATTTACAAACGTTCCGGGCCAAAACTCGTAATTTTCCCCAAGAGCAGATAAAGATCAGCATTTCTTGGTGGGGGCTACGCCACTTGGCAGATCTCTAGATCTCCCTGGACTTTTCTAGAATTACTTGGGAATTAAGTCAAAATTACATATCCAAATTACTCCCTACTAGCTAGAAATTTACACCGGTTAATTCCAAAATCTAGTGGGTCAATTCCACCTTTATTAAAAGGTGTTTTACCTCTTCCTTTTCACCTTGTGGGGCGAAAATTCTAGAAAACCAGAGAGGACCAGTCAGCCACCATTGTTAGGGTTTCAAGCTCAAGATCCCAAGTTCCTTCATCAACTCTCCGATTCTAAGGTAACACCGACAACTTCATTTCTTGAGTTCTTGAGAGGTATTTTCGTGCACGAAGAAGGAGCTAGGTGTTATGGTCTGATTTCTGTATTTTTGAGGTTGTCAATGGTTCTGAAACACGTTTTTGTATAGGGTATGGTTATGGTCTAAGTTTCCGAAATCAAAACACCGAAAAACCCCAAAGAACAAGGTTACCACTGATTCTGGAATTTCTGGCAGTATGCTTTCAACTGAGTTCTAAAAATAGTAAATTAACTTTAAATAATCTGAAATTTTACAGGCATAAATTACACATTCTGAGGTCCACCTTGATGTATAACTTTGTAAGATTTGGAATTTTCTTCTAGGAGATAAAAATTGCTAAAGTTGATACTTAAGCAACATGGGCGAATCTAGACCAGAGGGCAGCAAAGTGGCCCTACGCCAAAATACATGTACTTTTGGCTTCTGGAAATATTTTTCCTATGAAATAGACATATTAAAAGTTCCGATGGCACTAGTTTCACAAAAAAATGATTTTTTATGGAAGTTATTAAAAATATGGGAAGTTGGGTCAGAAACACTAGAATTCTGGAAATTCTGTATTGAGCTCGGTTTTGACCAAAATTGTAAGGGTATTTTTGGAAAATACTCAAATAAATTATTTTTATGATGTTTAGGGTCAAAAAAACATATTGGAGAGCTATTGGACTCCCTAAAAATATAAGACGGTATTTTTACCACTAGGTAGTAACCACTTTACTTAGACACTTTTTTGTGTTTTGTTGTATGTTTTGCGTGCCATATGTGTTTTTGTATTGTTCTACCAAATATGCATACAGAACATGTTTGTGACTTTGTTCCTAGCGCTGAGGATTTCCTGGTCCGAGGTCTGCCATGTGTGTGGCGACTCAACGGAGACAGGGTTGTGATTCCGGTAAATCCGGGGCCTGCCTTGATAAGGCGGCTCAACGGTTCGAAGACGTGTTGGTGTATATGTATATGTTTGCATTTGTGGTGTATTTGGCATAACGTTTATGTTCACACCTATGACATGGTTGCATGCATACACATCACACATTTAGTGCATGAGTATTGATGGTTACTCTGGGGGCCATTATTGGACTCCATAAGCTTTTGTAGTCGCAGGGGGACGTGCCTAATCTAGAAAGACCTTTTTAGAAAGGTAGGCATACCGATGCAGTTGAAGAATAGGGAATGCCCTATTATACCTTGTATTTATTTTGAGATAACTGTACATATATATTGGCATTTTACTTTGGATAACTGTACCCTTAACCCTTCGGGGACTTTTACTTTCGGTTTATTTTACTTTTACCAGTACAATAGATTGTCCGAACTAGTTAAATGCTATGTTGCACTCACTCTGATATAAATTAAATGGACCTAATAATGAAGGAAAGGTAACTAAGTAAATGAATGCCTCTAACCCGCCACCCGAAATGGCGAGGTCGGTAGGGGTGTAACAGGCTAACCGTTCAATATTTGATTTAAGCATCCAGGAAGAGACACATCATTTATTTGTAATTATCGCATGCGGTAGAGATGAAATTTTAAAAAGTAGATGATATGTCTCTTTCTAAGCCATCGGATCAATATTAGACGGCGATAGTTAAAAGACAATGAGGGATGATGATAGATCTGGCCGGTGAGAGAATCCTTATCCCTAACTTGGAGAATAATAATCTTTATTAAAAACAAAATTTAGAGTGTAGTAAATGTTTATTTGTCAATTAATAATTAATACCTCAGCATGTTGTTTCTATAAGAGCCCAAAATTTACATTCTTTTAGATTGTTAGAGAAAATCTTAGAAAAATACTATTAAAATAGGTAAAATACAAATCAATGTTGCTAATATATATGAAATCTCATGTCAGAAATGATAGAGGAATATGGAATTTCCAATCTCACCAAATAACTAAATTGCCTTGAGTTATGTGACAGATGAAAATAAAATAGAAACAAAATACTGAAGTTATTAGTTTAAATTTTAATGCTGTTAATGTCTATACATTTACTTTTGTGCTGAACACTAGGAACTTCACGTTAGTGAATTGCTAAACATTTACTTCTGTGCTGAATTTCTTCCCACACCACTAGATTTTGGATATAAAATTTCAATTTGAAACTTGCTACCGTGACTCTAGTCACTGAAACTGAATTTTGGATTACATTTGCTGAAATCACTTGCATATGTTGCACATACACACAAAAATACCAGATATGAAATTTGTGAAATTGATTTAATTTCATATAACTTTTATGAAACTCAGGGATTACTTGATCAAGATTTCATTGAAAATTGCTTTCTATTTTTTTTTTATTATTATTATTATTTCATCTATTAACTTTTCTTCTTGCTTGATTAAAAGAGTTATAGATTCAAGTTCTTATGTATTCCTTTTCCCGCCCTTAAAGTCTAGGTCAGCTTGATTTCTCATGAGAGTAGTGAATAATTAACTAGTATGTAGTTTTGCTTGCTTGTAATATCATGCATTTCCTTTCCTTTATTTTTTTCTTCTATCTGATTTTTTTTTTTTTTTTTAGTCGATACTTGTGATCGCAGATAATTGTGTTACTGTCTTCCATCTATTGAGACTTAAGAATGTTCAATTTATTACAATTTAAAACTCAATTGGAGAAGTTAACTCCAATATATGTATTAAGCTGTATTTAATATATATTTTTAATTATTGTTTTGATTGTTCTGGTTTTGGCTTTGTTGAATTCGAGAATATTTAACCAAGACAAAACTAGAAACCGTTTGCTTTTGATTTGAAGATTTAATTTCTTCTTTTTGTTTCTTTTCATCCTTGGAACGTAAAGGGGGAGAAAAGGGTATTTCAATAAGGGGAGATGTCCATTGTGTGAATATGATAGAATTGTTCTTTCATTCCATGCACATGTGTGTGATAAAAGTTAGTTGTTTTGAAAATCAATTAGAACTCAAAACACCATGCTCGAGCATACTATACAAGAGACTGTAACACAAATTTTGGGATTTGAAATTGGAATATTTTATGGAAATTAAATATGAAATTTTGCCTTAAAATAATCATGAGAATAATTATTGGAATTTACTCGAGCAACATTCAGTTGGGACCGAAAGTCATACTCGAGCAAAGCTAGAAAGCATGAAGGAGTTGCTCGAACAAAGTCGAGCAACTTATCTTCTCGTCCCATAATGGACCTTGCTCGAGCAAAGTTAGGAAGCATGCTCGCAGACCATGCTCGAGTAAGGATAACGAGAAATACAATACACCATGTGGGTTGTTCGAAACCGAATGGTAAGTAGAGGGTATTAGTCGACCAACTTGTTCTCTCGGTCTCTGATTAGGCATCTATGAGGGTTGCCCGAGCAAGCTCTGGTAGTTTGCTCAAGCATTAGCAATAGGCTTGCTCGAGCATGGGACTTTGGTTGCTCAAGCATCATCGATAAAATATCTTTTCAAAGTCTCTAAAAAAGCCTTGCCCAAGCATATACCTGTGCCTTGCCCGAGTAGACTTTGTTCTTTGCTTAAGCAATGAGTGACTTACTCTCTTTAAAATTGCACTTTCACATCACTTGCCCGAGCATATATCTTGATCTCACTCGAGCAAGGTTACCTCTATTTTAAAATCTTCGACACCGGAAATCTTAAATCCTGTTATATCATTTTATTACTTCAGAGTATTACACATTGCTATTACCAAATGCTTTTAACGAATTTGTTTATGTGTTTCAGTTTATTTAAACATGGATTAACAACAGATTCGAATAAAGCAAATCGTGTGTCAGAAGCATTCAATGCAGCTACCTAAACTAATGATAATCTCATAAACCAATACTTTGAACAAAGTAAATATATCACTGATATTCTGACTGCGCATTAAATGATATTTCATAACAGGCAAAACAAAAGGAACGAAGAGAATGTTGTCACTGCCAAACCATTGAGATTATTCAAATGACGAAGGTTTTAACAGAAAATCCCATCTGTCTAACGAATACATTCAAGACTCACAACGGCTATTCTTCAAGCTTCTTCAACGATCATTAATTACATCTTCTATAAATAGCTGAAGCTTTGAATTCTCAACCACCGAAACATTGTGCATTCAATTTGAACTTATTACAATTTGCTATTTCAACTGTTTCATTAATATCTTTGGATATTTTACTGTACTTCAGTGATTAACATTTATCTACTCAGTGAGTGAGTAAGGAGTTCTAAAACACCATTTAATTCTTTTAGTTGTGAAAATCTTAAGGTTGTGGAACCTTAAGTGTGGGTGTATCAATTACAACTTGTAAGGGGGAGTGAGTCCAAGAGTGAGAGGATCTTCCTTCATTTACAGAGTGTGTAATTTTCTTTGGAAGATTAGTGGAAATCCCAAGGTGTGCTTGGGGACTGAATGTAGGTCGAAAATTAGACCGAACCAGTATAAATTGATCTGTGTTCATTTTCTCTTCTCACACTTTATCTTACTTGCATTTCTCTTCAGTTCGCAAAGGTTTTTTTTTAAATCACCTATTCACCCCCTCTAGGTGATATTTCAATCTTCATTTGGTATCAGAGCAAGGGCTCTCAGTTGGGCTTAACATCCCGAGATAGATCATGGAAGGAATATTACCTGACGGTGCTTTGATTAATCGCCCTCCAGGCTTCAATGGCGAACAATATTCATTCTGGAAGGAAAAATTCAGAGTGTTTGTGTTAGCTATCGAATATGGTCTCTGGCGAGTAATAGAGACTGGAGATTATGTTCCCACAATGGTCGAAGGTGGCATCGCCATCCCCAAGACAGAAGATGAGTTCGATGAAAATGACAAGAGAAACATCACTCTTAATAGTAAAGCTATCTTGATGTTACAGAGTGCTCTCAGTCATAAGGAGTACTTTCGAATATGCAACTTGTCAACTGCTAAAGAGATGTGGAAGGCTCTGAAGGTAGCATATGAAGCAACCACCGGCATTAAGGAAAACCATATTAGTACTCTGACCACTGAGTATGATCTTCTTCGAATGAAGACTGGAGAAACTATTGCTGAGTTTCAACTTCGCTACACTCATCTTATCAATCAAATGGCGGCCTTGGGCAAAACATATGATCAAGGCCCTCAATTCAGAAAAATTCTCAATGTTCTAACAAAAGATTGGGAAGCAAAAGTTACAGCAATAGAGGAGACTCGTGGAGAATCAATGACTTTAGTTGCTGCTTTATTCGGAAGCCTATCTGAATATGAAAGCAAGCTGAAATTCAATAAGGACTTGGATGAAGTCAACACTACTTAGAGCAAAGGTATTGCTCTTAATGCTGTAAAAGAAAAGGAAGACAAAGATGAAAACGAAGACAATGATGAGATGGGCTTGTTCGTAAGAAGATTCAAGAAGTTCTACAGAAAGGACCAAGGCTTCAGGAATAGGTTCCAGAAAGGTGGTTCCGAAAGAATGACGAGAATTCAAAGATAAAGACCAAGTCATCTGTTACGAATGCGAGAAGCTAGGACACTACAAATCAGAATGCCCTCAGCTGAAAGGTAATGGTAAAGAGAAGAAAAAGAGGTTCAACCACTTCAAGAAGAAAGCCTATGTATCAACCATATGGGGTGATAGTTCCTCATAAGAAGAAAGTGAAGAGGAAAAAGAAACTGCAAACGTTTGTCTAGTAGCAGAGGAAGAACAACCGGATAATGACAAAGAGGTATATGAATTACAACCCACTTATGATGAATTATTCGATGAGTACAATGAAATACAAGCTAAGTTTGAAAAATTAGTTGAGGAATGTATAACCTTGAAAAGGGAAAACATGACTCTTAAACTATAAGTTGAAAATCTTTCTTGTGGAAAGCTAGTCTGTGATGATTGCCTGGATTTAGAGAAAAGAAATTTATCTCTCACAAAAACACTTGAGAAATTCACTAAAGGAAGTGAAATGCTCGATGTTATTTTGAAAGCACAAAAATTTACAAACGATTGATCAGGCATTGGCTACAATCCCATTTTTGACAAAAAAAAGGGAGAAAGAAAAGTGGTGGAAAGTCTTACTTAAACTATTTTCAAAAAACTATCCATTCTTCAAATCCCTTTGCCCATTGTAGTTACTATAATCGAAAGGGGCTTAATACTTCATCATGTTTCCACAAGAAAGATAGAAGAGATAAACCAGTTGGCAACTATAAGTGGGTACCTAAGGGTGTTAGTTATGATTAGTTTTTGATGATGTCTTATATAGATGTCATTATCCAGAGCAAAAAGTTTACATACTACCTTTATCTTCTACTGTGACTAATTCTTATATTTAATGTAGATGTAAAGTTTAAATAATGAAGAATGATCAAGATTGGAGATTGAAGAAAGAACAACTCGTCAAATATTATGAGAATATCAATATTCAAGTCTCCATGATCAAACAGAAGTTGGAACGGCTCAATTCAGAGTTAAAATAAGCAAATTCAAGCTTCCGGATCAATAGGAGTTACTACGGTTCATTTGCCATACTCCTATGTATGAACAGCTGCTTCTGTGCATAAATTTAAGTCATTCTTGAGAATGACGTTGTGATTCTCAAGTATCATTCTCGAGAATGGTATTTTGATTCTCGAGAATGATCGGGTTTCAGCAACTCTGTTTCATGTTCAGCTTGGGTGACCTCTGGTAATTCGATGATATCTCCAAAACCAGGAATCGGATTGACGTGAAACCAGTGGCATATGAAACTAGACTCCTAATTTGTCATTGTGATATAAAATGAAAGTCCAAAGGATTCCATATGAAGGATCTATGATTTTTACAAGTTGGCGCAAGAATCACCATCATAGTCCTAGACCAAGCTTCGGTAATTTGAGTGTATCTCTCAAACGAAAAATCCAATTGAGCTGAATTTAGTTCCATTGGAAACTAGACTCAAATACCTTTTCAAAAACATCAAGAACACAGAAAACTAAGATCAATGGAAGGAGATATGATGTTTTGAAGTTGATAGTATGTTCAGGATGTTGCAATCAGCATTGATTAAGAACAGCTTACATTCATCCTATGATAACCGACGAAATACAACAAGTTTGGGATTGACTCTTCTTGCATTATGAGTATGGGTGCTTTGAAAAATTTGCTATCTCTTCTGATATGATTCTCGATGTGCAGGAATCGATTATTGAGAATTGATTAAGGAGTCCCGAGAATTGTTGTTAAGGCAAACTGCAAAGATTTAATATGTATTCAGTTATCATCGCAAAGCAAAGGATTCTCGAGAATGGTTATTAGATTATCGAGAATGGTTCTCGAGAATGCACCAACACTCTTGAGAATGATCGGGTTTGAAAGAAAAACTATGTTGTATTTCTCGAGTGATTCTCAAGAATTGAGAATCAATTCTCTAGAATGGTTCTCGAGAATCAGCAAATGATTTCTCGAGAATGGTCGATATCCTATACTGATGCATTCCGTTTCTGAAGTGATTCTCGAGAATGATAACTAATTCTCGAGAATGGTTCTCGAGAATCAGAAAGAATTCTCGAGTATTAATGAATGCTTCAACTGATATTTGCTTCTGTGTTAGCTGTATCTCGAGTGATTCTCGAGAATTGAGAATCAATTCTCAAGAATGGTTCTTGAGAATCATTTAGTGATTCTCGAGAATGATCGAAAGGGTGTTGAAATATAGCTTGATATTATGAGTGATTCTCGAGTATTAACATCCAATTCTCGAGAATGCCCAAACAACATGAGTACCCGATGGTTTGACAACAAACATTAATCTTATGTAACTTCATTTAAATGATCTAATTAATTGATTCTATCTTCCAATACATCATTTAAAATTAACTGTGATATCATTAAACATGTTCCTGAATATTTTTCAGCTACATAATCGAGTTTTGAGTTTGGACGAAGAACTTCGAGAATGCCCAGACGTCCTTCATATATATAGCATTATGTTCCTTGAATTCCTGAGAATCTTAATCATAATTCTCGAGTACCAGCGAGACTCAACTTGTGCATTAACTCTCTTGGACAACTATTCTCGAGAATGATATGAACAATTCTCGAGAATGACTACTGTCATCTCCCTGACGTGATCTGCAAATCTTTGATTATAAGTTCGTTGTTTATCATTACTTATTTATATCTCTTCTAACCATGTTTAATCAGTTTGCTAGTACTTTTCAGGGATGATTAGTGTTTTTAATCTTCAAAATCCCATAAAGCGATTCAATGCGAACCAGAGACAAAGCACGAAAGTAGAATATGGATATCCGAGCCTCTGCAAAGTAATTCAAATATTTTCAATCAATATTCTACTCAAGTCCTAACGGACAAATGGAACAAAGAATGTCAACGAAGCATAATCACCAACCTCGGAAGACTACGAAGAAGCAGAGCAAAAGACATATTTATGACTCTCAACAGCTCTCTTCCAATGACATTAATGACTAACTCTATAAATACCAGAAGCATTCAAAATCGCCATTGACCGAAACACTGAGCAATTAATTTATCTTCCACTCAGCACTGTTTCATTAATACTGAGTTAATATCTTCGGATATTTTCATTGTACTTCAGTGATTAACATTATCTACTCGTGAGGAGCTTCTGAATCATTATTACTCAATCATAGTTTTGTAAAATCTTAAGGTTGTGGAACCTTAAGAGATGGTGTATTAATTACAACTTGTAAGGGGGAGTGGAATCTGAAAGTGAGAGGATCATCCTTCGTTTACAGAGTGTGTAATTGTTCTTGAAAGATAGTGAAATCTCAGAGTGTTTCTGGGGACTGGACGTAGGTCAAGAGTTGGACTGAACCAGGATAATCTCTTGTGTTCATTACTCTTCTCTCTATCTCTGTTTTAAGTGTTCTTGAGCAATTAGCGAAAGAATTTCATAATCACCTATTCACCCCCCCTCTAGGTGATATTCCACCTTCAAAGGGAACTTATGCTTCTAAGGCCCGAACTAACCCCAAAGGACCCAAGAAAAAATGGGTACCTAAAGCTTAATCGTTTCTGATACGTAGATGTGTTTGAGAGCATCAAGGATCAACAAGTGGTATATTGATAGTGGATGCTCAAGACACATGACGGGGGATGCAGACAAGTTTGTTGCAATGAGATCAAAAGATGGTGGAAAAGTCACCTTTGGAGGGGATCAATCCGGAAAAATCACTGGGATTGGCGAGATCGATGCCAAGAGTGGACCTCTAATTCAAGACGTGTACCTTGTTGAAGGTCTCTGCCATAACCTCCTAAGTGTGAGTCAAAGTGCTGATAAGAACAATTGGATTATCTTTGACTCAGAAAAATGTCTCATTGTCAACAAAGATGATCTCCCAATTGATAAAGGTAAACTGAAGGTATTATTCAAAGCTCCTCGTGAAGGAAACTTTTATACATTGGACTTGCCTAAAGTAAACTCTGAAAAGTGTTTTGTTGGCAACTTAGACGAAAGTTGGATTTGGCATAAGCGAGTAGCTCATGTCAACATGTTTCAGCTGGATAAGTTGTTAAGAAAAGACTTGGTGATCGGTTTACCCAAACTTCGTTTTAAAAATGACATGATTTGTGATTCATGCCAACGGGGTAAACAAACTAAATCATCTTTTAAAAACAAACCTGAAATTTCGACAAACCGGCCTCTTCAACTACTTCATATGGATTTGTTGGACCTGCAAGGGTAAAGAGTCTTGGTGGTAACTTATATACTCTGGTGATTGTAGATGATTTCTCTCGTTTCACTTGGACTATTTTCTTATCTTCTAAGGATGAAACATTTGATCTATTTGCTGTGTTTGCCAAAAAGGTACAAAATGAGAAAGGTATTTGCATTATAGCCATTCGAACAGATCATGGAGGTGAATTCAACAATCAATCGTTCGGAGAATTTTGTGAAGCCCATGGGATTGATCACAATTTCTTTGCTCCAAGAACACCACAATAGAATGGTGTGGTGGAAAGGAAGAATCTTGTGCTCACTGAGATGGCTCGTGCCATGCTAAATGAAAATCAAACTTCACAAGTCTTCTGGGCAGATACAATGAGCACGGCCAACTATATCTCTAGCAGAGCCTATCTCCGAAAGAAGCTCAATAAGACTCCTTATGAACTATACAAAGGAAGGAAACCGAATTTGGCTCACATTCATATTTTTGGATGTAAGTGTTTTGTGCTTAACAATGGTATGCATAACAATGGTAAGGACAATTTAGGAAAATTTGATTCCAAATCCAATGAAGGTATATTTCTCGGTTATTCTAATAGAAGTAAAGCATATAGAGTTTTTTAACAAGCGTACTCGTATAGTTGAAGAATCAATACATGTTGTGTTCTGTGAATCTAAATCTGATGTATCTTTGGATGATGATGATGAGGTTTTTGTTAGTTATGCTTAGTTTTGATGATGACAAATATACTCATCATTATTAAGAGCAAAAAGCTTGTATGATATATTTAACTGTTATATTTAATGTAGATTAGTCCAAGTTAAATTATGCAGAATGATCAAGGGAAGAAAATAAAGAAAGAGTTGAGTTATAGAGATTAATCAAGAAGGAGATAAGAGTTCACAGCAAGAAGAACCTGCAGAATTTGTCAAAGGATTTTTGGGAATAATCAAGAAGAAGAGGAGAGGTTGAAAAAGGAAGAATTTTTTGAATGGAATGAATATATTATTATTCAAGTTTTTAGATTGATACTAGAAGTCTCTACGATCAAATGGAAGTTGGAATAGCTCAATTCAGAGTTAAAACAAGCAGATATAAGGTTCAGGATGATCCAACTCAAGTTAACTACTTTGCTACATTGTTTTTGGGTTTCTGGACTGGTTTGACTCGAGTCATCACTAAGTAACTCGAGTCAAAGTGTATTTCAGCCACTCTGTTCAACTCGGTTTCATGTTCAGCTCGGGCGAGGTCTGGTAATTCGATGATATCTCCTAATCTAGAGATCCGATTGAGGTGAAACCAGTGGCATATGAAACTAGACACCCAATGCGTCATTATGATTTAAAATTCAAGCCCAAAATAGTTCAGATAAAGGATCTATGAATTGTGGAAGGTGACACTGCAATTCACGCCACAGTGCAGACATAGCTTTGGTATTTTATGTATATCTCACAATCAAGACATCCAATTGAGCTGAAACTAGTGCCATTTGAAACGAGACTCAAATATATTTTAAAAAACATCAAGATCACAAAAAAAAATCAATTGAAGGAGATATGATGTTTTGAAGTTGCCAGTCAGTACAGAAGGTTGCAAAAACACTGATTAAGAACAGCCTTCATTCATCGTATCATAACAGTCAGAATACATTGAGTTTGGAGCTGATTCTTTTTGATTTGGAAAGAAGAATCATAGTGCTATATGGGAATAAGTGGTTTGCCAAATTTGGAGCTAGATCAAAGACGCTACACCCACTGGAAATTGACCATTGTATTGACAATATTCTTGCATTTTGGAAGTCAGAGAGCAAACCAAGTTTTGAGAGGAACTTGTAACTCGAGTCATGAAAAGTCACAGAGAGCTCAACTGATATAGTCTTCTGATATGACTCGAGTTACCCTATACGACTCAAGTCAATCTATTTGAAATTCCTTTCTGATTTAAATTGTTGCAAGTATGACTCGAGTCACCCTACATAACTCCAGTCATCGAATTTGGAAAACTTCTCTGTATGAGAATAAGAGAACTTGACTCGAGTCAATATTACACAACTCGAGTTATTTAGATTGTAAAATCCTCTCTATCTGAAGATACCAAAACTATGACTCGAGTTATCTGGATATAACTCGTGTTGGCTTATTTGAAAAATACTTCACTGTCTAAACTATAACTCAAGTCATCTATATGTAACTCGAGTCATGTGTATCAGTATTTGATTTCTTCGCCCTCGTAATCTGCAACTTACTGATTAAAGCTTTGGGTACTTCATATTATTGATTCTAATTATTCCTAACCAAGTTTGATCACTTTGCTTATGAGTTTCAAACATGATTAACAAGTTTTAAACACCAAATTGAGATAAAGCAATTTGTGTGTCAGATAGCATTTAATGCTCTGCAGAAACTTGAACGGTAACTTTGAGCAAGTAACAACGGTCATATTCTAAATGGGAGAATTGCTTAAACGATCGAATGCTCTTCATCAACTATAAAAGGAGAAGCTTTCAAGACGGAAGATTTAGAGACACGAGCTTACATCTTAAAAATGCCAATACCTTGATATTCATATACACCTACCCTCTGATTATCTCAATGATCATATAGTTTACCTTAGAGAGTGAGATTATTTGTAATGAACTTCAGTGTTTATCTTGTTCACTTATGAGAGAGAAGATTCATTGTAATCATTTTGTCTATGAGTTACTCAAGATTGGGTAATCTTGAGTGGGAAACAGAGTGTAACCTTATGGTGTGTAAGGGGGAGTATCTCGGTGAGAGATTCGGCTTCACAAGTGCCTGAGTGAACTTGTGAGATTGTAAAGGCTTCTCTTGTGCCCGGATTAAACAAGAGGATAATGGATTGAAAATCTCAAGTAGAGCTTGGGGACTGGACGTAGGTCAAGGATTGGGCCGAACCAGTATAAATCTCAGTTTGCATATTCTCTTCATTAATACTCCTATTTCCTGCATATATGTTTGAATGACTGACTATTGCTTTATAACTCATTACTGTCATACAAACTGTTTTTACTGAGATACAAAAAGATTCTCAAATTTCCTAATTTTTTACCATACACCCAATTCACCCCCCTCTTGGGTGTTCAGCCAGCCTTTCAGTTTTTGACAAAAACCAATTCTTTTCAAAAACTACTCCTGCCTCTCTTGAAAACTCAGCAAATGTTTTTGAAAATGATTCTCAAAATATCTTTCAAAATTTTGATCAATCTCAGCCTAGAGCCTGGAAGTTCATTAGGAATCATCCTTTGGACCAGTTAATAGGAGATATAAATCAAGGGGTAAGAACAAAAAAAAGTACCTTAAATGAGGTCACGTTTTCTGCCGTCATATCTGAGATTGAGCCCTCTAAGATTGACGAAGCCCTATCAGACAATGATTGGGTGATAGCAATGCAAGAGGAGTTACATCAATTTGATAGAAATTAAGTTTGGGACTTAGTACCAAGGCCTAAAGACCATCCGGTCATTGGCATTAAATGGGTATTCAAAAACAAATGTGATGAATATGCAATTATAGTCTGTAACAAGGCTAGATTGGTTGCCAAAGGCTATAATCAGGAAGAAGGCATTGATTCAAAAATGAACATCATCCAGATCATGTTTATCGTCTTAAGAAAGCCTTGTATGGTCTTAAACAAGCTCCTAGAGCTTGGTATGAACGTTTAAGTAAATTCCTTTTAGATCAAGGCTTTGTTAGAGGAAAAGCAGATAGAACATTGTTTATCAAAACCAATAAGCTTAATGAAATCTTAATCGTACAAATATATGTAGATGCCATAATATTTGGTGCTACTAATGATTCTCTTTGTGAAGAATTTTCCAAGAAAATGCAGGGAGAATTCGAGATGTCCACGATGGGAGAGTTGAACTACTTTCTTGGCTTGCAAATCAAACAACAGAAGGATGTAATATTCATTTCACAAACAAAATACCTCCGTGATTTGCTAAAGAAGTTTGGACTGGAAAATTGTAATGGAGCCAACACTCCGATGAGCTCAACTGCTTCTTTGGATGCAGATGAAGAGAAAGGCAAGGACTTCAACATAACCAAATATCGGGGAATGATCAGATCGTTATTATACTTAACTGTGAGTCGGCCTGATATCCAATTCAGTGTGGGAATGTGCGCGAGGTTCCAACTCGCTCCTAAAGAATCACATGCTGAACATGTCAAGAGAATCTTTCGATATCTCTCGCATACAAAGGAATTGGGTCTCTGGTTTCCAAAAGGTCAACAAGAATTCCTGGTTGCATACTCAGACTCTGATCATGCTGGATACAAGACTGATAGAAAGAGCACAAGTGGACAATGTGAGTTTCTTGGAGGCTCACTCATATCATGGTTTAGTAAGAAGCAAACCACAGTAGCTGTGTCATCCACTGAAGCTGAATATGTTGCCGCATCAAGTTGTTGTGCACAAGTCCTATGGCTAAAGCAACAATTATCATACTTGGGAGTCCATCTGAAAGAAATCCCAATCCTTTGTGACAACACCAGCACGATAAGCTTGGCAAAAAATCCCGTTCAACACACAAGGACCAAGCATATTGATGTGAGACATCACTTTATCAGAGACCACGTGCAGAAGAAAGATGTCAAAGTGATGTTCATACCCACACACTTGCAACTTGCTGATATCTTCACCAAACCGCTTGCTAAAGAACAATTCATGTTCATTCGGAGAGAATTGGGAATGGCTAATCCTAACGAGTTGTAAGTATGTTTTTCTTTTAATTAATCAATTTTAATAAAATATTATTGACTTTGGCATTGGAGTTTCTAGTTTGTTGTTTTTGCAGGACGCTCTGTTCATAAGAGCTAAAACAGAGGGTAACAAAGACATTCCTGCTCGAGCATGCCAGCAATCTTTACTCGAGCATTCATATGGAAGTTCAATGAAAAACATGAGTTAAAGAATCCATGCTCGAGCACACTCCTCAAGCCTGCTCGAGCAATGATGAAAAGTATAGAAGAAAAAGCATCCAGCTCGAGCACACTCAAATCAATGCTCAAGCAACAACGGAGAACAAGCAATGTTCACGAAGAACGTTACTCGAGCACACCTGTCAATCCTGCTTGAGCAACAGCGAGTGCTGCCTTCCTGACTTCATAGGAGTAATGGTTGCTGCTAGAGCAAGTCTAGACATCTGCCTGATCAACAACGAAATTTATGGAGGCTACATGAGAAATGATGAACAATGCTGAAGCAACATTCTTGAGTCTACCCGAGCACACCACACTGATGAATATCTAGATTTAAGCAAACAATTAGTCTCATCGCTCCTATATTGCAAATCTATAACTCAAGTGTTCACAGTACACACTTGATGGGAGGTTAGATCTAATCATCTTATTTATAATTCAATAAAAATTAAAATTGCATGTGCCTGTCCATACTCGAGCAAGACAAGACGTCTGCTCGAGCACGAACCTTGCTCGAGCATGCAGAAATTCCTGCTCGAGCAACATCAGCCGTCAGTATTTTAAAGTGCAAGCGTCGTTCCATTTCGTTAAAACCCCTGTTCAAATCCGTCGAAACCCTAAGTCTCCTCTTCTCAAATTCCCTCAACTGTTACGTCCATTTGCGAATCGTTACTCCAAATTACACCATTACAACTGTTTAATCCATCGAGAATAACCGTTTTAACCGATTTATTTCATTAAATTTGTTCATTTTCCTCCTATCTCAAGCCCCACATCGTCGGACCCATCAACGACAATTCCAAATTCTTCCATTCTCAATTCCTTCAATGGCTAGTTCTAGCGATAAATCTCCTTCGAAACACTCTTCTGCGAAGAAATCCAGATACTATAAGCCCAAAGTCGCAGACTCCAAAAAATCCACAAAAACCACCAAACCCAAATCATTGTCAAAACCGTCGAAGTCGACCACCAAGCCTAAGACGGTAGAGAAGCCGAAGACAAATGTGGTAATTCAGGAATCGCCAAAGCTGACGACTAGACTCAAGACTGGGTCTCCTCCTACCGGAAAGGGTAAACGCACTCGGTCGCTGTCTCCATCTCTTTCTAACTCCGACAACACCGAGAAGACGGTCGATGAGATACAGTCTAAGGAAAAAGAGGATCGACCTCGAATTCTCAAGCCATCTCTCAGTCAAAAATCACAGGCCTCAGAAAGTAAAAAGAAAGTTTCTTTCTCACTGAAATCCCAAGCTTCCGAAAGCAAAAAGGAACAAGTCGTGACTAGTCGTCCTCTAGATGGTCAGTTTCCTGAACCTTCACTGAGTATGATAACTGGTAATGTAGCTGTTAATGATCATGCTCTATTTGCTCACTACTACGAGTCGAGGCCATTCTGTCCAATAGTATATGTAGACTTGGCTCATTTCAAAGAAGAATGCAACCTGGATTTAACTGATTGGCTACTTCAGTTTATGCCACTTCTTGGCATTAGCAAGCCATTCTCTCCTGAAGTCGTGCGAATATTTTATCATAACATGCATCTACAGAAAAAGGCTCAAGAAGATGATGAGGACATTTTGGTCACAAAGATTCGGGGTCAAAAAATCAAGCTTATCGATCATGATCTCAAAGTGCTTCTTGGTATTATCGACGTTCTTGAAGATCCTCCTAAGCTTTCTCTTGTTGAGTGTCATCAGATTCTTCTTCCGGATGTCCCAATTGAAGGCAAGAAAGCCAATGTGACTCCGGCTATGATGAAGGACGTATACAGAGTTCTATGGTACGTATACAGTCGAAGTCTATTTCAAAAAGGCCAGAGTTTCACCCACTTCGTATGGAGAGACTTTGAACGTTTTGCTTCACTTGTTGCCATGGAGCCACGGAATATATGCAAGTGGATTATGGAGGAGATGATGTCTTTTATTTCTGAGGCTCAGATTAGGCTTCGCGCTACTATCCCCTATCCGTCATTGGTCTCTTGGATATTGGAAGCCAATAACATTTGGTACCTCTCGGATGACAAGGAAGAATATCCTCCACTATTTGGGAAGGCTCACATGAATCATATGAGGATCTCTTTCACTGAGGCATCATCCAAGAAAAAGAAGGGTAAAGCCCCTGTTTCAACCTCTCAGCCTGCTGTCTCCAAGCCATCTGCTTCACAGGCTCCTGATGAGGCTGAATCTTCTAAGGTTGGGCCTTCCTCTTCTGCGCCATCCTTCTCCCAGGCAGCCATCCAAACCATTGTTGAAGCTTCTATTCAGAAAGCTATGGCTCCCGTACAGACTAGGTGCAATTACAACTGGAAGCCTATGGGGCAATTACAACTAAGATATCAAGGCTTTCGGTGACGACATGGTGCACCTGAAGTCTAATCTTGGAAGGCAAATGGATACAGACTTGCAAGACTTCAAGGAAGAGCTGGAAGAGTCATTGGATAAATGCTTCTCTGTCATATACGATCAACAAGACATCCAGAAGGAACTTCAGCGTCTCTCTCGCCAACAATATGGTGTCCACAAGGCTGTTCAAAACTTTGACTACTCCCTTGATAATTTTGTGACTAGTTTTGGTCCTGACGATCCCGGGAACTTACCTACACCTGCTTCTGCCTCTCCTGTTCCATCTACCTCAGATCTGGCTGCTGCTTATCCTCCTCCTACTGCTCCTCCTCCCTCTCTCATCGATCCTTCTACTGTGCCTCTCCCATCCATCTCTGTCTCTTCTGATAATGAGTCTCCATCTCCTTCTCCCTTTGTCTAGGGCCCCCTTTTGCCGTTGACAAAGGGGTAGAGTAGTAGTCAGGAGAGTCAGGAGAATATTTAGTCATTTAGTCGTTAGTCGTTTACTTTTACTTTTGACTAAGTAAAACTTTGTACTGTCAATTATTGTTATCAACAATGCTTTGCTCTGTTAACTTCATATCAACAGTTCTTGTCAGTTGGCTTGATTACAATTAGTTTCATTGATGCATTGTGCAAAACTTCCCTTCACAGACTTACTTAACTTGAAAATGGATTAATTCAATTCAATCACATCTCAAACTAGCTCTTAAAATTGTCATCATAAAAAAGGGGGAGAATGTTAGCTCTTATATTTTGATGATTACAATTTCTAAGTCATTAAATTAAGAAAGATGTGTTTGCTCAAGCAAAGATGAGATCATGCCCGAGCATAACTGAACTGATTAGGCATCTCAGGTAAGCATGCTCGAGCAGGGCATAGATTCATGCTCGAGCAACGTCGGGTACAAGGCAAAAATCGAGTGTTCCAGGAAAGGATTGTTTGAGCAACATCGAGCCAAGACAAAACTCTGTTGACTGAAACACCATGCTCGAGCATAGTATACAAGAGACGCAGCCTTCTCGAGCAACATCCACCTGAGAGTCATACTCGAGCAAAGCTAGAAAGCATGAAGGAGTTGCTCGAGCAAAGTCGAGCAACTTGTCTTCTCGTCCCATAATGGACCTTACCCGAGCAAAGTTAGGAAGCATGCTCGCACACCTTCCTCGAGCAATGATAATAGGGTTGCTCGAGTAGAGTCGACCAACCTGTTCTTTGGTCTCTGTATGAGGGTGTCCCGAGCAAGCTCTGGTAGTTTGCTCGAGCATTAGCAATAGGCTTGCTCGAGCATGGGACTTTGGTTGCTCGAGCATCATCGATAAAATCTCTTTTCAAAGTCTCTCAAAAAGACTTGCCCAAGCATATACCTGTGCCTTGCCCGAGTAAACTTTGTTCTTTGCTTGAGCAATGGGTGACTTACTCTCTTTAAAATTGCACTTTCACATCACTTGCCTGAGCATATATCTTGATCTCACTCGAGCAAGGTTACCTCTGTTTTAAAATATTTGACACCGGAAATCTTAAATCATGTTATATCATTTTATTACTTCCGATTATTACACATTGCTATTACCAAATGCTTTTAACGAATTTGTTTATGAGTTTCAGTTTATTTAAACATTGATTAACAACAGATTCGAATAAAGCAAATCGTGTGTCAGAAGCATTGAATGCAGCTACCTAAACCAATGATAATCTCGGAAACCAATACTTTGAACAAAGTAAAGATATCACTTATATTCCGACTGCGCATTAAATGCTATTTCGTAACGGGCAAAACAAAAGGAACAAAGAGAATGTCGTCACTGCCATACCACTGAGATTATTCAAACAACAAATGTTTTAACAGAAAATCCCATATGTCTAACGGATACATTCAAGACTCACAACGGCTATTCTTCAAGCTTTTTCAACGATCATTAATTACATCTTCTATAAATAGCTGAAGCTTTGAATTCTCAACCACTAAAATGATGTGCATTCAATTTGAACTTATTGCAATTTTCTGTTTCATTAATATCTTCGGATATTCTCTTGTACTTCAGTTATTAACATTTAACTACTTAGTGAGTGAGTGAGGAGTTATAAAACACCATTTAATTCTTTTAGTTGTGAAAATCTTAAGTTTGTGGAACCTTAAGTGTGGGTGTATCAATTACAACTTGTAAGGGGGAGAGAGTCCAAGAGTGAAAGGATCATCCTTCATTTACAGAGTGTGTAATTGTCTTTGGAAGATTACTGGAACTCCCAAGGTGTGCTTGGGGACTGGACGTAGGTTGAAATATTAGACCAAACCAGTATAAATTGATCTGTGTTCATTTTCTTTTCCCACACTTTATCTTACTTGCATTTCTCTTCAATTCGCAAAGTTTTTTTTTTTTTAAATCACCTATTCACCCCCTCTAGGTGATATTTCAATCTTCAGAGGGTATAACAGATTACAAAAATTTGAACAAAGCCTGCCCGAAAGATTCCTATCCCATGCCTAACATTGACCAGTTGGTCAACAACTCAGCCGGTTTCCAACAGTTATCCTTTATGGATGCTTACTTCGGATACAACCAGATCGCGATGCACCCGAAGGATCAAGAGAAGACGACCTTCATAACCGAGAAGGCCAATTATTGCTATAACGTGATGCCTTTCGGATTGAAGAACGCCGAGGCCACATACCAGAGAATAATGAACAAGGTCTTTGAAGACCAACTCGGTCAGAAAATTGAAGTCTACATAGATGACATGATCGTCAAGTCAAAGGACCCGGAAGACCATATCCGAGATCTGGAACAAACCTTCGACAAGTTGAAGGCGTATCAAATCCGCTTGAACCCGGCTAAGTGTGCGTTTGGAGTCCCAGCCGGGAAATTCCTGGGTTTTTTGTAAACAAACTGTGGAATCGAAGCCAACCCGGACAAATGCAAGGCCGTGCTGGATATGAAAGCCCCAAGAAATAAGAAAGAAGTCCAGCAGTTGACTGGAAGATTGGCGGCATTGACTAGGTTCTTACCGAGATCGACTGAGAACACTCTTCCTTTCTTCAAGTTGCTAAAAAAAAGGCACAAGGGAGTTGGAACCCGGAATGTGAGGTGGCATTCGAAAAAATCAAACAATGTTTGGCAACTCCGCCAGTCTTGTCTAAACCTGAGCCCGTCAAGATGTTGTTCCTTTACTTATCGGTGGGTGAAGAAGCGGTAAGTGCGGTCCTGGTCAGCGAGATAAAGAATGGCCAGTTACCGATTTACTTCGTAAGCAAATCCTTGTAGAACTCGGAATTGAGGTACCAAAAATTAGAGAAAGTGGCTTTCACCTTACTCATGGCAGCGAGAAGACTACGTCCTTACTTCCAGGGGCACTAGGTCATCGTTAGAACTAGACAGCCAATTTGACAAGTGCTGTATAAGCCGGACTTGGCTGGCAGAATGACCAACTGGGCAATAGAATTGTCCGAGTTCAACATCACATACGAGGCCTGGCATGCGATCAAATCGCAAGCACTAGTGGATTTTGTGAGAGAGCTCACCCCGGCCTATAAAAAGCAAGCAGATGGTTGTGGAACATGGAAAGTATATGTCAATGACTCATCAAACGTTAAGGGAAGTGGAGCCAGGATCATAATCGAAAGCCCAGAGGGGATTGCAATTGAGCACTCTCTTCAACTCAAATTCCCAACATCAAATAACCAGGCAGAGTATGAAGCGTTGTCGGCCGGGCTTCAATAGGTAAGGGAACATAGAGCCCAAAAAGTTAAGGTCTTGACCGACTCTAAGCTTGTAGCAACGCAGATCGAGGGGACTTACCTGGCAAAGGGTCCTTTGTTGGCCAAATACCTAAATAAAGCTGAGGAGGTGCCGGTCACTCACATCTCGCGAGGAGAAAAACTAGAGCCGATATCTTATTGAAACTGGCTAGTACGAAGGGCCCGGGGAACCACAGAACAATGATTCAACAGAACCTTGAGGAACCGAGCTATATTATGACCATATTGGCAACGATAGATTGGAGAAAACCTATTGATGACTATCTAGAAAGAGGGATCATCCCCGTTGATTCTACTGAGGCAAAGAAGTTGGTCTGAGAGGCCGCCATGTACACAATAGTGGATGATCAACTGTATCGAAAGGGCTTGCACTCTCCAATGCTGAGGTGTTTGGACTCAGCCGAAGCCAAATATGTATTGGTCGAGATACACGAAGGAATCAATGGCCAGAACATGGAAGAAAGGCTCTAGCGAGGAAATCTCTGCAGGTCGGTTATTACAGGCTGACCATGGTAGAAGATTCCAAGGAGGTTGTAAAGAGATGTGATATTTGCCAGAAACACACCAATATCATTTGGCCCCCTCTTTCGTAGTTAAAAAGCATCTCGGCTCCATGGCCCTTTTACAAATAGGGGATGGATCTCTTAGGACATTCAAGTTAGCTTCTGGATGGCTACGATGGCTTATCGTAGCTATCAATTAGTTTACAAAGTGGATAGAGGCTGAGCCCTTAACAACCATCACTTCTGCTCGCATATAATGGTTATTTTGACACAGCATCGTTTCCCGTTTTGGAATTCCTGCCGAGGTGGTCACAGATAATGGGACCCAGTTCATTGATAAAAGCTTCCAGGAGATGATTTCGGACCTCGGCATCAAGCAACGTTTTGCTTCTGTGGAACATCCCCAGTCAAACGGCCAAGCTGAAGCAGCAAACAAGATAATCGTCAATGGTCTAAGGAAGCGGATGGAAGACGCGGAATCCAGCTGGGTCGAATAGCTCTACAGCATCCTGTGGGGTTACAGAACTAGTGTACAAACTTCAACCTAGGATCCCCCTTTTAGGTTGACCGATGGATGCGAGGCGATGATCCCGGTTGAGATAGGCCAGCCGTCATGGAGGAGGTTGAAGGTACTTCCATAAGGTGAGGAGATGAACAAGGAGGCGCTCATGACAGAATTAGATTTCATTGATGAGGTCTGAATTACAACACATTGCCAAGGTTAGGCCCTAGTCCTTCGACAGGGGTGACCTAGTACTCAGAAGAGCCGATGACAGAAACAAAAATGCCAGGGATGGCAAGCTGGCTGCAAACTGTGAAGGCCCTTACCGGGTTAGGGATAAGCTCAACAAAGGAGCTTACGTACTGGAAACCTTAGGAAGGAAGCCAATCAAGAGAACGTGGAACATTGACAAGCTAAGAGTCTACTATAGCTAGACCGAGCTACCACATGCACAATGTGACGGACTAACTACGTCCGAGTTAGTTTGTTTTGATTTCAGTATTTCAATTTCAATTTCCTTTTCAGGTTATGCAATTTCCCTCTTTGAAGTTGTTAGCTCTTCAGAGCAAATTATTTATTGAATTAATAAAGAGTTCCTCAGTGGAGATTCAAATTTTGTACTATCCAAAGTCACACCGATTGTAGACAAAGGAATAGATACCAGACTGAGGATAGTAAACCCGGTCATAGATATCACACCGAGGTCATAAAACACGGTCATGAATAAAGCACAATTTAAGGAAATACACCAGAGCTAACAAGCATGGGTCTTAAATTGTGTGAAGTCGCTATTACAAGCCTTCGCAATTTTGATGCAACAAAACTTGCTCCTAGATAAGAAGGTAAATTATCATCCAGACCCTGATCAGGTCAAAATGTTTAAGTGTCGTGTTTCTACACCACGGTTGAACATGTGACAGTTTGCCCTTATCCTGGATTAAATCCCGGACAACGGATCCATAACGCGGTAGTAAGATTTATTTGAAAACCCTTACCCATATCCTCGGTTTTCGATATCAGAAGAATAATGATAGCAGATTATGCAAAATTAAGACCCCGGCCCAATCATATAATTACCAACATAGATTGGGACTCGCAAAACGAAATGCGTCACCACGATGACTAAAAGACACGAAAGCATGCTCGACTTGATAAGAGAAAAGGTGAAATTAATATGGATGATTACTTTGTCCAAGGTCAACAATTACACACAAAAGAAAACCGGTACAATACACCCTGCGCAGAAACAGACAAAGAAACCTTCGACACTCAGCAAGGAGGAGCGACGTCTTTGGGAGGAACTCCCTCCCCTTCGGGTGGGACAGCGATAGAACCTTCTTCACCGACCTGGCCACCATGGACTGCAGTGGAATCCTCTTCTCCACCTTGGTCTTCATCCATAAAGGATATTGAGTCATCTCTAGGTGACGAAGGAGGCGGGACCAGAACATCATCCTTAACGAAGGCTTGGTGATGATATCTGGAGGTGTTTAGAGTCACCTCAGGATTCAGATTGCGGATTTGCACAAGTGCCATCACGAAGCAATCTGCCATGGCCCTCCTTCAGCGTTACTACACAATCAATGTGGGCTTTTTTTTCATTGGCCTTCGTTGTGCTGAGCTCCAAGAACACATAGTTGCGTTGGGTCTGCAGAGCCTTCACGACTTGCATGCTTTGTGAGTTGGCTGCTTATACGCTCGCAAGTTCCGAACTCATCTTCTCCAAGGCGTCCTTCATCATAAGAAGTTCCTCGATCTCTTTCTCAATGGCGGTGTTGGTCGATTTCCTTGATGGCAAGTGAACCAGTCGAACAAGTAATAAAGTGAAAGTAGAGTATCGTCCCACAGAGACTGAGATACCAAAGAACGACGCTCAATTGCTATGATAGTTGCAATCAGAAAGTAATGTAGTTGGTTGGAAGGTTTTGGATGATTACGCTAATAACAGAAATAAACAAAGGAAATCGAAGAAGATATTAGTGAGAAATTAGGCTGAACTCAGACTCCTCCTTAAGTGTGTAATTCCCCCAGTTGCTCTACTCATTGCTATAGCATATATACTGTACAGCTTCCGCAATTGCTAAAGCATAAGTACTAGCTACAAAGCTATTCGATTAACCCACCGCTATAATCTATTGGAGCTTCTACATCCGATACATATGATATTAACTATACTCATTCCATATTCCTATGTCAACTTTCTAGTTTTTATCTGCATTATACTCAGGGTGTACTGGTTATGAGAGGTAGACCCATTCCTGAAGCCCACAATAAATAGATCAAGCCTTGCACCGGCTGCCTGGCAAACACTGTTTCTCAGAGGTCTAGCCTCGACTCCTTGCTAGTAAGCCGAGACCACATATCTAGCCCTTAGATTCCTATAATCAACTAGTAATTAATTTACTGATAAGCAAATCAAATCTATTAAATTAAGAACTTGCAACTGGGTTCATACACACTTAAGGAGTCATCCTCGTTCAGCCATCAGAAAGTTAGTTCATGACTAACGAAGGGAACACAAAACAAATAATAAAAGAATGACCCATGATCTAACTACTGAAATTAAACAACTGAAAATAGAAAGCTTGACGGCGTTCCGACGTCGTGGATGAAGCCCTATCACGTCACCACTCCACGTATTCTTCCCTCCGTCTTACTGTGAGGAAGGATGTTGGGTTATCTTGAAATTCTCGTGCTTAGTGAAGTCTTTCACTCTTCTTTTGAGTCGGCCGAATGTGAAGTCTCATGTTGGCTCTCTACGACTCTCCCTCAGGGTTGACTAGCTATTTTCTTTTATATTCAGACTTCCGTGTGACGCAAGTTAGGCTAGCTGGGCTTTCCAAATCTGTCGAGATCTATCGCATCTTCTGTTTGTAGATTGATTCTACTAATACTGTGGGATTCTTCAAATCTTTCCGTTTCGATCCTCCTCATCTTCTATTTCATTATGTCAGCAATCTACCTATTGATCTCGATCTTTTATTTCTATCCCTGAAATCAGCTAGATAAAAAGGTCAGAAAATATGTCGTATAACATTGCGTCCTTTACTTTGCTATATCTTTCTTTATGCCTTTTAGTGCACTTCGAGTTGCTGTAGGAATGTTATAGCATAGTATCGACTTTGCTATACGTTCTTCCCTAAAAACAATGTAACTTGCTCTTTCCTTAGCACATGTTTAGGATGTAAATGGTTTCCATCCCTCAGTTCCTTATATCATGAATACATGCCTTTTTGCTTGGGTTATTTGTAGTTTATGCTCTTATTTGCCATACAATTCAATCATGAAATATAGGGAAAACATGGCATAATTTGCACTCATCAAATACCCCCACACTTAGCTTTTTGCACTCCTGGGCAAAAATAAAATAAAGCGAACGAAGGCTCATAGTCATAGTCCTCTTGCCTGTATAACCCTTGCTTACACCATTGCTTTCAGTTAACGTTCCCCCTTCGGCATTCCCACTGCCCAACACTAACGGCTCAAGATGCGTGGTATTGCTTAGATGAAGAAGTCTAAAGAGGCTCTTAAGTTCAGTGTTTGCGCTATCTCTCTCTTAGGGAATTTTAATTTCTCTCTTGTCATACGAGCCCAGAAGTTCCATAGCCTTGTCAAAGTTCTAAGATGCTTTCTAGCACCTGAGTATTCGTTCGTCAAAAGGACTTTGTGGGTTACGAGGATGAGGATAGGTAGGTGTTTTAAGATGGGTACTGTTGGTGTATGCTATAGCAGGTTTGGTAGATCGACATCTTGACTTCAACTGAGTGCTCTTCCTTGTATTTCTAGCTATTCTTTGTGCCAAGCCCTTTTTCTTTCTTTTTTTAATAAGCAAGTAGCCTGTCAATGGATCACTCTGCCGTAGCATATTTCATATGTTTCTTCTAATTGCTTCTGTCAACTGTATTATGCTATAACATACCATTATGGCTGAGTGGGCTGGCAATATGGAGATAATGATAACTGGTTTGTGTATGAAGTTGATGGGTATGACATGAATGCCTTTCTCCTACGAACTTCAAACTCAGATGCCAGATAGTTTATCAAAGAACTAAGACAAATCAAGGATCAAACATGGACTAGCGGACATGCACACTTTTAAAATATAACAATTAGGCTCAATCTAGTCCTTCCATTGTGGTTCTTCCCTTTAAACTCCCTCACTATCACCTTACCCCTCATCAGATTAGCTAGCATTGTCAATTTACCAAGCCTAAAGGTTCGATTTTCTTAGGCAATGATGCTATGCTTAATTATACAGGCATTCCTTCTATTGCTACCAACATTATGTTCATGCTCTGTTTTGCAATTTGAAAATTTTTCAGTTTTTGCCAAAAACTAAATGCAGAGTATTTAGGATCAGACATACACAGAATTAGCTAGCAGATCAAAGAACTAATCCTCCCCCCACACCTGAACGATGCAATGCCCTCATTGTCGTAGTAGCAGTAATGGAGCGATAAGAAGTAAGTAGGCGCGTAATAAGCAGCTGGGGGATAAGAAAGAGCAAGAGAAGAAGATTAATCGAGCATCATTCACAAAATAGCCCTGGGGAAAACCCCCAGGGCCTAAGCAAAGTATCAGTTAAACAAAAGAAAATAAAATAAAAATAGGAAAAAGAAATGGGAAACTAGGGTGCGGGAGCGGGTGGGGCGGGGGCACTGCTGGCGGTGTCCTCTTCGGCCGACGAGTGAACCCCGATGACGACCGGAATCCCCGAATGAGACTGTGAAAGAGATAGGGGTATCAGGGGGCCTCGACGGTGGGCGGCGGAGAATGCGCGTGGGTCCCTGTGGATGGTCTTCAGTTCCGTACGCAGCAGGCGAAGGCGCTTATGGAACCTGTTCGGGGAGTTGGAGTCGGTTTCTGGCCACCAGTAGAGGGGTGCATTTGAGATCATATAGGCCTTGTCAAAACCGGAAGCAGGGCCTGGGGAAAACAAAGAGTCGGAGGAATAGGAGGAGGACGAGGAGGTGGGTATGGGAGGTGCTGGTGCTGGTTCTGGTGGTGGGTTAGGGTGACGGCGGGCATTGACCGGTGGGGGCTCCTGGTGGAGCCTCGTCGTTTTTCAAGACCCTAGGCATGATAGTTGGCTAATGGAGGGAGATGGGGAGGCTGTGAGATTATGAAAAGACGCGGGAGGAGAAGAAAGCGATGGTAGGCAACATAAAGGAAAAAATTTGAATGTGGACCGTCACGCCTCTATTGACTCAGAGTTAAACTTAGTTGTAGTGGGCCTCGGAGGTGTCCTACCAAATCTAATTCATGCACACATTGTTTATTGTAAAGGTGGGGCGTACCTGACTAGCGTTCCTTGGGCCTTCCCGTATTGCTATTCTGGAGCATAATGCCTTGTAGAATGTCGTAGCATGTATCCTGCTGGACCCGTTCCCTTTATTAAAGAACTACGAACTTGGGCTGCCCCCAGTAGCGCTTGCTTTAAAGTCTGCATCCAGACTTTGCTATAGCACTTTTAATACTGTAGCAGTGCAGGACGGCTTCCTACTTCTCTAGTGCCTTTGCCGTCATCTTCGAATCTTGAATTCTTGAGGATTGAGAAGGTGACTTGATCATCGTTTACGTGCATGGTGAGTTATCCTTTCTCCACATCAATCAGCGTACGTCCAGTTGCCATGAAAGGTCTTCACAGAAGAATTGGGGCATCGCGATCTACTTCAAAGTCCAGGATAATGAAATCCACAGGGAAAATGAACTTATCTACTTTTACCAGAACATCTTCGATTTTTCCCTCTGGTAGAACTATGGAGCGATCGGCTAGTTGTAACGTAACTGTGGTGGGTCTGGCCTCCCCAACTGCCAATTGTTTAAAGATTGACATGGGCATGAGGTTTATTCTAGATCCTAAATCACACAGAGCTTTCCCTGAATATTGAGGTCCAATGGCATAGGGGATTGTGAAGCTGCCAGGATGTTTTAATTTAGGAGGTAGCCGATTTGTGAGCATGGAACTACAGTCTTAGGTTAATGCTACGATCTCGCACTCTTCCAGTCGTCTCTTTTTAGACAGAATTTCCTTCATAAATTTTACATAGCTGGGCATTTGCTCTAGGGCTTCCACCAAAGGAATATTAATGTGCAATTGCCGTAACATGTCGAGGAATTTCTAGAATTGTTTATCTTGGTCGTGCTGCTATAGCCTTTGTGGGAAAGGAGGGGGTTGCCTTGGCATCTTTGAAGGTCCAGGGTCACGATTATGCCTTGATGATGATGCGGTGGCATTCACTGTTGGGTATTGCACGTGATCATCCAGTGCTGCACCCGGAGGTAATATGGCTGTGTTGAGATTCTGTTCCGGTTGTGCCAGTCTTGGTTAACTCTGCCCATCTTCAGGGAGTTGTTCAATACTCTCCTGCCTTCTTTAAACTTCTCATAGTACGGATTAGTGGCAACCATAGGCTGTTTGATTGCCTTTCTAGGTTCTAGGCTTTTACCACTTCGGAGTTCTATTAGCTTGACTTGTTCCCTTCCTTGGATCCTGGGGACTTCAGTGTCACTGGACAGAGATCTTGAGGGTCTGTTGTTAAGAGCGGTAGCTAGTTGTCCCAATTGATTTTCAAGATATCTTAGGGTAACCTGCTGATTCAGAATAACTGCATTGTTTTTTGTCATATATTCCTTCAGAAGGGTCAAGATAGAGTGCTGCCGTGCTTGCTGGGTAAACCCTGGTGGGTTTGATGCTCGGTTTGAGTATTGTAGGCCTGATGCTTGTCCCGCTGCTTGTGGACCTTGAGAGCTCCAAGAGAAATTGGGATGCTGCCTCTATCCGGGGTTTTATGTATTTGAGTACGGATTGTTGGTGTTACTACCCCTGTTGAAGTTGTTGACGAAGTTTACAGATTCAGAGTTGGTGGCGCATTGAGAGTTAGAGTGCTCTCCACCACAAGACGGTGCAAGCTACCCGCGATGGTTGCGCGAAGTGTTGCTAGAAGGAAGGGTCAATCCCTTCACCATATTAGTCAAAGATGACACTTGAGCGTGAGCAGTCATAGCATCCAGTTCATGTATTCCTGCAACGGTTCGGGAGGATGTAGCTCTGTCAGAGGAGGCGTCTACAATGGATCGTGTTTGTCCATCGAGCCCCCTATAAAATGTTTCTAACTGGACCCATTCGCACAGACCGTGTTGTGGTGTGTTCATAGGTGGCTTCTGAGGCCTTAGGAGGGGTACATGGTTAGGGTTTGGCCACCCAGACTACTGAGGCCCCTGAGGGCGCTGTTCTGAGGGGCTTGTCTTGACCATGTGGTCCTACGGAGTTGCTACATGCCAGTTTGTTGTGCCAGAGGCAGGTTTATTGTTACTTCCTGAAATGTAACACCCCGAATTTCGAACCTTGAGAATAGAGAATAAATCTAAAGTAGGCGAACGACTAAGCCCAATTGGGAATAGTCCCAAGAATGTCGGGAGTTAGGAAGCCTCTCGGGGACTAAGTAACTTACAAATAGACGAAACGAGGGACGATCCTCTCACTCTTGGACTCACTCCCCTTACAAGTTGTAATCAATACACCCACACTCAAGATACCTCTATCTTGAGGACCTTGTATGCTATTTGAAAACTTTATCACCGTATGCACCGGTTTGTTTTTGATAAGCCGTGAAATTAAGGTGCCAGTGAAAATGGGACACAAAAGGTTTATACGGCATAAATCCGGTGGAAAGGATGCCACCCAACTATGTTCTGAGGTATAGGACAATTAGTTGAGTGAAAATGGGCCGAGAATTATAAGAAAGTACACATTTGGTGCATTTTCGAGAATGGTAGTTGGGTATGACATTCCCAAGCGTTTTTGAGAAAGCATCGGTATTCGTGAAGAAAAACCCGAGTAAACCTAGGTAGGATCTCAGGAAAATACTGATAAAGTAACTTTAATAAAGTACTATCTCGTTCCGTGCATCAATTCAATGGTGAATTTGACTTCCCTTTCTGGAGGTAACTCAGGGAGATCCTCTGGAAACACATCAGGGAAATCATTCATGACTGAGATGTCTTCGAGTGAAGTTTCGACTTCTGCCTTGATTAAGAAGAAAACCATATACCCTTGGCATCCATGCTCAATGAATCTTTTTGTTTCCGCAGCAGTGAGAAAATTTAGACTTACATCGTTCTTGCCACTTCTTTGTGAGTTTAGAAACAATATCTTCTTATTACTGCAGTCGATCATTGCATTTTTCGCCGCCAGCCAATTAAGACCGAGAATGACATCAATGTCATATAGTGATAATTGGATAAGATGGACAGTGGACTCTTATCCATCGATACTCACAATACAATTTAAGCATGCATCAGAAGCTAAAGATTTCACGCCAAGCGGGGTAGCTACTATCAAGTCATAGGGTAATCTATAGGCATGCATTCCTAGATATTTCGCACAATTATATGAAACAAACGAATGACTAGCACTCGAATCATACAACGCCTGAAGTCTATCCCCATTGAGAGAGATAGTCCTTGGACCATTTCCGGAGATCTTCTGGCCTTTTCATTGGTCAGTGTGAAAACCCAGCCTGGGTTCTATGGCCTTCTCTCCGTAGTCTTTTGCGGACAATCTCGGCTGATGTGCCCCGGCCTTTGACAATGAAAACATGTATGTTTCCCATCACAATTAGTACCATAATGGTACCTCCCGCATTTTGTACATGGTCGGGATTCCGGCATTCTTGAGTAACTATGTTGTCCACGGAAGGCTGGTGGCTTCAGTTTGCAAAATTGGGTGACCCAATATTGTGTAGTCTCAACTACTCTATTGGGTTGAGGTAGCACTGCCATTGCTCTATCAGGTCAAGGAAGTGACTCATATCTATCTGACTCCTCAGCTTCATCTATGTGTTCGTCTTCCTCTTCAGAATTATCTTGCTCAGCATTACCCTGTCGGTCATCTTTAGCTTGTTGTCTTGCTGTTCTTCTCTCCTACATATCTACTCGGAGTTCATCAATGAAACCCCTATGCTCTTGTAGCATTTCCCTCACTTCCTGCCAAACATTCTGGTTTGGTTGGTTAGTTTCTTGACCTTGTTGATCAGCTCCTTGTACTGGTACTTGTATCGTTCGAGGTTGTCTGCATCTTCCCCTACCTCTACCTCTACCTCTACCTCTGGGAGCTCCAGCTCCTCTTAAATTTGCCATTCTTAATTTTTTCCTTTAATACATTAAGAATAACAAACATAGGTATTAGGAAGTAGTCATTAAGAATATTTTGCAAACACATATATATCATATTCTCCACATTACGATACATAGTGCATAATTGTCTAACTAGTCTATAGACCCTTCTTGGTCATATTTAGTTATTTTGCAACTTCTTAGGGTCTTTAGAGAAGCGTCATTACACACTAAGACCACAAACTACACTACATTATTATTATACAAGTCCTTCTACTCCATCTTTGTCTTCTCCACGTCAATACTGCTTCCTCATTCTACCTTCTTACTGCCATCACTGCTTCTGCTCTTCTTCTACATGTTCTGGTATACTAGACATTTGAGACGCCAAAGGAAAGCATGAAAACTTCGGATAGGTCCTTCCTCCAAGAGCTCGTTTGTCTTTTCCACCCAAAAGCGGGTTCGAGGGAAATGGTACAAAGTAGACTTTGCCCAATCTTCGCGGGAGTAGGAAGGGATGAAGTACACATTCCTTCGATCATACATCGTCTTTACACATTCTAAGTATTGGTAGTATTCCTCCTTTATAGTTGCTGTGTGTTTCTCGGCAAACATATAGTCAATTTGTAGGATATCTACCAGCGTTCCATTTTGGTCTAGAACGTTATTCAGGAAGATAGGCTTATAGTTGGTATGAGATTCACTATCAGAGATCTCCTAGTTATTAAATTGGGAATCATCAGAGTTGTTGCTATCAGACGAATGGTCTGATGGATAGAGTTCTTCTGGTACGGGTTCAGGGCTAACTGGTTCGATGTTGATCTCAGACCCTACTAATCTAGGAATCACCGACATTCGTGCGGTACGTCTTACTCGTCCATGGTAGTTTATATAAGGAGGTCCATCTCCGTCCATCTCTATTGCACCACACTACCAGGGTTATATCAATACTCAGGTTCTATAACTACCCAAAACATGCTCTAGGTTGAAGGCTTTAGAACCCAACTCAGTTAATCAAACATATTAGCCAGGATAGATGTTAGTCTAGTGGAAGTCTCCCCGTATTTCACGGCAACTTATGACTGAACCACAAGACCAACCTTTCCTTAGTTTAAGCACCAAATGGTTTGAAGTAACCTCATCAGATTCATGCCCGAAGGAATGCTCTAATACCAAAATATTCAATACTACCCATTATGAATACTAATAAGCAGTATATAATAATATCATCAGAGTGGAGCATTAGAGCGAGTAAGTTGGGTTGAACGATATGAGTAACTGATAAGTGGCTACAAACTTAAATTATTAGCGGTGTATCCGGTTGGCACATTAGTGGTACAATTATCCGAATATTCAAAAATTATACATAATACTGTCCCAAAATAAAAACTTCGGCTGAGTCTTCACACGTGCTGCTTACCCTTCCCATCGGCTCCTGATCCTCCAAATCCTGAAGCTAAGGTAAATTATGAGATTCAATGCCCATTGAATCTCAAGTAACAGTTAACCTCATGCTCAAGTATAAACAATATATGTATGATAGATATTCATTACATTTCAGCATTTACCATACATAGCACACAGCAAATATAAGTTTACAATAATACATAGCACACAACAAATATAATGTTAACAGCACAACAATACATAGCACACAACAAATGTAATGTTCGCAACATTTGGACACTCACCTTGTACCATGAATCCACGTGTCCTCAGCGCTAGGAAAACAACCATACGGCATTATCAAGACTATAACCCGCACAAACTGAATGTATATAAACAGGTGATCTAAGACCGAGTCTTAGCCACAGTACATGACCCAAGACCTAGTCTTGTCCATGATTTTATGAATCATCTATCACATATAAGCATACAAGACAACATAAGAGTTAGAGTTACAGTACGCGTCCATACCTTAGTCCGTGTAGCTAGTGGTACGATTCCCGGATATCCTATAATAGTATCACCGCATTATTTCCTTTATAAACAATATCCTACGAGATATCTTAGCCACTATTGACCTCTTTACCCCTGGTGGATTTGATATTCCAATTATACCCTTACATTTCCTTAAAAACGGAATTTCAGCATTTCTGCCCAGATTTTTCGGTAACTTTGAAAAATCATAATTAATTCTACACAAATCAAAATGAGGTTCCGTAAAATTCCTCAAAATCCTTGACATGTCTATTTTGGTGTAAAAATAAATTTTTCAACTCGAAATATCTGAATCAATACCAGTTTATTATTTTCCAATCACTGTTCAGATTTTCCTCCAAAAAGGTGACCCAACTTCAAGAACTTTTATTTCCTTCTACAGAACTCAAATTGAAACACATTTTTTATCAATGGAAAGCTATACATGTCTAATATATCCAGGTAAAATGTCATGATTTGATGACCTCATTTGATACATAAAACAATGCCCTCTATCCGACTGATTCCAACAGCCCAGCAAACCCGAAAATTTCCTATCTTTCACTATCTTGTTCCATTAATTCCAAAAAAAAGTTCCCAACATGTTTTTACCTCATTAGGCATTTTTCAATGCAAGGAGGTCAAAAAACAAGTATGAGAATTTTCTTCCTAATTTTCTAAATTAAAACTACAACTTGACTAAAAATTAAAAAGCTTAAGACTAAAGCTCAAGAACTAGAGAACTTACCTATGAAGCTCCTTACTCCTCGTTCCTTCTCCTTTCTCCAAGATTTTGCCTCTCCCTCACTCTCACTTCTTAGAAATCAACTACTTCGAGTTTGATTTGGTGTGAAAAATGAAGAAGGTTGAGCCCCCTATTTATAGCAAAATTTCCAAGCTCACAAGAAATCACAAGATCCAATCAGTTTGATCCATATCCATTGGATCCAATTCACTTTATTAGACTTAATCTTCACCCTTCATTGTTGTTAGAAAAATCCTAACACTATTGAAGATTTTTATTTTAAAACACATGTGCTCTTATTAATATTATTAAATAATAAACTCTTTCTCTCCCCCTCCCTCCCTCCCCCTCTCTCCCCCTCCCCCATGTGCCTATGCGTCCTCTTCTCTTCACTTTGGGGGCTGAATGTTTAATCCCAATTAGCATTCCTAATGTAGTGTTTTATATCCTATTAAATATAATTTCCATAGTATGATTGGTTCCTTAGCTAATTATGGTCATTAGTGTTTCACACAAGCTTATTCTTGTCTCCCCATTGGCCGCTAGATTTCAAAATAAGACATCCCTTAATTGATGCTTTTTAATTTGTTTCTTGATTAATTTGAAGAATTACACAAATATTTTGATTAGTGTAAGCTTAATTGCCCATTAGTTTTTGCTAATTGCCTTTAAATTGCTTAAGTATTTTCATAACATTTCTTGCCTATTTTAGTCATAAATAATCATCATTTTATGTGCTAATTATATCACATTTTATGATCTCTAATCTTGGTCTTATATCTTGCCTTTTGTTGATTCATCTCAAAGTGAAATTCACCTAAAATTATAATTAAGAAATTTCATTAATTTGAGATACATATTCACCTTCATCTTTTTTTATACCAATTATTCATCTAAATATAATATTTATGATAAATATGAATTTTAGGGTTTTACATGCAGTCAAGAGTTGAGTTCGGGTAGGTAATCCCACTTACAATTGTTTTGGTTGCTATAATTAGAAGAAGATTGATTAAGGTTCTGATTTTTCTTGAGTTTAAATTTATTTAGTCTATGAAGAATAATAACAATGATTTTGTTACAGACATTAGCGAATTAATGAGTAAATATAGTTCCAGAGCTGATATATTGGAGTGAGTTATATATGTTTGGGAACATTGCAGGTGAGTGAATAGCATCACATTACATCTTTTATTTGAATTATTTCATTTTTACATTGATATTGAAATAAGTAAAGAACAATAATATTATTTGATATTTTTTTCTCTTCTTGAGTTTTCTCAATAAATTTTTCTTGCACTTTGAATTTAATTAATATGTGAAGTATTGATAATTGTGGTTCATGCATGGAGATGGTGAAATATTGTTTCTAAACAGAAAAGATGCTGAACTATATTGAAAAGAAAGAATTTGGAAGATGTAGACTCCATGCATGGTTGAAAGTAGTTTTGAGTTATTATTTACAAACCTTCATGCTAGGATCACTTATATGAAATATTCCTTTCGAGTTTTCAAGATTAGATCCTTTTCGTTTATAAATGGTAAATCAATCCTACACATACTTGAAATGTTTTAAGAGGACTGAATACAGAACGTTGGTTACTAACAACAGTACTGTTAGTCCTTGGTGCACCATGGTTAACCTCGAGCTCACTTGATATTCGTGGGATTTGTTCTCACGCTTGTTATTCGTGGGTCTTGTAACTACACTTGTTATTTGTAGCCTTGTGCTGCGCTTGTTTCGTGGCCTCGTGCTACCCTTGATTGGTTACTTACCCTCATGGATTGTGTGTCCACACTTGTTTTCGTGGCTTTGAGATATGTTTGGTTAGCTACCCTCGTGGACTGTGTGTCCACGCTTGTTTCTCGTTCTGTCTAAGTCCTCATTCAGAATGAGTTTTTCATACCAGTTGGTACTTAATTTCATCGATGAGTTGTTTGCTTACCTAGTATTTTCTTATTAATAACCTTTTATATAATGGCATCTACATTTATGATGTTGCACTTGGAAATTGAATGTAATTGTCATTTCGTTATTATGAAAGTTTACTTGCTTAATTTATTCCCTTAGTATTTTATCTACTTATTTTAATGGGACGTTATTCACCAGAAATATTTTGGCCCTTAGATAGTGTAGCTAGTCATGTTCTTCTTGATGACCACTAAAGTCAATTTTGCTAGACTGAAGTGAAGCACTATTTGAACAGTTCCTAATTCAATGTAAAGCTTCAAGCTCTTTTGTACATGTGGTAAATCTTGTTTAGGTGCTCCACGTAGCCTATAGGCAGGATCCCTATCTTCCCTTGTATTTTGGAATATATGTATGTGTATATGTTGTGGTCATTGTAAAATTCTTGGGTCATTGTAGAATATTTGGGAAGTCAAAGTTTATATGGGAGACGTTGCCCAAAATTTCTTCAAGAGACTTAATATTTTGACTATATGTGGTATGCTTCTGTAATACCCTAATTTTCATAATTCATGTAAACATTGTATTTTGGCAAATAATTAGCAAAATACAAAGGTGAATATGTGTCTCAAAGAATTATAATCTATTGATTATATTTTCATCCAAATTTCATTTTGGAATTAATTAACCAAGGGTAATTATGAGACTACAATTAGGGAAAATAAAATGTGACATAATTAACACATAAAATAATGGTTATTTTATGACCAGTAGAGGCAAGGAAATAAAAGTGAATTAGCAAATTCTAATTGACAAATTAGCTTGTGCTAATTAAGGTTATTTGCAAATGCCTTCAATTTGATAAAAGACAATGGAAATAAGTAAAGATTAAAGTGCATAAAGCTTGATTAATTAAGCACTAATTTCTAGCTAAGGCTTGGTTTAAGAATGTATAGTTACCATGTAAGAATTGTAATTATACAAAGTTATGTATTATTATATCACATGAATATTCCTTCGGGAAATTTTAATATACCAACTTAAGCCTGGGCATTTTATGTTAGTAAATCATCGTCCAAACATAATGCATGCTCTCCGTTCCGCAATACACTAAGTGGTAGCACCTCAAACTCTATTGATTTTCTTAAAACTAAGTGTCAACCTACACAATTTGAAGCATGGAATTTGGGGTGTTACAGCTTCTATCTATGAACTTAAAATGGTTTAAGCATATTTAGGATTATTGCACTAGTTTTGATGTTGTTAATGATATTGTGAGTAGTATTTAATATCCATGTATAAGTTTAAGGCTTAAGGATTGTGAGTTCACTCACATTTCATGCCAGTCATCCCTAAAATCTTTAGGGCGTGACATATTTATTTAAGGTAGTGAATGATTGATGTGAAAACTATTCTTGTGCGTTTGAAGAAACCTTGAAACATAAATAATGGTGTTTTGGAACTTTGGAATATTGTGGTTGGTTGTTGTTGGGTTAATATTGGAAAGGAGTTATATACCTTATAGGTTATTAATTATAATTCTTTTTATATATATTCTTATAGGGCGTGCGAAGAAAGAAAGTTTTGTTAAAACTTGTAAGGAGTAAGTGATAGCAATTAGAAGACATCATGTGAGTGAATAGCGTCCCGTTATATTTTTATTAATGACATTTTTACTACTTATTAATTCTAATTTATCTATTACATTTTACAATATGATCTCATCAAGGAAAACTTATCTGATTTTTTTTATCAACTTTGATGTAGAATCAAGTAAACACTAAAAATTTATTTAATGTTATTTGTTGATCTTGTATTATCCATTTGTTTCTCAATATGAGCAATGATGTTTGAAATTTAAAGAAAATCACATGAAATACTATTTGTGAACTTTATGCTTGGGTCCTTGGTTATGAAACACACGTTATGTGATATGGGTATTGAAAGATCTTTTTGTCGTTATTTAATAAACCGATCCCAAGCTTGTTTTGATTTTTTTTTTGAGAGGACTGAATACATAACGCTGGTTATTAACAGCAGTACTGTTAGTCCTTGGTACACCATGGTTAACCTCGAGTTCCCTTGAGACTCGTGGGCATAATACCACGCTTGATATTCGTGGGATTTATTCTCACACTTGTTATTCGTGGGTCTGGTACCTGGGCTTGTTTGGTTACTTTCCGTCCACGCTTGTTTTTGTGGCCTTGAGCTACTATTGGTTATATACCCTCGTGGACTGTGTATCTACGCTTGTCATCTATTCTGTACAAGTCCTACGATTAGATGAGAGTTAACAATTACTGTCTTGAATTTATTTTGTCAAACAAAACGATTTATTACGCATCTCGTGTTATTTGATTGGTTATCCTATATAGAGTTCTATTTTTATTCATGATGATATGATATAGAAATTGTGATTTATTGCCATATTGTTTTTTTTAATCGGAAGATAACAAATGTTTAAATTATATTCTTCTGTGTATTTTATTAAATTCTATAAATGGGACGTTATTCACCGAAAAAAATTGTTTTGGTTCAGATAGCATTGTTGACCCCGTACTTGCTACTGAGCAGTGAAGAGCCTTCTTAATAATTTAAAGTTCGTTGGCTCCTTTTGTAGTGCTGCTATATGATGCAATGATAAATCCATACTTTTGTATTATTACTACAGCTAGATGCTCCACGTAGTCTATAGGTAGGATCCCTGTCTTTCCTTGTACATAAATTGGAATATATGTACATGTATATGCTATAGTGGAGCATAGCTTCGAATGTAATTATGAGTATTATTTAATGTTCATATATAAGTCTAAGGCTTAAGGAATGTGACTCCACTCAAATTCTGTGCCAATCACCCCTTAGTTTTCAAGGCGTAACACTCCCTCTTCATTTCAGTCGCTACTTTTGGTCGGAGAATTTAGGTTCTCGCTTAGTAGGTCAAAGCTTTCGGGTCTGATCTCATCGTCAAGCAACCCAACAACAACTTAATTAAATTCTTCGCCAAAATCAGAATTGTCACCTGCATGCTAGAAGACAAAGAAAATGCCCACATTGATTGCAATAACAACAAGAGTAAGGCAAAATAGAAGAATTAGGCAAATTGGAGATTCAATTTCGAGTATGAGAATTCGGAGCATTCTGATTCAGACTATGATCCTTCGTTAAAGAAATAAACCGCGAAGAAGATAGAGACAACACTTAGTGTTTCCCTGCCCTGTCCAAAAAGAACTTGGACTGTAATCGGATTCAGAGAATTTAGATTTAGATACCAGCACAGTAGATAACCAGACCGTGATGACTTCAATGGTGGAGCAAATGATGACGACAACGTTGGGAGTGGGGACATGGAGGGGTGAGGGTGGATGTAAGGATGATGAGACCAGAGGCAATGGTGAGGGTCTAATCGGATAACTCGAATCCCTAGAGCAAGGCTAATGGTGGTGCTGAGAGAATTGGAGCTAGGGGTTCACTGAGAGAGAATGACTTTAGTATAGAGATTGAAGGAGAGAGAAGATGGAGTGAGAGAAATGGTAGTCAATAGTAACAAGAGGCTGCTTGGTGATTTTGAAACATTTACGTCCCGTTTGGATCAAAGAAAAAGTAGGAATATAAATAAAAACATGGAATGGAACGAAAAATATTTTACCTCAATGCTTTGGCGTTTGCTTCGCACTTGAAAAAAAAAATTGATAGGAAGTTTTTGTTTGGTTGGAAGAAAATTATGCAGGAAAATGAAGCAAAATACTATTTTGCCATTAAAGACAAAAAACGCCATTGACTATTCAGCTTCTTCACTTTCTTAGCACTTCGAGTGCCAAATTCCCTCACTTGAGTACCACACTCGAAGTGAAGCAACGAGTGTTGCTCTGTTCACTCGAGTGCTGAACTATTTACTTGAGTGAATAGTCTACAGCTACAGTGATTCAAACGTGAATTTTTCAACACGCTCTAGTGCATATTTTTAGCACTCCAGTGTGACACTGATTTCAGCTTCTCTATTCGTCCTTGTTTCACATTTAATTTGTGCAAGGTTCAGTAATTTGATCATATTAAACCATAGATTCGATTGATGTGAAACTTGTTTCATATGGAACTATACTCTCAATGCATCACATAGGCACAAAAATCAAGCTCAAAAGAGTTCATATGAAAGTGATAGGCTATTTTGAAGTTGCCACTAGAATTCACGCCCTATATCAGACACATGTGCAATAATTTGGATGTAACTCACAAAATATATGAAACTAGGCTCAAACCCCATTTCAAAAACATCAATATCATGGAAAACGAAGAACAACTGGAAAAGATATGAATTTTTGAAATTCAAAGTCGGACCTAGACTTTGCAAAACGCTGCTCTAGAATAGCTATTATTAATCTGATCAAAACTCTCAGCATACAATGATTTTTGAGCTTATACTTTTTGCTTTGGAAAGAAGACTTAATTAAAAAGCTTTTTGGAAATAGGTCATTTTCCAAATTTGGAGTTATATTGAAGACGTTATGCCTACTCGAAATTGACCTATGTGCAAGAACACTCGAGTGATAATGGATATACTTGAGTGCATAAGTAAATAGTCGAATGATGGTCTAACACTCGTAGGGATTTTTCTTGACACTCAAACTCCTTCTAGAAGTATCAAGGTGGATACTTGAGTGAACATACTTACACTCGAGTGCAAGATAAACACTCGCAAGTTCGGTGCGTGGCACTCACTGATGAATCAAGAGTGCTACCTCTTTTATGAGGGGCATTCGAAGTGTCACTCTGTCGCACTCGAGCGTGCCTCTATGACACTTAAGTGTTTGGTAGAAATTGAAATCATTTTAATAATACACTATTTTAAACAGTATTCTATAAGATACAAAATTCATCAACACTCGAGTGTGGCACTCAAGTGTTTCAAAAAGAACACTCAAGTAACTGTTCTTCTTGCACTAAACCTTTATCTCTAAGAATTCAAATTTATTGTTTATCATTTGATTACTTTTGATTACTACTAATATTACTTCTTAATGCAACTAAACATAGGGAAAGCACAGATTCCCCAGCGGTTACTTCCAACGATCATATTCCAAGATATACAACGGGAAGAATGTGCTCAATGGTCATATCATCTTCATCAACTATAGTTTACAACTTCACAAAAAACAACTTCTTTTTTTCCAACGGTCAGATGCTCTGCCTTTTTATATAGGTAGCTGTGGCATTAGGGGCAAATGAGACTTTCATCCATTTTCAGAAGCCCTGGAAAATGGGTTCCCACCATTTTTTGTAGGAACCCATTTTCATTTAAACGTAGGAGAATAGACGCCCGCATGAAAAAATTTCATATGAAAAATTCAAACCAAACTCCCGCCGCCAAATGAAAATTTCAATTTTTCATTTCCAACACCCGATTTTCCTTGATCTAAATAGGCCCTTACTATTTTCAGATTGCTCCCACATGTCAAATGAGGGACTCATCAAATTCGAAGTACCGATTTATCTTTTCACTATTTTAAACGAATTTTTTTGTTATTTCCCTTATTTTTATAAGAACTTGAGAAGCGTTATATGAACATTTAATATATATTTTTTCATTTTTACCCCTCATTAATTATATGTATTGCATTATTTAAAATGTTGGTAATATTTATTTCTTACTTTATTTTTTTCTCTTATTTGTGACTTTATAAATAAGGTCATACTTGGAAAACATGTTTATTTCATATATACTTATTATTTTAAAGGGTTAAATACCAAATTTGCCATGAAAGTTTTGCTAAGGGGGCACTCAGCACCCGGAGTTTTTTTGTATCATTTTTGCCAGAAAGTTTACAAACATAATGATCTTGCCGATCAGTTGATCTTGACCGTTGTATCGTTTCTCTCTTTGTAAACTTCTAGGGCAAATTTGCTCCTAAAAAAAACTTCCAGGGCAAATTTACTCCTAAACAAAACTTCTGGGGCATATTTTCTCCCTTTTGTAAACTTCCAAGGCAAAAATGATACCAAAAAAACTTTCGGGTACTGAGTGTCCCCTTAGCAATACTTCTATGACAAAAATGGTATTTAACCCTAGTTTTAAATAATTTTAACCGCTTTCTTAAACCACGTAATTTGGTTATTCGGCTCTTATAAATAGAATTGAAGGAAGTACATCTCATTATTATTATTTTTTGAGTAAAATACTCTAATTGCACCTTTTTTGTTTTCCTTAATTACATTGGCCACTCCTCTATTTCAAAAAAAGTATTTTAGTTCAAACCATTAACATATTCTAAAAATATTTTTAAATATATGTTTTAATTAAAAACCATATTAGAGTAAATCTTATTTTCTAGTATACTCTTCATTGTACCAAATCACTAATTTATCTTTCAACATTAATATTTATTGATGATCTATTCAATATTTTTTTACTAAATTTAGAAAAAAAATTAAGTAATTTTTTATATAAAAATATCAACAACTTGATCAAAATTAAATTTGAGTAATTTTGTATTTAGATATATGTTCAATGAAATATATTTAAAAATTTTGAATGACAATATATTAATATAAGGATGTCTTGGCCAAGAAAAAAAAGGAGCTCAAAATTATATCATTTTATAATCTTATAAATTAAATGAGTGTGTGTGTATATATGTATATGATGGCAAAACATTTTATCCAACCTTTGTATTTAAACGATTCTATCTTAACTAATTGTCAATAAATAAAACAGATTAAATGCTTAAATTTATTAAAAAAATTAAAATTTATAATTATAAAATTAATTAACTTTCTATTATTGTAATCAATTTAACAATGTGACAGAAAATTTGAAAATATATATGAAAATCATTTTTTAATTTTGTATAAATATATGTTATTAATAATTATTAAGTAATATTTATGTTAAGAATGAGGATTTAGGACAAAATGATCAATTAATGTTGTGATTTAACTATCAACTATTGATTAATTAAATTACAGATGAAATTTAAATCTCAAATAGAAGGGAGGTCTTCGTAATTTAGAGAACGTGCCGGTTTGGAAAACCACTAAACCGTAGTTTTAGAAGCCGAGATAAAACTCATCTCACATATGCTTGTTTCATACATCATAAAAACACTTCTAAAAAGTTAAAACAAACATGCACATAGAGGGAAATATTGATTTATTTTACCCTATTTTTCCCCTTTGCTTCAATACCTCTTTTAATACGTGTAAAATTAGAAATTTTTTTAAACCTAACAAATTTAATAAATGAACTATCATTTTTTATGAATTATTTGAAATAACTTATATGGTGCATCGAAGGAACAATTTAAAATATGTTAGGTATCCTTTTTTATTTATCTTACCACATTTATTAAAACTTATTTATTTAAGTTCTTTTAAATGTCTTAATTAATTATTTCAATTATGTAACATCCAGAAATCGGAATACAAGTAAAACAAATCAAAAGCGTAGAAGGAGAAATTGAAAGGAAGAAGGAAAACATTTATGTTTGGTACTGGGTAGGCACCAAGAGAGAGAAAAATGAAAATGCTATGGATTGGGAAGGGGAAAAAATGTCTTTGTATAATCAACTTCCGGAAAAACTCAAAGTATTTTCTAATCCATCAACAATACAATCATACAAAGATCACATAACCACTTGAAAAGTATAAAACTGCTTATAAAACAGTGTAAATATGTCCAATAAAGCTACAAACATCACGTATTGAGTATACTGGGTATCAAGTCTAACAGGTACAAAATGATCTTAATTGTCACAGATTCCTTTCCAGCAAAATATCTCTAAGTAAACCTGCAATATTATGAAGATTTAGTATCAAAGCTCTTCAACGTGGATTTTGTCAACCGGCACAAGGCTTTCCACATAATTGAAAGCACGAAAACCAATGCCATATTTAGGGAACGCAAACCTCTTCAATTCATCGGTAGGGAGATTAACCAGAACAATCTTTAGTCCATCAACTATCACATTATGTACAGGTGCAGCATTTCGTTCCCTCAATGTATGAATATCGTTGCAAACAATCATGTTCCTCCATACAACCCTTGGAAGTAAATGGTAAGGGTGCTTGATACTATATTTCTTAGTCCAACTCCATCTTTCCTCAGATATGCTATCTTTACCCTCCTCCATCACCCACAAATCAATCAAAGTATATTCATAGTTTCTAGTCATAGTATAAGAAAGCAAAGCAAGATTATTCTCATACACAGAAAGCATATAGCTAGCAGGAAGATCAGGAAATACAGGGGCTGAAAAAGGTGATGTTATCAAGGCAAACTCTTCTGTTGCTATGCAATATGAAACTAAAAAATGGCGATTCCCCTTCTTAAACCCAAGCCAAAAGATAGCTCCATTAGTACCGAACCCATCAGATGAAATCTCCACGCCATCCAATAATCCCCCAAATTCGACTTTCTTCCATGAATATGTGCTCAATGAATAAACTTCCGCTTGATGAATCGGGCCAGTGAATGCATGGCCATGATAACTAATAATCACAACCTTGTAATCATTAACGATTGAACAGAACCCGAATCCCATTGTGACCCAATAATTCGCCTCTCTGGTCAACAGTCTAAGCTTACTTATTGCTGGATTCCACACTAAGATGTAATGGGATTTGTAATTGGATTTGTAATTGGATTCGACACAGACCAATCCATTGATAGAACCGATTACCGTAGCACCCCGTAAGAATTCAATCAAAGGTACTCTTTCAACTGGAAGGATTTGCATCTCGCTATCAATGGTATATAATTCCAAAGTATTATGAACGGTAAGGCAATGAAAAAGAAGAGAAGGGTTTTCATGAGTGGAGTATTGGAGATGTTCTTGGATGAAAGATGGGTCATTTAAGAGATTTTTCCAATCTTTACACACAGATTGCAATTGGATTAGGGTTCTTACCTAAGTCGCTTGAAAATATCACTTAAGACTTCGGGGGAATCCATAGGGGAATGTCGAATTCCATTTCCACCGCTTCTCTCGAGCAAAAGACTTCGGGATCGAAGGGGCTGCAAGAAAGAAAGAAGAGTGTTCAAAAGAAACAAGAAGAGAGTCGCGTCGTTAATACTCTGTGTCAGTTGTTCACGGGGCTTCTATAAAGATGGGTTATTCCATGATATAACTAACTTGGAGAGTAATAATCTTTATTAAAAACAAAATCTAGAGTTGTAATAAATGTTTATTTGTCAATTAGTAATTAATACTCCCTCCGGTCTTTTTTGTAAGTCTTTTTTGTAAGAGTTCAAAATTTAAATTGTTTTAGTTATTTTTAGAGAAAATCCTAGAAAAATACTATTCAAATAGGCAAAAGAAGAATCAGTGCTACTAATATATGAAATCTCATATCATAAATGATGGAAGAATTTGGGATTTTCAAATCTCACCAAATGGTCAAATTTTCATGAGTTATGTGACAGATGAAAACAAAATAGAAACCAAATACTGAAGTCGTTAATTTAAATTTTAATGTTGTTCTCGATACAGATGTTATTATTTACCCTAAATTTTGTGCCCTGCAAATTATAAGTAGATATAAGTGTTGGTTTTTGGGGATATGAAGGTGTGAAATAAGATACTGAAGTCGTTAATTTAAATTATAATGTTGTTAGTCTCTATACAGATGTTGTTATTGACTCCTAAAACTTATGCCCTGAAAATTATACCTAGATGTTGGTGTTGGGTATTGGGGATATAAAGTTTTGAAACAAGATAATGAAGTTTTGAAACAAGATACTGGAGTTTTTCGTTTAAATTCTAATGTTGTTAATCTCTATGCAGATGTTGTTATTGACCATGAAACTTGTGAATTATACCTAGCTATACTTGTTGGTTTTTGGGGATATGAAGTTGTGAAATAAGATACCGAAGTTGTTAATTTATATTTTAATATTGTTAATCTCTATACAAATATTAATCTCAATTCTCAGTTTCCTCTTCACTGAAAAGGGAGAAGAATAAAAAACCAGGTATAGTGGATACTGTTCTGGTGTGGAACCAGAGGGCTAACCCGATATGGGCTAGTACTTTGATCTGGGATCTAATGCCCCTGTAGGAGTATCTATGGGGCAGATATCCAGGAGAGCGAATGATCACTGTACACGAGGTAGGCTTTCGCCAATAGAGGGGTGCAGTGTGTGTACAATGTTACAGAATATAAACTAGTTCAGAGTTAGAACGTGTGCACCTTAGATTTATGCCCTTGTATATATAGGGTATGCATTGATATCGAATCGCATGATCTATCTTATCTCTTGATTGTAGATATGATAGATTCTCCATGATTGTAGGCATATACGAAATATATGATATATTTCGTATTGGGCCGTCTAGGCATTTGGGCCGTTATGCCGGACCGTCGCAATGCTGTTGCCCCCATTTCGGTAGTTCAAGCGTTTGATCTGCCGAGATGTATCACGCTTTGGTACTTTCTGTCCGAGGTGCAATACTGAGATAGGCTATGCTCGTCGGCCTAGCATGTTGGATTTTTGATTTATTTGGGCTTTGTAATACCCGGATAATTATTTATCTAAAATATTATATTTCGATAAATAATACCTATTGGAAATAGGTGAATATGTGGTCTCAAAACTAGTGTAATAAATACCTTATTTTCTAAGGTAATTTCTATTGAAATTAGGGTAAATAAAGAGCTAAAAATCCCTAAATGCAATTGTAGGTCATAAAATACCCCTGAAAATATTATGATAAATCCTAAGAGGCAATGAAATATTTATTAAAAATTGGAGAATATGTTGTCTCTAATTTAGGTAATTTTTGGGATTAATTTCCTTGGAAAATATTGAGGCAAGATTTAATATTATTTTGGGGATCATAATTGACCCTATGATTTTTAATATTTTACATGGAGCATAAAATACCAATGTCAAGTAAAATAGTTGTGAGATAATAATTAATCTCAATTAAGAAAATTATCAAAAATTAGTAAGTGATTAATTAAGTAATTAATTAGATTAATTTCTTAAAACTTTCATAATTAATAACATGTTGTACATGCATAAATTGGGATGTATGACCCTAATTAAAGACCAATGGCTAATGAAGGGCCAAGATTAGCATAAAGATAATTACTAATGACCAAAGATTAAGCTAATTAAAGAATTAAACTTGTCTAAAAAGCACTAATTTCCATGGTTAAGCTAACAAATTGATTATGCAATGACTCATGTAATTAGTGGCCATTTAAGCACTTGATTAGAGAGTTAATTAGAGCTTATAAAATCTGCCCAAGAGTAATAAAAAAAACGTACAGCATGTGGGAGGAGGAATTAGATAAGATTCCATGATAATTAACACACCAATACATGTTGAAAAGTCAAACTTTTCAACTAGCCAATGAAAATCCATGAAATAAGCATTATATTGTTATTCAAAAATACATTAAATAGCTAAGAATACACATTAAATGCTGAATTAGAGAGGGATGTCGGCACACAAGAGGATGATGGAGATTTAATATTATAAAGTGAATATTAAATAAACTAAAGCATTTGTCAATTAATTGAAAGCACAAATCAAATGGCAAAAAGGTGTAAGCATGTCGGCACACTAAATGAAGTGAGGATATTGGATTTCATAAAGTAAAAATTAGATCCATGGTTTAAGAAGAAAGAAGAGAATTTGGATGACCTTGTAAATGACCCTTTTAGCCTTGGGATTTTCTCTATAAATAGCAAGGTTCCTCTTCTCATTTCTTCACACCAAAAATCACAAAGAAATCCTAGAGAGAGGTTAGAGAGAAGTGAGAGCAAGGAGGAGCTCTGAAGAAGGAGTAGCAAAGTCTTTGGGTAATTTCTTCGCATACCTAGTCTTAAGTTTTAGTTTTCGATTCGGTAGTTATAGTAGAAATGTTAGTTTGATCTTTAATCTTCCAAGTATTATTTTAATATCATGTTTTAGGGTTAAATATGATATATATTTCGAAAATTATGTTGGAGAAAGAGTTATGGCAAAATTTTGGAAGATTAGAGTCAAAGTAGTAAGCTAAGTGAAATTCCGCCGATTAGGGGTCGGGGCAAAATGGTAATTTGTACCTAAAATGCCCGTTATACGCTAAAAATTGTTAAATATTATCCTTATAGGATATCTGTTATAATTGAACGTCGAGCCGTTGTCGTACCGCCTTTCACCCGCCGTCAAAAATTACCTTTTCCGTAAACGTACCGTAGTCGACAACGTAGTTCGCGTTCGCGTCTCGCTTAACGTAACACTAACTCTGATGCTTATTATATGCGTATATGTGTTGTTAGGTATGTACGTTCGCGTACTGTAACACTAACGCTGATGTTTATGTTATGCATGTATGTGCTATGTGTATTGTGTGTGTATAGTTGTTATGTTGTATGTTGTACGTTCGCGTACTGTAACACTAACTCTGATGGTTATTGTATGCATATATGTATTTTCCTCCATCATGCTGTATTTTCGCTGTTGTGCCTTAACCTTACATCTGACTATATTGTTATTGCCGTCCATATCCGATTATGTCCAATGTCCGTTGTGCCTTAACCTTACATCCGACTGTATTGTTATTGTCGTGCATATCGATCATGTACATTTCTCCTTGTGCCTTAACCTTACATCCAACCGTATTGTTATTGCCATATATATCTCGATTATGTATACCCTACTTTGAACGTAGTAAGTGTCGTCAAAATTCCATGAATATCTCGTAGTACTTATATGATGTATGTAAACATGAGGTTAACCGTTACTACCGGGGTCCGGTGCATTGGACCTCAACTCTTAACATAGCGTCAGGTTCAGGAGGACCGAGGACCGAGGAGAAAGGCAAGCAGGCCGCATAAAGACCCGGCTGAAGACTTCTTATGTTTTTTTGTAGTTACACTGACGTTAGACATCCGAAAACAATGTCATGTTATTGTAATCAGCCAGACTTACGGCATTTGAAATATATGTATCAGTTACTCAATCGCTCCGATGAAAAAAAAAGATACTGCTTTTGAAAATGGGATGTTACAGGCTTGACCTAGGAATGGCGCCTAGGGCCTACGTACCCCGTAGAGGGATCAAAGCCACCGTAGTTCGAGATATCGCTAATCCTTTAGCCGGATGGCGTATGGTGAAGGCCTGAGCCGGTTCACTATTAGCATCGGCCATGGTAGTTACGTTCTCCAGAATCCTAGGTCCGAGCTCAGGATCCGAGATCATGAATGGGGGTTGGCGGAGTCCGTGATATTGCCGAGATATTTCTATTTTCGAGAAACTTTATCCGGGGGCCGGGGTCTGAAGATAGGGCCCAAAGTTCTAGCGTGTTTCTAGGTCAAAAAACCTTATGCCTTCTCCATCATTGCCCCCTGCCATGTGGCGCCCGTGGACTGGAGGGATTTTAACCGCCCTACTTTGCCATCTTTGGATTTCGTGCGCATTTAATGCTCTCAGCGCACGTCGCACGTCATACTTAATTTTCCCATTTTACCCCCGTCGTTTGAACTTTTGCTTTACTCTTCCCTCCGTTACTCACATTTTCTTTCACTTTCCAATCATTTGACATTTCTGCTTTCTCTATCTTTCTCTATTCTCCGGTACGACACCTTCGCCGCGACAAAGCTTCATTTGATCCTATCTCAGTTCTTCCTGCATTCCTTCTTATCAGGTACTGTTCTTTCTTCTTATCTACTTACTGTATTGCGACTTTGGTAGCTTTGATCATTCATTCCTGTTTTTCTTCTGCGTAATTTCTGTTTGGTTTGTTCCGGTAGTTCTAGTGATAGCTTTTGGGTCATTGTGGGGTTCTGAGTTTCTTCCCTTAGGTGTATGTCCCTTTTTGTTAGAATATCCCGTTTGATTTCTCCTGCGTCTCATCCCCTTTTGTACCTGTTATAGGTTTTTACCTCTGTGTTTTGATGGATAAGAATAATCCTTCTTCATTTTCAAACCCATCTCTCACCCCAGAAGATGAAGAAGAGGCATTACGCGCTCGTTTCCCGAGGGCCAGCCACTGGATATTGGGGACACCTTTGCCTGAGAGGGTTAGATCTAACCTTTTACTCCATGGTGGTTCAAGTAGGGGGAGTACTAGGAGGTCGCGTTCTACCTCTTTTAGACGTCCAAATGCTCGTCCTTTCCAAAGCGGATTGCTGAACCCCGTAAGCCGAGATGTACCTGAAGCCATCCCGATCGAGCCTCTTAATTTCTACGAGCCCACTCCGCGCGCCAGGGTTGAATCTATGCCTGAGGGATACCTCGGCCCCTGTTGGGATTGTCTCGCCGACAGATCGTATTTTATCAAGAATGGCTGGGATTTCCTGGTGAATACTACCCTCAGCTCCTGCCGACATAGGTCCCACATAATTTCTACCTTGGCCGTTAACTTCGGAAGTCGCCCTTCTTCTAGCATTAATATGCACGCGTCAGGTATACCCTTCAGTTAGTGATCTTTGCCCTTTTTCATTTTTGTTTGTTTTTAGGTCAACATGGAGTCATCCTCTTCTCAAGTTAGTGGCCGATCCGACCCCGAGGAGACGAATTCCTCCATTCCTTCCAAAGCCCTCCTTAAGCGGTTTCCCTGGGTAACATACGATGTACTCATTACTTGCTCCTTAATGACCACAGCCGGGATTAATCGGATGAACCTGGGGGAGTTCGAAGGCTGTTGCCTGAGCCCTCCTGATGTTGATGAGCCCGTTTGCTCATCTAGGGCAGCCGGGTGTACTAATTTCTTTTTCTTCTATAAAGCCTACCTGTCCCGGCTCGGTATTCGCTTCTCGTTTACTGAGTTCCAAATATCTTGCCTAGATTATCTTCACCTGGCCCCCTCCCAACTTTATCTCAATGGGTGGGCCTACATAGTGGCTTTTGAGCGGTTGTGCAGCTCTTTCTTAGATCCTATTCCTTGAACGACCGCCCTCTTTTTTTATTTCTTCTGTCCTTTTACACCTCGCTCTGGTAAGGAGGCGGAGAAATTGAAGGGGCTTACTTCACTTTGAAGTGACCCTGATAGGAAGCTCTTGACTACTTTCTCAAACTCCTTCAAGCACTTCAAGAACAGCTTCTTTAAGGTCGTCGCCAAACCAGGGCAGCAGCCCTTGTTTCTGAAAGGGGCTGAGGGAAAAACGGTGGAATGGAGATTCCCGTTGTATTGGACTTATGATCACCACATGGTGACCTCCTCCATGTACCAAGTCGCATCGTACGATCTCCCTGCCGAGGAGGTTCTATCTGTTGACCGGCTGGTGTCATATGCTGATGCCTACGGCAGCCAGAGCGCAGCTTATTTTATTACCGGTCCTGGCTCCAAGCCGGATACGTCATTTGTATGAATTCTTTGCATGCCAATGATTTTAACATTTTATCTTTTCCTGCTCCGTGAGCTAACCTTTTTCTTATCTTCATATTGTAGCTCAAGGTATGGCGGGGCTGCCTTTTTATCTATCCTACGTGAACCCTGATGGTGGGGTGCCTCCAAGGCCGGAGTCCCGCACCCATGCTAATTTTTGTTAGTTATGATTAGTTTTGATAATGTCTTATATAGATGCCATTATCCAGAGCAAAAAGCTTGCATACTACATTTATCTTCTACTTTGATTAATCCTTATTTATTAATGTAGGTATGAAGTTTAAACAATGAAGAATGATTAAGATTGGAGATTGAAGAAAGAAGAACTTGTCAAATATTATGAGAATATCAATATTCAAGTCTCCATGTTCAAATGGAAGTTAGAATGGTTCAATTCGGAGTTAAAATAAGCAAATTCAACCTTCCGGATGCATAGGAGTTGTTTGGGTTCAATTGCAATATTCCCGTGTATGAACAAACATCACTTCGCACATCGGTTTCAGATCATTCTCGAGAATGACATTGTGATTCTCGAGTACCATTCTCGAGAATGGTACTCGATTCTCGAGAATCATCGGATTTCAGCAATTCCTCGGCAACTCGTTTCGCGTTCAGTTTGGGCGACCTCTAGTAATTCGACGATATCTCACAAATCAGAAATCGGATTGACACGAAACCAGTGGCATATGAAACTAGACATCCAACACGTACTTTTGAAAAAATTTCAAGTCCAAAGGAGTTTATATGAGAGAGCTATGATTTTCTCAAGTTGGAACACAAATCACCGTCACAGTCCAGACCAACCTTCGGTAATTTGAGTTCATCTCACAAACCACAAATCGGATTGCGCTGAAATCGGTGCCATTGGAAACTAGACTCAAGTACATTTCCAAAAAAATCAATAAAACAGAAAACGAAGATCAATTGAAGTAGTTATGATGTTGTGAAGTTGGTAGTATGTTCAGGAAGTTGCAATCAGAGTTGATTAAGAACAGCCTACATTCATCCTATGATAACCAACAAAATACAACAAGTTTGGGACTGATTATTCTTGCAATGAAAATAAGACTTGAAGGGTCTCTCTGAGTATGGAGTGGTTCTCAAGAATGTCATGACAAGTTGGCCATAATGATTATTCAGAATGTTGCTAAGGCATATGTGGTTCAAGAGCTAAGTTACCATCACAGCAAAGGATTCTCGAGAATGATTATTAGATTCTCGAGAATGGTTCTCGAGAATGTCCAAGCAATACTCGAGAATGATCGGGACTGAATCACATTACTGTCAAGAGTGATATTGAGATTCTCAAGAATTGAGAATCAATTCTCGAAAATGGTTCTCGAGAATGACCAAAGAGTTCTCGAGAATGAACATCTGCTTCGTCTGATGCTTTCTGTGTAATCTGTTTCTCGAAGTGACTCTCGAGAATTGGTTCCCAATTCTCAAGAATGGTTCTCGAGAATCACTGAATGATTCTCGAGAATGATCGGAAGTTGTTCAGCATCAGGTTTGATTCTATGAGTGATTCTCGAGTATGATAATACTAATTCTCGAGAATGCCAAGCACAATATGATATACCAGCAATCGTGAAATGTCTGCAGCTTCATTCAAATGGTTTAGATAATTGATTCTATCCATCAATATATCATTCAATCTAAACTATGAAATCATTAATCATCTTCCTGAGTGTTTTTCAGGTTCATAATCAAAGTTTCCAATTCTGACGAAGAACACCAAGAATGTCTACTGTTGCTGATATGGAAAACATGGAATATGTCTTGTTGTTTATTATTATTGATTCTAATCATATTTAACCGTTTTGCTTATGAGATTTTTGAAGATCAAGGTTTGCTTCTCAATGTTCAAAATTGTGACAAGCTGGCGCACTAAAAGTGTCGAAGAACAGAGTCGACAAAAAGAAGATCATCTGAAAATGCCCATACAGCAAAAGTACATGAATCAATATTCTAAGACTATCCTCATCGGAGATGATGAGTATGACGATATGTAAAGTGACTCCACCAAGCAAACAATCAATCATGGCTAGGCGCGAAATCAACGGACATATTCAAATACTCCAACGGACAGATTCGCGTAATCAACGGACATATTTAAATACTCTAACGGGCATATTCAAATCCTTCCAACGGTCCTCAAGCTTCAACAAAGTGTTCAATTCCCATTTTGTATATATCTTAGGATATTACTGAGCTTCAGTGTTTATCATTTATCTACTCTGTGAGAGAGTCTTATCATTTGTTTTACAATTCGTTCAAAATCTCAAGATAGAGGTATCTTGAGTGTGGGTGTATTAATTACAACTTGTAAGGGGGAGTGAGTCTGAGAGTGAAAGGATCATCCTTCATTTACAAAGTGTGTAATTGTGTCCACGGTTAGTTGGTTACAAGTTGTAAAGAGGAGTAAGTCCTAGTGAGAGGATTACTCGAGAGTTACAAAGTCTGTAATCAAGTTTGGAGATAGTGAAATCCCAGAGTGTTTCTGGGGACTGGACGTAGGTCAAGAGTTGGACCGAACTAGTATAATCTCTTGTGTTCATTGCTCTTCTCTCTATCTTTGTTTTAAGTGTTCTTGAGCAATTAGCGAAAGAATTTCAAGATCACCTATTCACCCCCCCTCTAGGTGATATTCCACCTTCATTTGGTATAAGAGCGTAGGTTTCTCAGTTGGGCTTAACATCCCAAGATAGATGATGGAAGGAATATTACCTGATGGTGCCTCAATCAACCGACCACCTGGCTTCAACGGTGAACACTATTCATTCTGGAAAGCAAAGTTCAAAATGTTTGTGTTAGCCACGGAGTATGGTCTCTGGCAAGTAATACAAATTGGGGATTATGTTCCCACAAGAGAAGAAGGCAGAATTAATGTCCCGAAGGCAGAATATTAGTTCAATGAAGATGACAGAAGTAAAATAACTCTTAACAGCAAAGCAATTCTAATGCTCCAGAGTGCTCTTAGTCAAAAGGAGTATTTCCGCATCTGCAATCTATCTACTACCAAGGAGATGTGGAAAGCTTTGGAAATGGCATACGTACCGCTACATGTGAAGATAACTCCTCGGATGAAGCAGCGAGGAAGAAGAAGTTGCAAACATGTGCTTAATTGCTGAGGAAGAAGAACAATGTGAAAACGATGATGAGGTATGTGATTCTGAACCTACCTATGATGAGTTACTTTAAGAATATAATGAATTACATTATGAATTTAGTAAAATTGTGAGAGAACTTATTATCTCAAAGAAGAAAATCAAATTGCTTGAAAAGCAAGTTAAAGATATTCCTCCATCTTGCGAAAACGTCATTTGCAAAACATGCCCTGATCTTGAAACGAAAAATGTTTATCTTACGAAAACACTTGAGAAATTCACTAAGGGTGGTGAAATGCTCAATGTAATCTTGAAAGCTCAGAGATTTACAAATGATCGATCAGGCATAGGTTACAATCCTATTTTTGACAAAATAAAAGGGAAAAAGAAAAGTGGTGGAAAATCCTACTTAAACTATTTTAAAAAAAACTGTCCACTCTTCAAACCCCTTTGCTCATTGTAATTATTGTAACCGAAAGGGTCATAGCACATCATCTTGCTTTCATAAGAAAGAAAGAAAGGATAAACTCATTGGTAATTATCAATGGCTACCAAAGGGAACTTATGCTTCCCCTAAGGCTCGAGCTAACCCGGAAGGACCCAAGTATAAATGGGTACCAAGGTGTCCATCTAGTACTTTACATGTGCAGAATGATTCTGAAAAGAATGGACCTAGACGTATAGAGAAGAATAAGAGTCTAAAAGTTTCTTATGAACCGAAAAGGAGATCCTCTCAAGTGTCAAGCAGAAGACTCTTGAAGTCTATACCCTCTGAGAAAACTTTCCAGACACCCATGGAAAGACATATGAAGAAGAAGCAGTGGGTAAGCAAAGTCGATCCTCCAAATGCCTAAGGTAAAAGGTATACAATGGTAAAACTTCCTATGCTATTATCTATAATATTTTGTTGAAGTTTTATATTGTGGAACCATAGGAATGAGTATTGCAAATCATTTTGAAAATCAGCTTTCATATCTCTCAAAAATCTATTTAATTGATTTATTAAAAGGATTGCAATATTCAATAGTATGATTCTTTATTCATATACAATGATTTGACAATTCCCTCTGTGAACTGCATATATTGGAATCATACTTGAGTTATAAACCAACCTACTTGAAGTACTATCAGGTTTTAGAGTATGCTTAAGTGTCTCAGATCAATACTTGAGTATTGGTAAGGTATACTCGAGTATTGAGAGAAAAAGATCAGCTACCACCTATTGATTCAGAAGAGATACTCGAGTATGAGAATGTATATTAGTTCAACTCGTTAGTTCAACTCTCAGAATGCTTTTGATAGAACAATACTCGAGCATTGATCTCAAGTATGCAAAAGAAGCAATGGTTGATTTGATGGTGAACGATAGAAAAGAAGTTATTTACATCAATCCATCACAAACAAGCAAGCTTCAACAAGGACAAGAGGAATTACGGTGATATCTATTTCTTACCCCATACTATGATTACATATTCTTTTTGGGTAATGAATACTTGTCCATTTTTGCATTCCATTAGCAATCAATCATTTACGATTTACAAAATGTCTTGATTGCTAAATGGACCATAAATGAATTTGTGCATAACTCTCGAGTTTATGTTTTTGAAATGCATAATTCTAAATTCTCGTTGTTGATTTCAACTCACTGGTTTGTGAAAATGCATACAAATCTTTTGAAAAATATTCATGCTTTTATTGCATTCAATTGATGTTTTCAAAATTGGAAGTTAATATTGTTTACTGAATATAGGATATTCTTCAAATTTGTGTTCAGTTGAATTTTCCCTACATCTCACATATTGATCTTTGGAATTCAATGTGTTACTTGAACTCTTCAGTTTCATTCAGTATAATAAGTTGGTCATCAATGAGTTTCAAGTCTATCTCCTATAAAAGGATTCAATCTGTGTGTTATGCCTACTGCTTAAATTCTTATTAGTCAAGATATTCCAAGCTTTATAATGCATTTAATGTTAGTGCTTTAGCCATTTTCACTAGTGCAAAAAAGGGCTTTAAGACCGCCTCATTTAGAGCGAACATAGGACGCACCGGTCTTAAAGGTATGACCGGTGGCAGTTTTGTAAATAAAAGGAACTTCTTATGTATGACCGGTAGTAGTTTTGTAAATATAAAGAACTTCTTATACCGGATCATATTTTGTTCGGTCTTAAATATATTATTAAGACCCGTTGAAAATCAAGCCGGTCTTAAAAATGTTATTAAAAAATATTCAAATATCAATTACTTTATGGAGAAATCTCACACAACCGAGGACTAATATTTTATGCGGTCAAAAATAATAAGGAAAAATTTAAATATAAAGGTAATAAAGTTTTAAGACCTAACTATATAAAAAAGCCGGTCTTAAAAGTTATTCTTTTAAGAGGACATAAAATGCGGCCGGTATAAAATATAGAAAAAGAGTGCGTATAAAAAATTAATTACTTTTAAGACCAGGAGATTAATTTGACCGGTCTTGAATGTTAATTATTAAGACCGTCTCTTTGTCTATCCGGTCTTGAATATGAACCACCAAATATACATTTCTTCGCGCAAAAGCTTTTGTTACTATCACTAAAGAACCTTTGTTTACGTTGCGAAACCCTTCCTGTTGCATTACCTTTATTCCTGTCTCGAAAATGAACGGTGAAAATGATTCTACTCTGATGCGGGGAACGCCGATTCGGGCTGTTTGGATCGGTGTGAGTCGAAACGAACCCTCTTCATCTCACAATGAGCCTCGTAACCGCCCTGCACATCGTGGTAGAAGAGGCACACGAATGCAGGATGTAACCCTAAGTCGGATGGGAGGCTCAAGGCTAGAGATTCAGTTTGATGAAAAGTTGCAACCTTTCGGTCCCAATAAATCCAAATATATTAGTTTTGTTGGCTATCTAGCACGTAGCAAGGTTAGCATCTTGATGATGAGTGGAAAAGTGTGGACCGTGACGCAATAAAGGATCCTATTTGGGACACTATATCTTACATACACTGTCCCCGATCGCAAAAGTTGAAAGACAAGACCTTGTCTTATTGTGCTGATCGGTGGAGGAAGTTTAAGACCTTTCTAGCTAACACCTATATTTTTGCCGAGGTTCTGCCTCAAGAACATCCTTGGGAAAAGTACACATTTATTGATCAACAAAACTTGGCAACAATTTGTTCAGCTGCGGACCACTCCTGAAGCTCTGGTGAGTTTATATTTAGTTTTGTTTGCCCTTTAGTGTGCTTATTAACCTGTGTTGATATATAGTCAAGCCATTATTATAGTCTTAGTTCGTTATAGTAGGTAGTGGTTAGACATTGTTAGTTAGTTAGTATGTTAAGCGTATAATGGTTTCGGTGCAAGTGTTATTGGGGCTTAAGAGTCAAGCCTCTAACTATATATAAGAGGTTAGTCTAATATGTGTAGGAACCAGTTATGATGAATGAATGAATTGACTAAGTTGAAAGCATTTCTGCAACTCCCTTTCCTCTGTTTCTCCCAATTTCTTCTACCATTCTACATCTTTCTTAAATAAAATGTTGAAAATTGATGAAGTGAATTTGACTAATGTTTGACCTTCATATGAAGCAGAAGTGTTCTAATTTCTGTTAGACATCAATGGCTAGAATTCATAATTAATAGTTTTTTTGTTCAATTATGATTCACATATAAGAAGGGAAAAAGCACAGGAGATGGGGAGAAAGAATGATTGCCCGCATAGGGCTTCTCGCGGCGGATATGAAATGGCCGAAAAAGAATTGATGGCGGCCAAGCGGAAGAGATTGCAAGATGAAGCTGAATCCAATCCTTCTGCCGTAGTTGATCAGCCATCTCCTATACACCGCGAGGAGTTGTGGTTACATATTCGGCAAAAGCCAATCGGCGCCTACACGAGTGAACAAACTCGTGTAGTTGCTGAAATAATTGTAAGTATCATTTTGTTATTTTTTAGTTACTAACCATGTTTCATTACTAAGCTTCTCGTTATCTGTATCTTACAGGAAGATCTTGAAAATAAAGAAGCAGACGGATCTTTTGTGTCGAACGGGAGGAATGATGTTCTGACCGTTGTGACCGGAAAACAGGATCACGCGGGGCATGTAAGGGGGGTTGGAGGACGGGTAGACCTGAAGGACTACTTTGGTAAATTCAAACGCTACAAACAAAGTATGGTTACCGGGAGGAGATGGAACAGACGACGGTCAAATTAAGTGATGAAGTGCAGCTAAAGAAGCAATGCTTCAATCCCAGATTGCCAAATTAAGTGAGGAAGCAGCGGCTAAAGAAGCAATGTGGCAAACCCAGATGAGCCAGATGAAGGAGGAAATGAATCAGATGAGGCTACTTTTTAGCTCTCGTCCAGAGAGCAGTGTTACCGTCACACATTCTCTTGCGGTTATGCAGTAGAGCACTAGGGGGAGCTGCATTGTTGGACAGCAGTCAAAGCAACCTCCTCCTCAAGTTCCATCCCCTCCTCAAGCTGCATCCCCTCCTCCTCAAGTTCCATCCCATATTGCTCATTTGACTGCCAAGCAAAAATAACGATTTGGCAAACAATAATTATTTTATAGATAAATCGTGGCCTATCCAAGAAGTAGTAGGCGTCCCTCATCCTGTAGATGTTTACGTTGACAAAATAGATGTAATGTCCCTGCTAATTCCTGGACAGGAGCTAAGTAATCCAATCATTCAAATGTTTATGAAGTAAGTATCTGATTCTATGATGAGTACATAATTTAACTGCATCGGTTTTACATACATACATATATACTAATTCCCTGATCGATGTCATTATTTTAGGTTCTTGCATCAAGAATTGGACAAACAGGCGTAATCAATGATTTTGGATTCTTGTGCCCGGTCTATGCAAGTACAACGACCCAGAAGATCATACAAGAATACATGTCAACCAGGGTGTGTGAAGTGATAAGAAAGGTGTTCCTGTTTCCATACTTCCACGGGTACGTATCACAATTCTTGTCTACAATTCACTTAATTCATCTACATATATCTCTGAGTACTTTACTGCTATGAATTTTCAGCCGCCACTGGTAGTTGGTCCTCATGTGCATGGAGGATCAAAAAGTTATCTTCTTATGCTCCACTCACAATAAGCCAGATAATATATTGGTGGAGACCGTCAACAAGTAAGCATGTCATTTTGATTCTCTTGTCTGAAATCTATACGTTGCATATTCAGTGAACATTATTGATAAATTTGTGATTTTGATGATAGTGCCATGTTGACCTACCAAGTCAATGTAAGAATGAAGCGTGGGTCTCATGCCACTATTAAACCTAACTGGTACACCCCAGAGGTTAGTACATATTTGGACACTGAAACACTGCCTTGTGAACTTGGTCAGTAAGCTATATATATGTTATATTTCTTGTCACTTATCCTATATTTCTTGTTCATTTTAGACCCATCGGCAACCAAAACAGTCCAACTTATGTGGCCTGTACGTCATGAAGCACATGTATGATGTTATCAGGGGAGGAAAGACAAAATTTTTATCAAAGGTAAATGTATTTGATGTTACATATTATGGCTGAATTCAGTTTTACGGCTTAATGAAATATGCACACAAGTTAATTCGGTTTACGTTTTGATGTTACGGATGTTTAGAGCTTCCGGTCCCTTTCATGATAATGAAGTGGAGCACATACGCAATGTGTTTTGTGAATATCTGTATGACCTAATTAAGTCTTAAACATGGATGTAAATATATGTTGTAGCAAAAATAATTTTCTGTAAATTTGTTTATTTTTTCGAACAAGTCATTTATTTGTAAATAAACATACAAACTGTGTAATTCAAGAATAAATTCGTTCATTCATTCTAGATATTTATGCTTGAAATTTGAGGTATAGGATGTTGTAAATGAGAAAAGTCTTTGTTAAAAATATGGCGAGACCTTTAGGACCGCATAGTTATTAAACCTGCGGTGCTAAAAGTCTTCGTTAATTTTTTTAAAAAATTATGGCTGTACTTTTAGGACCGGACCTAATGATTTGTCCGGTCTTAAAAGTCTTCTAAAAATATGACAAGACTTTTAGGACTGGACAAATCACTACGTCCGGTCTTCAAAGTCTTCTAAAAAACTATGACTAGACTTTTAGGACCGTATTTTACTTCAACATCCGGTCCTAAAAGTCTTCTAAAAATTCGATAGAGTTTTAGGACCGTATTTGACTTGAACATCCGGTCCTAAAAGTCTTTAGAGTTTCTTTCTGTAAATTTGTTTATTTTTTCGAACAAGTCATTCATTTGTAAATAAACATACAAACTGTGTAATTCAAGAATAAATTTGTTCATTCATTCTAGAGCTCAAGAACTTACCTAGAACTTTGCTCCTTCTTTCCCAAAGCTTCTCACTCTCACTTTCTCTCTATTTATGCTTGAAATTTGAGGTACATGATGTTGTAACTGAGAAAATTAAAGTCTTTGTTAAAAATATGGCGAGACCTTTAGGACCGCATAGTTATTAAACATGCGGTGCTAAAAGTCTTCGTTACTTTTAGGACCGGACTTATTTACTTGTCCGGTCTTAAAAGTCTTCTAAAAATATGGCAAGACTTTTAGGACCAGACAAATCATTACTTCCTGTCTTCAAAGTCTTCTAAAAAACTATGGCTAGCCTTTTAGGACCGCATTTTATCTCCACATCCGGTCCTAAAAGTCTTCTTAAAATTCGTGAGTTTTAGGACCGCATTTTACGTTTATCAAATTTTTAGAGTTCCAGACAACCGAGGTTCTAGCGTTCTGCTCAAGCTAGGATCCTCGTTGTCTTCAATGTTACCTCTCGTGTCGAGGTAACACCGAAGACAACGACGGTCCTACCTTGACAAGAATAGTCACTTTGTTTGTTTTTATTTGAATAAGGTAAACGGTTGTTTTTTGTTTTTTGTATGTTCTTAAGCGTATTCTATGAATTTTTAATGTTGATTTAAGCGAGGACAATGTTTTGTTTGTTTCCTTTTTTGTCGGAAAAAGAAAGAAGATAATGAAAAGGACATGGCGATCGAATATGGAAACAAAAAGATCTTTAATTTATACTTTATTACTGCTGCCCCATGAGGAGCAGCAGCAGCAGCAATATAGACAAAAAAAAATATCTACTCCCCCCCATCGTTGTTGGAGGGGAGGGAGTCGTCGGAGAGGTCGTCATCTGAAGGATGGTACTCAATATCCTGGGCATCGAGTACCGCCTGCAGCTTTGCGTTGACGGCGTGATAGACCTGAAAAAGCTGGCCGCAGCGTCGGTCTATATGATCGAGGCGGGCCAGGATATGCTGAATCATATGGTGGAGTGTCGGTTTCGGAGGCAACAGAGTAGGCGGACCTGGTGGTGGTGGAGGACCTCGTGGTCGTGGAGCAGCCATTACTGTGGATGTTTCAGAAGTGATGGGGATGAATGTGAATGAAGTAAAGTAACATCGGGTTTAAATAGATAACTCTGGCCGAACAATGTGAAACGCCGGAAACAATAATGAGGAGATCCATAGTTCCTTAGAATACGAGGAGACGCCTAGTTGGGAAGTTTATCTGGAAGTCGAAGAGATTCTGAATCATTCATTTGAAAAGAGAGTGTAGGGATAGGACTCGGGGAACCTTAAAAGATCCTCTCTTAAAAAAATTGAATTGAAAAAAAAAGATATTTAGGACCGGATGTAAGACAAAGTGTCAGTCTTACAAGTAATTGAATTGATTGAAAAAATAAATAATAGACTTTTAGGATCGGATATATTTTAAACGGTCGGTCTTAAAATCAATTGAATTGAAATAAATTTTAGACCGCATATTTATTAACTCCTCATACCTCCCTGTCCTTATTAAACTCCTCATACCTCGTAACTCAACATATATACCTCTCTGTCATTAGTAACTCCTCACAATCTCGTAACTCCATACTACGTGGCTCTCTGCCCCAACTGCTCAAACCATGGTTAGATACAAGAGAACCGCTCATAGCGGTGCTCTTACTCCTGATGCTCGTGCCTTCCGTAGATCGTTATACGGTGTGCCTCCTCCATCAAGAGTGTGTTCTATTGTGACAGAGGAGTCTCGGGTCATTGGACCCATTGTTATTTCGGATAATGAAGAGATTGCCGCACCCCTCTCCACCCTTCAGATCATGAAGAGGTTCCTGCTCCCCCTCTCCGACCAGTTGGCCCCAGCGCGCCTACCGCTGAACCCTCTCCTCTTTCCTCTAATGATGCATTGCGGCTGATGCGAATAAGACAGGAACTTGCTGATATCCGGCGGGAATTTAATGCTTTTCACGCCGATATCGCCAAGGATGTTTAGTCAGATTCTTGTTTTTGATAATTTTCTCGCTTGTTTTTCTTTTGTATTTTTTCTTGTGTACGTGCATATTCTCCAAGTAATGTATGAAGCATTAAGAACTAAGTTTGTGTCCCTTTTTTTTCATATTCTCAAGTTTTCCTTTAATTTTTGTTTCATTGAGTTCTTCTTTGCGCTCGTCAAAGCCAATCCTATTTTTTTTAAAAAAAATGAGGACTTTTAGGACCGGATGTTTAATAAAACTCCGGTCTTAAAATTAAATGAAGAATAATAAAACATTAGGACCGCTAAGCTTGTGTCTTCTTTTTGTTCATATTCTCAAGTTTTCCTTTAATTTTTTTTCATTGAGTTACTGTTGCGCTCGCCAAAGCCAATCATCTTTTTAAAAAAAAAAATGAGGACTTTTAGGACCGGATGTTTAATAAAACTCAGGTCTTAAAATTAAATGAAGAATAAAAATTTAGGACCGGAGTGTTTTAGACATTCGGTCTTAAAAGTGTAATTATATATTTAGGACCGTCTACGTTTTTATTAACCGGTCTTAATAAAATCGAAAATACTAAAGCCTGTCTCTGACGCGCAGAATATCAAATTTCCCTCTCAGAACTCCTCTTGTCGCGCCGAAAGTGATTACTCGGTGTTTTTGTGTTGCTTCGTCGATCGCCGCGTTGCTCTCTCGACAATCACTTTCTCGGTTCCTTAGTTAAACGTCTATCGACCAAGCTGTAAGAGGTGTTTCGGTTAAATAACTTTATGGTTTTCGGGTTGAACGAAATCGATGAAATGTTCTAGTGGGTTTCTCTGTTGTTAATGAATATTGTATTTTGAAGATTATATTTGCGCTTTTGACCTACCCAACTGACCAACACATGTTTTTAGGTTACTTTTGCTGTCTACAACATCAACGTTCGTGACGAGAAAAGAAAGACTCCGCAAACCATTTGAATTTATATGTTGCGCTACATGTGAGTCCACATTTAATTTCACACGATGCATTTAATTTCCTCGTCATGCATTCACTATGATATTAATGACCAACAGTGTTTATTCGTTATGCATTTAATGGGCAAGTTTCTTCGTTCATTCATAAATATGAATTTGGTGTTTCCTTGCTTATTTTGTATCCGTGTCATAAATAGGAATTCTACTATGGATCACTGTTGGATAACTGCGTTACGGACGAGTGTTGAATATTAGAATGGGGTGAGGGAATTTATAGAATTTGCTAAACAAAATGCCCATGATGATAGTGGGAAGTTTTATTGCCCTTGTGTAAAATGTTTGAATGAGAGGCGACTAAGTCCTGAAGTTCTCTACACACATTTAATTTGTGAAGGATTTTGTAAGACTTATACAGTATGGGTATGGCATGGTGAAAAAATACCAAGTGGGTCTCAACATGAGGAAGTGGCCTTTGATGATAATAACACGGATATGGATGATCACATAGAGGACATTATTCGTGATGTAGGAGAAGAGGCTTTTCATCAATCACATGCATATGGTAATATGTGTAGTGATGCAGAGACCCTGCTATACCCTGGTTGTAAAACATACCAATTGTTGAACACCGTATTGAAATTGGTAAGCTTGAAGGCACGTCATGGATGGAGCGACAATAGTTTTTCTGAAATGCTTGAGGCTTTTAAGGACATGCTTCCGGATGAGAATGTGTTGCCGCATCGATACTATGATGCTAAGAAAATACTCGTCACTTTGGGGATGAAGTACAAAAAGATCCATGCATGCCCGAATGATTGCGTATTGTATAGAAAAGAGTTTGAAGAGAAGCATAATTGTCCGATATGTGAAACACCAAGGTACAAGTCAAATAAGGGGCCTGCAAAAGTGTTGTGGTATCTTCCAATCATACCAAGGTTCAAGCGGTTGTTTGCGAATGAAAATGATGCAAAGAATTTGAGGTGGCATGCAGATGAGAGGATTTCTGATGGAAAGCTTCGACATCCGGCCGATTCTTCTCAATGGAAGAAAATCGATAATTTATTTCCAAACTTCGGCGAAGAACCTAGGAACTTTAGGCTTGCCCTTAGCACGGATGGCATGAATCCATATGGAAGCCTTAGCAGCATACATAGTTCATGGCCTATGCTCCTTATTATTTACAACTTATCTCCAATGTTATGCATGAAACGAAAGTACATCATGCTGTCTATGTTGATTTCGGGACCAAAACAACCCGAAAATGACATTGATGTTTACCTTCAGCCCTTGATCGAAAACTTGAAGGAGTTGTGGGAAGAAGGTGTCGATGTTTTTGACTCTTTCAAGAAGGATGTGTTTAAACTACGAGCCATGATATTTTGTACTATAAACGACTTCCCAGCATATGGGAACTTGTCAGGGTATAGTGTAAAAGGTCATAAAGCATGTCCGGTTTGTGAAGAAGGCACATGCTACCATCAACTTCAACATGGAAGAAAGACAGTTTATCTTGGACATAGGAGATTTCTTCGACGGGGCCACCCATATCGTCGATTAAAGAAAGCCTTTTTTGGTGGCCAGGAGTATGAAGATGCTCCGGTGGCATTGACTGGGGAGCAAGTTTATGAAAAGGTGAAAAATATCGTGTCATCTTCGGTAAGATCGCAAAGAGAAGAAAAGAAACAAATATATGGAAAAAGAGATATGTATTCTTCAATCTTCCATATTGGCGCAATCTTGATGTCGATTAACTTGTATTGATGTCATGCACGTTGAGAAAAACATATGTGATAGTATTGTTGGCACGCTTCTCAACATACAAGGTAGTTCCAAGGATGGTGTGAAGGCAAGATTGGATTTGCAAGCAATGGGAATACGCGAAGACTTACATCCAAGGCCATACGGGAAGAGAACTTATTGTCCCCGGCTTCTCATACTTTGTCTAAGGATGAGAAACGAAGTTTTTGTGAGTGTTTACATGGCACAAAAGTTCCCTCGGAGTATTCTTCAAATTTTAAGAGGCTTGTATCGATGAAGGACTTGAAATTAGTAGGCCAAAAGTCTCATGATTGTCATGTCTTGATGCAACAACTACTCCCGATAGCTATTCGAGGCATCGCCGAATATGATCTTCGGGTCGTTTTGACTAGACTTTGTGTCTTCTTCAATGCGGTTTGTAGTAAAGTTTTCGAGATTGAAAAGTTGGATGAATTGGAGAATGAAGGATATCTTATCTTGTGCCACCTTGAGAAGCTTTTTGTTCCTACCTTTTTTGACATCATGGTTTATCTAATTGTTCATCTAGTGAGGGAGATAAAGTTGTGCGGACCTATCCATTTACGGTGGATGTACCCAATTGAAAGATCTATGAAATTCCTAAAAGGGTACGTGAAGAACGCATACCGGCGGAAGCATCAATTGTTCATAAATATGTTTTGAAGAAGCCATGGAATTTTGTCAAAATTATTTGGCCAAAGTAAGACATATTGGGCTTCCAAAACGTCAGCATTCTGAAGGGGGTAGACGAGGGGCTTTGTAATACCCGGATAATTATTTATCTGGAATATTATATTTCGATAAATAATACCTATTGAAATTAGGGTGAATAAGGAGCTGAAATGTATTCTTAGGGCATTAAATGGAATAAAAATATTATGATAAATCCTAAGAGGCAGTAAAATATTTATTAAAAATTAGAAAGTACGTTGTCTCTAATTTTAGGAATTTTTGGGATTATTTTCCTTGAAAAATAATGAGACAAAATTAAAGAAAGCCTTTTTTGGTGGCCAGGAGTATGAAGATGCTCCGGTGGCATTGACTGGGGAGCAAGTTTATGAAAAGGTGAAAAATATCAGTGTCATCTTCGGTAAGACTGCAAAGAGAAGAAAAGAAACAAATATATGGAAAAAGAGATCTGTATTCTTCAATCTTCCATATTGGCGCAATCTTGATGTCAGACACTGTATTGATGTCATGCACGTTGAGAAAAACATATGTGATAGTATTGTTGGCACGCTTCTCAACATACAAGGTAGTTCCAAGGATGGTGTGAAGGCAAGATTGGATTTGCAAGCAATGGGAATACGCGAAGACTTACATCCAAGGCCATACGGGAAGAGAACTTATTGTCCCCCGGCTTCTCATACTTTGTCTAAGGATGAGAAACGAAGTTTTGTGAGTGTTTACATGGCACAAAAGTTCCCTCGGAGTATTCTTCAAATTTTAAGAGGCTTATATCGATGAAGGACTTGAAATTAGTAGGCCAAAAGTCTCATGATTGTCATGTCTTGATGCAACAGCTACTCCCAAAGTAGCTATTCGAGGCATCGCCGAATATGATCTTCGGGTCGTTTTGACTAGACTTTGTGTCTTCTTCAATGCGGTTTGTAGTAAAGTTTTCGAGATTGAAAAGTTGGATGAATTGGAGAATGAAGGATATCTTATCTTGTGCCACCTTGAGAAGCTTTTTGTTCCTACTTTTTTGACATCATGGTTCATCTAATTGTTCATCTAGTGAGGGAGATAAAGTTGTGCGGACCTATCCATTTACGGTGGATGTACCCAATTGAAAGATCTATGAAATTCCTAAAAGGGTACGTGAAGAACGACCGGCCGAAGCATCAATTGTTCATAAATATGTTTTGAAGAAGCCATGGAATTTTGTCAAAATTATTTGGCCAAAGTAAGACATATTGGGCTTCCAAAACGTCAAGCATTCGAAGGGGGTAGACGAGGGGCTTTGTAATACCGGATAATTATTTATCGGAATATTATATTTCGATAAATAATACCTATTGAAATTAGGGTGAATAAGGAGCTGAAATGTATTCTTAGGGCATTAAATGGAATAAAAATATTATGATAAATCCTAAGAGGCAGTAAAATATTTATTAAAAATTAGAAAGTACATTGTCTCTAATTTTAGGAATTTTTGGGATTATTTTCCTTGAAAAATAATGAGACAAAATTAAATATAATTTTGGGGATCATAAGTGACCCCATGATTTTTAATATTTTACATGGAGCATAAAATACCAATGTCAAGTAAAATAGTTGTGAGATAATAATTAATCTCAATTAAGAAAATTATCAACAATAAGTAAGTGATTAGTTAAGTAATTAATGGCTAATTGTTTAAGCACGAGATAATTGCAATTAAAGCATAAATTCTCCTAAATAATTAAACTATCACATGGGATATTTAAATCCTTAATTGAGTCATCTAATGACATCATGATATCTGCCCCAAAAGTCCGTTTGTGCGTCTAGCATGTGTGAAGAATTATAAGCCATGTATTCAAATATTATTCCATGAATTTACTTGAGCCAACAAGCAATAGGAATAAAACATTTTGCTAAATGAAAAGCACATGTAATGGTTAAATGGGAGAGAGCATGTCGGTACACAAATGAGAAGGAAGAGAAGAGTATACAAAGCATAAAGTAGGTTGAAAAGTCAAATATTGGACTAACCAATTAGAAGGCTTGAAGGAAGAGATGTTTTGTTAATTAAAATGCACATTAAATGGTTAAAGGGGGGCTGCATGTCGACCGGCAAAGTAGAGGTGGAGATTTGTCTTCATAAAGTGGTTTTTAATCCAAGGGTTTAGGTAGGTTTTAGTCAAATTTAATTGCCAATTGGGTCCTTGATTTTTCTCTATAAATAGAGACCCGCTCCTTCACAAATTCTCACACCAAAATCAGAGCATAACTGATCAGTTTAAGTGATAGTAAACCGTGAGTTTTGAGGCAAGAAGGAAGGAAGCAAAGGTTCAAGCATTGGGTAAGCTTCTTGGTCTCAAACTTTTTGAGTTCTTAGCATAAATGTTATTTTGATCTTTAATCTTCCAAGTATGATTTTGTTTTCATGTTTTTATGGTTACAATTGTATTTATTTCGAAAAATTGATGAGGTAGAAGTTATAGCAAATTTTTTGGAAGATTATGGTCAAAGTAGCGAAGCTCTGGCGAAACTTTGTCGGTTAGCGATTCCTAAAGTCAGAGGTAAAAACGTCAGTAGTTTTTGTTGAAGATGAGGTTCTAAAATTCAAAGAAAATTCATGGTAAAAGTAGACATATAGAGCTTTCCAAATATACCTATAGCATGCCGTTTTGAATTTTAGGCTAGGAGATAAAAATTGTTGAAAATAGGCTACGAATTATGGGCGAAATTCTGGGCAGAGGTTGGAAACAATTAAACTGGGATTGATTCACAAAATCTGTGAAAGAACCAGTATTTTTCCTCAAAAGTAGACATCCTAAGGATTCCGAGGAATTTTACGGATCCTCGTTTCGAATTTTTTTAGAATTAGTTATGATTTTCCAAAGTTAGGTGAAAAATTAGCCTATATCTTTGTTAAGTAGCGTTTTTTACGAAAATAAGATGAAATCAATTGGAAATAATTAATCCAGGGGTAAAATTGTCATATATAGCCAAAATATCTCTTGAGATAATATTTATGAATTAATAGAGGCGATATTACCCTTATAGGATATACGTGATCGCCTTCCGACCGTCAAAACATACCGTGATCCGCGACGAAGGTACGTTCGCGTCTTTGTAACACTAACTCGATATTTTTGTATACTTATATGTGATAGACGACTATATGAGTGAATTGTATAGATAACTTTATATGAGATGTGTACTTGTTAACGTAGATAACTTTACATGCGATGTGTCCGTTAGCATAGATAACTTTACATGAGATGTGTCTTGTTGTTATATTAATCTTCCATCTCGCTATATACTTATGTTTTGATTAATTCTATGATGTCTTCTATATGTTGTGTATGGAAATATGAGGTTAACCGTTACCCGAGGTCCGATGTGCATTTGGACCTCGGCATTTAAAATAGCTTCGGTGGTCGGGAGGACCGAGCGCTTAGAAGATAAGGGCAAAGACGCTTAGAGTCTCGACCGGAGAATTTCTTTTGTTGCCACAGCATGGGTGTTGCCAGAGAGACACTTCTGTTGTTATTTACCTTAAAAACTCTCGGTTATTGTACCGCTTTTGTAATCAGCCAGACTTACGGCATTTTGAATCTAATTATCAGTTACTCAATCGTTCCGATGCTCTACTATGATGGAAAAAAAATTATACTGCTTTTGAAAACGGGATGTTACAGGCTTCGATAAAGAGTGTGGATCCTGATGAATTGTCACAAGTCCACTTATACATCTTGAATAATGTTGATGAAGTTCAAGCCAGCATAGCTGCTCATAAAGAAGTGTAAGGAAAGAAAATCATCGAATGGTCGAACAAAGGTTGATTAGGGAGCATAACGAGAACTTTTGCAAAATGGTTCAAACAAAAGGTCGAGGGAGAGGAATGTGTTTCTGATACAATCAAATGATTAGCCCGTGGTCCTAAGGTTGATGTCATAAGTTGGAATTCGTATGTGATCAATGGTTATACATTTTACACGAAGTCCCTAGATGATAGGAGCACCGTCCAGAACAATGGTGTTATGTTAGAGGCTGAATCTATGCACTTCTCTAGTTCGAAAGACAAGAGGCCTTTATTGGCAGTCATGCCATATTATGAGGTTATTGAAGAGATTTGGGAGGTAGACTATGTTAAAATTAGATTTCCCATTTTCAAATGCAAGTGGGTTAATGTCAATAATGGTGTTCAGATCGATCGGCTAGGATTTACATTAGTTGATGCCAACGGTAGAAGTTTTGGTGATGAACCTTTTATTATGGCGAGACCAGGCAAAACAAGTGTTCTATATCACCGATCAAGAAAATAAAATGTGGTCTGTAGCTCTCCAAGGAAAAAGGGTCATTGATGATATTGATGAGGAAAGTCATTCAAATTATGGTCTTCCCGAGTACTCCTTTTTCAAGGGTCTACCGGAAATGAACGAAGAAGATGAAGCGGATAATGAACCCGGCATAAGAAATGATCATCAAGAAGGGATATGGGAGGATATCGCTTTATATAAGAGTCAATATATTTCATAAGGTAATATTCATATATGAAAACTTCTTTGAAAACTTTAAGGTTTTTACTATATTATATTCCTAGCTTCTACGTTCTTAAACAATGTCACTGACTATGAAGTTTGTTCTTATTTTATTTTTGTGGCAGGATCAGATCCAAAGGGGCATGTTATAAAAGAGGATGTTACGTTGTTTGGTGGGAATTAGATGAAGGCATGGTGAATATTATATTGGGCATGTATGTTGTATTTGTAACTCGATTGTATTTGGATTGTAAGTAAGTTATCTTATTGTATAAATTAATTTAGGTGTTGTATGTAGTCATAATATATTCATTAATTTAAGAAGCGACATAACTCATGGTGAATATTATTTGTATTCTTTTTCCCAGTTCAATTTATTCATAATGTTCATAGCTTGTACTTAAAGTATCGACTTTTATGTGCTGGATTGGGTGGTGGATTTGTGCATATTGATCCGGAAGAACATAACAGGGAAAACATTCGGGAAAATTTAGACCGGTAATAAATAGGCCGGTCTTAAATGTTCAACTGTTAAGACCAGATGTAACCAAAATGTCCGGTCTTAAAGGTCAAGTGTACCTATTTGATATTAAGCTTGGTCTTAAAGGTTTGTTTTTTAATACCGGTGTGTTTATACGTCCGGTCTTAAAATTCAATTTTTAAGACCGGACAATTTATTGTCCAGTCTTGAAAGTCGGTCTTTTAAGACCGCGTATAATTAGTCGTCAGGTCTTAGAAGCCGCTATTTTTCAGACCGGTTATATTTTTGTCCGGTCTTAAAATTTTGATCTTTTAAGAGCGGTCGAGTTTTTGCCCGGTCTTAAAAGTTGAGTTTTAAGACTGAACAAAAAATATTTCAGCCTTATTTAGTCCGACTTTTAAGACCTAATGTTTTAAATGTCCGGTCTGAAAGAGTTTCTTTAAGACCGGTTATGGTCCAGTCTTAAATGTGGACTTTTTATACCGGCAGGAACAAGACCGGTCGATGGTCCGGTCTTACGATGTCTCTTTTGTCCGGTCTTAAAGTCCTTTTTTGCACTAGTGTTTGTTGCTCATATACATCAACATTGTTTCCGTCCATATTTTGAGTGACTACAACTGTTTGTTCATATTCATGCCTTGACCATTCATACATTTCTAAATTCAATTCTAAGAGGCAAGATCATCTCTTAATTATAGCAAAGTCATTGTGCTCATTTATTCCTTTTAACCATGACTTTTGCTTCGAGCAACCTCTTCAACATGTTAACTTCTCGTATGCGACATGTTCTCCAAATCGAAACATGTTCGATACATTCGATATATTCTCAGCTGTTAACTTCCACCATTGTTTTGAGAGAGCAGTGTTTTTTAAACATGTTTCAAAAATAAGTTTTCATATCATCAAAATCTCAATTTCATAATGCATTATCATGATTCGAAAGAATATTTGAGATTTGAAAGTTTTTGCATGTTTTACTATTATTTTTGAAAATTCAGTCTCATCCATGGTTTATGTAAGTTTTATATCAATGACATACTTTTCCACATAAATTGTATTTACAAACTATCATTTCAGAAACAACACTCTTCATATCAGTTATCTATATATTTCGTGACCTGAATCAATTGGATTCCATTACTGCTAAATTTGATACTCTTTGCTCAAATATTATATAATTTAATTCTAAAAGAGTATAAGAATTGTCTTGCCTAATCGTGTGTGGACTCAAGATTTATTGGGTACCAAAGAGCATATACATTTGATTTGTGCAGGATGTTCTTGATGTTGATTTGCAGGTTCGTCTGGTGAACAAAAGTTGATATAGAACTGATAATTCTCAAGAATGGTTTTATCATTCTCGAGAATTGGCAAGTAAGCTTTCCTCGTGGATCATAAACACTCTCGAGAATTAGAACACATTCTCGAGTATTATCGAAGATTGATAAGTGAGTCTCACTTCTGGCCTTAAGAATTCTCAATAATACAGGGTCATTCTCGAGAAATATCGGGAATTCTATGAAGTTCGCCAAGCATGTTTGATAAAGTCATTTAGCATTCTCGAGAATAGCTAAGGCATTCCCAAGAATTGTAGTAGACAATGTGTTCTGCAAAATGGATCCCTTCCTGGAATTCTTCATTGCTGAGATCATTCTCGAGAATGAAGTGTCATTCTCAAGAACGGCTCTCGAGAATCACTTGGAGATTCTCAAGAATTAACGAGACAGAGGAGCTTCAAGAGATTTGCAACGCTGATTCTCGAGAATTGAAACCAAATTCTCGAGAACTGTAGAACAAAAGGAAGTTAAGCAGTGAAGCTCTTCATCAGTTCCTCCTGAGTATATGCGAAGCATTCCTGAGAATCAATCACCTGAGATATTCAAAGATAACTATTCAAAGATCAAATTTTATCATCAAAGAAATTCAAGTGTTCACTATACATACTTGAACTGGGGTATTTTAGCATTTATGTTACTTCATTAAATATCTCTGAACATGCAATTCTTGAGTATATCCTATGCAAAGATCTTTCCAAACCTCATAACATTTGGTGTCATATTATTATTTGGTATCATTAAGGGAACTTCATTTTTTTATCATGCATTCGTTAAGGAGGAGCTTTACATTCACACGTGTTTGATATCTTAAAAGCTCATCTCTTTTATTTGAAAGAAAACCCTTTTAAGTATACTCATCTGCATTCATTTTCTGCTATTAGTTTTGATGATGAGTTAATATCATATTTTCCTTTCATTATCTTACCTTGAAAATATCATATAGGAAGGAATATTTTGATTGCACTAACAAATCTCTTTTACAAAGAAAGTTTTACATTTGTAGCAGGAGATTTTGATATGTACTAGGACTTTCCTTAACACAATACAAGGAGAATATATTAATTTAAGGCAAGATGCCTTGATGGTTGAAGCTGAGCTATAAAGGAAGAGAGTTTACCACCACTTCATCTCATGCTACAGTGGATTCAACCGAAATGCATACAAAGAAGAAAATGGACTTCATCGATCGTTCATCATTTGCAGAATCTACATGAGCATTTCTAATCCTTATCTCTTTATATTCAAGTAGAAATTTTGCACATGTTTGATATCTCTATGTTTCAAATATGAAAGTTTCTTGAAAAGCCTCTCCAAATTGTTTTCAAACATATTTTCATGAAGAACTCATTTCTACTTGCATCATATTAAAAATCAAGTATTTTCAATCGGTGAGAGAAAATCAGTTCCTTGACTCATTTCTATCTGGTTTAATATTTGTCTCTCTAAGTATATCTTCTTTTGACTTCAACTTTTTGCTAATGACAAATAAGGGGGAGCGAAATGGCAAGAAAAATATGCTGCATTTAATATATCTTCTTATTCATACATATTTTTCTTAAGGTATTTGCCATCATCAAAAAGGGGAGAATGTTAGTTATGATTAGTTTTGATGATGTCTTATATAGATGCCATTATCCGAGCAAAAAGCTTGCATACTACATTTATCTTCTACTTTGATTAATCCTTATTTATTAATGTAGATATGAAGTTTAAACAATGAAGAATGATTAAGATTGGAGATTGAAGAAAGAAGAACTTGTCAAATATTATGAGAATATCAATATTCAAGTCTCCATGATCAAATGGAAGTTAGAATGGTTCAATTCGGAGTTAAAATAAGCAAATTCAACCTTCCGGATGCATAGGAGTTGTTTGGGTTCAATTGCAATATTCCCGTGTATGAACAGCTGCTTTTGCACATCATTTTCAGTCATTCTCGAGAATGACATTGTGATTCTCGAGTACCATTCTCGAGAATGGTACTCTGATTCTCGAGAATCATCGGATTTCAGCAATTCCTCAGCAACTCTGTTTCGCGTTCAGTTCGGGCGACCTCTGGTAATTCGACGATATCTCACAAACCAGAAATCAGATTGACACGAAACCAGTGGCATATGAAACTAGACATCCAACATGTACTGTAAACAAAATTTAAAGTCCAAAGGTGTCCAGATGAGAGAGCTATGAGTTTCGTAAGTTGGAACACAAATCACCGTCACAGTCCAGACCAACCTTCAGTAATTTGAGTGTATCTCACAAAGGACAAATCGGATTGCGCTGAAATCGATTCCATTGGAAACTAGACTCCCATACCTTTCCAAAAAAATCAATAACACAGAAAACGAAGATCAATTGAAATAGTTATGATGTTTTGAAGTTGGTAGTATGTTCAGGAAGTTGCAATCAGAGTTGATTAAGAACAGCCTACATTCATCCTATGATAACCAACGAAATACAACAAGTTTGGGACTGATTATTATTGCAATGAAAATAAGACTTGAAGGGTCTCTCTGAGTATGGAGTGGTTCTCAAGAATGTCATGACAAGTTGGCCATAATGATTCTCTAGAATGTTGCTAAGGCATATGTGGTTCAAGAGCTAAGTTACCATCATGACAAAGGATTCTCGAGAATGATTATTAGATTCTCGAGAATGGTTCTCGAGAATGTCCAGCAATACTCGAGAATGATCGGGACTGAATCACATTCTTGTCAAGAGTGATATTGAGATTCTCAAGAATTGAGAATCAATTCTCGATAATGGTTCTCGAAAATGACCAAAGAGTTCTCGAGAATGAACATCTGCTTCGTCTGATGCTTTCTGTGTAATTTGTTTCTCGAAGTGACTCTCAAGAATTGGTTCCCAATTCTCGAGAATGGTTCTCGAGAATCACTGAATGATTCTCGAGAATGATCGAAAGTTGTTCAGCATCAGGTTTGATTCTATGAGTGATTCTCGAGTATGATAATACTAATTCTTGAGAATGCCAAGCATAGTATGATATATCCATAATTTTTGAGGAAAAATACTTTTTTTTTACCAGAATTTTTGATTCATTCCCAGTTTTCGTGTTTCCGACATCTGCCCAGAATTTTCCAGAAAAACGTAGCCCAACTTTGGAAATTTTTATCTCCTTGGCCAAAATTCAAAATGACACACTCTAGGTATATTTGGAAAGCTCTATATGTCTACTTTAACCATGAAAAAGATCAGATTTAAATAACTTCATCTTCAACATAAGATCATAGTCTCTATATTGCTAACTCCAGAAAACTTCTAACCGAAAATTTCGCCAGAATTTCGCCACTTTGATCTCTAACTTCAAAAATTGTTGCTCCACCACATTTTCCATCAATTTTTTGAAATAAAGACATTTTTAACCATAAAAACATGAAATCAAAACTACATTGGAAGATTAAAGATCAAAGCATAAACTAACTATGAATTTAAAAGCTAGAACTTCAAGAACTCACCTTGCTCTTGCTTCTACTCCTCCAAGCTTTCCTTCCTCACTCTCAACTCTCTATATTCAGATGCTACTGCTTGTGTTGGTGTGAAAAATGAAGTGAACCCAAGCCTCCTATTTATAGGGGAAAATTGAGGACACAAATGGCAATTAAATTGCCCAAGTCTCACCTTAACCATTGGATTCAATTCACTTTACTAGAGCTAATCCTATCGCTTCATTGTGTTTAGAAAACCCTAACTTAAGCAACAAGTTTGGCTTAGAAAATATCAATTTACTCTTGATGATATTTTCCCAATTTCTTTTGCATGTGTTTTGCCCAAAATGTCCTTTTCTTCTTTCATAAGCTTCCTTTTTCTTCTCTTTCCTTCTTCAAAAACCGTCCCCCCCTCCCCCCTCTCTCCTTGTCCTCTTCCAATCTCATCAATGCTTGATCCTATCCTCTTCCAAATTGTCCTCTTCCATTCTTTCCTCTTCCACTTTGTTCCCTTACCCCTTGCGCCTTTATCCCATGTGCTCTTAACTTTAAATATAATATATTAAATCAAAAATATCCTCCCTTATTCTCCAAGCTAGAACCGTGCCCCCCTTCATTGGCTCTTGATTTTGTGTTTCATTTGAGTCTCATAAATGATACCCAAGGTTCCTATTGGTTCTCCTAAAATCACATGGATTTAGTTTAATAATGTAATTAATTAAGGCCATTAGATTCCACTTTATTAGATTTAATCTTGGCCTTCTATTTATGTAAAAAAATCTTATTACTATTGAAGATCTTTAATTAATACCACATGTGCTCTTGGATATATATATTTATTTAATCTTTCCCTTCTCTTATTCTTGTGAATTTCGCCCCCCCCCCCCCCAACAATTGACTTTAGGGGATGATAGATTAATCCTAATTAGCATTCTTAATATAGTGTTTTATATATTATTAGGTTTAATTGACCAAGTGTGATTGGCTCCTAGATTAATTATGGTCATTAAAAACTCATTCTATGCTAAATCTTGAATTCCTATTGGTCCTTGTTTTTTAATCAATTTAGAATATCCCTAATTGATGCTCTTTAATTGCCACTAAATTAATTACAAAAATTAATCTAATTATTTTAATTGATGTAAATTTGATTGTCCATTAGTTGTTGGTAATTTTATTTAATTGATTTAGGTATTTCCATAACATGTTATTGCTCTTTATGATTAAATAAGAACTAGGCTTTAATATGATAATTTGTTTTGGTATTTTATGATCCCTAAATGAAAATTAGAAAATTGTACTTTGATTTATTTTATTTCAACGAAAAATTGCCCAAAAATTATAATAAATAAATTACACAATTTAGAGACAACTTACTCTCCTATTTTTAATATGTTTTATTTATCAAAATATTATATTTAAAAAATTTCGGGTATTTCAAATTATAACTGAAACATTTTGAAAAGGAAAAAATTAAACCTTTGATGGGTGCCTTATGGCACCTAATTGTTATGAGGATGACTTAAATAGGTGATTTATTGATAAAACTTTGTGATTGGGTTTGACTTTGAAAGGTGCTTGTTTGGTTACAATCTCCATGAAGATTTATAATAATATGGTGTAATTATTATTTTAGTTACAACATAAAAAGTTCCTAGTTGGTTGTAATTATGTGTGAAGTACTTATTTTTATTGTTATAGATATGTGAGTTTTATTGTCAGTTTATTGACATAAGAATACGATAGTTTGGATACCTGAATGTTGCTAGAGATAATGCTTTGATACCTGAATGTTGTTTGAAACTGCATAAATTTGCATTTTGCTAGATTTTTGAAGTTAAAGGAAAAGAGTATTCTTGTTGTAATAAGTTCATGGACCATAATTGAGAATTGGTGCATTTAATACTGTGATGTTTCTGATTTGCATATATAGATGTCAAGAATATCAGTAAGGTTATGGAAATTTTGTCTCTAAAAAAAATGCCATATATATATAGCTATATATATATATATATTAATCAATTTGATGGTGTAAGAAAAATTTAAGTCAGCGGGTCTTATTGGATGTGGTGGTGAGTACCTGTATGATATGACAAAATGATTGTGATAATTTTGCTTCAATTTATTACTCTAATATCATTATGTCATATTATTAGTTGTATAATCTTAGTGGTGATGTCATACCATATCATCTAAGAAACTAAATTCGGAGGACCGAATTTCTTAAGGGGAGGAATGTAATAACCCAAATATTTGAGAATGAAAAATAATAATGATGATGATAATAATAAAAATTAATTAATTCAATAAAATAATCAATTGAGACAGGGAGCCAATATGTAATAATAATAAGATAATTATGATATTTTTATGAAAATGTGAGGTAAATAGGTTTTCTATCTTGTTATATATATATAATATATATATATATATATATATTTTAGTGACCTAGTACAAATAGAGGGAATTGTGAACAAGTAGAATCAATATGGGTTGTTCAACGTGTGGGCTTGTGTTTGAATCCAAAGGCTGTTGTAAGGGGATGTTTCTTTTTATTCTATCTTAATGAACAAATTACTAAATACCCATCAGTTCCCCCCCCCCCCCCCCCCCCCCCCCCCCTCCCCAATATCCCGTGAATCCCAATATTGCTCTCCTCTATCCTTGTCATTTCCGCACGTCTCCTGCATGGGCAAGCTCCGTCCGCCGCTAATTTGGGCGCGGAGGGTCAGACTTCTCCTATCTTCCTTTTTGTCTGTCGTGGTAGTGTGACGGGATCAAGTTTGCATCCTATTTCTCCTTCCTCTCTGATGCGTCTTTGGGTGTCGTAAGTTTTGATTTCTCATTTTTTGTAGTTGTCAAACAGTTTTATTTTCTTGATTATTCATCAGTGGATTCATCTCTGTCTCTCTTTGATTGATTGATGTATGCAGTTGTGTGAACTGATGTTCCCTTTGTCTCGTATGTCATTTGTGCGTGGGATGTTTGAACCCTCTTTGGTTTATTGTGGTTGTTGCTGACTAAAAGGATTATAAACAAAAGTAAGGATATGATTTATTTTAAAAGCACGATTTGATTCTCTTTTTATTTAATGATCCATGGTGTCTGGAACTCTAGCAGCTATATTTTTGTTGATGAGCCTAAAGGTTGTAAAGCCTTTTGAGGTTTTGTAGATAAATGGTGTGGTTTGGGTAATAATTTCCAAAAAAAAAAAAAAAAAGACTTGTTTGTCTTCAAGGTGTTTGTCAAAATTTCTAAACAGGGTTTGAAACTGTAACATCCCATTTTCAAAAGCAGTATATATTTTTTTCATCTTATCAAAGTAGAGCATCAGAGCGATTGAGTAACTGATACTTATATTCAAAATGCCATAAGTTGGCTAATTACAGAAGTGGTACAATGACCGAGAGTTTTTAAAAGAAAATAACAAAAGAGGAAAGTCTTCAGCCGAGTCCCTACGCGTGCTGCTTGCCTTTCTCCTCGATCCTCGGTCCTCATGAACCTGACGCTATATTAAGAGCTGAGGTCCAATGCACCGGACCCCAGGTAACGGTTAATCTCATATTTACATATACAGTATATAAGCATACCAACAAGCATATCCCAACATCATATAAGCCCCCTGGCAGATATGTCACACTTAGCAAACGTTTCACACCTAGCAGTCGTTTCACACCAAGCATTTCACACCTAGCAACCGTATCCCGACACCCAGCAAGCATAATAACAGTACAATGAGCATACCACAGAGCTATCAACTACCTCACATAAACATAACATACACATAGCACATAGCCGCATACAATAAACATCAGAGTTAGTGTTACAGTACGCGAACGTACCTTCGTCGGTGAATACGGTACGTTTGTCAGTTGAAATACGATCACAGATATCCTATAAGGGTAATATCGCATTTATTAATTCATAAATATTATCCTAATAGATATCTTAGTCACAAATGACTATTTTACCCCTGGTGTAATTATTTTATAATTATTTTCCCTTTATTTCGTAGAAAAACGATGTTGACAGCATTAGGGCTGATTTTTCGCCTAACTTTGCAAAATCATAACTACTTCTACACAAATTGAAATGAGAATCCGTAAAATTCCTCGGAATCCTTAGGATGTCTAATTTTAAGTAAAAATACTCATTTATGCCCAGATTTCCTGAGTCATTCCCAGGTTTAAGGTTTCTAAACTTTGTCCAGCATTTTTCCAGAATTTCGTAGCCCAACTTTGGGAATTTTTATCTCCTAGCAAAGAACTCAAAATAATTCACTCTAGGTATATTTGAAAAGCTCTATATGTCTAATTTAACCATGAATTGTCTCAGATTTTAAGAACCTCATCTTCAACATAAAATACTGGCGTTTTTACCCCTGACTTCAGGAATCGCTAACCGATAAAATTTCGCCAGAGCTTTGCTACTTTGATCCTAATCTTCCAAAAAAAATTCTATATCACTTTCTCCATCATTTTTTTGAAATGAAACCATTTTCAACCATAAAAACATGAAAACAAAACTATATTGGAAGATTAAAGATCAAACTAACATTTCTACAAAAAACTACAAGAACTTAAAACTTAAAACTCAAGAACTCAAGAACTTACCCTTGAAGAACTTCCTTCTTCTTGCTTCCCACTAGCTCTCACTTCTCTCTACTCTCTTTAGAAAATCACCTCTTGGGTTGATTTTGGTGTGAAGAATTGAAGTGGCAAAGCCTTCTATTTATAGGAGAAAATTGGGGACACAAATGGAAATCAAATGTGACATAAATTCACCTCCACCCTTGGATTAATTTGCACTTTTTTAAACTAAGTCCTACCCATTAAAGTACATGCCGACATCCCAACTTCATTCAGCCATTTATTGTGTATTTCATTGACAAAAATGAATCCATTGAAGCTTGCCGACATCCCTTTATGCTTTAATCATTTAATATGCTTTTAAATAGACAAATGCTACTCATTCAATTAGAATTTCATCTGATCCCTTATGCTTTTCGTATTACAACATCCTAAGTCTCTCATTGGTTGATTGCTAAATTTGACTTTTCAAAGCTATCTTATTATATGATAAATATTATCCCAATCTCTTTCCCATGTGCATCTCGTCCTTCTCCATTGATTGAGGGGCTGATCACTTTATTCTTCAATTAGCATCCAATTGAAGTGTTAAAATGCCCCATTAATTATATGTTTTATTGGTTAATTGATTTATTAGTTAATCATGACCATTAGTGTTCAACTAGGCAAATATTATCTCACAACTATTTTTTCGACATTGGTATTTTATGCTCCATGTAAAATATTAAAAATCATGGGGCAACTTATGCTCCCCAAAATTATATTTACTTTTGCCTCATTATTTTCCAAGGAAAATAATCCCAAAAATTCCTAATATTAGAGACAACATACTCTCTAATTTTTAATAAATATTTCATTGCCTCTTAGGATTTATCATAATATTTTACGGGCATTTTATGACCCACAAATTCATTTAGGGATTTTTAGTTCTTTATTCACCCTAATTTCAATAGAAATTACCTTAGAAAATAAGGTAATTATTACACTAGTTTTGAAACCACATATTGACATATTTCCAATAGGTATTATTTATCGAAATATAATATTCCAGATAAATAATTATCCGGGTATTACAGAAACCAAGAAATTGGATATGAACTTTCACTTAAATTATTTTGGCTGCTATAGTGGGAAGAGGATGGATTTAAGGGTTGCTTCTTGATTTAAATTGATACGTAGCTTGGGGCAATTTTGTTTAGAGTATAAAGGGTTTGATGTTTTTTATTTTTATTTTTTTGTGCTGTCGTGTAAATAAAAATCAAATGAAGGACTTTTGCTAGTAGCCACTCATGAAGAGTTTTATATTGATTTTGATATGGATTTTAATCTTAGGAAGCATACGATGTAAAATAATGTTATTGAGATAGTTTCTCTGGTCTAGGTGTTTAAGTGGCTGTTATGGGTGATCATTTTTGGGAAGTTGTGGAAAGATCAAGTTATATTTTGGGAGCTTAAGAGGTGAGTGAATAACGTCCTATTATAATTCTTATAAATGATATTTTACTACTTTTATGTTTAAATTTATAACAGCATTTCTGGATCATGATTTCTCCAATGAAAGTTTATTATAATTATCTTAGCTTCTCATCGATATTGAATTGAGGAAATAAAAAGGATTTATATTCAACATTATTCGTCTTTCTCCATTTGTTTTGATAAACATTTATAAATGAAATATGAAAGGAAGTTAAATTTATTTCACAACCGATCAACCTTGTATTTCAAGGTTAAATTGAATATTTGAATATATGACTTTACGAAGTATTTGAACACTTTGAATCATGCATGGAGATGGTGAAAGGATTTTTCAAATGAATAATATGTTGGATTGTGCTGAAAATAAATTATATTATGATATAGGTTTTGTACATGCTTGAAAGTAGCATTTGAGATATTATTCATAGACCTTCATGTTGGGATCCTTGATTGTGAACCGCTCCCCATGAGATTTCATTATTAGAAGCTCTTTTCATTTATAAAGTTAAACTGATCCCACACATGTTTGAAAATGTTTTTGAGAGGACTGAATACAGAACGCTGGTTACTAACAACAATCACTACTAGAAAATATCATATTTGCGACGGAATTTGCGAGGGAAAAATATTCCGTCGCAATTTTTGGTAAATTTGCGAGAGAAATATGTTTCCCTCGCAAAATGGTGATATTTTTGCGAGGAAAAATTAGTTCCTCGCAAAAAATAACCATTTTGCGAGGGAACATCCCTTTCCCTCGCAAAATAACATTTTTTTGCGAGGGAAGATTTAGTTCCCTCGCAAAATAACCTTTTTTTGCGAGGGAAAATTGAGTTTGCTCGCAAAATCACTACTAAAAATGCAATATTGGGAAAGTTGGTTCCTCACAAAACATATTTATCTTCCGCCTAGTCTCTCATAAGCCTCTGGCTTTTCTCTCACCCGCTCGAAGTCGAACTGCACAATCCCTGGCGTCCTCGGCGATTTCTCCATGCCTCTCCTATCATCACACAGTCAAGCTCCCCTGCGCTTGCCCCTCTCTCTCGACCCTGTTAAGCAAAATTTTAGATCCAAGCAAAAACGCCGCCGTTGATTTTAGATTTCTGGGCCAGCGATGAATGAGTCACCGGATTCCGCCCTTGGGAACGCTACACAAGCAAAAAGCCACAGTCGGTTTCAGATCTGGAGATGGTGGTGGAAATGCAGTTCGCTGATTTTCTAGATCTACCGCCGTCGATTTCGCCAAAAACCCTCACGTTTTTAGATTCTCGCCAGATCCCCTTCTTCAGATCTGAAACCAGATCTGCATGACTTTTTTGTGTGGGGTTATTTTGGATTGTCTGTACATGCTTTCCATTTTTCCCCTTTTACTGATAATTGAACGGTGATTTTTGATAAAGATGATAGACACAAAAGGCGTGATTCTGTTTCTTCACCATAACGTTCTCCATAACATGTCTTCGAAGAATATATGCTGCGGTGCTTTTAGGAGGATCTATTTATGCCTTTTATTCTTTTTGTAGTTCTCCTTTTGATTTATATTTTAACTGTAACTGTAAAGACAGCACAAAAATCGTGGGCGAAGACACCGCTATGGAAAAGAGCAGAGTTGCTTCATAAGGCAGCTGCAATACTGAAGGAGCATGAAGCACCCATTGCCGAGTGTCTTGTCAAAGAGATTGCAAAGCCAGCTAAAGATGCCGTCAAAGAAGTATGTAGAATGAAAAGCTTTCATTGAATGCATCATTATTTTACGTCTTGTTTCTGACATTTTCTTCGTGGCATTGTAAATATTAAGTATAGTGGCATTTTGGAAAGTATTAATCGGGTTTTGAAGAGCGAAAGTTACTGGTTGATTTAATGTATTGCATGCTTTTAACATTTGGGAACTAATTATACATATTCTATAAACTATGCTTTGCTTTTGATGTTGGTTGTCAGATCAGGTGATTTGGTGTCTTATTGTGCTGAAGAAGGGGTGAGAATTCTTGGAGAAGGGAAATTTCTGGTTTCTGATAGTTTTCCCGGCAATGAAAGGACCAAATACTGTCTCACTTCCAAGGTAATGGATCTACCCCTTTTGGTGGCTCACGCCTCTTTAGACACGTGGGACCCAAACATGTAGCTTTCAGTCTTATATATGTTTGTCTATCAACAGCTTTTCATTGTTGTAATAACCCAGATATTTGAGAATTAAAAAAAAATTGAACTGATATTGGAGTTGCTATTGAGTATTTGTGTAAATTTGAATTCTTGGGAACAATTGAACATTACCTGACTTGCTTCTATTTTAGCAAGAAGTTTCATCACTGAGTTTAGTAATTGAGCCTGAATTGTTGTAAAAAAATTTATCACTTATTGCATACTCCATTGGTGAAGGATTTAAGGATTTCAATCCGACATTGCTGTGCTTGGAATTGTTTAGAAGCTTTGTTGATATGAATTGATGATGTGATGTTATGTGTAATTTTGATCTGCTGTGTTGGGAAAAAATTGCTAGAAATTGTTTCTCTATGAATTTCACTGCGAAAGCAAGGGAATTCTTAGCACAACACCTTGGTTCTGACTTGCTACACTTAACTTTGTCCTCATTTCTAGTTGCACTAGTTACAACTGATTAAAGGAATATAACTGTGCAATCGTGCTACTGTTTGTGTTCTCATTCATTTTAACATTAGAGATTGCTCAATTCTTCATGAACTTGAGATGTGCTCTGTTTGTTATTGAATTTACTAGATTTTATTGACTGCATTGTAGCTGATATCTGAATATCAAACTTGTTTTCTGCTGAGATTAATGATTAAATCTGATTTCATGTTGTGCTGAGTTGTGATTATTGGTTAAAGCTATCCATCAGGGAAAAAAAACCATTTTTTTTTGCTGTCATGTATAAATCTATGTAACCTGATTTTTGCTTGCTAAAAATTGAACTGATTTTAGTTGCAATCTGTACACTACTTTTCTGATGTTTACCACTGAATTCGTGCACTAAATTGAACTGAAGTTCTAGAATATGTTGGCTCGCTGGAACCTGACTGTAACTTGAAATAAACAAAGTCTTCATATTTAACTTTGTGTTGCTAGAAACATTTGAGAATTTGCTGCCTTTATTGAAAATTTGTAATGTTGAATTTTGAGAGTACCTACTGATTTTAGGCAAATCCTAAAGTTAAAGGAAAAGAGTATTCTTGTTGTGATAAGTTCATGGACCATAATTAGGGGATGGGTGTATTTAATACTGTGATGATTCTGAGTTGAAATATATATATAGTAGTCAATTTGGTTGTGTAAGAAAAATTTTAAGCCAATGGGTCTTGTTGGATAAATTTAAGGTTTTGTATTTATCTTGTGCATGATCTTATGGATAGCGTGGGTACTCTTAAAAGATGTATTTGTATTTGTATTATGCTATGGATGAATTAATGCATCTTCAATTCAACCATGTGCTATTTCTTATTTGATTATTACAATATACCTTTTCTGTATATAGTGATAATTTACTTTCTTTGATTATTCTATTTATTCGATCACTGGCATTAGAAATGGATCTTATTCATGTGCTCTGCAGATAAGCTAATTTACCTACTTCTCATTTTGTTGATCCTTGGGACCAGTCGCTTCTTTCTTTTATCTTTAGGCATTTTGTATCCTTATCCTTACATTAACCAACTCACATTTGCACAATTCTTCATCTTTTTATTGGAAAGGTTAAAAACTTTATATCCATAGGAGGTCCACATGCTGGTACTGCTTCAGTTCCTCTATGTGGTGTGAGTATCCTACTTGCTTTTCATCTTGATCATGTCCTTGTAATTTGTGTTTGTAATCAGAACCACTTAAGCATTAAAATTTTCTCTTGCCTATGCTTTCACCTTGATTTTATTGAATGTTGTTTGGCTTCTTTAGTCAGGCATCTTTTGCATCCTTGCTGACGTGCTCATCAGGGGAGAGGTTTACAGCGATTATATTCAAGTATTCATCCCTTCCTTTTTAAGCCACCGTACATGGAGCCCAACACACTGTCATATCAGTTATTTCACAAGTGTGCTGCATATTTTTCTTTTTAAGTGGATCCCCAGATGTATTTAATAAGTCATACAACTGATACAAATTGCCTAACCCTACATCTATTTTCATAGGGTGCCGTTCACATGATGCACTGCTTTCATTTGGCGGGTTTTCCCAAAGGTGTCATTAGCTATAGAAAATATATTTTGTTACAACATTATAATTTATTTTGGTCATAACATTATAATTTGTAATATTTTGTTTTTGCTATGTAAATTCTTATGATTGTTACAATTTATTTTTATGATATATAAGTATTTTTATTTTCTAATTTAATACTTTCTAATTTTTAATATTTTTTATGTAATTATTTCATTTTTTTTTTCGATTTTTTATTTTTTAAAAAATAAATTTAAATTTTGCGAGGGAAAAGTTTGAAAATACTTTTCCGTCGCAAATTTCAGAATTTTGTGAGGGAAGATGATTCCCTCACAAAATCCAAAATTTTGAGAGGGAGAAGGTTTCCTCGCAAAATTTGAAAATTTTGCGAGGGAAGGATTTTCCTCGCAAAATTCAAGATTTTGCGAGGGAAGAATGTTCCCTCGCAAATTCTGAATTTGCGAGGGAAAGAAGCATTTTTGCGACGGAAAATTGGTTTGCGATGGCGTTTTTTGCGACGGAACTTTTTCCGTCGCAAATTCCGCCGCAAATAAGTTTTGCGACGGAAAATAGCTTTTTTGCGAGGGAATTTTTCCGCCGCAAAAAACGTTTTTTTTTGTAGTGAGTACCGTAAGTCCTTGGTGCACCATGGTTAACTTCAAGCTCGCTTGATATTCATAGGATTTGTTCTCACGCTTGTTATTCGTGGGTCTTGTACATGCGCTTGTTTCGTAGCCTCGTGCTGCGCTTGTTTCGTGGCCTCGTGTTACGCTTGATTGGTTACTTACCCTCGTGGACTCTGTGTCCACGCTTGTTCCTCATTATGTTTAAGTCCTCACTCAGAATGAGTTTTTCATATCAGTTGGTACTTAAATTTCACCAATGAGTTATTTGTTTACCTAGAATTTTTCTATTAATGGCATCGATGTTTATGATTTCATACTTGGAAATTGAAAATAATTGTCATTCCATTATTATGAAATGTTACTTGCTTAATTTATTCATTTAGCATTTTATTTACTTATTTTAATGGGACGCTATTCACTAGAAATTTTTGTGGCCTCAGATAGCATTGCTGACCTTGCGCTATTCAGTTGAACAAGGAAGACTGTCATTGCTCATCAAGCTTGTAGATATATTTTGGAACAACTGCTAGTGGATGTAAGGTTAAGTTTTCATTTATTTATTAACATCTGTAGTTTAGATGCTCCACGTGATCTATAGGTAGGATCCCTATCTTTATTTGTACTTTGAAATATATTTATGTGTATATGTTGTAGTGGAGTGGATCTCCTAACATTTTATGAATATTCAGGTTATTGTATAATTTTTGGGATTATTGTACTAGTCATGATGTTGTTAATGATATTATGAGTAGTATTTACTATTCTTTTGTAAGTTTATGGCTTAAGGAATGTGAATTCACTTACATTTCGTGCCGGTCACCCCTAAATTTTCAGGACGTGACACCAATAATCTCACATATGACCATCTTATAGATGCATCTGTCAAATTTATCAAACAGTTGTATGGTTTGCATGATATTTCAATGGGCCCATATAATTCTGTTTGATATGTTTCCAAAAATACAAAGATCCATTACTAATCATGACCAATGATATTCTCATAGTCGATTTTATTTGAGAACAAGCAGCACATAATAATTGTTGAATAATATGTTGGCTATTTATAAAGAATCTTATGGTTCTTCAATTGATGTCAATACATAATCTTCAGATGATCAAACAAGTCATTCAACAATAAATTTGTTTGGGTTGGTAAACTTCTGGTTTACTGTAACATATGTCTCAACCAATCATAAACTTTTCAATTCCCATAACATATTAAATTAAATCATAATCTGACATCCATTCTGGGAGATTTATTAAGCTTTGTGGTGAAGTATAGTATATGGGTGTAACTTTTCAAAAATTGGCTCACACATGTATTCTAACAATCTCCCCCTAAATTGTGAGTCATATAATCATATTTCATTTATATCTATATTTCAAGGACAAGCCATTATATAATAGGCCATAACCTATCTTTCACTTTAAAGCTCAAGTACTTTATACTTCACATACAATCATGGATTTCAATCTAGTTTGGGCTATTAAAAACTTTTTTTATATCATACAGTATTTGAAACATAAACCTTCAAGGCCTTAATATTTATTAACCATTATAAGATCGATTGGGAAATTGATAGTGTTTTTTTACAAAATAATCATTATAAAATCGATGAGGAATCAAGTCACAGAATTAAGAGTATTATGAGTATTATGGCTATTAGCTAATTATTGAAATTAGAATATCAATAAATATGTAAAGGGATAAATACCAATTTTGCCACAGAAGTTTTGGTTTTGGAGCACCCACCACCCGAAAAGTTTTGTTGGAATTATTTTTGCCGCGGAAGTTTACAAACGTAGCAATCTTGCCCATCGGTTGATCTTGACTGTTGAATTGATCATTTTTGGTATCATTTTTTCCCCGGAAGTTTACAAAAATTTTCTCCTAAAAAAATTTTCGGGGCAAATTTGCTCCTAAAAAAAACTTCTGGGGCATATTTGCTTCTTTTTGTAAACTTATGGGGCAAAATTGATACCAAAAAAACTTTCGGGTGCTGAATGCCCCCTAGCCAATATTTCCATAACAAAACTAGTATTTAACCCATATGTAAATGATTAATATACACATATGTAAGAATAAAACTTAAACTTTAAATGATAAAATCAAAATATAAAAATATAATATCAAGTAACAATAATGGGAGAGAGAATACCAATACATAAGAAATATTAAATAAATATTCACAAACACTAGAAATCAGGACTCAGAAGTTCATAAATGACATTTTAGTTCAACTAAAGTTTAAAATTCCAATTGAGTCCACCTTTCCAAAAATCAACGTGTTCTTCTGCAAAATATGATTTTAAGGTAGGTTTACTCATAATTCTTATCTTATCAACATGATTTATTTCAATATTTAACCCTTGACCAATGTGTCTTGGCATATGATAGGTACAAGACCAATGACCCTTGCCTCCACATCAATAACATGGATTTTTAGCATGTCTATTATGCCCACTGTGATTCTTATCAATAATATATTTCTTCACTTCAAGTGGGAATTTGAACCACGACAATTACAACCATGGCCATACCCAAGTATGTAGACAGTTAACACCCATGTCCATAGCCAAAATTAGATTAATTCGTTACTTCATTTTCTTCTGGGAATGGAGACGAGCCTGTTGCATGAGATTCATGATTCTTACAACAAAACATAATTGTTTTGTTTAGCCACATGGGGTCAAAAAGTAATTCAGCATATTTCTTAAAACCTCTTTTACAATATTGCTACTATAGGAGCAAATTAGATATATTCATTTATAACGAACTTTTGGAAGAACAACCAGCTTCTAGTGGTTATAAAATTCGTATAATTTGTTTTAAAGAACAAGGGGGTCTTTTAATGCCAAATATTCAATTTTCAGACCTTCATGCAAATGGTGGCGTTGAAAAATCATGGATCATGCATTCAAGATAAATAGTTCTCTTTGATAATGACAAGGCCACAAATTTAAATTTCATAATATTTAACATAGTTTAGACTAATGCAATAAAAGGAAATTCATAAAATATGAAAAATAAAAACACAATATAATAACACAAACAGTAATAATAGGAAATTTGTAAAGACAATAAATAATTCATAAAGTACAATATTACAACAAAAACTAAAACTTTATGGTTCGGGTCATTTAGTTGTCATTGCTTCAGGCTAATTTGTCTCATGATGAAACATTAAATTTAAATCGCTTCTGGCCATTTATCTTCATGATAAATAGTAGTTGAATATTATGGCTTCCGGCCGTACAATAAGTGTAACATCCCATTTGAAAACGGCGGATTTTTTTTAAAAAACGTTTCCAAATATTTCAAGCAGAGTAATCAGAGTAGAGCATTGGAGCGAGTAAGTAATTTACATTACCTTCAAAATATGGACCATAGTGTAAATGTATCGGATTACAGTAATCCAGAATTCTCAAAAGTTAAGGAAACTAAAGAAAACGATAGATAATGTAGACACGTCTTGGCCTACTCCAGCTGCTAGCCTCGGTCGCCAAACATCGGTCCTCCAGACCCTGATGCTACAACTGAGATCCATTCCACATATAGATCTCAGGTAACGGTTAACCTTATACTCAAATAGAACAGTATACGTACAACATATATTCATTTCAATACATCATATCATCACAAAAGCAAACAGCAGATGTATGATCAATAACATGGACAGAACATAAGCACAAAGCAATATGTAAAGTCTCTCTCGACTAGTTCTGCACATATCCAGGGCCACGCCACTAACGTGTCCTCAGCGCTAGGAATAACTCAAATGGCATTACCAATACTATAATCTGTGGGTAAAGCTGTAAGTATCTCCGACGATTCTCAACGTAACCTCGTCTATGAACGTATCTATAACGCAAAAGTATATAAGCAGCATAGAGTTAGGGTTACAGTACGCGTCCGTACCTTAGTTGCAGATATCCGGCTCTTCCAGCTAAAAACGGTACTTTTTGACGGCCGTACGTAAAACAGCTTAACAGCGGCAAACAATGGAACGATGGAATTTCGACAGCGGTTCGACGTCAGAAGTATTCTAATCAGAATAATAACACACTTATGAATATTTGGCAGCATAACAGGCATTTTAGGTGAAAAAGACCATTTTGCCCTTACTACCCCTATTTGGCGGAATTTCGTCAGAACTTCGTTACTTTGACCTTATTCCATTTCAAAATTATCCCCACTATGTTTTTACCTCGTCAGGCATCTTTCAATGCAATGAGGCTTAAAAACAAGTATAGGAATATATTCTGAAACTTCATAGATAAAAACAACAGTTCTACTATAACTACCGAAAGAACTACGAAAACTAAAAGCTAAGGGCAGAAGAACTTACTCGGAGCAAGGCAAAATTTTTTGCAGAGCTTCTCACTCTAAGTTTCGGCCAAGGAAGAGAGAAGAATGGTGTGAAGAATGAAGAAGAGGAGGGTGCTATTTATAGAGAAAATTCAGGACGTATAGGGAATTTTCTGCTTTGTTTTTGGACCGTTAGATCTAGGGTTTTGGGAGAAGCAATCTTGGCCATCCATGGTCAAGGCCGACATCAAGGGGTCCCAAAAATTCAAAGGATGAGTTGTCATCCAATGATGTCTCTTGCTTTATGTCCTCCGGTCCGATAAAGCTACCCGATAGGTGTTCGTTTCGTAAAACGTCCAGTTGTTGCCTAACTTAATCCCGTGTTTGAAAACACGCAATTGTTTCTATAGGTTCTCACTTTGCCTATCGACTCTACTCTATCCGATCGCCTTTCCGTCTTATTAGGAATTAGGGTTTTCGGTTGCGGAAATCAACGTCTCGGTAAATTCTTTCTTCGTGTAAAAATTTACTTGTTCTTAATTTGATCAGTCCGAAAAGAATTTTATCTCGGTTTACCTGTAGAATTTATTTCTAACTTTTCCCCCCGGCCTATAAGCCGACTCACCGCATTATATTATTATTTTATTCTAATTATCATTTTAATTATTTAAACAATTCTTTTTAATTGAAAATACCAATAATTTCGGCCCCTTCTTTTTAAAATTCAGTTTTAATTATTTTTTCATAATTTTTTCCATTTTTTTTAAAATATAATATTTTTTACCAAAAATTCTCGTTTTACCCCCCGCCGTTAAGGCTTAATCAGACTAAATTATTCGTTTAGTGATCTTTTTAGGATTAGGTTTCTTCATACATTTATCTTTACTAATTTATCTTAATCTTTTTATCATAATCAGTAAGTATATTTTATGCTAATTACCAGCCTTAATCTCTTAATTAAGGATTTTACCATAAACTTAACTTTCTATATTTCTCTTGTTTTACTGAATCAATTAGCTAGTAATTATCTAATCATTCTCTTACCAATGACTGATAATTTTATAATTTACAATATATTATTATCTTACAAACTTTATCTTCGACATTGTCATTTTATATCCTATGTAAAATATTAAAAATGTTTACACCATAAAGTTACTTTATGGTTCCGTAATGCTTTTTAAACATTTCTTCATGTTATTTCCTCCGAAATAATTTATTAAATTCTTATAATTAAATATAACACTCCCATAATTTTCTCATAATCTTTCATGATCTTTCAAAGTATTTATCATAATGTTTTTAGACCGTTTTTATCACCATTATTGCATTTTTAGTCATTCGTTCATCCGATTTTTTTGTAACTTTTTCGACAATTTACTCGACAATTATAACAATTTTCTATAATAGTTTTAAACTCATGAATTTGTTTCATCAAAATATTTATTAATTTCTCTTATCTCAAGAATTCCGCATTTTCTAAAATCCGGTATTACATTTCTCTCCCCTTAAACAAAATTTCGCCCTCAAAATTTAATCTATACTAACTAGACTACGGGCCATAAACTCTGGGTACTTCTCCTTCATGTCACTCTCGGTTTCCCAAGTTACCTCGTTTGGTGACAAACCCTTCCAGACTACCTTCACTATCGGTATAGTTTTAGTCCTAAGTCATTTCTCTTGGTGTTCGAGAATTTGCTCCGGCTCGACTACAAAGGGGTTATCATGTCGTACTTCAACATCATCGTACTCTATGACATGATCTCGATTTGGTAGGTATTTCTTCGGTTGTGACACGTGAAAAACATCGTGGAGATTACTCGAGTTCGGGGTAACGCTAGTTGATACGCAATCGGGTCCTCGCTCGGCTAACACTTCAATTGGTCCAACGTAATGCGGACTAAGCTTCTTTCTCTTCGATGTTTCGCCGACACCAAGTTCATCGGAGATAATTTCGAAACACATGGTCTCCGACTTTAAACTTCAACGGTCTTCTCTTATTATCTCGCATAGCTCTTCGTTTCATCGTGTGCGGCAAGGAGTCTCTTCTTGATCGAGCGATCGCTCGAGGTCTCTTTTAGCATATCCGGTCCAAGCAACTGCTTTTCAGACGCATCTGTCCAGTATAAAGGCGATTGGCACTTTCGCCCATACAAAGCCTCGAACGGGGCCATTTGTATGCTTGAATGATAACTATTGTTATACGCAAATTCGCTAGTGAGAGGTGTTCGTCCCAATTTCCTTTGAAATCCAGGGCACATGCTCGCAAAGCATATCCTCCGCGTCTGTATAGTCCTCTCTCGATTGACCGTCGGTTTGAGGGTGATAAGCCGAACCGAACTTCACTTGGTACCCATTCCTTCATGTAGTGCTTGCCAAAAGCGGGATTGGAATCGAGTATCCCGATCGAGATAATACTCTTAGGGACTCCGTGCAGTCTCACGATCTCTTTGATGTAGATTGTAGCCAATCGTTCTGGAGAGTAATGGATGCTAATGAGTATGAAATGTGCCGACTTGGTTAATCGTTCGACGATCACCCAAATGGTATCGTGATGCCTGATCTTAGGTAGACCTACCACAAGATCCATGGTCACATTCTCTCATTTCCACTCCGGCATAGTTCTAGTCCTTGCGAGAAGACCGTGGGGTCGCCGGTGCTCAATCTTTACTTTACGGCAAGTTAGACACCCCGGCTACGCATCGAGTTACGTCTCTTTTCATTCCAGGCCACCAAACTTCGGCCTTCAAGTTTTGGTACATCTTGACCATTCCTGGATGTAGAGTGTACTTACTCTTATGAGCCTCATCCGCATCTTCCGCTTCGGTTCATCAAGCGCGGTATGTAAATGCGCCCCTTGTGTCGACCAATCCACTCGATGAAAGGTCGTGGTCTTGGGTTTCACCTTGAGAGATCTTCTCCCGCATGGAGATTGCCCAATCATCTTGTCTCGAGCTTCATCAACTTCATCTCTCAGGTCGTACTCCCCTTGACTTACAAGAAGATTTGCAAGGTATGCGTCACTTGGTGCGTTGAAATTCATGCAGATTTGGATTGAAAGATTCAGGTCTATGAAATCTTCAAGTAATTTCTGCTCTTGTATCATCATGTATGATACTTGCACCTTCTTCCTGCTTAGAGCATATGCAACAACATTTGCTTTCCCTGGGTGATACTTGATCTCCAGGTTGTAGTCTTTTAGCAATTCCATCCAACGACGTTGCCTCATAATCAGTTCCCTTTGATCAAAGAGATACTTGTGCTCTTGTGGTCGTATAAGATAATTCTACGGTCGTACCGTACAGATAATGCCTCCATATCTTCAAAGCGAACACGATGGCAGCAAGCTCCAAATCGTGTGTAGGATAGTTCGACTCGTGCGGCTTCAGCTGACGAGAGGCATAAGCCACCACTCTGCCCAATTGCATTAGGACACAACCCAATCCTTGCCCACCGGCATCACCGTAGACCACGTAAGTCTCATCGGGATCCGGGATCATCAATACCGGTGCCGTAGTCAACCTCTCCTCGGTCTCGAAAGCTCTCCTCACGGTCATCTCCCCATACAAAGGGTTGATTCTTCCTCGTAAGCTTTGTCAATGGTAGGGCAAGACGCGAGAAATCCCGTATAAATCTGCGGTAATATCCCACCAGACCTAGAAAACTACGTATCTCCGTCACACGTCTCCGGCCTCTTCTAGTCCGTAACCGCTTCCACCTTGCTCGGGTCAACAAGCAACTCCGCCGCTAGATATCATATGGCCCAGAAATCTCACTTCCGGCAGCCAAAATTCGCATTTGCTCAACTTTGCGTAGAGCTGCTTCTCTCTTAGTATGCTCAATACTAGGCGCAGATGTTCTTCATGCTCTTTTCTGCTTTTCGAATAGACGAGTATATCATCAATGAACACCACCACAAATTGGTCCAGGTGTTGTCGGAAGATACGGTTCATGTAATCCATGAATACCGCAGGTGCATTGGTCAATCCGAAAGGCATCACAAGGAATTCGAATGCCCATATCTCGGTTCGAAAGCCGTCTTGGAAATATCATCGTCTTTGACTCGCAATCGATGATATCCCGAACGTAAATCGATCTTTGAGAATACGGTGGAACCAGATAATTGATCCAAAAGATCATCAATCCGGGGAAGTGGATATTTGTTCTTGACGGTTACTTTGTTGAGTTCACGGTAGTCGATACGAGTCGGAAACTTCCATCTTTTTCTTCACGAACAAAGACCGGGCTTTCCACGGTGATACACTTTGGGTCGGATGAACCCTTCGTAATAGCTCTTTAAGTTGTTTCTTCAACTCCCGCATCTCATTTGGAGCCATACGATACGGCGCCTTTGAAATTGATCATGTACCAGGCATCAATTCAATGGTGAACTCGACTTCTCTCGTAGGAGGTAGCTCGGTGAGATCCTCCGGGAACACGTCAGGAAACTCGTTTACAACGGGAATGTTCTCAAGTGAAAGCTCTGCTTCAGCTTTAACTAAGAAAAAGATCATATATGCTTGGCATCCCTCCTTCATGCATCTGTCAGCCTCCGTAGCAGAGAGAAAATTCAGGCTCACATCAACTTTGTCTCTGCTAGGTGAATCGAAGAACGTTATCTTCTTGCTGCTACAGTTGATCATCGCACCGCTCGTTGCTAGCCAATTCAACCCGAGTATGACGTCTATGCCATGAAGTGGCAGTCGGATAAGGTCCACTTTTGAAACTCGTCCATCAGCGCTCGCGGTACAATCAATACATGCATCAGAAGCTAAGGATTTCAAGCCAAGTGGTGTAGATACTATCAGATCATAAGACAATCTAGAGGCATGTATTCCTAGACGATTTGAACAATCATAGGAAATAAACGAATGACTAGCACCCGTATCAAACAATGCTTGCAGTAGATTTCCGTTGATAATAACAAGTACCTTGCACCATCTCCGGAGACTCTCTCCGGCCTCCGTATCGATCGCCGCAAAACCCGGCCTTGGTTCCGCGGTCTTGCCACCGCCGCAATCTCCGCATAGCTTCGGGCGATATGCCCTGTTTTGGCACTTGTAGCATATCGCCTTCCCATGTGTTTGGATCCGGATGGTCCTTTCGCACTTTGGGCAAGTTTGGGTCACCGCTTGACCGGGATAACCTTGTTGCCCTTGTTGGAACGGCTTCTTGCCTCCGCCTCGGAGTTTTTCCATGGTGTAGTCCTCTTCTGTGAGGAACCTCCGCGACTTGACCCGCCACGGTTTTCATTGTTGTTGTTGTTGAGATGTCGATCCTCCCGAGCTCCTTCGCATTACGCTCGACCGCACGGCATGATTCTATCGCTTGAATCAGATCGGAAATTGTGTGACACCCGCTTTTCCCGAATCTCAAACCTCGACCATCTATCAATCGACTCGCCTTCCAGTTCTCGTTGTCGTTGGTCTTCATATATGACGAGTATCGAGATAGGTTGGTGAATTCGGCGAAGTAATCCTCGAATGACTCATCATGGTTTTGTCGAATATGTAAGAATTCTGACTCTTTTATTACTTGTAACGAGGAGGGAAATATTGTTCGTTAAACTTTTCCAAGAACTTCTCCCAAGTCACAGGGCAAACGCGTGCCCGCAATGTCACTGCCACGGTCTTCCACCAACAGTCGGCATCTCCTTCCAGTTTGTAGATTGCCAGCTGGGCCTTGCGGTCTTCGGGACAGTCTAAGACCACAAAGATCTTATCTAACCTCATCAGCCAGTCTTCAGCTGAATCAGTCTTGCCGCGGAAAACCGGGGGTTTCAATTTACAGAATTGAGTTACCCAATGTTGTGTGGCTTCCACCTCTCTATTTCGTTAAGGTAGAACTACCAAAGCTCTTTCAGGCGAAGGTGATCGAGATCCTCTCGACTCATCGCTTCTTCATTTTGTTGATTTACGGCTTGTCTTTCTTCCAGAGTACGTTAATAAGAGCTCTTTGCTCTTGCAAAAGATCTCGCTTCACTTCTTGTAACTCGCCCGCTCGGGTTGGTTTTTCTCGGGCTCGGGTGTTGGACTTCTTTGAGGTCGTCTCGCTCGACCACGTCCTCTACCTCTAGTTTGGCCTCGTCCATGGCCCCTATTTCTTAGGTTCGCCATTCTTTAGGTTTATACCTTTTTATTTATAACAAGAGATAGGAATAAGGGAATTAGTACAGAAATAAGCACACAAAACAACATATATTATTAATGCATCTTATTTGTACAAGTTGACCTTGACGTTGGTCATATCCCTAACTATACAAAATTCTACAATCCCTTTTTATTCCAACAGAATATCTCACAATCTCTCAGGGCATTTAGAGAGTTTTAAAACAATAATATACTTTATAGCCTCTATCTATGGTTCCACAGCTTTCTTTTACCGTATCGCTCTTTCTACATGTGCTGGTGCACTATGCTTTTCAGATAACGAAGATAGATACGAGCGTCTACAATAGGGCCTTCGTCCAGCAGTTCGTTAGTGATTCTAGCCCAAAAACGGGTCACAGGGAAACAGAAGAGAGTGGATCTGACCCAGTCTCCAGGCGAATGTGGGTTCCTCTGGTTTTGAGAATTTTGAACCAAGTGAAGGAAGGTCAGATACCTTTCTTTCGAAGTGTTTGTAGACTGTTCTGCAAACAAGTAAAATGATTCTAATTGTTGGGTTAAGGCCGTATTACTGCCCAACATGAAGTGAAAATCGTCAAGGGTGACTTCTTCGGTATCGAGGTTTTGGATGTCCGAGAAATCGAAATTGTCTCCTACAGAAGAGTGAGTTGAACTATCAGGGGTTGCAACAGGTGCATCTTCAACATACATGAGTTTCGGGTCTTCCTCCGGGTCTTCCTTTGATTCTACCGGTTTGGGATAGTAAATATGATCCGGGTATTCCGGTCCGGGGTGATACTGGGGTTCGGAGTTATCGGGGTCCGTAATAAAGATAGTCAACGTCATCATTTGGTACATAATAGTATGCCGGGCGGTACAGGTTGTACAAGCTCTGGTTCCGGTGGGGGGTAGATTGGATCAGGGTTCAGTCTTCTTCCTATCATCTCGGTTCCCACCGACTTCCTAGCGATCCGATTCCATCTCCCATACCGCCAAACGAACGGATTATCGTCTCTGTTAATCTCTACACATTGCACTAGGTCATATCAATACTCATTTTCCAAAAAGTGCTCAAAGTTTTTGAAAAAATGCTAATTTGAACATAATTCTGTAAACCGAACAGAATGGCCAGATAAGTGTCTATCATGGGGACCTCACCAACTCTATGGCGACTGATTGGCTACACCCACATAGACTAGCCTTAACCGTCCTACCATACTGTCCGTAATAACATAGTCATATCAATGCCAGGACTACTGCTCTGATACCAAAAATGTAACATCCCATTTGAAAACGGCGGAATTTTTTTTTAAAAAACGTTTCCAAATATTTCAAGCAGAGTAATCAGAGTAGAGCATTGGAGCGAGTAAGTAATTTACATTACATTCAAAATATGGACCATAGTGTAAATGTATCGGATTACAGTAATCCAGAATTCTCAAAAGTTAAGGAAACTAAAGAAAACGATAGATAATGTAGACACGTCTTGGCCTACTCCAGCTGCTAGCCTCGGTCGCCAAACATCGGTCCTCTAGACCCGATACAAATCTGAGATCCATTCCACATATGGATCTCAGGTAACGGTTAACCTTATCCTCAAATAGAACAGTATACGTACAACAAATATTCATTTCAATACAGCATATCATCACAAAATCAAACAGCAGATGTATGATCAATAACATGGACAGAACATAAGCATAAAGCAATATGTAAAGTCTCTCTCGACTAGTTCTGCACATATCCAGTGCCACGCCACTAACGTGTCCTCAGCGCTAGGAATAACTCAAACGGCATTACCAATACTATAATCCGTGGGTAAAGCTGTAAGTATCTCTGACGATTCTCAACAGAACCTCAGTCTATGAACGTATCTATAACGCAAAAGTATATAAGCAGCATAGAGTTAGGGTTACAGTATGCGTCCGTACCTTAGTTGCAGATATCCGGCTCTTCCGGCTAAAAACAGTACTTTTCGACGGCCGTACGTAAAACAGCGAAACATCGGCTCAACAGCGGCAAACAACAGAAGTATTCTAATCAGAATAATAACACACTTATGAATATTTGGAAGCATAACAGGCATTTTAGGTGAAAAAGACCATTTTGCCCCTACTACCCCTATTTGGCGGAATTTCGCCAGAACTTCGTTACTTTGACCTTATTCCATTTCAAAATTATCCCCACTATGTTTTTACCTCGTCAGGCATCTTTCAATGCAATGAGGCTTAAAAACAAGTATAGGAATATATTCTGAAACTTCCTAGATCAAAACAACAGTTCTACTATAACTACCGAAAGAACTACAGAAACTAAAAGCTAAGGGCAGAAGAACTTACTCGGAGCAAGGCAGAATTTTTTGCAGAGCTTCTCACTCTAAGTTTTGGCCAAGGAAGAGAGAAGAATGGTGTGAAGAATGAAGAAGAGGAGGGTGCTATTTATAGAGAAAATTCAGGACGTATAGGGAATTTTCTGCTTTGTTTTTGGACCGTTAGATCTAGGGTTTTGGGAGAAGCAATCTTGGCCATCCATGGTCAAGGCCGACATCAAGGGGTCCCAAAAAGTCAAAGGATGAGTTGTCACCCAATGATGTCTCTTGCTTTATGTCCTCCGGTCCGATAAAGCTACCCGATCGGTGTCCGTTTCGCGCGATTTCGCAGAAACTCAAAAATCTGGGCATGTAAGTTTGAAGATCTTTTCATCCTCTTTCATATTATCTATTTTGATCCTCTTTTGATCATATCCAGGTATTCTCGGTGCGTCGGAAGATATTCGGACAAACGTGTCCGGTTACGGAAATCGCTTCCGATAGAACCAACTTCCGGACAACAATTCGCCGAATCGTAAAACGTACGGTTGTTGCCTAACTTAATCCCGTGTTTGAAAAACGCAATTGTTTCTATAGGTTCTCACTTTGCCTATCGACTCTACTCTATCGATCGCCTTTCCGTCTTATTAGGAATTAGGGTTTTCGGTTGCGGAAATCAACGTCTGGTAAATTCTTTCTTCGTGTAAAAATTTACTTGTTCTTAATTTGATCAGTCCGAAAAGACTTTTACCTCTGGTTTACCCTGTAGAATTTATTTCTAACTTTTCCCCGGGCTTTGCCTATAAGCCGACTCACCGCATTATATTATTATTTTATTCTAGTTATCAATTTAATTATTTAAAAAATTCTTTTTAATTGAAAATACCAATAATTTCGCCCCTTCTTTTTAAAATTCAGTTTTAATTATTTTTTCATAATGTTTTCCATTTTTTTAAAATATAATGTTTTTTACCAAAAATTCTCATTTTAACCTTGAGCCTTCGTTAAGGCTTAATCGGCCTAAATTCTTCGTTTAGTGATCTTTTTAGGATTAGGTTTCTTCATACATTTATCTTTACTAATTTTTCTTAATCTTTTTATCATAATCGTAAGTATATTTTATGCTAATTACCCTTAATCTCTTAATTAAGGATTTTACCATAAACTTAACTTTCTATATTTCTCTTGTTTTTGAATCAATTAGCTAGTAATTATCTAATCATTCTCTTACCAATGACTGATAATTTTATAATTTACAGTATATTATTATCTTACAAACTTTATCGACATTGTCATTTTATATCCTATGTAAAATATTAAAAATGTTTACACCATAAAGTTACTTTATGGTTCTGTAATTCTTTTTAAACATTTCTTCATGTTATTTCCTCTGAAATAATTTATTAAATTCTTATAATTAAAGATAACACTCCCATAATTTTCTCATAATCTTTCATGATCTTTCAAAGTATTTATCATAATGTTTTTAGACTGTTTTTATCACCATTATTGCATTTTTAGTCATTCTGTTCATCGATTTTTATGTAACTTTTTCGAAAAATTTACTCGACAATTATAACAATTTTCTATAATAGTTTTAAACTCATGAATTTGTTTCATCAAAATATTCATTAATTTCTCTTATCTCAAGAATTCCAGTTGGCTAAAATCCGCATATTACAATAAGATAGAAGATAAAAGCTATATGACTTATGGCCATATAATCTCAAAATATGAGAAAAAGATATATGGCTTTTGCTCATATAATTCATAATAGGAAATTAATGCAAAATGGCTTCTAGCCATATAATAGTGAATTAAAGAAATATAGCTTCTTGCCATATTATATTAAAATATGAAATTAAAGTGATATGACTTCTAGTCATATCATTTTAGAATAAGAAATAAGAGGCCTATGACTTTTGGCCATACTAAATAACAATATCAATAATATAAAAGAACTCGTAAAGGAGATCAAAATAAGATATAAAAACAGTAATAATATCTGATCTTAGCCATAGAACTTGATATTTAAAACAATCAATAAAAGTATCTCTTTAATTTCATATAGTGGCTCACGCTATCCTAGATAGATAAAATAAACATATTATTAAAGAAGGTGGATGAAATCGTTAGAGACGATGAGAGAATCATACATTCTTTAGATCTTTGATGTTGATAACGTGTTATAAAACAAAGGGAGAGATGAGAAGAGAAAGGAAGAATGTATAGATTGTAAGAAAAAGTAATTCTTATTCATTATTTAGTGTCCACTGAAATACATAACATATGCCTTCTATTTACAGGCACAACTCTCTAATATCTACAATTAATGTGATTCCATAATCATAGTAATTAATGGGTGAGAAAAGGAAACCAGGGAGAATAGGAAATAATGAAAGATATGGACATCCGCAAATATAATATCCATAACAGGTAGAGCTGTCAATCAGGGCTGGCCCGACCCTCCAGGGTCGGCCCGTGAAGGGCCAGGGCCTAACAGGGCTGGCCCTCCAGGGCCCGGAGTAAGAAAAACACATATTTTTCAAAGCCCGGCCCGAGAGCACCAGGGCCAGGGCCGGCCCGTAGGGCCTGGAAATTACTATTCCAAATTTTAACTATTTTTCCTCCACTCTTTTAAAAAATAAAAAAATAAATAGTAAATTACAACACAAATCATCCAATAAATAAGCACAGTCACTAATTAATAATCAAAAGCAAACTATGTTCACAAATAACTCACATAAAACATAAAAAGCATATCACTAAGCGACATTAGTACGATGACTATTATTGTCGTCATCTTCGTCACTATCATCGATTTTAACGACATTTGATTGTTCTTCACTTTGAGTAGCAGCCTCTGGCTCATGAGTAAGAATATCATGAAATTATTCTCCCGCATCATGAACACATCCATAATCTTTATTTGCAACAAATAATAAATCAAATCATAAAATTAGAGTATAGTTATTATGTATTTGTACTTAAATGGATAAATAACTCTATAACAAATACAACATATATATAAATTAATAAATTTTAAAAGGAAAAAAAAGAAAAAAGCTACAGTGAAAAGGGCCTGCAGGGCTGGCCCGAGGCCCTCCAGGGCCGGCCCGTTTAAGCCCGAGGCCCGTCAGGGCCGGCCCTCCAGGGCTAATTTCAAATATCTTGTCCATTTTTCAAGCCCGGCCCTTAAAGGGCCATGGCTTAAATGGGCCGGCCCGATGGGCCTGGCCCGTTTTGACGGCTCTAATAACAGTGATACTTATATTTACTTTATTTCTCTCTCTTACTTGTCACCACATAAATAAGGTCATACTTGGAAAACAAAGTTTATTTCATATATACTTATTATTTTTAACTAATTTTAATTGCTTTCTCAAATCATGTAATTTGGTTATTGGGCTATTATAAATAGGACCGAAGGGAGTGCGTCTTTTTTTTTTTAGTAAAATACTCTAATTGAACCTTTTTGTTTTACCTTAATTACGTTGGCCTCTTCTCTATTTCTATTTTAGTTCAAACCATCCATTAACACAGTCTAAAAATATTTTTAAAGTTTATTTCTTAATTAAAAACCATATTAGAATAAATCTTGTTTGCTAATATACTCCTCATTGTAACAAATCCCTAATTTATCTTTCAACATTAATATTTATTTTTTACTAAATGTAGAATAAATTTAAGTAATTTTTTATATAAAAAAATATCAACAACTTAATCAAAGTTAGATTTGAGTAATTTTTTGTTAGACATATTTTTAATGAAATATATATATATATATATATATTTCATTATAAAATATTGATGTAAGGATCTCTTGGCAAAAAAGATATAAAGATATCAAAATTATATCATTTTATAATCTTATAAAAATGGGTTATTCCATGTTTGAGCTAGTCGGGTCTGCCCGTTTAAGCCTGACCTTTTAAAGATTGTGCTTGTAAATTGGAGCTTTTAAATGAAGTTAGTATTGCAAGGCTAAACCTGTAGGGCCAAGGCTGGCCTTACACCTAAGGGCCCGCTCGTTAGGCCCTTTAAATATATATTTTTTGTTTCGTTAACTTGACTTGACCATTTAGTTTTGCTAATTTATATGTATTTTGTTTTTGTTATAGAGTTATATGATTTGCTTTATTATTTGTTGCAAATAAAGATTATGGATGTATTCATGAATAGAGAGAAGATATTCTTGATGTTTTTATCCATGAAACATAGCCTACTACTTGAAGTGAAACACAATCAAATATATTTGAAATTGATGATAGTGGTGAAGAAGATGAAAATGGTAGTCATCGTACAAATGTTGCTTAGTGGTATGCTTGTTATGCTTTGCACGAGTTACTTGTTAATAATAGTTTACTCTTGATTATGAATTCGTGATTGCGTTTGTTTATTACTTTAAACGTGTTATATAGACATTAATGTTGACAATATTTATTTGATAAATTGGAACTTTAATTGTTGTATTTTACTAATTATATGTATTTGAAAGAAAAATGCAAGAAAAATAATTTTAATTCATAAAAATTTCTTTTGGCTCTGTAGGGCTGGCCATAGCTTACATGCTCTTTGGCTGGACCTTGAAAAACAGATGTTTTTCTTATTCCGGACCTAAAAGGGCCGGCCCTTTTAGGCCCTGGCCCTTCAAGGGCCGGCCCTAATTCCTGTAATACCCTAATTTCCATAATTCATGTAAACATTGTATTTTGGTAAATAAATTAGCAAAATGTAAAGGTGAATATGTGTCTCAAAGAAATATAATCTATTGATTATACTTTTATCCAAATTTCACTAGGAAATTAGTGGACAAATGGTTGGATTTGAGACTACATATTTAGGAGAATAAAATGTAACATAATTAACACATTAAACAATGGTTAATTTATAACTAATAGAGGCAAGGAAGTGTTATGAAAACACTCAAGCAATTTAAGGACAATTAGCAAAAACTAACGGGTAATTAAGCTTGCACTAATTAAAATAATTTGTGTAATTCTTCAAATTAATATAGAGGCAAATTAAAAAGCATCAATTAAGGGATGTCTTAATTCAAAATCAAGGACCAATGAGAAGAGAAGATTAGCCTTGTGTGAAGCAATAATGACCATAATTAACTAAGGAACCAATCACACTATGTGTAACATCCCGTTTTCAAAAGCAGTATATTTTTTTTTTCATCAGTATCATCAGAATTTAGTAAGGAACCAATCACACTATTTTTTTTTCATCAGTATTTTTTTTCCATCAATTTAGTAACTGATACTTATATTCAAAATGCCGTAAGTCTGGCTGTTTATAGAAGCGGTACAACGACCGAGAATTTTCAAAAGTAGATAGCAACAGAAGAAAGTCTTTAGCTGAGTCCCTATGTGTGCTGCTTGCCTTTCTCCTCAATTCTCAGTCCTCCTGAACCTGACGCTATATTAAGAGCTGAGGTCCAATGCATACGGACCCCAGGTAACGGTTAACCTCATATTTACATATACAAGTATATCAAAGATACAAACAAGCATATCCCAACATCATATAAGCCCCCTGGCAGATATGTCACACTTAGCAAACGTTTCACACCTAGCAGTCGTTTCACACCAAGCATTTCACACCTAGCAACCATATCCCGACACCCAAAGAAGCATCATAACAAGTACAATGAGCATACCACAGAGCTATCAACTACTTCACATAAACATAACATAAACCTAGCACATATACGCATACAATAAATATCAGAGTTAGTGTTACCGTACGCAAACGTACCTTCGTTGACGGAAAACTGTACTTTTTGATGTGGGTGAAAAATGTACGTACGACGGCGGATAACAATGTCCGATTATCTTAGATATCCTATAAGGATAACATTTATCAACTTCTAGCAGTATAACAGGCATTTTAGGTATAAATTATCATTTTGCCCCTGAACCCCTCATCGGCGGAATTTCGCCAGAGCTTTGCTGTTTTCGCTCTATCTCTCCAGAATTTTGACAGATCTTTTCCCTCATCATATTTTCGAAATATATATCATATTTACCCCTCAATATGATATCTAGACTTTCTTGAAAAATTAAAGATAAATCTAGCATTCCTACTATATCTACCGAAAGAAACTACCGAAACTAAAGACCGAGAGATCGAAGAACTTACCCCGACTTTGCTCGGACTTTCTCCGAGCTTCTCTCTCTAAAACCTCTCTCTAGGCTGCATTTTTGGGGTGAAGAAATGAGAAGGGGAGGGCTTGCTATTTATAGAAGAAAGGAGGGACAAGGTGGGAATTTCTTCAATTGTTTTCAGATCGGATTTCAACCGTCGGATCGCACTTCGCCATGTGGCACCATCTTGACCTTCCATATGTCCCGCTTATGTCATCCTTCTAGAAGAGGATGATGTCATCTTTGCTGACTTACCGATAAAGTTCACTGATCGTTTCCGAATCGCGTAATCTTGACGAATCTCAAAAATTCGGGAACTAGGTTTTGTAGTTCCATTCTTTCTCTTTAAAACTACTGGGTTTCATTATATTTTTCATCCCATTAAGGGTATTCCGTTATCTGCCGAAGATTTTCGGACAAACGCTGTCGGTTACGGAAATAACTTCCGATAGAACCATCTTCTTGGCAGAAAATCACTGGTTCGTAATATGATCTGATCTAAGTAACCTAATTCCTGGTTTGAAAAACACGGTCCATTTTCTATGAGTCACTTTTAGCACTATCTACCCTATCTTAATTATCCGGTACTCCTAATTACGCTGTTGGTTTCAGAAACGACTTCTGAAACCGCTCAATCCGAGATAGAATTTCACTGGTTTATAAAAAGTCCAGATGACTTAGACTATATCCCTATATTCGGTGTAGGATTTTATTTCTATCCATTCTCAAATGTCTGTTGGCTCTTTACCATATATATTATTATTTTATTCAAAATATCTAGATTTTTATTTTTTATTTTATTTATTTTTCTAAGCATAAAATATTTTATTAATATTTTATTATTTATTTATTATTTATTTAATTATTAATTTCGAATTTCTCCCTTAAATTAATTAATTATTAATTAATTTACTTATATCTTAATCTAAACTATTAGCCACTAATTACTTAATTAGCCACTTACTAATTGTTGATAATTTTCATAATTAGGATTAATTATTATCTCACAACTATTTTACTAACATTGGTATTTTATGTCCCATGTAAAATATTAAAAATCATGGGGCCAAAAAGTGCTTTTACTAATATTATATTTATGCTTCTCTATTTTTCAAGGAAATAATCCCAAAAATTCCTAAAATTAGAGACAACATACTTCCTAAGTTTTTGTCAAGTATTTGTTGCCATATGATATTTATCATAATATTTTCGTGCCATTTTATGCCTCATAAATGCATTTTAGGGATTTTAGCTTTTTATTCACCCTAATTTCAATAGAAATTACCTTAGAAAATAAGGTAATTATAACTTATTATTTAAGACCACATATTCACCTATTTCCAATAGGTAATATGTACTAAAATATAATATTCCGAGATAAATAATTATCCGGGTATTACACTATGGCAATTATACCTAATGGCATATAAAACACTACATTAGGAATGCTAATTAGGATTAAACATTGAACCCCCAAAGTCAAGTGAAGAGGACGAATTGCACATGGGAGAGAGTGTGAGAGATTTTAATATGATAATTGTAGAAGCACATGTTCATTTAAGGGAAAGATCTTCAATAGTAGTAGGATTTTTTCTAACAACAATGGAAGGTTAGGATTAAGTTTAATAAAGTTAAATCCAATGGTCCTAATTACATTAAGATAAATCCTCATGAAAAAGGATGAACCAATAGGAGGCTTAAGTCATTAGTTATTAGACACGTAGGAAACACACTCCATGAGCCAAAGAGAAGAGGGAGGGGACACCTAGCACATGGAAGTGGAGTTTATTTTATTTAAATCAAGATATTATAATTGAACAAGCACATGGGATAATGAAGGGAGACAAAGTGGAAGAGGATAAGATGATAAGAAAGTGGAAGAGGATAAGGAGAGAGAGGGGGACGAATTTGGAAGGAAGAAGACTTATTGAAGAAGAAAAGGGTAAAATGGTAAATGCACATGTGGAGTCCACAAGCCTTGACTTGTGCCTATAAATAGGGAGGCAAACCTCTTCATTCTTCACACCAAAATGAGTTCCAACATCTGAATATAGTGAAGAGAGAGTGAGTATGGAGAAGCTTGAAGGAGTAGAAGCAAAGTTCAAGGATATCCGGGAAGTCTGGAGTCTGATTCAAAAGGGTGGCGTTTTGGCGTTACGCGGTGAATGACTTGATTAAAATTTTAGGAAAGGAACCTGGATCTGACGAGGCATCGATGGATGGATCCGTGAAGAGACACCGATGGACGGAACCGTAAAGGGGTACCAGTCAAGACGAGAGTCTGAAGAAGGTTCATCAAAGTATAGTGATGGGCATGAATCCGATAAAGTTATTTCAAACCATTTTGGTGCTTAAACTAAGGAAGGGTTGGTCTATGTGGTTTAGTCATAAGTCGCCGTGAAAGACGGGGAGACTTCCACTTTACTAACATCCTTCCTGGCCAAAATGGGTTTGATTAACTGAGTTGAGTTCTAAGGCACAAGAATAGATAAGACATGATGTAAGATTGTATAGTTACCATGTAAGAATTGTAATTATACAAAGTTCTGTATTATTGTATCACATGAATATTCCTTCGGGATGTTAATATACCAGCTTATGCCTGGGCATTTTATATCAGTCATTCATTGTCCAAACGTTAGTGCATGCTCTCCGTTCCGCATTACTCTGAGCTGTAGCACTTCAAACTCTGTTGATTTTTCTAAAACTATGTGTCAATCGACACAATATGAAGTATGGAATTTGGGGTGTTACAATTCCCAACTCTATTTCGTGATATAACTAACTTAGAGAGTAATAATCTTTATTAAAAACAAAATTTTGAGGGTAATAAATGTTTATTCAAAATTTGAATTATTTTAATCCATTTTGTAAGAGTTCAAGAAGATTTGTCTGAACATTAGTTTTTCTATCATTTTTACTCCTAATTAATTATATGTATTGTATTAATTAAAAGGTTGGTTATACTTATATTTACTTTATTTATCTCTCTTACTTGCCCCCTCATAAATAAGGGCATACTTAAAAAATAAAGTTTATTTCATATATACTTATTATTTTGAACTAATTTTAACCATTTTTAAACTACGTCGCTTATTGAGCTCTTATAAATATGACCAAAGGGAGTACGTCTCATTTTTTTTTAGTAAAATTCTCAAATTGCACATTTTTGTTTTACCTTAATTACATAGGCCTCTCCTCTATTTAACAAAACAAGAATTGGTGCCTGTGCATTGCATGAGGAAGTTCATATATATGTGATGACTCAGTTAGGTTATATGAAATCGATTATAGGTGTAGGTACTTGTATATACTTTTTTAAAATAAAAAATTCAAATTTTTCCAAGAGCATACGATATTAAGAGAGAAAGGGAATATCTTATAGACTTTGAAATTCTTTAAATTTATTAATATTTTTGCACTCAAGTTCAAAAGTCTATAGTAAATCACACCGCAAAGACATAATCCAAACATATTAGAACGAAATTAGGAATATAAAAAAGAAATTTAAAAATAATCATCAATAAATTATTTCTATTGATTAATATTAATAAAAAAAATTATAAAGGACATAAATAGAAATTTAAAAATAATAATTAATAAATTATATTTAGTGATTAATGGATCCAAACTAAATCTCATAGTAGTTATAATTGTTTTTTTGCAAAATAAATAAATAAATAATAATAACTCCTTGATCTATAGAGATAAAACAAAATTCAATTATTAAAGAATATAAAAACAAAACGTGTTATTTAACGAAATTAACAGTGCTACTTAAAAACAAAACGAAATTATAGAATCTATAGATACATTAGATCGACCATTGCCTTTCTCTCAGAATCTGATCCTCCTTTCAATGGAATTCGAAGATGAAAGCATTTCACTTAGCATTGATTTTTTTTCGATCTTCCTTCTTCATCAGGTTCCAGCCCTTTTCGAATCATTTGGATTATCGTTTTCTTATTCATAGTTCTCTCTATGAGCAATTTTCCGACCAACGCACTGTCGTTCAACTTCCTTTGGTCCTTCTTCCATACAAGATCTACTTTCAACATCCTTTTGCTTTTCCTTACCACCCGTCGAAACCTCCTCCATCGCACTCTGTTCTGTACTAAGAACACAGATGCCTAGCCCAATATGGGCCAAGATATTGATATAGGATCTAGTCGCTCTCTCCCAGGTACCTATGGATGAGATACCTGTGAGAGGGGGGAGATCACTATACACAAATGTTGAAGGTTCTTCGCCAAGGGGGATGGGGGTAGTGTATAGTGGGAGTGTGCACAGTGATCAACTAAATGTATGTAATGGAGTGTACTTTCCTGGTTTACCTGTTGGTTACACTTCTATTTATATTGCCCGGCTAGGGTTCCAGTCTCCACGTTGTGCCTTCTCCACATCCCTGATCGTGTGCCTTCATGACGTGCATGGTATCCACTGCACTTCCCATGATTACTGCCGTGATTGTGAGATGATTGATACTCTTCCTGAATGGGAATGATTCTATTGCCACGTGTCCTTATAGGGTCCAAGTTCTGTTGGGCCCATAACATAGGTCCACAACAGTTGCCCTCAAGATCGGCAATTCAAGTTTTTGATCTGCCGAGATTCTATTGTCGCCCGACTCGTATCTCGGACTTGGATTATGATGATGCTTCCTACTTGCTTGTTCGTCGTGTTCGAGAACTCCAAAGCTCTCCAGTTCTAGCTGCCCTCCGTCTTCCAGGGCGAGTATTTATCCCGACTTAATAACCGAGATTTCGATACGATTATCCCGACTTCAAGTATTCCGACGTCAAAGCCGAGGTTTTCGATCTGCTTTATATTTCCGCACGCGTCGTGAACACCTCCCTGGATCATTCTTTTTAATGATCTTCTGGGTCATGTTTACATATCCACGTTGAAGGTGGAATATCACCTAGAGGGGGGTGAATAGGTGATCTCAAAAATCTTTTCGCTGTATGATAGATAAACAAAGAAAGTAGTAAAGAAGTAAAGATGACAGACACAGAGAAGTTATCCTGGTTCGGTCCAACTCTTTGGCCTACGTCCAGTCCCCAGACATACTCTGGGATTTCCACTATCTTACAAATAGAATTACACACTCTGTAAACGAGGGATGATCCTCTCACTCTTGAACTCACTCCCCCTTACAAGTTGTAATCAATACACCCACACTCAAGATACCTCTATCTTGAGAATTTGAACGAATTGTAAAAGCAAGTTGTAGAAAACTCTCTCACAGAGTGAATAGAATGATGAACACTGAAGCTTAGTATATCCGAAGATATAATCAAAATACAATTTGAACTATTTGAAAACTTTATCACTGTATGCACTGGTTTTTTTTGATTTCAATACTTCGTGTATATGTATAGGTTGAAGTTGAAGACCGTTGAAAGATTTGAATGTGTCCGTTGGAACATTTGAATATGTCTGTTAATGGAGCACTCGCGCCGCTTACCCATTATCAAATGTCTCTTCAGTTGGGTCATCTTGTAGCTGTCACCTTGGGTGAAGAGAAACTTTAAAGATGCTTTTCGGTTATGGGTCATTTGAATTATGTCGGCTCGTTTCTCCATACTTTCGGTGCGCCAAGCCCGTCATGCTTTGAACCAAGATTCAACGTCGAAATACACTCACGAGAGATGATTAGAATAAGATATAATCAGATTAAGAATGAGTTATAGATAGGTTTAGTTTATCGAGTATTCATTGAGGGTATTCTTGCGAAACATGTTCTTGCTAATACTCGTGTCTTCTTCCTCCGAATGTGAAACCTTAATGTATAAATCTGAAAAACACTTAGGAAGATGATTAGTAATATCATAGTTAATAAGGAATGATGTTTGAGAGGTTAAAACAATTAACTAGATCATCTAGAGAAATTTATAAAAGAATCTGGGTTGCTGTCGCTAACTGGTATGGATGCTGACAGACCATTCTCGAGAATTGCAGAAGCCATACTCGAGAATCACTCAAAGAATCATTCTGCAGATTGAGCAATTCTGGATCGTTCTCGAGAATTACCTAGTGATTCTCGAGAACCATTCTCGAGAATTGCATTTCAATTCTCGAGAGTCCAGTAGACAGAAGCAAACTTCAGTTAATGCGATCGAGCATTCTCGAGAATTGTTTGCCCATTCTCGAGAACCATTCTCGAGAATGACTTCACTTGTAAACCAGAGAGCACCGAAGCGAATATCAGATGAAACAAATGAAATACTCGAGAATCCTTTCGATTCTCGGGAACCATTCTCGAGAATTAAAACTTCATTCTCGAGAATTACTTCGAAACGAATACAATGTAGAAGCTTTGTCGACCATTCTCGAGAATCATTTTTCGATTCTCGAGAATCATTCTCGAGAATTGATTCTCAATTCTCGAGAATTACTCGAGAAACAAAGTTTGATTCTCGTTTCTCGGTCCGATCATTCTCGAGAGCATTTGGTGCATTCTCCGAACCATTCTCGAGAATGTAATCCTCATTCTCCGAATTGCCATGTCTTTGTGATTAACAATTAACGGGATTTTGATAGACATTCTCGAGAATACAAGATCTGATTCTCGAGAGTTATTCCTGGACATACAACATGATTTTCAAAACTTAAACATTAGTTATCATCAAAACACTTAAGAGCGAACACACGTGTCTTGTCGTATGTGATGTCGCCCCCAACCCGGGTTGTTGCGTACCCACAATGGCGGGTTTCAATGCCTTTTGAATTTGCAGGCGTTTCGCCTGCTTGACGTTACATTTGTCTATGTAGCGGTGTAATTTCACTCACGACTTTTCATGTACCTCCGCCGCCTTCAGTTTTCGTGCGCATTTAATGCTCACGTCATTCCACGAATGCCATGATTATCTCTTATCATCATGACTCCCTTCAAATTCTGTCGTTACTTTTTGTCGGCTTTTTGCATTCGGGATTATCCTTACTTGATTACCCCTGCCAATCAGCCTATAAAGCTTTGCACTTGGCCTTTTGTTAATACTTTGGCTCCCATGATTCTTTGCATTTTTTGAAGTTCTTCCTGCTAACAGCAAGCTTTCTTCCTCCGAAGATTTCGTCGAAATCTTTATCGCCGGTACTGGCATTACGTATTTGTCTTTTGACACTTTATCATGTGGATTTTTCCTCGCCTTACTTCTCTGCCATGCTTTCGAAATTTGATTTTTGTTTTTCTTGGTTGTCTGGGTATGCATGTCGATATTTTGAGTATGATCTTCTTGTGTGCTGGTTTTGCTGGTCCTTTTTTCACAAAATAGGCAGGTATTAGATGGCTGTGATGACTAAAATCTATTAATTCCTCTCAGAATGTGGCATATTGAGGAACAGACCAGACCCATCCTGGACTGAGGCATCACAATACCCTTTAGCTCTTCTGCTTGCTTTTGTCTTTGAATATTGTTTGTTCTAGTCGTGACAGCTTGATCTTACTTACCAACATCGTGGTTAGTTCCCTTGGCTATGTTTTTTGATATTTTCTTTCTTCCTTGCATGGCTAGAGCCCAGGGTTTGCGTTGTTCGTGAACCGCTAGGCGCCCGAGTTAGCGCCTTTATATAATGCCTCGAATTCCATAATCCCGTGATTACTGATACCTATTTAAAATAGGTGAATATGTGGTCTCAAATTTTGTAGTGTATTTGAGTTATTTTCTAGGGCAATTTCTCTTTAAAATGAACAAAAAATTCAAAATCCCTAAATTCTTTTATGGATCATAAGATACCCTAAAGTCTCCATAATTAGGTACAATCCTAATTTAATCATAAGAGACAATAAAATGACATGGAAATACTTATTCCAATTAAAGAAAATTATCAAACATTGTTAGGCAATTAAATTTGCAATAATTGAAATACTTGTATTAATTTTCGAAATTAAATAATAATTAAGTTAAAAAGGCATAATTAAAAATATATCAACATAAGTAGCATCCAAATGATATCTAAGGACCAAGATTAGCTCATAAGGGGTTTCAAATGATCATGATTAATATTGTAGCCTATCAATTAGGCCAAATAATATTTATGAACATTATCTTGGAAGATTAATTTAATCTTCCCTATTTTTATTAGTGTGGCGAAAATTCCTTGAGAAAGAGGAAAGATAATTACACCAATATTAAATCCTAAGAGCACATAATATATGAACAAATATCATCAATAGTAGTAGGATATTTTCAACATAAAATTAAAGGCTTGGATTAAATTTATTAAAGCTAAATCCTAAGGCCTTAATTTAACTTCATAAAGTGTAATCCTTGTGAAGTAAAAATTAGCCAATGAGAACCTTTCTTCTAGATATTTTGAGGTGAATAAAACACAAAAATTAGAGGGAAAAGGGAGTAAATTACACGGTTTGCATATCTTGTGGGTGAAGAATACAAATTGATTAAATAAACAAAATACATATGCTAAAATAAAATCACATGCAATACTTAATGGTGGAAGAGGATAATGTACTTTCAATTAAGAGACTTAATGGCCATGGAAGAAGATACGCATGAAGGGAAAAGAGAGTTATGAGTGTTGTGAGTCTAGTGTAGGAGAGAGAAAAAATGTACCTTCTTTTATTTGAGGGTTAAAAACCATTGGGATTAATTCAAGATACAAGTAAATGAGAATCTATAGAAAATAAATTGTATCCTGAGATACGTTAATCATAGATCAAATATAAGGATTTATTATGAACAAGCATATTTAAAGCTTGGGATAGGTTATCTCCAAAATATTTTCCTCAACTTTTGGGATTAATTTTAAGATGATTAAAGGGCAATTAGAGACTATTAAGCCATAATATTCAAAGTTAAGAAGCTAGTGTAAAGCCTTGAAAAAGCTTCATAAAAAACCCCTAAGTATATTTGTGCTTAGTTAGCAACCAATCATCATTTTCATCTAGTTACAAGGAACTTATTGTAACTAATAGATAAAGCATAAAATTAGAGAAACAAAGGGGAGGGGGGACGGTTTACCTAGCTTGAATAAGGGGGTAGATGTTTGTTTAATATATGTATCAAAACACATGCAAATTCAAGCATTGATGAAGGGAACAAATTGGAGAGGGAAATGATACTTGGGATAGGATGCATTGATGAAATGGAAGAGGATAGGGTTGTGAGAGAGGGGGCGGTTTTGAGAGAGTGGAAGGTGAGGATTGAAGCTTGGATTTAATCTAGATCCAAGGGTGGAGAATGAAGAAGAGGGAGTTCAATAGAATTACCATAATTGCCATACCCAATTGCTATAAATAGGGGGCTTTGGCCTTCACAAATTTCACACCAAAGCAAGCTTAGTAATATGATAAAAGAGAGTGGAAAGTAAGAGTGAGAAGCTTGGAGAAGGAGGAGCAAAGTTCTAGGTAAGTTCTTTAGCTCAAGCTTTCAAGGTTATAGTTATTTTTTTGTTTAGATCTTTAAACTTCCAAAATTAGTTTTGCTTTTATGTTTCTGAGTTTAAATATAGCCTTATTTCAAAAAAAAATGATGAGGAATATATTATAGCAAAAATTTTGGAAGATTATGATCAAAGTAACAAAGCTCTGGCGAAATTTTATCGGTTAGCGATTCCTGAAGTTAGGGGTAAAAACGCCAGTATTTTATGTTGAAGACGAGGTTCTTAAAATATTATAAAATTCATGGTTAAAGTAGACATATAGAGCTTTTCAAATATACCTAGAGTGAAGTATTTCAAGTTCTGTGCTAGGAGATAAAAATTCCCAAAGTTGGGCTACGCAATTCTGGAAAAATGCTGGACAGAGTTTAGAAACCTTAAACCTGGGAATGACTTAGGGAATCTGGCATAAATGAGTATTTGTACTTAAAATTAGACATCCTAAGGATTCCAAGGAATTTTACGGATTCTCGTTTCGATTTTTGTAGAATTAATTATGCTTTTTCAAAGTTAGCGAAAGTTTTGCCTGAAATGTTGAAATCAACGTTTTTGTAAAAGAAATGGATAAAATTTAGATAATAAATCCACCAGGGGTAAAAAGGTCAATAATGGCTAGAATATCTCTTAGAATATTACTTGTAAGAGAATAATGTGAAAATATTGTGATAGGATATCCGAGAAACACTGGAGACGTATCGAGTCGATAGAAATACCACTATCCGCACCGACGAAGGTACAAACGCGTACTGTAACACTAACTCTGATGCTTATTGTATGACTATATGTGATAGATGATAGCTTTACATCTGCTATGTGCTTATTTATTGATTGTTGCTGAAATGCCATGAATATCTGTCATACATATACTGTCATGTTTAAGCATTAGGTTAACCGTTACCTGAGGTCCGATGGGCATTGGACCTCAGCTGTTACTATAACCTCAGGATCCGGAGGAATCAGGATCGAGGACAAGGGTAAGCAGCACCAGTGAGAACCCGGCCGGAGAATTTCTTTTTGGATATGTATTATCGTACTCTTAAATGTTCAGATAATTGTACCGCTGTATAAGTAACCAGATACATCAATAGTGAATGTTTATCAAATACTCGCTCTTTTAAATTGTTCCGATGCTCTACTTTGATTAAAATATCTTGAAAACGCTTTAGAAAATTGGGGTGTTACATATAAAATCACTTGTAAAAAGCTAAAATAAATGTGCACAATAGAGGAGAATGTTGATGTATTTTACTCTATTTTCCCTCTCCTCGATACCTCTTTTAAATCGTGTAAAATTAGAATTTTTTTAAAAAACTTAACAAATTTAATGAATTAACTATCATTTTTTAAATGAATTATTTAAAATAACTTATATGGTGTATCGGAGGGACAACCCAGACTCGTAACATTCAATCTGTGTGGGACTGAGAGTTGGAAGATGAGAACTTGGAGAATCCTTTGGGGTTGGATGAAGGAATAACCCAGACTCGGAATGAGAAGGGTATTATGGTTTTTTCTCTGTCAGACGGCTTCAAACAGTGAGCTTGGAGTAGGTAGAGACAAACCCTTGTGATTAAACCTTTGGGAAGGAAGTTTGCGTTTGAGTTTATGCGGCAGCGACTGGAGGCTATTTGGACACAAAAAGGACGTATAGCAGTCACGGATGTCTCAAATGGATTTTATATGGTTTGATTTGAATCCATGGATGATTTGATTATGGCTAAAACTGAAGGTCCGTGGATGGTGCAGAAGCATTATATTGCAGTACAGGATTGGAATCCAACCTTCAACTCCAAGACTGATGTATTTAATAAAGTTAAGTTGTGGGTGAATCTGCCGGCATTCCCGCCGGAGTTTGTTAAGACAAATCTACTGTCGGATGTCGGTAATTTCATCAGAAAATTTATTCGGATGGATTCAGTGGCCACAAAAGTTGCAAGGGGACATTTCACCAGGATTTGTGTGGAAGTAGACTTGTCTAAGGAGTTGGAACTGAACTACATCCTAGAAAATAAGCAAAGATTTATTGTGTATGAAGGGCTCGTTGATGTGTGTGCAGAGTGCAAATATTTTGGCCACAGATCAGGTACTTGTTTGAAGCCACAGACTGATAGAGTTTAGCTGGGTGACAGGCAAAAGTCATAGAACACTGCTAAAATATGGAAAGTAGTAGGCATGAAGGATGTTGTGATAAGTAGTTGACAGGTTTACCTAATGAGGCTTTAAATAGTTCTTTGCTTTTGCAAGAACCTCATCATCACGTACTGGAAGAGGACGTTGGGAAGAGATTTAATGATGTTTCGATGGACCAAGCCGGGGAGATTGTGAAGACGCTGGGTTATGGGCCTTTGGTAGAGGAATCCACTTTCAGACACAAGGAGAGTGACAACGCTATACAAGGAAGAGTCTTGGAGCAAGGAGATCCAAGTGGCAATTATTTGCATGAGGTGACCGTGACAGGTGTTGAGGCTTCTGGAGATGTGTCGAATATGGAGGGTGAGGGGAATTCACATTCTATTAGTTTGGCCATTCCCATTGTGGGCCAAGAAAAAGAGGTGAAGCCATGTGTGGTTGAGGAAACCAATACCGAGGATGTTAGTTCTCTATGTGTTTTGATGATAACTGACAATTGTAAACAGAAATTAAAATGAGTTTTTGATAAGTTGAAAAACTTACTGTCAAGTGAATACTCAAGTATTGGTTTCAATACTCAAGTATTGAGTTGACAGTGAATGGTGCATTTTTCGCAAAATGCTCAATACTTAAGTATTGGTTTCATTACTCAAGTATTGAGTTGACAAGTGAATGGCTCCTTCGTGCAAAAATGATCATTACTCAAGTATTGATTCCAATACTCAAGTAATGAACTTACGAGAGAGCATTCCAAGTTCTTTTCACAAAGATCAATACTCGAGTAATGGTTTGATTACTCGAGTAATGACCAAACAGAAACTCTTCATCTAAAAGGCAGAAATGCCAATACTCAAGTATTCATATGGATACTCAAGTATTGGTCATACAGAAAATGATTAAAGTATTCAACATGTGAATACTCGAGTATTGGTTTGAATACTCGAGTATTGGGCAAACAGAAAGTTTTTCACATGTTTTTCAATACTCAAGTATTGATATGAATACTCAAGTATTGGAATGGCAGAGACTTCACAAGTATTGAAAATAGTTCAATACTCGAGTATTGATATGATTACTCGAGTATTGACCAGACAGAAAGTTTGCTATTTCCAAGTAATTTGAATACTCAAGTATTGAGGCGAATACTCAAGTATTGAGTTGGAAAAGATCTCACAAAGTTTTCAAATAGTTCAATACTCAAGTATTGGTTTGAATACTCGAGTATTGGCCATACAGAAAGGCTTGCTATTTCCAAGTGATTTGAATACTCAAGTATTGAGATGAATACTCAAGTATTGACTTGGAAAAGTTTTTACAAAGTTTTCAAACAGTTCAATACTCAAGTATTGAGTTGAATACTCGAGTATTGGGCATACAGAGAGCTTGGCTCTTTTTCAAATGTTTTGAAAACTCAAGTATTGATTTGAATACTCAAGTATTGAAGTTTTGGACTTAAACTTATTTTCACATAAAAGTTCAATACTCAAGTATTGGTTCAATACTCGAGTATTGGTCCTACTCAAAAATTGTCCAAACGGTCAAATCATATAGTGCCTTCTCTGGAAGACGAATACTCAAGTATTCATCTGAATACTCAAGTATTCACATTAGTGCACAAGGCAATACTCAAGTATTGAAGAACTCACTCAAGTATTGGGCGCAAGTATTCAAAATTCAAATCATACGAATTTGTTATTTCTTCGTGTTTGATCTTAATGCTTTCTATTATCATTCTTATATATTCCCAGCTATATTTAAACACTTTGTTAGTGAGTTTCGGATGGATTAAAGAATGTTTAACGAAGGTTTAATACCAAAAGCAAAAAGTGTCAAAACATTAAATGCTAAACCCGAAAGTTGCATACTTTTGGGAAATCCTTCGCACACGCTTACAAAGGATTAATGCCTACCTCCCACATCCAAGAACTGCTAGTCCAACGGATTTATTTACTAGAAGTCAACTCGAACTTCGCCCACTGGATTAAGTGAAGATTAGAGAGAGAAGAAGACCAAAACTGAACCAGAACCTTGGTTAATGTTACCAACGGTTATATGAAGGATTACAACGGTCATTTAATGCACTCTCAGTATAAATAGAGCTGCATTCAATTCCTCTCAACGACTAAGACCCCATAAAGCGAAAATCATTAAAGTTTCCATCTACTCTTGAGTCTTTCTGTACTAAGTATCTGTTGATACATTCAATCTTCAGTGTTTATCATTATCCACTCTTAGAGAGAGTTTACTACTTGAAAAACATTCATTGTAAAGAATCACAAGTCAAGGGGACTTGGTGATTGGGTTCATTGATTACAACTTGTAAGGGGAGTAAGTTCTAGTGAGAGAATTACTCTTGAGTGCGAGTGTGTAATCAATTGTGATAGTGAAAATCCCAGAGAGTCCGGGGACCGGACGTAGGTCAAGAGATTGGACCAAGCCGTATAATTCCTTGTGTCTTGCTATTCTTCTCTACTCCATAGTCTACTCGTTTTAGTTTCGAAAAACGAGCTTTTCCGGGAAGAATTTTTAAAAATCCCCAATTCACCCCTCTTGGTGATGAAGCTCCACTTTCATTTGGTATCAAAGCAAGGTCTTCTCCGAAGAGATTAACATCTCGAGAAGGATCACTATGGAAGGTATTCTACCTGATGGAGCTTCAATCTGTTAATTCCTATATTTTGATGATCACAATTCCTAGTGAATTGAATTAAGCATTATTAGATTTTTAGGAATCATGCCCGAGCAAAGATAGAACCTTGCACGAGCAACATCGGACTTAAGTAAAGAAAGAAAACCAAGGTAACGTAATCATGCCCGAAGCAACCTTCAAAAGCATCTGAAAGCATGACCTTGCCCGAGCAAGGTCATAGTCTTGCCCGAGCAACGTCGGGGTCTCTGAAGGAAAAATGAAGCTCAAAGTGATCATGCCCAAGCAACGTCTGAAGGCATCAGAAAGCATAACCTTGCCCGAGCAAGGTCATAATCCTGCCCGAGCAACATCATGGCAAAGGCAAAAGAAGTTTGCTCAAGCAACACCTGAAAGCGTCAGAAAGCACGAGCTTGCCCGAGCAAGGCCACAAGTCCGCCCAAGCAACATCGAGGAAGCAAAAATCATCGACTAAGCGAGCCTTGCCCAAGCAAAGAAAATGCTTGCCCGAGCAAACAGAAAAGCTTGCCCAAGCATCATTGATCTAGAGTACTTTCTCCCTCTTGAAGGAACCTTGCCCGAGCATTGAAAATTGCTTGCCCGAGCATTATGCCCAGGCAAGGAAAAAGGTTTGCCCGAGCAAAGTGAGTCTTCTTCTTCATAAACTTGTCTATAGTTTGCCCGAGCAAGCTTTTAAGAATTGCTCGAGCAAACATCGAAAGGAAGGAAGTTTGCTGTACATCAAAGAGCTTGCCCGAGCACAATTATCATCATACTCGAGCACTATGCTCAAGCAAGGAAAAATCCTTGCCCGAGCGACAGCGAGCATAAGACGTTTTGAACTTCATTTCAAGAAGCTTGCTTGAGCAAGCCAATAAACTTGCCCGAGCAATGTAGCCTCTGTTTTTGAAAACTCCGTCTGCGTAATTCTTCAAATCTTTACTTCTTGTTTATCACATCTGATTATTACCTATTAAGTCTACCAAATGATTTTAACCCGGTGTGTTGATAAGTTTCAGCTTAATTAGACACAAGTTACCGCAGATTTTGAAAAAGCAACTTGACCGACAAGGCATTAAATGAAGTTGCCTAAACCAGAGTTAAATTGTTCTGATCGAAGTAAAGCCTCTTCGACATTCTCATTGCACATTAAATGCTATCTCACAACGGCTATGCAAAAAGAATGAAAGAGAATGTCAACTCTGATGAATCAAATTGAAAGACAGACGAACAACCTTCGACAAGAATTTCTTCTGTCTAAACGGCAACATTCATATGTCTCAACGGCTACTTGAAGAACTTCACCAACGGACATTAATTGGCTGTCTATAAATAGCCAGAGTATTGAATTCGGACAACTACCGAAACGCTGAGCAATTAATTTGATTTTAGATTCATTCGCTGTTTCAACTACTTCATTAATTTATGAGTGTTCTTCAGTGTTCATTTTATCTACTCGTGAGGAGTTTCCAAACACTCATTTATTTCTTTCAGTGAGTTGTACTTAAGGTTAAGGAACCTTAAGAGAGGGTGTATTAATTACACTTGTAAGGGGGAGTGGAGTCCGATAGTAAGGGGATCATCCTTCATTTACAGAGTCTGTAATTACATTTGAAAGATAGTGAAAACCCAGGAGTTATGGGGACTGGACGTAGGTCAGTGGATTGAGACCGAACCAAGATATATCCTCTCTTGTTCAATTCTCTTCGTTATCTCTATCCTTTATTCTTGTGTCTCCGTGAAAATTAAGAAAAAGAATTTTTGGAATCACCTATTCACCCCCCTCTAGGTGATATTCTGTCTTCACAATCAACCTACCACCGGGATTCACCAGAGAGCACTACTCATTCTGGAAAGGCAAATTCAAATTTTTTGTAATGGCATCTGAGTTTGGTCTCTGTAGAGTATTTGAAAGAGGAGACTATGTTCCATCAACTACTGAAGATGGAGTAAGAACTCCAAAGCTCGAAGAAGAATACGATAAGAATGACAAGAAGCCGGTCGTTCTTAACAAAGAAGGCTATTCTTATGCTCCAAAGTGCCTTAAGTCAAAGTGAATACTTCCAAGTATGCACTTTAACTTCTGCAAAGGCCATGTGGGACGCCTTGGAACTAGCTCATAAAGGAACCACCGGAGTTAAAGAAAATAGAGTCAACACTCTCATGACTGAGTACGATCTTCTTCGTATGAAGTCAGGGGAATCAATTGGTGAGTTCCGACTTAGATTCACTCATCTCATCAATCAACTTGCTGCATTGGGAAAAGTCTATGAACAACCTGTTCAAGTCAGAAAAATCTTGAACATTCTCAGCAAGGAATGGGAAGCCAAGGTCACTGCTATTGAAGAAGCCATGGTGCATCCATGGAATCTGTAGCAGCTCTCTTTGGTAGCCTTGCTAAATATGAAGGAAAGATGAAGTTCAGAAAGGGACTTGATGAAATCAACAGCAAAAGCAAAGGAATAGCTTTCAAGGCAATCAAAGAAGCTAAAGAGATCGATGATGAAGAAGAAGAAGAAGACGAAGAAAAAGAGCTAGGCATGATCGTTCGAAGATTCAAACGATTCTATCGAAAGGATCAGGGCTACAAGAAATTTCACAAAGGTGGCTCCAAAGACGAAGCAAAAAGGCCAATTATCTCGCTACGAGTGTGAAAAGCCCGGCCATATCAAGTCCGAGTGCCCCAAACTGAACAACAAGGACAAACAAAAGAAGAAGTTCAATCGATTCAAAAAGAAAGCCTATGTCTCGGCTATTTGGGGAGATAGCTCATATGATGATGATGAAGCGATGAGGAAGACAGAGCAAACATTTGCTTAGTTCTTTGAAGAAGAAGAGCAACATAACAAAAATGATGAGGTATACGATTCAAAACCATCCTACGATGAATTGTTTGCTGAATACTTTGTTGTTCAAACAGAATTTGAAAAACTTGCAGAAAAATATCTTGCTTTGAAAAAGAAGAATGTAACTCTTGAACTGCAAGTTGAAAAGTTTTCCCATCTTGAAAATGTTGTTTGTGAGGATTGTCCCGATCTAAAGAAAAAGAATTTACATCTTACAAAGGCACTTGAGAAATTCACTAGAGGTAGTGAAATGCTCAATGTCATCTTAAAAGAACAAAGATTTACAAATGACAGATCGGGAATCGGTTACAAACCAAGTTTTGATAAAAGGAAAGGGAAAAAGAAATTTGGAGGAAAGAATTATATGAAATACTTGAGAAAATCTGTTCATTCTTCAAATCCTTTTGCACATTGCAATTATTGTAATCGAAAGGGTCATACCACTTCTTCCCCGCTTTCATAAGAAGGAAGAAAAGAGTAAACCCATGGGAAACTATCAATGGGTGCCTAAGGGATCCTACAAGGTTCCTAAGACACATACTAACCCCAAAGGACCCAAGAAAAGATGGGTACCTAAGACTTGATCTGCTTTGTCTTGCAGGTTTGTCAAAGAGCATCAAATCCCAACAAGTGGTACATTGATAGTGGATGCTCAAGACATATGACGGGAGACCAATCCAAGTTTGCTTCAATCAAGCCCAAAGATGGTGGCAAGGTAACCTTTGGTGGCAACCAATTTGGAAAGATTGCTGGAATTGGTGAAATTGGCAACAATGAAGGACCACGAATCAAAGATGTCTACCTTGTTGAAGGACTTTGCCACAATCTCCTTAGTGTAAGCCAAAGCACTGATAAAGGTAACTTAGTTATCTTTGATTCTGAGGAATGCTTGATAGTAAGCAAGGATGCTTTCTCTTTAGAAAATATTAAATCAAAAGCTTTATTCAGAGCTCCTAGAGATGGAAATTGTTATACACTTAATCTCTCTAGAAATGGCTCTGGTTCTGAAAAATGTTTTCTTAGTAATCTAGATGATAGTTGGCTATAGCACAAGCGATTAGCTCATGTCAATATGATCCAACTTGACAGATTACTCAAAAAGGATTTGGTCATTGGTATTCCAAAACTTCGATTTAAAAACGACATGGTTTGTGATGCCGTCAAAAAGGAAAACAAACCAAATCTTCCTTCAAATCTAAAAATGAAATTTCAACTAATAGACTTCTTCAACTACTTCATATGGATCTAGTTGGACCGGCTAGAGTAAAAAGCCTTGGTGGCAATCTTTATACTTTGGTCATAGTTGATGATTTTTCTATATTTGCTTGGACCATATTTTGTCTTCAAAAGATGAAACATTTGATCGTTTGTTGTTTTTGCCAAGAAGGTCCAAAACGAGAAAGGTCTCTCTATTTCGGAATTGAACCGATCATGGAGGAGAATTCGAGAACCATGCATTTTTGAGTTCGCGATAACATGGGAATTGATCACAACTTCTCGGCCCGAGGACTCCTCAACAAAATGGAGTTGTGGAGAGAAAGAAGCGAGTTCTTACCGAGATGGCAAGAGCTATGCTGAACGAAAACAACACTTCTCAAGTGTTCGGGCTGATGCAATGAGCACCGCTTGCTACATCTCAAATCGGGCATATCTCCGGAAGAAGTTGGGCAAAACCTCCTATGAATTGTACAAGGAAGAAAACCAAATCGCTCATCCGCATGTGTTTGGATGCAAGTGTTTCAACCACAACAATGGTAAGGATAACTTGGGAAAGTTTGATCCCAAGGCAGATGAAGGTATATTTTTGGGTTATTCAAATAGAAGTAAGGCTTATAGAGTTTTCAATACTCGTACTCGAATTGTTGAAGAATCTATGCATGTTGTTTTTCGTGAATCCAAATCGATAAATCCTTGGATGATGATGAGGAAAATGTTTTCAAAAATCAATTCTTTTCGAAAACTACTCCTGCATCTATTGAAAACCTTGAAAATGTTTTTGAGGCTGATCCCCAAAATAATATTGAAAATTATGATAAGTCTCAGCCTAGAGCTTGGAAGTGTTAGATATGATTAGTTTTGATGATGTCTTATATAGATGCCATTATTATTCAGAGCAAAAAGTTTATATCATATACATTGACTAACTAACTGTTATATTTAATGTGTTTTAGTCCAAGTTCAATTATGAAGAATGATCAAGAAAAGAAAGAAAGAGTTGAGTTATAGAGATTAATCAAAAAGGAGATAAGAGATTGAAGAAAGAAGTTCTTGCACACAATATAATTGGAATATCGAATATCAAGGAAGCAAGAACTTATCAAAGGATTTTGGGAATAATCAAGAAGAAGAGGAAATATTGAAGAAGGTAGAACTTGAAGAGAATCTTTGAGTTCAAGTTGAATGTCAAAGAATGATCAAGAGAAGAGAAGGAAGAAAGAGTTGGATTATGAAGAATGTTCAAGATGGGAGATTAAAGAAGGAAGAACTTGATGAGAATATGGTTATTCAAGTTCTTATATTGATGCTAGAAGCCTCTATGATCAAATGAGAGTTGGAATAGCTCAATTCAGAGTTAAAAACAAGCAAATATAAGGTTTAGGATGATCCAACTCGAGTCATGAGGTTGCAACTCGAGTTAACCACTTTGCTACAGCGTTTTCCCTCTTCTGGGATGAGTTAACTCGAGTCATGTATGAGTAACTCGAGTCAAACACTAAATGACTCGAGTCAAGGTGTATTTCAAAGAACTTGTTCACCTCCGTTTCACGTTCGGCATGGGCGACGTCGGTAATTTGATGATATCTCCCAAACCAGAGATCGGATAGAAGTGAAATCAGTGGAATATGAAACTAGACTCCCAATGCGTCATTTGGGTATAAAATTAAAGTCCAAAGGAGTTCAGATCAAGGAGCTATGAATTGTGAAAGTTTACACTAAACTTCACGCCACAGTGCAGACATAGCTTTGGTATTTTGAGTGTATCTCACAAAATACACATCCAATTGAGCGGAAATCAGTGGTATATGAAAGTAGACTCAAAAGGGTTTCCATCAAGATTTGAACCAAGCAAAACGGAGTTCAGACCATGGAGATATGGTCTTCGAAAGTTACAGTAAGTTCAAGATGGTTCATAAACGCTCAACATACAATAAGTTTGGAATGAGTTGTTAACTAGGCTTGGATAACTCAAGTTTAAGACTGGAAACTTGAGTCAACATAAATTAGAGAGGCAGACAAAGAAGAGATTTTAACTCGAACGAACAAAGTAGTAGAGCACTGTGGAGTCTTCGAGAATTCTGAAATTAATGTTATCAATTGATTACTACTCGCTATACTCTTCAATGTTATTAATAATCTTTGTGAGGAAGTTTCAGATGATCAAAAGCTCGGATTGAGGATCGGTGACAATGCTAACAAGCATAAGTGAATGGGTGGTTTAACTCGAGTCGGGCAAAACAACTCGAGTCATCATTCGATAAAGCAACCGAAGTTTGGAGACAAAAGACAACTCGAGTCATACTAAGGCAACTCGAGGCATAACTCGAGTCAAGTTCACCAACTCGAGTCACTCAAGGACACAGAAAACATCTGGTATTTAAATCAACTCGAGTCATATGGAATAACTCGAACCAGCCTCCCTGCTTCAGAAAATCACCGTTGTCCGAAATCTCAAAATCATTGTTTGTGATTTCGTTAATCCTTACCATTACTCATTACTATTCATAATCATCTTTAATCAGTTTGTTAATGAGTTTCAAATGATTATGTGAAGGATTAACATCGAATTACGAAAAGCAGATGATTATGTCAGAAGCTACAACGGTAATATTTTCCAAAGGTCATATACACTTACAACGGTCATATTCTAAACCTGGAGGAGTTGCTCAACGGTCATAAATTGCAACTAACTATAAAAGGAGAAGCATTCAAGACAGAAGAGGTGGGAGACACGAGATTACTGTTTCATTATCAAAATGCCAATACTCTGACATCTATATCACTTACTCTCCGATTATCTCTATGATCATATAGTTTACCTTAGAGAGTGAGATTATTTGTATTGTACCTCAGTGTTTATTCATTTACTCTTTTAGAGAGAACATTTCTGATTATTAAATCATTGTAAGAATCTCAAGTCGTGGGACTTGGAGATTGGGTTATCAGTTTACAACTTGTAAGGGGGAGTGTATCCTAGTGAGAGGATAACTTCGAGTACGAGTGTGTAAGCGATTGAAAGGAGTATCTCGGTGAGAGATTCGGCTTCACAAGTGCCTGGGTGAACTTGTGCGTATGTATAGGCTTCTCTTGTGCCCGGTTAAACAAGAGGATGTGGATTGAGAATCTCAAGTGGAGCTTGGGACCGGACGTAGGTCAAGGATTGGGCCGAACCGGTATAAATCACGCTTTGCATATTCTCTTCCCTTATCTCTTATATTTCCGGTATATGTTTATTTGAATATCAAACTGTTGATTTAGAAATCGCGAAAAGATTTTTCAAAGTGTCAAGTTTTTAATCCTCACCCAATTCACCCCCCTCTTGGGTTCTGCCGGTTATACAGGAAGTTCATAAGGAATCATCCTTTGGACCAGGTAATAGGTGATGTAAATCAAGGAGTAAGAACCAGAAACAGCACTTTGAATGAAGTAATCTTTTCTGCATTTATATCTCATATTGAACCCTCTAAGATAGATGAAGCCCTTTCAGATAATGATTGGGTGATAGCTATGCAAGAGGAGTTACACCAATTTGATAGAAATCAAGTTTGGGATTTGGTACCTAGGCCTAAAGACCATCCGGTCATTGGCACTAAATGGGTATTCAAGAACAAACGAGATGAGTCAGCAATCATTGTCCGTAACAAGGCAAGATTGGTTGCTAAAGGCTATAATCAAGAAGAAGGAATTGATTATGAAGAAACTTATGCTCCAGTGGCAAGATTGGAAGCCATAAGAGTTTTTCTAGCCTTTGCTTGTGTCAAAGGATTCAAGCTCTATCAAATGGATGTAAAAAGTGCTTTTCTAAATGGTTTTATACAAGAGGAAGTTTATGTTGAACAACCTCCTGGTTTTCAAGATGATCATCATCCAGATCATGTTTATCGTCTCAAAAAGGCATTATATGGTCTTAAGCAAGCTCCTAGAGCTTGGTATGAGCGATTAAGCAAGTTCCTTCTTGATCAAGGATTTGTTAGAGGAAAAGCAGATACAACTCTCTTCATAAAGAGTAATAAGCTTAGTGAAATTTTAATTGTTAAAATATATGTTGATGACATTATATTTGGTGCTTCTAATGATGCTTTGTGTGAAGATTTTGTTAAAAACATGCAGGGAGAGTTTGAGATGTCCATGATGGGAGAACTCAACTATTTCCTTGGTCTGCAAATCAAGCAAAGAAAAGATGAAATCTTCATATCTCGACCAAGTATCTCAATGATCGTGAAGAAGTTTGGGATGGACCAATGCAATGGAGCCGACACTCCAATGAGTTCAACCACATCTCTGGATGTTGATGAAAAGGGCAAGGACTTCAACATAACAAGATATAGAGGAATGATTGGATCATTGCTCTATCTCACGGCAAGTCGCCCAGACATCCAATTCAGTGTGGGCATGTGTGCAAGGTTTCAGTCTGCCCCCAAGGAGTCTCATGCTGAAAATGTCAAGAGGATATTCAGATATCTTGCAGATACAAAGACCCTTGGATTGTGGTTTCCTAAAGGTCAACTCCGAACATTTGGTAGCATATTCAGATTCAGACCATGCCGGGTATAAGACTGATCGAAAAAGCACAAGTGGCCAATGTGAGTTTTTTGGTGGCTCACTTGTGTCATGGTTCAACAAGAAGCAAACCAGTGTGGCTGTGTCTTCTACTGAAGCTGAATATGTGGCTGCTTCAAGTTGTTGTGCTCAAGTCCTATGGCTCAAGCAACAACTATCTGATTTGGGAATCAACCTGAAGGAGATCCCAATATTGTGTGACAAGACAAGCACAATAAGCCTGGCCAAGAATCCAGTTCAACATACTCGAACCAAGCATATTGATGTGAGACATCACTTCATAAGGGATCATGTTCAGAAGAAAGATGTCAAGGTCATGTTCATCCCAACACATCTTCAACTTGCTGACATCTTCACCAAACCTCTAGCCAAGGAACAATTTAATTTCATAAGAAGAGAATTGGGAATGGTAAATCCCAATGAATTGTAAGTATATCTATCTATCTTAATGTTAGTTATGGTTTTGATGGTTATGGGGAACTAATTTAAGCTTCAGAGTGTCTAGCTATGTTTTATACAGGAGATTTTGAATATTTGCTGATGAGAGAAGCAATACTGGAGTATTGGAAACAATACTCAAGTATTCGAGGGTCAGAGAACAACATCAAGGTTGTCAAGAAGGAATACTTGAGAGAATACTCGAGTATTCAAGTCAAGTATTGAATACTTGAGTATGTAAGGCAATACTTGAGTATTCCAGAGGCAGAGAGCAACTTGAAAATTGGGGAGAAGCAATACTCGCATCAATACTCGAGTATCCGAGTAAGGTATTGAATACTTGAGTATGTAAGTTGATCACTCGAGTATTGGACGAGAATATCAAAGGTTCACCTCACACCTTTGATGTCCAGGTAAGTGAAATTTTACTTCAATACTCGAGTATTCAAGTAAATACTCTAGTATTGCACTGTATATATATATACTTACTGTTCATGTTCTTCATTACTCGACCCAATACTCAAGTTTTGCCCTAGAATCTTCTCCTCTCTCTCTCTCACGCTTATTTTCACCATTTTCGACCCAAATCCTCACTTCACTCTCTGAAATGGCTTCCAAATCCACGTCCAAAGCCATCGTCGACACTGATTCCACCCAGGAAGGGACCCAATCAGCCTCTCCATCGCTTGCTCCTCCTCTTTAACGACCTCCGAGGAGGAAATCAATCCCAAATCGCCTTCATCATGGGATTGATCGTTCAATTAGAGGAGTTAGCGAAAACATCCCTGAATCCTCAACGCCTAACCCAAAGCAGAAAGGGGTATCTTTCGATCAATCAATTCCAATCCCTCCAAAGAAAAAGAGATCGGCACCTGAACCATCTACTGCAAAAGGAAGAAAGAAGCTTCTTGTATCCTCCAAATCCAAACCAGCAAGGAAGAAGAGAGCAACTACTTCGCCACAACAATCTTCAAAGGCTCAATCTTCATTGAAAATTGCTTCTTCTTCACCTATCCAGTCATAGGAAGAAAGAGAGCCTCCAGTGATGCCCAATGCTATTGAGGACATCTATCACAATTCCAATCCTCCCTCCGGGTTGGCCATTGGTATTACCTCTCTCTCAACTGAGCTTAGTGTCAAGTTTAAAAAGGATTACATGAAGAAAGATTTTTGCCCTGTGGTTGCAGTTGATTTAGTTCAGTTGCAACGAGAATGCAACATTGACTTGTCTTCTTGGTTCACATCCTATGAATCCTTTATTTCAATAGCAGCTCCCTACACTCCTAACTTGGTGAGACTATTCTATTTCAATATGGTATCTGCCAATATCCTTAATTCTGATGGTGAATTAGTTGAGGAGAGAGTCACCACTAGTGTTAAAGGTGTTAAATTCACCTTGTCAGCCTCCATCTTAAACACAATCCTTAAAATTGCCAATCCACCTCCAATTTCTACTCCTGACTATGGCAATAGAGAAATATTCTCTACATTGAGACCCAATGAAGACTTTCCGAAGATCGTGCCCATACTTTATCCTTTAAACCAGGATCAATGACTCCCATCAATCGGGTTCTCTGGTACATCTTCTCAAGGAACTTCATTCAGAAAGGAGGAAGTTTCTCTCACTTTTCTCAGAGAGATTACATATTTTTCACTTTGCTTTTGTGAAGAAGCATCCTCTCAACCTTGGTCATTGGATCTTCCGGAAATGATCAAGTTCAAATTCTCATCCGGAAGAATTCCTACATGCCTTTTCCTTCACTTATATCGTCATCCTCTACTATCATAAAATCTGGTATGAAGGTGAAGTTATGAAATATCCACCATACTTTGGCAAGGTTCAACTCAATTTGATGAAGATAACTTTTGAGGTGAAGGCTCGGGCAATCAAGAGCACCATCAAGATCTCAAGCCGAGCATCTCATTCCGAGCTCGGGAAGCTCCGCCGCCCTCCACCACCTTCCTCTCTACCTACCGATATTGGTGCGAGAGATCAAGAAAGCTGTGGATCTTTGCCCTTGCCTCATTATCTATACGATTGGAATTTGAGATAGGCAAGATGGTTCATGAAATTCGACAAGGCAATCATGCTATGGTCAATATTCAAGATGCAATGAAGGAGCAAGTTGACACTCTCCTTGGTCAGAATCATGAATTCCAGAAGAAGGTCGATGAGCTTACTCGCCCGGAATGCGAGTTGTCGATCAATTGATCGACCTTGACGCGAATATCCACCCATTCGTCACCACTTCTATTATGAGCCTTAACGTGGATAAGATACTAAAGAACCTACATCCTGGCTCAACCTCAACCTTTGACACCACATCTTCCCCTCTCAAACCTGAATCTCCACCATTTACCTTTCATACCTCTCCACCGAGTCTTCCACTCCTATCCCCGACTCTTCACCCATTCCGGCCTCCGGCTCCACTCCCGCCACCGAGGTTCTAGCTTCTCCATATCACACAACCCCATCAACTGCCATTGTTCTTTACTCTCCACCCCCTACTCCCTTCCTCGATCTTCTTCAAGCACCCTCTCCATCTCTTTTTGAAGATGCCAAAGGGGGAGAGAAAGGCAAAGATATAGTAGAGTAGAATTTGAGTATTGGAGATTTTTTTTTGAATTGTTGAATTTGAATATTGGAGATGTTTTGAATTATTTTGGCAGTATTTATCTGATTTGCATTCTCTCTATGTATTTTGTTTTTCTATCAATGAAATTTGAATGCTTCTGCTATCTCTGATGGTTTATGGCTTATATCTTGATTTACATTAATGGTCATTAACAAGTTGTATCAGCTGGAATTTCTGTTAATCACAAAACTTCAATCAAATTCACAAACTCTCTCAAATTCTAGAAAAATTTGTTTACAAGTGTTGTCATCATCAAAAAGGGGGAGAATGTTAGTTCTCTATGTGTTTTGATGATAAGCGACAATTGTAAACAAAAATTAAAATGAGTTTTTGATAAGTTGAAAAACTTCTTGTCAAGTGAACACTCAAGTATTGAGTTGACAAGTGAATGGTGCATTTTTCGCAAAATGCTCAATACTCAAGTATTGGTTTCATTACTCAAGTATTGAGTTGACAGTGAATGGCTCCTTCGTGCAAAAATGATCATTACTCAAGTATTGATTCCAATACTCAAGTAATGAACTTACAGAGAGCATTCCAAGTTCTTTTCACAAAGATCAATACTCGAGTAATGGTTTGATTACTCGAGTAATGACCAAACAGAGACTCTTCATCTAAAAGGAAGAAATGCCAATACTCAAGTATTCATATGGATACTCAAGTATTGGTCATACAGAAAATGATTAAAGTATTCAACATGTGAATACTCGAGTATTGGTTTGAATACTCGAGTATTGGGCAAACAGAAAGTTTTTCAAAGTTTTTCACATGTTTATCAATACTCAAGTATTGATATGAATACTCAAGTATTGGAATGGCAGAGACTTCACAAGTATTGAAAATAGTTCAATACTCGAGTATTGATATGATTACTCGAGTATTGACCATTTAAAGTTTCGCTATTTCCAAGTAATTTGAATACTCAAGTATTGAGGCGAATACTCAAGTATTGAGTTGGAAAATATCTCAAAAAGTTTTCAAATAGTTCAATACTCAAGTATTGGTTTGAATACTCGAGTATTGGCCATACGAAAGGCTTGCTATTTCCAAGTGATTTGAATACTCAAGTATTGAGATGAATACTCAAGTATTGACTTGGAAAAGTTTTTACAAAGTTTTCAAACAGTTCAATACTCAAGTATTGAGTTGAATACTCGAGTATTGGGCATACAGAGAGCTTGGCTCTTTTTCAAATGTTTTGAAAACTCAAGTATTGATTTGAATACTCAAGTATTGAAGTTTTGGACTTAAACTTATTTTCACATAAAAGTTCAATACTCAAGTATTGGTTCAATACTCGAGTATTGGTCCTACTCAAAAATTGTCCAAACGGTCAAATCATATAGTGCCTTCTCCGGAAGACGAATACTCAAGTATTCATCGAATACTCAAGTATTCACATTAGTGCACAAAGTGCAATACTCAAGTATTGAAGAACTCACTCAAGTATTGGGCGCAAGTATTCAAAATTCAAATCATACGAATTTGTTATTTCTTCGTGTTTGATCTTAATGCTTTCTATTATCATTCTTATATATTCCCAGCTATATTTAAACACTTTGTTAGTGAGTTTCAGATGGATTAAAGAATGTTTAACGAAGGTTTAATACCAAAAGCAAAAAGTCAAAACATTAAATGCTAAACCCGAAAGTTGCATACTTTTGGGAAATCCTTTCGCACACGCTTACAAAGGATTAATGCCTACCTACCACATCCCCTGCTAGTCCAACGGATTTATTTACTATAAGTCAACTCGAACTTCTCGCCCACGATTGGATTAAGTGAAGATTAGAGAGAGAAGAAGACCAAAACTGAACTTAACCTTGGTTAATGTTACCAATGGTTATATGAAGGATTACAACGGTCATTTAATGCACTCTCGTATAAATAGAGCTGCATTCAATTCCTCTCAACGACTAAGACCCCAGAAAGCGAAAATCATTAAAGTTTCCATCTACATTCAATCTTTATTGTTTATCATTATCCACTCTTAGAGAGAGTTTACTACTTGAAAAACATTCATTGTAAAGAATCACAAGTCAAGGGGACTTGGTGATTGGGTTCATTGATTACAACTTGTAAGGGGGAGTAAGTTCTAGTGAGAGAATTACTCTTGAGTGCGAGTGTGTAATCAATTGTGATAGTGAAAATCCCGAGAGTCCGGGATTTGGACGTAGGTCAAGAGATTGGACCGAACCAAGTATAATTCCTTGTGTCTTGCTATTCTTCTCTACTCCATAGTCTACTGTTTTAGTTTCGAAAAACAGCTTTTTCCGGAAGAATTTTTAAAAATCCCCAATTCACCCCCTCTTGGTGATTAAGCTCCACTTTCAGAGGAAACGAATGAGCCAACTATGAATGGTGGTAATGGTTGTAGTAGCTGTTTGGAAGTGGTGATTTTGAGTCCAATAAAGAATGGTGATAAAAAAAACAGGTAGACCGGTCGGGAGTGGAAGGGCTAAAGTAAAGGTGGGAGTTAGTGGTAAAGTGTCTCAGGTGCGCGTTTCACCTGTTCCTTCTCCACGGTTATCATGATGTCGTTCCTCATATGGAACTGTAGGGGTGTGGCCGATGCTGATCTTGGGTGCCAGTTGAGATTTTTGATCTCAAAGTATAATATTAGTCTAGTGGTGCTAGTTGAGACGAGGACTAGTGGAGAAAAGTGTTTGAGGCTGTGAAGAAAGATTGGGTTCGATAGCTCTTTTGTGGAGGAAGCGAGGGGTTTCTCTAGAGGGATTTGGGTTCTTTGGAAATCTCTGGATGTTCAGGTTACTATTTTAAATAATTCTTTTCAGCATGTTCATATGAAAGTGGATGCTATGGATCATGTTTTTCAGTTTACGGCTGTATATGGAAGTCCTAGGGATGAGAAGAGTAAATCTCTCTGGGAATGCTTGGATACTATTGTAGGCTTTATTGTATATTAGTGGATGGTTGCTGGAGACTTTAATGAGATTGCGGATGTGAAGGAAAAAAAGGGGTGTAGCGCTGCTGCCATTGGTCCGTGTCGGGTTTTTTGCAATCGGTTGTTAGGGTGGCAACTTGATGATCTTAAGGTATCGGGGAGCTATTATACATGGATGGGCCCAAAGTAGGGTCATCTGGCTCATGTCTACAAGAAGCTTGATCGTGTTATTGCTAATGCTTCCTGGCGAATGTCTTTTGCAAAGGCAGATGTCGTGAATCTTCCGCGTTATAATTCAGATCATAATCCTATGTTGCTAAGGTTGTCTAGCCCTCCAGAAGGTAAACAGAATAGACCTTTTCATTTCCTAGCTGATTGGATGAATCACTCAGAATTTCCTGCTCTTATGAGGTCTAAATGGAAGACTTGTCTTGACCTTCCTATCATGTTAGCTCGTTTGGTCACACCTTTGGGTCGCTGAAATAAGGAGGTTTATGGTAATATTTTCCAAATGAAGAATGCTTTGAGCTCTGAATTGGAAGTGTTGCAGCAACAACGTGTGAATATTGATTCTCATATTTGGGGGTCAATGGAGTTAGATTGCAAAAATCATTTGAATGAGATTTTAAAGCGGGATGAGCAGTTTTGGTTCCAAAAGTCCTGTCATCAATGGCTAATCGAAGGGGACCGTAATACTAAATTCTATCATCTGAAAATTGTTACTAAGAGAGTGTGCTTCGTCCTCAGATTATGAGATTGATTATAGATGTTTGGCATAACTCTTCTCATATTCGCTTTCTAAATGCTACTTTGATTACTTTGATATTCCTAAAGTGTAGGTACCAACGTCGATGTCTCAATTTCGGCCAATTTCACTATGCTCGGTCTTGTATAAACTAATCACTAAGTTGATTGTGAGGCGTTTGCAACCGGTAATGGAGATTGTCATTTCACCGTTCCAATCTAATTTTGTCCCAAATGGACAAATACATGACAACATTATCATTGCTCAATAGTTGATTCACTCAATGAACAAAATGAGAGGGATACAATTTATGGCAATTAAGGTTGATTTAGAAAAGGCGTATGATCGTGTGAACTGGAATTTTTTACATAATATAATTGAGGAGGTTGGCTTTCCACGTATTACAGTTGACCTGATTATGCATGCTCTTTCCACTTCATCCTTCAATATATTATGGAATGGGGTAAAACATCATCGTTTCAGCCTTCTAAGGGCATCCGACAAGGTGATCCCATATCCTTGTACTTATTTACATTAGCTATGGAAAAATTGTCTCATATTATTTCCACAGCTGGTACTGGAGGTCTTTGGACCCCTATTAAGGTGGACCAAGGAGGTCCCCATGTTCCCACTTGATGTTTGCTGATGATCTTATGCTATTTGCAGAGGCAAAGACTGATCAGTTGGAGATTGTTATGAAGTGCCTTTCTTTGTTTGAACAGATTTCAGGTCTAAAGGTAAGCATTGAGAAAACTGTCATTTATTTCTCCACGCATATATCTGAAGATTTGGCTGGTTCCTTTGCGGCGAAAAGTGGATTCAAACGAGCTAAAAATGTCGGCAGATATTTGGGGGCTTGGATGGTACATGGGCGTGCAACTAAACATTGTTATCAACATATTGTGGATAAGTTACGGAGAAAATTAGGTGGGTAGCAGCAGCAGTGTCTGTCTCAGACAGGTAGAATAACTCTTTCTAAATCAGTATTATCTACTATTCCTTTATTTCATATGCAATATGCTAGGCTTCCCCTAAATATATGCAATGAGATTGATAGAATTCAAAGGAATTTCATTTGGGGTGGTTCCCATCTTTGTAAAGCTCATCATGCTTTAAGTTGGAATGTGTTGACTAGTCCTAAGACCATGGGTGAACTTGGTTTAAAATCGGCTGCAATTATGAATGATGCGCTCCTTATGAAGTGCGGTTGGAGGTTCCAAAATGAGCAAGATGCCCTATGGGTTCGATTTTTACGGGGTAAGTACAAGGTACAGACTGGTAATTTACCAATCCTTAAAGCTGGTTATTCAACGTTCTAGAGCTCTTTATGTAACATTTTTCTTAATATGAAGGATGAGGTAGTATGGGAAATTGGAGATGGGGCTTCTATTTCTTTTTGGAAAGATAAATAGGTGTCTTTTTCCATTTGTCTTCAAGATTACGTAGTGAGTCCCCTTCCGCAGACGTGCGAGATTGTGTGATTAATAGGTTTGTTGATCAACATGGCCGATGGGATTTGCCTTTACTAAATAGCTTGCTTCCATCGAATGTGGTTGAGTTAATTAGAGGTATGCTCTTCCTCCTGCTTCTAATGATGGGCCAGATTGATCATTTGGGTTGGTTGGAGACTTAACTGGTGTTAGTGTTAAAAGTTGTTATCTTTATTTAGCCGAATCGGGATTTCCACAATCTGTTTTTAATTGGGACATATGGTTAAAGTTATGGAAGTGGGAGGGTCCACATAGAATACAGATTTTTGGCTGGAAATTTTTCCATCAGAGGCTCCCTTTGGGTCATGGATCCGTGTTTGGTTTGACAATGATGGTCTTTGCCCACTTTGTCATCAAGTAGCAGAGACCGGTCTACATGCGTTCAGAGATTGTTATGTGGTTAGTGCTTTTTGGTATGAGGTGGTGCCTGTTGATAACTCCCAATATTTTTTTTCGCAATGATTGGATTGAATGGGTAACGGAGAATTGGAAGAGTGATGAATTTACTATAGGCGGTTTTTTATGGCATGAATTATTTATTGTCTCTTGTTGGTTTATCTGAAAATGGCGAAATGAATTTATTCATAACACACAAGATGCAAATAGTAGATACTGCCTAAGGCCCATTATTCAGTTATTGGGAGAATCAAAATCTAGAATTGTCGTAGGGGGGTTGCAGCGCGCAACTTCTAATGTTTGCTGGTCCTTTCCAGAAGCTCCATTTGTGAAACTTAATTCAGATAAGGCATCAAAGGGTGCAGAGCAGGTGGCGACTTGTGGGGGTTTGTTGCGAGATTTCTCTAGTAAGTGGCTTGGAGGATATACTACACGTCTTGGAAGGTGTTCAGCGTTGTTAGCTGAGTTGTGGGGAGTTTTGAGAGGTTTAGAGATGGCATAGGAAGCAGGTTGGAGGCATGTAGTTGTTGAAAGTGACTGTCAATCAGTCATTGCATTACTTTCCAAACAAGGTAATGCAGCTCGTGAGTCCCATTTGGTGTCTCGGATACGAACAGTCATCCGTAGACAGTGGGTTATATGGTACAACCATGTTCTAAGGGAAGGCAATCAGTGTGCGGATTGGTTGGATAATTTTGCTTTGTTGCATATGGAGTCTTCAGATGAAACCCATTTCTCTGATCCCGCTTATGGTCTCTATTGCTTCCTTGTTGCTGATCTGGTAGGAGTACAACATGACAGGAGAGGCCTGAGACTTTAATCTCTTTTAGTTTCTCTAGATTTGTTTTCTCTTTTGTCTGTTTTATCTTTCCTTGAATCAAAAAAAATAAAAAATTGTTAGGTATCCTTTTATTTTTAAATTTATTACCACATTTATTAAAACTTTTTTATTTAAATTCTTTTAAATGTCTTAATTAAATATTTCAATTGTCTAACATCCCGAAATCTAAACACTAGTTTAATAAGACTATTTTAGAGGTGAAATTTCAAGGAGATAATGGAGAAAAATAAGTATTAAAATTATTTAGTGATCTAGAAAGATCAAAGAAACAATATGGAACATTATTTTGGAGAATTAGGAAATTATGAAGAGTTTTATTTTCCCAAAATCTGCCACACAACACCTTGATATATACAAATTTTATAGAATCAACTCGTTGAACCAAGAGTCACAATTCTATGGAAGTCAAGCAATTTACATTTTAGGACTTGCAACTCTTTATCAATAAAACAACAACAATAACAACAACAAAAAGTCTTATCCAATTAGATGAGATCGACTATATGGATAATCGTGATCTATCAACACCCAAAACTTTAATAAATCAATCCTAAATGATGACTTGGTGTAACTTAGTCCACTTGCAATAATAATATAAGATTTTAATATTTAGGGAAATTTAATATTGTGGTTTTTCAAGTCTTTTAATCACTTATAATTATGGCTCTGAATGATGATTCGGTGTAACTTAGTTCATAAATATGTGGTTATACAAACCTCGTTCTTTAGCTGCCAAATAGGATGCTCTGTTCTTTCCCCCCTCAATTGTTTATGAAATACACACAAGCTGAGTTGGAACCCACCACAAGTGTAATTTTTTAATTCATTTTTGTCACATGAGATAATTAAATAATTAAATGTAAAAAGATTAGGGACTAACCAAGTCAAAGGTTTAGGATTGAGGTATCGAGTCATACTTGAAAGACTGAGTTACGTGAATGAAAACTTAAATGACTAAAATATTAATTTTCCATTTTTTTATACAAAATGAATCAAGTAATTGACATTAAGGTATTCAACACCTGCTTATAACGTATTTTTGGCTAGTGAATAAATTATGGGTGCTTTTTTGGGGATTGAAGTACTAACCTAGCCTTAATGAGCTAAATTCAACTAAATCTTTATAAATCTTAGGAACTAATGTTTTTAATAAAAGAAAATATATGAATAAAAAACCACCATTTGAAATTATAGGGAGTAAAATCAAATTCAATCAATTTGAAAGCTCTAATAATAATATATATTGAGCTTTAAATTCTTTACGTTGGTTATTAAGAATATGAAACAAATAATGATAAAATTTAGTTATTAATAATAAAATAACATGTTAAATCTTATTAAAAATCTTTCTTGATGTATAAAATATCTGCTTTTATCGATCTTATCCAACTTGGACTCGAGAATCTTCTAGACTGAGCTGTCCTGTCCTGTGGGCGCCCATCAGACCATGAAATTATTGAACGCCATTCTTTCAGTGATTCGTCCATTCTGGAATTCATCGTTGTGTTGTGATTATCCCTTAGGGCCCATTTGGATTAGTGTAAGTGGGGCGACAAAATAGAAAAATGGGGATTTTCAAATTTGTGGCGGGCGTTTGATTCAAATATTCCGTCGAAAATGATCTTCCCAATTCCTAATCTTCAATCGGGTAATTAAAATCCTGCAAAGCGGGAAAACGGATGAAGGACCAAAATGCCCCTGATGTGACGGTTATATATGTAAAGGCGCCCTTTTGGAGTTAAGTTAGTAAGTAGCGGAGCTGGGGAAAAGGTAGGGAGCTGAAGAACAAAGGTAGCGAGCAGACTATTCTGGCTTAGACAGGCCTTTTTCCGTTGACCACGCGGCTTTCCATCAAATCCCAACAAACAATAGTTGGGTTCCTTCTTCCTTGTCGACGTCTCTTGTGTATTGGGGGGGTTTTTTTTCCGTTTAATTTGATGTACCCATGGTCCTTGGTTTTTGGTGTTGAGCTGAGCGAAGAGGCTATTGGTCGGGGGAGCTATTTCGAAGCAAGTGGAGGTGGTGTGAACTCCATGCCTAGGACAAATGATGGTCGACAACAGCCTGACTATGAAGTATTCATGTTGTGAATGTCGTTAAATATGTGATATTCCACACAATAAAAGCGGTCTTGACTTGATGCCGTTGGTGGATACACAACCGTTGAGAGCGTTGTCAGATAACTATCACATAACCGTGAGTTAAATTATACCACGAAAAATGCCTTTCCCTAATATTTTGAGAATATAATTATATAATGCATAGTGATGCATGTAAGTTAACTCCCCTTTGAGGGATGTACATGTTTGTGGTGAAGACACTTGTTTAAAAATATGCTCTACTTCGGCGATACAAAATAGGGGCAAACATAGCACTATTTCAACTACTAAGACTTTTTGCAGCCCATGGGCACATCGCAGTTAACACCGTATAAATTAAAACGTGATAAGTATATGATGCCTGTGGGCATGCCATGGTTATCACAGCTTTCCCCTTCACTATTGCATCCACTTCGAAGAATGTTAGCCTAACATAATGACATTATGCTTTTAGAGATATTGTTATGTTGTCCATGACCATGTGCAAGTCATGGTTATGTTGCGGTTAATCAGACAATTTTTTGAATGGGGATTGGTCCACATGCATGTGCTGGGTAGGTCATGTTTGAGGAGGTAAATTTTAAAATGCAACAACCATGACGCACCCCCAGAGTGTGCATATGGATCTAGAAGCACAAGTAACTTGAGATGAAGTTGATTTAATTGTATCCACCTGATGGGCACGTAATGGTTATGCTATAGTTATGGTGCAAGTATGAAACACAAATATGAACATGTATTTCGTGGGTTCCCCCACAAACTTGTACAAATGAAGGAACTATTACACATTAATCCACCCCATCAACCTATGTAATGACAAAGCCTGCAAGTCTCTAACTTCCCTCATCTTGGGCTGCCAAAAGACTCTTGTTGCACTACCGTAGTTACCAAAGAAAAAATGACCTCCTTCCCTCTTCACCAACACATACTAAACAACCACAACCGGATTCATAGTGTTTAAATGAGGCTAAAATCCATCCCACACATCTACTGCCGCATCCCCATACAACACCACTTCGATCAAGTTCATTCTACAAATTACAATAGACAAATGAATCGCATGTGAGATCAACGCCCATTCCCTTCACCAAAACCACCATCCACAGCTCACTCCTCCGCCATATCCCCGCCGGATTTCACTCTTGATAGCCCTTGTCCGCCTTCCCTCGCACTAGGGGCACCTCTTTCGGCTGTTATTTATAGAGAGAGAGAGAGAGCAAGAGTGATTTCGACGTGAGACTCTTGTGAATAATTAAATTAATATTTTCCTTTTAGGGGAAAAATTGTCTTCTAACTCATTTTCCTACTTTATTTTCTTCCAATCAATTTTTTTCCAATGCGAATCAAACAGATGTAAAATATTTTCCATTCATTTCTATATTATTTTCCTTTCATTTCCATTCTATTCCTACCTCTTCTATTATTCAAACGGGCCCTTTGACATTTGTCATTTTCTGTTGAAATATCTAAAACTTAAGCCCGCGGAATTTTAGATTATAGTTTGAATTTAGCACGATGTTCCTATCTTCTTCGTCAAGTTTCTTGCTGAGTTAGTGTGTCGGCTTATCCATGGAAGAAGAATTAAATGATTGATAAATAATGGGTTCACGGCCTCTAAATCACGTTTATTTATTCATTCAAGCTAATCTAGTGTCTTCGGGGCAACAGCAAGAAGCCTTGGAGTTAAAGGGAAATCCTTAAGGAGGATTTGAAGTTGAAACAGGAACAAGAAATGGAAGTACAAGAGCCACAGAAAACGAGGGTTGTAGTGATTGATTCTTTGCAATTCGTGGGATGGGCTACTAATCAGAATTTCTCTGTAAGTGAACCATTTCAGACTGTGAATTTGGTATTTGTATTTGTTCTTCAAGTTGATTTACTGAGTATGCTTGTCATTCGATTCGAGTTACCATTATATATCTTTTCCTTTACACGATTTCAAAGTGAAGAGTTCTTGTTCAGAAGACGTGTTTATCCTATGAGAATATGAGATTAGCTAATTACTCCTCTCATTTATCAGCGATTAAAATTTGATCGGGTTACGGAATGATTTTATAAACTGTAGTTAGAGTTGTAGTTGATTTTCAAGTACTGTTTCAGGTACTTCTTGATACCTACACATGTTTGCGTGAATTTGGATCCTGGGTTTATCTTGTGTTTTTAAATTGGGCTTCTATAGTACTCGCTCTTGTGATTGATTTTTCCCGCATAAATTGTATATTATAAACGTTTGCATTAATTTGGATGTCACGGTGCTTTTTTGTGCCCCTCCTTCATCGATGGCACATTTGATATTGTATTTCGTTGTATTGATGGTAGGTTGTTGTGCACTTCACTGCCTCATGGTGCATGCCTTCGGTGGCTATGAATCCTATTTGTGAAGAACTGGCTTCAAGCTATCAAGATGCTCTTTTTCTGACTGTTGATGTTGAAGAAGTCAAGGTAATGCATTCAATTTCAATAATTACGCTTTCAAGCCTTGATGCCATTTCTCGATGCTTCTGAATACAAATGGATATATGGATGCATAACTGCTGATTACATGCTTCTGAATACATATTATCAGGATCCATATTTATAATCTGTCTACTCTCTTTCTCTCTATGTATGGGAGTGTTGTGGATATTATGTGTTAATAGATATTCTTTCTTACGTATGTTTAACTAACTGAATTAGTGATGTGTCACTGTTGGAATTAACCTTGCCAGAGTCTAAGTCTAAGCAAGATACGCAACAATTCTTAGAATAAATACACACAGAACACACCCCTCCCGGGAGACCAGGGCTCTTCCAAACAACGCTTACTTATTCGCCTAGCCTCCCTTAACCATCACTCCCCAAATATATAAAACGTACAACCTTCTCTTTCTTTCTCTCTTACACACACATCACACCTCATTCTAATTGTTAGTTACCAGCTCAGCTCATTGACCATGGGTCCAATAGTCACCATGAAATATAGATATCCTGTTGATCAAGATCTTAAACCTTTCTTTCATTCTCACATTTGTTTACTGATTGAATTCATGGCCTAGCTTGGCATGTTATAACTCATGCTTGGGCAGTTTTCTCATTTGAAGGTATTGAGATAATCGTGATCATGATAATCAAATATATTGGAATTCTATTGGTCAGGATGTGTAGCCACCAAATTGGAGATAAAAGCCATGCCAACATTTGTGCTTTTGAAGGATGGGACCATGGTGGATAAGATCATTGATGCCAACCCAGAAGATATAAAGAAAAGGATAGATGGGTTTGTTCGGTCCGGTCATGTCTCAGTTGCATAGTTAAGTGTGTTACTTTTGTTATTTGTAAGATATGTTTGTGGTCCTTGAATCTGCCATTACAGGGATTTCAGGATGAAGGCTTTTGTGACGATACTGTTTATTTTGAAAGACGCAAGTTCAAATGTAATATTCTGGGTTTAACATTTCAGTTCTTTAATTAGTGTCTCTTATTTATCTATCAAATCAAACTTTCATATAACTTGTAAAACATGCTGCAAGTAAACATGGTGGTTTAAAATTATAATGGAATTATTTGAAATGCTGATTAAGACAAGGCTTTATTGAAGTGGTTCTTTATATGGTATAAGTGCCTCTATGAGCTAGAGTAATGGAGTTTGAGCTGCTGTTTATTCTCTCCATTAAAATAAATTTTCAACCAAGAACAAGAATAAGATGTCGAGTCTGAGATTTGTTCATGGCTTCACGCTCTTGTTTAAAGGAGAATGTATCCTTACTTTTAAGAAGAGTAAGAAAAAGAAAATTTGATTATTCCAATGATATAATAGATTTGTATAGAGAGAATGAAATGAATATCCTTTTTTCAACCTGTAAACAAATGGGCCATTAAAAGATTATAATAAGGTCAAATTAATGTTGTTGATCCCTAAGTTTTTTTTTTTTTTTTTTTTTTTTTTTTTGGGTATATAATCCCTCAACTTACCAAACTTAGCATATTCTCCAACATCTTCTTATAAATAATCTCCCTTTTCCTTCTTTGTCAGTGCGTTTTGGGGGCTTGGTGGAGGGCTGAGTTTCATCTCTCCCTTCATCTTGTGTAACCTTGGGATTTTAGGTATGTCTGAAACTTGTTCCTTTAAGATTGAAGATATTCCTTTATTTTCATGTCCATTCTTTGCTGCTATGGTTTTGGGGGTTCAGTATTTTCTTTTCCTTCCTTTTATTTCCTCATCCTGTTCTGCATGCAGCTGATGGGGGGAAAAAACGTTAGAGTGTTTATTAAAATTATTAGGCCGATAGATTTATTGCCAAAAGAAGTATTTAATATTAACTTAATTAAGAATCTGAGTTTTTTTAGGAACTCTATGAGATTTCATTGATGCTTAAAAGTTTATTTTTGTTGGTAGTTTATATCCTTGGATGTTTGTTTAAGAGTTTTTCTTGATTAAGGTGTTTGATAAAATGTTCAAAAGGGTTACTTTCACATGTGTATCCATAGTATTTTGATGATGGGGAAGGATTTAAATTCTAGTTTGGCTAATTATGATTTAAGTTTCGCTTAAAGATAAAATTTGGAAGTGTAATTTTAAAAATATGTTAGACAGAAGATTGTTGAGAAACTATGGTGGTACTTATTCCATTTGGTGCTTGAAGGTTTTTTATTTTTGGCTATTATATTGAAAGAGAAAGTTTACTTGAATTAGTGTTTTGCTGAAATTTTTATTGTTGCAAGGAAAAACATGGGTTCTAAAAATTAAAAGTTAAAAGTTGTTAAGAAATTTAATCTAGGGGACTTTGTGATAACATGTGGCTATTTGAAGTTGTTTGATAAGTAATATAAGCTTAATTTGATTCATGGTAAAGAATTGATTGGGAAGCATAATATTTCTGTCCACCAATAATGTTTAGGAAATTGTTGTGCAAGGATTTAAAGGTTTAGAGGTTTGATGAATTGGCTTGAATATTGATGCAGATTAGGTGTTTGTGAAAATGTGTAAAAGAGAATTAAGTTGAATTAGGATTGTTAACCTTAAGGTATAGACTTAAAAAGGTACAAATATTGTTTGAGCTTATATTATACATCATGGTGAGATAGTTTTATGAAGGAAGTGGAAGTACGTTTTATTACAAGGAAGATGAAGTTGTTGTATGAATATGAATTTGATTTCTTCATACGCTTAATATATGTTTGTAAGAATGATGTTAGCCAAATTAGTTGAAAAAGCTTGTTATTTTTTTCGGTTGTTGTGAGTTTGGGGAGCTTGTGATTGGATATTGGATTTCCTTTTAGAAATTAAATCAGGGGTTAATTTGCAACAATATTGGTTTTGAGTTTGATGCCTATAAATTTGTAAAAGGGACTTCTATTAAATGGATTTTATAAATTCTGTAGTGTATATAAACAAAAATAAAGAAGAATAACGATAGTATTACTTTGGGTATTAGGGAATTAAAATAACAAAGGTGGTTACAAAAATAGCTAAGTGGGAATGAGCTGTGTGTGCAGATATACACATTGGGAATATATCAGGTAAGTGAATAGCGTCCCATTATAAACTTCATAAATGATATTTTACTATTTGTTATATTTTTGTATTAGCTACCATATTCTAAGTATGATTTTATCAAGAAAAGTTTATTAGATTTATTTAGCTTCTTACTGATAATAAAATGAGTAAAGGTTGGTGATTGTATCTATTTGTATTATTTATTCTTGTATTATGGTTATGCACAAAAACAATAACGAAGATTTAAGATATCCTTTATAAATTTTCATGTTGAGATAGTCTTGTATTTTGAAATGTTCATAGCTAGTTTTATTATATCTTTTGTCGATAGATTGAATTTGAAGGAAAGTTTCAAAATGTTGTTTGTGAACTTTCATGTTGGGGTATTCTCTTGTATCGTATTTGATATGAGCTATTATGGTATTGAAAGAATAGCTTTTCATTGCTTTGATAAATGGCCCCAAGCATGGTTGTAAACGTTTTTTTAAAAAGGACTGAATACAGAACGCTGGTTACTAACAGCAGTACTGTTAGTCCTTGGTGCACCATGGTTAACCTTGAGCTTGCTTGATATTCGTGAGATTTGTTCTCACGCTTTTTATTCGTGGGTCTTGTACCTGCGCTTGTTTCGTGGCCTTTATGCCGCGCTTGGTTATTTACCCTCGTGGACTGGGTGTCCACGCTTGTTTTCATGGCCTCGTGCCGCACCTGGTTATTTACCCTCGTGGACTGTGTGTTCCATGCTTGTTATCCGTTATGTTCAAGTCCTACTGAATGATTAAATTTGAGATTTACTATTTTTAAACTTGTTTGGAATACAAATTGTTTTATTACCTAATTGATGTTTGTTCGTTCAATGGTCTTCTATACCGCTTTAGTTATACTTATTAAGAATCTTTTATATAAATCCGTTTATGGTTATGATTTCGTACTTTGAAATTGAAATTTACAGGTTATTTGGTTATTATATATTTTCATCATATCAAGTTGTTTCTTTACGTATTTTAGTTATTTTCATAACCTTCTATTAATGGGACGTGATTCACTGGAAATTTTATATTTGGCTTCAGATATCATAGTTGAGCCTATGCATCTGGTGATTAGTGATGGCATCACTTCTGAGTTAAAGCTTGCAGATTCATGGTGAACAAATTCTAGTTGATGTCCATGTACACCCTTGCTTTTACAACTTAGATGCTCCACGTAAGCTACAGGCAGGATCCTCACCCTACTCTTGTTTTGTATATATGATGATAAGGAGTGGAGCTCCAACTTAGTAAGAAACTTTTATGTGTTGTTATAACAACCATACAAAAAATATATGTCCAAGGAATTTGTATTCCATAGGGTATGTGAGACTATTGGCGGGTGCAAGATATTTTATATGTTATAGGCTAGAGGAATGTGAATTTTCGGGATATTCCAAGCCGGTCACCCCTTAAGTTTCAGGGCGTGACAATGTGCTTCTACAATTATCATATTAAAATCTCTCACTCTCTCCCCCATGTGCAATTCGTCCTCTTCACTTGACTTTGGGGGTTCAATGTTTACTCTTAATTAGCATTCCTAATGTAGTGTTTTATATGCCATTAGGTATAATTGCCATAGTGTGATTGGTTCCTTAGTTAATTATGGTCATTATTGCTTCACACAAGGCTAATATTGTCTTTTCATTGGTCTTTGATTTTGAATTAAGACATCCCTTAATTGATGCTTTTTAATTTGCCTCTAGATTAATTTGAAGAATTACACAAATTATTTTAATTAGTGCAAGCTTAATTACCCATTAGTTTTTGCTAATTGTCCTTAAATTGCTTAAGTGTTTTCATAACACTTCCTTGCCTCTATTGGTTATAAATTAACCATTGTTTAATGTGTTAATTATGTCACATTTTATTGTCCTAAATATGTAGTCTCAAATCCAACCATTTGTCCACTAATTTCCTAGTGAAATTTGGATAAAATTATAATCAATAGATTATATTTCTTTGAGACACATATTCACCTTTGCATTTTGCTAATTTATTTACCAAAATACAATGTTTACATGAATTATGAAAATTAGGGTATTACAGGAATTAGGGACGACCCTTGAAGGGCCAGGGCCGGCCCTTTTAGGCCCGGGATAAGAAAAACATTTGTTTTTCAAGGTCCAGCTAGAGAGCATGTAAGCTAAGGCCGACCCTACAGGGCCAAAAGACATTTTTATGAATTAAAATTATTTTTCCTGCATTTTTCTTTCAAATACATATAATTAGTAAAATACAACAATTAAAGCTCCAATTTATCAAATAAATATTGTCAACATTAATGTCTATACAACACGCTTAAAGTAATAAACAAACGCAATCACTAATTCATAATCAAGAGTAAACTATTGTTAACAAGTAACTCACGCAAAGCATAACAAGCTTACCACTAAGCAACATTTGTACGATGACTATCATTTTCATCTTCTTCACCACTATCATCAATTTCAAATATATTTGATTGTGCTTCACTTCAAGTAGTAGGCTATGTTTCATGGATAAAAACATCAAGAATATCTTCTCTCTATTCATGAATACATCAATAATCTTTATTTGCAAGAAATAATAAAGCAAATCATATAACTCTAACAACAACAAAATACATATAAATTAGCAAAACTAAATGGTTACGTCAAGTTAACGAAACAAAAACAAAAAATATTTAAAGGGCCTAACGAGCGGGTCCTTGGCCCTATAGGTTTAGCCCTGCAATACTAACTTCATTTAAAAGCTCCAATTTACAAGAACAATCTTTAAAAGGTCAGGCTTAAACGGGCCGGCCCGACCAGCTCAAACATGGAATAACCCATTTTTATAAGATTATAAAATGATATAATTTTGATATCTTTATATCGTTTTTGCCAAGAGATCCTTATATCAATATTTTATAATTAATTTTTTTTTTTATATATTTCATTCATTATATGTCTAACAAAAAATTACTCAAATCTAACTTTGATTAAGTTGTTGATATTTTGTTATATAAAAAATTACTTAAATTTATTCTAAATTTAGTAAAAAATAAATATTAATGTTGAAAGATAAATTAGGGATTTGTTACAATGAGGAGTATATTAGCAAACAAGATTTATTCTAATATGATTTTTAATTAAGAAATATACTTTAAAAATGTTTTTAGAATATGTTAAGGGATGGTTTGAACTAAAATATAAATAGAGAAGAGGCCAACGTAATTAAGGTAAAACAAAAGGTGCGATTAGAGTATTTTACTCAAAAAAAAAAAAAAAGAGACGTACTCCCTTCGATCCTATTTATAATAGCCCAATAACCAAATTACATGATTTGAGAAAGCGATTAAAATTAGTTAAAAATAATAAGTATATATGAAATAAACTTTGTTTTCCAAGTATGACCTTATTTATGAGGTGACAAGTAAGAGAGAGAAATAAAGTAAATATAAGTATCACCTGTTATGAATATTATATTTGTGAATGTCCATATCTTTCATAATTTCCTATTCTCCCTAGTTTCCTTTTCTCACCCATTAATTACTATGATTATGGAATCACATTAATTGTAGATTAGAGAGTTGTGCCTATAAATAGAAGACATATGTTATGTATTCAAAGTGGACACTAAATAATGAATAAGAATTACTTTTTCTTACAATCTATACATTCTTCCTTTCTCTTCTCATCTCTCCCTTTGTTTTATAACACGTTATCGCATGAAAGATCTAAAGAATGTATGATTCTCTCATCGTCTCTAACGATTTCATCCACCTTCTTTAATTATATGTTTATTTTTTCTATCTAGGATAGCGTGAGCCACTATATGGAATTAAAGAGATACTTTTATTAATTGTTTTAAACATCAGGTTCTATGGCTAAGATCGGATATTATTACTGTTTTTATATCTTATTTTGATCTCCTTTACGAGTTCTTTTATATTATTGATATTGTTATTTAGTATGGCCAAAAGTCATAGGCCTCTAATTTCTTATTCTAAAATTATATGACTAGAAGTCATATCACTTTAATTTCTTATTTTAATATAATATGGCAAGAAGCTATATTTCTTTAATTCACTATTATATGGCCGGAAGCCATTTTGCATTAATTTCCTATTATGAATTATATGACCAATAGCCATATCTCTTTTCCTCATATTTTGAGATTATATGGCCATAAGTCATATAGCTTTTATCTTCTATCTTATTGTACGGCAGGAAGCCATAATATTCAACTTCTATTTATCATGAAGATAAACAGCCATAAGCTATTTAAATTTAATTTGTCTCATGAGACAAATTAGCCCAAGCAATGACAACTAAATGACCCGAACCATAAAGTTTTAGTTTTTGTTGTAATATTGTACTTTATGAATTATTTATTGTCTTTACAAATTTCCTATTATTACTGTTTGTGTTATTATATTGCGTTTTTATTTTTCATATTTTATGAATTTCCTTTTATTACATTAGTATGAACTATGTTAAATATTATGAAATTTAAATTTGTGGCCTTGTCATTATCAAAGAGAACTATTTATCTTGAATGCATGATCCATGATTTTTCAACGCCACCATCCATTTGCATGAAGGTCTGAAAATTGAATATTTGGCATTAAAAGACCCCCTTGTTCTTTAAAACAAATTATAGGAATTATATAACCACTAGAAGATGGTTGTTCATCCAAAAGTTCGTTATAAATGGATATATCTAATTTGCTCCTGCAGTAGCAATATTGTAAAAGAGGTTTTAAGAAATATGCTGAATTACTTTTTTGACCCCATGTGGCTAAACAAAACATTAATGTTTTTTTGTAAGAATCATGAATCTCATCCAACATGTTCGACTCCATTCCTAGAAGTAAATGAAGTAATGAATGAATCTAATTTTGGCTATGGACATGGGTATAAACATGTCTACTGTAACACCCCAATTTCCGTAGCATAAATCGTGTCGGTGACACGTGGTTTTAGAAAAATCGTCAGAGTTTTGAGGTGCTACTGACTTAGCGTAATGCGGAAACGGAGAGCATGTACTAAAAATTTGAACAATTGAGTGATCGATATAAAATACTCGGGCATATGCCGATGCCGACGATACCGGTATATTAAAATTTCCGAAGGAATATTCATGTGATACAAGACTTATATAATTACAAAATTTATATTGTAACTATACTATTTCAGACCAAGCCATTTCTTGACTTGGGGCATAGAACATAACATAGTTAAATCAAATCCATTTGGCCAGGTTGGGTAAAGTCTAGTGGAAGTCTCCCCGAATTCACGGCGACTGATTGACTGAACCACATAGACGACCCTTTCTAGGTTAAACACCAAATGGTTTGAAGTAACCCTATTAGTTTCATGCCGAAGGTAGGCTCGTTAACCTTCTTCCCGCATTTGCTTTGACCGGCCTTGCTTTCCGGCTTTGTCCTTTGATGTCCGTTCTACCCTATCTATCCGCCTATCCGTAATACCCTAAAATCTGACTTATGATAAATATCATAAGTTTAGTAAATAATACCTATTGGAAATAGGTGAATATGTGGTCTCAAATAATAAGTTAAAATTATCTTATTTTCTAAGATAATTTCTATTGAAGTTAGGGTGAATAAAGAGCTAAAATGTATTTTTAGGGCATTAAATGGCCTAAAAATATTATGATAAATCCTAAGAGGCAGTAAAATATTTATTAAAAATTAGGAAGTATGTTGTCTCTAATTTTAGGAATTTTTGGGATAATTTCCCTTGAAAAATAATGAGACAAAATTAAATATTATTTTGGGGATCATAAGTGACCCCATGATTTTTAATATTTTACATGGGATATAAAATACCAATGTAAGTAAAATAGTTGTGAGATAATGATTTATCCTAATTAAGAAAATTATCAAAAATTAGTAAGTGGCTAATCTGGTAATTAATGGGATAATTAAGGTATAGAGTAAATGAATTAAAAATAATTTAAATAATTAATTTAAGGGAGAAATTCAAAATTAATAATTAAATAAATAAATAATAAATAATAAAATATTAATAAAATATTTTGTGCTTAGAAAAATAAATAAAAGAAAAAAGAAAAATAAATAAATATCTAGATATTTTGAATAAAATAATAATATAATCGGTAAAGAAAGTAAAACATGTTGTTTGCAATTCAAAAACATTTACATCGGCTCCAAACTCGAGCTTGGGTCTCCAAACTCGAGCTTGCCCTTACGTAAAGCAAACCAAGCTATTTTGCATTTTCTAAAGATATGAGAACTTGAAGGTTTTCAAAAGTTTACTCATATTCCGAGATAGAAATGAAATTCTACCTCAAGATATAGAAATTTAGTCTTTTACCACTGGACCTTTTATGAACCAAGTTTAAGGTTGTGAAATTCTATCTCGGATCGAGCGGTCATGTCATATTTTGAGCTTTGAACTAAAAATATTTTTGACATGAATAGTGCCAAACTCGAGCTTACTTAATAAGAATTGCGTTTTTCCATTTTGGCTCTCAAAATAATTAAGATAAGGCAAAACTCAAGTTTTAAATGAAGAGCAAACTCGAGCTTACATAGGTAAACTTGAGCGAAGTGGTTGTATATGATTTATATGATTCATATCAATATTTCCTAACCAGATTTAACCGGTTGTTATGAGATTACGGAAGATCTAGGTTTGTTTTAAAGAAGACTTTAAGACAAACAACTTGACAACTTGCAATATTATATTATATAGTGCTAAAAGTGACTTATAGAAAACTTGAGGAGCCAAATTTCAAATGACAAAGTCTGAAAGCGTAGAAGACAACCAATTCAAACACCGCTATATTTTCATTTGTATCTTTGATACATTGTTGCTTATATTCATTCACTCTTTGTGTTTTTGGGATATGGTTACTTAGATCAGATCATATTACTACGAGTGTGTATCGAACCAGGGATTTGGACGTAGGTCAAGAGTGATTTTTAAGCATCGTTGTGTGGGTGATCTGAAAAGAATTTTTAAAATCCCCAATTCACCCCCCTCTTGGTGATTTCCTTCACTTTCAATTCTATCTCGGATTGAGCGGTCTCATAAGTCGTTTTCCAATCGTAATTAGGAGTTATTTAAAATGAGATAGTAAAAGTGACTTATAGAAAATGTTTTTCAAACCGTTACTTAGACGTGCGGTTCTATCGGAAGTTATTTGTCCGAAAATCTTGGCAGATAACGGAATACCCTTAATGGGATCAAACATATAGTGAAACCCAAAAGTAGTTTTAAATAGAAAGAATGGAACTACAAAACCTAGTTCCGGATTTTTGAGATTCGGCAAAATTACGCGATTCGGATCGATCGGGAAACGCTATCGGTAAGTCAGCACATGTGATGTCATGCATGACATCATCTTCTTCTAGAAGGATGATATCAGCCAAATAGGTGTAAGTTCAAGATGAAGCCACGTGGCTAAGTGCGATCCGACGGTCGAAATCCGATTTGAAGAACTTTTATGTAATTCCCACCTTGTCCCTCCTTACTTCTATAAATAGCAAGCCCTCCTCTTCTCATTTCTTTACCCCAAAAACGCAGCCTAGAGAGAGGTTTGAGAGAGAGAAGCTCTGGAGAAAGTCTGAGCAAATTCGGGGTAAGTTCTTCGGTCTCTGGTCTTTAGTTTCGGTAGTTTCTTTCGGTAGATATAGTAGGAATGCTAGATTTATCTTTAATTTTTCAAGATAGTCTAGATATCATATATAGGGATAAATATGATATATATTTCAAACATATGATGAGGGAAAAGATCTGTCAAAATTCTGGAGAGATAGAGCGAAAACAGCGAAGCTCTGGCGAAATTCCGCCGATTAGGGAGTCAGGGGCAAAATGGTAATTTGTACCTAAAATGCCCCTTATGATGCTAAATTTTGATAAATATCATCATTTTAGGATATCTGAGTTAATCATGCCGCTGTCGTACCGCCGACATCCCGCTGTTTACGCCACTGTCAAATTTTCCGTTTTTCTGTAAAGGTACCGTTGTACCGCCGACAAGGTACGTTCGCGTACTGTAACACTAACGCTGATGTTTATAGTATGCATATATGTGCTATGTGTATTGTATGTGGTAGCTAATAGCTCTGCTGTTTGTATGTAAAAAGCGTACTGTAACACTAACTCTGATGTTTATTGTATGCGTATATGTGCTATGTGTATTGTATGCTGTTGAGATAGTTGATAGCTCTGTGATATGATAATTGTACTGTTATTATGCTTGCTGGGTGTCGGGATGCGAAATGCTAAGTGCGAAATGCTAGGTGCGAGATGATTGCTAGGTGCGAAACGTATGATAAGTGCGACATATCTGCCAGGGGGCTTATATGATGTTGGGGTATGCTTGTTGGTATGCTAATATACTGTATATGTAAATATGAGGTTAACCGTTACCTGGGGTCCGTATACATTGGACCTCAGCCCTTGATATAGCCTCAGGGTCTGGAGGACCGAGAACCGAGGAGAGAGGGAAGCAAAGACGCATAGGGTCACGTGGACGCCACGGAGACAATTGCCGTGAGACACATCTCGTTGTTATGTTCCTCTGTCGTTATCTTCTTTTGTAAACACCTGGTACAGTGTACCGTTACTGTAAACAGCCAGACTTACGGCATTTGAAATATATGTATCAGTTACTCAATCGCTCCGATGCTCTACTCTGATTAAAAAAAAAGTATATTGCTTTTGAAAATGGGATGTACTTGTGCCTTCTCTTGGTTACATCTACTGATCCATGATCCTTTCCTGACTAGTAGTTAAGACTGAGGTCCAATGCCCATTGGACCTCAGGTAACGGTTAACCTCATGCTTAAATATGACAGTATATGTATGACAGAAATTCATGGTATTTCAGCAACAATCAATACATAAGCACATAGCGGATGTATCCCAACAGTACATGAGCACACAGTAGATGTATCCCAACAGTACATAAGCACACAACAAATGTATCCCAATAGTACATAAGCACACAGCAGATGTATCCCAATAGTATGTAAACACACGTATGTATCCCAATAGTATGTAAAGTTATCGTCTATCACATATAAGCATACAATAAGCATCAGAGTTAGTGTTACAGTACGCGAACGTACCTTTCACCGTGTATTGACCAACTTGCCTGACTATTGATCCGACTCCGGACCTCCCGGATATCCTACATGTTATCGTCGGATTATTTCTTTTTCCCATAATATCACAACTAATATTCTACCTCTTAAAATAATATCAAAAAGGATATTTCCACCCTGTAATACCCGGATTTTAGTAAATCTGGAAGTTTTGAGATAAAGAAAATTAACGAATATTTTGAAAAAGCAAAATCATGAGCTTAAAACTGTTATAGAAAATTGTTATAATTATAGAGTAAATTGTCAAAAAAGTTACGGGAAAATCGATGAACGAGAATGACTAAAAATGATATAATGGTGATAAAAACAAGTCTACAAATATTATGATAAATACCGAAAGATCATGAAAAATTATGAGAAAAATATGGAAGTGTTATCCCTAATTATGAGAATTTAATAAATTATTTCAGAGGAAATAACATGAAGAAAAGTTTAAAAAGCATTTCGGAACCATAAAGTAATCACGATGGGGTAAACATTGTTAATGTTTTACATAGGATATAAAATGACAATGTCGTATAAAAGTTTGCAAGATAACAATATACTGTAAAATTGGTAAAGATAAATATATGAAGAAACCTGATCCTAAAAAGATCACTAAACGAAGAAATTAGGTCTCGATTAAGCCCTAACGAAGGCGGGGTAAACGGGAATTTTTGGTAAAAAAATATTATATTTTTAAAAAATGGAAAAAATTATAGAAAAATAAATAAATCTGAATTTTTAAAAGAGGGGGCCGAAATTCTAAGTATTTTAAATTAAAAAGAATTGTTTAAATAATTAAAATGGTAATTAGAATAAAATAATAATATAATGCGGTGAGTCGCCTTATAAAGCGCATTCTGGGAAAAAGTTAGAAATAAATTCTACAGGTAAACCAGAGGTAAAAGTCTTTTCAGACTGATCAAATTAAGTACAAGTGAAATTCTACACGAAGAAAGAATTTACCGGACGTCGATTCCGCAACCGAAAACCCTAATTTCAAATAAGACGAAAAGTTGATCGGATAGAGTGGAGTCGATAGGCAAAGTGAGAACCTATAGAAACAATTGTGTCTTTTTAAACACGAGATTAAGTTAGGCAACAACGGACGTTTTACGATTGTGAATTGTTGTCCGAGAAGTTGGTTCTATCGGAAGCGATTTCCGTAATAGGACGCGTTTGTCCGAATATCTTCCGACGCACCGGAGAATACCTGGATATGGTCAAAAAGAGGATCAAAATATATAATATGAAAGAGGATGGAAAGATCTTCAAAGTTACACGCCCGGATTTTTGAGTTTCGCGAAATCGCGCGAAACGGACACCGTCGGTAGCTTTTATCGCGGAGGCCATAAAGCAAGAGCCATCATGGATGACAACTCATCCATTGACTTTAGGGCTCTTAGATTTCGATCTTGACCATGGATGGCCAAGAGTGTTTTGTCCTCAAAAATGCGATCCTACGGTCCATATTTGTCAAGACCGAAGTTCGAATTATTTACCGATTCGCCATCCGTCTCTTCTATAAATACCAAGCTCCTCTTCTTCATTTCTCACACCAAAAATCTGCCTCTTAGAGAGAAGTTAGAGAGAGAAGCTCGGAGAAATTCTGAGCAAAGTCGGGTAAGTTCTTCGGTCCCCTGGTCTTTAGTTTCGGTAGTTCTTTCGGTAGATATAGTAGGAATGCTAGATTTATCTTTAATTTTTCAAGATAGTCTAGATATCATATTTAGGGGTAAATATGATATATATTTCGAAAATATGATGAGGGAAAAGGTCTGTCAAAATTCTAGAGAGATAGAGCGAAAACAGCGAAGCTCTGGCAAAATTCCGCGGATTAGGGGTTCAGGGGCAAAATGGTAATTTGTACCTAAAATGCCGGTTATGCTGCTAAAAGTTGTTAAATATTATCCTTATAGGATATCTGAGATAATCGTACCGCTGTCGCCGCCGTCACACCGCCGCTTTTTCCATTGTCGGAAATTTACCGTTTTTCCGTAAAAGTTCCGTTATCGCCAAAAAGGTACGTTCACGCATCGTAACACTAACTCGATGGTTATTGTATGATTATATATGTTTGTTGTGTTCTGTTTGTTGTTGTAGCATACGTGGTTATGTTATATACACGGTTATGTCACATACGTGGTTATGTCACATACGAGGTTATTATTCTTTGTATCATACGTGGTTATGTTACATACGTGGTTATTATCTTACATACGTGGTTATGTATTTTTAATCATACATCTATTATGGACTCGTTGTATTGATTCTTTGTCGTGTATATGTAGTCGTATTTAAGCATGAGGTTAATCGAATTACCCGAGATCCAAATTGTAATTGGATCTCGCTCTTATCATAGCGTCAGTTCGGAAGAACCGAGGACCGAGGAGAAAGGCGAGCAGGCCGTACAGAGTCCCGATGAAGACTTTCTTCGGGTGTTATTCATTTTGAAAACTCTCGGTCAATGTACCGCTTCTGTAAATCAGCCAGACTTACGGCAATTTGAATAAATGTATCAGTTACTCAATTGCTCCGATGCTCTACTCTGATGAAAAAAAAATATACTGCTTTTTAAAATGGGATGTTACACACCCATTTTGACATTTCTAGCCTTGGTGTATTCATTATTACAATTTTGCCCTTACATTTTCTCAAAAACGCAATACTGAATTTCTGGGCAGAATTTTTGATTAACTTTGAAAAATCATAATTAAATCTACAAAAATCAAAACGAGGATCCGTAAAATTCCTCGGAATCCTTAGGATGTCTAAGTTTAATAAAAAATATTGGTTATTGCCCAGATTGTATGAACACTTCCCAGTTTTCACATGTTCATCCTCTGCCCAGAAAATTTTCAGAAAACGTAGCCCATTTTGCAGAATTTTTATCTCCTAGCACAAAACTCAAAATGACATGCTATAGGTATATTTGGAAATATCTATATGTCTAATTTGAACATGAATTTTCTCAGAATTTTAGAACATAATCTTCAACATAAGATACCAGCGTTTTTACCACAGCTTTCAAAAATCGCTAACCGACAAATTTTCGCCAGAGCTTCGCTACTTTGACCATAATCTTCCAAAAATTTTGCTATAACTTCTTCTTCATAATATTTTCAAAATAAAGCCAATTATAACCATAAATACATGAAAATAACGCTATAATTGGAAGATTATGAATCAAAACAACATTTAAGCTATAAATCACAAAGCTAGAGCTCAAGAACTTACCTAGAACTTTGCTCCTTCCTTCCTCTTGCTTCAAGAACTCACTCTACTCACTCTCTAGCTTCTATAATCAGATCACTTTGGGCTGATTGGTGTGAAGAATTGTGAAGGCTCAAGCTTCCTATTTATAGCAATTTGTGGGTTAACTACCTAACAACTCTTATTCATTATTAGCCCTTGGATTAGACTTAGTTGATAAGTTTAAATCCTACCCTTATACCTACTAAAACAGACTTCTTACTCCTCTCTCCCCTAGTTAGTTTGTTTCAACTTTTAGTTACCCCAAATGCTTATTTAGTTAGGTGCAAGATGGTGATTTTATTCAAGATTCATTTCCACTTTTCAAATCTCCATTTTATGGCTTAATTAAAGGTCTTTTTAAAACTCTTAAATCACTTAGGTATGTGTAACATCCCATTTTAGAAGCGATTTCTTTTTTTCAATCAAAGTAGAGCATTGGAGCGAATGAGTAACTGAACCATAATAAAACATTAACCATAGTGTAATAGTAACGATACAGTCATCCTAGTGTTCAAAAGTAAATACATAAACGGTAAGTAAATCTCCGTCCCGAAGCCTACTCCTGCTGCTTGCCCCTATCATCCATCCTCGGTCCTCCCGACCCTGAAGCTACAGCTGAGATCCAATTCCCCTTTGGATCTCAGGTAACGGTTAACCTTATGCTAAAATAAAACAGTATATGGACAACATATATTCATAACAATACATCAGCATATCAACACATAAGCACAAAGCAGATGTATGATCAGTACAATGACAGAACATAAGCACAAAGCAATATGTAAAGTCCCACAACATGTCTGCACATACCCAGTGCCATGATCACAACACGTGTCCTCAGCGCTAGGAAAACTCATACGGTATCACCAATACTATAACCCGTGTAAGCTGTATGTATAATTGACGACCCTAGACAGAGCCTCAGTCTATGAATGTATCTAACACATATATGTATATGAGCAAAGACGAGTTAGGGTTACAAGACGCGTCCGTACCTTCGTTGACTCCGTATTTCAAGACGCTTGACTGAAAACGATACTTCGACGGAAAACGCTTGACGTTTGATGAGACGACAATGCGGTACGTGATCAAAGATATCCTATGAGGATAATATCATATTTATCAATATTTAGCATCATAACGGGCATTTTAGGTACAAATTACCATTTTGCCCCTAGTTTGACTAATTGGCGAAATTTCGCCAGAGCTTCGCTACTTTGACTCTAATCTTCCAAAATTTTTCCATATCTCTTCCTCCAATATTTTTTTTTGAAATAAATCTCATATTTATCCCTAAAACATGATATCTAAACTATCTTGGCAAAATAAAGATCTACCTAGCATTTCTACTATAACTACCGAAAGAACTACTAAAGCTTAAGACTAAGGACCGAAGAAATTACCCAGGGCTTTGCTACAACTTTCTCAGAGCTCTTCCTTCCTTCTCTACTCCAAGATTTCGAAATAGGCAAGAGGATTTGGTGTGAAAATGAAGTGAATGGAAAGGCCTATTTATAGGCAAAGCTTGGCTACTATTCACACTTTTTCAAATCGAATTTCAACCGTCGGATCTTGACTTTATTGCATGGCTCTATCTTGGCCCTTGATTGTGCTTGGCCGACCTCCCCCCCTCCTTTTTGAAGAAATTACATCATCAAAATGATGTCATCTAGTTGCTTTATGATCCTGTACCGATAAAGCTCCCTGTTCGGTGTTCTAATCGTGTAATCTTAAACAATCTAAAAAATCTAACAACATAGCTTTGAAGGTCTATTCTTCCTCTTTGGAAATATCTGGGTCAACTAAATTTTTGATCCCATTAAGGGTATTTCGTAGTCTGCTGAACATTTTCAGATAAACGCTATCGGTTATGGAAATGACTTCCGGTAACACCAACTTCTAGGTAAAAATTCACTTGTTCACAATATGTCCTGATCTCAGAAACCTAGTTCATGGTTTTCTAGATAGGATTTATTTTCCATTGGTTCTCATTTCTTCTATCTGCCCTTTTCCTTTTTCGTCTTATCTCTTAATCATTCCGCCGGTTTCGGAAATGACTTCGGAGATAGCCCACTCCGGGATAAAATTATACTTGTTTATAATAAGTCCTGATGTTAGATACTTAGTTCACCTATTTTGAGATAGGATTTAATTTCTATCGGTTCTCATTTATCCTATTTTCTTTTTCGACAAATATCTTATTTATATTATTATTTAATTAACAAATATCATGATATTATTTTCCAAAAGTCCTTAACCCTTTTCACACTAAAATTTCGCCCACCCCCCTTTAATTTTGATTTATATTTATTTTTTAATTACTTTAATATTAGATTTAATTAGAAAGCTTAATTAGGGCCTTAATCCTATGATTAGCAATCTTTTAGGATTTAGGGTTTTCATGTACTTAATCTCATACATTTTTCTTAATCTTTTCCAATTAATTAGCAAGTATACTTTATGCTAATTTTAGCCATAAACATTTAATTAAAGGGTTTTACATAACTTACCTTGAATATTCTCTTGTTCAAGCTTAAATAATTAGCCATTAATTACTTAATTAATCACTTACTAATTGTTGATAATTTTCTTAATTAGGATTAATCATTTCCTCACAACTATTTCACGACATTGGTATTTTATGTCTCATGCATTATATTAAAAATTATGGGGTCATTTAGGGTTTCCAAAACAATATTAAATTTTCTCGTTTATTTTTTCCAAGGAAATAATTTATTAAATTGCTAAAATTAGAGACAATATTCTCTCCTATTTTTAATAAATATTTTATTGCCTCTTAAGATTTATCAAAATTTTCTCATGATGTTTTATTGCCCATAAATGCATTTTAGGGACTTGAGCTCTTTATCTCTTCTAATTTCCATAGAAATTACCTTAAAAAATAAGATAATTTATAACTTATTATTTGAGACCATATATTCACATATTTCTAATAGATATTATTTACTAAAATATAATATTTCGGATAAATAATTATCCTAGTATTAAATTATTAACCATAAAAGTTTGTGAAAATCACTTTAGAGATAACCAAGTTCAAGCTTAAATTGTGCTTGTTCATAATATCTACTTATATTTGTTCTATGATCAATGATTTTCAAGATCGATTTATTTTCTATTTGCTTTTCATTTTTTGTATCTTGAATTCATCCTAATGGTTTTTATCTTACCATTAATTAATTAACCATTAATTACCTTTATTACCTATGCTTGCATCATCATTTACCACTAAGTCTTCTTGCATTTAAATGAGATTAAGACATTGTTGCCTCAAAAGTCTTCTTGTGATTAAGACATGTATATGGTTAATATCTAGATTCATTTGCTTCATCTTTTCTTTCTATCAAAACCGACCCCCCTTTTATTTCACATGAATTTGCATTTCATTTCATCTTATATGTCTTAATCAAGTAGCCTTAAAAGTCTTCTTCATTAATGTTTGATTATGATGTTTATTAACAATTTTACTCTTCTTTTCCCCCTTCTCATAACCGAATTCCTTCTTCAATTTTGCTCTTGGAATTGTGTTTTATTTGTCTAACAAAATCCATGGTAAAATTCTCCTATTGGTTGGTTTAAATTTCACAAGGATTAAGCTTTATGAAACCAATTTTAAAACCTTTAGATTAGCTTTATTAAATTTAATCCAAACCTTTGATTTTGGGTTGGAAAAATCTAAACACTATTAATGATATTTGTTAATGATTTAGGATTAAGAATTAATACAATTACTTTACCTTTTTAATTAGCAATTTTTGCCACTTTAATTAATTAAAGGGAGATGATTAATATTGCTAATATAGTGTTTTAGGGGTTATTAAGCTTAATTTTTTAAATTTGATAGGTTTCTAAATTAATCTTGATGATTAAAAACTCCTTGTGTACTAATTTTGGCCTTTACATATCCTTTGGATATTAATTAAGTTGATATATTCTTAATTATGCCCTTTTTAAATTAATTATTAATTAATTTCGAAAATTAGAAAAATATCTCAATTATTGCAAATTTAATTGCCCAATAATTGTTGCTAATTTTCTCTAATTGATTTAGGCATATTTTGATGATATTTAATTGCCTTTATTGACAAAATTAAAATCCCACTTAATTAGGATAATCTTAGGATATTTTATGATCCCTAATAAGATTTAGAAAATTAAATCTCTAGTCACCTAAATTCTAGGGAGACATTACCAAGAAAATAGGATAAACATAACAGAAAAATTGAGACCACATATTCACTTATTTTAAATAGGCATTATTTATCCAAATATATTATTCAAAATATATTATTTATCCAAATATAATATTTAAGATAGATTATTTATCCAAACATAATATTTAAGATAAATAATTATTTAGGTATTACCATTTCTATGTCATTTAATTGCCTCTCATGATTAAATTAAGATTATGCTTAATCATGACAATTTTATTATAATTGCCTCTTGATTTCCAAAAATCATTTCCTTTATTAGATATTCTCTAATTGCCTTATGATCATCTATAATAGTTATTATTTTATGTGATTTAATATCACATTTTATAGATCCTAATATGTAGTCACATAATTAACCATTGGTTAATTAATTCCAAAATGAATTTTGGATGAAGATACAATTGATAAATTCACCTTTGTATTTTTAGTATTTATTTACTAAAATTGAATATTTATTTTAGGGTATATTATGATCCCTAAATGAAATCTCAAGATTCACACTTGATCCTTTTAAATCTCAATGAGAAATTGCTCATAAATTTATAATAATCAAATTACAAAATTTGAGACAATATACTCTCCTTGAAGTATTTATCAAACTATATCATTTATGATAGTTAGGGTTTTTAGGGTATTACATCTACATACTTGGGTATGGCCGTGGTTGTAATTGTGGTGGTTTAAATTCCCACCAGAAGTGAAGAAATATTATTGATAAGAATCACAGTGGGCATAATAGACATGCTAAAAATCCATGTTATTGATGTGGAGGCAAGGGTCATTTGTAATACCAAAATATATATATATATATATATATATATATATTTATCTTAAATATTATGTTTGGATAAATAATATATCTTAAATATTATATTTGGATAAATAATATATCTTGAATATTATATTTGGATAAATAATGCCTATTTAAAATAGGTAAATATGTGGTCTCAATTTTTCTGTTATGTTTATCCTATTTTCTAGGTAATGTCTCCCTAGAATTTAGGTGACTAGAGATTTAATTTTCTAAATCTTATTAGGGATCATAAAATATCCTAAGATTATCCTAATTAAGTGGGATTTTAATTTTGTCACAAAAGGCAATTAAATATCATCAAAAGATGCCTAAATCAATTAAAGAAAATTAGCAACAATTATTGGGCAATTAAATTTGCAATAATTGGAGTATTTTTGTAATTATCGAAATTAATTAATTATTAATTTAAAAAGGGCATAATTAAGAATATATCAATTAAATTAATGTCCACATGATATTTAAAGGCCAAGATTAGTATACAAGGGATTTTTAATCATCAATATTAATTTAAAACTTATCAAATTTTTACAATTAGGCCTAATAATTCCTAAAACACTATATTAGAAATATTGATCAAAGATTAATTAATTCTCCCTTTAATTAATTAAAGTAGCGAAAATTACTAATTAAAGAGGCTAAGTAATTGCATTAATTCTTAATCCTAAATCATTGACGAATATCATCAATAGTGTTTAGATTTTTCCAACCTAAACCAAAGGCTTGGATTAAATTTAATAAAGCTAAATCCTAAGGCTTTAATGAAGTATCATAAAGTGTAATCTTTGTGAAGAAAACTGAACCAATGAGAGAATTTATTTCTAGGGGATTTAAAAAGAATAAAAACACAATTTAAGAGAGTAAGGGGGAGGGAGTATACGGTTTGTTTGAGAAGAAAAATATGAAGCAAGAGAGAAAATAATATCTAGATATTTGCTATAAACATGTCCTAATCACACATTAATTGCAAGAAGACTTTGGGGTAATTAGTGAGGTAAGCCTATGTAATAAAGAGGTTAAGTGATTAATTAATTAATGGTAGGATAAAAACCATTAGGATAAATTCTAGACACAAGTAAGTGAGAACCGATAGAAAATAAATCATATCTTGGAATCCATGAACTAAGTAACAAATATAAGTAGATATTATGAATAAGCAAAATTCAAGCTTGAACATAGTGGTTTCCAAAGTGATTTTGGTAAAATTTTGAAATTCATACTATTATGAAAATGAAGTTTAAAAATACCATAAATCAAGTCATAAAATTGTGATTACAAAAGTGTAAGTGAATCCTCAAGAAAAACACCAACTTACACCTAACTAAATTAGGATTTGGGAATGGAAGAAAGATGAAGAGAGTTATGAGTGAGGGAAGTCAGCTAGGAGGATGAGAGTGAGAGTTAAAACTTGATTCAATAAGTTTTTGGAATCCACCAATTAGATGCATCTTGGAATTGCTATAAATAGAGGCATTAGCCTTCACTAATTCTCACACCAAAATCAGCCAAAGTATTCTGATTTAAGAAGTTCTAGAGTGAGTAGAGAGAGTTCTTGAAGCAAGCAGGAAGGAGAAGCAAAGTTCTAGGCTATCTGTGAATTGTCTACCGTTGTCTACTGTCGGAAGTACCAATATCAAACAACGAAGGTACGTTCGCGTACTGTAACACTAACTCTGATGCTTATTATATACTTTTATGTGATAGACAACTATACATGTGAATTTTATAGATAACTTTACATATGATGTGTACTATTAACATAGATAACTATACATGTGAATTGTATAGATAACTTTACATGTGATGTGTACTGTTACCATAGATAACTTTACATGTGATTTGTACTGTTGATATATTAATCTTGCATCTGCTATATACTTATGTGTTGATTAATGCTGTGATGTCATAGATATATTGTTTACATAAGTATGAGATTAACCGTTACCTGAGGTCCGATGTGCATTTGGACCTCAGCTCTTACAAAAGCTTCAGGGTCAGGAGGACTGAGCGCCGAGGATAAAGGCAAGCAGCACGCTTAGAGTCCCGGCCAGAGAATTTCTTTTTGGACTTGTATTACCGTATTATTAAATATTCGGATCATTGTACCGTTGTATAAGCAACTAGATACACCAACAATGAATGTTTATCAGATACTCGCTTTTTAAATTGCTCTGATGCTCTACTCTGATGAAAATACTTTATTCCGCTTTTGAAAAATGGGGTGTTACATCATTGGTCTTGTACCTATCATACGCCAAGGCACATTGGTAAAGAGTTAAATATTGAAATAAATCATGTCGATAACATAAGAATTACGAGTAAACCTACCTTAAAATCATATGTTGCAAAAGAACACATTGATTTTTGGAAAGGTGGACTCAATTTGAATTTTAAACTTTATTTGTACTAAAATGTCATTTATGAACTTCTGAGTCCTGATTTCTAGTGTTTGTGAATATTTATTTAATATTGCTTATGTATTGGTATTCTCTCTCCCACTATTGTACTTGATATTATATTTATATTTTGATTTTATCATTTAAAGTTTAAGTTTTATTCTTACATATGTGTATATTAATCATTTACATATGGGTTAAATACCAGTTTTGTCATGGAAGTATTGGCTAGGGGCATTCAGCACCCGAAAGTTTTTTTGGTATCATTTTTGCCCCATAAGTTTACAAAAAGGAGCAAATATGCCCCCGAAAGTTTTTTTTAGGAGCAAATTTGTGTAAACTTCCGGGGCAAAAATGATACAAAAAATGATCAATCCAACAGTCAAGATCAACCGATGGGCAAGATTGCTACGTTTGTAAACTTCCGGGGCAAAAATGATGCCAAAAAAACTTCCGGGTGGTGGGTGCTCCAAAACCAAAACTTCCGTGGCAAAATTGGTATTTATCCCTTTACATATTTATTGATATTCTAATTTCAATAATTACCTAATAGCCATAATACTCTTAATTCTGTGACTTGATTCCTCATTGATTTTATAATGATTATTTTGTAAAAAACACTATCAATTTCCCAATCGATCTTATAATGGTTAATAAATATTAAGGCCTTGAAGTTTTATGTTTCAAATACTGTATGATATAAAAACAGTTTTTGGTAGCCCAAACTAGATTGGAATACATGATTGTATGTGAAAGATAGGTTATGGCCTATTATATAATGGCTTGTCCTTGAAATATAGATATAAAGGAAATATGATTATATGACTCACAATTGAGGGGGAGATTGTTATAATACATGTGTGAGCCAATTTTTGAAAAGTTACACTCATATACTATACTTCACCCACAAAGCTTAATAAATCTCCCAGAATGGATGTCAGATTATGATTTAATTTAATATGTTATGGAAATTGAAAAGTTTATGATTGGTTGGGACATATGTTACAGTAAATCAGAAGTTTACCAACCCAAACAAATTTATTGTTGAATGACTTGTTTGATCATCCGAAGATTATGTATGACATCAATTGAAGAACCAAAAGACTCTTTATAAATAGCCAACATATTATTCAAGAATTATTATGTGCTGCTTGTTCTCAAATAAAATTGACTATGAGAATATCATTGGTCATGATTAGTAATGGATTGATGCTACCAAAATTTAACTAAGCACCGCAAGTGTACGGGTAATGAAAATAGTAAGTGGCAAATCAAGGTCATCCCACAGAGACTCAGTCAAGCTAGTGATTAGGTGTTAAATTTCCTTATTTTTGTTTAAGTTGAGTAAATCAGAATTGTTTTCAATAATAGTAAAAAAAAGAATTTAATAAAAACAAGCACTTTCAGAGAGAGAGAGCGAATTCAAATATCAAGGAGGACAACCTATAGATACTAATCCCTTGTTTGTTTCTTAGATTTTATTCTCACTAAATTAATTTTGACTTAACTTAATCAGCTAATCTAGAGTATTAATGTCTATAAATGCCTTCTGGTCCACTTATATACCTACCTTAATTAATTATGCAATGCCTCACACAACTAAATAAGATGAGTTTTAAATCGGGCTCACTCTAATTTGATTATGCGGAGCTTCTAGGTATATTCCTATCCTAGACGTAAATTAGATTAAAACCTAATTTCACATTAAATTTAAACCTAATTCCACATTATTTAATCTCAAGGTCTATTTAGGATTTCCTCTTCCAAGTTCAACCCTAAATCCCCACAACATGCTTAATGGTGGCCACTCAATAAGCAATACGATAAAAACAAGATTAAAATTAAGCAAAACTAATTAGTGGGAACAATTTCTAAGTCTCAAACAAGTTCATAGTACTCTAGGTTGAAAAGAAAATTAGCCACACATGGCTATAAGAAAATTCATTACAAAAAAAAAAGAAATTCAGATTTCAGCATAAAGAGAAGAAGAAGAGAGACAACATTTGCAAGTTGTCCCATTTGTACCTGAAGATCCTTGATAGATGAGGTTATACCTACAACAGAGGCATTAGTAGCAGCTTGATTTTGAGTGCTCTTTAATTGACAACTTACGAGCTGAGATATCATTGCTTCTAGATCAGATTTAGGTTCTTGGGTAGGAATGACTTCCCTTTCCAATTGATGAAAGCCAGGAGGTGACACTTGTTTCGTATCAGAACTTGATGCATCATTAAGAGTTGCTCCATATTTCCAAGAGAAGTTGGGATTTTTTCGCCACCCAGAATTGTAGGTGTTTGAGTAGGGATTGTTCTAGTTGTTGCCACGGTAGTTACCTGCATAGTTCACTGGCTCCATTTGTTGAGATATGAGACATTGTCCATTATCATGGCCATTTCCACAGTAATCACAAGGGGCATGAACAACATTTACCCCCACATGTCTACTATTAGATCGGTTGACTTGAGCTTCTAAGTGACCAACCTTCTTGTTGATTGTATTTAACATTGCTATTAGCTATGAAGAAGGGTCTTCAATCACTTTATCAACTGACTTCACCAGCCTTCTGTCATTGTTGTTCTGTAGAAAGTTAGTGGATAAGTCATCTAGACATTTCCAGACATGATTTACCGGCTGGTTTGTAATCCCCCCATTAGTGACAACATTTAATTTTGATTTAGATTCAGGAGTCAACCGAGTACTGAATATTTGAAGCAAGACCCACCTCCCTAGATTGTGACCAGAGCTCTGCCTGACAAGCAACTTGAACCTCTCCCAGGCCTTATACAGATGTTCATCAAAATGTTGACAGAAATTAGTAAGAGCAGCTCGTGCATCCACAATCTTGTTATGTGGAAAAAATCTTGATCTGAACTTTTCTTCTAGTGTCTCCCACGAGGTTATGCTGCCCTCTTCCAAATTGTTGAGCCATTCTTTGGCTTTCCCTTGTAGAGAGTAAGGAAAAAGCCGAAGGCGAATCACACCATTAGGAACTCCATTCTATTTGAATGAGTTGCAAACATCAAGAAATTATATCAGATGCCAATTAGGATCTTCTAAATCGTTTCCTGCATACTGACCCTGGAGTTCAAGCATCTTAAGCATAGTTTGCTTGATTTTGAAATTGTTGGCTTGAAACTCAGGCACTCTAATTCATGATTGATACCATCGAGATTGTCTTCCCATAAAATCATTGATACACAAACGATCATTTTCATCCTCAGCCATTTCTTATGTGTCGGTCTGTACTACTTCCTCCTCTTGAATAAGAGGTGTTGTAGCATCTAAAAGCTCTTGGATATTCCTTGTTTTCTGTGGTGTTTTAGTAGCTTTGGGTCTACCAGTCATGTACCAAAGTACCTGCAAAGCCAAATAAATCTCAGTATCAAACTAGCACCAAAAGCTTTTTAAAAAAATTTAAATACAAAATGGATTTTTTTTAAAAAAAAAAACACTAAAACTAAAACTACTAAAGGATTTTTAATACTAATCACCAATTGTCTTGAGTCCCCGGCAACGGCGCCAAAAACTTGATGCTACCAAAATTTAACTAAGCACCGCAAGTGTATGGGTCATGAAAATAGTAAGTGGCAAATCAAGGTCATCCCACAGAGACTCAGTCAAGCTAGTGATTAGGTGTTAAATTTCCTTATTTTTCGTTTAAGTTGAGTAAATCAGAATTGTTTTCAATAATAGTAAAAAAAAAAGAATTTAATAAAAACAAGCACTTTCAGAGAGAGAGAGCGAATTCAAATATCAAGGAGGACAACCTAGAGATACTAATCCCTTGTTTGTTTCTTATATTTTATTCTCACTAAATTAATTTCGACTTAACTTAATCAGCTAATCTAGAGTATTAATGTCTATAAATGCCTTCCGGTCCACTTATATACCTACCTTAATTAATAATGAAATGCCTCACACAACTAAATAAGATCGGTTTTAAATTGGGCTCACTCTAATTTGATTATGCGGAGCTTCTAGGTATATTCCTATCCTAGACGCAAATTAGATTAAAACCTAATTTCACATTAAATTTAAACCTAATTCCACATTATTTAATCTCAAGGTCTATTTGGGATTCCCTCTTCAAAGTTCAACCCTAAATCCCCACAACATGCTTAATGGTGGCCACTCAATAAGCAATACGATAAAAACAAGATTAAATAAACTGGATTAAAATTAAGCAAAACTAATTAGTGGGAACAATTTCTAAGTCTCAAACAAGTTCATAGTACTATAGGTTGAAAAGAAAATTAGCCACACATGGCTATAAGAAAATCCATTACAAAAACAAGAAATTCAGATTTCAGCATAAAGAGAAGAAGAAGAAAGACAAGATCACAAAACTGTGGAGCCTTCTCCTGGTGCAACGTGTACTGCAACTCTTCTCCAATTCCGCTGATGTGCGTCTCTGCTTCTTTGTTTGTGTCTCTCCTCAAAACTTTTGTTCGCTGCCCTGTGCTCCTGGCGTCAATGCGTGGTTTTAATGTATATCAACCTTTAGGTCATTCCACTCAATTCAATGACTTGGGCCGCATGTACAAATTGCTTCCTTAAATCTCATTTGGGACCATGTATTCCATAAATCTCCTTCAACATCTTTCTATTTTTTTTAATTAAAGAATATATCATATCCTTTTTTAGCTCCCTCTCATTGTACATGATTTGCTTCATTGTGGTCCCCACGTCATCAATCCTCCAATGTTTCCAAAACAATAAATTGGAAACAAATCAAATAATTACTCCTCGTGTTGCCCTGATTGTGCACAAGAAAAGAAAATTGTATAAAAAACAATGAATTCTTATTTTATTTTATTTTTTGAAAACTTCCTATTATTATTACTATTTATTTCCTAAACTCAAAAGCTTCTATTTTAAATTGAAACCCACTAATAATGCATCTAGATTGATTTCTCTTAAAATTTTAAAAAAATCTCTTCAAATTAGCATTAATGACTTCCTAAATATATCAAAATATATCTCAAAGCTATTAAAAATAGGAAGTCATCATGGATCTTTGTATTTCTGGAAACATATCAAACAGAATTATATAGGCCCATTGAAATATCATGCAAACCATACAATTGTTTGATAAATTTGAAAGATGCATCTATAAGATGGTCATAGTGAGATTATTAGCTTGCAATCTGAAGTTTGCACTAATGTTTAAATAAATTAAGCGTGCAATTTATAGATGGTACGATCCATAAATCATGTATAAAGCCTCCACAAATAGCTAGATCAATACTTATGAGAACAAAATTTCAATGTTGGTATATTTGATCTTATATATCGCAACATTTATACAAGCCAACAAAATTTCCCCGGTAAGATTGGCTTTTTGTAAGGAGCTAGACAAATTCCATCTTAAAAGGTTTGAATGTGCAATGCTTATTAATCCACCACAATGCACATAGATGGATATAGAAAGAAAATTGAGATAAATGTTGTGTAAGGATCTCCTTCTTCTTGTTTGTCTCTATATGAAACAAAATGATATTTCTAAAGAAAACAAATGGATTTAGGATACTTATACTGCATGATTAGTCAATTGTCATTTAACATTGTTTTCCTAAGATGAGGGGGAGAAATTGAATAGCTAGAAAAGAGAATACATAGAATGCATTATTACTATTCAATATCCTTAGATATAGAAGTATGAACCAGAAGTTCATCAGACTATGCATTTATGAAATATTATAAAGTATTTTCCACATGGAATTACTGACCTAAATGAGATTTACTAAATCGTATATTCCAGCTAAAAATGCTCCAACCAATATAAATACAAGTAAGGCATGCTCGAAGCATGAGAAACTATTTAGTTCCAAATATAAATATTATGGATAAATTGAAGCATATAATTAAGATGATCGCTAGGTATACCAGAAGAGTGCTGAGACATAACTAATTACAAAAACCTCAAGAGAGGTTCACGTACCTGAAAAGTAATATAGATCTTGTTAAGTTATGTCACAATTGGAAAAATGGAACCGAAAAGATAAAATTATCGATAACAATTTTGAAAATGATATCACATGATTAAATGAGGATATTATATAAAGGTATGTCATAAGAAATAGATAAAGATGATTGGACAAAAGGAAAAGTTAAAGAAAAAGAAAAAGACGCAAATGTGATTAAGGACCTGCAGTTCAATTTGGAATATATGAATGATTATGTGAAAATAAATATTTTCACAAAGTCTAATATGATTATGATGAGATATATGATTTTGTGGTGATTACAATAATTTTGTATATATTATTATTCAACAGGTTATGAAAGAAAAATTATGCGTCTATAAGATATTGTTATATATAGCCTATGCATATGGCTTACTAAATTATGAAGCTTGCATAATAATCTTCAAAGGATCCAAAATACCAGAAGCATATCCAAAGATAATTTTTTGTTTGCAAAATATATATTATTTAATATTCTAGAAATACCTTAAGATAATATTTAGAGGTCATTGTATTCATTATGATTTTATTGGTAAAAATTTAGTTCTTGCTGGTACATAATGGATGATGAAAATAAGATTGAGTGATTTTCATGATAATTCTTTCATTGTTCCACAGCGAAAAATAGAATGTTTAGTGGCTAAGAGGAAGATATGCTCATAAGGACATTAGAAGTAATGTTGTCATCAGGGGAGTAAAACTGATATTATCAAGAGGGGAGTTGATACACGCTATACTCTTTTCCCTTTGTCTAGGTTTTGTCCCACTGGGTTTTCCTATAAAGGTTTTTAATAAGGCTGGACAGTACAATGTATCAATGAATGAGGTACTCTTTTCTTTAGTTAGGTTTTTTGTTCCACTGAGTTTTTCCTAGTTAAAGTTTTTAATGAGACACATTTATGATAACAACTAAGGGGGAGTGTTATGAATATGATATTTTTGGATGTCCATATCTACCATTATTTCATGTTCTCCATAGTTTTCTATATATTCTCATCCACTAATTACTATGATTATGGAATCACATTAATTGTATATTAGAGAGTTGTGCCTATAAATAGAAAGCATATGTTATGTATTCATCAAATAATAAACAAGAATTACTCTTTCTTAGTTTCTATTCATTCTTCCTTTCTCTTATAATCTTTCCCTTTATTTTATAACATCACAAACATTTTAACTAATGCAATGCATATAATTAATAAGGGGTAAAAAAAAAAAAAAAAAAAAAACTTATTCAATGTTTAGAATACTTTTCTCGAGTTGTTATAAAAATAAATGAAAAAAAATTTAAAAAATTGTTTAAAATAGTTAAAAGACAAATCAGTACTAAATCCCTGATTTGACATGGGGGAGAATATGGAAAATGACCAAGCTGCTTTGACTACTGACTACCATTTCTCTTACTCCATCTTCTCTCTCCTTCAATCTCTCTATTGAAGCCTTTCTCGCATGATGAACCCCTAGCCCCATTTTTTTTTTTAACACCGCTATTAGCCTTGCTCTCGGGATTTCACCATGGCCTCTGGTCCCGTCATCCTCACTTCCACCTCCACACTCACCATGCTCGCCGCTCTTGACGATGTCGTCGTCTTCGTCGTTTGCTCTACCGTTGAAGTCATCGTGCTTTGCTTGTTTGTCGTGCTGGTGTCTGAATTGGAATGCTCCGAATCCGATTACAGTCTGGGTTCTTTTCGGACTGGGCCAAGAAATACCGGGTTTTCTCCCTCTCTTCTTCAGGGTTATTTTCTTTATTGTAGGATTACATTTCAAATAGGAATGCCCTGAATCTGCATACCTGAACTTGAATCCCGAATTTGCCTTATTCCTCTATTTCGCCTTCCTCTTGCTGTTATTGTTCCTTGCGGTACTATTACAATCGACATGGGAATTCTCTTTGTCTTCTTGAACATAGGCGAGAATTCTGATTTCAGTGAAGAATTGAATCAGGTTTTTGCTGGGTTGCTACGCAATGAGGCCAGACCTGAAAGCTTTGACTTGCTGCGCGAGAGCCCAATTCTCCGACCCAGAGCAGCGACTGAAATGGAGGAGGAGGAGGTTGGGTTTCTGAATCGGGTTTAGAAAGTTGCTGATCTTTGTTTTTTGGAATGATGTAGAGTCCCAACAAAAGATCTTATAGTGTGATAAAGACGTAGTGAGGGATCACATTCTTGTGTTTGAAACTCAAGTTCCTCCTCTATTACGGTATAGTATTTAGACTGCGGTTGCTATGCATATTGAAACTTTCGCAATCTTATATAATTACTTTTGACAAGTCGTGCCAAGCCAGTGTGACAAAACTCATCGATTATATTAATTTTTACAAGTGCTACATGGATTTTGGTTGATGGGTAGCTTGAGAAAATGAAAATTTCCCTATTGAAATTTTTGTATCCACTATACCTGATTTTTTATTCTTCTCCCTTTTCAGTGAAGAGGAAACTGAGAATTGAGATTAATATTTGTATAGAGAATAACAATATTAAAATTTAAATTAACAACTTCAGTATCTTATTTCACAACTTCATATCCCCAAAAACCAACAAGTATAGCTAGGTATAATTCACAAGTTCCATGGTCAATAACAAAATCTGCATAGAGATTAACAACATTAGAATTTAAACGAAAAACTCCAGTATCTTGTTTCAAAACTTTATATCCACAAAACCCAACACCAACATCTAGGTATAATTTTCAGGGCATAAGTTTTAGGAGTCAATAACAACATATGTATAGAGACTAACAACATTATAATTTAAATTAACGACTTCAGTATCTTGTTTTACAACTTCATATCCCCAAAAACCAACACTTATATCCGCGAATAATTTTCAGGGCACAAAATTTAGGGTAAATAATAACATCTGTATCAAGAACAACATTAAAATTTAAATTAATGACTTCAGTATTTGGTTTCTATTTTGTTTTCATTTGTCACATAACTCATGAAAATTTGACCATTTGGTGAGATTTGAAAATCCCAAATTCTTCCATCATTTATGATATGAGATTTCATATATTAGTAGCACTGATTTTTCTAGGATTTGAATAGTATTTTTCTAGGATTTTCCCTAAAAATAACTAAAACAATTTAAATTTTGAACTCTTATGGAAAAGACCGGAGGGAGTATTAATTACTACAGTAATTGACAAATAAACATTTATTACAACTCTAGATTTTATTTTTAATAAAGATTATTACTCTCCAAGTTAGTTATATCATGGAATAACCCATCTTTATAGAAGCCCCGTGAACAACTGGCACAGAGTATTAACGACGCGACTCTCTTCTTGTTTCTTTTGAACAATCTCTTCTTTCTTGGCAGCCCCTTCGATCCCGAAGTCTTTTGCTCTGAGAGAAGCAGGTGGAAATGGAATTCGACATTCCCCTATGGATTCCCCCTGAAGTCTTAAGTGATATTTTCAAGCGACTTCCGGTAAGAACCCTAATCCAATTGCAATCTGTGTGTAAATATTGGAAAAATCTCTTAAATGAGCCATCTTTCATCCAAGAACATCTCCAATACTCCGCTCATGAAAACCCTTCTCTTCTTTTTCATTGCCTTACCGTTCATAATACTTTGGAATTATATACCATTGATAGCGAGATGCAAATCCTTCCAGTTGAAAGCGTACCTTTGATTGAATTCTTACGGGGTGCTACGGTAATCGGTTCTATCAATGGATTGGTCTGTGTCGAATCCAATTACAAATCCAATTACAAATCCCATTACATCTTAGTGTGGAATCCAGCAATAAGTAAGTTTAGACTGTTGACCAGAGAGGCGAATTCTTGGGTCACAATGGGATTCGGGTTCTGTTCAATTGTTAATGATTACAAGGTTGTGATTATTTGTTATCATGGCTATGCATTCACTGGCCCGATTCATCAAGTGGAAGTTTATTCATTGAGCACATATTCATGGAAGAAAGTAGAATTTGGGGGATTATTGGATGGCGTGGAGATTTCATCTGATGGGTTCGGTACTAATAGAGCTATCTTTTGGCTTGGGTTTAAGAAGGGTAATGACCATTTTTTAGTTTCATATTGCATTGCAACAGAAGAGTTTGCCTTGATAACATCACCTTTTTCAGCCCCTGTATTTCCTGATCTTCCTGCTAGCTATATGCTTTCTGTGTGTGAGAACAATCTTGGTTTGCTTTCTTATACTATGACTAGAAACGATGAATATACTTTGATTGATTTGTGGGTGATGGAGGATGGTAAAGATAGCATATCTGAGGAAAGATGGAGTTGGACTAAGAAATATAGTATCAAGCACCCTTACCATTTACTTCCAAGGGTTGTATGGAGGAACATGATTGTTTGCAACGATATTCATACATTGAGGGAACGAAATGCTGCACCTGTACATAATGTGATAGTTGATGGACTAAAGATTGTTCTGGTTAATCTCCCTACCGATGAATTGAAGAGGTTTGCGTTCCCCAAATATGGCATTGGTTTTCGTGCTTTCAATTATGTGGAAAGCCTAGTGCCGCTTGACAAAATCCACGTTGAAGAGCTTTGATACTAAATCTTCATAATATTGCAGGTTTACTTAGAGATATTTTGCTGGAAAGGAATCTGTGACAATTAAGATCATTTTGTACCTGTTAGACTTGATACCCGGTATAGATTTTATCTGAATTAGAATGGTAAATGCAAATACTTAATACATGATGTTTGTAGCTTTATTGGACATATTAGCAGTTTTCTACTTTTCAAGTGGTTATGTGATCTTTGTATGATTGTATTGTTGATGGATTAGAAAATACTTTGAGTTTTTCCGGAAGTTGACAATACAAAGACATTTTTTCCCCTTCCCAATCCATAGCATTTTCATTTTTCTCTCTCTCTTGGTGCCTACCCAACATAAATGTTTTCCTTCTTCCTTTCAATTTCGTCTTCTATGCTTCTGATTTGTTTTACTTGTATTCCGATTTCTGGATGTTACATAATTGAAATAATTAATTAAGACATTTAAAAGAACTTAAATAATTAAGTTTTAATAAATGTGGTAAGATATAAAAAAATAAAAGATACCTAACATATTTTAAATTGTTCCTTTGATGCACCATATAAGTTATTTCAAATAATTCATAAAAAATGATAGTTCATTTATTAAATTTGTTAGGTTTAAAAAAAAATCTAATTTTACACGTATTAAAAGAGGTATTGAAGCAGAGGGGAAAAATAGGGTAAAATAAATCAATATTTCCCTCTATGTGCATGTTTGTTTTAACTTTTTAGAAGTGTTTTTACGATGTATGAAACAAGCATATGTGAGATAAGTATGTGAGATGAGTTTTATCTCGAACTTTATAGAAAATGGCTTCTAAAACTATAGTTTAGTGGTTTTCCAAACCGGCATGTTCTCTAAATTATGAAGACCTCCCTTCTATTTGAGATTTAAATTTCATCCGTAATCTAATTAATCGTTAGTTGATAGTTAAATAAAAATATTAACTGATCATTTTGTCCTAAATCCTCATTCTTAACATAAATATTACTTAATAACATATATTTATACAAAATTAAAAAATGATTTTCATATATATTTTCAAATTTTCTGTTACATTGTTAAATTGATTACAATAATAGAAAGTTAATTAATTTTATAATTATAAATTTTAATTTTTTTAATAAATTTAAGCGTTTAATCTGTTTTATTTATTGACAATTAGTTAAGATAGAATCGTTTAAATACAAAGGTTGGATAAAATGTTTTGCCATCATATACATATATACACACACACTCATTTAATTTATAAGATTATAAAATGATATAATTTTGAGCTCCTTTTTTTCTTGAACAAGAGATCCTTATATTAATATATTGTAATTCAAAATTTTTAAATATATTTCATTGAACATATGTCTAGATACAAAATTACTCAAATTTAATTTTGATCAAGTTGTTGTTATTTTTATATAAAAAATTACTTAAAATTTTCTAAATTTAGTAAGAAAACATTGAATAGATCATCAATAAATATTAATGTTGAAAGATAAATTAGGGATTTGGTACAATGAAGAGTATACTAGAAAATAAGATTTATTCTAATATGGTTTTTAATTAAAACATATATTTAAAAATATTTTTATAATATGTTAATGGTTTGAACTAAAATACTTTTTTTTTTTTTGTAAATAGAAGAGAGGCCAATGAAATTAAGGAAAAACAAAAAGGTGCAATTAGAGTATTTTACTCAAAAAATAATAATAATGAGATGTACTTCCTTCAATCCTATTTATAAGAGCCGAATAACCAAATTACGTGGTTTAAGAAAGTGGTTAAAATTATTTAAAAATAATAAGTATATATGAAATAAACTTGTTTTCCAAGTATGACCTTATTTATAAAGTCACAAATAAGAGAGAAAAATAAAGTAAGAAATAAATATTACCAACATTTTAAATAATGCAATACATATAATTAATAAGGGATAAAAATGAAAAAATATATATTAAATGTTCATATAACTCTTCTTGAGTTCTTATAAAAATAAGGGAAATGACAAAAAAAAAATCGTTTAAAATAGTGAAAAGATAAATCAGTACTTCCAATTTGATGAGTCCCTCATTTGACATGTGGGAGCAATATGAAAATAGGAAGGGCCTATTTGGATCAAGGAAAATCGGGTGTTGGAAATGGAAATTGAAATTTTCATTTGGCGGCGGGCGTTTGGTTTGAATTTTTCATATGAAATTTTTTCTATGGGCGTCAATTCTCCCACGTTTAAATGAAAATGGGTTCCTACAAAAAATGGTGGGAACCCATTTTCCGGGCTTCGAAAATGGATGAAAGTCTCATTTGCCCCTAATGCCACAGCTACCTATATAAAAAGCAGAGCATCCGACCATTTGGAAAAAAAGAAGTTGTTGTTTGTGAAGTTGTAAACTATAGTTGATGAAGATGATATGACCATTGAGCACATTCTTCCCGTTGTTTATCTTGGAATATGATCGTTGGAAGTAACCGCTGGGGAATCTGTGCTTTCCCTATGTTTAGTAGCATTAAGAAGTAATATTAGTAGTAATCAAAAGTAATCAAATGATAAACAATAAATTTGAATTCTCAGAGACGAAGGTATAGTGCAAGAAGAACAGTTACTTGAGTGTTCTTTTTGAAACACTTGAGTGCCACACTCGAGTATTGATGAATTCTGTATCTTATAGAATACTATTTAAAATAGTGTATTATTAAAATGATTTCAATTTCTACCAAACACTTAAGTGTCATAGAGGCACGCTCGAGTGCCACAGAGTTACACTTCGAGTGCCCCTCATAAAAGAGGTAGCACTCTTGATTCATCAGCGAGTGCCACGCACCGAAATTGCGAGTGTTTACTTTGCACTCGAGTGTAAGTATGTTCACTCACCTTGATACTTCCAGAAGGAGTTTGAGTGTCAATAAAAATCCCTATGAGTGTTAGACCATCATTCGAGTATTTACTTATGCACTCAAGTATATCCATTATCACTCGAGTGTTCTTGCACAAAGGTCAATTTCGAGTAGGCATAACGTCTTCAATATAACTCCAAATTTGGAAAATGACCTATTTCCAAAAAGCTTTTTAATTAAGTCTTCCTTCCAATGCAAAAAGTATAAGCTCAAAAATCATTGTATGCTGAGAGTTTTGATCAGATTAATAATAGCTATTCTAGAGCAGCATTTTGCAAAGTCTTGGTCCGACTTTGAATTTCAAAAATTCATATATTTTCCAGTTGTTCTTCATTTTCCATGATATTGATGTTTTTGAAATGGGGTTTTAGCCTAGTTTCATATTCCACAAGTTTCAGTTCAATTGGATGTATATTTTGTGAGTTACATCCAAATTAGTGCACATGTGTCTAATATAGGGCGTGAATTCTAGTGGCAACTTCAAAATAGCCTATCTCTTTCATATGAACTCTTTTGAGATTGATTTTTGTGCCTATGTGATGCACTGAGAGTATAGTTCCATATGAAACAAGTTTCACATCAATCGGATCTATGGTTTAAGAGATATGATCAAATTACTGAACCTTGCACAAATTAAATGTGAAACAAGGACGAACAGAGAAGCTGAAATCAGTGTCACACTGGAGTGCTGAAAATCTGCACTAGAGCTGTTGAAAAATTCACGTTTGAATCACTATAGCTGTAGACTATTCACTCAAGTAAATAGTTCAGCACTTGAGTGAACAGAGCAACACTCGCTGCTTCACTACGAGTGTGGTACTCAAGTGAGGGAATTTGGCACTCGAAGTGCTGAGAAAGTGAAGAAGCTGAACAGTCAATGGCGATTTTTGTCTTTAATGGCAAAATAGTATTTTGCCTCATTAACCGTGGTCTCGTCTATCTAACGGATACATTCAAAGACTCACAACGGTTACTCTTCAAAGCTTCTTCAACGGTCTTTAATTACAACACCAATAAATAGTCGAAGCATTGAATTGGCCAACTATCGAAACGTTGTGCATTCAATTTGAGCTTACTGCAATCTGCTGTTTCAACTGTTTCATTAATATCTTTGGATATTTTGCTGTACTTCAGTGTTTATCAATATTTACTTAGTGAGGAGTTCTTAAACACCATTTAATTCTTTTAGTTGTCAAAATCTCAAAGTTGTGGAACCTTAAGTGTGTGTGTATCAATTACAACTTGTAAGGGGGAGTGAGTCCAAGAGTGAGAGGATCATCCTTCGTTTACAGAGTGTGTAATTATCTTTGGAAGATTAGTGGAAATCACAAGGTGTTCTTGGGGACTGGATGTAGGTCGAAATATTAGACCGAACCAGTATAAATTGATCTGTGTCCATTTTCTCTTCTCACACTTGCATTTCTCTTCAGTTCGCAAAAGGTTTTTTTTTTCTTTAATCACCTATTCACCCCCTTCTAGGTGATATTCCAATCTTCACTATAGACTAGTTAGACAATTATGCACTATGTATCGTAATATGTGGAGAATATGATATATATGTGTTTGCAAGATATTCTTAATGACTACTTCTTCCTAATACCTATGTTTGTTATTCTTAATGTATTAAAGGAAAAAAAAATTAAGAATGGCAAATTTAAGAGGAGCTGGAGCTCCTAGAGGCAGAGGCAAAGGTAGAGGTAGAGGTAGAGGTAGATGTAGGGGAAGATGCAGACAACCTCGAACGATACAAGTACCAGTACAAGGAGCTGATCAACAAGGTCAAGAACCTAACCAACCAAACTAGAATGTTTTGCAGGAAGTGAGGGAAATGCTGAGTAAGATAATTCTGAAGAAGAAGACGAACGAGAAGATGAACGCACAGATGAAGCTGAGGAGTCAGATAGATCTGAGTCACCTCCTCGACCTGATAGAGAAATGGTAGTGCTACCTCAACCCAACAGAGTTGTTGAGACTACACAATATTGGGTCACCCAATTTTGCAAACTGAAGCCACCAGCCTTCCGGGGCAAGCTTGATTCGGCTGAAGATTGGTTAATGAGACTGGACAAGATCTTCGAGGTCATGGAGTGTCCTGAGAACCGAAAATCTCAACTTGCAATCTATAAGCTGGAAGGAGATGCGGATAGATGGTGGAGAAGCATTGCAGTGACGTTACGAGCATGTTATGCTCCCGTTACTTGGGAAAAATTTCTGGAGAAATTCAACGAGTAATACTTTCCTCCCTCGACGCAAGTGATCAAGGAATCTGAATTCTTGTGCATTCAACAAGGCCATGAGGAGTCATTTGATTACTACTTTGCCCGATTTACCAGTCTGTCACGGTATTCATCCTACTTAAGGCGTAACGATGATGAAAGCTGGAAGGCTAATAGGATGATACAAGGACTAAAATACGAGATAAGGGAAAGGCTTGTATATCAACAGTTTCAAGAGTTAAATCAAGCGGTGGAATCTTGTCGGTTGATTGAATGTAACTTAAAGGAGCAGCGTTCATCCAGAAATTATAACAGCAGTGCAAGCCGTGGCGGGTTTAGCCACAGAAATTCTCCACAGAAAAGGAAGACATCATGGAACAACTCCCGAGGTGGAAGCAAGGAACCATCTCAGTCTGGACAGCAGAGTTACTCAAGAATGCTGGAATCCCAACCAGGTACAAAATACGGGAGGTACCATTATGGTACTAATTTTGATGGGAAACAGACATGTTTTCATTGCCAAAGGCCGGGGCACATTAGCCGAGATTGTTCGCAAAAGACTACGGAGAGAAGGCCACAGAACCCAGGCTGGGTTTTCATACTGACCAATGAAGAGGCCAGAAGATCTCCGGAAATGGTCCAAGGACTATCTCTCTCAACGGGAATCGACTTCAGGCGTTGTATGATTCGAATGTTAGTCATTCGTTTGTTTCATATAATTGTGTGAAACGTCTAGGAATGCATGCCTATAGATTACCCTATGACTTGATAGTAGCTACCCCGCTTGGCGTGAAATCTTTAGCTTCTGATGCTTACTTAAATTGTATTGTGAGTATCGATGGATAAGAGTCCACTGTCCAGAGGAAATATAAGGGGCAGTGAATGACAGTGGGAGGTGCAGAGGAAATATAAGGGGTAGTGAATGAAGGTGTGGGTAAAATATGAGTGGATTCAGGAGGAGGTGGAGAAAAGTGAGGTGGAGAATAATGAGGAGGAGAAGGAATGGGGGAATGTCTAGGATAAGGAACCATCCCTGATGGACCAGCAGCATGCTCATTTTTCAATAATTTGGAGAGCTTATAATCTAATGTCTGGTACAGTAAATGCATGCTCTCAAACCTTTCTCTAAGATCCTCAAAGTGTCCTTCAACATTTTCCAACCTCTCATCCATGGAAGCATTCTTCTCATTCCTAGAGGTGATTGTGTCAACCAACTTCCCAACCTCTGACTCAAGCTTATCAGAAAGTTCATAGTATTGAGCAGTTAGGGTTGTCTGGAGAGTTCCAAAAGTCTCTTGCATAGCCTTTGTCACAATGTTCTTGATTTCAACATTGAGGCTTGAAGATTGAGGTGCAGGCTGAGATTGAGATGGTGCAGGGGAAGATTGAGCTTCAATTGGCCTAGAGACAGATGCTCTGGATCTAGAAGGGGCTCTGGACTACCCTAAACCTTCTTGAAAGGATATTTTCATATAATTAAAGTGGCTTTGACCAAACATTTGGGGTTTGACAGGTTTTTCAAAGAGGTCAAGATACCAACTTTTATTGGTGTATAGGAGAAGGGACACCAAGTTGGCAAAAGGAATTGTGGCAGAAGGGGAAGACTCAAATCTGAACCTCTTCATTTCTTGATAGACCCAGTGACCTATGTTGAAAGGTACTTTGTCTATCAGAGAGGCAAAAAGACCATAATCAGTGGAATTGAAATGGGTGAAGTTTTTGCCTTTTTGAACTAAATTCCTAGAATATATATACCATAAAACTCGATGAGTATGAGGCATATCAACAGGGGAGAACTTAAAGTTCACCTATAGGTTCACCAGGCCTGAGAATTTTGAAGAATTTTTCTTTGTCAGATTTAATGTGAGGCACAGGTGGAGTATTCTCAATGAAGAGAAGGGAATTGATCACATCAGCAGAGACAACTATTTGTTTCCCCCTAACTGAAGTGATACATTTATCCTCAATGAGATTACCCTATTTATCTACCACATTGGCCATAGACATATTGTAGTAAAAGTGTTTGACTAGTGAAGGAGTGTAGGGGGTATTAATAGCTAAAAGGTTTCTAAATTGATCTAATCAAGGAGACAAGTCAAGATTACACTACTCCTTCAGTTTGACCAAATCCACATACATTGTGGGACAAAAGCTACGAGAAAAATATTTTTCTTTAAAGTCAAGTAGCTGGGCATCAGTCATGGGAGTAGGGTTGCAAATAAATTCATGACTTCGGGGTTTGACTAAAGTAGGAGGATTAAAAACATATTGTGGAGTTCCAGATACCTTAGAGCCAGAGCCTCCTAGCCTAGAACTAGATTGAGCTTTAGACCCACGTGCTTCAGAGATAGTCACTATCTTCTTCTTCTTATGAGGAGCTACAACTGGTTCTTTGTCTCTTCGAGCAGCAGCAACTAGGTCGATGGTCTTTGGTGGAGGAACCTCAGGTGGTTCCTGAATCTTCAATTTCCTTGGCTTCTTTGAAGGAGTTTCTGCAGAAGTCTTGCTTTGAAGCTTAGTCGAATGTTTTCTCTTTCTCGTAGGTCTCTTCGATTCAGGAGGAGATGATGAAACAGTGGCCTCAAAATCAGAGGATGATTCCTTCGCAGATTTAGGGTTTTTAGGAGCCATTGGAAGTGATTTGGAGACAGGAAGGTGAGATATCAGAGAAGGAAGAAGAAAATTACTTGAGTTAGGGTTTTGCGAAGAGTTGAAAATGACGAGCAATCAGCAAGAAACAGATATAAACAACAGGCATGACTCGAGTTATTTACTAAGAAACTCGAGTTGTGGATAAGGACAACTGACCTGGAGTGGCGATTGACATACCTGTGACTCGAGTTATTACACCGTGACTCCAGTTATTTAAATGCTAGAAGCCCTCTGTTTGCCGTTGACTCGAGTTGCGGTAGAGTAACTCGAGTTACTAAAGAAGTCAGTTACTCTCTATTTGGATTCTGACACAAGTTGTCGTAGTGTGACTCGAGTTATTTTTTCGATAAAATACTGGTTGATCTCTGTGTTATTCGTGACTCGAGTTAGCTGAGATGACTCGAGTTACTGCAAGACTTCACAAACTCTGTCAGTACAGTTAGATCATATGACTCGAGTTAGACAACCAATGACTCGAGTTACTGTGATTTGTTACCAACTGATATGAATTTAACCAGTCCTGCAAAATAGTATCTAGAAACTTTGAAGTTTAAGTTAGTGACTATAAATCATCAAAAACATATAACTAACATTGAGTAGGAGTGACTTACAGTTCATTGAGATTTACAATTGCCAATTCTCTTCTGATAAACATGAATTGCTCTTTGGCCAGAGTGTTACAGCCCTATCGGCCTCGCCCTTTCGGGCGGCGGGTTAGAGAGATACCTTTTAATCAATTACCTTACCTTGGTTATTTGTTCATTTATTTATATATCAAAGTGAGCGTAGCAGAGCACGGGATTTGGTTTGGACAAGTCTATTGTACTGATAAACATATTTAAACCTTACAAAAAAGTAAATCCCCGTAGGTTTAGTTACAGTCATCCAAGCAAAGTATTAATCATTACAGTCATCAAAATATAAGATACAAAAAGTGATAGGGCATTCCCTATTTCTTCAACTCGGTGCATCCTGCCCTACCTTCTTTTGTCTCCTCCTGCTACTTTCTCGCCCTTGTATCTTCACAATGGTCTGGAGTTCAAAGTTGAACCCCAGAGTAATTGTTAGACTAAAATACAATATGTATGCAGTGCATGTAATGCAAATCACAAACAGAGAAGTAAAGAAAATAATTCTGCCTCAGGCACAATAATCTGGCATGTATGTTCTACCTCTGGCATAATCCGCAGGACCGCCTGGTCAAGATAAGCCCCCGAAGCTGCAGCGCTACTGGGGCTTTACTAGCTAGAGCGGCCAACCCTAACTACCAACCCCAAGAGGATTCAGTAGTAACCTATAAACACACAGTCATATAGGCCCTACTTACCTCACATTCCTCGGTACTGCAGTAGAAACCTAAGGACACGCAGTCCAATAGGAACTACAGCCAAATCATACATGCCCTCGGTACTGCAGCAGAACCCTAAGGACACGCAGTCCAATAGGTACCACATCCCGATTTCTTACATCATGATCAAACATAACATGCAAGAGCAACATAGAATATGTAAGTCAACAGTTACTACCTGGCACTCCTTTAGAAAACACTTCTCTTGATATTGAAAATATGGTCCACATGAGTTAATACCCTAGTTACAACAAAATACCACACTTTCAATTATGTATACCAACTCTATTTTTAATCTCTATGAATTTTGCCTACACCAGAAGTTTCCAGAATCGTTGTTCTAACTTTGCCGATTTTTAATAAATTCTATAGAAAATGTATTAACACAAAATTAATGTCGACGGAACCCTTAGGATGTCAATTTTATAGGGAAAATAATTAAAAAATCCATATGGGTTCATATCCTTTTATTATTTGCAAAAACAGAGCTTAACCAAAGTTTTCCAGAAATTCAGTGTTTCTGTCCCTACGTTAATGATTTTTAGTAAATTCCACAAAACTCATTTTCACATGACACCAATGCTATTTTAACCATTAGGATGCCTATTTTGTAGGAAAAACAATACATTCATACCCTGAAAGTACACGTATTTTGACTTATAACCACTTTTACCCCTCCTGGTCCAAATTAGACCTGTTGCATCTGTACCAACTTGAGAAATTTTTATCTACTAAAAGAAAAGTCCAGATTATACAAAAGTATACAGTACGGTGGACCGTAGAATGTTTAATTTCTACCTATAAAATTGCATATTATTTCGAGTTCATTTACTAATTTTAGAACCCAGTTGAAGACCACTGCCAGAAATTCCAGAATTGAAAATAAGCTTAGTTTAAGGGGTTTTTCGGTGTTTTCAACCTCGGAAACTTAGGCTATGACTTTGCCCCTTGCAAAATCTTGTTCCAGAACCATTGAAGACCTCAAAAATACAAAAATACAACCATAACACCATGCTTCTACTTCATGCACGAAAATACCTTAGCAAGAACTCAAGAAGATGAAGTTTTCGGGTTACCTCAAGATTGGCAAATCGGTGGATGCTCTTGAGATTTTAGATCTTGAATCTTGGTTATGGTGGTTGCTGAGATCTGTTCCTGCCCTCTGGAATTCTCGCCCCTTTAGGGAGGAAAATGAAGAGACAAATACCTTTTTAATAAAGGTAAATTTGATCCGGTAATTTTGGAATTAACATGCGTAATTTCTGTCTGTTGTGTAATAAATAGGATCTGCTTCCTTGACTTAACCCCTCAGTATTCTAGAGAAATCCAGGGGAGTCTAGGTTGAAGACAAGTGGTATATCCTCCTAAAAAGGGAGCAGATTTTTATATGCTTTAGGGGGAAATTACACGTTTTGGCCCGAAACTTTTGGAAATTACAATTGTGGCCCGAAACTTATTAATTATTACCTAATTTTCCCAAGTATTTTCACCTGCCCCAAAGGACATATGTGGCGGAATTTTGGGCCCACATACCTGCCCTAATTAATTGTTACACATTAATTCCCATTTTGCCCTTTTCTCTGAATGTGGGACCCGCGGTTTGACTTTTACACTGACTTTCATTTTCTTCCTTTCCAAGAAATTCTAGAGAATTCCAGGGGCTTTTGGGGTGCTGACATGTGGCGCCTCCTCTCTCCAAAATATCTAGATATTTTCTGCATACTTGGGGAAAATTACCTACTTTAGCCCGGAATTTATGGAAATTACCAATTTTGGCCCAGGACCCATAAGTTGTCCCCGGATTTTCCCCAAGGCTGGGTGATGCCTCCTAGCTCCAATATTCAGAAGCGCTGGTCTTTATCCTATTTCTTCCAATTTATCTTATTTATCCCCTTTTTAACCAGACAGTGGGGGCCGCAGTTGACTTTTCTACTGCTTTTTCTCTTTCTTTCCCTTCAAGTCACTTTCTAATAATGAAGGAAGCTAGGTGGCGCCACTATGGGCCCACCCAATCCGCCCCCCCCCTCATTTTTCTCTAAATTTCCATTTATCCGGTCCAATCTTCAACTACCGGTCCACGTGGTTCCCACGTGTCAACGGGGGTATCTCCCTATGAGTTTTCTTCAATTGTTTTTCCAAATATTTTATTTTAATTCCAATTTGGAATATTAACAATAACCACTAGTATGTTTGTTACTACCGCAGGGGTGTTACATTTCTTCCCCCGTAAAATAAATTTCGTCCTCGAAATTTGGCTATACATCAATCATATTCTTAGACATAAAATCCGGGTAACGCTTTTTTGTCTTATCGCTCTACTGATTCCAGTAACAGGAGATATAAATACATACTTTAGGCTCTTGTGGTCGCAGTACAACTTAACCTCAGCACCATACAGATGATGTCGCCATATCTCCCAAGCAAACTCTATCACTGCAAGTTCCAAGTCAAGTGTGGGGTAATTCAACTTGTGAGGCTTCAGCTGACGAGAGGCATAAGCCAAAATTCTGCCCTGCTGCATCAGAACACATCCCAATCCCTGCAAACTTGCATTACTATAGACCATATAGGTCTCCTTTGGATTTGGGATAATCAACACATGTGCCGTTGTAAGCCTCTCTTTCAGCACCCATAAGCACTCTTCTCACTATGCGTCCCGCATAAATGACTAGTTCTTCTGGTGAGCTTTGTCAATGGCGATGCAATCCATGCAATATCCTGTATAAAGCGGCGGTAGTACCCCGCAAGACTCATAAAATTGCGAACCTCGAACACAGATTCTGGTCTTTTCCAATCCAGTACTGCGTCCACCTTACTAGGGTCCACTGCAATCCCTTTTCTAAAGATTACCCGGCCTAAGAACTTAACCTCAAGAGCCAAGAGTCACCTTTGCTAAACTAAGCATAGGGTTGTCTCTCCTTTAAAATTTCTAACGCTAAACGCAGATCATTCTCGTGTTCTGCTTTACTTTTTGGGAATAGATCAGTATGTCATCAGTCACCATCACAACTGATCTAAAAATTTATCTATTTTGTGGAGTGGGTATTTATTCCTAATCGTTACCACATAATCCAAACATACATCAATGGTTTAAGTCTTAATCCCTAAGGGTGTAGACACTTTCAAGTCATATGGCAACTTATAGACATCTATGTCACACCATCGCATGAATGAATGACTAGTAATAGTGTCAAATACTGCATGCAATGAGTCACAAAGATCGTACCTTCATTCACCCAGAATATTGTTAGTACAACCTACTACCTTCTTTTACTGTTTATCAGTACTGTCCAAAACCGTGCTCTGATACCTAAATTGTTACACCCATGTAGGGCTTCGCCCTTTCGGGTGGCGGGTTAGAGGGATCCCTTTTAATCAGTTACCTTACCTTGGTTATTTGTTCATTTAATTATATATCAGAGTCAGCGTAGGAGAGCACGGGATCTGGTTTGGACAAGTCTATTGTACTGATAAACATATTTAAACCTTACAGAAAAGTAAATCCCCGTAGGGTTAGTTACAGTCATCCAAGCGAAGTATTAATCATTACAGTCATCAAAATATAAGATACAAAGAGCAATAGGGCATTCCCTATTTCTTCAAAATAACATCAAAAGGCCTTACTTTAGTATTTTCAAAAAATACCCTTACACTTTTAGTTAAAACCGAGCCCCTTACTATTTTTCCTGAAAATCCAGTGAACTTGGCCCAGATTCAAATATTTTTAATAAATTCTAGAAAACTCATATTTCCATGACACCAGTGCCATTTGAACCATTAGGATGTCTATGTTTCATAAACAATAATTCCATAAATCAAAAGTACAAATATATTGGATTGTAGTCAATTGTTCACTCCCTGGTCCAGATTCGCCTGATTGCTTCCTGGTTCAACTTTGGTAATTTTTATCTCTTAGTAGAAAACTCCAAATAACACAGAATTATACATCATGGTGAACTTTAAGATGTATAATTTATCCCTGTAAAATATCATCCTACACCAAGTACATTTACTATTTTTAAAACTCAGTGGAATGTTCGCTGCCAGCAATTCCAGAATCAACAAATAGCTTGTTCTTAGTGTTCTTCGGTGTTTTTGCGTTCGAAAACTTAAATCATAGCTTAACCCCTTACAAAATCACGTTTTAAACACTTTGAGATCATCAAAAACAAACAAATCAGATTGCAACACCATGCCCTAACCCCTTGCACGAAAATCACAAATTCAAGTTGCAAAGGTTCGGGTTTTCGGTGTTTACCTGAATCAGAAGTTTGATTGATGATCCTTGAAGCTTAGGACTTGCTTTGGCTATGGAACTTGGCTGAGATCTTCTCTCTTCCCTATGGAAATTTTGTGCCCTTTGGGTTAAGAGAGAGAGAGAGAGCATGTGATTTAATAATGGTTAAAAGGTACAGATCAGTCCAAAATAACTGGAGTAGAACCTTGTCCATTTATTAGTAAAAATTCATCTGACTTTTGACTTTTTTCCCAAAGAAAATCCAGAAGAGTCTAGGGGCAGTCCAGGTGGCGCATGCCCCTTCATTTAGGTCAGATTTTATCTTTCAAATGGAGAAAATTACCTACTTTGGCCCGAAATTTACATATATTACCAGTTTTGGCCCGAAACTTCTTTATAATTATTTTCTTGTCCCCCAAGCTCTCTAGATGGCTCCTAGGGCTAGGTGGCGCCATCTTGGGCCCACAAAACAGATCCCATGATTTTTATTTTATTTTTCCAAATTTTTCTGATTTATTCCATTTTATCCAGAAAGTGGGACCCACATTTTGACTTTTGGATTGATTTTGCTTTTCTTTTCCTCCAAGTAAAATTTTGATAATTACAAGGGCTAGGTTGCGCATAAGGGGTCCCACCAAATCTGCCCTCATCCATTTTATCTGGCTTTTCCACCTTATTCAGTCCAATCTCCATCTACCGGTCCTTGTTGGGCCCCGCTAGTTAACAGGGTGCTTTCTTTTGCACTTTTCTTCAACTTTTCAGATATTCTCTCATGTATGGACATTCATATGTGGCGCCTCCTTGTCCTCCCAAAGTGGCCCCACACTTGTCCCATTGAGTCCAAAAGAAGCCCCTAACTGGTTTCTGTATCGGTCCCTTTTCTACCGGTCAATCGTCTGTGGGACCCGTATTTTGTGTTTGGGCCTGAGTGCTGATAAAATCATCTAATTTTTCCTTCTCTCTCCTGGGTGGACGAAATTGACTTTAACGGGTAAGGATTTGACTGTTTTGCCCCTGTAATCATTACTTACTTTTTTCTTTTAACCCCGAAGTGACATGTGTCCTCAGGTAATTATTACAGCTGACTTTTCATTCTTACCTGTTCAAAAAAAAAAACGCAGGACATCCTCACCTAACCAGGAAATGTCATGTGCACCCTTATTTTAGCATATTTTTGCTTAGCTAATTGCCCCATACGTTAGGACATAGCTAAATGGCATTTTTACCAACTGATTAACACTGCATAGGTCCTCTGTGCCCCTTTTCTATTAGCACTTTCAATTTCACGGCTTATACATACTAGGTCCACTGACCCGTATAGCTGAGTTACTAAGTCCCTAAAAGGCTTCCTATCTCTTGACATTCTTGCGACTCTTCCCGAGTCGGGCTTAGTCGTCCGCCTATTTTTGGCTTGTTGTCGATTCTCGAGGTCCAAAATTCGGGATATTACATTTCTCCCCTCGTAAAATAAATTTCGTCCTCGAAATTTGAACATTATTACCTCAGGGAATCATTTTGACCATTCAATTTATTCATTTTCTATAAATTGTAATAAGATCTGCAACATAGTCATCAGACAATAGTTTCATTTATTCTGGTGATGTGCATGCTCTCCAAGCACGCATCATAATCATACACTACTCTCTTTTATCTTGTACCCCGGTGTAGTGCTTATTCACACAGGACCAACTGTCCATCTTCGTAGCGCTTGATTATGCAGATCTTATTGCCGAATTCATTTTGTTACTTGGCTTATCACATTCTAGCCCTCTGGCTTATTCTATTACCACAACGCTGGATTCTCTAGCCTTAATGTCCAGGGAATCATTCTTAGACTTAAGGCATCTCATCTATCACTTGGTACGGATCAAATGTTTTGCCAGTCTCAGGATGTACTCTAGACACACTGGTCTAAAGTCACCATGTAAATCATTATTCCACATAGTGTTAAGCACCATAGGTCTTATAGGCCAGGGACACCGGTCCATGCAAACCTGCACCTCGGGTCTTACTACCTCGAGCCTCTACTCATTGATTTTATTCGAGCTTCCTCAATTTTGAGCTCTCAAATCATTTTCCTATCGCTTAACACTGTTGCTGGCAAGTTCTATCTGACTTATATAATTCAGATTTCCAGACCATCCGATCAGTTTATGTTCCTGTATTAATGTAATCACCACCTACACCGCTTTTCATTTCAATAAAACAACAACGATAGTCATGTCACCGCTTACTATGTTATCTCATATTCAACATTTTAAATTTTTACATTTTCAAAATCTCTGTGGTCGCAGTACATTCTCATAATCACACAAAACAATGTTTTGACACTTTCAAATTCGATCGCTGCCAGCTCAACTTTTCGTGAAAAAAATTCACTGCCGAATTATTTTCAGAAAACATTCACTACCGGCATATATTATTGAGCGGGATTATTCATTTCACAAATTCAACATTCAAAAGATCTCGCCACCACTTCAATCTTTCAGTACAGCGATACATCCCAATCCTTTCATATACAAACCACTGCACTTGTCGGCCAATGTGTGAGAGTTTCCGTCCCTTCCCAGGACCCAGTGTCCACACTGGCACATACAATAACAGGCTACCCACCAGAATCCCATACTCGGGACAAAGGACCATCGTCCTCGGAGCCCTATTCAAAACGCCTGTGTGGGTGCCGACCAAACAAGGCAAAACACACTCCCTTACAAGGTGAAACTACTAAGATTGGGTGAATACACTGCTGGTGCGAGTATCAATTTCTCAAAAACTAATCCCCTCAAAAAAAAATTCAACAATGGCCAAGATTTAAAAACATTTTCAAAAACATCTAACAAGATTCAGCAAACTGAGTATGTCTACAACAGTTTCTGGCCTCTTCCAGTTATGTACTGCTCCCACCACAACATAGTTCAAAATTCAATTTCAAATCTGGGCTCCATCAGGGCCCTATCTATGAGACAATATAGCTCAAAAGTAACAATTTCAAACTGTTTTCAAATTCTGCCGAAAAACATTTCATTCGAAAGTTCAGTTCAGAAAATTCAATTTCAAAAATTTGCAAACATAGTAGGTGCATTGGTAAGTTCAAAATTCAATTTTCACACATACCAGAAACTAGACAACTGACATAGAAGATCATCAACTTCAATTTCATCGCAGGCTCTATTCTTAGCTACTCGAGTCATTCACAGGACACTCAGTCCTTTCCATTTCATTTGTTAGGTCACTCTAGATACAATGCCTGTAACCCTTAGGCTTACAACCTCTTCAACACTTCACCCGATATTCATGGTCTAATAGTTATGGACTTTTGCCAACTTATGAACATAGTAGTCACATGGGACTTAGGGCTTCTCATTTAATACATATCCAATTTACCAACCCAAAATCATATCAATCTAGTAGGTCTCCTTACCTACCAATTTTCACTCCAATAATGATACATGTAACATTGGAGCACCCCATGTCAATACATTAAATCACATCCAATAATCCTCATTTGGGGTCATTCTGTATATAAATTTCTGATAACGATTCAGCTCCGTGCATAATCACAAATTCAACTTCCCTAATGGTATTTAATCCACATCTTTCTGGGAACCCACTAGCCACTAACATATCTACAGTTATCAATCCTAAACATGAGACCAAAACCTGTGGCTATCGAGGTTCTAGCTATCAATCAAATCCATTGAGACACCAATTCTCAATAATACACCTCCTAGGAAATATTCAAGATCTTTCCCTATGCTTATCCACAACAACTATCAACCTCAAAGTAACCCATATCAGATAGGTACTATCCTCACACATACCTCAAATAACACAATATCAATCAATATTATCAAGGATTCTACTCTCAATCATTCTTTCTAAGGGAATATCATGAGATTAAAATCATTCCCTAGCAACTAGTAACCTCCAAATACCTCATGCATATTGGTACTATACTCTAGTGCCTCAATGCATTTAGATCAATCAAATGCCTACAGAACCTCTCATTATCAGATCATATTCTTAGGTTTATTAACCTATTATTGAAACCTCGACCATACCCAATAAAAATGCTACGATCATCATGATTCATAACTTATAACATTCTGTCACTATCCTCAAATAACCTCGAATCAATAATTGTCAGATTCACAATCAACTCCTAGAACCTCAACATCAATTCAGTTAAGGAATCATATTACCTCAAGGTTAATTATTAATCCACAATCATACCCAAACATTTTAACAATTCAATATCGGTTCACAGAGTTCCTATTCTCAGGTATTGGAACCGCAATACAACCTTAATCACATTTAACCTAAGCATTAATTCTGCTTAAGATCATATTCAAACCTAGTCTCAATCATATCCCTACTCAATCTAATATCCTCATAGCATCTCTAAGGATCACCATAAGTAATACCTCAAAGTACTAAGGCCTTAATTCAAAGAAATCTCAAATTCCTATAACACTTCCCAGGAGGTCACCCATCCCGAGACTTTCCTTGCCTAAGCAAGCTTAACCTTAAAGCGCCTATCAGATATGGGGTACTAATACTGATATAAATCCACACAATGCTAGGTATTGGTAATTCAAATATTTATAGGTACTAATATGACATATCTGTCCCTAGAAATGCTAGGTATTGTCCCCACAGGGAAACTTAAGCAGTACTAGCTTCTCCATACAACCCCCTTTTAGTTCTCGTAATACCGAGTGGGAATTTCATTCAGACCCGGATTTCCATATCAGGAGTCGCAGAGTTAGCAACGGAATCCATATTCTGTGCTGCCACTTATATCACAAGATCCTTATCTTACCGAAGCCCAACCCTTTTCCTTAGGGCATGTATCCTTTCTGCTCTATTTGCCAAAAGTTATTTCAGTACCCTTAACCATTTTAACCTTTTACCAGTACCGTCCAAACCTGGCTCTGATACCAAAATGTTACACCCCCATCGGCCTCACCCTTTCATGTGGCGGGTTAGAGGGATTCCTTTACTTGGTTACTTTTCCTTTATTATTAGGTCCATCTAACATGAATCAGATTAAACGCAACAGAGCATTTAACCGATTTGGACAATCTACTGTACTGGTAAAAATAAATAATCCGAAAATAAAAGTCCCTGAAAGGTTAAGGGTACAATTATCCCAACATAATACCGAAATAATAATACAGTCATCCAAAAGTAAAATACAGAATGCAATAGGGCATTCCCTATTTTTCATCTGCACCGGGGCCCTACCTCTCCAAAAAGGTACTTCACTTCAAACACAACCCCCTGGAGCTACAAAAGCGTCTGGAGTCCAATAATGGCCCCCAGAGTAACCATCAATACTCATGCACCAAATGTGTAATGCGTATGCATGCAACCATGTATGTATGCAATCACTGATAACATGCCAAATACACCGCATATGCAAACAGAAACATATATAATAACACGTCTTCGCACCATCAAGCCGCCTTACTAAGACAGGCCTCGGAATTACCGAAATCACAAGCTCGTCTCTGTTGAGTCGCCACATAGGCAGACCCCGGCGGGCACCCTCAACGCTAGGGAATACAATCACAAACATGTTCCGTATGCATATTTGGCACAAGAATACAAAAACACACATACGGTAAGCAACACATACATCAAAACACATAAAAGTGCCGTAGTAAAGGGGTTACTACCTGGTGGGGTATGCATCATCTTACAATTCTATTGCGCCCATTGGCTCTCCCAAGTATGGTTTAGACCTAAATAGCATCAAAAGGCCTTACTTTAGCATTTTCCACCGTACAAGGCAAGCCCCGGACCAGGCCAACCCTGTCTCCATTGAATCACCCCACACATGGCAGACCCCGGACCAGGAATCCTCAATGCTAGGAACACAATCACAAACATGTTTTGTATGCATATATGACAACACATATGACAAGCAAAACATACATCAAAACACATAAAAGTGCAGGAGTAAAGTGGTTACTAACTGGTGGGGTATGCATCGTCTTACAATTCTATTGGGCCCATTGGCTCTCCCAAGTATGGTTTAGACCTAAATAACATCAAAAGGCCTTACTTTAGTATTTTCTAAAAATACCCTTACACTTTTAGTTAAAACCGATCCCCTTACTAATTTTCCAGAAAATCCAATGAACTTGGCCCATATTCAAATATTTTTAATAAATTCTTGCAAAATCATATTTTCATGAAACCAGTGCAATTTGAACCATTAGGATGTCTAGGTTTCAGGAACAATAATTACATAAACCAAAAGTACAAATATTTTGGCGTGTAGTCAATTGTTCACTCCCTGTCCCAGATTCGCCTGATTGCTTCCTGGTTCAACTTTGGTAATTTTTATCTCTTAGTAGAAAACTCCAAATAACACCAAATTATACACCATGGTGAACCTTAAGATGTCTAATTTATCCCTATAAAATCTCAGCTTAAAAAAAGTCCATTTACTATTTTCAAAACTCAGTGCAAGATTGGCTGCCAGAAATTCAAGAATCAACCAATAGCTTGTTCTTAGTGTTCTTCGGTGTTTTTGCGTTCGAAAACTTAAACCATAGCTTAATCCCATACAAAATCACGTTTTAAATACTTTGAGATCATAAAAAACACAAAATTCAGATTTCAACACCATGCCCTAACCCCTTGCACGAAAATCACAAATTCAAGTTGCAAAGGTTCGGGTTTTTGGTGTTTATGGAATCGGAAGTTTGATTGATGATCCTTGAAGCTTAGGACTTGCTTTGGCTAAGGAACTTGGCTGAGCTCTTCTCTCTTCCCTCTGGAAATTTCGTGCTCTTTGGGTTAAGAGAGAGAGAGAGAGAGCATGTGATTTAAAAATGGTTCAAAGGTACAGATCAGTCCAAAATAACTGGAGTAGAACCCTGTCCAGAATTGGTAAAAATTCATCTGACTTTTGACTTTTTTCCCAAGAAAATCAAGAAGAGTCTAGGGGAAGTCCAGGTGGCGCATCCCCTCCATTTAGGTCAGATTTTATCTTTCAAATGGAGAAAATTACCTACTTTCACCCGGAATTTACGTATATTACCGTTTTTGGCCCGAAACTTCTTTATAATTATTTTCTTGTCCCCCAAGCTCTCTAGATGGCTCCTAGGCTAGGTGTCACCATCTTGGGCCCACAAATCAGATCCCTTTTTTTTTCCCAATTTATCTGATTTATTCCCTTTTATCCAGAAAGTGGGACCCACACTTTGACTTTTGGACTGATTTTGCTTTTCTTTTCCTCCAAGTAAAATTTTAATAATTACAAGGGCTAGGTGGCGCATAAGGGTCCCCACAAAATCTTCCCTCATCCATTTTATCTGGCTTTTTCACTTTATTCTGTCTAATCTCCTTCTACCAATCCTTGTTGGGCCTCACTAGTTAACAAGGTGTTTTCTTTTGCACTTTTCTTCAACTTTTCAGATATTCTCTCCTGTATGGACATTCATATGTGGCGCCTCCTTGTCTTCCCAAAGTCGCCCCACACTTGTCCCATTCAGTCCAAAAGAAGCCCCTAACTTGTCCGTATCGGTCCCTTTTCTACCGGTCAATCGTCTGTGGGACCCGCATTTTGTGTTTGGGCCTGAGTGCTGATAAAATCATCTGATTTTTTCCTTCTCTCTCCTAGGTGGACGAAATTGAATGCTTAAGGGATAAGGATTTGAATATTTTGCCCCTATAATCATTACTTACTTTTTGCTTTTAACCCCGTAGTGACTCGTGTCCTCAGATAATTATTACAGCTGACTTTTCATTCTTACCTCTTCAAAAAAAAAACACAGGACATCCTCACCTGACCAGGAAATGTCATGTGCACCCTTATTTTAGTATATTTTTGCTTAGCTAATTGCCCCATACCTTAGGACATAGCTAAATGGCATTTTTACCAACTCATTAACATTGTATAGGTTCTCTGTGCCCTTTTTCTATTAGCACTTTCAATTTCACGGCTTATACATACTGGGTCCACTGACCCGTATAGCTGAGTTACTTAGTTCCTAAAAGGCTTCCTATCTCTTGACATTCGTGCCACTCTTCTCGAGCTGGGCTTAGTTGTCCGCCTATCTTAGGCTTGTTATTGATTCTTGGGGTCCAAAATTCGGGATATTACAGCAGTACCTCGCAAAACTCAGAAAACTGCAAACCTCTAACACAGATTCTGGTCTTTTCCAATCCAGTACTGCGTCCACCTTACTAGGGTCCACAGCAATCCTCTTTCTAAAGATTGCACGGCCTAAGAAGTTAACCTCAAGAGCCAAGAGTCACATTTGCTAAAATTAGCAAAGGGCTGTCTCTCCTTTAAAATTTCTAACGCTAAACGCAAATAATTCTCGTGTTCTGCTTTACTTTTTGGGAATAGATCAGTATGTCATCAGTCACCATCACAACTGATCTAAAAATTTATCTTTTTTGTGGAGTGGGTATTTATTCATAATCGTTACCACATAATCCAAACATACATCAATGGTTTAAGTCTTAATCCCTAAGGGTGTAGACACTTTCAAGTCATATGGCAACTTATGGACATCTATGTCACACCATCGCATGAATGAATGACTAGTAATAGTGTCAAATAATGCATGCAATGAGTGACAAAGATCGTACCTTCAATCATCTCAGAGGATTTCTGGGCTTCCTCCCTAGTCATTGCAAAAACTCTCCCATGATTCTGGGGTCTCGTCTCCGTCTTCAATTGTGGGCAGTTCCACTTTAGGGGTCCTGGGCTTGCGGCAAAAGAAACAAACAATTTGTCCACTACAATTTGCCCCGGGATGTGTTTTTCCACATTTGTCACTCTTTCCTGCCTCTTTTGTCCTTGCATAACTCTGATCTCCCGGTTTGACAAATTTCTTGTTTTCACCGCGGTTTCTAGACCATTGCCCCTTCCGCTTCTGAGAGGGACTCTCGCGGCTAGAGTCACTACGACCAGAAAAACCTCGGGAGGCTTGGAGGTCTTTAAGGTTCCTTTCCATGATCCTACATTCCTTTACTGCTTGTCTCAACAAGCGGAATTGTCTCGCTATCAACTTCTCCCTTAATTCATATTTTAGTCCTCGAAGGAGAATATCAGCCATGCTACTCTCAGCATTAGGGTTCTGATGATAAGCGGAGTATCGCGACAGTCGAGTGAACCTAGCATAGTAATCCTCAAACGGCTCACTATCTCCTTGTTTAATGCTCAGGAATTATGATTCCTTTGCAGTCCTGATAGAGGGAGGCTGGTATTGTTCATTAAATTTCTCTTGAAATAGCTCCCAAGTTACAGGTACGTTCAGAACACGGAGGGTAGACTCAGTGTTTCATCACCATCGATCGGCATCACCTTCAAGTTTATAAATGGCCAGCTGTGCTTTCCTTACTTCAGGACATCCTAGCACCTGGAAGATTTTCTCAAGACGCATGATCCAATCTTTTGCCACGTCGAACTTTCCGCGGAATACCGAGCGATTCTGCTTGCAAAATTTGGAGACCCAATATAGCGGAGTCTCAATATTCTCGTTTCCTTGCCGCCTTTGTTGGTGCCCATCTTGTTCCTCTTCATCATTATTCTCGTTTCTTTCCTCTTCCTTTTCATGTTCCTCCTGTTCCTGGTTCCCATTCCGGCTCAGGCTCCGGCTCAGGTTCAAGTATTGGCTCATGCTCAACCGGGGGCACAATAGCCGGAGGAGGGGCAAGTATAACTTCATTTTCAAAATTTGGGGCCAGAAACGGAAGTAATTGGTATATTAATTCTTGTTCAAGGGGTATGTCGGGAAGAGGTGGAGATCCAATCATCTGTGGAGATGCAGGTTCCGGCGAGGGAGTTGGGGGTTCTGTTTAGGTTCTTCTGGTGGCATTGGGGATTGGGGCATTAGATTATTGTTTGCTATCGGTTCGGGTTCTATTGCTGGGTAGGGGTTATAGGAAGGCTGCGGTAGAGGTGCCGGTACTTCATTTGTAGGCATAGGTATACTAACTGGGGGAAGTTCAGGTGCGGGTGGATCACCTTGATGCCTGGCCTATTCACGAGCCCTGCTACTTTCTGCTTCTCTTCTTTGATTCACCCATCCAAACCCTTGCTTCATTTCCTCCTTCATTCACCCAAAATATTGTTAGTACACCCTACTACCTTATTTTACTATTTATCAGTACTGTCCAAAACCGTGCTCTAATACCAAAATTGTTACACCCCTACCGGCCTCGCCCTTTCGAGTGGCGGGTTAGAGGGATCCCTTTTACTCAGTTACCTTACCTTGGTTATTTGTACAGTTAATTATATATCAGAGTGAGCGTAGCAGAGCACGGGATCTGGTTTGGATAAGTCTATTGTACTGTAAAACATATTTAAACCTTACAGAAAAGTAAATCCCTGTAGGGTTAGTTAGAGTCATCCAAGCGTAGTATTAATCATTACAGTCATCAAAATATAAGATACAAAAAGCGATAGGGCATTCCCTATTTCTTCAACTCGATGCATCCTGCCCTACCTTCTTTTGTCTCCTCCTGCTACTTTCTCGTCCCTGTATCTTCACAATGGTCTGGAGTTCAAAGTTGAACCCCAAAGTAATTGTTAGACTAAAATACAATATGTATGCAGTGCATGCAATGCAAATCACAAACAGAGAAGTAAAGAAAATAATTCTGCCTCAGGCACAATAATCTGACATGTTTGTTCTGCCTCTGGCACAATCCGCAGGACCGCCTGGTCAAGACAAGCCCCCGGAGCTGCAGCGCTACTGGGCCTTCAGTAGCTAGGGTGGCCAACCCTAACTACCAACCCCAAGAGGATTCAGTAGCGACCTATAAACACACAGTCATATAGGCCCTACTTACGTCACATACCTCAGTACTGCAGTAGAAACCTAAGGACACGCAGTCCAATAGGCACTACAGCCCGATCATACATGCCCTCGGTACTACAGCAGAACCCTAAGGACATGCAGTCCAATAGGTACCACAGCCCGATTTCTTACATCATGATCAAACATAACATGCAAGAGCAACATAAAGTATGCAAGTCAACAGTTACTACCTGGCACTCCTTTAGGAAACACTTCTCTCGATATTGAAAATATGGTCCACACGATTTAATACCCTAGTTACAAGAAAATAACACACTTTCAATTATGTATACCAACTCTATTTTTAATCTCTATGAATTTTGCCTACACCAGATTTTTCCAGAATCGTTGTTCCAACTTTGCTGATTTTTAATAAATTCTATGGAAAACGTATTAACACAAAATCAATGTCGACGGAACCCTTAGGATGCCTAGTTTATAGGGGAAATATTTACAAAAGCCATCTGGGTTTATATCCTTTTCTTATTTGCAAAAACCGAGCTTAATCAAAGTTTTCCAGAAATTCAGTGTTTCTGTCCCTACTTCAATGATTTTTAGTAAATTCCACAAAACTCATTTTCACATGAAACCAACGCCCTTTTAACCATTAGAATTCTTATTTGGTATGAAATTTACATTCATACCCTAAAAGTACACGTAGTTTGACTTATAACCACTTTTACACCTCCTAGTCCAGATTCAACCTGTTGCATCTGTACCAACTTGAGAAATTTTTATCTACTAAAAGAAAAGTCCAGATCATACAAAAGTATACAGCACGGTGGACCGTAGAATGTTTAATTTCTACCTGTAAAATTGAAGATTATTTCGAGTTCATTTACTATTTTTAGAACCCAGTTGAAGACCACTGCCAGAAATTCCAGAATTGAAAATAAGCTTAGTTTAAGGGGTTTTTCGGTGTTTTCTACCTCGGAAACTTAGGCTATGACTTTGCCCCTTGCAAAATCTTGTTCTAGAACCATTGAAGACCTCAAAAATACAAAAAGACAACCATAACACCATGCTTCTACTTCATGCACGAAAATACCTTAGCAAGAACTCAAGAAGATTAAGTTTTCGGGTTACCTCAAGATTGGCAAATCGGTGGATGCTCTTGAGATTTTAGATCTTGAATCTTGGTTATGGTGGTTGCTGAGCTCTGTTCCTGCCCTCTGGAATTCTCGCCCCTTTAGGGGGAAACATGAAGAGCCAAATACCTTTTTAATAAAGGTAAACTTGATCTGGTAATTTTGGAATTAACAGGCGTAATTTCTGACTGTTGTGTAATAAGTAGGATCTGCTTCCTTGACTTAACCCCCAAGTATTCTAGAGAAATCCAGGGGAGTCTAGGCTGAAGACAAGTGGCGCATCCTCCTAAAAAGGGAGCAGATTTTTATCTGCTTTTGGGGCAAATTGCGCGTTTTGGCCCGAAACTTTTGGAAATTACAATTGTGGCCCAAAACTTATTAATTATTTCCAAATTTTCCCATGTATTTTCACCTGCCCCAAAGGACATATGTGGCAAATATTTAGGCCCACATACCTACCCTAATTAATTTTTACACATTAATTCCCATTTTGCCCTTTTCTCTGAATGTGGGACCCGCGGTTTGACTTTTACACTTACTTTCCTTTTCTTCCTTTCCAAGAAATTATAGAGAACTCCAGGGGCTTTTGGGGTGCTAACATGTGGCGCCTCCTCTCTCCAAAATATCTAGATATTTTCTGCATACTTGGGGAAAATTACCTAATTTAGCCGGAATTTATGGAAATTATTAATTTTGGCCTGGGACCCATAAGTTGTCCCTGGCTTTTCCCCAAGCCTTCTAGACTTTCCCTAGGGCTAGGTGGCGCCTCCTGGCTCCACAATTCAGATCCCCTGGTCTTTATCCTATTTCTTCCAATTTATCTGGTTTATCCCCTTTTCAACCAGACAGTGGGGGCCGCAGTTGACTTTTCTATTGCTTTTTCTCTTTCTTTCCCTTTAAGTCAGCTTCTAATAATTAAGGGAGCTAGGTGGCGCCACTCTGGTCCCACCCAATCCGGCTCCCCGCTCATTTTTCTCTGAATTTCCATTTATCCGGTCCAATCTTCAACTATCGGTCCACGTGTTCCCACGTGTCAACGGGGTATCTCCCTATGAGTTTTCTTTAAATTTTTTTCCAAATGTTTTATTTGATTTCCAATTTGGAATATTAACAATAACCACTAGTACGTTGGTTACCACCATAGGGGTGTTACATTTCTTCCCCCGTAAAATAAATTTCGTCCTCGAAATTTGGCCATACATCAATCATATTCTTAGACATAAAATCCGAGTAACGCTTTTTCGTCTCATCGCTCTACTGATTCGAGTAACAGGAGATATAAATACTTACTTTAGGCTCTTGTGGTCGCAGTACAACTTAACCTCAGCACCATACAGATGATGTTGCCATATCTCCCAAGCAAACTCTATCCCTGCAAGTTCAAAGTCAAGTGTGGGGTAATTCAACTTGTGAGGCTTCAGCTGACAAGAGGCATAAGCCATAATTCTGCTCTCTTGCATCAGGACACATCTCAATCCCTGCAAACTTGCATTACTATAGACCATATAGGTCTCCTTTGGATTTGGGATAATCAACATAGGTGCCGTTGTATGCCTCTCTTTTAGCACCCAGAAGCACTCTTCTCACTGTACGTCCCACACAAATGACTAGTTCTTCTGGTGAGGTTTGTCAATGGCAATGCCATCCATGCAACATTCTGTATAAAGCGGCGGTAGTACCCCGCAAGACTCAGAAAACTGCGAACCTCAAACACAGATTCTGGTCTTTTCCAATCCAGTATTGCGTCCACCTTACTAGGGTCCACTGCAATCCCTTTTCTAAAGATTCCACAGCCTAAGAACTTAACCTCAAGAGCCAAGAGTCACCTTTGCTAAACTTAGCATAGGGCTGTCTCTCCTTTAAAATTTCTAACGCTAAACGCAGATAATTCTCGTGTTCTGCTTTACTTTTTTGGGAATAGATTAGTATGTCATCAGTCACCGGCCATCACAACTGATCTAAAAATTTATCTATTTTGTGGAGTGGGTATTTATTCCTAATCGTTACCACATAATCCAAACATACATCAATGGTTTAAGTCTTAATCCCTAAGGGTGTAGACACTTTCAAGTCATTTGGCAACTTATGGACATCTATGTCACATCATCGCATGAATGAATGACTAGTAATAGTGTCAAATAATGCATGCAATGAGTGACAAAGATCATACCTTCAATCATCTCAGAGGATTTATGGGCTTCTTTCCTAGTCATTGCAAAAACTCTCCCTTGATTCTGGGGTCTCGTCTCCGTCTTCAATTGTGGGCAGTTCCACTTTAGGTTTCCGAGCTTGCGGCAAAAGAAACAAACAATTTGTCCACTGCAATTTTCCCTGGGATGTGTTTTTCCACATTTGTCACACTTTCTTGCCTCCTTTGTCCTTTCATAACTCTGATCTCCCGGTTTGACAAATTTCTTGTTTTCACCACGGTTTCCGGACCATTGCCCCTTCCGCTTCTGAGAGGGACTCCCGCGGCTCAAAGTTCAAGGATTAAATGTAACTTGAGTCATATTAGATCAATCGATTGTTGAGTTAAGATATTTTTAAGTTAAGTCATTTTGACCTAAATCAACAACAATCACTTGAGATTACAATTGTTAGACATCATCAAAACACATGGAGAACTAACAAAGCGAAGTGCAATTTATCCTAAACTATACTCCCTATATGAGCGGAAAGTAATGGTAATAAAAATATACTCCAAGAAATGTTATCTCACCCATAACTAAGATTTGGTGACATAGGTCTATTTTTAGTTGTTGCTTTTGTAACACCCCACTAATATACAGACAATAATCAAAGGAACAATGAGCAACATAATGGGCGAACAGACATATCATAACATGCTGATATAATATTACTTGATTACAACAGAAATTTTTTAAAGGTTATATGGATTATCCACAACTTCTAAAAGAAACTATTACCAAGTTACAAAATTGAATCAAAGTTGGCTAGTAGTTGCCCTTGCTTTGATCCGAAATCCCCAGTTGTCGATATCCACCGCTTTGCCCTGGGAGCTGTGATCAATAAACTGTCCTTTTCACAGGTAGTAATAGGGGCTGGAATCCCGGGGGATCCCAGAGTAACGGGTTAATCTCACAAACAGAGTATAAACAATATATGACAGTCAATCATAACAAGTAGTCCACAACAGCATAGCATTCAGTAAACATAATGTAGATCTCATGCAGCAAACACAGATTAGATAACCATAGCGCTAGGTAAACCCTGTGGTTTGTACCGAGAGTCCCCCTGTACGCCATAGTTCTCAATCGGAACACCCAACTAGGATTAGTAGGCAGGGACCTACCGAGAGTCCCCTGGAACCACCAGAGTTCTCAATTGGAAGCATCCGAGTCATCTGAATGCAACTAGGTTAGCCACTTAAGGACTTCCATCCAATAGGCCCTATCCCAATTCCATCCACCAGGAAGGTACTCCATGGTCAGTCTTTCCACTCAATCGAACCATGAGTGGTGCTGGCCCATACGGGATGAGACAATCACGTATAAGATTCAAACATACATACATAGACATACCAAGTATGTGAGATTAGAGTTACTACCTGATTACTTTACAATCTTCAACTAGCTTCACGTCCAATTAATTATCTTAGCACTATCGCGACCTATAAATATACATTTATAGATGGCGGGTTATTATTTGTCTAAACTCTTCATAATCTCCAATGTTATGGTACTAGGCTTAGTGTAAGGCTATTGGGCCTGTACTAACTTTCCAAGGTCTATTTTAATTTTTGAAGGTCAAAATGTATATTTTGGGCCTTATTTTTCATCTTTACTCTTAGGCCCAATTTTTGCCAATTTACTATTATATTATTAATTGTTATTATGATTCTTATTATGATGATGATGATTATTATTATTATTATTATTATTATTTCTCTACAATTATGTTAAAATCTTAGAGGCTATCCTAACACTTTGAATTAGGAGTTTAATAATACTAACACCATATAAATTATGCTTTAATGTTTCTCATGGTTTTCCAATCCATCAACATTTTCCTATAATTTTCCAAATGCACATGAATTAATATATCATATATGTTTGTAGAAATAAAAATCTTGAGTTTAATAAATACTAATACTATGTAAAATATGCTTCATGTATATATGTATATATATATATATATATATATATATATAGAAAACAACAAGGCATGTTTTTATTCTTCTTGACATAAATAATATAATGAGATTTCATTATCTTCCACAAGCAGCAAAAGTTTTAAAAGTTTGGTTTCCTTTATAAATATATATATGTGTGTGTGTACACTATGGGGTTTACACTTCTCAGGTTGCATGAGAAGAAGAACATTCCTACACACACATGAAATTGTGGGACCCACATCTTTTTTTAAAAAAAAAAAAAAAAAACTCAAGCACGGAAACCGAAGTAACTATCACATGAGAGACACTTCTCCTAGAACATGAGAAGTGTATTTCCGATATACTATCACAGTGGACTTTCCCTTTCCTGTTTTGCACACGGCACGCATATATAATATATACCACCCAAGTTTTGCAAAGTTTGGTTATATTCCTAACTATATATATGTGTATACATGTGCTGCAACTAAAGAGTTTTTACTCCAAAAACCATATTTCCAAATGCAAATATATATATACACACACACACATATTTACTTATTCATAACAGCAAAATCATTTGTTTGGTAGACTTCCTCTTTATTCCTACGTGCAGCAAGATATACATATAAATATACAAGTTTTCCTTTTCTCTCTTCATTGATCACGGCCACACACACAGATATAAACTCAGTGGCGGATCTTGGGATAAATATTTGGGGGCCAAATGTATACTCATTAATTAATTAAAAAAATTTATAATTATATAACATGTTTAAAATATTCAGATTTATAATAAAAGTATTTTAACAATAGATCACTCAAATATTAATATGAGATTAATATTTAAAATTTAAAATACATAAGCATATTTTAAACTACAAAACATTAGTTTTCCATTCGACCTAAACTCTTCTAAATAAATGAATTTGGTTGTGACTAAGGTAAATGCGAGTTAGTTATTTACGAGAAGATAATTTTTTTTTCTTTTAACATCTTTATAGCCTTCTCTTACCTCTCTTTCTTCATCTTCTTCATTCCCTTGCAAGTTTTAGATTGTCCGGTTTTGCTAAACCCGTTCTATTCCCAACTTAGTCACGGTTCTCAATTCAAATGGCGTTTTGGGTGGTTCAAAAGGGCTGAACTTTATGATAAAATTAGTGGCTTCAGATTGTCATAAATTATTCTATGTTTGCTAAACCCGTTCTATTCCCAACTTAAATCCTCTTATATTGTCCCTTCAAAGATCCGCCCCTGTATAAACTTATGACAGAAACTTGCTATAGCAGTAACTTATATATTCTATAGATAACATGGTTTTGGATTTTATGTCAATAAACTTTCATTTCTTTTTATTTGCAGCTATATATCTTTGTTTCTTCTCATGTAGCAACGTACACTCACACGTATATATTGAACAAATTTTTCCTTGGTTTTCTGACATAGGCTCTACGTGGTATATATATACATATATAAAAATGCTTTGGTTCTCCAGCATATGCTTCACAGACTCGTGCAGTAACATGCATATATATTAAATCATAACAGCTAAGTTTCCTCTTTCTTTTTGTATATAGAGTGTATATATATATATATATATATTCAAACAGCAAAATCTTTGGTTCTAAATATATATACCTACACTTATAGCTTGTTTCAACATATATACATATGCATATCAGATAGCAACGTTTCCCTTTGATGGCATGTGAACCAGTCGAACCAGTAATAAAGTGTAAGTAGAGTATCGTCCCACAGAGACTGAGATACCGAGAAGTGACTCTCAACAGCTGTAATAGTTGCGTGAACAGAAAGTAAAATATGATTGGGTTGGGGGTTTGTGTGATTATGCTAAATAACAAGAAAGTAAACAGAATATTGGAGTCGTTAGAAGAAATCAGTAGGAGAATAGGCTGAGCTCGGAATCATTCTTAAGCATATCTGTAATACCCTGAAAACCCTAACTAATATAAGTAAAATATTTGGATAAATATTTCTGAGAGAGTATATTGTCTCTAACTTAATTGTTATAAATTTATGAGCAATTTCTCTTTAAAAATATCATTTAGGGATCATAACACACCCTAAAATAATTGTTGAATTTTAGTTAATAAATTATGAGACTACCAAGGTGAATAAGTGGTCTCAAATAAAAAAGATATAATTTTCTAATTTTCTAAGGAAATGTCTATGAAAATTAGAAGAGATAAGTTGCCAAAGGGCTAAAAATACATTTTTTGGCATAAATTGGATCGAAAATATTATGATAAATCATAGATGGCAATAAAATAATTATTAAAAATATGGGAGAATATTGTCCTTAATTATAGGAATTTAATAAATTATTTCCTTAGAAATAATAAGGGGAAATTAATTATTAAATTAAAAACCCTAAATTAGGCCCCATGATTTTTAGTATTTTACATGGGATATAAAATACCAATGTAACTAAAATAGTTGTGAGATAATAATTTATCCTAATTAATAAAATTACCAAAAATTAGTAAGTGGCTAATCAGGTAATTAATGGGATAATATAAGAGGATTTAAATATAAGATAAATGAATTAGAAAAATATTTAATTAAGGGCTGAAATTCGTAATTAAAAAATAAATAATTATAAAAATTATAAAATAATAATAAAATATAAAATGCTTAGAAAAATAAATAAAAAATAAAAATAAAAAAATAAAAAATCTAGATATTTGTAATATAATAATAATATATTTGGTAAAAGCCAACAGACATTTGAGAATGGATAGAAATTAAATACTACACCAAAATATAGGGATTTAGTCTAAAACATCTGGACCTTATATAAACCAAGAAATTTACCGTAGTGGACTATCTCCGAAGTCATTTCGAAAACCAACTGAGTCATAAAGATACAAGATAAATAAAGAAAAGGGCAGATAGTGCAAATGAGAACCAATAGAAAAACAAATTGTTGTGACGAACGGGGATTAGGTTTATTGGGTCCGGGACATATTATGAACCAATGAATTTTTGTCCAAAAGCTGGTGCTATCGGAAGTTATTTCCGTAACCAATGCGTCATTTTGATATAAAATTCAAGCCCAAAGGAGTTCATATGAGAGAGCTATGAATTGTGGAAGTTGACAGAGAAATCCACGTCACACAGAAAACCAAGCCTCAATGTTTTACGTGTAACTCACAATCTACAAATCCAATTGAGCTGAAATCAGTGGCATTGGAAAGTCGACTCCAATAGCTTTCCATAAAGAGTTGAATCAACCAAAACGAAGTTCAGACCAGGGAGATATGGCCCTCGAAAGTGGGTGAAGTTGCAAGCTCATAACGAACAAAGTTCAAAATCAGCAAGGCCAAGTTTACAAGTAGCAAGCTCGAGCTTACAAGTAGCAAACTCGAGCTTACGGGTTACGAGAGAGAAAATGCTGATTTTGAAGAAGTACAAACTCGAGCTTGAAGTTACAAGCTCGAGCTCGAGAGTTCCAGAGAAGAAATGAACTTTTGGAAAAAGCCAAACTCGAGCCTATAAGTGACCAAACTCGAGTTTAGCTCGCATGCAGAGCAAGCAGGTCCCGATAAACACCCAAACTCGAGTCTATAAGTCACAAGCTCGAGCTTGAGACTTCCAGAGGCAAAATTCCAAGTTCAAAAGAAGACCAAACTCGAGCTTACCTATATAAACTCGAGCTTGGAACTCCAGAACAGATTTACACATCTGATTCAGAAAAATTCACCATGACTGAAACATCATATCTCATCAAGAACATCCAGATGATTACTCAAATGATTTATACAACTTCTTAACATAATTTATATCATTTGTGTATAAGTTTCAGGTGATTAAAGTTTGAGATTACATCAAACTTGATAGAAACCAAAATCATCATAAGCTTGAAGATGAAGGTTGCTGCAATTTTTAGAAACAAGAAAGAAGACGAGAATTCAATGAGGAAACGAAATTGAATACTCAAAGCGAATGTTCTCTAATGGATTCGAATGTCCAATGTCTTTGATATGCTTTAACTTTAGACTTGAGAAGATTTGAATTTGCTTTAAAGTCAAAAAAAGCAACTCCATGAGCCACTTGTATTATTTTATTATATCTTCTCAAACAAAGCAAATGGAAGACAAACTGGAAAGAAGACCAACCATTCTTCAAGGCGACAAAGAAGGCTCCCACCAACAAAAGCTGAACATCATGGGAGACATTCTTGAAGAGCCAAATATTCAAATATTCAAATCTGCAAATGTTCCCAACAGACTATATTCAAACAAAGAAGTGGTCATAACAGCTATATCCATGGAGAAACACTCATAACTTGACTACATTTTCGAATGGGTTCAAGTCTGAACGGATCTATAACGGTTATAAGCTTCAACTAGCATAAATACCTGAAGATTTGAAGACTCCATACAGAACACAGAGTACACAGAGCAGAAAAATGCAGAGACACAAGCTGACATCTTCAAGATGCTAATACTCTGATTTTCATATCATTTACTCTCTGTTCTTAATGTTTACATAGCTTATCATAGAGAGTGAGATGACTTGTAATTGTGCTTCAGTGCTTATCCATCGACTTCCGAGAGAGAAGAGAGTTATTGTACACATCCTATCATTCTATTCATGTGAGATACTCAAGATTGGGTAATCTTGAGTGGGAAACACATTGTGTTGATTACGGCTTGTGGGGAGTGAATCCTAGGGAGAGGATTACTTCGAGTACAAAGTGTGTGATCAAGCAAGTGTATTGATTACAATTTGTGGTGGGAGTGAAGAATGTGACTATTGCTTTATCTTGTCATTCACCTTTCAATAAGTTGCGAAAAGTTTTTCAAAGTTCATAAAGCCTCTCAAGTTGAACAAATCTACACATGATTTAGATTTAGTAATTATCGTTTTGAGAATATAGAGACATTATCGTTTTGAGAATATCTACGGAGTAACCATAGAATCGTCGCTATCACAAGTACTTGAAATGCTTTTTGAGTTGAAAGAAACTCGGTAGTGGATAGCATCGCTAGATAAAGATCCTTAAGGTTGCAATTTAGAGAGTAATTATCATCCGTATGATATAATCACCGTGTAGATACTCTCCACAGAAAGTTAACATTAGTAGCTCGAATGATATTTCAAGATCAAAGGCTACTTGCATACTATGAGGACTTTGTCCTGTTTAAGCAAATCACAGAAAAACTATAAATATCCCCGACGAAGTTAAATTCTCGAAATTTTCAATCGTGATAGCATCAGTAGAAGCCTTGTATGGGTAGGAGTATAAATTACTTATGTGTGCAATGGAACTATAGTCAGAGCAGAGATTTTCTTGTACCAGATGTGGTCGATCGTATTTCTAAACGATTATTGCGTGGATTCATTTTTGTTGATGTTGATAATATATGTTATTGATAGAATCTTGTCATGGAGAATGACTGAAAGTTAAGATAAAACGGTCGAATGCCTCATTTCATAAGGCATATTCAAGCGGTTAGTGACAGTATGGATCAAAGGCGAATCAATTAATTTCACCCCGAAACTTTAATAGACTTCGCGGTACCTTTGGCATTTCTCATTGGAGAAATAACATTTTGACAATAATCATATCATAGGATACGAAGTATCGAAATACAAGATGACAAAGATCGTATAGCCGATCAAAACAAATTCTCGTTTTTCAAAAAGAAGTGACTCAGAGAAAATAGTATCCCCATTTATGAGGATAGTTGAGAATGAGATTGCCTCTGAAAGAGACAATTTGGGAAAAAAATCGCTAGTATGGGACCGTAGACTAGAGGTCTAGTTGGGGTAGAGCAAATTTCGAGGACGAAATTTTATTTAACAGGGGGAGAAATGTAATACCCTGAAAACCCTAACTAATATAAGTAAACTATTTGGATAAATATTTCTGAGAGAGTATATTGTCTCTAATTTTGTAACTTAATTGTTATAAATTTATGGGCAATTTCTCTTTAAAAATATCATTTAGGGATCATAACACACCCTAAAATAATTGTTGAATTTTAGTAAATAAATTTTGAGACTACCAAGGTGAATAAGTGGTCTCAAATAAAAAAGATATAATTTTCTAATTTTCTAAGGAAATGTCTATGAAAATTAGAAGAGATAAGTTGCCAAAGGGCTAAAAATACATTTTTTTGGCATAAATTGATGAGAATATTATGATAAATCATAGAGGGCAATAAAATAATTATTAAAAATATGGGAGAATATTGTTCTTAATTATAGGAATTTAATACATTATTTCCTTGGAAATAATAAGGGGAAATTAATTATTAAATCAAAAACCCTAAATTAGGCCCCATGATTTTTAGTATTTTACATGGGATATAAAATACCAATGTAACTAAAATAGTTGTGAGATAAAAATTTATCATAATTAAGAAAATTATCAAAAATTAGTAAGTGGCTAATCAGGTAATTAATGGGATAATATAAGAGGATTTAAATATAAGATAAATGAATTAGAAAAATATTTAATTAAGGGCTGAAATTCGTAATTAAATATATATATATATATAATGCTTAGAAAAATAAATAAAAAATAAAAATAAAAAATCTAGATATTTGTAATATAATAATATTATCTTTGGTAAAGAGCCAACAAGACATTTGAGAATGGATAGAAATTAAATCCTACACCAAAATATAGGGATTTAGTCTAAAACATATGGACCTTATATAAACCAAAGTGAAATTTACCTCGGAGTGGACTATCGCCGAAGTCATTTAAAACCAACCGAGTCATAAAGATATAGGATAAATAAAGAAAATGGCAGATAGTGCAAATGAGAACCAATAGAAAAACAAATTGTTGTGACGAACCAGGGATTAGGTTTCTTGGGTCTGGACATATTATGAACCAATGAATTTTTGTCCAAAAGCTGGTGCTATCGGAAGTTATTTCCGTAACCAACAGCGTTTATCCGAAAATATTCGGCAGACTACGGAATACCCTTACCGGGATCAAAAATTTAGTTAACCCAAGTGGTTTTAAAGAGAAAGAATAAAACTTCAGTGCCTTGCTCTCGGATTTTTGAGTTTCTCCAAAATTGCGCGAAAAGGACACCGAACTGGAAACTTTATCGGTACCGGCTCATAAAGCAAAGAAGTGACATCATGCATGACATCACTTCTTTGACTTTTTGGCAAGGGGGAGGTCGGCACACACCATTTAAGGGCTAGGATTGATTCTTTCCAAAACCCTAGATCCGACGGCCGAAAACTGATCTGAAAAAGTGTGAATAGTGCACACAATTTGCCTATAAATATCACACTACCTCTCTTCATATTTTCACACCAAAATTCAGAATAGAGAGAATTTTTAGAGAGAAGGAGGAGTCCGGAGAAAGTGTAGCAAAGCTCTGGGTAAGTTCTTCGGTCCCTAGTCTTTAGTTTCGGTAATTCTTTCAGTAGATATAGTAGGAATGCTAGAATTATCTTTAAATTTCCCAGATAGTCTAGATATCATGTTTAGGGGTATATATGGTATTTATTTCGAGAATATACTGGGAAAAGAGATATGTCAAAATTCTGGAGAGATAGGGTCAAAGTAGCGAAGCTCTGGCGAAATTCCGCCGATTAGGGGGTCAGGGGCAAAATGGTAATTTATACCTAAAATGCCTGTTATAATGCTAAATACTGATAAAAACGATATAATCCATATAGGATATCTGTAGTCGAACCGTTGTCGCACCGCTGTTATACCGATGTTGGGCCGCTGTCAAAAATTACCGTTTTTCGTAAAACGTACTGAAAGTACCGTCAACGAAGGTACGTTCGCAACGTACTGTAACACCGACTCTGATGATTATGCTATGCTCATATATGATTGATGTGTTCTTGTACTGAGACTCTGTCTCAATTATTTTTAAATGCAATCATGAATACACGGGTTATAGTCTTGATAACACCGTTTAGAGTTTTCCTAGCGCTGAGGACACGATAGGCCATCATGGCACTGGATTTGATAGTGCAGACTGGGATAACATACATCTTTGCGGGGGTTGTGTAATGTTATTCCCTTACATATCTGATCATTTGTTTCCTACATCTGTTATGGGCTTTTGTAGTGATTTTTGTAAAAATGTCATGAATACTTGTCATACATATATTGTGTACATAAGCATGAGGTTAACCATTACCTGAGGTCCGATGGGCATTGGACCTCAGTCTTGAATTAATAGATAGGAATGAGTCATGAACCAGAGGAGGCACCAGGGGGTGGAGCCATAGATAGACGCCAGTAGATGGGCCGTGAGAGAGCACCGGTCAAAGAAAATGCGGGCAGAAAGTCAACAGAACCTACCTTATGCCATAAATCTAATAAGGTTACTTCATATCATTTGGTGCTTAAACTAGAAAGGGTCGTCTACGTGGTTCAGTCAATCAGTCACCCTAGCACGGTGAGACTCCCACTAGACCTACCCAGCCTGGCAAAATGAGATGATTTAACTGAGTTAGGTTCCATGCCCCAAGTCTACTTAAGGTTAGGTTGAAGAGGGTATAGTTACATGAAAAATTGTAATTGTAAAATTTTGTATTACTATATCACATGAACAATCCTTCGGGAGATTTTATAATATATATCAGTATACGTCAGGCATCATCATATGTCTGAGTATTTTATATCAGTTACTCATTGTTAAACTCATTGTTAAATTCGTTGTTCAAATTTTTAGTACATGCTCTTCGTTTCCGCATTACGCTAAGCTGTAGCACCTCAAAACTCTGACAAATTCTATAAAACCACGTGTCACCGGCACAATCTATGCTACGGAATTTGGGGTGTTACAATATCAATCCCCTAGTTGCTTCACACATTGCTATGGCACTTATACTACACAGATTCCGCAATGCTACAACATAGGTGCTATTTACACTGCTATTCAACTAACCCACCACTATAGTCTACTGAAGCTTCACGTCCGATACATTTAATACTAACTTTACTTCTCTCATATGCCTATGAAAATTTTCTAGTTAGATCTATATTACAAAGAAAGGTGTTATGGTTATGAGCGGTAGACCCATTCCTGAAGACTACAATAATAGGTCAAGCCTTGCACCACCGCCTAGCAATCATCAAGTTTCTCGAGGTCTAACCCCAACTCCTTTCCAGTAAGCCGAGGCCACTAATCTAGCCCTTAGCTTATGCTATCCGACAAGAATTTAAATCACTGATAAGCAAATTGAATTTATTTAATTAAGAACTAGCAACTGGGTTCATTCCAAACTTAAGAAATCATCCTCGCTCAACCATAGGAAATTTGGTTCATGACTGACGAGGGAAACACAAAACAGATAACAACAAAATGACCCATGATCAAAAGATTAAATGAAAGAAAAATAGAAAGCTTGACGAAGTTTCCGACGGCGTGGAAGAAGCCTTGTCACGTCACCACTCCACGTCTTCTTCTCTCCGTCTCACTGCAAGGAAGGATGCTGGGTTCTCTTGAGGGTTTCGTGCCTTGTAAATTCTCTCTTTCTTCTTCTGAGTCTGGCCGGATATGGATGGGATTTGGCTCTCATCGCGACTCCCTTTTAGGGTTGGCTTGCTGTTTCTTTATATAGTCAGGCTTTCTTGCAGCGTAAGTTCCAGCAAGCTGGGCCTTCCTAATCTGTCGAGGTCCGATTGTATCTATCTTCCAATTTGTGATAGATTGATTCGGCTGATCCTGCGGAATTCTTCAAATCTTTTAGTTCCGATCCTCCGCATCTTCTATTTCAATACATCAGCAATCTACCTTTTCTCCTCGACCTGCATTATACTTCTTGAAACAATCTTGACAAAAGATTAGAATATTTATGTCGCATAGCACTACATCACTTACTATGCCATAGCTTCAGGGATGCATTGTATTGCACTTCCATAAGGCTGTCCTGATACTATAGCACAACATCGGCTATGTTATGCAACTTTTGTATAAAACCTCAAAACTTGCTTCTTTCTTAGCACATGTTTAGGATGTAAACAGAATTCACCCTTAAGTTCCCTGTACAATGAATAAATGCCTTTTTGCTAGGATTACATGCACTTAAGATCATATTCACCATACAATTGAGTCATAAAATACTGGAAAACATGGCACAAATCATGCTCATCACCCTTCATACTAAGTTATATATATATCAACAAAAACAGAAGAGTTTCGGTTTTTCTCATTCTTTTCCAAAAGTTGCAACGCACATGACAGCAATGTTCATATATACATGACAGTGAGCTTCCTCTTTTCATAAATAGCAACTCACGTGTATGTATATTCATATATGACAACAACCTCTTTTATTTTTCCTAAGTGAACAATGTTTTATCATGGAACCAAGAAGGAAAGGAAGACTTAAACTTACCTCTGTTTTCTAGTTTTTGAAATAGAGTCTACACACAACTTCAACTCTCACTCTCGGACTTTCTCAACTGTCTCTCTATTCTTTGGTTTTTAAAGAAAAACAGAGCCCACACACACACAGCTCTAACTCTCTCCCCCCATTCTCCTTTTCTCTCTTCGTCATTCTCGTCTCTCCTTCCCTCTACGTTTCAGTCTTACTCCATGAAGATGTGCAGAGAGAGAGAGATATATATATATAAGGACCTAAGGTCCAGTCGAGAACGAAGGTGAACGGACCAACAGGAATTACACATGGGTTCATGGCATTTGGTTCAAGAGGTATGGTTTACTGTTGCGTGACCTGTGGAAGATGCTGAATGAATCTCCTTTTCTGCGTGTTTGTTAAACGTTGTGATCTGACTGAGAGATGGTGAGGATCTAATGTATATTTTTCTGATATTTGCTGACACTGCTTAACGTATTTAGCCTTGCAGGAAAGAGACTAATGGATTAATGGGTTAGTAAGTGTTGTAGTTGGGTTGGGAATGTATCAGTCTGGGCTGAAAGAATGAACATGAAATGGGCTTGTCTTGGGCTGTGTCTCGTTGAAGCCACAATGGACATATGGACCGAATGGATATTAATTTTTTTTATTTTTTGCTATAAGAGATGGCATAAAGCCTACATTACACAGAAATAAATTACACCAAAGGGGATAGGGGGTTTTTCCCACCCCATCGAATTCCCAACGTCTTGTTGAATTGAAGTACCTGTAGGATCAGTCACAACAAAACCGGACCAAAGCATAGAAATAGCCAACCCAGGGTCTAGAGGCTTAGAAAAATTACAATCAAAGATGCATTTATTTCTCCAATCCCAAAGTTTCCAAATGGCTACTCCAAAAAATAGACACCAATAGCCCTCCCATTTGCACCCAACTTGCTGGTTTAAATTAAGAACAAGCCAATCTCTCAGATTTAAAGAGAAAAAGGAATCCACATACCTTGGCTTAATCATAGAGTACCACATGTTTCTGGCATACATACAGTCACGGAGTATGTGAAGGATGTCCTCTAGGCCAACGTTACACATCCCATAGAGAGGGGAATTCTGGGACCAAGAGCTTCTCCATAAGTTGGTAGGCAGCTTGTTTAATGCCACCTTCCACATAAAATTGGTGCTGCATGAATTGAAGCACATGACATGTTGCATGGGAATAGCGGAGAATAAGGAATATGTATAATTCAACACCAAGTATCATTAAGTCCATATTCTCCTTTTCTTTCTAATAATTGAGTCATTAGACTTCAATAATTCTTTTCCCACAAATTCAAGGAAAATAGGCCTTGACTTCTAATACTTATTTTAAACCATAAACTATCCCTTCCAAATATTCCTTGAATTTATTCTTTTCCGAAATTTCAAGAAATATAGGCCTTAAATTCCAATAATTATTCTCATAATTATTTTAAGGCAAAATTTCATATTTAATTTCCATAAAATATTCCAATTTCAAATCCTAAAATTTGGGATGTTACATTTCTCCCCTGTTAAATTAAATTTCGTCCTCTAAATTTGAACCTATATCTTCGGGGAATTATTTTAGACATCTAGTCTATTCTTTTCCTATGCATGCTTACTAGGCACACAACTCATCATACCACATTCTTATTTATTATGTACTAGGTATAGTTCTCAACTATACAGGACCCACTGGTCCATTCTCTGAGCACTTCGTTACTTAGGCTTCCCTACCCGTTACAATCCGCCTTCTTGCTCATTCCACTACCACAACACTGGATATCTTGGCCTTACTTCTCAAGAAATCACCTTTATGTCATAGGCATCCCAACTACCACCTGGTACAGTCTAAGCATTCTTCCAGCCTCACAACATTCTCGGGTGATACTGGTCCCAAAGTCACCACACTTGTGAGTATTCCACACAGTGTTAATCACACAGATCTTATAGCCTAGGGAAACACCTCATGCAACCTTTGAATGTCGGGTCTTATAGCCTAGAGCCTCTGTTTGTCTATTTGTGAAAACACATTCATTGTCGGAGTGGTTTCATAAAACATTTACTACCAGCACACATTTTTTAGCAGGATAATTTATTTCACAAAACTTAACAATTGAGAGCACACACCACCACTTCAACAACTTGGTACAGCGACTTATCCCAATCTCTACATCCGGCCACTGCATCGTTCTGGCCTCAACGAGTCACCAGGAATCAACAGTGCCGTTTAGCAAATGTGGGAGAATTTTCATCCCCCCATAAAAGACCTAGTGTCCGTACTGGCACATAAAGTAGAGACCTTATCTACCGGAAACTCGGTCCAGCCATAAACAGTCAAGCCCTACAAGAAAAAAATGTTTCGGATTGGGTGCATTCACTGCTGGTGCGATTTTTCATCCTCCCAAAACAAATCCCCTCGTTTTTCAAATATCTTTATTTCAAAAGAGCTTTATCAATGGCACACAACTCAAAAGCATTTTAAACACATCTGGCAAGAACCAGTAAACTGTGTACGTCTACAACAGTTTCTGGCCTTTTCCAGTTTTGTACTGCGGTCACAACCACATAGTTCAAAATCAAATTTCAAATTCTGGGTTCTACCAAACCCCTTTCTATGAGACAACACCATTTCAAAAATGACCACTACCCTAGCCTCCATTTCAAAAATTCTCACAAAGTCAGCAAGTGCATTGGTACGTTCAAAATCAAAATTTTAAACATGTCTACGAACCAGACAACTGTTCTCAGAAGGTCATTTTTGCTAAATGTATTTCAAGCTTTGTCCTTGGCTACTCAAGCCATTCATAGGATTCTCAGTTCATTCTATTCTAGCCTTCTAGTCATTTCAGGACACTGCCTGTGATTACTAGGCTTTACAATCTCTTTGGAACACTACTCGGTACTCATGGTCTAACAACTGTGGGATTCTACCAACCTGTCACTAGTCTCACAAGACTTAAGGTTTTTCATTGAACACATATCAGGTTTGATAACCTAAGGACATGTCACCTCAATAGGTCTTACTGCCCATCGTATGTTCATACCATGACTATACTCAATAATAAACTTACAGTGTTAGATTACCCCATGGCGATACACAGAATCATATAAACTTCCTTTATAAGACACCCATCTGATGTGGTACTCATTACAACACATTTGCCTTATAAGCTGAAGCCTTGGTAGCTCTACTTTACGGTTTGTCATTATGACGGCTTCACTCTATGGTTCTTTACTTGGCGTTTTACTCAGTCAACTCTGATTGGTCAGCCCCCCAGGTCAGAATTCTCCGCAGGTAGCCCTTTCCAATCCGAACTCTTCGTAAGTAGCTCAATCTCTGGTTGGCTATCTCTGACGGGAAACCTAGATCTTATAAGATCTCTCTTCTTTGGTAGTTCTGTATTCTGCTTTCTTTAATTTCGCCATCTCATATGGGGCATTCTATTCAGACTTTCGGCATTAATCCATCTCCAGGCATAGTCATAATTCAACTTTCCCTATCGGAGTACTTGTCCTACATTTCTAGAAGTCTATTAGCAACTAATATATCTATTGTTATCTGTCTCGTTCATGAGACCATAACCCGTGGCTACTGAGGTTCTAGCTACCACCCGGTTCCATCAAGGAACAAACTCTCAATTAGTCTTTCTAAGGGAATATCTGGGATTAAGATCTTTCCTTATGCTAGATCAGTAACTAACAACCTCTAAATACCTTATATACGTTGGTACCACATTCTACTGCCTTAAGTCATTCAATTCACTCGGGGCAAAGTGATAATTTGTACCTAAAATGCCTGTTATAATACTAAATATTGATAAAAGCGATATTATCCTTATAGGATATCTTTGATCACGTACCGTTGTCGTACCACTGTCAGACATACCGTTTTCCGTCAGAAGTACCGTTTTCCGTCAAACGTACCTTCTATCGTCAACGAAGGTACGTTCGCGTACTGTAACACTAACTCTGATGTTTATTGTATGCGTATATGTGCTATGTGTATGGTATTCTTACATGAGGTAGTTGATAGCTCTGTGGTATGCTCATTGTACTGTTATTATGCTTGCTGGGTGTCGGGATACGTTTGCTAGGTGTTAAATGCTTGGTGCGAAACAATTGCTTGGTGCGAAACGATTGCTAGGTGCGAAACGTATGCTAAGTGTGACATATTTGCCAGGGGGCTTATGTGCTGTTGGGTTATGCTTGTTTGTATGCTCATATATTGTCTATGTGATATATATAAACATAAGGTTAACCGTTACCTGAGATCCAAATGGGAATTGGATCTCAGCTGTAGCTTCAGGGTCAGGAGGATCGAGGACCGAGGAGAAAGGTAAGCAGGCCACACAGAGACCCGGCTGAAGACTTTCTTCTGTTGTTATTTACTTTTGAAAACACTCAGTATAATGTACCGTTACTGTAAACAGCCAGGCTTACGGCATTTTGAATATACGTATCAGTTACTCTTACGCTCCGATGCTCTACTCTGATGAAAAAAAAAGTATACTGCTTTTGAAAATGTGATGTTACAAATGATATTACAAGCAAGCAAAACTACATACTAGTTAATTTATCACTACTCTCATGAGAAATCAAGCTGACCTAGACTTTAAGGGGGGAAAAAGAATAAATAAGAACTTGAATCTATAATACTTTTAATCAAGCAAGAAGAAAAGTTAATAGATGAAATAATAATAATAATAATAATAATAATAGAAAGCAATTTTCAATGAAATCTTCATAGTAATCCCTGAGTTTCATAAAAGTTATATGAAATTAAATCAATTTCACAAATTTCGTATCTGGTATTTTTTTTTTGTATGTGCAACATATGCAAGCGATTTCAGCAAATGTAATCCAAAATTCAGTTTCAGTGACTAGAGTCACGGTAGCATGTTTCAAATTGAAATTTTATATCCAAAATCTAGTTGTGTGGGAAGAAATTCAGCACAAAAGTAAATGTTTAGCAATTCACTAACGTGAAGTTCCTAGAGTTCAAGACAAAAGTAAATGTATAGAGATTAAAGATTAAAATTTAAACTAATAACTTCGTATTTTGTTTCTACTTTATTTTCATTTGTCACATAACTCAAAGCAATTTGGTCATTTGGTGAGATTTGAAATTCCATATTCCTCTATCATTTCTGACATGAGATTTCATATATATATTAGCAACATTGATTTGTGTTTTACCTATTTTAATAGTATTTTTCTAAGATTTTCTCTAACAATCTAAAAGAATTTAAATTTTAGGCTCTTATAGAAACAACATGCTGAGGTATTATTTACTAATTGACAAAACATTTACTACACTCTAAATTTTGTTTTTAATAAAGATTATTACTCTCCAAGTTAGGGATAAGGATTCTCTCACCGGCCAAATTTTGTAACATCCCATTTCTAAAAGCAATATATATATTTTTTTTTCATCAGAGTAGAGCATCGGAGTGATTGAGTAACTGATACTTATATTCAAAATGCCGTAAGTCCTGGTTTCTGATGATCGGTACATTATACCGAGTGTTTTCAGAAGTAAATAACAACAGAAGGAAAGTCTTCAGCCAAGTCCCTATGCGTGCTGCTTGCCTTTCTCCTCGGTCCTCGTTCCTCCAGAACCTGACGCTATATTAAGAGCTGAGGTCCAATGCATACGGACCCCAGGTAACGGTTAACCTCATATTTACATATACAGTATATAAGCATACAAACAAGCATATCCCAACATCATATAAGCCCCCGGCAGATATGTCACACTTAGCAAACGTTTCACACCTAGCAAATCGTTTCACACCAAGCATTTCACACCTAGCAACCGTATCCCGACACCCGGCCAAGCATAATAACAATTACAATGAGCATACCACAGAGCTATCAACTACCTCACATAAACATAACATACACATAGGACATATACGCATACAATAAATATCAGAGTTAGTGTTACCGTACGCGAACGTACCTTCGTCGGTGGTATAACGGTATTTTTTCGGAAAACGGTACTTTTTGACAGCGGGTGAAATAGCGGTTTGACGGCGGCACAACAGCGGCTCGACAGTGGTTCGATTATAAAAAATATTCTATAAGGATAATATCACATTTATAAATATTTGGCATCATAACATGCATTTTAGGTACAAATAACCATTTTTCCCCTGACCCCCTAATCGGCGGAATTTCGCAAGAGCTTCGCTATTTTGACTCTAATCTTCCAAAATTTTGACATATCTCTTCTCCCAATATATTTTCAACATAAATACCATATTTACCCCTAAAACGTGATATCTAAACTACCTTGAAAAATTAGAGATAAATCTAACATTCCTACTATAACTACTGAAAGAACTACCAAAGCTTAAGACTATGGACCGAAGAACTTACCCAGGGCTTCGCTACACTTTCTCCGGGCTCCTCCTTCTCTCTAAAATCTCTCTAGGATTCGAAATTTGGTGTGGGAAATGAGAAGAGAAGAGCTTCCTATTTATAAAAGAAAAAATGACACTATTCATGCCTTTTTCAGATTGAATTACGGCCGTCGGATCGCACTTCGACACGTGGCTCCATCTTGTCCCTTCAAGCCTTGGATGACCTCATGCCCATGTCATCCTTCTAGAAGAAGATTGCATCATCCATGATGTCATCTTGTTGCTTTATGCGACTATACCGATAAAGTTCCCAGTTCGGTGTTCTAATCGCGTAATCTTGACGAATCCCAAAAATCCGGTAGCACAAATGTTGAAGTTTTATTCTTTCTCTTTAAAACCACTTGGGTTAACTAAATTTTTGATCCCGTTACGGGTATTCCGTAGTCTGCTGAAGATTTTCGGATAAACGCTGTCGGTTACGGAAATGACTTCTGATAGAACCAGCTTCTGGACAAAAATTCGCTGGTTCGTAATATGTCCTGACCTAAGAAACCTAATCCCTGGTTTGTCACAACTAATTCATTTTGTATAGGTTCTCATTTTGACTATATGTCATTTTCCCTTGAACCCCTGTATCTTAAGTGCTCTGTTGGTTTCAGAAATCACTTCGGAGCTAGCTCACTCCGAGATAAAATTTCACTTGTTTATAATAAGTCCAGATGTTACAGACTTAGTTCCTATATTTTGAGGTAGGATTTTATTTCTATCGGTTCTCGTTTCTCCTGTTGGCTCTTTATCAGAATATAATACTCCCTCCGGTCCTAATTATAAGACATAGTTGACTTTTTTGGAGAAATTAAGGAAGCTAATTAAATTACTCTAGAGTATTTTTATTTTTATTTTTTCCTTCGAAGTAATTAGTTTGACTAATAAACTAATATATAATCTAAAAATGCACAGCATATAAAATGTTTAAGCAACTTATTTAGCTTCCTTAATCTCTCCAAACAAAGTCAACTATGTCTTATAATTAGGACCGGAGGTAGTATTATTTAATTATAATATCTAGATATTATTTGAAATAACCACAACCCTTTTCACACTATTAACTTAATTATTATTTATTATTTTTAGTATTAATTTCGGTTCTCCCCCTTAATTTAATTATTTACTAATCAATTTACTTATATCTTAATCTAAACAATTAGCCACTAATTACTTAATTAGCCACTTACTAATTGTTGATAATTTTCTTAATTAGGATTAATTATTATCTCACAACTATTTTACTTACATTGGTATTTTATATCCCATGTAAAATATTAAAAATCATGGGGCCATTTATGCTCCCCAAAATTATATTTAATTTTGCCTCATTATTTTCCAAGGGAAATAATCCCAAAAATTCCTAAAATTAGAGACAACATACTTTCTAATTTTTCATAATTATTTTACTGCCTCTAGCGATTTATCATAATATTTTCGGGCCACTTTATGCCCCATAAATGTATTTTAGAGATTTTAGCTCTTTATTTACCCTAATTTCAATAAAAATTACCTTAGAAAATAAGGTGATTATAACTTATTATCTGAGACCACATATTCACCTATTTCCAATAGGTAATATGTACTAAAATATAATATTCCAGATAAATAATTATCCGGGTATTACAGATTTCTCATCATCCCTCATTGTCTTTTAACTATCGCCGTCTGATATTGATCCAATGGCTTAGAAAGAGACATATCATCTACTTTTTAAAATTTCATCTCTATCGCATGCGATAATTTCAAATAAATGATGTGTCTCTTCCTGGATGCTTAAATCAAATATTGAACGGTTAGCCATTTACGCAAATCAAATGCCCATAGATGCAATATTCAGTCTTCTCAAACAAGAACAAACACCAAAGGTGCTCTATATATGGGGGTATTTAGAATAACAGTGGCAAAAATGGTTTTTCTTCAATATGACTTTTCCAAATTTAAGATTAAGCAAAAGTCAAATTATGTATTGTGATTTATGTTTGAATTGACGTTAATAGAAGTTTTCCTTTTTTTTTTTTTTTAAATTTGACTTTTGAAAACTTAATTGGATGATTATATTAAAAAACAAGTTTATATAAAAATGACCTAAAAGGACATTAATTTGATATAATAAACATAAAATTTAAGGAAACATTACAATTAAAATTGTAAATACTAAAATACACTTATATATATAATGGGAATTTAAAATAAATTGTTTTTCAATTTTTTACTCCAAAAAAATTTAAAAAATAAATAATTTTTTGCAGTAAAAAGTAAATAAGCAGCTTATATAATATGAGGGAGAAGAAGCAATAAAAAGTAAATAATTTTATGCTGTAAAATGGAAAAAAGGGAGTGAGGTAGGTGATGGGCATAGACGTAGCTTTTATATGACAAGAGCCCCCCCCAAAAAAATGTCCTAAATATTTAAAGAAAATTAGCTTTTTTATACATTTGGCCCAAAAATTATACATTTGTCCCAAAAATGTATACATTTGGCCCCCAAATATTTTTTCTTTTTAATTTCTTAATGAGTATACATTTGACCCCCCCAAATGTTTTTCTCAAGCTCCGTCCTGGTGATGGGAGAAATGAGATAAAAGGGAGAAGAGAGACAAAATCGAGGGAAGGTGAAAGTTTTAAAATGGACATGTAATGCCATAATGGTAATTTCCTTTTTTTCCAACCTACCAATCATGCTTTTCTTTCTTCATAATAAGCTCCAAGGTTTGGCTTATCCAAATAAACAGCTTATATCATATAAGCCCAATAGACTCAAAGTTGTACCAAATACGAGCTTAATATTTCAAAAGCCTCAATCTTACTTTTACCCTTCCAATCTTGCTATTAGGGCCTCCATAAGCTAATCTCAAACACACCCATAATTTATCAATTTACAACCCAACAAAAGTCTCAAAAGTCTCCATTTACAACCCATAATTGCCAATGTGAGTTGGCATAGATGGTAAGGGATATAGGATTAGGCCCTTGGGTCGTGGGTTCGATCCCCTCTGCCGTCGCTGTGACTCCTTTGGTAAGCGATCTCGTAAGTCCCCAGTAAGTTCTCATAGAGCCCGGGGCCGTGCCCTGGCCTTGGTGGGGGACTGATGTCGAACCCCTCCAAAACCTTTATTTATAAAAAAAAAAAAAAAAAAAGTCTCAAATTTAGCTTCAAGATCTACAAGTGACAACCTTCCCCTTGCCCTTATCCTTGGTTGTACCTTCATCTATCAAGGTTAGATGTATTGCGGTAGGAGGAATGAGATTGAGATTGAAAGGATTCTCATTTCTTAGTGGTTTTACTAAGATCATTTATAATACAACATGCATGACTGACAAATCAAGAAACATATTTGCAAGATTCTAAACTACTACTTTTGGTCCTTTTAATAAGTCTAATTTGGGGAAAAAAATCTTTATTATAAGTCCACATAAAGAGTAATTAATGACAATATTACAATTTTGCCCCATATTATTCATAAATCAGGATAAAATTGAGAAAATGCATCAACTTAGAACATATTTAATGAGTTAACTAACTTTTCTAGGTAAATGAGAACTATGTAAACTTGACTTATAAAAAGGAGTGGTAACTTAATATACTCCCTCTATCCCTATTTTTAAGGTCTTCTATTTTGAAATGATTTATCTTTTTATCTTTTTCTTTTGTATATATATAAGGTTCTCTTTGACTTTGTTAGAATTATAAATGTGCTTTTACCCATGTATTTCTTTTGTCTCATCATCTTTCTCTGATACATTCTCTTTAATCATTATTACTCTTTCTCCTTTACCCACTCATAGATAAGGGTATATTGAAAAAAGAATAATTATATTTCCTACATCTTTATTGCTTTTGATTATTTTTAATTGTTTTCTTGAACAACTCAATTTGGTTAATAAGACCTTATATTTATAGGGACAGAGGTAGTATGTTTTAGCACAAAAATTATTCCATCAAGTCTTAAACAAGAGATGAATGTCTCCATTGATTTCTCTCAACATTGACTTTTCACTGAATGTATCCACAATAAGATCAATTTTCAATGGTTGAGATTTGATACTATATAAAAATATTACTAAATATAACATTAAATAGTATTAAATATCAACCATTGAAACTTGATCTAATGTTTCATATTATCAATGTCGAGAGAAATCAATGAAGACATTCATTTCCAGTATCGAACATAAGTCACAATTATAAACCTCGCCAAGATTAAGAGTAGTTAAAAAAAATTAAACTCATTGAATCTGTCACAAATTAATATATGGGATAGGATATTATCACTAGTAATTTTACTAGAGAACATGCTATTTTACTTTAGTTCTAACTTAATCATGTCCCCTTTGCCTTCTTCATCTTTGGGATCACCTTCTTCATCTTTGGGAGTGATCAGGCCACATGCCAAGATACATAGATTATTAGCATCGAAACATTCGATAAGTTAATCGTTACTTTTTAAATTATTGTTAATTGCTCTCAATGAAATTCGTTCTTGTTTTTTGTTGTTATTGTCATTTGATAAGTTATGGTTGTTATTTAATACACTGTTGTCATTTTTTAATTTATTTTTTCAATTAAAGGCATTTATATAATTTTGTTACAAAATTTAATCTCAAACTAAGCTAGTCGTCGGGGACTTCACAGCAATTAGACCAATTTTCTAGATCTTGAATTGGGATTTATATGTTTATGCAGATTTTTTTCAATTAAAGACATTTAGATAATTTCATTACACAATTTGCATATTTAAGAAAACTTTTGCGTCATTCTCCCTTTCAAAATGCGCATTGTAATACCCTAAAAATTGTATTTATGATGAGTATCATATTTCGATAAATAATATCTATTGGAAATAGTTTAATATGTGGTCTCGAAACTAGTGTAATAAATACCTTATTTTCTAAGGTAATCTCTATTGAAATTAGGGTGATTAAAGAGCTAAAAATCCCTAAAATGCATTTATGAGGCATAAATGGCCTGAAAATATTATGATAAATCCCATATGGCAACAAATATTGACAAAAACTTGGGAAGTTTGTTGTCTCTAATTTTAGGAATTTTTGGGATTATTTCCTTGAAAAATTGAGAGGCATAAATATTAAAAGCACTTTTTGGCCCCATGATTTTTAATATTTTACATGGGATATAAAATACCAATGTAAGTAAAATAGTTGTGAGATAATAGTTTATCCTAAATAAGAAAATTATCAACAATTAGTAAGTGGCTAATTAAGTAATTAATGACTAATTGTTTAGATTAAGATATAAAGTAAATTGATTAAGGAAATAATTAATTAAGGGGGGAGACGAAAATTATTAAATAAATAATAACAAGAATAATTAATAATATAGTGTGAAAAGGGTTTAGGTTATTTCAAAATAATATCTAGATATTTATGATTAAATAATATTATATCTGGTAAAGAGCCAACAGGACATTCGAGAACGGGTAGAAATAAAATCCTATCTCAAAACATGGACACTAGGTCATTAACATCTGGACTTTTTATAAACGAGTAGAATTTTATCCCGGAGTGAGCTATCTCCGAAGTCATTTCCGAGACCGGCGGGGTCATTAAGAGACATGATAAATAAGAAAAGGGGAAGATAGTACAAATGAGAACCTATAGAAAACGAATTAGTTGTGACAAACTAGGAATTATGTTTCTTAGGTCAGGACATATTACAAACCAGTGGATTTTTGTCCAGAAGCTGGAACTTCCGGAAGTGATTTCCGTAACCGTTGGTGTCTGTCCTAAAATGTTCAGCAGGCAACGGAATGCCCTTAATGGGATCATAAATTTCATTAACCCAGATATTCCTACAGAGGAAGAATGGAACTTCAAAACTATGCTCCCGTATTTTTTAGTTTCTTCCAGATTACGCGATTAGGACACCGAACTGGAAACTTTATCGGTACAGGCTCATGGATGATGCAACCTTCTTCTAGAAGGATGACATGGCCAAGGCATTGGAAGGCCAAGATTGTGCCACGTGTCGAAGTGCGATCCAACGGTTGAAAACTGATCTGATAAAGTGATGAATAGTGTCACTTTTTCTTCTATAAATACCCATTCACTCTTCACTTCTTCTCCAACCCAATACCGTGCCTTAGAGAGAGGTTAGAGAGAAGGAAGAGCCCGGAGAAATTCTATCCGAGTCCTGGGTAAGTTCTTCGGTCCCTAGTCTTAAGCTTCGGTGTTTTGTTCGGTAGTTATAGTAGGAATGTTGTTTTGATCTTTAATCTTCCAATATATTGTAGATATCATGTTTTGGGGTTAAATATGATATATATTTCGAAAAACATGTTGGGAAAAGAGTTATGGCAAAATTTTGGAAGATTAGAGTCAAAATGCTCGCGAAATTCCGCCGATTAGGGGGTCGGGGGCAAAATCGTAATTTGTACCTAAAATGCCCGTTATGATGCCAAATCTTTATAAATGTGATATTATCCTTATAGGATATCTGTAATCACAAACCGCTGTCGTACGCTCATTGTCAAACCCATTTTCGTCGGAAGTACCGTTTTCATCCAAACGTGCGTTTTCATCAACGAAGGTACGTTCGCGTCGTAACACTAACTCGATGTTTATTGTATACGTATATGTGCTATGTGTATTGTATGCCTATGTGAGGTAATTGATAGCTCTGTGGAATGCTCACTGTACTGTTATTATGCTTGCTGGGTGTTGGGATACGTTGGCTAAGTGTGAAATGCTAAGTGCGAAACGTATGCTAAGTGCGACATATCTGCCAGGGGGCTTATATGATGTTGGGATATGCTTGTTAGTGTGCTCATATACTGTCTATATGGTGTATGTAAACATGAGGTTAACTGTTACCTGGGGTCCGTATGCATTGGACCTCAGCTCTTAACATAGCGTCAGGTTCAGGAGCACCAAGGACCAAGGAGAAAGGCAAGCAGCACGTGTAGGGACTCGACTGAAGACTTTCCTCTACTGCTATTTACTTTTGAAAACTCTCGGTCATTGTACCGCTTTTGTAATCAGCGAGACTTACGGCATTTTAAATATATGTATCAGTTACTCAATCACTCCGATGCTCTACTCTGATGAAAAAAAAAATATACTGCTTTTGGAAAATGGGATGTTACACGCATAACCTACCATCATCAACAACATCACAAGCCACAACAAAACTGCTAGTTTTGCGTCACTTTCGCCCATAACAAAACACAATTACCAAACATTTATTACCTAACAAAAACATAGGACATAAACCTATAATATGTAATTATGTTGCAAATACATTTATTTATAATGTACTGTCTTTTGAGTTTCTTTTTAGTTTTTTTTGGTCATTCCCTAGTTTGTTCACTTTATCTGGAAATGAACCATTTCCATCAGCATTAAATTTGTTTTTCCCTACACATCATTATATTGATGACAAAGACATAATCTTTACCAACACTCAAATAATTATTTTCTCATGTACTTAATATAAGACTCAATTGACATTTTGGGATAGATTACAAAAGCTAAATAAATTAATTTAAAATATTTATATTTATTGTTTCTTTCTAAACTAATTTGTGTGACTTTTAAATTGATATATAATCTAATGATACACAATATACGAGTATATTCTATGATTAAATAATTTATTTAGTTTCTTTACTCTCTATAAAAAATTTAATTGCGTCTTATATTAAGGACCGGAGTGAGTATTTAAGATATCAATCTCTAGACCTTGAACAACAAAACTAGCCACAACAACAAATGAACTCAACTACAAGATCGTAGTTCCATGCTTGATGTCGATGACTATGTTCAATCTTAAAGTATAAGTTTTTTTTTTTGACTTTTTTGATATTTTATCAAAATATTTATTGTGTTGAGATTTTATGAAAAGCAGAAATTATATTTTTTTTTTTGGTGGCAAACATAAAAGATATTATTATTTGATAATTTTTAAATTTTATTATATCTTTATGTATCTCTATTCATAAAAAATAATTTATTATTTAGTTATTTTTAAATTTTAAATATCTCCATGTATCACCATATTTTTATGACAATTTTCTCTCTAATAGCTTACATTATTTTTTTAGAAATATTCAAAGTAGCTTATCAAAATAATTTAAAATATATTTTAGACTCTGATTATTGTTAAAAGCTCATAAAAATATGATAACATTTTTTAAAATTGATTTATTAAGAGAGACAAAAATCATTTACGTTCTAAGCCTTGAAAAATCAAATAAAAAACACACAAGTATCAAATTAAAAATTGAGAGAAAATATAAGTACCTACAAAATAAATTTTTCTAAATCTTTAATAAGGCAAGAGACCTAATTAGAGATTTCCAAATGTTGTTAAAAGACCAGATTGCACCTTCCCAGTTAAAAAGAAAAATTGAAGGTAGGTTAAGATATTTTTTTAGTTTGGATTATTCCAGTGAAAATTAATTTAATGCCTGTTTGGATCCTCTTAGTTTTAGCTTATCTTCTCCTTATAACCAGAAGCCAGGCCAAACGGGGTTTTTCAAAAGCTCTTATAAGAAAAAGGAGCTTTATATATATATATATATATATATATATATATATATATGTATATATATATATATATATATATATATGTATATATATAATGAAGGAAAAAGCCAAAAGCTCCTAGGAGAAGCTTTTTTGAAAGAAAGCTCTTATTAGCCCCTGTTCACCCATTCATGCCGTTGCCTCTTTCTATCTCACCCAGAATCACCACCATCTGCCTCCTTCTTTCCAGTCGTTCACTAGCTAAAGAAGAGAGCGATCAACAGTGAATTAGCCACCTCAGTTCCCTCCGACGAAGGTGGTGCCGGAGTTACCTCTAATTATCGCTCTCTCTTTCGCTTTCGCTCCCTCTGTTTGAAGGCCCTCTCTAATGATGAACAATATTCTCTAGCTACTCCTCGTCGCAACTCTCCTTTTTTTTCATTTTAGGTCTCCCTATCCAAAATGCCAAAACGTTGTCGCTCCTATGCTCCTCACTTCTCGATTTTTTTTTTTTTTTTTTAAAAAAAATCCAACTACATGAGAAACAAGGAAAGGAAAATGAAAAAAAAAAGGTAACAAAAAATAAAATAAAAGGTCAAACAAAATAAAACCAAACAAAATTATCTATCATTTTTCTCTTTTCAAAACTGAAAACTATTATTTTTATTATTCCTAAGCTAAACTATTTCTATTTTATTTTAAATCCAACATATTTATAATCAAAATCCCAAAAGTAACGCACCACTTTGATTTGATCTTATAATAGTATAATCTTAGAAATCTCTCAAAATGGCATAGATAACTCTCCAAATATTTTCAAAATATACTTTAAATATACTAAAATTGGAGACTTATCAGTGCTCCATTATTGACAAGTCTATTCTCATAGTTTTTTTATTTCGTGAATATATTGATAGTTTAAAGGTTATTTTATAATATGCCTTTTATGATAATTTTTATTAGAAAAAATGTTTATGACAAAAAATTTACCAAACAACTTATTTTAAATTTGAGTTTTTAAGTAACTTTTAAGCTAAAAAATTTATATAACCATCAAACAGCTTTTAGCTTTTTTAAAAAAGCTCTTTTTTTAGCTTTAGCTTAAAAATAAGAGGATCCAAACAGGCTAGGATTTTTTCTTCGTTTTTAGTTTTTTTATGCATTTTTTTTTCTACCTTTTCCTATTTCATTAGTTTTATAGCTTACACCTACCTTTAATTTTTCTTGGGCATTATAATATTTTTAACAGCATTAAAAATTCTCTAATTAGGCATCTTGATTTGATTAGAAATTTATTAAAAGTTCTGATAGGATAAATTTAGATTTTGGTATTTTGGTATTTGCTTATTCCATGATACTCTTTCGTATTAGGTTTTATGGACACTTTTATAAATTTTTTTGGGTAAAACACTTTTATCAATTTTTTTATATTTCTTGACCAATTTTTTTTTTTATCTTTGCTATGGACCCTTTTAAATTATTATATCTGAAAGTCAAATCATTGCTTTTCATATTATACCTACTCAAAGCATGCTTCATTTTACATTCAACATCAATAAAAGTCTAAAACCTTTTGGTGCTCTCTCTCTAGATCTCTCTCTAAAGTTATTTTTGTTCTTAAGCATCTAAATTAAATTAATAAATTTATCGTTTTAAACCTATTCATTTATTTAAACATTAACATCTTAACTTTTAATCCCTACAACCCTTAATATATGAACTTGTTCTAGTGTAGAACACAGATGTCTAGCCCGTCGGGCTAGTGCTTTTATCTTGGATTGAATGGCCCTGCCGGAGTATCTATGGAGGAGATATCTGGGAAGGGACGGGATCACTATACACTATAGGCTATCCGCCAAAAGGGGGGATGGGGGATGTGTTCAGTGGGGATGGTGCACAGTGATGCGTAAGGTAAATAGGTTAGAGTTAGAACGTGTGCACCTTTGAATCCTTCCCCTGTATATATAGGGTATACCTTGGTATCATAACTGCCGGATCTATCTTATCTCATGATTACAGATATGATAGATCCTCCCTGATTGTCGGTGTATATGGATATGTGATATATTTTATATTGGGCCGTCCAGGAGTTGGGCCGCTTAGGCCTAACCGAAACAGTTGCCCCCAGCCCGGTAGCTCAAGCGTTTGATCTGCCGGGATGCATCTTGCTCCTTCACTGCCTGCCTGAGGTGTTATACCGAGGTAGGCTGGTCACGCCGGCCTAGCCTATTGGATATTTGACTGGATAGGGCTTGACCTGGGTACGACCCCTGGGGCCTACGTACCCTGCAAAGGGATCAAAGCCCACGTAGTTCGAGGTATCCATAATCCTTTAATTATGAGGTGTTTGGCCGAGGCCGTGTAACCACTGGCTATGGGGGTTTCGCACTCCCGACCCCGAGGCCCTATCTTAGGGTTCGTGCATCTTCCTGGAGTTTTGCCGAGTCTACGACGACTTAACGATGCTACGATGTTTTTATTCTCGGGACACTTATCCCGGGGACCGGGGTCTGAGGTAAGGCCAAGCTATATGTTCTTATTCCTAGGTCGGAACCCTTCTGTATTCCCTATCGTTACCCCCTGACAGGTGGCGCTCCTGGACTGGTGAGGGATTTCAACCGCCCTGCTACGCCACCTTCGATTTTCGTGCGCATTTAATGCCCTCCTCGTTTATCGTACGTTACTCCCGTCACTAGGAGGGAATTTATCTCTTTACCCCTGGCGCTTCTACTTACTTGACTCGTAAGTGTCTTTCACATTTAACTTTTCCCTCCACTTCTCAAGCTTCATCTTCTTCCTTTCTCCTGAGTTCACAGTTGCTCTACGCGTTTTGCATTTTGCCTGAACGATTAATCTCACCGATTAATCTCGTGCTGCATTCTCATATTCTTCCCATCCGGACGTTACTTTTACTTTGCTTAACTCCAAGTATGCCTGATCATTCCATCCGCTATTTTAACTGTCTGTCTTTACTTACAGTCTGTTTTTCTGCATTTGCCCTTCGCTCGTTACGCTAACGTACCGCAGGTAGGCTAAGATACATGAGTTTCTAGGTGTCTGTATCCAGAGTCATACTTTTCTGTTCATAAGTGCATGTCTGAGCTTATGGGGGGTCTCCACCATTCTCCTTATTAGCCCTTTTATGCCTTTTTTCTCTCCAGCGTCTATGGTTAGGGTTAATCGCTCATACTCAAGCTGTCCCCTCAACCCTGACGAGGAGGAAGCACTTCGTGCGCGTTACCCTCGCATGAGCCATTGGCTGCTTGGCACTACCCTCTCAGAAGAGCAGAGATTAGCCTCCTTTCTCCGTGGGGGGTCGGGTCGGAGAACCGTTGAATCCGCCCTACGTGCTGCCGCCAGGCCGTAAAATCTTGTTTCCCCTATTAGGCCTTTTCCCCCAGCTATAACGGAGGTGGTACCGGCCCGACCTATTAATTTTTATGAAGACCCTCCTCGTCCTAGGGTAGAATCCCTTCCAGACGTGTATCTCGGTCCTTGCTGGGACTGCCTTGCCTCAAGTTCATTCCATCTTGTACGCGGCGACGATTCCCGAGCCGACACCATTTTAGGCTCTTGTCACCATAGGCCGTCCTCTGGGAGTAACTCTAGGTCCGTGGGTCGTCTGAGTCTTCCTATTCTTCCCATTCCGCGTCATAGCATGCATGGGTCAGGTATTTCCGCACTTGATGATCCTAGTACTGCTATTTTTGTGTTATAGGTAAAATGGCGTCACATTCTTCACAAACTAGTGGCCAATCGGACACCGGAGAGGCGGATTCCTCCGCTCCTTCTCCACCCTGGTTAAGCGGTTTCCTTGGGTCACACACGACGTACTTACTACCTGATCCTTGATGACTGATGCCGATCTCGATCGGATGAAGCTGGGGGAGATGGAGGGCTTCTTCCTGAGTCCTCCCCTTGTCGACGAACCTGTTCGTTCCTCCCGAGCCACCAAATGTACAAATTTCTTCTTTTTCTATAAAGCCTACCTGTCCCGGCTTGGTATTCGCTTCCCGTTTACCGGGTTCCAAATGGCCTGCTTAAATTATCTTCACTTGGCTCCTTCCCAACTTCATCCAAATGGGTGGGCATACTTAGTTGCCTTTGAACGTTTATGCAACAGTTTTTTCGAGCCCATTCCTTGCACTACTACCTTATTTTTCTATTTCTTTTGCCCTTTTACCCCTCATTCTGGTAAGGAGGCCGAACAGTTAAAGGGGCTTACTTCCCTTCGAGGTTGTACCGACCAGAAGCTCCTGACCGCCTTCTCCGACTCCTTCAAACATTTCAAGAACGGCTCTTTTAAGGTAGTCGCTAAACCCGGGGAGCGGCCTTGGTTTCTGCAGGGGGCCGAGGGGATGAAAGTGGAGTGGATGTTTCCCCTGTATTGGACGTACGATCACCATAAGCTGAACTCCACCTCCTACCAAGTCGAATCTGACGATCTTCCGGCCGACGAGATTTTGTCGGTCGATCGCCTGGTGTCCTATGTCGCCACATATGGAACCAGGAGCGCAGCCTATTTTATTACCGGTTCTGGTTCCAAAGCGGGATATACTATCTGTATGGATCCTTAATCGTTTATTTTTGTTGCGCTCTTATGGCTTTTATGTTTGCCGAAACTGACCTCTGCTATCTTTCTTTTTGTAGTTCAGCAAATGACAAGATTGCCTCCCGATCTGTCTCACGTGAATCCTAGTGGGGCCGCTCCTCCAAGGCCAGAATCCCGAAAACGTGCTGCTGCTGCGTCGAACCGGGACTCAGAATCAGCCGTGCCCCGAGCCCCGGCCTCGAAAAAGACTCGGAGTTCATCCCCGGTCGGTACGTCTTCACCTCTTCCTTCGGGTCAATCTCTTCCTTCGGAGAAAGAGACCTTGGTCGAGGAGGCTCAGACTTCAACTCACTCCATACCTGCTTCACCATCTTCTCCTCCTCCTCCTTGCAAGTTGCCGCGGAGCTTAGTCTAGGACACAGGGGTTACTAACGAACTCAACGTCGCCTTCTTCCCCCCACGTCGGTTTCTAGATACTACCCTCCCCCTGTCCGCAAGTGACACGGATCTGGTTCACTCTGTGCAGAATCATCTCCTGAAGGGGGTTGGCTTGGCGCAATTAATGGTTCATTTAAAGCACCAATTCGTGGGGATCTCTGCGGAGAAAAGGTGGCTGGAGGCGGAGAGAGACCTCTTCTCGGAGAAAAATAAGAAGGCCAATGAGGAGCTAAACGCTGCCCGGGAGTCGACGGTGCTAACGGCCAATAAGCTGAAGGGTGAACTTGTCAAGACACAATCCGAACTCCTTTCTGTGAAAACTGCTCACTTTGGTTGTCTGGACGCGTTGAAGATGGTGCAGGCTCAGAGGGGGAATCTGGCTGAGGAGCTGGGTGAAGACAAGGCCGAGCTGGAGGACGCAAAGAAGGCCCTGGTCACCAGCTCCGATATTGTGAGGAGGACCGCCAAGGATGTCTTTGAGATGACTCTGGCCGAAATCCTCCACTGGAACTCGGACGTGACCCTGGATCTCAGCAAATGTCACTATAGGGCTTACGTGCATGAGGGCCAGTTCTTCCCACCTCCTCCATCGCCCGCTGATGCTCATGTGGCGGAGCTCGACGAATCCGGCCAAGGAGGTGAAGGGGAGCCAGAGGTTGCTCCTGAAGCCCCTTCTGATGCCGGTCCCAGTCCTGCAGACCCGTCCTCATCCGTCCCTTGAGAGGGGTTTTTGTTATTATTTCTTATTTTCGGGCGTCTGTACCCTTTTAACACTTGTAATCCTCCGGCGTTCGTGTCGAATATGTATTTAATTTTTGTTTAGATTATGTGTTTGCTATAATCTCGTTCTTTCGACCGGGCCAGGGTCATAATTCAGATCTTTGTTTTCTTCCAGGCTCGTCACCTAGGAATCTGTGGTAGGGTTTTCTTTGTTAACCGCCATGGGTTTGTTTTTAACCACACTACCGAGTTTCGGATCCGTTGTCCGGGTTCATCACCCAGATAAGGGCAAACTGTCACATGTTCAACCGTGGTGTCAGCAACGCAACGCTGTTAACATTTTGACCTGATCAGAGTCGGAATGACAGTTCATCTTCTTATCTGGGAGCGAGCGTTGACACGTCAATTTTGTAAGGGCCTAAGTAGGTGACTTTACATTGCTCATAACCAGGGCACTCTGGCCCTAGTGTCAGCCATCTAGATGGGTTCTCTTTTGATACCGGGTGTCGAGACCTCGGTGTAGTATGACCAGGTGTAATGACCTCGGTGTAAAGCTTAAGCTATCTTTAAGGCGCCTTTACAAAAACTCCGCTAAGGAATTCACTATTAAAACAAACATCGGCTCCAAAGAGCTCGTAATGTCTTTTAAGGAATTGTTCAATCGTAAATGTAAATGACCGAAATCTAAATACTGAAATCAAGATAAACTCTCAAACATAACGCGTCTGAGGTAGAAGATGTGCCGAGCCGGGGTCTTGCTGTAGTAGATCCTCAATTTGTCGGCGTTCCAGGTTCTCCTTATGGGCTTCCTCCTAGGGTGTCGAGTATGTAGGCTCCATTGTCCAGCTTCTCTTTTACCCGATAAAGACCTTCGTAATTTGCAGCTAGCTTGCCATCCTTGGCGTTTTTATTTCCGACGTCTGCGTGCTGGAGTACCAGGTTGCCCCTGTTGAAAGAACGGGGTCGGACCTTCCTGTTGTATTCTGCTGCGATGAGCTGCTTGGCGGCCAATTCTCTGCAGTGTGCTGTGATTCTTACCCCGTCGATTAGATCCAGCTCTGTCCTTAAAGCATCTTCATTGGCCTCACCGCCATCTCCCAAAGCTTTAGTCTTCCTCCATGATGGCTGTCCTATTTCGACCGGGATCATGGCCTCGAAGCCGTAGGTTAGCCAAAAAGGGGTTTCCTGAGTTGTGGACTGCACGCTAGTCCTGTATCCCCATAGGACACTATAGAGTTGTTCGACCCAGTTGGACTCTGCATCCTGCATTCTCTTTTTTAAGCCATCGAGAACGATCTTGTTGGCAGCTTCGGCCTGGCCGTTCGATTGGGGATGTGCGACCGAAGCGAAGTGCTACTGTACATCGAGATATGCCATCATGTCTCGGAACCTTTGTCAATAAACTGAGTTCTGTTGTCCGTGACTATCTCGGCTGGAATTCTGAAACGGGAGACGATATTGTGATGAAAGAAACGTTGTACGCGCGCCGAGGTGATCGTTGTTAGGGGTTCGGCCTCAATCCATTTGGTGAAATAGTCTATCGCCACGATGAGCCATCTTAATTGCCCAGGGGTAGCTTTGAATGGTCCAAGTATATCCATTCCCCATTTGTAGAAGGGCCATGGGGCCGTGATGCCCTTCATCTCCGTTGGCGGGAGCCATATGATCCTGGCGTGTTTCTGGCAACTATCACATCTCTTGACGGCCTCTTTTGCGTCCGCTAGCATAGTTGGCCAATAGTAGCCGGCACGTAGAGCTTTCCTGGCTAAAGCTTTGCCCCCCATGTGGTGGCCGTTGATTTCTTCGTGTATATTGGCTAACATGTATTTTGTCTCGGACGGACCCGGTGCATCTCATCATCGGAGAGTGTAAACCTTTTCTGTACAATTGGTCGTCAATCGTCGTGTAGATGGCGGCCTCTCGGATCAATTTCTTGGCCTCGGTTGAGTTAGTTGGGATAATTCCTCTCTCTAGATAATCCTAAATTGGTTTCCTCCAATCCGTCCCCGACGAGATGGTCATAATGCAGCTTGGTTCCATCAGGTTCTGCTGGATCACGGTTCGGTGACTCCCCGGGCCCTTGGTACTAGCTAGCTTGGAGAGAATGTCGGCTCTGGCGTTTTCTTCTCTTGGAATGTGAGTGACGGTCACCTCTTCAAAGCTGGCGATCACGTCCTTTGCTTTGTTAAGGTACTTGGCCAAAAGAGGACCTTTAGTCTGATACGTGCCCTCAACCTACGCTGTTACGAGCTATGAATCGGTGAAAACCTTTACTCTTTGCGCCCCGTGTTCCCTTGCTTGCAATAGTCCGGCAATTAGGGCTTCGTATTCAGCCTGGTTATTTGAGGTAGGGAATTTCAGCTGGAGAGAATGTTCAATGGTAATGACGTCCGGACTTTCGACTATGATTCCTGCTCTGCTGCCCCTTGTGTTTGAGGAGCCGTCTACATATACTTTGTCTAGGCCGGCGTCGGCGTTCTCAGCCGGGGTGAGCTCTCTCACAAAATCTGTCAATGTTTGTGACTTGATTGCATGTCGGGCTTCATATGTGATGTCGAACTCTGACAGTTCTATGGCCCAGCTAGTCATTCTTCCTGCCATGAATTCGGCCGCTAGTAGCTCTTGAACATGCTGTTCCAAAGCCTTCTGTCAGTCGGCTCCTATGTTTCTCTTCTTTTGTGCCACTGGTGTCGCTCCTGGACGGACAGCCAGCCTATGGCAGCAGAAAGCCAAGTTTATTCCAGGTATCTTGGTCGACGTCCATGCGAATACGTCTTGGTTCTGTCTTAAGAAACGAATAAGACTATTTTTCATATTCGTGCTCAGTGCTCCCCATACTCTCGTGGTTCTCGAAGGGTCAGCTCCGAGGATTAATTCTTCCAACTCACCTTGCAGCTCCAGACGTGGTACCTCAAACTCGTCCCTGAGGTCAAGCTCTGTCATGCCTACTGGACGTCCGGGTTTCCTGTCCCTTTCTGAGTCAGGGCGGCGTTCACCCTTAAGGATCTGGGGAGGAGATGTTGGGCCCTCTTCTTTTTCTTGAAGTGTTTCGAAGTAACATTGCCTGGACTCCTTCTGGTCTCCGCTGATCACCACAACTTCATTTTTCTTGTTTACCATCTTCAACTTCTGATGTTTTGTAGATGCCAGTATGTCCCAGCCATGGATGGCCGGTCTTCCCAATATGATATTATATGGGGAGGGGAAGTCTGCCACTATGAACCTTATTCGTTCTGATCTGAACGCCTCTTTGGTTCCCAGTGTTAATCGCAAGTCAATATACCCTTTAGGAGCGAGTGTTCTCCATTAAATCCTATGAGAGTTGTTTTGCATGGTTTCAGGTCTTCTATGTCCATCTTCATCCTTTTGAAGGCATCCCAACTGATGATATCTGCCGAGCTCCCTGGATCCACGAAAATCCTCTTAACCCGGCATTGCGCCAGGGTTCCCATGATAACTAAACCGTTCTGGTGTCCCGGAACTACGTCCTGCAGCTCCTCATGAGTAAACATTAATGGTGGTGGTGTCGGTTTCTTAGGGTCTTCTTTGAACTTTGGGAGATCCCTTACAGATAGGACTTCTCTTAAGTATTTCTTACGCTGGCTCATGGTATCTCCTCCTCCCCCGTATCCTCCACTAATAGCATTGCAGTGGAATTGGGCTTCTGGGAACTCATCGTCGTCGCTAGTTGCCTTTCATTTGTTTCCATCTTTCTTAAGGTCCGATGTCGGGCTCCTACTGCGACCTTCTTGCTTACGCTTGTAATTTTTTCGCCCTTGGGTTTTTATCAGGTACTGGCGTAATTTGCCATCCTTGATGAACTTCTCGATGGCATCCCAAAGTTCATAACACTGGTCCGTCGTATGCCCCGGCCCGTCGTGGAACGCGCAATACTGTGAATGATCAGTCGAAGGTCGGTTTCGGTTAGGCCGGGGCTTGTCAGCCCTTCTCATCTCGGTGTGTGCGACTTCCCTCCAGATCTGGGAACGAGGAACATTAAGAGGAGTGTATTTATCGTATTTTGCTTTCGCTTCGGGTCTTTCCGCTCTTATTTGTCCATCTCGGTTCTACGTGCGGGGCGGGGCCTCTTGCCTCCGTTTAACGGGCTGGTCCTTGTCGTCAGATGACGTGTTCCCCTGCTTCTCAACTCCAACGGCATTAGCTAGCTCCATCTGCTCTACATCCAAGTATTGTTTGGCTCGAGTGTGAAATTCGGTCAGATTGTAGACTCGGGTCTTGAAAATACTCTTAGCCAATCGAGATAGAGGATCCAGGTTGTCTATGATGCAATGTACGTGGACGTCCTTTGGGAGCGAGCATACCTGTAAAGCCACCTCCTTGAATCGGTCCAAATATTTCTGGAGCGTTTCGCCCTTCTTTTGTTTGATTTTGCTCAAGGTGAATTGAGACTTCGGCTGCTTTTTGCTTGTTGTAAAATTCAATTCGAACTTTCGTCCGAGGTCTTCAAAATTGTGCACTGAGTCGGTCGGCAGGGTATGAAACCACTTTTGAGCCGGACCGGTTAACGTTGCTGCAAAGAGTCGGGAGATGACCGGGCCTTTGATCAGCCGAGCGTACATGAGTAGCTCGAACGTGTCAAGGTGCACGCGTGGGTCCTGAGTCCCTTCATATTTAGGGAGGTGCGTCAAGTCTAGGTTCTTTGGATACAGCGCGGTTGCGATTTCCTCAGAGAAAGGGCCTCCATTGAGGGCGGTTAGGTATTTCATTTTGTATTCTCTGGGAGTGCTTTAACGCCTGGGCTTTCGCTCGGTATCTCGGTCCTTCTGTTCCGAGATGCGACCCATACGTATCTTTTTCGCCTTGTGACGTGGCGGGCCTCATGGAGAGCCTGAGGTCTTTTGTGCATCCCGCTGTGATGATCTCGGACCCTCGCTGCGAGATGAACTGCTGGTGCTCTGTGCCCTCCTTTCCTTGCTTTCTCACGGCTCTTCGCGACCTTCTTTTTCACCTAGCTTCTCGAGCTTCTTAAATCGTTCCTCCATCATCTGCTGCATTATCCTAAAATCTTCCTGGCCCTGGAGGCTATTGCGCTTTTCAGTATTTTCCATACGCTTCAACATCGACTCCTGTGTTTGGCGGAGGAGGGCAAAATCTGTATTTGGACCCGAGGTTTCCGTTTCCGCAACTGCTTGTGCTTTGGGGATCGTAGGAGGGGAGGATGCTGTGTCAGAAAAGTTCCCCTCCGGGATATCCTCGGGCTGTTCCGGAGCCTAATGGGCCCCGGCCTGAGGTGGATTCTCAAGCTGAGGATTCCGAATGCTGCTTCTGGTATTAGCCATCAGTGGTCAAGGGGATCGAAATTTAACGTCCCCACGGTCGGCGCCTCTGTTCTGGTGTAGAACATAGATGTCTAGCCCGTTGGGCTAGTGCTTTTATCTTGGATTGAATGGCCCTGCCGGAGTATCTATGGAGGAGATATCCGGGAAGGGACGGGATCACTGTACACTATAGGCTATCCGCCAAAAGGGGGGATGGGTGATGTGTTTAGTGGGGATGGTGCACAGTGATGCGTAAGGTAAATAGGTTAGAGTTAGAACGTGTCCACCTTCGAATCCTTCCCCTGTATATATAGGGTATACCTTGGTATCGTAACCGCCGGATCTATCTTATCTCATGATTACAGATATGATAGATCCTCCCTGATTGTCGGTGTATCTGGATATGTGATATATTTTATATTGGGCCGTCCAAGCGTTGGGCCGCTTAGGCCTAACCGGAACATAACTAATTACAAATTTTTATATATTAATAAAATTAGTGAAATTAGTTATTTAGAAACAAAGTCAATGGAGAGATAAATAAACGAAACATTCATTTCCGGTCTCGAACATGGGTGGCAATTATAAACCTCGCTAAGGGTAGTTAAAACAATTAAACTCATTGAATCTGTCACAAATTAATATTTTATTTACCAAAAATGCTACCATTGAATTAATGATCATGTGAAACAATCTCTCTTTTGCTCTAGCAAAGTAGTTATTGAGGAGCATTATTGGAATGCAAAATTAAGTATATCAAACACTTGGATCAGTGTCGATAATTTAGACTATCTCAATCTTATTTCTCAATTCAAGTTTATAGTTTATGAATCTCAATCAAGCAAAATAGAGAACATGCTAATTTACTTTAGTTCTAACTTAAATCATGTTCCCATAACCTTCATCTTTGGGGGTGATTAGGCACATGCCGGCCTATCCATTCCTGCTTCCAACAATCATAGACACAAGATACATAAATTCTTAGTATCGAAACATTCGATAGGTTAATCACGACTTGTTAAACTATTGTTAATTGCTCTTAATGAAATTAGTTAGTTGTTTTTATTGTTCTTGTCATTTGATAAGTTATAGTTGTTATTTATTACATTGTTGTCATTTTTTATTTTTTCCAATTAAAGGCATTTAGATAACTTCATTACAAGATTTAATCTCAAACTAAGCTAGTCGTTAGGGACTTCACAACAATTAGAACAATTTTCTGGATCTTTTGAATTTCTTTTTAGTTTTTTTGGTCATTCCGTAGTTTGTTCACTTTATCTGGACTTCTGGAAATGAACCATTTCCATTTGGGTCAAATTTTCTTTTTCCTCGACGTCATTATATTGATGACAAAGACATAATCTTTACCAACACTCAAGGAATATTACTTCTCCTCTACTTAATATAAAACCTAATCGACATTTTTGGATAGATAGAAAGCTAAATAAATCAACTTTAAAATATTTATATTTATTGTTTTCTTTTCAAACTAATTCTTATGACTTTTAAACTGTTATTGTTCCTCGCGCCATTATTACAATCGGCGTGGGAATTTTCTACGCTTTCTTGCATGCTGGCAAGAATTCTGATTTCGGCGAAGAATTGAATCAGGTTGTTGTTGGGTATCTTGGTGATGAGGTCAGACCCTACAGCTTTGACTTGCTGTGCAAAAGCCCAATTCTCATACCAGAGCTGCAACTGAAATGAAGAAGGAGGAGGTTGGGTTTCTGAATCGGGTTTAGAAAGTTCCTGATCATCTTTGTTTTTTGGAATGATGTAGATGTTGGGATCCATACACGCAGCGGAAGGATTCTCATCCATTAAATATTACAGATCCCTATCCATCGACGGCGTTTAAATCAAGGTTCGTTAGAAACAATACCTATGCGAAATTTGTGAGCATCCTACGTTCGATTTGATCTGGTGGGCTACCTACTCGATCAACAGGAGCCGACTCTGCGAATCTCCTCCCTCTACCGGTATCCACACGAACAACCTCCAACACCGACGGCAGCGTGCTAGCGCCTTCAATTTTTTCGCATCTCTCCCTTTTCTCTCTAGGGTTTCTCGCGGCTTTTCTAATTCATCTGTATTCTTAATACGACTAGATCAATATCTATTATAGAGTTTCTAAAACCTTAATAAGCCATATTCAAAATTAATCCAATTAATCTTGAAATTCGAATTTGAATTAAAATAATATATTAATTAAATCTATCAAATAGATTTAATCTAATATATTTATTTAATTTGAATTATAAGCCTACAGATTTAATTTATCTTTATAAATTAAATCGAGATATGATATGTTTTATTTAATTAAATATGAGATACTATATCTCAATTTAATTAAATATGAGATACTATATCTTTATTCGAAAATTAAATCGAGATACAATATCTCAATTTATTATAGTTATTTAATTTATCAAATAAATTAAATACTATATATAATAATATTATTATCTATAAATAATATCATTATAAATTTCAAATTTAATAATAATATATATATATTCATCCTAGATTAAATACAGTCCATTAAATCTTAGACATATCTAAGATTCAATGAATCTAGACACTTTTGCTCATATTGGGCTATTCTTGTGTGCGACCCTGCAGGTCCACATGAGATTGGCAGTGGGCCAATACTGTACCAGCCCACAAGTCACAAGGGGCCTCTAGCAAGACATTGCGACTACCCAATTCATATGGGGATCAATGATACGATACAACCTATCGTACAACCATGTCACGTCCCTTTTGTCACGCGATAGTTTGGTCAAGGATGAGGCATGGATAATATCAACTTCCTGTTCTTGACCATTACTTTCTCGATTCTCGAGAAGTCTAATAATTGAAATGGAAACTCCTTTCCATCGTAGTATGACCATACATTTCTCAGACTCACTCATCGAGGGTCCCAGTATTATCTCTCTACAAATGTGAGGGACAAATTCCATCTTGACCATTCACATTCCTCTCGCATTTGAGAACCACCGATCCCGATCCAAGCCTTTATCATCACCCGGTCAAAGGTGACTTTTGACTAGGTCAAAGAGCAGCGACTCATCATGTAGGAATCTATGATGATCTCAGGTCAAAGGGCGTTGTGACGCGGTTATACATGAGAAAAGCTTATGACTTAATCCATGCAGCTTTCTCATAGTGGGTTGGTCCAGCACCTTGTACTCTTACAATGTAATAACCCAGGAATTTGGCAATTCTAACAAAAGTGATAATGAAGGAAAAAAAAATGCAACAAATTGAAAGGGAAGGTTTTATGTTTTTTTTTAAGTACATGAAAAGAATCAAACAGCCCATATGTTTATATGGCTCCAATTGCTTCATGTGGGCTTTAGGTCTTTTTTTTCTTCCAAAGTGAAAACAAAAAAACCAAAAACACCCAAGATATCTACATCATTCCCTATCTCTTAAAAGAAAAATTCATGTCGGTGATTGAGGAAAGGGATAGGAAAATTCTAGCGACTTCTCTGGAGATTCAATATTCTTCTCAAGCTTAGCACCATTGTCCTCTCTTTGCCGATCGTGGGTGTTAGCGCACAAGAGTGAACCTTCATTCGTTGCTTGCTTCTTGCTTTCTACCATTCCGGTCCTTCCAAGCTTCTTTTTTCTCCTTACCTGACGTTGCTGCTGTTCTGTTTTTTTCCCCCCTTCTCGTTGCTGGTACATGTGCAAGTTATCCTTCTCCTTTCCCTGTCTGCTGCATCTAAGGGTGTGCAGAGATTCAAACCGGTTCTTCAGTGCTAAGACTATGTATGTATATATGCCCGAATCCCTTTTCTTCTTTCTCTGTGATGTGATTTGCTGTTGTGTATGTATTTTTCCCTCTCTTCTTGTTTTCTATCTTGTTCATATGTGTGTTTAGGACCCCAGTCCTACTTCTTTTTACAGTGATGTATGGAGAAAAGGGATTGAAATTCGTTTGTTTCTCTATTGTGGCTGGAAACGTATAATTTGTGGGTAATATTGAATTGGAGTATTGTTTTAGGAGTTAATTTTGAATGACCATAGGGTGTTTATAAAACCTTGTAAAACTTGTGTGGTTGATAATTGATTAGTTACGGTGTTGTCTTATGTGTTAGATTTGAGGTGCACATAAAGTATTCGATAAAATGCAACAAAAAAAAAAACAATATTGTGGAAACATGCAAGAGATTTGGGACTGAAGTATAATGCAACTGTTTGAGTGTTGATGATTGTTTAGAAAAAAAGGAATGAGAAATTTTTCTTTTATGCTTTTGTGGGTCATTGTTGAACTTGATATACGTTATGATGATATATTAGACTATTATATATGTAATTCAGAGTTTTACCCTACGTGAGGAAGTTTAAAAAGGCATACATGTGTGTATATACATATATGTATTGTAACACCCCAAATTCTGTAGCATAAATCGTGCCGGTGACACGTGGTTTTATAAAAATCATCAGAGTTTGAGGTACTACAGCTTAGCGTTTTGCGGAAACTGAGAGCATGTACTAAAAATTTGAACAACGAGTTTAACAACGCGTAACTGATATGAAATACTCAGATATATGATGATGCCTAACGTATACTGGTATATAAAAAATTTCCCGAAGGAATATTCATGTGATACAATAATACAAAACTTTATAATTACATTTCTTCCAAGTAACTATATCATCTTCAACCAAGCCTTAGGTAGACTTGGGGCATAGAACCTAACTCAGTTAAATCATCCCATTTGGCCAGGCTGGGTAAAGTCTAGTGGAAGTCTCCCTGAGTATTTACGGCGACTGATTGACTAAACCACATAGACGACCTTTTCTAGTTTAAGCACCAAATGATATGAAGTAACCTTATTAGATTCATGCTATAACGTAGGTTCTGTTATTCCTCTTTCTGCTTTTACTTTGACCGGTGCCCCCTCACGGCTCCGTCCCTCAGCGTCTTTCTATGGTTCCATCTACCGATGCCTTCTTGGATCCATGATCCTTCCCTGACTATTAATTAACACTGAGGTCCAATGTCCATCGGACCTCAGGTAACGGTTAACATCATGCTTATGTAAACAATATATGTATCACAGGTATTCATAACATTTTAGCAATAATCACTACAAAAGCCCATAACAGATGTAGGAAATGTTGGTTATGATTAGTGAGAGCAAAAAGGTTGCATGCTACATTTATCTTTTACTTTGACTAATTCTCATATTTAATGTAGATGCTAAGCTAAATGATGAAGAATCATCAAGTTGGGAGATGGGAGAATGAAGAACTTGCTGAATGGAATGAAGACATCATTATCCAAGTTCTTATATTGATGCTAGAAGCCTCCAAGATCATATGGAAGTTGGATTGGCTCAATTAAGAGTTAAAGTCAGCAAATATGAGGTTCGGATGAGCAAACTCGAGCCTTCAAGTATTAAACTCGAGTTTACTACCTTGTCAAGTCATTTTCCTATCGATATGAGCAAACTCGAGCTTAGCACTCCAAACTCGAGTCTATAAGTGTCTTCAGCAGCTTTGGTGTTTCTGGACTAGGCAAACTCGAGCTTAGCACTCCAAACTCGAGTTTACAGCGGTGATCAACTCTGTTTCATGTTCAGCACAGGCAACGTCTGGTAATTTGATGATATCTTCCAAACCATAGATCCGATTGAGGTGAAACCAGTGGCATATGAAACTAGACTCCCAATGCGTCATTTTGATATAAAATACAAGCCCAAAGGAGTTCATATGAGAGAGCTATGAATTGTAGAAGTTGACAGATAAAACCACGCCACACAGAAAACCAAGCTTCAATGTTTTGAGTGTAACTCACAATATAAAAATCCAATTGAGCTGAAATCAGTGGCATTGGAAAGTAGACTCAAAGAGCTTTCCATCAAGAGTTGAACCAACAAAAACGAAGTTTGGACCAGGGAGATATGGCCCTCGAAAGTGGACAAAGTTGCAAGCTCGCTGAACAAAGTCCAAAATCAGCCAGGCCAAGTTTGCAAGTAGCAAGCTCGAGCTTACAAGTAGCAAACTCGAGCTTACGGGTTAGAGAGGAAATGCTGATTTTGAAGAAGTCCAAACTCGAGCTTGAAGTTACAAGCTTGAGATCGAGAGTTAGGGAGAAGAAATGAACTTTTGGAAAAAGCCAAACTCGAGCCTATAAGTGACCAAACTCGAGTTTAGCTCAGACAGAGAGCAAGCAGGTCCCGATAAACACCCAAACTCGAGTCTATAAGTCACAAGCTCGAGCTTGAGACTTCCAGAGGCAAAATTCCAAGTTCAAAAGAAGACCAAACTCGAGCTTACCTATATAAACTCGAGCTTGGAACTCCAGAATAGATTTACACATCTGATTCAGAAAAACACCAGATCTGAAACATCATCAAGAACATCCAGATGATTACTCAAATGATTTATACAACTTCTTAACATCATTTATATCATTTGTGTATAAGTTTCAGGTGATTAAAGTTTGAGATTACATCAAACTTGACAGAAATCAAAATCTGTCATAAGCATGAAGATAAAGGTTGCTGCTGATTTTCAGAGACAACAAAGAAGGCAAAATTGAACGAGAAACTTGAAGAAACAAAGTTGAATGCTGAATGTTAATGTTCTTCAATGAGTTCAAATGTTCAATGTCTTTGATATGCTTTAACTTCAGACTTGAGAAGATTTGAATTTGCTTTAAAGTCAAATAAAGCAACTCCATGAGCCACTTGTATTATTTTATTATATCTTCTCAAACAAAGCAAATGGAAGACAGCCTGGAAAGAAGACCAACCATTCTTCAAGACAGACAGCAAGGCTCCCACCAACAAAAGCTGTACATCATCATTTCTCAAACAAGACCACATGGGACACATTCTTGAAGAGCCAAAATTCAAATATTCAAATCAGCAAATGTTCCCAACAGCTATATTCAATAGTTATGGTCATAACAGCTAGATTTTCGAACTGATTCAAGCCTCAACGGATCTGTAACGTTCACAAGCTTCAACTAGCATAAATACCTAAATATTTGAAGACTCTACACACAGATACAGAGTACACAGAGCAGAAAAACGCAGAGACACAAGCTGACATCTTCAAGATGTTAATACTCTGATTCTCATATCATTTACTCTCTCTTCTTAATGTTTACATAGCTTATCATAGAGAGTAAGATGACTTGTAATTGTACTTCAGTGCTTATTCATCTACTTATGAGATACTCAAGATTGGGTAATCTTGAGTGGGAAACACATTGTGTTGATTACAGCTTGTAAGGGGAGTGAATCCTAGTGAGAGGATTACTTCGAGTACAGAGTGTGTGATCAAGCAAGTGTAGTGATTACAGTTTGTAAGGGGGAGTGAATCCTAGTGAGAGGATTACTCCAAGTACAGAACGTGTAATCAAGTTACAAGAAGATAGTGGATTGAAAATCTCAAGCGGAGCTTGGGGACTGGACGTAGGTCAAGGATTGGGCCGAACCAGTATAAATCATAGTTTGCATATTCTCTTCCCTTAACTCTTATATTTCCAGCACATATATATCTGAATGTCCATACATGTTTGAATGATTGACTGTTGCTTTATCAATTATTATTGTCATTCAAATCGCTTTCAATAAGTTGTGAAAAGAATTTCAAACTTCCAAAAGTTTTATCAAACACCCAATTCACCCTTCAGGAAATACATAACAATGTATGTAAGGCAATAACAATACACAGATGTTTGTTATCACCACATTCACCGGTGCACGATGTATCGTGTCCATTAGGAAAACTTTATTATCAAAACTATAACCCGTGTATTCATGATTGTATCACAGAGTCTTAGTTCATAAACACGCAATCATATATAAGCGTAACACAAGCATCCATAGAACGTACCTTAGGAAAACTTTCAACGGATATTATCAAAACTATAACCCATGTATCAAGAGGTATTTTGGCTATATATGACCATTTTACCCCTGAATTAATTATTTCTCCATTATTTCATTCAATTTTCGTAAAAACGCCCATTTACTCAACAAATGCTGATTTTTCGCCTAACTTTGAAAAATCATAACTAATTCTACAAAAATCGAAACGAGGATCCGTAAAATTCCTCGGAAACCTTAGGATGTCTTATTCTAGGAAAAATTATTGGGTCTTGCCCAGATTTCATAAAAAATTCCCAGTTTTCTCAACAACATGTTCTGCCCAGAAATTCCCAGTATTTTTAGCCTATCTTCGAACATTTTTATCTCCTAGCAAAAAACTCAAAATGACATGCTATAGGTATATTTGGAAAGCTCTATATGTCTACTCTCACCATGAATTTTCTCATAATTTTGGCATAGCATCTTCTACATAAGATACCAGCGTTTTTGAAATTGCTTCCGGGAGTCGCTAACCAACAAAATTTCGCCAGAGCTTCGCTACTTTGACCATAATCTTCCAAAAATTTTGCTATAACTTCTTCTTCTTCATTTTTTCGAAATAAATCCAATTATAATAGTAAAAACATGTAAATAACACTATAATTGGAAGATTATGAATCAAAACAACATTTAAGCTAAAAACTAAAAGCTAGAGCATAAGAACTTACCTAGAACTTTGCTCCTCCTTCCTTCTTGCCTCAAGAACTCTCTCTCTAATCACTCAAGAACTTCTAAAATCAGAACACTCTTAGGCTGATTTTGGCGTGAGAATTAATGAAGGCTAATGCCTCTATTTATAGCAATTCCAAGATGCATCTAATTGGTGGATTCCAAAACTTATTGAATCAAGTTTTATCTCTCATTCTCATCTTCAAAACCGACTTTACTCTCTCATACCTCTCTTCATCTTTCTTCCAACCCCAAATCCTAATTTAGTTAGGTGTAAGTTGGTATTTTTTTGAGGATTCATTTGTACTTTTGGAATCACAATTTTATGATTTTATTTATGGTATTTTTAAACTTCATTTTCATAATAGTATGAATTTCAAAAGTTTACCAAAATCACTTTGGAAACCACTATGTTCAAGCTTGAATTTTGCTTATTCATAATATCTACTTAGATTTGTTACTTAGTTCATAGATTTCAAGATTTGATTTATTTTCTATAAATTCTCATTCACATATGTCTTGAATTCATCCTAATGGTTTTTATCTCATCTTTAATTGAATTTACACTAATTACCTATTATTACACATGCTTATGTCACAAAATACCCCAAAGTCTTCTTGCATTTATGGCTTTGATTAGGATGGTTTTAGCATGTGTCTTTTATCTATTAAACAATTGTTCCTTCCTCCTTAAACTAGAGCAAACCGTGTATGTGCTCTTATTTTTGCCTCTTGGATATGTATCTTATTTGTCTCATAATTACAAGAAGGAAGTCCTCTCATTGGTTGATAAAATTCCACAAGGATTAGGCTTTATGAAATTAATTCTAAAACCTTTAGATTAGCTTTATTAAATTTAATCCAAGCCTTTGATGTTGGGTTGGAAAAATCTAAACACTAATAGTGGTATTTGTTAGTGATTTAGGATTAAAGATTAATACAATTTCTTAACCCATTTAATTATCAATTTTTGCCATTTAATTTAATTAAGGGGAAATTAATTAATCATCAGTTAAATATTGCTAATATAATGTTTTAGGGGTTATTAGGCTTAATTACCAAAATTCGATAGGTTCCTAAATTAATCTTGATGATTAAAAACTCTTTGTATACTAATCTTGGCCTCTAAATATCTTTTGGATATTAATTAAGTTGATATATCCTTAATTATGACCTTTTTAATTTAATTATTAATTAATTTCGAAAATTAGATTAATATCCCAATTATTGCAAATTTAATTTCCCAATAATTGTTGCTAATTTTCTCTAATTGATTCTATCATCCTTTGATGATTTTATTAAAATGATGTAATTAAGTCTATACTTAATTATGATAGTCTTTAGGATATTTTATGATCCCTAATAAGATTAAATCTTCAACTATCTTAATTCTAGGAAGAAATTACCTAGAAATAAAATAAGAATAATAAGAAAAATTGAGACCACATATTCACCTATTTTAAATAGGTAATATCGACTCAAATATAATATTTAAGGCATATTATTTATTTAAATATAATATTTTTAATAAATATTTATCCGGTATTACATGTATCATCTTCTATATCTATTGAATTGACATGAACTTAGAATGGTGGATGTGCCCATTGGGTCATTGAAAATTATTACTAAACAATTTAATGAAGTTGGATTGATGCTTGAACATTGGTGATCATAATAATAGGATGGGCATTGCTAAATAAGTAGTAGCACTGAATTTATTAAATGGGTTCTTTGAATTTTTATAAAGGTTGCGAAAGATGAATTATAAGAGTTTTGTTCTGGGCATCAGGACATGTAAGGAGTGGACCCCGCATGAAAGCTGCTACCAAAGTGAATTGTAGGTAGAATTTGGCAACTTAGCAGGTGAGTGAATAGCGTCCCATTATAATTGTTATAAATAGCATTTTTACTACTTGTCATATGTTCATGTTAATTAATTAATGATAAGCACGATTTCATCAAGAAAAGCCTATCAAACTTATTTCATTTTCTTATTGATATTGAAATTAGAAAAGAGTGATGATTTTACTTATTATTATTCATTCTTCTTCTATTGGATCATACCATAACTCATAATTGAATTTTATTGTTTGGTAAGGATTTTTGTCGACAGATTAAATTTGAAGGAAAGTTTTGAAATGTTTGTGAACTTTCATGTTGGGGTATTCTCTTATATCGTATTTGATATGAGCTATTATGATATTGAAAGAATAACTTTTCATTGCTTTGATAAATGGCCCAAGCATGGTTGTAAACGTTTTTTTTTCTAGAGGACTGAATATTGAATGCTGGTTACTAACAGCAGTACTGTTAGTCCTTGGTGCACCATGGTTAAACTCGAGCTCGCTTGATATTCGTGGGATTTGTTCTCACGCTTGTTATTCGTGGGTCTTGTACCTGCGATTGTTTCATGGCCTCTATGCCGCGTTTGGTTATTTACCCTCGTGGACTGTGTGTCCACGCTTGTTCTCGTGACCTTGTGCTGCGCTTGTTTTCGTGGCCTCTAGCCACGCTTGGTTACTTTCCATCGTGGACTGTGTCCACGCTTGCTATCCGTTCTGTTGAAGTCCTACATAATGATGAAATTTGAGATTTATTATTATTTTTAAACTGGTTTGGAAAACAAATTGTTTTATTACTTAGTTGATATTTGTTCATCCGATGATCTTCTATACCGCTTTAATTATGCTTAGTAATAATCTTTTATATAAATTTGTTTATGGTTATGATTTTATACTTGGAAGTTGAAATTAACAGGTTATCTGTTTATTATATATTTTCATCATATCAAGTTATTTCTTTACGTATTTTAGTTATTTTCATTACTTTCTACTAATGGGACGTTATTCACTAGAAAATTTATTTTTGGCTTCAGATAACACAGCTGACCCTATGCACCTCGTGATCGGAGGGGTCATCACTACTGAGTTAAAATTTGCAAATTCATGGTGAACAATTCTAGTTAATGTTCACGTAAACCTTTGCTTTTACAACTTAGATGCTCCACGCAAACTATAGGTAGGATCCTCACCCTACTCCTATTTTGTATATATGTTGATACGGAGTGAAGCTCCAATTTAATAAAAAACTTGTAAGTATAATTAGAACAGTCATATAAAAACTATATGTCCAAAGAATCTATATTCCATAGGGTATGTGAGTCTATTGGCCGGTGCAAGATATTTTATATTTTATAGGCTAAAGGAATGTGTAATTTTCTCATATTCCAAGCCGGTCACCCCTTAATTTTCAGGGCGTGACAATTTGGTATCAGAGCCAGGTTTCCTATGGTTGCGTGGAGCAAAGGACTCTTCAGTGGGGTCTCAATTATTATTATGAACCCGGGCATAATCATAATTGAGACATTATTGAAGACCTTATAGGTTGCCTAGTGGTGTCTTTCTTCTCCTTCTTAGTATGTTTACTAATATACGACCTATATTTTAAACTAAACATGTCTTATGTTTACTTGTATAGCGAAGATGTATTGAAGATTTCAAGTGTTAAGCAAAAGGACTAGTAACGAAGGATTTTTTATTTTTATTTTTAGAGCATCTATTTCTGAAAGGAAGCGTAAAAGGTTGGTATATGAATTATCTTAGTGCATGTTTAAAACAAGAGCTCCATAAATAAGTTATTTTACTTCTTATCTCGCATCAATGATGTGGATGATTAAGATGTCTGATAGGAATAATAGGGAAAATAGCCCTCTGCCTTTGTTAGTTTATTCTAGGCGCAAGAAGTTGAAGAAATAGGATAAGTGTTAACGAGTTATGTTGTCATTTAGGATCAGTTATCTTTGTCGGTTTAGGATCAGTATCTTTGTCGGTTAGGAGAAGTTATGTTATCTCGTTTATTAACAAGTTCTATAGGCGAGTTATATAGGTAGTTATGTAAGTAACTTCTTTTATATACTCTTGTATTCTGTTTTATGAATTATGAATGAAGAAGTATTTTCGAGAGAAGAATTGTGTTGGCTAGAGTTAGATTCGACTCTAGAGTGTTTTATCCTTTCCTTCAAATCCTTAAATATGTTAGTTCTATCAACTTGGTATCGAGCGTAAATTCTTAGGACCCGTAGTGCATCATGGTGAACACCGGAATTCCTCATATGAGGATAATTCTCCACGACAACCACCACCACAACAAGAATTATTACCCACCTCTAACCCGCATAATGATCCAAAGCGGTGATTCTTCCGCATCCACAAGCCCAAATACCACCGTAAACCGAAAACCCACAATTAATGACCATTATGGCACAATTAAGCCGATGAATGCCGAGATTCACAATTTTAAAAAAGAAAGCACCCCTATTTGGTCAAGGAGAGTCAAGTCGATTAATAGGGAAACTTACCATGAGAATGATGAAGCTGAAGATCATTGGTGGCAACGAAGTTCCTCAAGACGCCCCCATTCGAAGATCGAGTTTCCGAAGTACGAGGGAGGAGATCCAAGAGGTTGGATTTTAAGAGCGGAAAAATACTTCCGTTATTACCAAACTCCTGAGGATTTAAAGGTTGACATAGCCGCGATCAACTTGGAGGGAGATGCGTTAGATACGTTCACTTGGGTGTCCTCCGGAAGAACCATACAATACCGGGAGGAACTAGTGCAAATCTTTCAGAACAATTTGGACCCGCTGAGTTTCTAAATCCCGATGCTCATTTATGCAATATAAAACAATTTTATTCAAAGGTCGAGTATAAACGGGATTTTGTTAGAAGACAAGCGCAAATACAAGGATGGCGGAACATTGCTTATTAGGAGTTTTCATCAATGGCCTCAAGGAAGAATTGCAAGCGGATGTTAAAATCCATAAGCCACGTACGTGTATAAAGCCGTGAGCCTTGCATCGGAATTTGAATCTAAATTAAATTCCCGAATGCCGTAAGTCCTACTCACGGTACAATAATACACGTGGCGCTGAAAATTCCAACCGTGATTCCAAATTTCCCTCCCGTAATTGATCGTTACACGAATCCCATAAATTCAGGAATTATGCGCCGAGTAACTCATTCGGTGCAAATAATCGTGGAACAATTATGAATTCCAATTTTCCCTATTCTATCGGTGCGCCATCTACGGGATATTCACAGCCATCCACGGGATATTCACAAAATTCAAATCTTGGTAATTCCAATTTTCCAAGATTGCTCCAATCGGCCAACCCGCGCAATTATCCGACAAATCCGCAGGGTCCTCGACTTTCAGAAGCCGAGAAACAGAATCGACGGGAAAAAGGGCTATGTTTTCATTGTGCGAAAAGTTTTCACCTAGGCATCATCGCGTGCCACATCCGCATTGCGCATTATGGAAGTATCTCGAAGACAAAGAAGAGTCGACAGAGATTCGGGAAGATGAATTACATCGATGATAATTTTGCAGAAATTTCACTTCATGCCATTCTCGGTAATTCTTCATCAACACGTTGAAAGTGAAAGGAATTGTGAACAACAAATCTATCCTTAATCGATTGATTGTGGTTCAACACATAACTTCATCTCCAATCGATTGTAAAGGATCTACAATTACATCTTCAACCCCTTCCCTCCTTTGGTGTCCAAGTAGGTGATAATCGAATGGTTCCTTGTCAATTTATTTGTAAGCAATTGGAAGTCAAAATATAGGATGTTATCATTCAGGAGGACTTTTTTCCTTTTAATTTGGGGTCGGTTGACATGGTACTGGGTATCAAATGGTTGGCATCTCTAAATACGTAGAGGCGAATTGGAACAAATTATTTATGATCTTTCGGTATAAGGGAAAACCTACAAATTTCAAGAAATACCTCGAAGATTACTTCAAGATCTCTTTAGTTATGTGTGTGATCAAATGGTGCAACAATTTGATTCCTTGGGGATCGCTACAAATATACTCTTCTGTGTTTCAGGAACCCCAATCACTACCACCATTCAGACAACATACCCATGCCATTCCTCTTCTACCAACTGCCATACCACCCAATATTCGTCCTTATCGATATCCCTTTGCACAAAAGGATGAAATTGAGAGACAAGTGGCTGACTTGTTACAAAAGGGCTTCATCCAACCTAATGTTAGCCTATTTGCTAGCCCAGTTCTTTTAGTAGCAAAAAAGGACTCTACCGGAGGTGTGTGTGGATTACCGAGAGCTCAACAAACTCACAATACCAGATAAGTATCCAATTCCTACCATTGATGAGTTGATTGATGAACTACATGGCGCTGATATTTTTTTCAAAAATAGACCTCCGCTCAGGGTATCATCAAATAAGAGTTCTTCCTTCTGATATACATAAAACTGCTTTCCGCACCCACTCCGGTCATTATGAATTTGTAGTCATGCCATTTGGCCTTACCAATGCCCCTACAACATTTCAATCAACTATGAATGACTTGTTCGAGACCATTTTTAAGAAAGTTCATTCTAGTCTTCTTTGATGATATTCGTATACTGGTAGAAGCTTTGAGGATCATATGAAGCATTTGCACATCATTTTCAAGCTTTTGCAGCAACATGAGTTTTATGCCAACCCAAAGAAATGTGACTTCCTTCAACAACACATTACCTTTTTGGGATATGTCATTTCGCACAAGGTGTGGTCGGGGCGATATAGACAAGGTATCTCCGTTAATCAATGGCCTTTACCTAAGGATATCACTGAACTTCAAGGGTTCTTGGGTCTTATGGATACTACGGACGATTTGTGCAACATTATGGTCAAATCGCCAAACCCTTGTGGATATGACTAAGCGGGATGCTTTTAATTGGGACACCAATTCACTATCGCCTTTTACAGATCTCAAGGCAAAGACTCACCAAAGCTCATGTTTTTCACTTACCAAATTTCAATCGACCTTTTATTGTCGAATGCGATGCGTCTTCAACAAGTATTGGTGCAATTCTACAACAAGATGGTCATCCAATTGCATATTACAGCAAGAGACTCTCAGCCTTTCACCAGCAAAGATCAGTTTATGATCGAGAACTTTATGCCTTGGTGATGGCATTGACAAAATGGAGACATTACTTGCTTGGTCGTCAATTTTTGGTTCAAACCGACCATTTAAGCCCGAAATACCTCTTGCAACAACGAGTCACAACTCCCACACAAAGTGTCTCCTCTTGAGGCTTCTACCATTTGATTTCCACATCATCTACAAACCTGGTACTACTAATCAAGGGGTGATGCCTTGTCACGTTACCCTCACTCGGAGAATTCTTTCACTTGGCAATTCCACATGCTTCGATTTTACAGATCCGCGAATTATTACACCAAGACCCTTTCACCAACCAGATCTTGCAAACACTACAAAAGATCCTCATTCGGTCCCTCATTATTCTTTGGTGTCCGGGAAACTTTATTATAAATCTAAAGCGGTCATACCGCCAAATCTACCTTGACCGCATTATTAATTTCAGAAGCATACAATTCTCTTGTTGGTGGCCATGGTGGTGTTCTCAAAACATTAAAAAGATTGCAACAACTTTATTTTCGGCGCGTTATGAAGGAAGAGGTAATGAGAATTTGTTCAAGAATGCATCACATGTCAACGTAGCAAGTATGTACCCCAAGCATCTGCAGGATTACTACGCCAATTCCTATTCCTCAACACATTTGGGAAGATATCTCTCTTGACTTCATCACTGGTTTGCCTAAATCCAATGGTTTTGATGTCATCTTAGTTTTTGTGGATCGTTTCAGCAAGTATGCTCATTTCATGGGTCTAATTCGTCCCTTTTTCTGCCAAACTGGTTGCTTACCTGTTTTGCAAAGAGATTCTTCGCTTACATGGAACTCCTAAATCTATCATCTCGGATCGAGACACTGTTTTCCTCAGTTCTTTTTGGCAAGAGTTGTTCAAATTATCAGGCACAAGACTTAAAATGAGTACATCATATCATCCACAAACGGACGGTCAGACTGAGGTGGTCAATAGATGCTTAGAAACCTATCTCCGTTGTTTTTGTCAAGACCACCAAGAACGTTGGTATCATTATCTACATTGGGCTGAATTTTCTTACAATATGGGTTATCACACTTCTACAGGGTATACACCTTTCAAGATTGTTTATGGCAAAGATCCTCCAACTCTAGTGCCATACAATCAAGGCTCTACACACATTGCAGAATGAGAGGATTTTTTCAATGAACGAGATGCTATTTTGAACTTAATCAAGACTAATCTCTCTGTAGCACAGGACCACATGAAGACTCAAGCAGATTCTCATAGGCGGCAATTAGAATTTCAACAAGGTGATTTGGTTTTTCTTAAAATCCAGCCTTACCGCCAACATTCCCTATCTGCCAAAAAATTCACCAAGTTATCTGCCCGCTATTTTGGTCCTTACTCTATTATCCATCGCATTGGAGCAGTAGCATATGAGTTGCAACTTCCACCAGGAACAAGAGTTCATCCAATCTTCCATGTTTCATTGCTGAAACCAGCCCTTGGTTGTGATGTTCCAGCTTCAGATCAACTTCTTCCTGTCAATGATAATTGGGAGTTTAATCTCCAACCAGAGAAGGTGCTGTCATCCCGAATTACTGCAACAGCTGAAGTTCCCAAAATTGAATTACTCATACAATGGCGTGACAGACCACAAGAAGAAGCTAGCTGGGAAGATTATGATCAATTTGCAGCTCAGTTTCCTCTTTTCAGCCTTGAGGACAAGGCTGTTTTTCTAGGCGAGGAAATTGATAGGAATAATAGAGAAAATAGCCCTCTGCCTTTGTTAGTTTATTCTAGGCGCAAGAAGTTGAAGAAATAGGATAAGTGTTAACAGTTATGTTGTCCTTTAGGATCAGTTATGCTGTCAGTTTAGGATCAGTATGCTGTCAATTAGGAGAAGTTATGTTATCTGTTTATCAACAAGTTCTATAGGCAGTTATATAGGTAGTTATGTAAGTAACTTCTTTTATATACTCTTGTATTCTGTTTTATGAATTATGAATGAAGAAGTATTTTCAGAGAAGAATTGTGTTGGCTAGAGTTAGATTCTGACTCTAGAGTGTTTTATCCTTTCCTTCAAATCCTTAAATCTGTTAGTTCTATCAATGTCCATAAGGTGTATGGATTTTATTGGTGATGTTATAAACCAAATTTAGCTTGACTTAACATAGCTAGTATTTAGAGTAACGGTTTTATTCTTTGCAAACGTTCTTGCTGATAGATTGCGCTGTAGTCAATAAAATGTTGTATGGCTATAGGTGTGTGCTATTAGTACCCAAAAAAAGAAAAGAATAAAATAAAACAAAATATAGCTTTGACCTAGCTCATCCTAAGCTTGAATAAGTTGTTCCTGCTATGATTAAACTCTATTGAATTCACTGGAGTTAATGCTATTGGATTCTGCAGCTTCATTGAGCCTCATTATACTTACAATTTTGGTTGAAGTTCATGTGTCTCTATCTGTTTAATGTTATGAAAGACTTTAGTTGAATTATGAAGTGGGATCATATGCAATTTGTTCAACTTTGTTGAGAATTAGATTGAGCCACTAAACTCTATTTTGTTAATTTTGTTAAACTCTGTCTTTTGAATTCAAGTTCCGTGTTCTTTGAATTTATCTTGCAATTGTCTTGCTATGGATTTATTGGGTGTTGCATTTCTTTAGTTTACTTTGTTGCACGTTTTACCGCTGGGTTGTACACTCTTATGTTTGTAACTATTGCTTTGTGAACATTCCCCACAACATTTGAGTTAAGATGTTTACTGATTGAAACTGGCTTGCTGTAACTAATCGATTGTGTGTCTGAGTTAAAAGAAATTGCTAGCTTGCTTGAAATTAAGTTGGTAGGAATTTACAATCATTGTGAGCCTAATATCACTGCTTATTTTCCGTGGAAAGAATTATGACATTTTGAGGATGTAATTTTGCTTTGGATTTATTGTATTTGATTGTGAAATTGTTGCAATATGATTTCTTTTGCTTATATTTTCTTGGTTGTAATCATATAATGTGCATGAATGGCGATACGTTGGTATTCTTTTGAAGCCTTGAAGGAGCTAAATATTGGTAGGCTTTTTAGTGTTACTTATTTAATAAGGCAACTCACAAGAGTTGATTCATTTTGGTAGCCGGTGATTAAGCTTCTTGTAAGTAAAATTTGCATCATTCATCTTGTACATAGCTTCTGAAGGTTGCATGCATATTCATTGTTGTGGTATTTGATTGATCTTTTGGTGAAATTTTTCAGCTTTTAAACCAAATTGATGGCATTGCTATAATTCCTCCCTTTTCTTAGTTATGTTACAGTTTGCTTGGAATTAACAAAATTATTGATTTTGGACTTGTTTGTTGGCTTACCAACGTTTTTTTTGTTCCTGAGTTAATAGGTTTTCTTACTTTAGTCTTACTTTACTGAGTGAGATGTGTTTACTATTGAGCTTCCCTTGGTTTTTGAAATTTGTACTACTAACTTTTTTTTTTAAAAAAAAAGAGACAATTAAAGAAAAGATAAGCTAAGCTAAGACAAAACAGAACAAAGATTTTTCTCTTCTTCCCTGTTCTGTTGCGGTTGTTTCAGAAGTGATCAAATGCTTGCTACTAAACATGTTTTATGAAAGCTGAGTTTGCATTAGTATTTGTGCTTTGAACAAGTTGCTGATTTCCTGGATCTGTATTTATTGCTGCTGTTGTTGTCCAAATTTTTTTGTACACATCTGTGACCACTTTTCTGTTCTGAAGATTCCCCACCAAATCTAAAAAATAGGCGGCATTTATGTCCAATTACGAGTTAGATACACTTTCTGGAAATCTAACTCGATTGTTTTCATTTCCTTTCCAAATTGAGCTGGTGAGAAACCATGTTTTTGAGGTGATTTTTTTTTTCCCTTTTAATTTGTTAAAGTCTAAGTATTATTTAGCGTGCATTGTTGTTATACTTCTTGGAATCCTGTGGATGTAACCGTTTGTTTTGTTCCAAACAGATGTGACAATTCTAAATTATGACACTTACATAAAGTTTTGGTGGGAATTAGTCGCATGCAGGGTAAAGCACTTATTTTAATAAGTGGTTGGAAATCTAAGCGTCTTGTAAACACCCATACTTATTGGAAAGAAAAAACTCACAAATATTTTACTGGTGCATTTTGTTAGGCTAATTAACGGAATTGATTGGACTCTGACCTTTGCTTGCTGAACCATGAAATTGTCATGCTTTTGGTTTTATCAAGGTTATTCTTGTTATTGTAAGTGCTTAAATTCTTCGGATAAAGAAGTCAACATTTGGCTTTGTAATGTTTTGATTAACAAACAAAAAAAGCTTATTGTTTAAAATATACCAGTTCTACTTTTACTAAAGAAAGTAGTCATTTGATCTTGATTTTTGTTTAATTGAGTTTTTCTTTCTGCATTGTTGTTGCGTTAACATGGAAATAGTAACTCTTGAATTTTGAATGATTAAAATAAATTCTTTTCTCGAAGGATACATGGGCTATTGTTCAAGCTAGAGATGATGAATAGTTTGTTTACTTTGCATTATACTATAACTTTTACTGTTGTGAAACTTTGAGTTTTTTTTGTTATAGGCATATGTCTAATTGAGCTTGTTTGACCATGAAACTAGTTGTGGTTGTCTTAATTGACTTGGCTATATTATTTTGAAAGCTTCCATTCTTCATTTTTTTGCCTCTATAGCATAGGACTAGCAACACGTACGGATTGATTTTTTGTTTCTAAATGGACCATATAGTGATGAACTTTGATAAGGCCCAACAACACCTAATTGCAGTGAGTTGAATTAAAATGGTAATTTATAGATGAAATGCATATGGTTGGGTTTGATCTGTAAGGATGATTGTTTGGTTATGATTTAAGGTTTATGGTAGTATGGTCTAGTTAGTATTTCAACGGGGAAAAACATTATTAAAATAATTACTACTTAGCTGTAATTTTTCATGCGATACTTATTTTTTGCTACCGTAGGGATGTGAATTTTGTTGACTTAGGAATCTGGCATCTTGGTCTTAATTTTGTTAGAGATTATGCTTTGATGCTTAAGTTTTGTGAGTAGTATTAGGTTTGATTTTTGAAGTTAAAGGAAAAAAGTATTCTTGCTGCCATAAATTCATGCATCAAAAGTGAGAATGGGTGAATGCCTATATTAGATGATAAACAATGGTGACAATTAAGCTTCATTTTACCATGCACCTTCGTATCATTAGGTTATTTTTGAGTTCCGTGGGTCTTCTTAGTGATGATGATATTGCATATTACCTACGCATTTAAATTCGGAGGGCCGAATTTCTTAAGGGGTGGAATGTAATAACCCAGGAATTTAGCAATTCTAACAAAAGTGATAATGAAGGGGGCGAAAAATGCAACAAATTGAAAGGGAAGGTTTTATGTTTTTTTTTTTAGTACATGAAAAGAATCAAACAGCCCATATGTTTATATGGCTCCAATTGCTTCATGTGGGCTTTAGGTCTTTTTTTTTCTTCCAAAGTGAAAAAAAAAAAAAAAAAAAAAAAAAAAAAAAAACCAAAACACCCAAGATATCTACATCATTCCCTATCTCTTAATTTCATGTCGGTGATTGAGGAAAGGGATAGGAAAATGAACAACTTCAGTATCTTGTTTCACAATTTCATATCCCAAAAACCAAGACTTACATCCAGGTATAACTTTCAGGACACAAGTTTTAGGAGTCAATAACATCTGTATAGAGATTAACAATGTTATAATTTAAATTAAAGACTTCAATATCTTGTTTCACAATTTCATATCCCCAAAAACAACAATTATATCCAGGAATAATTGTTAGGGCACAAGTTTTAGGGTCAATAATAACATCTGTATAGAGAACAACATTAAAATTTAAATTAACAACTTCAATATTTCGTTTCTATTTTGTTTTCATCTGTCACATAACTCAAGGAAATTTGACCATTTGGTGAGATTTGAAAATCTCAAATTCCTCCATCATTTCTGACATGAGATTTCATGTATTAGCAGCACTGATTTATCTTTTACCTATTTGAATAGTATTTTTCTAGGATTTGTCCAAAAATAATTAAAACAATTTAAATTTTGAACTCTTATGGAAAATACAGCAGGGAGTGTTAATTACTAATTGACAAATAAACATTCATTACGCTCTAAATTTTGAACTCTCATGGAATCTTTATAGAAGCCCCGTAAACAACTGGCAGAGAGAATTAACGACGCGACTCTCTTCTTGTTTTTTTTTTTTTTGAACACTCTACTTTCTTGGCAGCCCCGTCGACTACGAAGTCTTTTGCTCTGAAAGAAGCAGTCGAGCACTATGAAACAGGTGGAAATGGAATGCGACATTCCCCTATGGATTCCCCCTGAAGTCTTAATTGATATTTCCAAGCGACTTCCGGTAAGAACCCTAATCCAATTGCAATTTGTGTGCAAAGATTGGAAAAATCTCTTAAACAAACCATTTTTCATCCAAGAACATCTCCGATACTCCGCTCATGAAAACCCTTCTCTTATTTTTCCTGTCCTTCCCGTTCTTAATACCTTGGAATTATATACCATTGATAGCGAGATGCAAGTCCTTCCAGTTGAAAGCGTACCTTTGATTGAATCCTTACAGGATGCTACGGTGATCGGTTCTATCAATGGCTTGGTCTGTGTCAAATCCAATTACAAAAAAGTTCTCAAAATCTTATTGTGGAATCCAGCAATAAGTAAGTTCAAACTGTTGAGAAGACGGGCTAATATGTTTGATTACATGGGATTCGGGTTCTGTTCAATCTTTAAAGATTACAAGGTTGTGATTATTAGTTATCATGCTCATCGAATCTGTGGCCCGATTCCTCAAGCGGAAGTTTATTCATTGAGCACATATTCATGGAAGGAAGTAGAATTTGGGGGATTATTGGATGGCGTGGAGATTATATTTGATGGGTTCGGTACTAATGGAGCTATCTTTTGGCTTGGGTTTAAGAAGGGGAATGGCCATTTGTTAGTTTCATATTGCATCGCAAAAGAAGAGTTTGCCTTGATACCATTACCTTTTTCAGCCGCTGTATTTACTGATTCACATTACTATAGGCTTTCTGTGTATGAGAATAAACTTGCTTTGCTTTCTCATATTACCATTGGAAACTATGGATATTCTTTGATCGATTTGTGGGTAATGGAGGAGCGTAAAGATAGCATATCTGAGGAAAGATGGAGTTGGACTAAGAAATATAGTATCGAACACCCTTACATGTTAGTTCCGAGGGTTATATGGAGGAACATGATTGTTTGCAAGTGTCATTCTGAATCTGTACATGAAGTGAAACGTGATGGACATATTGTTAGACTTGATATTTTGCTTGAAAGGTATAGATTTTACCTAGAATTAGAATGGTGAATTCAAATACTCTATACTTGATGTTTGTAGTTTTATTGGACCTACCAACTATGCTATCCAGTTGTTCAGTTTTCACGGTTGTTATACAAGTGATTTTGAATACACTGTTTTATAAGCAGTTTTCCACTTTTCAAGTGGTTATGTGATTTTTTTTTATGGTTGTATTGTTGATGAATTCGAAAATACTTGAGTTTTTGGGGAAGTTAGTAATACAACAACATTTTTTCCCTTCCCAATCCATTTAATCTCACTTTTCATAGCATTTTCAATTTTTTTTCCTTATCTCTTGGTGCCTACCAAACATAAATGTTTTTAAATGTTGATGCCGTGTATCCATGTGGCCGATCTCACCTAATAGGATAAGACATGTTGTTTCTATTAATAAATAGTTGCAAGTCCTAACATGTAAATTACTTGAATTCCATGGAATTGTGACTCTTTGTTCAACTAATTAATTCTTTAAAATTTGCATCAAGGTGTTGTTTGGCACATTTTGAAGCTCTATAGTAAGCATGAAGATCAACAGGCCATTTAACTCAGACGGCCCTGTTTCCATTCTTTTAATTAGCAAACCATGGCAAATCATAATCTAAATTGTTTAGACTGGGTTCTTGAGCCATTTTTAAAACATGAGATTGCCTCTGTATAGATAAAATATCAAAATGGAAATTTATGTAGCCATTTGATACAAATTTAATAATGGAACAAAACAACATAGTCCAAGACCATATTAAATCAGGGTTGGCCTGGCTCTAACTGTAATCAGTATCTCATACCAAACAACTATCATTTATAAAGTGAGCAAGTTATTACATTATTGAGTTGTATGCATTGTTTTTATTTTAGAATCTTAACTAATAAATGTAGGTAGCCATTTACGCAGATCAAACACCCATAGATACAATATTCAGTCTTCTCAAACAAGAACAAACCCCGTAGGTGCTCTATATATGGGGGTGTTTAGAATAGTGGTGGCAAAAGTGGTTTTTCTTCAATATGACTTTTGCAAACTTAAAATTGAGCAAAAAACAAATTATATAATGTGATTTATGTTTAAATTGATGTTGATAGAAGTGTTTTTTTTTTTAATCTAACTTTTGAAAACTTAATTGTATGATTATATTGAAAAACAAATTTATATGAAAAATGACTTAAAAAGACATTAGTTTGATATAATGAACATAGACTTGAAGGAAATATTACAATTAAAATTATAAAAATAAAAATTTTAAATACTAAAATAAACTTATATATAATGGGAATTTGACATAAGTTATTTTTCAATTATTTTTCACTCCACAAAAGTTTTAAAAATAAATAATTTTGTGCAATAAAAAAATAAATAAGCAGCTTATATCATATGAGGAAGAAGAAGTAAAAAGTAAATAATTTTAGGGATAAGTATCATTTTTGCCCCGAAAGTTTTGACTCATGAGCATTAGGCACCAGGAATATTTTTGGAGCAAAATTTCCCGGAAAGTTAAAGACGTAGCAATCTTGCCCTTCTGTTAAACTTGACCGTTAAATTGTTACTCCAATTAGTAAATTTCTAGGGGCAAAATTGCTCCTAAAAAAACTTTAGGGAAAAATTGCTCCTTTTTAAAACTGCCGTGACAATTGTACTCCAATCCATAAAAAAAAAAAAAAAAAAACTTTCGAGTGTCCAATACTCCTGAGTCAAAATTTCCGGAGCAAAAATGGTACTGATCCCATAATTTTATGCAGTAAAATGAAAAAGATGAAGTCTGGTGGGTGATGGGAGAAGAGAAATAAAAGGGAGAACAGAGACAAAATAAAGGGTGGGTGAAAGTTTTAAAATGAACATTTAATGCCATAACGGTAATTTCCCTTTTTCCAACCTACCAATCATGCTTTCTGTTCTTCATAATAGCTCCAAATTTCGGCTTATCAAAGTAAGCAGCTTATATCATATAAGCCCAATAGACCCAAAGCTATACCAAACATGAGCCAAAATTTTCAGAAGCCCCAATCTTACTTTTACCCATCCAATCTTGCTATTAGGGCGTCCATAAGTTAATCCTAAACACACCCTAATTTATCAATTTACAGCCCAACAGTGTACACAATAGTCTCAAATTTAGCTTCAATATCTACAAGTGATGACCTTATCCTTTCCCTTATCCTTGGTTGTACCTTCATCTATCAAGGTTAGGGATGTATTGCGGTAGGAGGGGTGAGATTGAAAGGATTTTCATTTCCTTGTGATTTTACTCAGATCATTTATAATACATACAACATGCATGACTCGACAAATCAAGAAATATATTTACAAGATTCTAAACTACTACTTTAGGTCATTTTTATAAGTCTAGTTGGGGGAAAAAAATTCTTTATTATAAGTCCACATAGAGAGTACGTAATTAATGACAATATTACAATTTTACCCCTCTTATTCATAAATTAGATAAAAATTGAGAAAATACATCAATTTAGAACATATTTAATGAGTTAACTAACTTTTCTAGGTATGTAAGAATTATGTAAACTTGGCTTATAAAAAAAGTAGTGGTAACTTAATATACTCCATCTATCCCTATTTTTAAGGTCTTCTTTTTGAAATGATTTATCTTTTTTTATAAGGTTCTATTTGACTTTGTTTGAATAATAAATGTGTTTTTACCCCTTTTATACCCATGTATTTCTTTTATTTCATCATCTTTCCCTGATACATTCCTTTTAATCATTATTACTTTCTCCTTTACCCACTTATAGATAAGGGTATATTTTTTTATAAGGTTCTCTAATCATTATTGCTTTTAATTATTTTTAATTGTTTTCTTGAACAACTCAATTTGGTTAATAAGACCTTATATATATGGGGACAGAGGTAGTATGTTTGAGAATAAAAATTATTCCATCAAGTCTCAAACTGGAGATGAATGTTTCCATTGATTTCTCTCTCCATTAATGTATCCACCATTTGATCAAGTTTCAATGGTTGAGATTTAATACAATATAAAAATATTATTAAATATAACATTTTCTCAACCATTGAAACTTGATCTAATGGTGGATACTATTGATTTAGAGAGAAATCAATGAAGATATTCATTTCCGATATTGACCATTGGTTACAATTATAAACCTTGCCAAGATTAAGAGTAGTTAAAACAATTAAACTCATTGAATCTATCCCAAATTAATATATTATTTACCAAAAATGCTCCCACTTATTGATTAAAGTGCTACCATTAAATTATTGATCATTAATTAAGTGAAACAATCTCTCTTTCACTCTATCAAAGTAGTTATTGAGGAGAATTATTGGAATGCAAAATTCAGTATTTCAAACATTGGGATCAGTGTCTTTAGACTATCTCAACCTTATTTCTCAATTCAAGTTCATAGTTCATGAATCTCAATCAAGCAAAGTAGAGAACATGCTAATTTACTTTAGTTCTAACTTAATCATGTCCCCTTTTGTAACACCCCGTTTTTGAAAAGCCAATTTTTTTTTGTCAGTGTAGCGCACCGGAGCAAGTGAGTAACTGATAAACATTTAAAATGTCAGCTATAGCGTGTCTGGCTAGTTATAATAGCGGTACAATTATCCGAATATTTCAAAAGCAGTACATATCAAAATGAAAATCTCAGGCCGAAACGTTATGCATGTTGCTTGCCTTTATCTTTGGCCCTTGGTCCACCTGACCCTGAAGCTATTGTAAGAGCTGAGGTCCAATGCCCATCAGACCTCAGGTAACGGTTAACCTTATGCTCAAATATGACAATACATGTATGACAGATATTCATAACATTATAGCAATAATCAACACATAAACACACAGCAGATGCAAGATTAATACAACAACAGTACATAAGCACACAGCAGATGTAAAGTCACACACACGTCTGCACTCTCCAGTGTCACGACAGCTGCTCGTGTCCTCAACGCTAGGAAAACATCTTTACGGCGTTATCAAGCCTATAACCTGTGTATAAAGCCAAATGTATATACAGTGATCTAAGACAGTGTCTCAGTCTATAAAATCATGTATCACATGTAAGCATATAATAAGCATCATAATTAATGTTACAGTACGCGTCTGTAACTGAGTAGGTGATGACGGTACGTTCGTCGGTCGGTATGCGTTCACAGATAGCCTATAATAGTAATATCGCTTTATTGATCCATAAATAATATCCTAAGAGATATTTTGGCCACTAATGACTATTTTGCCCCTGGTTAATTTATTTCCCCAAAATTTCGTAAAAACGCTGGTTATAGCATTTAGGGAAGATTTTTTTGTCTAACTTTGAAAAATCATAATTAATTCTATAAAAATCGAAACGAGGATCCGTAAAATTCCCCGGACTCCTTAGGATGTCTAGTTTTGAGAAAACATACTAAGGTTTGCCCAGAACTTAATAAAAACTCCCAGTTTCCATGTTTTCTCACGCTGCCCAGAAATTTTCCCAGAAAACATAGCCTTTCTTCAAGAATTTGTATCTCTTTGTACAAAATTCAAAATGACACACTATAGGTACCCTTGGAAAACTCTATATGTATACTTTAACCATGAAAAATTTCAGAATTAATTAAATTCATCTTCAACATAAACTTATGGTGTTTTTACTACTGTCTCCAGAAATCGCCAAGCCGAAAAATTTCGCCAGAACTTCATTACTTTGATGTTTCTCTTCCAAAAAATTTACTCTATCACTTTCTTCATCATTTTTTCGAAATAAGGCCATTTCTAACCCTAAAAACATGAAAATAAAATTACTCTAGCATATTTAAGATCAAAGCAAAATCTATCTATGAATTTTAAAAGATTAAAACTCAAGAACTTACTTGCTATTGCTTCCACTCCTTCATGAAGCTCCCAACTCTCTTCCACTCCTCTCTATATTCAGATTGCTACTTGATTTTTGGTGTGAAGAAATGAAGGACCTAAGGTGCCTATTTATAGCAAAAGGTTATGGCTCTTTGGTAAATTTCTAAAACCTAATTCATCTTGTATTCAAGCCCTTGGATCAAGGTTAAAATTGAAGCTCTCATCCTCACCCTTAATCCCACATGAACCGCCCCCTCCCTCTCTTTCCCTCTCTTATCTTCTTCTCCTTGCTCACCAAGTTTCTTAACTTACTCCCCAAGTCTTGCTTTCTTGACTTTATTTTAGCATGTGTTTTGAAATATTACTTCCTCCCCAAGTTTGTAAAATCCGCCCTCCCCCCCCTTCATCTTTTTATTTTGTGTTTTAATTTTTTCCTAATAGATGGTGCATTAAGGCTTCCTATTGGTTCACAATTTATCTCTTGGATCCTACTTTATGATAATTAATTAAGGCCTTCTATTTGTAATCCTAATTAGTATTCCTAATATAGTGGTTTTTTCCCTATTTTAATCTTTGGTAATCTCTTTTATGCTAATTTGAACTCTTATTGGCCTTTGATTATTTATTAAGGTAAAATACTCTTAATTAATCCCTTTAATTTCCACTAGACTAATTATAAATGTTCATGCACTTAATTCAATTAATATCAATTTAGTTGCCCAATAATTGTTTTTAATATTCTTTTAATTACCTTAATCATTTTCACACTCCTTTATGGTTTATTCTTGATGATATAAGAACTACATGTGAATATTTTAATTAATGTAAATTTAATCGTCCATTAGTTGTTGGTAATTTTCTCCAATTGGTTTAGGTATTTTCATATCATTTTATTGTCTCTTATGATTAAATTAAGGCTATGCTTAATTATGACAATTTTATGATATTTTATGATCCCTAATTGAATTTAGAGTATTGGTTTTTGCCTTTCTAAATCCTAAAGAAAATTTTCCCAAGAAATAAAATAAATATACTACAAAATTAGAGACAACATATCCTCCTATTATTAATAGGTATAGTTTTTTTCCAAAATATAATACTTAGGAGAACCACAATTTTTGGGTATTAAACCTTTACCTTCTTCATCTTTGGGAGAGATTAAGCCACATGCCGGCCTATCCATGCCTGCTTCCAACAATCATAGACACAAGATACATAGATTCTTAGCATCAAAACATTCAATAAGTTAATCGTCACTTTAAACTATTGTTAATTGCTCTCAGTGAAATTAGTCGTTGTTTTATTGTTATTGTCAATCATTTGATAAGTTATGGTTGTAATTTCTTACACTCTTGTCATTTTGTATTTTTTCCAATTAAAGGCATTTATATAATGTCATTACAAAATTTAATCTCAAACTAAGCTAAGTTGTCGGGGACTTCACAATCTTGAATTGAGATTTATACGTTTATACATATTTTTGTGTCTCCACCCCAGACTAACCCTAAGATCGTCGTAGTGATTCGGAGTTCTTGATTACAATTCGCATATTTGAGAAAACTTGTGTGTCTTTCTCCCTTTCAAAATACACATAACCTACCATCATCATCAACATCACATGCCACAACAAAACTGCTAGTTTTGCATCATTTTCATGCATAACAAAACACAATTACCAAACATTTATTACCTAACAAAAACATAGGACATATACTGATAATATGTTTATATGTTGCAAATACATTTATTTATAATGTACTGTCTTTTGAGTTTCTTTTTAGTTTTTTTGGTCATTCCCTAGTTTGTTCACTTTATCTGGAAAGGAACCATTTCCATCAGAATCAAATTTGTTATTCCCTCCACGTCATTATATTCATGACAAACACATAATCTCTACCAACACTCGAATAATTATTTTCTCATGTACTTGATATAAGACCCAATTGACGTTAATTAAAAATAGTTTTGGTTATTTTCTCACCAAAAAAAAAATTTATTATTTAGTTATTTTTATATTTTAAATATCTCCATGTATCACCATATTTTTATGACAATTATCTCTCTAATAGCTTACATTATTTTTTTAGAAACACTCAAAGTAGCTTATCAAAATAATTAAAAATATATTTTAGATTCTGATTATTTTTAAAAGCTCAAAAAAATATGATAACATTTTTTTTAAAATTGATTTGTCAGAAGAGATTTAAAACCCTTTTCATTCTAAGCCTTGGAAAAACAAAACTCATAAGTATCAATTATTTTATATTTCTTGCCCAATTTTTTGTATATTTTTATTTGGACCCTTTTAAATTATTATATCTGAAAATCAAAGGATTGCTTTTCATATTTTACCTACTCAAAGCATGCTTCATTTTGCATTCAACATCAATAAAAGTCTAAAACCTTTTGGTGCTCTCTCTCTCTCTCTCTCTCTCTCTCTCTCAAGTTTTTTTTTTTGGTTCTTAAGCATCTAAATTAAATTAATAAATTTATCGGTTTAAACCTATTCATTCATTTAAACATTAATATCTTAAAGTTTAATCCCCACAACCCCTAATATATGAACGAAATAACGAATTTTTATACGTTAATAAAATAAGTGAAATTAGTTATTTACAAACAAAGTCAAGAAGTTAATTGCCTTCATTTTCAATACTCCTCTGTCCTCATAATCCAGTCTTGTTTGTCATTCCTTGTTTTTTAAATTCCTTTTACTAAAATTTATGAATACTTTAAAACTCGCTAAATCTACTTAAGAATTTTTTTTTTTAAAAAAAAAAAAAAAACTACTTTCGGTAAATAATAATAATAATAATACAAAACTTAGTTTATAAACAAATGAAAGTGCTACGGAACACGTAATTATAATTAAAGCAATTAGGACTTGCGAAGGTTATGTGTTCACGTTGGGGGAAAAAACGATTATGTGTTCACATGCTGAAACAGACAAACTCCCAACCCCACATGATGCCCAGTTAGTTACACACATTCTGACGGAAATAATTTCAACCCAAATGTTAAAAAAAAACATAATAAAATAATTGAAAACTAAAAATATAAGATAGAAAAATTAAAATTACATTAATTTAAAATATGTATTTTATTTTGTAATAAAAAAATGAAAGAAAAATACCATTTGAACTTCAAAATCCGGTTGGTGTAACACCCCAAGTTCCGCATCATAAATCGTGCCGGTGACACGTGGTTTATTAAAAATCGTCAGAGTTTGAGGTGATACAACTCAGAGCGTTGCGGAAACGGAAAGCATGTACTAAAAATTTGAACAACGAGTAATTGATATAAAATACTCAGGCATATGCTGATGCCCGACGTATACTGGTATATTAAAAATTTCCCGAAGGAATATTCATGTGATACAAGACTTATATAATTACAGAATTTACATTATAACTATACATTTTCAGACGAAGCCATTTCCTGACTTGGGGCATAGAACCTACACAGTTAAATCAACCCATTTGGCCAGGCTGGGTAAAGTCTAGTGGGAGTCTCCCTGAATTCACGGCGACTGATTGACTGAACCACATAGACGACCCTTTCTTAGTTTAAGTACCAAATGGTTTGAAGTAACCCTATTAGATTCATGCCAGAAGGTAGGTTCTGTTAACCTTCTTCCTGCATTTGCTTTGACCGATGCCTCCTCGCGACTCCATCCATTGGTGCCTTTATACGGCTCCATCTACCGGTAACCTCTTTGATCCTTGATCCTTGCCTGAACTATTAGTTTATGACTGAGGTCCAATGCCCATCGAACCTCAGGTAACGGTTAACCTCATGCTTATGTAAACAATATATGTATCACAGATATTCATGACATTTCAGCAATACTACAAAAGCCCATAACAGATGTAGGAAATACATAATCAGATATGTAAGGCAATAACAATACACAAAGCCACCGCAGTATGTATGTTATCCCGGTCGCACTATTCACCAAAGTGCCACGATGTACATTCGTGTCCTCGCCGCTAGGAAAACTCAACGGTATTAATAAGACTATAACCCGTGTAAAGTGAATGTGAAAATAATGAACTAAGACAAAGATCTTAGTTTATGAATACAACTATCATATATAAACATACTATAAGCATTAGAGTCAGTGTTACAGTACGCCGCGAACGTACCTTCGCTGATGATTACGGTACGTTTGACGGTCGGAATGCGATCACAGATATCCAAGAACTTTGCTCCTCCTTCTCCAAGACTCTTCACTCTCACTTTCACTCTCTATATCAGATTACTAAGCTTGCTTTGGTGTGAGAATTTGTGAAGGCCAAAGCCCCCTATTTATAGCAAAACATCATGACACTATTCATATCTCTTCATCTTTGATACACACCTTTGGATCTTGGTTAAAATGAATGGTTGCATCTCATCCCTTGCTTCATCCTTTCACAACCATGCTCCCTCTCTTACTTCCCTATCCTCTTCCATTTTCCCATTAATTCCCCCTATCCAAAGTACACCTTATCTCTCCAATTTGTTCCCTTAATTAATTTTAATTTAGCATGTGTAGATAACTTAAACAATATACAATTATCCTACCCCTTTCTCAAGCCACAATATTTGAACCCCTTCCCCCTTTCATCTTTCTAATTTGTTTTGTGTTTCAATCTTAGCCAATTGAATAATATTTTGAGTTTCATCCTTGGCTCTTTTAATTCACTTATATTTTATTGATTAAAGCCCTTAATTTTAAACTAAATCTTGGCTTCATTAGAAGTCCCAGTTAATACTTTAATCACTTTAAGATAAATCACAAAAGTTGAGAAAATGATTTTGGAGGAAACCTAATCCAAGCTTAAAATATGCTCGTTCATAATAAATCCTTATATTTGATCTATGATCAAAGCTTCTCAAGATACAATTTATTTCCTATAGATTCTCATTTACTTGTGTCTTGAATTTATCCTAATGGTTTTTAACTTTCCATTCAATAAATTACCCACTTTTCTGTCTCATCTTTATTCAATCTTATCCTCTTCCATTATCATTAATTGCATTTATGTGAAGTGCCAATTTTTCTTCTTTGATTAAGACATGCATGTGGTTTCATTATCATTGTTTAATTCATTTAATAAATTACTTAACTTCTTCATTCAGTTTTTTTATGTAATAGCCGTGTACCCCCTCTTGTTTCCTCTCTTATATTGTATTTTCATACTTATTAAATCATCTAGAAGGAATTCTCTCATTGGTTAGTTGCAATTTCACAAGGATCACACTTTATAATACTTAATTAAAGCCTTAGGATTTAGCTTTATTAGTTTTAATCCAAACCTTTGATTTGGGTTGGAAAAATCTAAACACTATTGAGGATATTTGTTAATGATTTAGGATTAAAAATTAATGCAATTACTTAGCCTCTTTAATTAGCAAATTTCGCCACTTTTGTATGATTTTAGGGAGGATTAATTAATCTTGGTTCATATTTCTAATATAGTGTTTTAGGGGTTATTAGGCCTAATTGTCAAAATTTGATAGGTTTTTATATCAATCTTGATGATTAAAAAAAAACCCCTTGTGTACTAATCTTGGCCTTTAGATATCATTTGGATGTTAATTTAAGTTGATATATTCTTAATTATGCCCTTTTTAAATTAATTATTATTTAATTTCAAAAATTAACATAAATATTATTTTTATTGCTAATTTAATTGCCTAATCGTTGTTGCTAATTTTCTCTAATTAATTTAGGCATCTTTTGATGATATTTGATTGCTTTTATAATATGATTAAGATTATACTTTATTATAATAATCTTAGGATATTTTATGATCCCTAATAGGATTAAGAAAATTTAGCCTTTGGTTCTTCTAATTCTAGGGGAAAAAATTGCCTAGAAATAAAATAAACATATACAATAATTTGAGACCACATATTCACCTATTTTCAATAGGTATTATTTGTTAAAATATGATACTTATAATAAGTGAGATTTTTAGGGTATTACAGTTGGCAACAACAGTAATGAAATTAACAAGAACAATAAAGCAATTGACAACTCTTTTTATTGTAAAACCATGTGTGAACTTTTGACTGATGGAATTGGAAGGAAATGTTTTAAGATTTTGTGAACTTTCATGCTGGGGTTTTTTGTTACAAAATATTCTGTTCGAATTCTCATAATTAGAGGAAAACCCTTTTTTTCTTACTATTGGTAAATTGACCCCATGCATGCTTGAAATTGTTTTGAGATGACTAATTACAAAACGCTGGTTACTAACAGCAGTACTGTTAGTCCTTGGTGCACCACGGTTAAACTCGAGCTCGCTTGACATTCGTGGGATTTGTTCTCACGCTTGTTATTCGTGGGTCTTGTACCTGCGTTTGTTTCTTAGCCTAGTGCTACGCTTGTTTTCGTGGTTTCAAGCCACACTTGGTTATTTACCCTCGTGGACTGTGTCCACGCTTGTTTTCGTGGCCTCTATGACGTGCTTGGTTATTTTCCCTCGTGGACTGTGTGTTCGTGCTTGTTATTCCGTTTTGTTGAGGTCCTATGGAAAGATGAGGTTTGAGAATTATGTTTTAAATTGATTATGTTAAATCGAAGGTTTTACTACGTATTCGGATTTATTTGATTCACGATATTTTAAATAGCTTCACTCTTGTTTACGATTGTCATATTGTTATTATTCAAAGTTAAATCTATTTAAATTACTCTGATTTGTATTTCATTGAATTTTATAAATGGGACGTTATTCACCGGAAATATTTTTGGCCTCAGATGGCATTGGAGACCTTGCACCTTCAGCTGAACGGTGGAGACTGTCATTGATGACTAAGCTTGTCAATATATTAGTGGATGTAAAGTTGAGTTTTCATTTATATATATATTATCATCTGTAGCTTAGATTCTCCTCGTAGTATGTAGGTAGGATCCTTGTCTTTCCTTGTGAATTGGAATATATGGACATATAAATATATCGTAGTGGAGCTTAGCTCCAAATGTTATTATGAGTATTATTTAATGTTTGTATATAAGTTTAAGGCTTAAGGAATGTGAGTTCACTCATATTCCGCACCGGCCACCCCTTAGTTTTCAGGGCGTGACATTTCTCTAGCTTGAAGTCCAGCGGCAGCGACTCTGCCAAGTCTCGGAAGCGTCTCTGCCTCGTCAGTCTCAAGCTCATTCAAACTCTGCAGTGTCAAACCACACGCAGAATTCTCACTCCATCATTCACCAGCGGACCACCAACGTGTTAGTTATGCTTAGTTTTGATGATGACAAATATGCTTATCAATATTAAGATCAAAAAGTTTCCATAGTACATTTATCTTCTACTTTGACTAATGCTTATATTTAATATTGAAGAAGTTGAATTATGGAGAATGATAAAGAGAAGAAGAGGAGATATTGAAGAAGAAGTTGAATTGTGGAGAATGATCAAGAGAAGAGAAGAAGAGGAGATATTGAAGAAGTTAGAACTTACAGAGAATGATGAGTCCAAGTTAAATGGCGAAGAATGATCAAGATGGGAGATGGAAGAAGGAATAACTTGCTAAATGGAATGAGAATATCATTATTCAAGTTCCTAGATTGATACTAGAAGTCACCATAATCAAATGGAAGTTGGAATGGTTCAATTCGGAGTTAAAATAAGCTAAAGTTGCATTCCTGAAGTCATTCTCGAGTATGACAATGTAATTCTCGAGAATGGTACTGTTCATGCAAAAATTGCAAGTCTTTCTCGTACAAAACATCAATTCTCGAGAATCATCATGTTTCAGCTACTCTGCTCAACTCTGTTTCACGTTTCACTCGGGCAAGGTCTTGTAATTCGATGATATCTCCTAAACCAGAGATCCGATTAAGGAGAAACTAATTTTTTTAGAAACTAGACTCCCAATACGTCATTTTGATATAAAATTCAAGCCCAAAAGAGTTCCGATGAAGGAGCTATGAATTGTGGAAGATGACAGTGAAATTCACGCCACATAGCAGACCAAGCTTCGGTATTTTGAGTGTATCTCACAAATGACAAATCCAAATGATCTGAAACCAGTGCAATTTGAAACTTGACTCACATACCTTTCCAAAAACATCAATATCACAAAACACAAAGATCAATTGAAGGAGATATGATATTTTGAAGTAGACGGTCAGTTCAGGATATTACAAAATCTGATGATAACGGACGAACTACAATGAGTTTGGAGCTGATTCTTCTTACATTGGAAAGAAGGCTTGAAGAGATTTCCGAGAATGAGTAAGTGATTCTCGAAAATGGTTCTCGAGAATAAGTAAGTTGACTCTCGAAAATGCCTTTGACAGATTCAATGATATGCTTTCTCTAAAGTGATTCTCGAGAATGCACACTGATTCTCGAGATTAACATTTACATCTCTTCAGTCTTGCTGCTTCTGTTAGAGTAATTCTCGAGAATAGCTAGGTGATTCTCGAGAATGGTACTCAAGAACTAGTGAGGTGGTTCTCGAGAATACACTGTCTAATTCTTTAATGCCATTACTTGTAATACCTTGGATATTTATCGGAATATTATAAATAAAAGTTGGATATTTCGATAAGTGAAATTGCAATCTCCATTCTTGGGTAATTATAGTCTATTTTCTAGGTAGAATTTCTGCAAGAAATTAGGGAGTTTAAGGGTCAAAGTGCCAAAATGACTAAAATGCCCCCGCAAAGGGTAATTAACTTAGAAAATTCATGAAAAATCCTAAAAGTCGGTAAAATGACCAGTTGAATTAAGAGAGTATATTATCTCTAATTACAGTAATTAAATAAATTACAAACTTGGGAAAATGAGAAAGGATGCTCATAAAGTAATAAAATGACCAAAATACCCTTGTAATTATGAAACAATGCAAGAGGCATGGAAATGCTAATGTTAATACAAGAATATGAAGGTAATGAAGCATTCTAATTAAGAAAAATACCAACTATGGTTAAAAGAGTAATTAAGTAATTAATAGCTAATTACTTAAGCATAAGCAAAGGAAATTTCAGTAATAATTATGTGAAGCTCTAAAATTAGTGGAAATTAGTTGAATATTAATAAAATGTATTTACTAATTAAATTGGAAAGTTTTGAGAAAAATAGTTGAGTTTAGGTATTTTTAAACCTAAATACAAGAATGGACCAATTAGGGAATTTTGTAGAATTTTTAATAAAAATTGAATTAAGTAATTAATTAATTCTTGAAAAACATTTACAAAAAAAAAAAAGGGGCTGCCGAAAATTGGCCAAAGAATTTGAGAATAAGAAGCAAAAGTTGATATCTTGATATTTTGCAAATTTTTGATTATTATATAATATAATTAAAAAGCATGAATAGTAATCTTATATTTAGGAAACAGATCCTATCTAGGGAACCAGGAATAGGAATTCCAAAGTCAAGGTAAAATATTGATCAGTGATTTTTTACCTTCAAGTGACTCTTCCGAAGTCAATTTCGAGACCCGTAGCACATTGTCCTAATAAGACGAAATAGGGAAAATGCTGCTAGTCACATTTTGGGAAAATAAGGAAATAAATTATAACTCAACATCTAGGGATGAGTTTATAATTATAAAAATACATTTGGAATCAGTGACTTATTATCTAGAGCTTGATGATTCCGGAACCGATTTCCGACACCGGGACGCGTACGGACACGTTTTTTCGAGAAACTTCAAAGAGGGACGGTTGGAACCCCGTCTAAAGTCAAAATTCAAGTTATAATAGATATTATTGATGAGAAAGAGAAGGTCTTCAAAGTTCTAAATCTAGAATTTTGAGATTTCTCCGAAATTACGCGAATCGGGTACCGATCGAGAAATACTACGGACCGGCCATAAAGTGAGGTGAGTCATCACTTCTTGGCCAATCCTTGGCTTCCAAACAGCCCAAAGATGTCGACCAAAGGGGGGTGAGGTGGAGTTTGTGACTTTGTGTTCAAGTTGCATTAATGGGTTCTTTACAATTTGGAATTCCAAACAAAGCCTTAACCAAAGTCTATAAATAGGAGGCATGCTCCTTGAGAAATCCTCACACCATTTCTTTCTTGTCTTGACCGAATTTCTTGAGAGAGAAAGTAGAGAGATAAGCCGGGGGAAAAGCTCGTAATTCTTCAACGGGTAAGTCTTTTGGCCTTTAGCTTTTAAGTCTTTAGTTCGGTAGTTAGTAGAATTGTTAGTTAGATTTAGGAAGTAGGTGATAAGATTCCTATGCTTGTTTTTAGGCCTCATTGCATTGAAAAATATGCCTAAAGAGGTAAAAACATAGTAGGGTCGAGTCGCGAAAAGTTGGAACTTTAGCAGTTCTTTTTAAAAGTAAGGGTAGAATTTGTTAGAATAGCCTTTAAATTTCAAGTATGATTTGGGTATCATATGGGAGGGCTATTTTAGTCATTATTTTCGAAAATCATAGTTGCGTCGAAGTTCGGCAAAATTTCGGGAAGAAAATTTGCTAGAGTAACGAAGTTGCCGGTGAAATTCCGCCGATTAGGGGTAGAAGGGCAAAATGGTAATTTTACCTAAAAAGCCGCTTATAGTGTCAAATCGCTAATAAAGGTGATATTATTCTTATAGGATATCGAATCTCTCGATTTGTCGCCGCGCGCCGCCCGACGAACCGCTGTTTGAAGTTCACGTTCTTCCGTGAAAGTACGTCTTTCGCCGGTAGTACCTAACGTTGCCAACGAAGGTACGAACGTGTACTGTAACACTAATCTTGTACATCTTAAATACTTATATGTCAATGATATGTTCGTAGACCGTTATACGTACGTTATACGGGTTATAGTTTTGGTAACACCGTTTTGTTTTCCTAGCGCCGAGGACACGAGTAATTATCGTGGCTTTGGTGAATAGTGCGTGGCGTTATTGTTTACCTTATGGGGCTTTACATATTGCTTTGTGCTTATGTTTGTCGGCATAATGATCATGCATCGTTTGTATGCTTATGATATACTCGTGGTATTAGCTCTAGAAATATCTCGTTGTCTGTATATTGTATTGTTTGGGTATGAGGTTAATCGTTACCTGAGATTCAATATGGTGAATTGAATCTCAGCTGTAGCTTCAGGGTCAGGAGGACCACGGTTCGGGGATCGAGGCAAGTGCCCGGAATAGACGTGCAGCTGAAGACTATTTCTATCTTATCGTTTTCTGTTATTCTGTTATTCTGTCATTCCGCTATTTCATTTCTAAACCTTAGGACTATTGTAATCTATACAATATTACACAATGGTTGATGTTTTGGCTATGAACTGATCACTCTTTCGCTCTATTGCTCTACTCTGATTGAAAAAAAAAATTGCGTTTCAAAATGGGATGTTACATTACTCATATACTGCATTTTTTGTTTTGTTAACATAATTCTCGAGTATGAATGAACTGATTCTCGAGAATGATTATATACTGATATTCAATGCTCTCTGGACTTCGATAGTTCTCGAGAATCATATGGACAATTCTCGAGAATACATTCCCTGAATCTATATCATACTTAACGCATTATTAATTGATACTGAAAGTCTCTGGGTCATTATCTATCCCTTATTAAATATACCCAAACTTGTTTATATCACATTTAATCATCTTTTTGATTAAGTTTTAGTTGATTAAGTCTATTTAGACAGAGATTGAGCGAAAAGCAATCCTACGTGTCAATAGCATTAAATGCGGCTCAGAAAAGCAGAGCAACAATCGGAATTAAAGTTCGTGATAGACGAAGATATTCCTTCGAGGCATACTTATTCCAGCTATTATTTTGAGTCAACTTCTGCACAAGTACAAACGACGGTGAAGCATTTAATGAAGCAACGGTCGAATATGCTCAACGAAAATCATCGGAGCCTAACGAAAGTTTAAACAAGTCTAACGGCTACTTCCAATGGACATTCAACGATTATATTCTAAACGGGAAGAATTGCTCAATGGTCGAATGCTCTCCATTAACTATAAAAGGAGAAGGATTCAAAATGGACGGAGATATGAGCTTGCACTGTCGAAATGCTGATATTCTGAATCCAACATTTAGCTCACACGCTCTCTGTTCTCAATGCTCGTATAGCTCATCATAGAGAGTGAAATGATTTGTATTGTACTTCAGTGATTATTATTCATATGCTCTGTGAGAGAGTCTAAACACTTATTTCATTATCTGTTTAGTGATCAAATCTCAAGGTTGTGGAACCTTTAAGTGTGGGTGTACAATTACAACTTGTAAGGGGGAGTGAGTCCTAGTGTGAAAGGATCATCCTGAGTACAGAGTCGGTAATTGTATTCTTACAGTGCGTACGAGGATATCTCGGAAAAAGATTGTAAAGGCTAAACAAGTGCCCAACTAAACTTGTAGGTTGTAAAGGCTTTTCTCTTGTGCCTGGTTAAACAAGGAGATAGTGGAAAATCTCAAGTGCAGCTTAGGGACTGGAAGTAGGTCAAGGATTGGGCCGAACCAGTATAAATCTCTGCTTGCATATTCTCTTCCTCCCTAAACTCTTACATTTTAGCATATATGTTTTGAATGACTGTCTATCGATTTATAAATTATTACTGTCATTCAAACCTCCTTTAGTATGTTGTGAAAAGATTTTCTAAGTTTTCAAAAAGTTTTATCTGACACCCAATTCACCCCCCTCTTGGGTGATAGTCAGGTCTAACACAACGTCAGCGTTTCTGAATAGGTTCTATACCCACTAGTGGCAAGGGACAGACTTACAGAGACATAGTCGTAGACTGAGAGAAGAATTACTGTGATTTCATACCAGAAGCAGCAACAAGAAAGTACTGCAATTTCAGACCAGAGTTAGTGGCGTCTGGATTGGTGACAGAACTGTGCAGTCTCGACATCGTCCTCTCATCGTCTCTGGTTCGCTCGACTTACCTCATCCGGCGACCTCCATCCAGTTGTCCTTTCCTCGTCCGACGACCATCGTCCTCAACCAGTGAAGGGCTCGACTCGTCCGTCGAAGCCAAGTCATCAAGTTCGTCCAACGACACCTCCACTCATCCAACGCTGAGCACAGTCGAAATGAAGGAGCCTTGAGCCTTCCCCTTCTCACTCACATCCATGCCATCAGCCGTCGTATGTTGAACCACCATTGTACTTCCTCAGGTTTGTCTTCGTCTCTGCCTCTATTAATCAGTTCAGCTCACGCCATTGTGATTCTATTGTGCTTCTTTTATCGGTATTCTCTGGCTACTTTTGTCGTGACATATCAGGTGCATTCTACTGTGCGCTTTTGTTTGCTAATGTAGGACCAAACTGTCATTTTGGTAATTTGAGTACCAAACTGTCATTTTGGTAATTCAAGGACCAATATGCCTTTTTCTTGAAATTTGACGACCAAAATGTCATTTGTCAAATTCGTAGGATAAGAACCAGAGAAATGGTGTTATTGGAACCCCAAGTAGTTGTAGGATACATGTTAGAGACTATAGCTTCGGTGTTACTAGCTAAAAAGTGTATTTTTCTTCACGCCCTCAAAGCCTCACAGAATAAACAAATATGGATAGTTGATTCTGGAGCATCGAATCACATGACTGATTATCCTCAACTATTCACAACTTAAGTCCCATGTTCGGTAGTCAAAAGGTTAAAATTGCTGATGGTTCTCTTGCTCCTATTGCCAAGAAAGGAAGTATCCGGATTTCTGAGTTTATCACTCTTGAATTTGTTCTCCATGTACCAAAATTAGCATGCAATCTGTTATCTGTTAGCCAATTGACAAAACAAGCTAACTGTTGTGCTACATTTCTACCATCTCATTGTGTTTTTCAAGATCTATCATCAGGAATGAAAATTGGTCGTGCTAAAGAGTACGAGGGGCTCTACTTTCTTGATGATGTTGAAGTAAGTCACCGACATCCGATTCAGGTATGCAATTTTGTATCGACCTCTAGAACTCATGACGTCATGTTATGGCATAAGAGAATGGGTCATCCCAATTTTCATTACCTATCTCGTACCCCCTGTTCAAATACTAGCATTAATATGAGATGTGAGATATGCAAATTAGCTAAACACCACCGCTCATCATATCCTAAAGCTCCATATACACCATCCAAGCCTTTCAATATCGTCCACAGTGATCTATGGGGACCTTCTAACATTCCAAGCCATACCAAAACCAAATGGTTCATCTGTTTCATAGATTACTGCACTCGCCTTTGTTTGGTCTATCTCTTAAAAGACAAGTCTAAAGCTTCCTCAGTATTTATGCAATTCTTCAATATGGTTAAAACCCAATTCGATACGGACATCAAAGTACTGCATAGTGACAATGGCACAAAGTACTTCAACCACACCTTGAGCGTCTTCGTCCAAACACATGGTATTATCCATAAAAGCTCCTGCCCTAACACTGCTTTTAACTTGTCTAGCATACCGTCGGCCAAGTATTTAGGGGTAAACACCCATTTACAGCTTACAAGTTTCTTGCCTGGTAGCAAGAGGGTTCACTCAGACATATGGTCTAGACTATCAAGAAACATTTGCACCATTAGCAAAGCTAAACACTATAAGAGTACTATTGTCTTTGGCAGCCAACCTAGAATGGCCACTTCATCAGCCAGACATCAAGAATGCCTTTCTAAATGGAGAGCTAAAAGAAGAAGTATACATAAATCTACTTCTAGGGTTTGAAAAATGCAGAATTGATCAAGTGTGTAAGCTGAACAAATCATTATATGGTCTAAAGCAGTCTCCTAGGGCATGGTTTGACAGGTTCTCGAAAGTCTTGATGTTAGAGGGTTACAAACAAGGATTATCATATCATACAATGTTTGTCAAAATAGAGGATGGAAAGAAGTGCATTCTCATTGTGTACGTTGATGACACAATCCTTACAAGAGATCATATTGAGGAAATATCTAGGATAAAAGTTGCAATTGGGGAAAGAATTTGAAGTTAAGGATCTTGGAAACTTGAAATAATTCCTTGGTGTGGAGGTTGCTAGGTCAAGACTAGGCATCTATGTCTCTCAAAGAAAGTATATACTTGATCTTCTAAAAGAAACATGCATGCTTGGTTGTATTCCCAAGCCAACTCATATTATGGTTCAGAAAAAGAGAAAGAAGAAATCTAAGCAGAACAATAAAGAGGAAACAGAAGAAGGTGACTCAAAGGATGGGACAGAAGAAGAAGAAGATCAAGACAAAGAAGCTATCGATAAATGAAGATATCAGAGACTTGTTGGAAAGTTTATTTGTCTCTCTCATAGAATATCTGATATAGCCTTTGCTGTAAGTATTGCCAATCAGTATATGAGTGAGCCAAAGAAGAACCATATGGAAGAAGCCTACAGAATTTTGAGGTATCTAAAGGGTACTTCTGGAAGAGGGTTGTTCTTCTAGAAACAAGAACGAAGAACTATAGAAAAGCATACTGATGTAGATTGGGGAGGAAGTCATCCTGACAGGAGATCAACCTCTGGTTATTTCTCCTTTGTATGGGGAAACCTGGTTACCTGGAAAAGCTAAAAACAAAGGGTTGTATCTACGAGCAGTGTTGAAGCTGAGTTGAGGGCACTAGCTCAAGGGATAAAGGAGGAGTTGTTGTTGAAACGGGTTCTAGATGAGATACAAGTCAACGTGGATTTACGCCCCCATAAGCATGGCCTCAAATCCTATTCAGCATGAATGATCAAAACATGTGGAGATAGATAGACAGTTCATGAGGGAAAAAGTAGAAGAAGGCGTCATATGTCTCACTTATCTACCAATGAATCTTCAAGCTGCTGATGTATTGACAAAGGGAATATTCAAACTTGCATTTGAAAGTTGCATAAGCAAATTGGACATGATTAATATCTATCATCCAACTTGAGGGGGAGTGTGGGAATATTATATTATAATTCTCCTTTATTCTCTCCTTGCTTCTCTCCTAAATTTTCTCCTTCAATTACTCCTTAATTTTCTCCTTAATTGTTTAGTCTTATCTCTTTGTTTTGTATATAAGTAGGTATTATATCACAACATTGACTAAGAAATGAGAATACATTTTCTCTCAATTTTCCACAATTACACATAACTATTTTACCGAAATCTATAACACGTGATGATTAAGTACTTTACTCAGCTTCCATACCATACTCAAATTAGATAAATAAGTCTTATATTAAAGACCATAGGAGTATAAAAATTGTTCTGCTACCATTTAATATGATTCCTATAGACTGCTTACGTTTCATAATATCATTCACACAAAAACATGGTTTAGTGAAAGGTTAGTAATGCCAAAGACCAAATGAGTGCAGAGTTGGATTCTCTCATCAGTTCAAATGCCACTTGTTCTGATTTTAATAGCTTGGATTGTGTTTTGGGAAAGAAGCCCACAACACCAGACTCAATCACAACAGGTCCTTAAAAAAGAAAATTATTGAAAAAGTTTTTTCCTTAGCTATTAAATGTTTCTCACAACCTCATTCAATCAAAATAGAGCCAACTTCAATGGAAATATTATGCAGGGTCAAGACCAGTGCAAAGATGTAACATCAAAGAAGCTCCTTTTTCCATTAATGGCATTACTAGCAGGGATCTTAGGCGGTGTTTTTGGAATACGAGGTGGAATATAATGCTAATAAGTCCACTTCTTCTTCAGGTTGGTACTGAGGTAAGCTTATACATATTTCATTATAACTATGTAAAATTTCCTTTTACTTTATGTTTGGACTGGAAAAAAACTGATTTTGGAGAATAGAGTTTCTCAAAAGCTGCTCAATCCAAATTCGGCCCTACTTCATTAATCTTTCTTCTTTTTTTCTATTTTTTGTGGGTGTTGGATGAAATCACCCAAAACCTTGGTAAAATACAAAGAATGAGTCTCTAAATCTGACACCTTGGTGTTGATCATCCCTGAATTTTCAGGGCGTGACATGAAGAGAGAGAAAGAGGAATTCTATTATTGAAAGGGTTTGAGATGTGGTGGTTGTTGGGGGTGAACTCCATTGTTGGAAGGAGAAGGAAGGAGAGATGAAGAAGACGATGAAAAGTGTCACAAGTGAAAAACCTCACGAAAAGACTAGTTATTCTCATTATTGAACTTGTAAATACCATTAACAAATTTGTAATTTCCATTATAAGATTTGTTAAAATTAACTTATTTGTTGTTTCATCAGAGACATAAGTGAAAAACATGATGAAAAGACTAGTTATTCTCATTACTTGATTTATAAATAACATTAACAAATTTGTAATTCCTATTACAAGATTTGTTAAAATTGACCCTTATTTGTTGTAATTCTCACCACTGTATTGTTTGCATCGTCATATGATGAGAATAGCTTATCCCATGCACTCCATTCTTTCTTCAAGATGTCATACTTATTTTTCATTTGGTTTTTGTCTAAGGATTTTCCTGATTTATTATTAATCCAGACAAAATATTCTTCCATCCAGTAGGTGAAAATGATCCGCCTTGTTGTTCTTTCTTGAGAACTTTCTCAATACATTGTTCAATGAAAATCCATGTGCATCTTACATCCCAATTGCTTACTTTTGTCCGTGTTCATATTGCTATATCAATAATCGGTTAAATTAACAAAAACATATATTTACTTTATAATAAAAATAGTGCAAATTCTACACTGAATTTAAAAATAATAATAATAATTAGAAATGTAATAAAAAAATTGTAGTTGTTCTGGTGTAGAACACATATGTCACTAGTGCAAAAAAGGACTTTAAGACCGGACAAAAGAGGCATCGTAAGACCGGACCATCGACTGTCTTGTTCTCGCCGGTATTAAAAGTCCACATTTAAGACCGGACTATAACCGGTCTTAAAGAAACTCTTTCAGACCGGACATTTAAAACATTAGGTCTTAAAAGTCGGACTAAATAAGGCTGAAATATTTTTTGTTCGATCTTAAAACTCAACTTTTAAGACCGGCCAAAAACTCGGCCGCTCTTAAAAGATCAAAACTTTAAGACCGGACAAAAATATACCCGGTCGAAAAATAGCGGCTTCTAAGACCGACGACTAATTATACGTGAGTCTTAAAAGATTGACTTTCAAGACGGGACAATAAATTGTCCGGTCTTAAAAATTTAATTTTAAGACCGGACGTATAAACACACCGGTATTAAAAAACAAACTTTTAAGACCGGCTTAATATCAAATATGTACACATGACCTTTAAGACTGGACATATGGATACATCCGGTCTTAACAGTTGAACATTTAAGACCGGCCTATTTATTATCGGTCTAAATTTTCCCGAATGTTTTCCCTGTTCTTTTCTTCCTTATCAATATTCACAAATCCACCACCCAATCCAGCACATAAAAGTCGATACTTTAAGTACAAGCTATGAACAATTATGAATAAATTGAACGGGAAAAAGAATACAAATAATATTCACCATGAGTTATGTCGCTTCTTAAATTAATGAATATATTATGACTATAACACCTAAATTAATTTATACAATAAGATAACTTACTTACAATCCAAATACAATCAGTTACAAATACAACATACATGCCCAATATAATATTCACCATGCCTTCATCTGATTTCCCACCAAACAACGTAACATCCTCTTTTATAACATGCCCTTTGGATCCGATCCGCCACAAAAATAAAATAAGAACAAACTTCATAGTCGGTGACATTGTTTAAGAACGTATAAGGAATATAATATAGTAAAAACCTTAAAGTTTTCAAAGAAGTTTTCATATGAATATTACCTTATGAATTATATTGACTCTTTTATAAAGCGATATCCTCCCATATCCCTTCTTGATGATCATTTCTTATGCCGGGTTCATTATCCGCTTCATCTTCTTCATTCATTTCCGGTAGACCCCTTGAAAAAGGAGTACTCTCAGGAAGACCATAATTTGAATGACTTTCCACATCAATATCAATGACCCTTTTTCCTTGGAGAGCTACAGACCACATTTTATTTTCTTGATCGGTGATATAGAACACTTGTTTCGCCGGGTCTCCGCCATAATAAAAGGTTCATCACCAAAACTTCTACGTTGACATCGACTAATGCAAATCCTAGCCGATCAATCGAACACCATTATTGACATTAACCCACTTGCATTTGAAAATGGGAAATCTAATTTTAACATAGTCTACCTCCCAAATCTCTTCAATAACCCCATAATATGGCATGACTGCCAATAAAGGCCTCTTGTCTTTCAAACTAGAGAAGTGCATAGATTCAGCCTCTAACATAACACCACTGTTCTAGACGGTGCTCCTATCATCTAGGGACTTCGTGTAAAATGTATAACCATTGATCACATACGAATTCCAACTTATGACTGATAATTAAATATTTCATACACTTCTTTTTATCTCTTGATTAATAATATAGGACTCTTTAGTTAATAAATAATGGATTTTATACTTATTTGGGCTTTGGGCCTTTGATTATATTTTAGCCATTTTTAATAATAAAATTCCAGTTTTATATTGCTTCACTATTCCTACCATAACTCTTGAACCAGACATCGGATTTGCCTCATTTTTGTTTCATATTTTAGATGATTCAGGGAGCTACAATTCTTATGAAGACATGAAGGGCAAATTCGGACAAGAGGGTGGTCAATTTTGGAGCCGAAGTCGGAATTTTAATTGGGCTTGAATTTGTAATTAAAGCCCTTTTTTTTGTTTTGGGCCTGAATTGGATTGGAGCCCCATTTTCGTTTTAGGTTAAGTGTGGCAGCAGCCACAAACATAGGATCATTCACGTTTTTAGCTTTTGGTGGATCAAAATAGGAGTTTTCAAATTCTCTCAAGTGTTCTTCATGTTCTTCGCGTTCTTCATCTTTTCTTTTGTGTTTTGCTTAGCCATGCTTGGCTAAGTTTTTGTGGTTAACCCATGGATTGAGGGTTCCAAGAATCCAGAGGACATGCGCTTCATTCGGTAACGTAATTCGTTTCTATTTATTTTAATCGGATCCGATTATAATTGCGGATTCGGTATTAGATTTAATACCTAGATTGATATCCCAAGGACATAGGTCGGACCGGGTTACGAGAGAGCGTTGTGCGATCGTACGGTCCGAGCTCGCCACGTGTTCGATCAAATGCTAGACGATCGTCTAGTCGAGGGAATATCGGACAAATGCGAGATCTCGGTTTGTCCAGAATCAATCACGAGTTTGGTTATTATCTTTTTGTCCGATGAAGGTTATGGAATCCCAATTCTGGGTTAATCGTTTTTAATCTAATTGATCGCTTTAATCTGTTTCTGCATCTGCATATTTCGTTCTGTTTTAGTTTAATTTCGTTTTTAATCTGTTTAAATCAAAAACCCCCAATTTGTTATTGTTCTGTTTCGCTATTGCTGATTTAACCCCACTGCCAATTCCTTGAGAGAAACGACCCAGGTTACATTATACTGCAAATCTTTTTCTAATCTGGTTATTTTGGGATATCACGGCAAATCTCTGTCAATGACATCAACCTCAGGACCACGGGCTAACCATTTGATTGTATCATAAACACATTCCTCTCCCTCAACCTTTGTTCAGTCATTCGATGATTTTCTTTCCTTAATCAACCTTTGTTCTTTCGATGAGCTTCTTTATGTTGGCTTGAACTTCATCAACATTATTCAAGATGTATAAGTGGACTTGTGACAATTCATCGGGATCACACTCTTTACCGAAGCCCTTCATCTACCCCCTTCAAAGATCCGACGTTTTGGAAGCCCAAGTATGTCTTACTTTGGCCAAATAATTTTGACAAAATTCCATGGCTTCTTCGAAAACATATTTCTAAACAATTGATGCTTCGGCCGGTATGCGTTCTTCACGTACCCTTTTAGGAATTTCATAGATCTTTCAATTGGGTACATCCACCGTAAATGGATAGGTCCGCACAACTTTATCTCCATCACTAGATGAACAATTAGATGAACCATGATGTCAAAAAAGGTAGGAACAAAAAGCTTCTCAAGGTGGCACAAGATAAGATATCATTCATTCTCCAATTCATCCAACTTTTCAATCTCGAAAACTTTACTACAAACCGCATTGAAGAAGACACAAAGTCTAGTCAAAACGACCCGAAGATCATATTCGGCGATGCCTCGAATAGCTGCGAGAGTAGTGTTGCATCAAGACATGACAATCATGAGACTTTTGGCCTACTAATTTCAAGTCCTTCATCAATACAAGCCTCTTAAAATTTGAAGAATACCTCGAGGGAACTTTTGTGCCAAGTAAACACTCACAAAAACTTCGTTTCTCATCCTTAGACAAAGTATGAGAAGCTAGGGGACAATAAGTTATCTTCCCGTATGGCCTTGGATGTAAGTCTTCGCGTATTCCCATTACTTGCAAATCCAATCTTGCCTTCACACCATCCTTGGAACTACCTTGTATGTTGAGAAGCGTGCCAACAATACTATCACATACATTTTTCTCCACGTGCATGACATCAATACGTGTCTCACATCAAGATTGCGCCAATATGGAAGATCGAATAATACATATATCTTTTTCCATATATTTGTTTCTTTTCTACTCTTTGCAGTCTTACCGAAGATGACACTGATATGTTTCACCTTTTCATAAACTTGCTCCCCAGTCAATGCCACGGAGCATCTTCATACTCCTGACCACCAAAAAAGGCTTTCTTTAATCGACGATATGGGTGGTCCCGTCGAAGAAATCTCATATGTCCAAGATAAACCGTCTTTCTTCCATGTTGAAGTTGATGGTAGCGTGTGCCTTCTTCACAAACCGGACATGCTTTATGGCCTTTTACACTATACTCGACAAGTTCCCATATCTTTGGGAAGTCGTTTATAGTACAAAATATTATGGCTCGTAGTTTAAACACATCCTTCTTGAAAGAGTCAAAAACATCGACACCTTCTTCCCACAACTCCTTCAAGTCTTCGATCAAGGGTGAAGGTAAACATCAATGTCATTTTCGGGTTGTTTTGGTCCCGAAATCAACATAGACAAGCATGATGTACTTTCGTTTCATGCATAACATTGGAGATAAGTTGTAAATAATAAGGAGCATAGGCCATGAACTATGTATGCTGCTAAGGCTTCCATATGGATTCATGTCATCCGTGCTAAGGGCAAGCCTAAGGTTCCTAGGTTCTTCGCCGAAGTTCAGAAATAAATGATCTATTTTCTTCCATTGAGAAGAATCGGCCGGATGTCGAAGCTTTCCATCAGAAATCCTCTCATATGCATGCCACCTCAAATTCTTTACATCATTTTCATTCGCAAACAACCGTTTGAACCTTGGTATGATTGGAAGATACCACAACACTTTTGCAGGCCCCTTGTTTGACTTGTACCTTGGTGTTTCACATATCGGACAACCCCGCTTCTCTTCAAACTCTTTTCTATAAAATACGCAATCATTCGGGCATGCATGTATCTTTTTGTACTCCATCCCCAGTGGACAGAGTATTTTCTTAGCATCATAGTATCGATGCGACAACACATTCTCATCCGGAAGCATGTCCTTAAAAGCCTCAAGCATTTCAGAAAAACTCTTGTCGCTCCATCCATGACGTGCCTTCAAGCTTACCAATTTCAATACAGCGTTCAAAAATTTGTATTTTTTACAACCAGGGTATAGCGGGGTCTCTGCATCACTGCACATATTACCATATGCATGTGATTGATGAAAAGCCTCTTCTCCTACATCACGAATAATGTCCTCTATGTGATCATCCATATCCGTGTCATTATCATCAAAGGCCACTTCCTCATGTTGAGACCCACTTGGTATTTTTTCACCATGCCATACCCATCGTATAAGTCTTACAAAATCCTTCACAAATTAAATGTGTGTAGATAACTTCAGCACTTAGTCGCCTGTCATTCAAACATTTTACACAAGGGTAATAAAACTTCCCACTATCATCATGGGCATTTTGTTTAGCAAATTCTATAAATTCCCTCACCCCATTCTAATATTCAACACTCGTCCGTAACGCAGTTATCCAACCGTGATCCATAGTAGAATTCATATTTATGACACGGATATAAAATAAGGAAACACCAAATTCATATTTATGCTCAACGAAGAAACTTGCCCATTAAATGCATAACGAAGAAACACTTTTGGTCATAAATATCACAGTGAATCCAAGAAGAAAAATTAAAGCATGACGAGGAAATTAAACGCATCGCGTGAAATTAAATGTGGACTCACCTATAGCATATAAATTCAAATGGTTTGCGGAGTCTTTCTTCTACCGCCATGAACGTTGATGTTGCAGACAGCAAGAGTAACCTAAAAACATTTGTTGGTCAGTTGGGTAGGTCAAAAGCGCAAATATAATCTTCAAAATACAATATTCATTAACAACAGAGAAACCCACTAGAACATTTCATCGATTTCGTTCAACCCAGAAAACCATAAAGTTATTTAACCGAAACACCTCTTACAGCTTGGTCGATAGACGTTTAACTAAGGAACCAGAAAGTGATTATCGAGAGAGCAACGCGAAGCAGTTGATGAAGCAACACAAAAACACTGGAGACAGAACCTGAGTAATCACTTTCGGCGCGACAAGAGAAGTTCTGAGAGGGAAATTTTATATTCCGTGCGTCAGAGACATGTCTTAGTATTTTGGATTTTATTAAGACCGGTTAATTATAAAGTAGACGGTCCTAAATATATAATTACATTTTTAAGACCGGATGTTTACAAAATGCCGGTCCTAATTTTTTATTATTCATTTAATTTTAAGACCGGGTTTTATTAAACATCCGGTCCTAAAAAGTCCTCATTTTTTTTAAAAAAAAAAAAAGATGATTGGATTTGGCGAGCGTGAAGTAACTCAATGAAAAAAAAATTAAAGGAAAACTTGAGAATATGAACACAAAAAAGACACAAGCTTAGCGGTCCTAATTTTTTATTATTCATTTAATTTTAAGACCGAGTTTTATTAAACATCCGGTCCTAAAAGTCCTCATTTTTTTTAAAAAAAAAAGAGGATTGGCTTTGGCGAGGCGAAACAACTCAATGAAACAAAAATTAAAGTAAAACTTGAGAATATGAACAAAAAAGGGACACAAGCTTAGTTCTTATTGCTTCATACATTACTAGAGAATATGCACGTACACAAGAAAAAATACAAAAGAAAAACAAGCAGAAAATTATCAAAAACAAGAATCTGACTAAACATCCTTGGCGATATCGGCGTGAAAAGCATTAAATTCCCGCCGGATATCAGCAAGTTCCTATCTTATTCGCATCGGCCTCAATGCATCATTAGAGGAAAGAGGAGAGGGTCGGCGGTAGGGCGCCGGGGCCAACCGGGTCGGAGAGGGGAGCAGGAACCTCTTCATGATCTGAAGGGTGGAGGGGAGTGCGGCAATCTCTTCATCATCCGAAATAACAATGGGTCCAACGACCCGAGACTCTCGTCACAATAGAACGCACTCTTGATGGAGGAGGCGCACCGTATAACAATCTACGGAAGGCATGAGCATCGGGAGTAAGAGCACCCCTACGAGCGGTTCTCTTGTATCTAACCATGGTTTTGAGCGGTTGGGGGCGCAGAGCCACGTAGTGTGGAGTTACGAGATTGTGAGGAGTTACTAAGGATAGAGAGGTATATATGTTGAGTTACGAGGTATGAGGAGTTTAATAAGGACAGAGAGGTATGAGGAGTTAATAAATATGCGGTCTAAAATTTATTTCAATTTTTTCAATTCAATTGATTTTAAGACCGACCGTTTAAAATATATCCGGTCCTAAAAGTCTATTATTTATTTTTTGTCAAGGTTGGACCGTTGTTGTCTTCGGTGTTACCTCAACCTGAGTTGAATATTTTCAGTTTCCTTTCAGTATCTTCCTTATTTTTCCGACAAAAAGAAAAGAGACAACAAAAAGGGAAACCGATAATGCCGCCTTGAACATCATGAGAGGTAACATTGAAGACAACGAGGGTCCTAGCTTGAGCGAACGCGTAACCTCGGTTGTCGGAACTCTAAAAATTTGTTAAACGTAAAATGCGGATGTTCAAGTAAAATGCGGTCCTAAAACTCTAACATTGAAGAACGAATTTTTAGAAGACTTTTAGGACCGGATGTTCAAGTAAAATGCGGTCATCAAACTCTAAAATGAATTTTTAGAAGACTTTTAGGACCGGATGTTCAAGTAAAATGCGGTCCTAAAACTCTAAAACGAATTTTTAGAAGACTTTTAGGACCGGATGTTCAAGTAAAATGAGGTCCTAAAAGTCTAGCCATAACTTTTTAGAAGACTTTGAAGACCGGACGTAATGATTTGTCCGGTCCTAAAAGTCTAGCCATATTTTTAGAAGACTTTTAAGACCGGACAAATCATTACGTCCGGTCCTAAAAGTACAGCCATAATTTTTTTTAAAAATTAACGAAGACTTTTAGTACCGGTGTTTAATAACTATGCGGTCCTAAAGGTCTCGCCATATTTTTATGAACAAAGACTTTTCTCATTTACAACATCCTCGTACCTCAAATTTCAAGCATAAATATCTAGAATGAATGAACGAATTTATTCTTGAATTACACAGTTTGTATGTTTATTTACAAATGAATGACTTGTTCAAAAAAATAAACAAATTTACATAAAATTATTTTTGCTACAACATATATTTACATCCACATTTAAGACTTAATTAGGCCATACAGATGTTCACAAAACACATTGCGTATGTGCTCCACTTCATTATCAGGAAAGGGACCAGAAGCTCTAAACATCCGTAACATCAAAGATTTAAACCGAATTAACTTGTGTGCATATTTCATTAAGCCGTAAACTGAATTCAGCCATAATATGTAACATCAAATACATTTACCTTTGCTAACAATTTTGTCTTTCCTCCCCGATAACATCATACATGTTTTTCATGACGTACGTGCCACATAAGTTGGTTGTTTTGGTTTAGATGGGTCTAAAATGAACAAGAAATATAGGATAAGTGACAAGAAATATAGCATATATATAGCTTATTGACCAAGTTCACAAGGCAGTGTTTCAGTGTCCAAATATGTACTAACCTCTAGGGTGTACCAGTTAGGTTTAATATGTTAGTTCTCTCAAGGTTTTGATGATTACCAACAAATTACAAACAAAGGATGAAGTTTTGCTTTGTAAGTTAGAAAAACTTACTATCAAAGCAAAACTCGAGTTTTGGATACAAAACTCGAGTTTTGATCTTGGAGAGAAGAAACCAATTTTCCGGACTAAGCAAAACCGCCGAGTTTTCGAGAAAACTCAAGTTTTCACCAAACGAGACTTGTCAATATTTTTTGGAAAATGTCAAAACTCCGGTTTTCGTTGAAAACTCGAGTTTTGAACTCACGTAAAGTCTTCGAATTTTTGGACTCGAAAACCTCCAGTTTTGGCTAAAACCTCCAGTTTTCAAATTAACTTGAAATATTCCAAGTTTTCACCAAAAAGTGAAAACTCGAGTTTTGAATTGCGAGAGGTTTTCGGTTTTTAGCTTTTTCGTTTTCAAAACCTCCAATTTTCCATGAAGACTCTAGTTTTGGTTTTTGACAATGTTTTCACAAGAAAGTGAAAACTCGAGTTTTGATTTCAAAACTCAAGTTTTGATCGAGCGAGAAAGTCCTTGGATTTTCTCAAATTACAAAACCTCCAGTTTTCCATGAAAACTCCAGTTTTGGTTTTTTAACAATGTTTTCACGGTAAAGTGAAAACTCGAGTTTTGACTTCAAAACTTGAGTTTTGATTTAGCGAAAAAGTCTTTGAATTTTACGAGTCTTGAAAAGCGCCAGTTTCTTCCAAAACCTCCAGTTTTGTCTTGGCACAAATTTACCCAAGTTTTCATGTTTAAATGAAAACTCAAGTTTTGAGATCAAAACTCGAGTTTTGGCCAAGCGAAAGTTTGATGCATTTCAACGTTTTGAAAACCTCCGGTTTTGATGTTTTGGACTTAAATTAATTTCACACACCAAAGTCCAAAACTCGAGTTTTGAGAAACAAAACTCAAGTTTTCATCGCTCGTTTGAAATTCAAATCTGACGAATTTGTGAAACCTTCTTGTTTGGTTTTAATACTTCCTATTATCATTCTTGCATATTCCCAGCTATGTTTAACCACTTTGTTAGTGAGTTTCAGCTTGCTTAAACTAGATTAAATGAGGACTGAAAGCAAAAAGCAAAAAGCATGTCAGAAAGTTGCATACTTTTGGGTAATTCGTCTGCACACGTTTACAAAGCATTAAAGAATGTTTTCCTCATCAAGCAACTGCTCTACCAACGGATTAATTCGCGAGAGAAGTCAACTCCGAACTTCTCGCATTTGGATTAAGAGGTGATTAGAGAGAGAAGAAGACCAAAATCGAAAAGAACCTTGTCTAGTGAAGGCAACGGTTATATTGAAGATTACAACGGTCATCTAATGCACTCTTAGCATAAATAGAGCTGCATTCAATTCCTCTCAACAACTAAGACAGCAGAAAACGAAAATCATTCAAATTTTCCAACTACTCTTGAGTTTTTCTGTACTAAGTATCTGTTGATACATTAGAGCTTCAGTGTTTATTTATATCTACTCTTAGAGAGAGTTTCTTACTTACAAATCATTTATTGTAAAGAATCACAAGTCGGGGACTTGGTGATTGGGTTCATTGATTACAACTTGTAAGGGGAAGTAAGTTCTAGTGAGAGAATTACTCTTGAGTACAGAGTGTGTAATCATTTGAGATAGTGAAAAACCCAGCGAGTCTGGGGACTGGACGTAGGTCAAGAGATTGGACTGAACCAGTATAAATCCTTGTGTCTTGCTCTTCTATTCTCATCTTAGCTGGTCTCTGTTTTTAGTGTACAAAAACAGAGCTATTTTGAAAAGTTTTTTAAAAAAATCCCCAATTCACCACCTCTTGGTGATTTAGCTCCACTTTCATAATAGTGGCCTATTTCCCACGCTTTAATCTTACCTTGACTTGGTAGGTCAACATGGCACTATCATCAAAATCACAAATTTATCAATAATTTTCACTGAATATGCAACGTAGAGATTTCAGACAAGAGAATCAAAATGACATGCTTACTTGTTGACGGTCTGCTTCAATATAGGATCCTGGCTTATTGTGAGTGGAGCATAAGAAGATAACTTTATGATCCTCCATGCACATGAGGACCAACTACCAGTGGCGGCTGAAAATTCATAGCAGTAAAGTACTCAGAGATATATGTAGATGAATTAAGTGAATTGCAGACAAGAATTGTGATACGTACCCGTGGAAGTATGGAAACAAGAACACCTTTCTTATCATTTCACACACCCTGGTTGACATGTATTCTTGTCTGATCTTCGGGCCGTTGTACTTGCATAGACCGGGCACAAGAATCCAAAATCATTGATTACGCCTGTTTGTCCAATTCTTGATGCAAGAACCTAAAATAATGACATCGATCAGGGAATTAGTATATATGTATGTGTGTCAAAACGATGCAGTTAAATTATGTACTCGTCATAGAATCAGATACTTACTTCATAAATAGTTGAATGATTGGATTACTAAGCTCCTGTCCAGGAATCAGCAGGGACATTACATCTATTTTGTCAACGTAAACATCTACAGGAATTGGGACGGCTACTACTTCTTGGACAGGCCACGATTTATCTGTAAAATAATTATTGTTTGCCAAATCAGTTATTTTTTGCTTGGCAGTCAAATGAGCAGTAGGGGATGGAACTTGAGGAGGAGGGGATGCAGCTTTAGGAGGGGATGGAACTTGAGGAGGAGGGGATGGAACTTGAGGAGGAAGTTGCTCTGACTGCTGTCCAACAATGCAGCTCCACCTAGTGCTCTGCTGCATAACCATAGGAGAATGTGTGACGGGAACACTGCTCTCTGGACGAGACTAAAAAGTAGCCTCATCTGATTCATTTCCTCCTGCATCTGGCTCATCTGGGATTTCCACATTGCTTCTTTAGCCGCTGCTTCCTCACTTAATTTGGCCATCTGAGATTGAAGCATTGCTTCTTTAGCTGCAACTTCATCACTTAATTTGACCAGCGTCCGTTCCATCTCCTCCGGGTAACCATACTTTTTTGTGGCGTTTGGATTTACCAGTAAGTATTCCTCCAACCCCCCTTACACGCCCGCGTGATCTCGTTTTCCGGCCACAACGATTAGAACATCATTCCTCCCGTCCGACACAAAAGATCCCTCTCGCTTCTTTATTTTTAAGATCTTCCCGTAAGATACGATAACGAGAAGCTTAGTAATGAAACATGTTTAATAACTAAAAAATAACAAAAATGATACTTACAATTCTTTCAAAGCAACTACACGAGTTTGTTCACTCGTGTAGGCGCCGCTGGCTTTTGCCGAATATGGAACCACAACTCCTCGCGACGTATAGGAGATGGCTGATCAACTACGGCAGAAGGATTGGATTCAGCTTCATCGTACAATCTCTTCCGCTTGGCCGCCATCAATTCTTTTTCGGCCATTTCATATCCGCCACGAGAAGCCCTATGCGGGCAATCATTCTTTCTCCCTATCTCCTGTGCTTTTTCCCTTCTTATCTGTGAATCAGAATTGAACAAAAAAACTATTAATTATGAATTCCAGCCATTGATGTCTAACGAAATTAGAACACTTCGCTTCATATGAAGGTCAAACATTAGTCAAATTCACTTCATCAAGTTTCAACATTTTATTTAAGAAAGATGTAGAATGGTAGAAGAAATTGGGAGAAACGAGAGGAAAGGGAGTTGCGAAATGCGCCAACTCGGTCAATTCATTCATTCATCATAACTGGTTCCTACACATATTAGACTAACCTCTTATATATAGTTAGAGGCTTGACTCTTAAGCCCCAATAACAGCTTGCACCGAAACCATTACACAGTTAACATACTAACTAACTAACAGCAATGTCTAACCACTACCTACTATAACAGAACTAAGACTATAATAATGGCTTGACTACATATCCGCACAGGTTAATAAGCACACTAAAGGGCAAACAAAACTAAATATAAACTCACCAGAGCTTCAGGAGTGGTCCGCAAGTTGAACAAATTGTTGCCAAGTTTGTTGATCAATAAATGTGTACTTTTCCCAAGGATGTTCTTGAGGCGAACCTCGGCAAAAATATAGGTGTTAGCTAGAAAGGTCTTAAACTTCCTCCACCGATCAGCACAATAAGACAAGGTCTTGTCTTTCAACTTTTTGCAGTCAGGGACAGTGTATGTAAGCCGGATAGTGTCCCAAATAGGATCCTTTATTGCACCACGGTCCACACTTGTCCACTCATCTGTCAAGATGCTAACCTCGTTGCGTGCTAGATAGCCAACAAAACTAGTATATTTGGATTTATTGGGACCGAAAGGTTGCAACTTTTCATCAAACTGAATCTCTAGCCTTGAGCCTCTCGTCCGACTTAGGGTTACATCCTGCATTCGTGTGCCTCTTCTACCACGACGTGCAGGGCGGTTACGAGGCTCATTGTGAGATGAAGAGGGTTCGTTCTGACTCACACCAGTCACAGCAATAACTGGCGTTCCCGGAACAGGAGTAGAATTGTTTTCACCGTTCATTTTCGAGACAAGAATAGAGGTAATGCAACAGGAAGGGTTTCGCAACGTAAATAGAGGTTCTTCAGTGATAGTAACAAAAGCTTTCGCGCGAAGAAATGTATATTTGGCGGTTCATATTCAAGACCGGATATAGAAAGAGACGGTCTTAATAATTAACATTCAAGACCGGTCATATTAATCTCCGGTCTTAACAGTAATTAATTTTTTATACGCATTCTTTTTCTATATTTTATACCAGCCGCATTTTATGTTCGGTCTTAAAAGAATTACTTTTAAGACCGGCTTTTATATATGTTTGGTCTTAAAACTTTATTACCTTTATATTTAAAGTTTTCCTTATTATTTTGGACCGCATAAAATACTAGTCCGGTTGTGTGAGATTTCTCCATAAAGTAATTGATATTTGAATATTTTTTAATAACATTTTTAAGACCGGCTTGGTTTTTAACGGGTCTTAATAATATATTTAAGAATAGAACAAAAAATGATCTGGTATAAGAAGTTCTTTATATTAACAAAACTGCCACCGGTCATACATAAGAAGTTCCTTTTATTTACAAAACTGCCACCGATCATACCTTTAAGACCGGTGCCTCCAATGTCCGCTCTAAATGAGGCGGTCTTAAGGCAACAATTCAGTCCTAACTCTTAAGTCTTAAGGCAACATTCGCGCAAATATTTGGCGCTTTAGTTTCCATACCGGACGAACTAAAAGGCCGGTCTGAAAGGTTAAATTTTAAGACCGACCATTGTTAAAAGCCGGTCTTAAAAGTAATAAAATTTTCGAATAATTTTTTTCAATATTTTGTACCGACCATACTTTAAGTCCGGTCTTAAAAGTATAACCTTTAAGACCGTTTTTATATATGTCCGGTCTTAAAGGTTTTAGACTTTATATTTAAATCTTTCCTTATTATTTTGGTCCGCAGAAAATATAAGTTCGGGCTGTACGAGATTTCTCTATAAAATAATTGAAATTTTATTTACATTTTTAAGACCGGTTGGGTTTTTCAGCGGTTTGAATAATATATTTAAGACCCATTAATAAAGGATCCGGTCCAAGAAGTTCTTGGTATTTACAAAACTGCCACCGGTCATACATAAGAAGTTCTTTACATTTACAAAACTGCCACCGGTCATACCTTTAAGACCGGTGCGACGAAAGTCCGGTCTAAATGAGGCGGTCTTAAAGCCCTTTTTTGCACTAGTGTGTCTAGCCGAGTGGGCTAGTGTTTTGCTATTGGATCGATAGGTTCTGCCTGAATATCTATGAGGTAAATATCCAGGAGAGCGTGTGATCACTGTACACAAGCAAGGCTTTCGCCAAAGGGGGTGATATGTGTGCACAGTGTAACAGTATGTAAATAGTTCAAGGTTCAGAACGTGTGCACCTTAGGATTCTGCCTCTGTATTTATAGAGTATACCATAGGTTCGGTATCTTTGGCCTTGTGCGATCTCAGGCCGTTATATCATATCCACAGATATAAATTTAAATATCTTTGGACTATAGATAAGATAGGATTTCCCCTTATTATAGGCAGATCCTGATATGCGATATATTTCATATTGGGCCGTCTCGATGTTGGGCCCAAAGTAGGTCCGTAACAGTAACATAATGAATTTAATTTACCGGCGCATTGATATAATACAAAACTTTAATAATATATACCGGCCATTGATATATATATATATATATATATAAACTTAATTTATACCTTAACAAATTTAATTTGTTTTCTTAAACATATATATACTGAATTTAATTTTTCCCCCCTAACTTTGATTTACACTTCTACGTTTAAATTTTTCATTTTCAATTTTCAACAAATTCTCATCGTCCTTTAGCAATGTTATAAAATGTGCTTAATTGTGTTTTGCTCAAAATCTTCCTAACCAAACTAGCACCAACAACCCATAAATTTTTTCACCAGGATCCATCCACAAAATTACTACTCACGAGCCGAGATCGCAATGGGATGATCAACGTTACGAACAAAAACATACACAAAATAAAATCAAGGAAAACGATCCAAATTTCAAACATAAGGTTCAAATTTTGAAACCAGATTACAGAAATCATATCTTCATTCAGAAAATCGTCAGCCAGATCATTACAGATCCATGTTACAAAACGAATTCCTTAAAAAAAAAAAAAAAAAAAAAAACTGCGAGTTTTAGCACTTTTTTTTTTTTTTTTTTTTTTTTTTTTTGAAGATTCTCGATACGGAAGTTGGTAGAAGCTTCATGCGGATAAGTTCACCTCTTCAAACTAAAACATCAATTGACTTAAGTATAAAATCTGAGACCCATGCAACTCGCGAGGGAGTTCGTGCTTGAGAATCACATGCAAAAAATGAATGCATTAGTTGGTCTATCGTATGTGAAAAGTGACTATTTGACTGATGAAAATAGCAAAGTCCTACTCTTGAATTCAACGTAGTGGCTTCATTTATGAGGGTAGATCTTGATGGCAAACCCATAAAGCCAATCACAATTTGCATGATTAGTGCCAGTGGGTTCCCACCTCTAAGTATAATTGTCATTTGATGGCCGGGTACATTGCACTATTGTTTAAGTTTAAGGGATACATTGCACTATTTCATAATTTAGGTATTTAGTGTTTTGATTTGATTTGTAATTATTGCTGATTAGGTGGTGAATGATGTACGGTTAAGGGATATTTAAGACATAGAAGGAAATTGTTTTGTATTAATTTGGAGCATGTCCATGGTTCATGAATGCAATGGAAGTGAACGCATGCAAGGTTAGTGTGCATCAAGTGTTATAGATGTTGCTCCTGCACAATACGCAGGGAGTTGTTGCCTTGTTTTTTTTTTTTTGAAAGAGAGGAAAAATGAATGGTAGAGGTGTTCAAATCCTGGGGCGGGACTGGGATCACCCATTCCTAGGTCTCATCCCAGTAAGAAGCTGAGAGCGGGATACTATTACAGGTCCCAATCCTGATAATTCCCGGTATCACCGGGACCGGGAAGTTGATCGAAAGCGAACTTTAGCAAATGAAACATGATGATGAGGTAAGGCTGGGACAGTGACGATGAGGCACCAAAGGCTTAAAACTAAAGAAGAAAGATAGTGACAACGAGGGCACGAAAAAGGAGAGGAGAATCCAAGAAGAGATCAAAAAATTTCTCAGTCTCTGCCTTTCTATCCTAGGATTAACTTAGGGTTAGGGGTTAAGAATAAAATTTAAAAAAAGCAATGAAAAAAGAAAAGGCCACATCCACATAATTATAATTATTAATTATATTAAAAACTAAGAATTATATTATAAAATTGCCTTGTTTGGCCTAGCTTATTTTTAATTTATCTTCTACTTATATAAGTATAAGTTAGGTCAAACGGGATTTTACATAAACTCTTATAATTATAAGAGCTTATTTTATAATGAAGAAAAGCTCTTTTTTAAAAAAACAAAAAAGAAAAGAAAAGAAAACCCGTAATCTCTCGATCAAACACTATTGCCGCCGCCGCCGCCACTACCGCCGCCCTATTATAATATACCTTTTATGATAATTTTTATTAGAAAAAGTCTTTATGACAAAAATTTTGTCAAACAAAGCTTATTTTTAATTTAGAATTTCAAATTTTTAAGCCTAAAAAATTTATATAATCACCAAACAACTAAGTTTTTTTTAAAAGTTCGTTTTTTTAGCTTTAGCTTAAAAGTAGCTTTTAGCTTGAAAATAAGAGGATCCAAATGGATTCTAAGATACCAGACCGAGATTCCGAAGGCTTGCCTGGATCCCGTCCCAAGCCTGGTATATACTACTCCCGGTCTTGGTATAGCCAGGACTTTTTTGTCCCCATGTTACCGGACCAAGATGGGGCAATCGGGACTAGGACCACATGAATACCCCAATGAATGGCAATACACATCTCTCTCATGGGTGATAGCTCTCTTTTCTGAGAGTGGTTACAACAATTATTGCCAAGGGGGTTTAGGGTTTCTAAATGAACTTTGCCGCCCACTGCGATGGAGAAATGGCTAGAGAGATCCGAGAAATTACTCATCATAGGTACGATGGAGGAGGTTTCGACAGGTGATAAGGCGAGGCAGAAGGACGAGTTGAAAGTAGATCTTGTGTGGAAGAAGGACCAAAGGAAGTTGAACGGCAGTGCGTTAGTCGGAAAATTGCTTATAGAGATAACTATGACTAAGCAAATGGTAATCCAGATGATTCGAAAAGGGCTGAAACCTAAGATCTGGAAATAATTGATGTGCAGCGAAATGCTTTCATCTTCGAATTATGTCGAAAGGGGGATTGGATTCGGATTCTAAAAGGAAGGCCATGGGCAATCCAACGTATCTATATATTCTATAATACTACCTCCGGTCCTAATTATAAGACATAGTTGACTTTGTTTGGAAATATTAAGGAAGCTAAATAATTTACTTAATCATTTTATATGTTGTGTATCTTTAGATTATATATTAGTTTATTAGTCAAACTAATTACTTTGAAGAAAAAAATAAAAATACTCTAAAGTAATTTAATTGAAACTTTCCTTAATTTCTCCAAAAAAAATCAACTATGCCTTACAATTAAACCAGGGAGTATCGTTTATTTTTAAGTACCACCGTTATTTCCGCTTAGTAAACTCGTTTTGTTTTTATAATATTCCTTTATAATTGAATTTTTTTTTTATGTCCATAAATCAAGAAGTTACCATAATTTAAAATTATATATGTGTGTTTTTTTTCCAAAAAAAAAAAAAAAAACATAACAAATACTAGGGGATTTAGTTTGGATCCATTAATCAAAAAATATAATTTATTGATTATTATTTTCTATTTTTTGTTTATGTATTTTATAATTGAATTTTTTAATCTCCATATTAGTCAATAAAAATAATTTATTGATGATTACTTTCTAATTTATTTTTCTTATATTCCTAAAAAACAATTAATTTGTTTGGATTATGTCTTTATTTGTAATAGGCTTTTGAACTTGAGTGCAAAAATATTAATAAATTTAAAGAATTTCAAAGTCTTTAACAAATTTCCTTTCTCTCTTAATGTTGTATGCTATTGGAAAAATGTGAATGAACAAAAAAAAACAAAACAAAACAAAAGCATATACAAGTGCCTATACTTATAATCGACGTCATATAACATAATTGAGTCATCAGTTATATATGAACTTCTCATGCAACACACGAGCACCAATTCTTGTTTTATTAAATAGAGGAGAGGTTTAAGTAATTGAGGTAAAATAAAAAGGTATGATTTGAGTATTTTATTTTTTTTTAAAAAAAAAAAAAAAAAGAGCTGAATAAGTGACGCAGTTTGAAAAGTGTTAAAATTGGTTAAAAGTTAAGTATATATGAAATAAACTTTGGTTTCTAACGTATGTCTTTATTTATAAGGGAGTAAGTAAGAAAGAGAAATAAAGTAAATATAATTATCAACAACATTTTAATGAATACAATAACATATAATTAGTTAGGTTTAAAAATGAAAGAAAAACTCATTAAATGTTCGACAACTTTTTTCAAACTTTTACTAAAAACTCTAAAATCATTAAAATTTTGAGTTCTTACAAAATTGACAAATAAATATTTATTATCCTCTATTTTTAAAAAAAAAAAAAAGATTATTACTCTCTAAGTACGGAATAACCCATTTTTATAGAAGCACCGTATTAACTACGCGACTCGCTAATTTTTTCCGGTGAACACTCTATTTCTTCCCATCCCCGGCGATCGCGAAGGCTTTTCCTCTGGGAGATGCCATCGAGCACTACGAAGCAGGTGGAAATGGAATGCGACATTCCCCTATGTATTTCCCCAAAAATCTTAAGAAGTATTTTCAAGCGATTTCCGGTAAGAACCCTAATCAAATTGCAACGTGTGTGTAAACATTGGAAAAATCTCTTAACCCATCTTTTCATCCAAGAACATCTCCGATACTCCGCTCATGAAAACCCTTCTCTTCTTTTTCATGGTCTTACCGTTCATAGTACTTTGGAATTATATACCATTGATAGCGAGATGCAAGTCCGTCCAATTGAAAGCGTACCTTTGATTGAATTCTTACGGGGTGTTACGGTACTCGGTTCTATCAATGGCTTGGTCTGTGTCAAATCCAAATGTTAGTGTGGAATCTAGCAATAAGTAAGTTCAGACTGTTGACCAGAGAGGCTAATTTTTGGGTCAAAATGGCGTTCGGGTTCTGTTCAATCGTTGATGATTACAAGGTTGTGAGTATTAGTTATCGTGGAATCACTGGCCTGATTCATCAAGTGGAAGTTTGTTCATTCAGCACATATTCATGGAACGAAGTAGAATTTGGGGGATTATTGGATGGCGTGGAGATTACATCTGATGGGTTCGGTACTAATGGAGCTATCTTTTGGTTTGGGTTTAAGAAGGGGAGTGGCCATTTGTTAGTTTCATATCGCATTGCAACAGAAGAGTTTGCCTTGATACCATCACCTTTTTCAGCCCCTGTATTAACTGATTCACTTTGCTATGGCCTTTCTCTGTATGAGAATAACTTGCTTTGCTTTCTCATACTACCACTGGAAATTATGAATATTCTTTGATTGATTTGTGGGTGATGGAGGAGGGTAAAGATAGCATATCTGAGGAAAGATGGAGTTGGACTAAGAAATATAGTATCAAGCACCGTAACAGGTTACTTCCAAGGGTTGTATGGAGGAACATGATTGTTTGCAAGTATATTCATACATTGAGGGAACGACATTGAGGGAACGAAATGCTGCATATGTACATAATGTGATAGATGATGCACTAAATATTGTTCTGGTCAATCTCATCTACCGATTAATTAATTGAAGAGGTTTGGGTTCCACAAATATGGCATTGCTTTTCATGTTTTGAATTATGTGGAAAGCCTTGTTCCGGTTGACAAAATCCACATTGAAGAGCTTTGATACTAAATCTTCATCATTATATTGCAGGTTTACTTGATATTTTGCTTGAAAGGAATCTGTGACAGTTAAGATCATTTTGTAGTTAGACTTGATACCCGGTATAGATTTTATCTAGAATTAGAATGGTGAATTCAAATACTCTATACTTGATGTTTGTAGCTTTATTGGACCTACTTACTGTGTTATCCAGTTGTTCAGTTTTCATGGTTGTTATACAAGTGATTTTGAATACACTGTTTTGTAAGCAGTTTTCCACTTTTCAAGTGGTTATGTGATCTTTGTATGATTGCATTGTTGATGGATTGAAAATATTTGAGTTTTTGGGGAAGTTGACAATACAAAGACCTTTCTTCCCCCTTCCCAATCCGTTTAATCTCACCTTTCACAGCATTTTCATTTTTTCTTATCTCTTGGTGCCTACCAAACATAAATGTTTTTCTTCTTCCTGTCAATTTCTTCTTCTAGACTATTGATTTTTTTTTTCCTCACCACTTCATGTATACTGAACACAATTGTTTTTTTTTCCTCCCAATTCCTCATCTGTTTTGTTTTTGGGGCCAAATTTTCACTTCCTTATCAGAACGCCCTGCTTCCATCAAGCACTATGAAATATATGGCAATGGACCATGACAATATTATTTTAGACAGTTCTGAAAGGCTGCTTATAAGATCCCTCATCATATTTGATTCATTTTGCAAAGATATCTTATCTATATACTCTAAATGTCATCTTTCACCATAGCTGACCTGATCCAGTTCTCTCGCCAAGCATTATGATGGAATTGGAGATTCATATATAAAAGATTCATAAATAATTTCCTATGACCCAGTTAGAGGTTATTTCTTCGTTTTTTATTTTCATTATGTATTTAGGTGTATTTGGGGTTAGAGGTTTTGCTGGAATCAGTTTCCTCTTGTATTTTGATCGAGTTATATTTTTAAGTAATGTCAAAACGCAAGTTATCCTATTTGCTGGCTCTTTCTACTATTATTTGTTATTATTCTGTTGATGAAAATCCATGTCATTTTGTCATCATCTTTCTCACGGGCCCCGTGCCGTTGGATCGTTGATCCAACGGCCCAAAAAAAAATTAAATAATTTTTTTAAAAAAAAAAAACGTTTGGATGAACTGTGAGAAAGATGAGGAGAGGGGGAAGGGTTTTACACTAGCTATCAAGGCCCTAATCCAACTGTCCTCCTTTACCGCAGTTTGGATCAGCTATAAACATAAGCAAAGTTATTGAGCTTTGGTGAGGAGAATAAATCAAATAATATGGAGTCATCTGAAAAAGGATAGAAGAAGACCGAGGGGAGCACTCAACAAAGTTATTTAGCAGCTCCTCTTGGTCAAACAATTTATTCAAAGTTTTTCATGTTGATACATGATGATGATGTTGTGTTATCTATGTAGCCAATCTCATCTAATGAGATAAGACTTATTCTTGTTTCTATTGATAAAGAATTGCAAGTCCTAACTTATACATTGTTTGACTTCCATGGAATTGTGACTCTTGCTCGGTCAACTAGTTAATTTATAAAATTTGTATCAAGGTGTTGCTTAGCACATTTTGAGGCTAATTCTCCAAAATAATGCTCCATAATGTTACTTGGTTCTTTCTAGGTCACGAAATAATTTTAAAACTTATTTTTATTCTTCATCTCCTTGAAGTTTGACCCTAAAATAGTCTTTTTAGCCCGCTTAACTTATTTAAAATATGTAGATTTCTGGATGTTACACAATTAAAATATTTATTTAAGACATTTAAAAGAACTTAAATAAATAATTTTTAATAAATGTGGTAAGGAAAAAAAGATATAATTTTGAGATCATATATCCACACACACTCATTTAATTTGTAAGATCGTAAAATGATATAATTTTGAGATCTTTTTTTTTTTTGGCCAAGAGATCCTTATATTAATATTTTATAATTCAAAATTTTTAAATATGCTTCATTAAACATATGCCTAGCAAAAAAATTACTGAAATTTAATTTTATTTAACTTGTTGATATTTTTTATATAAACAATTACATAAATTTATTCTAAATTTAATAAAAAATATTAAATAGATCATTAGTAAATATTGATGTTGAAAGATAAATTAGGGATTTGGTACAAATGAGGATGATATTAGCAAACATGATTTATTCTAATATGGTTTTTAATTTAAAAATATACTCTAAGAATCTTTTTAGAATATGTTAATGGTTTGAACTAAAATATTTTTCTTGAAATACAGGAGAGGCCAATACTTAAGGTAAACCAAAAATGTGCGATTAGAGTATTTTACTCAAAAACAAATATAATGAGATGTACTCCCTTCGATCTTAAGAAAGTGGTTAAAATTAGTTAAAAATAATAAGTATATATGAAATAAACTTTGTTTTCCAAGTATGACCTTATTTATGAGGTAACAAGTAAGAGAAAAAAATAAAATAAATATGAGTATCACCCTGATTGCACATTCTCTGATTGCACCCTCACCATTGCCTCTAGTCCCATCATCCTCACCTCCACCTCCACCCATGCCATGCTCGCCGCTCCCGACGTCATCGATGTCGTTTGCTCCACCATATCGCACTTTGCTTGTCTGTCGTGCTGGTGTCCAAATCGAAATGCTCCGAACCCGATTACAGTCTGGGTTCTTCTCAAACTGAGCCAGGAAACACTAGGTTTTCTCCCTCTCTTCTTCGGGGTTCTTTTCTCTATTGAAGGATTACAGTCTGAATCGGATTGCTCCGAATTCGCATACGCGAACTTGAATCCTGAATTTGCCTTAATCCTCTATTTCGCCTTCCTCTTGTTGTTATTGTTGCTTGCGTTGTTATTGCAATCGACGTGGGAATTTTCGTCTTCTTCTTGCATGCAGGCGACAATGCCGATTTCACCCATGAATTGAATCATGTTGTTGCTGGGTTGCTTGGCGATGAGGTCAAACCCGAAAGCTTTGACCTGCTGCATGAGAGGCCAATTCTCCGACTAGAGCAACAACTGAAATGAAAAAGTAGGAGGTTGGGTTTCTGAATCGGGTTAAGAAAGTTGCTGATCTTTGTTTTCTGGGATGATGTAGAGTCCTAGCAGAATATCTTACATAGTGATAAAGACAAAGTGAGGGATCAAATTCTTGTGTTTGTAACTTAAGTTCCTCCAGCTATGCATTTTGAAACTTTCGCAATCTTATGTAATTACTTTTGACAAGTTGTTTCAAGCCTGTGTGACTTGACTCATCGATTATATTAATTTTGACAAGTGCTATACTCATTATGGTTGATGGGTTGCTTGAGAAAATTAAAATTTCCCTTCTAGAATTTCGGTATTCACTATGTAACACCCCACTGTTCTGAACCCAGAACAGAGTGGCATCTTCACCTATCATATATTCTGATGTACTACTTAATAAAAAATTAAACCATTGGGCTAGGTTTGTTCTTGAAAATGAAAGCCCTTTTTTAAAGAAAAATTTCAAAATAATAAATAAGTTCGAATAGGCTTTTCTGTTACATTTAAAACATTTTAACAGTGGTTCAAACTTATTATTTAAAGAACATCATACTTAAAAACCTTATCAAGCTTTATTAGAGTATTTCCTTATTTCTCCAATTAATTTAGTGCACTACTAATCATTCACCACGATATGGGCTTGTTATATACATGCTTGTCCCTGCAGCAATCGTTAGCAACATATATATATAAATCCTGTCTACTTCTACATAATCATATGTATCTAATTTAGGTTATACATCCCAGTAGCTATACACGGCTATCTCAAAATATTACTAAGTCATAGGGAATTATAAATAACTAAATACAGAAGATATATCACAAAAAGATTCTTCTGCTCTATCAACACCACCACCTTCTTACGGTCAAGCGATTACTACCCCTTACTCCTGGAACCTTGCTTACTAGGTTGTCCCGACCTGGATTATTGGAAGGTTCTGAGATTCAAATGTATGAATCCCAGAGTAACAGGTTAATCTCAAATTCTAGCATATGCAATATATGTAAATCAACCAAACAGAGTAGTCCACACAACATATAAAACATTCAAATTCAAGTTCAAGTTCAAACAACAAGTATTACATACGAAATATAATGCAGCTTGTAATACAAGTGTTCATTCAATGATTTTCAAGTACCTTAGAGCAAGGAAAATTCATTTTGGCAATTCAATACCCAAACTACTGAATCCACTAGGCCCTACCTAGCCACCGGGAAGCTAGCCCCATGGTCGGCCCTTCTGCTCAATCGAGCCGCGAGTGGTGCTGACCCATACAGGCGGGACATACAAGATGGTATACAAAAACATATATAGTAATGCAAAGAATGTGAGATTATAGTTACTACCTGTTGGTCTTACCGACACTGTACCTTCCACAAGGTTCCTTTCACTTAGTTTTGCCTTTACGCTTGAGCAAGTATCTTTTCCTATAATTATCATTGATATGGAGAATGGATCATTAATCACTCTAATCTTAATAGCATAATCAAGATTTAGCTCCCTTAGACCCACCCCAAAATACTCATCATTTCGTATCCTTATGACTAGGGATGTATACTAATTGAGACTTATTTAATTAGATACTATTCACTATAGGATAATTATCATCTCAGTCATTTAACCTTTCATTTTATCCAAAGAAACCTTTACTTTAAAGGTTAAGCACAAGTAACAACTTATGTGACTATTCTAAGACATATCAAAATTCAGTCTTTCTCTGAGAATTTGAGAAATTCATAATTTAACTGATACAACTATAAATGGAGTGATTCAAATTTATACTTAAACCTTGATAAGTCTATTTTCATAAATTAAAGTCATCAAATTGATTTATGGATGAGAAAAATTTCCAAATTTCAAAAACATAAACAATATCCAGAAATTTTCAGATTTTCGACCAATCTTTGAAAAATCATAACTCCTTCAATACTTATCGGAATTCGACGAATTACCTATCAATTTAAACCTCTATGTGTCTGATATTGATCAGGAAAATTTCACATTTATTTGATTTTGTTTACTAGGGCCGAAATTCAACTCCATTTTTCTGCCCAGAAACATCCTAGAAATTTTCCTGATTTATAGCTCAACTTCTAAAAATCATAACTGGAGTTATATACCTTCGTTTTCGGTGATCCAAAGCTCATATTAAACCTTAAGGCGTGTACTATCTCCTGTAAAAATTTCAAAGAAAAAATCAACCTCTAACTTACAAAAACATTAGGCACAAGAGACTCTATTTTTGGACCTCTGAACAAAGTTGTAAAATAACACTTGCAACTCCTTTTTTATGACTTAGAGATCTTGGAAACTAGACTCAATATGCATATATCAGACATGTACAGCCTTTAAAGATGTTTACTGAGCCAAAGGAACCCAAAAACCAATTTTAAATCGACATGCAAGACTCCTATTATGCTTCATACGGTGACAACAACTTCCTCTCACTATCCCATGAATTTCAGACGTTAGCAACTCTTATAATACCCAGCAAATGATGAAAACCAAGATGGGAAAATGATTAGGAGACTCACCTTAGTTAGTTTTTGGGTTTACATGTAACAATCGGACCCTCCTTGACAGTCCAACACTCTCTCACTTCACCCTCAAATTCAGCTCACACTCTCATTATCACTTCTATTTCTGCAGATGGCTGGCCGATTTGAATGAATCAAGAATGGAGGGTTGAGAGTTGAGAGGGAATGTGTGTGTGTGTTCAGATGGAAGGTGTTAGCTCCTGTGTTTTGATGATTACAATTTCTAAGTCATTAAATTAAGAAAGATGTGTTTGCTCAGGCAAAGATGAGATCATACTCGGGAAAAACTGAATTGATTAGGTATCTCAGGTAAGCATGCTCGAGCAGGGCATAGAGTCATGCTCGAGCAATGACGGGTACAAGGCAAAATCGAGTGTTCCAAGAAAGGCCTGCTCGAGCAGAGCATATAGGCATGCTCGAGCAACATCAAGCCAAGACAAAACTTTGTTGACTGAAGCACCATGCCCGAGCATAGTATACCAGAGACGCAGCCTACTCGAGCATGTCTAGAAAGCATGAAGGAGTTACTCGAGCAACTTGTCCCTGAATGGGCCTTGCCCGAGCAAAGTTAGGAAGCATGCTCGCAAACCATGCTCGAGTATGGATAACTGGGTTACTCGAACAGAGTCGACCAACCTGTTCTCTGGTCTTTGTATGAAAGTTGCTCGAGCAAGCTCTGGTAGTTTGCTCGAGCATTAGCAATAGGCTTGCTCGAGCATGGGACTTTGATTGCTCGAGCATCATTGATAAAATCTCTTTTCGGAGTCTCTCAAAAAGACTTGCCAAAGCATATACATGCATCTTGCCCGAGCATTGACCAAAAGCATTTAATTCTCACAACACCTTGCCCGAGTAGACTTTGTTCTTTGCTCGAGCAACGGGTGACTTACTCTCTTTAAAATTACACTTTCACATCACTTGCCCGAGCATATATCTTGATCACACTCGAGCAAGGTTACCTCTGTTTTAAAGTCTTCGACACCGAAATCTTAAATCTGTTATATCATTTTATTACTTGATTATTACACATTGCTATTACCAAATGCTTTTAACGAATTTGTTTATGAGTTTCAATTTATTTAAACATGGATTACCAATAGATTTGAATAAAGCAAAACATGTGTCAGAGAAGCATTAAATGCAGTTGCCAAATCGGGTGATAATCTCCGTAACCAATACTCTGATCAACGTAAAGCTTTCACTGCTATTTCGTATGCGCCATTAATGCTATCTCTCAACGGACACAACAAACGGAATAAAGAATATCTGCGAAGTTCAAAGGATTTACATCAAATGTATCCAGTGAAGTTTCATCTGTCTAACGTACACATTCAAGACACTCAACGGCTATTCTTCAAAGCTTCTTCAACAGTCTTTAATTGCAACATCTATAATAGACAAAGCATTGAATTGGCCAACTACGAAAAATGATGTGCATTCAATTTGAACTTATTGCAATCTGCTGTTTCAACTGTTACATTAATATCTCCGGATATTTTGCTGTACTTCAGTGTTTATCAATATTTACTCAGTGAGGAGTTCTTAAACACCATTTAATTCTTTTAGTTGTCAAAATCTTAAGGTTGTGGAACCTTAAGAGTGTGGGTGTATCAATTACAACTTGTAAGGGGGAGTGAGTCAAGAGTGAGAGGATCATCCTTCGTTTTACGAGTGTGTAATTATCTTTGGAAGATTAGTGGAAATCCCAAGGTGTGCTTGGGGATTGGATGTAGGTCGAAATATTAGACCGAACCAGTATAAATTGATCTGTGTCCATTTTCTCTTCTCACACTTGCATTTCTCTTCAGTACGCAAAAGTTTTTTTTAATCACCTATTCACCCCCCCTCTAGGTGATATTCCAATCTTCAGAAGGAGTGTGGATGAGATAAGGGTGTGTGTGTGTTTTACGGGAAGGAAGGAGTAGAGAAGTGTGCCTTTTTTTCCGAAAGGAGAGGATAAGGGCCCGTTTGCTTCACGAAACTTGGGAGAAGGAAAGGGAACTTAACACAGTTCCCTATCTGAAAATGCGTTTGGCGCGCCTTGTTCCTGGGAAGCCACATTCCCGCCATCGTTGAAGCTCCCACAAACGAGGGAAAGTAGGCTCCCTCAAAAAGTGGCGAGATCTTGAAAATTGTCCCGGGAGAGTGAATTTGGAGGACTAAAAAGCCCCTGTGAAATCATAAAGCAGAATCGAGCCTGGAGCTGGAAGAAGGAGTGGACGAAGGTTGAGGCGACAGCGTGAGCTTCAATTAAAGGAGTAGGAAAGCCAGATCGAATCGAGGTAAGTGAATGCCTTTTTTTTGTTCTTTGTGCGATGTGCGTGTTAACAATGGCGATGGCCTGGTTGTGGCAGCCGGCGACGCAAGCACAGATATGAGTGGGGAACCAATTTGGGTGCTTTTTTCTTGGTATTCATGACTAGTTAGGCCGAGTGTGGGTTGCATATTGGTGAGGAAGGACATGACGAAGCCATTGGTGTACAGTGGCAGAAAATTCTTCTTCTTCTGCTATGTAGGATGTGTACTTGTTTAAATGCACATAATGTTTGTCTGATTTTAGTTTAGTTTCGGGTCGTTTGATGCCTATTGTGAAACATGTATGGTGAAATATTGTTTTTCTATATGTCATGTATGTCTGTATGTTGGGTAACGGTGATGAAGATGTGTGATTATTTGTTTCCTTTCCATCTTGACTGTGTTGCGTTGATGTGAACAATTAATGTGATGATTAGTTTTGTGTTATATATGTTGGCTGTTGGAATGGTTAATTAACAGTGACATGGGTTGTTTTGGTTAATAATTGATGTTGACAATTAAAGTGGATCGGATGAAAATAAGATATGTTTCAACCTAAGTAGATGTAGTTTGTAAAGAGTAGGAGATGACATTGAAAAGAAAATGGGTGTGGAAAAAAATTGTGTAGGTATGGAGTAAGAGGCAGAGGAAATGGTTGCAATGTTGGCTGGATGCTTAGCTTTGCTTCTAGCGGTGAGGACGTTCATTGTCAATATGATAGTTGCGGTGGGATCAAGTAGACCGAGGCACTTACTTAGGATAGGTCATATAGATTAGACTTTCATGCGAAGAGAGCGAATTTGAGGGCAATGATATACAGTAGTGATACGACCTGCTTCAACCAAATTAGGATGTATCGGGCAACGTTTGATAAATTGTGTCACATGTTAGACACAATTGGTGGATTGAAACCAACTAATCATATGCTAGTTGATGAGCAAGTGGCTATGTTCCTTCACATCCTAGGCCATCATGTCAAGAACAGAGTAATCCAATTTGAGTTTGGAAGGTCGGGTGAAACGATTAGTCGATATTTTAAACTTGTGTTGAATGCTACCATCAGACTACAATCATTGCTCCTTAAGAAACCGGAGCCTATTCCGGAGGACTCAAATGATAATCGATGGAAGTGGTTTAAGGTATGTTGCATGTGTTTTTGTGTGACATGTTAAATTCTGAATTGTTCAACAAATTATAGTTTGACCACATGCTTTATTAATTGCTTATGTTTGCAGGGGTGCCTTGGTGCATTAAATGGGGCACTTTTTATACGTACAAGTCCTGCGAGAGAAAAAGGGGAGGTACAGAAATAGGAAAGGAGAGGTAACAACCAATGTTTTGGGTGTATGCTCACCGGATGGTCAATTCATATACGTCTTGCCTGGATGGGAAGGGTCAGCTGCGGATGGGAGGGTGTTGCGAGATGCTATACGAAGACAACATAGTCTACGAATACCACAAGGTATACATGTTATAGTTGGTGCAATATAAGTATGTATATTTCCCTGTTCAACTGTATAAGAAACAAAATCACGTGGGGTCGTTTGTTTCCACAGGGAACTACTACTTGGTTGATGCGGGGTACACAAATTGCCAGGGTTTTTTGGCTCCTTATAAAGGCCAGAGGTACCACCTTAATGAGACATTCGGCTGCCCGTAATGTCATAGAAAGATGCTTTGGCATACTCAAGTTACGTTGGGCAATCCTCCAGAGTGCATTTTATTACCCAGTGAAGATCCAAAACAGATACATTCTCGCATGTTTTCTTATCCATAATCTGATTCGCCTTGAATCAGTTCAAGATCCTCTTGATGAGCGGTTGAGTCATTTGACGCGTGACAATGAGGTTTATGATGAGTACGAAGAAGCTGTGAGGTTTATGATGAGTACAAAGAAGCTGTGAGGTGGAAGCATGACAATGAGGTGAATGAGGCAAAGAAGAGAAAACATACTGAGAAGAGGAACCCCGCCGCCACTGTGTCGAAGAAAAGAAAGGGCCAGACAAAGGTTGATGGGGATTCATTATTGGCAGAGGAGAAGAAACAAGGGAAAGCAAAGGTGGTTGTGAGTGACAGTTTCGGTGGCACAGAGTATAGGCAATTTGCATCGTTCAAGGCTACTCAAGGTGATTTTGGTGGTCCATCAACAAAGGCTGAACATACAAGTGTGAAAGGGTCAACAGAGTCATCCCATCACTCCCCGATAACCTATTTTGGAGAAGAGCAACATATTAGTGGTGGCACGTCCCTTAATGCAACTTCAAAGAAAGATCAAGGTCGCCAAGACTCCACACATGAAGAAACTGGTTCATCTGAGCATGTGGATGAAGTGAACTCATATGACAAATCAGCCCACAGTGAGGATGATTCTTCTGCCGAATTGAGTGATGGCACCCCATCTGATAAACCAATGGAGGGTCATGATGGTTTGTACTAAATTCTCTTGCTCCATTTTTAGTATTCAATGTTTTGATTTCACCCAATGACTATTATATGACTTGTTTAGCCTATTATTTTGAATCTATATTGTTTTACTAACTGAATTTATGAGGGTTTCTTTTCATTGCAAACCATAAGTTATTTTTCCAATTTGTCCAAGTTAGTTTTCAAGTGCATTATGAGTTAATTTATCAAAAAATTAACTGTAGTAGGCTGGTTTGCGCCTTAAATTCATTGCTCTTGATAAGCAGAAAGACTAATGTTAGGTTTTGTCTTGTTTTTAATTTACCATCAGACTCACAATCAAAACTTGAGAGGTCATTATGTGTTAGAGGTCAATGGTGGATAAGCTAATGACAATAACCAAGTAACCCGTGCATGAGTTATAACACATAATTTGACAAATTAAATTTTGAGTGACCTTTTGATTTGTTTGTTTTCTATTTCAATTTTTCGATGCATATGCCCTTTCATTGCATGCATTATGACTATCATTTGATAATTAGTAAATGTTTTCTGTTTTGTTAGTCTCTCTTGATGCAAATGGGAGTGAGGGGGAGACAGATGCAATAGAAGAAGAGCAAGAGGATTCTGTTGGTGATGCAAATGGGAGTGAGGGAGAGATAGATGCAACAGAAGAGGAGCAAGAAGATGGGGGTGGTGATGCAAATGGGAGTGAGGAGGAGATAGATGAAACAATAGAGGAGGAAGAGGAATCTGTTGGTGCCACCGAGAGTGAGGGGGAGACAGATAGCAAAGAAGAAGAGGAAGAGGATACTGGTGGTGCCACTGCGAGTGAGGTAGAGATAGAAGAAAAACAAGGGGAGGAAGAGGATACTGGTGGTGCCAATGCGAGTGAGGTAGAGACAGAAGAAAAACAAGGGGAGGAAGAGGTTTTTAGTGGTAGCAGTGGGAGTGAGAAGAGAAAGATACAAAAGAAGAGGATGAAGAGGTTTGTGGTGGTGCCATTGGGAATAAGGGGGACACAAATGCAAAATAAGAGCAGGAGGAGCCTGCTGATGGTGCCACTATGACTGAAGGGGAGACACATGAAAAAGAAATGGAGGCACATACTGGTATTGGTGACAAGGGGACTGAAGGTGAGACACATGAAAAAGAAATGGAGGCATATGTTGGTGGTGGTGACAAGGGGACTGAAGGTGAGACACATAAAGAAGGAATGGATGAAGAGGCTGGCGGTCGTGACAAGGGGACCTAAACTGAGACAGCTAACAAGACCAGTGAACAAGAGCATGGGGGTGGTGACAATGTCAATGAAGGTCCCACCACTGAAAAGAAAAATGAAGAAGAGCATGTTGGTGGTGACAATACGAACGAAGGTCCAACAGATGAGGAATTGGATCCAGTAACCCCACTCTCCCTTGTCACTCTGCCTGAACCTGTCAACCCTCCTCCTGCACCATATAGGAAAACAGTTGATGTTGTTCCCTTGAGGTTCATACCTGCTTCAAGTTTCAGCAGCACCGTGGTAGCTCAAAATTTTCCCCGCATATTCTCAGCTCAACCACCTATTCCTCCTCCATCCGCAAGGCCTGCAACCCCATGTTCATCCCAGTAAACCTCCCTGGTTCACACACTTCTTCGCCAAGTCGGGCCACTACTAGGAAGTCCCCAGCGAAGAGGAAGAAGAAGAATTAGGAATAGTTTCTTTTTTATGTTTACATGTTTTTTGTACTAATTCAGCAAACTTGGTTGCCTAACATTATAACTCATTACTCCTGCTGACCTGTTTTGTGTACTGGTTGACAATATCTATATGAGTTCAAACTTCCATGTTTAGTTTGAACTTGCACATTTGTTAATTTTTCCTATTGAATTGTATCACTGTGGTTCACTGATTAATTGGGGGCTATTTTGGCAGTTGTTATGTCAGTATTATGTCATTTAACCTTCTGGTGCACTACAAACTACATTTTGTACATAGATTTGTACTTGCATATGGTTGGGTCTGCTACATGGTAACTTTGTGCATGTTATGTGCATTTCCTCATACATGCGTTAATGGGAGAGGTATCATCACTACATTCGGGTTTTAAGCTAATACCTGGTTTAATGCACCAACCTTTGGACAACCTGTGCATGTTATATCGCAACCATGCACCATTTACGTGATTGTTTTCTTTCCTCCATTCAAGTTTGTCTTCATTATTCTACAGCATTTGAGAATGCCAAATTTGAATTTGTCAATGCTTTTGAAATTTTTCTGACCTTTTGGCAAAGCATCATCCTTATATAAATATTTTACACCTCAATGGTGATTACTTATTAATTCGTCAGTGGTGACTCATAAGTTCCTAAGTTATAAACTATAATCATGGATGCCTCAGGTTTTCTACATATATCTAATTACTATGACTGTACTCCTACTTCTTGGATGTAACCTGCAAATTTTGTTGTTCATCATCAAACCTTTTCAGCGGCCACATGGTTTAAAAGTAACAGGTTTCAATTCATATGAAATTGCTCTGTCATATCTGTATTTATTTGAATTGCTGCATTTATCAGAGTGTTAACCTAGCCTGATACATCACTTCATCTTGCATAACAGCAATTGGTAATTTGTCTGATGAAATTGTAAAGGCTCTCTTGTTCTCATGTTAAACAACTAATTTATATAAGGAATTATTGGAAGTTTCTCTTCATTCTTAACCAGCATTTGAAAAGGCCAAATTGCACAATTTTAATTGCTTTCAACCTAGTGAACACATGAAGCAAACAATTCAGTCATGTTCGTCAATTTTAGTTGCAGCTATTTTTTTTTCTTACCCACATACTAATTTTATTTCACCGACTACGTACTACCAACAGGTTACCCCTGCTTATTATCACCATTTATTCGTTTGTTTATCAATTCAGCGTCTGGGTAATGTTCCACGATTTTCTTCCCCATACATCTTCAATTATTCAATTCCCCAACAGATTTCATACTTTGGTGCTTTCCCCCTCTAATTCGTTCCATGCCTGTCGTCTTCCAACATGCCGCTATCGTTATGCTCGTCGCCCTTTATTTCCCGACGACGTCTCATTGCAATTTCGATCTGAACCACACCACGATTTAGTTTAAGGTTCATTTCTCTCCGATGGTAAAAAAAATGATTCCAGTTTTTTTTCTGTGTTTTTTTTAAGGGGCAATCTGGGAATTGTGCCTCAACTTCCTACTTAACCAAGGACCAATTCTTCTTACCAAACAATTTATCTTCCCTCAACTTACTTATATTTCCATGTCTACCAAATAGCTCAACTTTTTTAAGTTCCTTCTCAATCTTCCCTTCATTTCCCTTCTTTAAGTTCCTTTCCCTCATTAAATATTCCTCGTACCAAACGGGCCCTAAGGATTTTGAAGTGGGGAATGGGGATATGTCTGTGTTGTGTGGTTTCTAGCATAAAAAGAAAAGAACAAAGAGGGAGTATACACGTGGAGCTCATGCAAATATGGAAAAGGTGTATGATAAAGTGGGGTTTGGATCCTCTCATTGGCATTTCTCATTGTCCCTCATTAGCTTTAAATTTAGACCATAGATTTGATATATCTTCCCACACCAACAACCTCATTTAAGTCAATTCAATGGTTGAGATTGGATGATGAGAGATGATGCGAAAATATGTCAATGAGAGAATCATCTTCCGATAAAGTGTGTGTGTTATTATTTTCTTTTCTTTTTTTTTGTCCGGATATGTGTGTGTTTTGTCCAATACAACACTACCGTATAACCAATTTGCCATTCCAACTTTATTGTCTAAACAGCATATAACGGTCAAGAGGTAGAGAATATCAATTACCATTATTTCCATACTTATTTACATCCTTAACCCACCAATAATGGCCATTTTTCCCTTCTCTCATTTACATCTTTACTCTACCAATAGAAACTCTCATCTTGTCCTCTCCATGTCATAAAATATTGACTAACTATTTATCTTTAATTTATGAGAAAATATGCCTTAAATTTACAAATATTACTTCTAAAATAATTAAGGCCAATTTTTCATAAATAATTCCATATAATATTTTTAATCTCCTAAACCCTAAATTTATAATGTCACACACTATACCTGATTTTTTTTATTCTTCTCTCTTTTCAGTGAAGAGGAAACTAAGAATTGATAATAACATTTGTATATATATATTAACATTTGCATAAAGATTAACAATATTAGAATTTCAATTAACGACTTGTATCTTATTTCACAACTTCATATCCCTAAAAACCAACACGTATAGCTAGGTATAATTCACAAGTTTCATGATGGGTTAATAATAATATATGTATAGAAATTAACAACATTAGAATTTAAATTAACAACTTTAGTATCTTGTTTCAAAACTTAATATCCCTAAAAACCAACACTTACATCCATGTATAATTTTCAGGACACAAGTTTTAGGGGTCAATAACAACATCTATATTGAAACTAACAATATTAGAATTTAAATTAACGATTTCAGTATCTTGTTTTACAACTTCATATCCCCAAAATCCAACACTTACATCTTAGTATAATTTTCAAAGCACAAGTTTTATAGGTCAATAACAACATCTGTATTGAAACTAACAACATTAGAATTTAAATTAACGACTTCAGTATCTTGTTTCACAACTTTATATCCCCAAAAGCCAACACTTATATCCGGTTTTCAGGACACAAGTTTAAAGGGTCAATGACATCTGTATAGAGATTAACAACATTATAATTTAAATTAACACTTCGATTATCTTGTTTCTATTTTGTTTTCATCTTTCATATAACTCAAGGAAATTTGGTCAATTGATGAAATTTGGAAATCTCGCATTCCTCCATCATTTCGACATGATATTTTATATATTGGCAGTATTGATTTGTCTTTTCCTATTTTAATAATATTTTTCTGTTATTTTCCCCAAAAATAACTAAAATAATTAAAATTTTGGATTCTTAAAAAAAATGGAACAAAATTGAGAAATAAACATTCGTTACCCTCTAAATTTTGTATTAACGACGCGACTCTCTTCTTGTTTTTATTGAACACTAGCTTCTTTCTTGCCAGCCCCGTCGATCGCGAAGGCATTTTCTCTGAGAGATCAGATGCCGTCGAGCACTATGAAGCAGGTGGAAATGGAATGGAACACTCCCCTACGGATTCCCCGAGAAGTATTCAGTGATATTTTCAAGCAACTTCAGGCAAGAACCCTAATCCAATTGCAATGTGTGTGCAAAGATTGGAAAAATATCTTAAACGACCCATCTTTCATCCAAGAACATCTCCGATACTCCGCTCATGAAAACCCTTCTCTTCTTTTTCGTCGTCTTTCCCTTCTTAATACCTTGGAATTATATACCATTGATAGCGAGATGCAAGTCCTTCCAGTTGAAAGCGTACCTTTGATCACATATTCAAAGGATGCCATGTAGCATCCGTTGTATGGAAGAAAATCTGCCTTGAGACATGGTTTCGATTTCTTTCGGATGGGCATAAGGGACTGGCTCTCTTGGTTAATTAATTCTCCTTCCATAGATATCACTTGGAAGGTTGGTATATGCCTTACTGTTGGAAGCTTTGGGATGTCCGTAACGGGAGGGTGTTTTCTCGAGAAATCCTTTTCACGGGATGGGGTTTTAATCCAAATTAGATCCTCTGCTATTCATACAAAGCATTGCTTTTCCAATTCTAATCTTTGTTATAATTTGTTGAGTCACCGTTATCTTGTTGTATTTTGTTTAGACACCGTTTGTACCTTCTACGATTATTCATTAATGAATTTCCATTTCATTAAAAAAAAAAACAAAAAAAGCGTACCTTTGATTGAATCCTTACGGAATGCTACGGTAATTGGTTCTATCAATGGATTGGTCTGTGTCAAATCTAATTACGAATTTCTTGGCATCATATTGTGGAATCAAAGAATAAGTAAGTTCAGGACTGTTGACCGGAGAGGCTAATTTTTGGGTCAAAATGGGATTTGGGTTCTGTTCAATCGTTGAAGATTACAACGTTGTGAGTATTAGTTATCATGGTCATGGAATCACTCGCTTTGATTCCTCAAGTGGAAGTTTATTCATTGAGCACTTGTTCATGGAAGAAAGTAGAATGCGGGGATTATTGGATGGCGTGGAGATTACATCGATGGGTTCGGTACTAATGGAGCTATCTTTTGGTTTAGGTTTAAGAAGGAAATGGCCATTTGTTAGTTTCATATTGCATTGCAACAGAAGAGTTTGCCTTGATACCATATCCTATTTCAGCCACTGTATATATTGATTCATGTTGCTATAAGCTTTCTGTGTATGAGAATAAACTTGCTTTGCTTTTTCATACTACCATTGGAAACTATGAAGATTCTTTGATTGATTTGTGGGTGATGGAGGAGCGTAAAGATAGCATATCTAAGGAAAGATGGAGTTGGACTAAGAAATATAGTATCAAGCACCCTTACTTGTTACTTAGAGGGTTGTATGGAGGAACATGATTGTTTGCAAGTATCATGTCGCATCCGAACATGTAGTGATAGATGATGGACGAGATATTGTTCGGTCAATCTCACTGACAATGAATTGAAGATGTTTAAGTTCCACAAAGATGACGTTGGTTTTCCTGTTTCGAATTATGTGGAAAGCCTTGTTCCGGTTGAGAAAATCCACATTGAAGAGCTTTGATACTAAATCTGTTAGAATTCAAACTCAATTTGATGTCATTGACAAGCTGGAAATTTGTAGAAGTCTCTAGCTATAGTTTTTCAAGCACGAGAAGAAAGAAGCAAAGAAGACTTGCATTTGTGAAAGATGTAGAAGGAACATGAAGGAAATAGAAGCATCAAGAATAGTGTCGAAATAATCAAAGAAGCATTGCGGCTTAGCTACGAAGGAAAAGGATATTAAAACACAAATGAGGAAAAGTCAAATATGGCAACTAAAAGAAATGAAGCTACGTAGAAGTCTCTAATCATGAAATAGAAGAAGCAAAAGGAAATGAAGAAAAGTCAAAGATGATGGCTGAATAAGTGGAAAAATATGGAATATCCACGAAGACTACTAGATGCAACGAAGAAGCAAAGTGTCGGCATAAAGAAATAATATTTTATTTATATTAGGCGGTATAATAAGTCTATATATATGTGTGTCTTGTATTGCATAGATATGTATCATCCGAGAGAAATGAAATAGAATGAGATAAAGAGAAATAGAGAGATTTGTGATAGTGTCTTTGAAACACTATGTTAGAGAAAAGTGAGAGAGTTATTTTGTGAGAAAAATATAAGATAGTCTTGTGTGTGAAATACATTTGTGTATTTTTATTTGAGTTTCTCTTATAATAAAATTATTGTTCTTCATCTGTTTATACCTCCAATTTCCTAATAAGTGGGATCAAAGCAATTTTTTCCCAACAAGTGGTATCAGAGCCAAGTTGATCAAAGATGGCGGAGATGGTGCAACCGCAAATTCCAAAATTGTCAAAAGGAAATTATGGAAATTGGAGCATTCAGATGAAGGCGTTACTAGGTTCTCAAGATATTTGGGACCTTGTTGAGGATGGATACACGGAGCCTGCTGATGTAGCTACTGAAGCAATTTTAACAGATGCTCAAAGAAAGACGCTTAGAGATTCTCGGAAGAAGGACAAGAAGGCTTTATTTTTAATTTTTCAAGGTGTTGATGAATCAACCTTTGAGAAAATATCATATGCAAAATCATCCAAAAATGCATGGGAGATTTTACAAAAGTCTTGTGAAGGAGTAGACTAAGCCAAAAAGGTACGATTGCAATCACTTAGAGCGAGTTTGAGAATTTGAAGATGCAGAATACGGAGCCGATTCTGATTATGTCTCACGAGTGCAAAAGGTGGCCAAAGATATGAAAAGAAATGGAGAGACTTTAGATGATGTCAGAGTAATGGAGAAAGTTCTACGGTCATTAACAAGAAAGTTTGATTACATCGTTACTACCATTGAAGAAGCCAAAGACTTGTCAGTTATGTCTGTTGATGAGCTTGTGGGTTCTCTTCAAGCTCACGAGCAAAGAATGAAACTAAATGAAGGTTCTAGCAATTTGGAGCAAGCCTTGCAAAGCAAATTGTCTTTAAACAAAAACCAAGCCAGCAGTAGCATCTATGGTCGTGGTAGAGGAAATAGAGGTGGATATAACACCCGAGGCGGTTTCAATGCTCGAGGTGGTCATGGTAGACGTAGTGGATATGACCAATCAAATGGAAGATTTGAAACTCACACAGTAGAATATGAACGTGGTCAAGGATCATACAATCGAGGTCGTGGACAAAGCCGAGGTCGAGGATTCTTATCCAGAAGAGGCAGATCTCAACAAAGAGGTGATAAATCCCAATTACAATGTTATAATTGTAATAGATTTGGTCATCTCAGTTACGAGTGCAGAGATACTGCTAAAGTTGAAGAGCGAAGTCTTTATATAGCAAATGAAGACAAAGTTGATAAATTGGCCATCTTGTTTTCTTATAAAGGTGAAGAAGATAATGGAAAAGATGGGTGGTATCTCGATACGGAGAGCAAGCAATCACATGAGTGGCAAAAAGGAGTTATTCACGGAATTAAATGAAGAAGTCCAAGGCGAAGTTACATTCGACGATCAATCAAAAATCCCGGTTAAAGGCAAAGGTAATATTACGATATTTACAAGGAATGGAGATAGAAGCTACATTTCGGATGTCTATTATATACCATCCTTGAAAAGTAATCTTCTCAGTCTAGGTCAATTATTGGAGAAGGGATATGATATACATTTAAAAGATAGTTGTCTTATCATAAGAAATCAGAAAAGAGAATTGATAGCGAAAGTTGATATGACAAGCAATCGTCTATTCAAGTTGAATATACGATCGGGTGGAATCAAATGCATGAAGTCTATCGTTGAAGATAATTCATGGTTGTGGCATCTCGATTTGGTCATCTCGGATTCAACGCTGAAGTTGTTATCAAAAGCGAGGATGGTGTATGGATTGCCAATAATAAATTATCCAGATCAACTATGTGAAGGATGCATGCGAGGAAAGCAACATAGACAAAGATTTGAGGTTGGTAAATCATGGAGAGCAAAAAGACCACTACAACTAGTTCACTCTGATATAGCTGGTCCAATTGACATTCCATCACTTGGAGGAAACAAGTACTATATCACATTCATTGATGATTTGATGTAGAAAAGCTTGGGTGTACTTTCTCAAAGAAAAGTCGGAAGCCCTTGATAAATTCAAGGAGTTTAAGGTAATGGCGAGAAAAGCAAAGTGGTCGATATTTGAAAGTGCTCATGATGATAGAGGAAGAGAATATACTTCAGTTATTTGAAGAATTTTTGTCGAAAACATGGAATAATACATCGGTTGACTGCTTACACACCACAAGAAAATGGAATTGCGAAAGAAAGAATCGCACAATTCTTGATATAGCAAGGAGCATGATTAAAGGAAAGCACATGCCGAGAACATTTTGAAATTTGAAGGCATTCAATGTCTTTCGCGTATCTATTAAATCGATGTCCAACAAAAAGTGTCAGGTTTAAAACACCAAATGAAGCATGGAGTGGTAGAAAGCCAAAGGTGAGCCATCTAAGAATCTTTGGTTGTATAGCATACGCTCATATTCCAGATCAGAAAAGGAAGAAGTTAGATGACAAAAGAGAAAAATGTATATTTGTTGGTTACGCGCATCGGAGTAAAGCCTACAAATTGTATAATCCTCTAACCAAAAAAGTAATTATCTCAAGAGATGTAGAGTTTGATGAAGCAAACTATTGGAAATGGAGTGATGAAGAGAAAAGAGTGGAAGGCTTATTCTTTAAAGATGATGTTGATTCAAAAGATCAAATGGTTGCAGACAATTATCAAACTCCTCCACCAAGTCCTAATCCAACAACTTCCCCATCTACATCATCAGAAAGCAGTAGCAGTGATTCAGGGGGAGCAACAACAGAGAAAGATGAGAAGCTTAAGTGACATCTATGATACTACAGATCCGGTACAAACTACACTTGATTATTCATTATTTTGTTTAGTAGCAGAATGTGATCCGGTGACATATGAAGAAGCAGCTAAAGATGAAAAGTGGAAGAAAGCCATGAATGATGAAATCACCGCAATTAAAAGGAATGACACATGGGAGCTTACAACTATGCCTAAGGAGCATAAGCCCATTGGAGTAAAGTGGGTATACAAGACAAAAACCAATAAAGAAGGAAAGGTGGAGAAATACAAGGCAAGATTAGTGGCAAAAGGCTACAAGCAGAAATACGGAATTGATTATGAAGAAGTTTTTGCACCAGTTGCAAGGATTGACACTATCAGACTTCTGACAGCAATTTCAGCACAAAACAAATGGAAAATATACCGAGATGGATGTAAAGTCGGCTTTCCTTAATGGTTACTTAGAAGAAGAGGTCTATATTGAACAACCACCAGGATACGTAATAAAAGGAGAAGAGGACAAAGTTTACCGGTTGAAGAAGGCACTATATGGATTGAAGCAAGCTCCAAGAGCATGGAACACAAGAATAGATGAATACTTTCGAGGAAGAATGGATTTGTGAAGAGTCCGTATGAGCATGCGTTATATACAAAAAGGAATGAAGATGGAGATATAATGATCGTATGTCTATATGTGGATGACATGATCTTTACAGGAAATAATCCAAGTATGTTTGCTGAGTTCAAAGAAGCCATGACGAGAGAGTTTGAAATGGCGGATATTGGAGAAATGTCTTATTTTCTTGGAGTTGAAGTGAAACAAACGGAAGAAGGAATATTTTTGTCACAAAAGAAATATGCACAAGAAATATTGAGCAGATTCAGAATGAAAGATTGCAAGCCTGTTTCAACACCAATAGAAGCAGGAATGAAGTTAACAGCCCATTCAGAAAGGGAACCGATAAACCCAATACTATTTAAGAGCCTGGTTGGAAGCTTGAGGTACTTAACTTTCACTAGACCGGATATTATGTATGCGATAGGTTTAATTAGCGAGATATATGGAGCAGCCAAAGCAAGATCATTTTTGTGCAGCAAAGAGAATTTTGAGATATATCAAAGGAACTATCAATCATGGTTTGTTCTATACGCATTCCCAAGATTCAAAGTTAATTGGCTATTCAGATAGTGATTATGGTGGAGATTTAGATGATCGTAAAAGCACATCAGGGTATGCATTTCATATTGGCTCAGCAATATTTTCATGGTGGTCAAAGAAACAACAAACAGTCGCACTTTCATCATGTGAAGCTGAATACATAGCCGCTGCAGCATGTACATGTCAAGCAATATGGCTTAAAAATATTTTGAATGAGTTATGTTATAAGCTAGAAGGTCCAATCACCATACATGTGGACAACAAGTCAGCAATTTCACTAGCAAAGAATCTAGTCTCTCACAACCGAAGCAAACACATTGACACCAAATATCATTTTATTCGGGAGCAAGTCAAAAATAAAGTTGTAGAATTAACCTATTGCAGAACTGAAGAACAAGTAGCAGATATCTTCACGAAGCCATTAAAAGCAGATACATTCAACAAGCTCAAATATATGATTGGTATGGAAAATCAAGTTTGAGGGGGAGTGTTAGAATTCAAACTCAATTTGATGTCATTGACATGTTTGGAAATTTGTAGAAGTCTCTAGCTATAGTTTTTCAAGCATGAGAAGAAAGAAGCAAAGAAGACTTGCAGCTATGAAAGATGTAGAAGGAACATGAAGGAAATAGAAGCATCAAGAATAGTGTCGAAATAATCAAAGAAGCATTGCGGCTTAGCTACGAAGGAAAAGGATATTAAAACACAAATGAGGAAAAGTCAAATATGGCAACTAAAAGAAATGAAGCTACGTAGAAGTCTCTAATCATGAAATAGAAGAAGCAAAAGGAAATGAAGAAAAGTCAAAGATGATGGCTGAATAGGCTGGAAAAATATGGAATATCCACGAAGACTACTAGATGCAACGAAGAAGCAAAGTGTCGGCATAAAGAAATAATATTTTATTTATATTAGGCGGTATAATAAGTCTATATATATGTGTGTCTTGTATTGCATAGATATGTATCATCCGAGAGAAATGAAATAGAATGAGATAAAGAGAAATAGAGAGATTTGTGATAGTGTGCTGAAACACTATGTTAGAGAAAAGTGAGAGAGTTATTTTGTGAGAAAAATATAAGATAGTCTTGTGTGTGAGAAATACATTTGTGTATTTTTATTTGAGTTTCTCTTATAATAAAATTATTGTTCTTCATCTGTTTATACCTCCAATTTCCTAATAAGTGGGATCAAAGCAATTTTTTCCCAACAAAATCTTCATCATTATATTGCAGGTTTACTTGATATTTTGCTTGAAAGGAATCTGTGACAGTTAAGAACATTTTGTAGTAAGACTTGATACCCGGTGTAGATTTTACGTAGAATTAGAATGATGAATTCAAATACTCTATACTTGATGTTTGTAGCTTTATTGGAACTACCTACTGTGCTATCCAGTTGTTATACAAGTGATTTTGACTACACTATTTTATAAGCAGTTTTCCACTTTTCAAGTGGTTATATATGTGATCTTTTTATGATTGCATTGTTGATGGAATCAAAAATATTTGAGTTTTTGGGGAAGTTGGCACTACGAAGACCTTGTTCCCCCCTTCCCAATCCGTTTAATGTCACTTTTCATAGCAGTTTCATTTTTTTTTTCTGATCTCTTGTGCCTACCAAACTTCAATGTTTTTGGGTGTTGATAGACCATGATGATGTCTGTGTGTTCATGTAGTTTATCTCACCTAATAGGATAAGACATGTTGTTTCTATTGATAAAGAGTTGCAAGTCCTAACATGTAAATTACTTGAAGTCCATGGAATTTTGACTCTTGGTTCAACTAATTAATTATATCGAATTTGTATCAAGGTGTTGTTGTTTGGCACATTTTGAAGCTCTAAAGTAAGCATGAAGATCAACAGGTCATTTAGCACAATTCTGCTTCTAAACTCAAACGGCCTCTTTTCTATTCTTTTTATTCACTTTGGCAAATCATAACCTAAATTGTTTAGATTGGGTTCTTGAGCCATTTTTAATACATGAGATTCCCTCTGTATAGATGAAATATCAAACTGGAAATTTATGTAGCCATTTGATACAAATTTAATCATGGAACAAATCAACTTTGTCTTAGTCCACATTAAGTCAGTGTTGGCCTGGCTCTAACTGTAATCAATATCTCATACCAAACAACTATCATTTGTAAAGTGAGCAAGTCATTACATTATTGACTTATAGGCATTGTTTTTACCTTAGAATCTTAACTAATATATACATGTAGGTAGCCATTTACGCAGATCAACCACCCATAGATACAATATTTAGTCTTCTCAAATAAGTACAAACCCGTGTTTAGAATAGCTGTGACAAAAGTGATGTTTTTTTCAATATGACTTTTGCAAACTTAAGAGTGGGCAAAAGTCAAATTATGTAATGTGATTTATGTTTGGATTTACGGTGATAATTTTATTTTTTTTTCAATATGACTTTTAAAAACTTAATTGGATGATTATATTGAAAACAAGTTTATTTGAAAATTGAGTTAAAAGAACATGAGTTTAATATAATAAAAATAGACTTTAAGGAAATATTACAATTAAAATTATAAAAATTGTAAATACTAAAATACACTTTTACATATAATATGGGAATTTAAAATAAATTATTTTTCAATTATTCACTCAACAGAAATTTTAAAAATAAATAATTTTGTGCAGTAAAAAGTAAATAAGTTGTTTATATCATGTGAGGGAGAAGAAGCAGTAAAAAGTAAATAATTTTATGCAATAAAATGGAAAAGAGGGAGTCGGGTGGGCGATGGGAGAAGAGAGATAAGAGGAAGGAGAGAGACAAAATAAAGGGTAGATGAAAGTTTTAAAATGAACATTTAACGGTAATTTTCCTTTTTCCAACCTCAAGCATGCTTTCCTTTCCTCAAAATAAGCTCCAAGTTTTGGCTTATCAAAGGGCCTGTTTGGGAACCCATATGATGGACTTATTGTTGGTTAATTTTGCTTATTACATTGAAGGTGGAATATCACCTAGAGGGGGGGTGAATAGGTGATCTTGAAATTCTTTCACTAATTGCTCAAGAACACTTAAAAGCAGAGATAGAGAGAAGAGCAATGAACACAAGAGGTTATCTACCGGTTCGGTCCAACTCTTGACCTACGTCTAGTCCCCGAAACACTCACAGGATTTCACTATCTTGTAACTTGATTACACACTCTTGTAACTCTCGAGTAATCCTCTCACTAGGACTTACTCCTCTTTACAAGTTGTAACCAAATAACTACACAATCACACACTCTGTAAACGAAGGATAATCCTCTCACTCTTGGACTCACTCCCCCTTACAAGTTGTAATTGTACACCCACACTTAAGGTTCCACAACCTTAAGATTTTACAGCACAATAATCAAATAAGTGTTTGAACTCTCTCACAGAGTAGATGAATAATAAACACTGAAGCTCAATAATATCTGAAGATATATATAGACTATAGATTGATCGCTTTGAATGCTTTGTCTGTGTATGTGTCTATGTATGCCATTGATGAATTCAAACCTTCATGTATTTATAGTACTTGAAGATTGAGGACCGTTGAAGGATTTGAATCTGCCCGTTTGAATGTTTAAATATACGTTGAGTATTTGAATTTGCCCGTTGAAGATGTTTAAGCATATGTGCCTTCTGCTTATCCATGTTTGAATGTTTGCTTGGTGGAGTCTCTTTACAGGTTGTCATTCGCGTGTTCTCAGACAACGGATAGCTTAAAATATTGATTCCGTGCTTTTGCCGTTATGGGCTAGCCTTAATTGGGTTCAGCGCTTTGTATTTGTTCTGCGTCTTTCTCGGTGCTTGACAGCTCATCAAAATTCAAACATTTGTTAAACATCTGAAAATCACTCAAAATGATTATTAGTAATATCATGGATAATATTGAATGATGTAGAGGAAAGATTAATTGAATAATCAATCCATTCGATCAATGTTGCGAGAGATGAATTTCTGCGGTGATATGTCATACTCAAGTATCTCATTTGATTCGGATATACCAGAAGCTTTGACATTTGATGAGTATTCAATCCTGAGTACTTCATGAATTTTTCTTGAATACTTGCTGAATATTTCCTCAATACTTCCTGAATACTTTCTGAATACTTTCGGAATACTTTCTGAATATTTGAGTATTCATTGCAGAATCAATTGATAGAGAATGCTATCTGACTCGAGGCATAGAGGAACTTGGCTCGAGGTATTCGATTGGTAATATTCAAACAAAGCAATCCAGATGAGATATTAACTCGAGGTATCACTTATCCTGACTCGAGGTCGCTAACTCGAGGCATGTTTCTTGTAACCTCGAGGTATGTCGAGAAAGCAGAGAAGCACAAGAGTGAACCTGCCTAGAGGTAAGCATAAGACTGACTCGAGGTGATTAACTCGAGGCACATTTTATACAGACTCGAGGCCGAGCAACAATACAGCAATTATAAGTTTAAAGATCAGGCTTGAGGTAAAGTTTACTTTCACTCGAGGTGACAGACTCGAGGCGACATACCTGTAGACTCGAGGTGATACACAATTTCATAGTGCAACTTCAATTGGCTAACTCGAGGCTGCAGCATCGCCTGGAGGTAATATGACAGCAAAAACATGTACCAGGATGCGATATTGACTCGAGGCGAACTTCACACTCGGAGGTAAAAAGCCTTCTCAATTCTTCTAACTTTCGTCTTCAATTTAACTCGAGGTGGAGCTTCGACTCGAGGTGAAAAGCCTTCTCAAAACGTCTAACTTTACGTCTTTAATTTGACTCGAGGTGAATCTTCTGACTCAAGGCAAAAACCCTTCTCAAAGTATCTAACTTTCTGTTTGCCTTGGACTCGAGGTGGATAAGCTGACTCGAGGCAAAATCTTCAATTCTGTGTTCTTTGACTTGAGGAGGCACTCATCAAAATTGGCTTCTTCCAAATTCTATGAAACCCTTGTAATGTCTAGATTCATATGGAATTGGTTTCATTTCATTTGGTTGTGTATAGACAGAAAACTGAAGCTATGCTGAATTGATTCCAGAATACAATGTGTCCACTTTCGAAGGCCATATCTCCTTGGTCAGAACTCTGTTTTGGTTGGTTAAACTCTTGATGGAAATCTCTATGATTCTACTTTCATATGCCACTGATTTCAGCTCCATCAGATTTGTAGTTTGTGAGTTACACTCAAAACACTGAAGCTTGGTCTGGACTGTGACGGTGATTGTTGTTCCAACTTGTAGAATTCATATCTCTCTCATATGAACTCCTTTGGACTTGGATTATATATCACAATGACGCATTGGGAGTCTAGTTTCATATGCCACTGATTTCACATCAATCCGATGTCTGGTTTGGGAGATATCATTGAATTACCAGAGGTCGCCCGAGCTGAGCGTGAAACAGAGTATGCTGAAGCTGCATTTGACTCGAGGTAGCTGAATGCTTGCCTCGAGGTAGCCAACTCGAGGTGAATGAAGTCCTTCCTCGAGGTAACTCGTTCCAGAGGCCAAAATCACTGTAGCAATCTTTTCAACTCGAGGTGGATGGTGTCTTGCCTCGAGGTAAGCATCCTAGATGAACAAAACACTGTGGATAGCCGTTCTAACTCGAGGTAGTCTTCCTGGCTCGAGGTAGCTCATTGATTTTGCTCATTTTAACTCCGATTTGAGCCGTTTCAACTTCCATATCATCGTGGGGACTTCTATAATCAATCTAAGAACTTGTATAATGATTTTCTCATTCCATTGAGCAAGTTCTTCTTTCTTTTCTTCTCTTTCTTGATTATTCTTCATCATTAAACTTCACATCTACATTAGATATAAGAATTAGTCAAAGTATGATGTAAATGTAGTGTGCAACCTTTTTGCTCTTAAGAATGGCATCTATATAAGACATCATCAAAACTAATCAAAACCAACATACATGACTTTCATGCAAAGGTTCATGAGGTTGAAAACAAAATTTTTGTTTAATAGTTGCGGAAACCCGTAACTCCTTATGGTTCTCATGAATTATTAACCTTAACTCATTACATTAATTAGTTAATAATTATTAATCCGTAACTCTTTACGCGCTCATGATGATTCATAACAATTTATAATATTCATGAACTTTGGGATTACTCGTTAAAACAACTATTGGGGATTAGGATAACTTGACAACACAACTATTAGAGATTAGGATTACCTTAGATCACTTGAAGACCTCAATGTTGTTGATGTCCTCTAACGTTGATTCATACAGCTACCCCCCGATTGCAATGAGAACTCCTTCTCCTGAAACCTCCCACTCCTTGAATGCCTGCTAGGCGAAGACAATGTTGATGTTTGGTTTCCTTGGGTTTTACTCTTTTCAAGAATGTGATGGTTTCTTGGAATTAGGTTATGGATAGGATAAACAAGGTTGGAACCTTACCCTTTTATGGATGGTGCATTTTCCTCTCTAAACCTTTGGTAAAGACCTAAATTTAGAGAGTATAAGGGTTCTTGTTTTTCTCCTAGAAAAACGTGCAAGAAGAAGGCACACCAAAAATCAGCATTTTATAAGAGTCTAACCCTAATTTAAGTACTTACAAGAAAAGCCCAATCCAATCTTGAATTGGAAAATCCAATTCACAATTAATTAAATTCATATCTTGATTGATTGATTGGATTTAAGATGATGAATCAAATTCATATCTTGATTAATTGATTGGATTTAAGATGATGAATCAAATTCATATCTTGATTTATTGATTGAATTTAATATGATGAATCATATTTATATCTTGTCAACCAAGTCACATTAAATTCACATCTTGATTGATTGATTGAATTTAATATGATGAATCATATTCATATCTTCTCAACCAAGTCACATTAAATTCACATCTTGATTGATTGAATTTTAATATGATGAATCATATTCATATCTTGTCAACCAAGTCATATTAAATTCCCATTTTTTTCTTCAAAAAACGTCCATAAAAAGGGCATATAAAAAATCAGCACTTTATAAGAGTCTAACCCTATTTTAAGTGCTCACAAGAAAAGCCCAATCCAAACTTGATTTGAAAAATCCAAATCGTAATGAATTAAATTCATATTTGAATATTGAATAATAATTTAAGATAATGAATCACATTCATCTCTTAAACTAAAATTCAAAATCATTTTAAATCAATCCTCATTTATTATTTATCATATCTTCATCCAATCATTATTGGATATATATATATATATATATATATATATATATATATTAGATAATTCAGAATTATCTTTTATAACCTATCCTTTTTGAATTAAAATTCAAATCTTCTCATTGGGCTTGGAATCCCACTCCAACTCAATTACACATTCACTCTTGATAAAGCCCAATAACAATTATTGGTCCAAGTTTGCTAATTTTAAACAAACGGGAATAACCTTTGTGTGTGACCCATTAGGCCCAATTAGTCACTGACATAAATAAATTTGAACCAATTAAAACTCCTTTAACGGGCCCAATTTATTTAATGACCTCATAAGACACTAGCAATGCTCTATAGCCCCAGAACTAATTGAGTTGATCAAGTGATCTACCTTTCATATTTGGATACCGTGCAGGCATCATCCCTCACATCTTCATTCACATTTAGTCGAGAGCAAAGATAGAGTATCATCTCTCTTAATTGACTAAATGTAGCTATTTCACATAACTATGAATCTTCTTATATTAACTCAATAACAGATCATGACTATTCATGATCACTTCTTCATCTTGCATTGAGACTCTTGAGTTAATTAGAAGTTATCCAAGCTCTACCGGTCTTGTGAATGACTAATCCCTTGTAGGGGACTGTGAGTCCTCTCAACATGTCCATCTACACTCATGTATTCGAGTTACACCCAAGAGTACACTGTTCTCCCCATTTTCAGGTGGATAGAGTTGTACAGTCAAAGTATAATCCTAGGACATAGTGTTCGATGACATCCTTAAGTCCAAGACGATCCGCACTACCAAACGATGAGAGACTTTACATATCCAATGATACTCTCTACAATGAATCTTTGTGGAGTCTCTCGGTGGGTCAGTTCGGTGCTATATGTTCTCCAACAGATCCACCCACAACATCAGCTAAGACATCTCCATGCTTGTATTCCATGAGGTCCCTACCTTGTATTTCTATACAAGTATATGATGTCGTACTAGTTTTATTGAGATCATCAATGCCCTTTCTTGGTGATTCAAGACTAGGAACAAGTTTTAGGTAATAGATATACAGTGCTCTTGAGTCCTCATGATCATGATCTCTATCATTGATCCTCAAGATAAACACATATTCTATTCCTAGGGCTTTTATCTTCAAACACATATTTACTTTAAAATAAAGGTGAGACATAAATATGATAAAGATAAAATATGCTCATTTATGAATAATGAAATACTACAATGTAGAAAAAGGTGCTGATCTGTCTCTACAGATTGTCTCTAGGACACCTAAATACTAACACTTATAAGTCCATCAGATGGGATAATAAGTTCATCAAAGAAATTTTAAGTGTTTGGGATTGATTTTTTTTTTATGAACTTATAAGTATGATGGGGTGTTTTTGATGAAGCCACAATTTCTAGCTTCTAACCCCATCAAATACTTCTCCATCAATTTTACATGTGAGCCCATATGTTAAATTACTATCCACCCCCTCCCCCACAAGTCGTGCTTCTCTCCTCTGCTCTTTTTTTTTCTTTGTCTTTCTCTTCTCTCATCTCCTTCCATCACTGAAGCAATTAATTCATATGCCAACCTCCTCAAATTCATATCAGCTACCTCCTGAAGCAATTAAATCAGAAATGAACTTGTAGGGACTAGGTTTATTTAAGCACTTCATTGTGTTGTAATTTATTTAATGAAATTTTACTATTTTATTTAGAAAATTTATATTTATATTTAATTTTTTATCCCAAATTATCACATTTTATACAACACATATATCATCTATCTTTTTAAAATAGTAAAATTCCATTAAATAGTGTGTGTGTGTGTGTGTGAATTTGATTCATGCCCTTTTCGAGTCATTTTTCATCTCATCTATCTTTTTAAAAGCTATGCCAAACAAGTTTCATCACAAACAAAAAAAATGCTCTTTATCGCTATCCCAAACACAAATCACATCAAAAAAAATCCATCAGAAAATAAGTCAATCAGGATAAGTCCATCAGATGCAAAAGTCACTTCTCCCACCGCTATCCCAAATAGGCCCAAAATATGCAGCTTATATCATAAAGCCCAATGGACTCAAAGCTGTACAAAACTTGAGCAAAACATTTCAGAAGCCCCAATTTTACTCCTATCCCTCCAAAATATATTTGCAAGATTCTAAACTACTACTTTTGGTCCTTTTTATAAGTTTAGTTTGGGGAAAAAATTCTTTATTATAAGTCAGCATAGAGAGTAATTTATGAAAATATTACAATTTTGCCCCTATTATTCATAAATTAGGATAAAATTGAGAAAATGCATCAATTTAGAACATATTTAATAAATTAACTAACTTTCCTATATATGTGAGAATTAGGTAATTAAACTTGACTTTAAAAGGAGTGGTAACTTAATATACTCCCTCTATCCCTATTTATAAGGTCTTCTTTTTTAAAATGATTTGTCTCTTTTTATAGGTCCTCTTTGACTTTATTTGAATAATAAATGTGTTTTTACCCATTTTACCTTGTATCTCTCTCATCTCATCATCTTTCCATGATACATTCTCTTTAATCATTATTACTCTTTCTCCTTTTACCCACGCATAGTTAAGGGTATATTTGGAAAAAGAATAATTATATTTCCTATATATATTGCTTTTAATTATTTTTAATTGTTTTCTTGAACAACTCATTTTGGTTAATAAGGCCTTATAATATAGGGACGGAGGTAGTACGTTAGAGCACAAAAAATATTCCATCAAGTCTCAAAGAGAAGAAAGTCTCTATTGATTTCTCTCTCAATTGAATGTATCCACCATTAGATCAAATTTCAATGATTGAGATTTAATACTATATAAAAATATTATTAAATATAACATTAAATAGTAGTAAGTCTTATGCAGATTTTTGAGAAAACTTTTGTGTCTTTCTCCATCATCATCAACATCACATGCCACAACGAAACTGCTAGTTTTGCGTCATTTTCACGCATAACAAAACACAATCACCAAACATTTATTACCTAACAAAAACATAGGACATATACCGATAATATGTTTATATGTTGCAACTACATTTATTTAGAATGTACTATCTTTTTTATCCATAGGTAGGTTAAGTAACCTTTAATTTTATTAATCCGGATTCGGGTTATAGTGGCGAGAAAGTCGTCGCACGGTGGTAGCTCAAAATACAAGGCAATTCTAAGTGTATTCTGCATTTCGAGCATAACCCTGCACTTTAAGGAATTAATTCAACGCCACATTCCGCTGGATCAACCACCTGTTAGTTAATGTTCTGCCTTTTTTAGTTTCTTTTTAGTTTTCTTTTTTGTCATTCCCTAGTTTGTTCACTTTATCTGGAAATAACCATTTCCATCAGCATCAAATTTGTTATTCCCTTCACGTCATTATATTGATGACAAAGACATAATCTTTACCAACACTCAAAGAATATTTTTTCCTCCACTACTTAATACAAGACCCAATTGACATTTTTTGATAAATTAAATTAATATTAAAATATTTATATTTATATTTATTGTTTTCTTTTCAAACTAATTTTTATGACTTTTAAACTAATATATAATCTAATGATTCACAATATGAGTATATGCTATGATTAAATAATTTATTTGATTTCTTTATTGTCTAAAAAAAAAAGTTAATTGCGTCTTTAAGACAGGAGAGAGTATTTAAGATATCAATCTCTTGACCTTGAACAACAAAACTAGCCACAACAACAAATGAACTCAATATTAATAAATTTATCGGTTTAAACCTATTCATTTATTTAAATTTTAATATTTTAAATTTTAATCCCTACAACCCTTAATATATGAACTAAATAGCGAATTTTTCTATATTAATAAAATTAGTGAAATTATTTATTTACAAAAGTCAAGCAGCTAATTGCCTTCATTTTCAATACTCCAGTACTCCTCATAATCCGATGCTGTGTGTCAGTCTTTTTTTTTTTTAAATTCCTTTTACTAAAATTTATGAAACCTTTAAAACTCGTTAAATCCACTTAAGAATTACCCCCAAAAAAAAAAAAACTTGTTAATTAAAAAAAAATACAAAACTCAGTACGGAACAGATAATTATAATTAAAGCAATTACGACTTGCAAAGGTTATGTGTTCACGTTGGGAAAGAAAAAAAACGGTTGTGTTCATATGCTGAGACAGACACACTCCCAACCCCACATGATGCCCAGTTAGTTAGACACATTCGGACGGAAATAATTTCGACCCAAATGTTTAAATAAATAAATAAATAATTTAAAACTAAAAATATAAGATAGAAAAATTAAAATTAAAATAATTCAAAATATGTATTTTATTTTGTAAGCCAAAAAAAAAATATAGAAAAATATCACTTAAACTTCAAAATCCTGTTGACAACAACAGTAATAAGATTAACAATAAAATAATTGACAACTCTTTTTATTGTAAAATCATCTATTTAATATTTTAAAGTTTAAGTAGTATTTTCTTGAAATTTAAAAAATTAAAATAAAATATCAAAAAATGATAGTCATGAAGTTGATATGACACAAAAGATGTATGAAAAAACCCATAAAATATTCAATATCAGTAGAAAAAAAATACGTGTATGTATGTGTATCTTCGGCCAGACTAAACACCCCTACATATCGCTTTCAACCCCTGGCTCCATGAATTTTTATATTAAAATATATGGATCATCATAATATGATCTGGTTAAAAAAAAAACCCCCACATCCACTAATCAAGTAAAAGCATGTAATCATTCCAATTACTCAAAATTCTCTAAACTAAACCATGAACACTCAAAGCCTTGCATGTTTTTTGGTTCTCATCTTCACAACATCTTTCAGTATTGTTGTTCCTTCTAATGCAAAACATACCCCACCAACTTCAGATATCTTCAAAATCCACCGTGTTTGGCGCCAAGTTCAGCAATGGGGAAACAAAACATATGAATTCCAAACACTCCATCATCATCATTCACTCACATCTCTCCCAAATGTGTTTGCAGCAATCTTCTGCTTCATAGCTTCCTCTATTTCCAGTGCCTGTGGAATAGGTGGTGGTGCACTTTTCATACCCATTTTAACTATTGTGGCCAAACAAGACCTCAAAACAGCTTCAAGTCTCTCATCTTTCATGGTCACAGGAGGATCAATCGCAAATGTCATGTTCAATTTGCGCAGAACAAATTCCAAGTTCGGAGGCAAGCCATTGATTGATTATGACATAGCACTTTCTTTAGAACCATGCATGCTTCTTGGTGTGAGTGTTGGAGTTATCTGCAACACGGCGTTCCCAGAATGGTTAGTCACTCTTCTGTTAGTTATTTTACTTGCCTGGTCATTCAGAATGATATGTAAGAAAGGGTTGAAGTTATGGAAGACTGAATCAGAAGAGATAAAGAAAAATTCTGGGATTAATGAAGAAAATGGAAATGACAAGGTTGAGGAATCTCACCATGTGGGTAATAATAAAAATAGCAGATTGAAGCTTCCATGGCTGAAATTAGGGGTTTTGCTTCTGGTTTGGCTTTCTTTCTTCGCTATCTATTTTCTTCGAGGCAGTAGAAATGGACAGGTAAGGAATCTTTTCCTCTTCCTCTTCCTCCTGTGTCTGATTTAATTTGCAGACCTGGGATTAGATTCAGAATTATAACCATGAATATTTAACAAAGATATAACACTCTGCACAAAACAATTAGTTTACTACAATAAAATTGTAGTGTCTAAGCTTATTAAAATGTCACAACATTTTTTATACTTCTCTAGGCCTAAATGTAGGACGTAGTTTGGAAGCCTATTTTGATCTTACATGTAAGATATTTTTTTTATTTTATCTCTCATATTTATCAATTTTTTCCATGCTAATTTATCTAACTTATAAACTAATATATAATATACTATTACACATAACTATTTTACTGAAATCATATAACACGTGATGATTAAATACTTTACTCATCTTCCTTACCATACTCAAATTAAATAAATAGGTCTTACATTAAGAACGAAAGGAGTATAAAAATTGTGCTTCTACCGTTTAATCATGATTCCTATAGACTGCTTACGTTTCATAATATCATTCACATAAAAACCTGTGTTTAGTGAAAGGTTAGTAATGCCAAAGATCAAATGAGTGCAGAGTATCATTCACATGAAGCCCTGTGGAGTGGGATATTGGATTCTCTCATCAGTTCAAATACCACTTGCTCTGATTTTAACAGCTTGGATTGTGTTTTGGGAAAGAAGCCCACAACACCAAACTCAATCACAACAGGTCCTTAAAAAAGCAAATTATTGAAAAACATTTTTTCCCTAGCTATCAAATGTTTCTCACAACCTCATTCAATCAAAATAGAGCTAACTTCAATGGAAATATTACGCAGGGTCAAGACCAGTGCAGAGATGTAACGTCAAACAAGCTTCTCTTTCCACTGATGGCATTAGTAGCAGGGATCTTAGGTGGTGTTTTTGGAATAGGAGGTGGAATGCTAATAAGTCCACTTCTTCTTCAGGTTGGAATAGCACCTGAGGTATGTTTATACAAATTTCTTTCAAAATTATGTAAAATTTCCGTCTACTTTATGTTGGACTGGAAAAAAAAAAAAAAAAAAAAAAAAAAAAAAAACTGATTTTGGAGAATAGAGTTTCTGAAAAGCTGATCAATCCAACTTCTTCCCAAACCATGGTTACTTCATTAATCTTTTTTTTTTTGTTTCTTGTCTGGGTGTTTGGATGAAATCACACAAAATCTCGGTTTTACTGGAAAAAGTGCTTTTCTGCTGGTTAGCCAAACATACACTAAGGAGTAAAATACAAAGAATGAGTCTCTAAAGCTGATACCCTTTAATGTTGGTGAAGTTACAAAGAAATGAAAAACAATACGCATGTTAAGTGATGAAGGTATAACTTCACCAACAACTTTGAGAATTCCCATCCGTAAAATAGTTTCAGCTCCCATGAATTTGGCAGACTAAAAATATACTTTCATAGTAAATAAAAAATTACTTATTTAACATTAAATTCAAGAAAGTCAAAGTATTTTACTTTAAAATATGTTTTATGTAATTAGAATTGAGATTTGACACCTTCACTTCTGTTTGGTTCAATAGATAACAGCAGCCACAAGTTCTTTCATGGTTTTATTCTCATCAACAATGTCAACATCACAGTATGCACTGATGGGCATTGAAGACATAAAGAAAGCCTTAATATTGAGCACAATAAGTTTTGTTGCATCCCTTGTGGGGTTATTAGTGGTGCAGAGAGCTGTTCGAAAGTATAAAAGGGCATCTTTAATTGTCTTCTCATTAAGTGCAGCCATGGCTCTAAGTATTGTTCTAATGACTAGCTTTGGTGTCATAGGCATTTGGAGGGACTATAAATCTGGGAAATACATGGGCTTCAAGCCAGCCTGTAAAAAGAAACAACCTTCTTAACTAGTTCCAGTGGTATGCTAGCTTCTATGATCCATGTAAAATAGTAGACAAAAACTATGGTCTGATCCTAAGGGTAAAATTGGCACTCCCAATTTGGTATTCTGTAGTGTTTTTCATCAATTTAGTACTCCAGTAGTTTTCAAATCCAAATCAAAAAGCATATTCCTAGGATTGCATACCTGACATGCATCTACAGATAACAGCAGCAAATGTTCTTTCACAGTTGGAAGCAGCAGCATCCGTTGACCCTTATAAATGGAGCTGAGAATACAGTCCTGATTATCTGGATGACCAAGAAAACACCTCCTGATTACCTGGTTATACAAACCAGGCACCATATAAAAAGTAGTTCAACTCTGTAGTTTCATTTGCTAAGTAAAAGCTTGTGAATAATTGTATTACAATCATCTAATATACTTCTCTACACCTCTGGTGTTATATTGTCAAAAGCAAATCTCACAGGGTTGGCATAATGGTTAAAGATTTACTTTATTTCCTAACCAGGTTGATAATGAAGAAACAACCTCCTTACCAAGCTGATTCAATAATATCCTTACCATAAATAAAATATAAAGCCTGCATGTATCTGTTCTCTGCTACACAGACGTAGTAACCAAAACAATCAAATCTTAAAACTTGAATGCCATATCATAAAGGCTAATATTTTTTCCATCCCTTAATTATATTCACGGTAATATTCTTATCCCTTAAATGCTATTTTGTCTCAAAAAATCTGTACCTTTCAAACATTATCAGATATGTCCTTCAGCCTCATTCTATTAGTTTATCATCAATGGTCCATACTTTCTCTATTTCAAGCTTTCTTTACCATGATTTTACCCAATATACTCATTGCATATTCACCATGAGTTTTTTCTGCCTATGAAGTATCAACAAGAATAACTTGAATAAACATAAAGCCAGGTCTCAAGAACAGAAAATAGGTTATAGCAGCACCACTACCGAATTCTAACTTTGATTTTTTATTTTTTATTTTGTAGGGGGGAATTTTTCTTTTACTTTGATTTAACCAACCCTCCAAATTGCACAAGCATAAAAGTATTGAGAGAAAATGAAGACGGCCTAATTTTTTGGCAGCCGCCATTTGCAAGCTCTACAACTTTTAGAAAGAATTAGTTCAAAGTTTCATATGAACATCATTAATGAAGATAAAAAGAACTAGATATTATTATGGGAAGACTAATTTCTAAATCCCTATAATTTTCACTTGATTATAACTCAGTCACTGAAATTTAATTCAGTGCAACTCAGTCCCTCAAATTGTAACCATTTAATTCATCAGTCATTACCTGTTGACTCACTTACAAGTCAATCCTTGAAGTACTAGATGATTTTATGAAAGTGTAGGGAGTAAATGGCTAAAACTTGAGAAACTAAATTGAGCGAGTTAAACTTTAGGAACTAAGTTGTGACTTGTAACCAAGTCTTACAAGGACTAAATGATTAATTTTCACTAGATACAAAAGCTTTTAAAACTCCCACAAAGGCTCTCTCTCTAATGGGGTAAAGACATCAATACTGACTTTAAGGGGAGAAAAAAAAAAAAAGGAGCTTTTACACAACACAACACCACACCAACATAAAACAAGGGAAAATCACTTTCAGGGCCCTTTTTAGAGAAAAAAAACCCCAAAAAATGCTCTCAGAATCTGACGATCCCAGAAAAGGCCCAAGGCCGCCGCCGCCTTTTCTGGGATTTTCATAATCTTGAGTGAGTTGTTAACAAGGCTGATATAGTTGTTAACGGGGTACTGATATAGTTGTTAACGGGGCTGATTTAGTTGTTAGAAAATTGTTGTTAATGGCACTGATTTAGTTGTTAATGACCTACCCGTTAACAACTATATTAATGTTAACAACTCACGCAAAGATTCGAAAATTCCGGAAAAAGCCCAGGCCTTTTTGGGATTGTCGATCGATGGCCTTTTTGGGTTTTTTTCCTCCAAAAAGGGCCCTAAAAGTGATTTTCCCATAAAACAATGAAACAATGCTGCAAGATTAAAACAACATCAAAAATGGGGTTTCCGGTGAAAGATAAGAGGATAGTGATATCAGTATAAAAATGAAGAAGAAACACATACTAGCAAAAATGATAGTCCCAAAAATAAATATATAAATTATAAATCAAGAAAGGATCATTAGAAAACTAACTTCCCTTCAGATTTCTTGAGTATCCTGAATGTTTCAGGTCTCTGTAGTTTTAAACTTATGTTCTGTGATCTGTACCCATAAGCATACCTGTAAGCTTTTCATATCAAAGAAATCTTCTACCATGTTTTTGAATTTAAATTACCCCAGAAATAGCCTAAGTCACAAATATCCTCAGCTGACAGTTTCATGGAAAAAAGCATTCAAGCTTATTGTTTTAAAAAAACAAAAATCTAAATTCCATCATGCCAAATGCCATTCCTGGGGGTGACTACACCAAAGTAGGTCTCTCTGCTGCACCATGTAAGATGGCAGGATGGCATCGTATTTTTCTTCAAAGTCATCCATACAAGGCACTATGGCAACCCTGCTGGCCACCATTGATAAAAACCACTTTTAACAACGTTTTCTTCTCCCTCAGTTAGAGATAAAAGTACAGTGAAAGCATAAGAGAAAAACATGATGAATAAATCAGCAAAAAATACCACTTAAGATGCCCTGTAAACTAACAGAGTGTGATGTTGGAGAATATGCTATGTTAGGTAAGTTGAGGGATTATATATATATATAAAAAATTCAGGGACCAACAACATTAATTTGACCTTATCATAATCTTTTAATGGCCCATTTGTTTACAGGTTGGAAAAGGATATTCATTTCATTCTCTCTATACAAATCTATGATATCATTGGAATAATCAATTTTTCTTTTTCTTATTCTTCTTAAAAGTAAGGATACAAGATCGTTCATTATTTCAATCATTTTTCTATTTACTTTCTATTTTATCTTATTTTTCCATTATGCAAGCCAAACAAACAGTTACATTCTCCTTCAAATAAGAGCGTGAACAAATCCCAGACTCAACATCTTATTCTTGAAGGTTGAAACTTTATTTTAATGGAGAGAATAAACAGCAGCTCAAACTCCATTACTCTAGCTCATAGAGGCACTTATACCATATAAAGAACCACTTCAATAAAGCTTTGTCTTAATCAGCGTTTTGAATAATTCCATTATAATTTTAAACCACCATGTTTACATGCAGCATTTTTACAAGTGATATGAAAGTTTGATTCGACAGATAAATAAGAGACACTAATTAAAGAAGTGAAATATTAAACTCAGAATATTACATTTGAACTTGCATCTTTCAAAATAAACAGTATCATTACAAAAGCCTTCATCCTGAAATCCCTGTAATGGCAGGTTCAGAAGGACCATAAACATATCTTACAAATAACAAAAGTAACACACTTAACTATGCAACTGAGACACGACCCGACTGAACAAACCCATCTATCCTTTTCTTTATCTCTTCTGGGTTGGCACCAATGATCTTATCCACCATGGTCCCATCCTTCAGAAGCACAAATGTTGGCATGGCTTTTATCTCCAATTTGGTGGCTACATCCTGACCAATAGAATTCCAATATATTTGATTATCATGATCAAGATTATCTCAATACCTTTAAATGAGAAAACTACCTAAACATGAGTTATAACATGCCAAGCTTGGCCATGAATTCAATCAGTAAACAAATGTGAGAATGAAAGAAAGTTCAAGATCTTGATCAACAGGATATCTATATTTCTTGGTGACTTTTTGACCCATAGTTAATGAGCTGAGCTGGTAACTAACTATTAGAATGAGGTGTGATGCATGTGTAAGAGAGAAAGAGAGAGAGGGCTGTTAGTTTTATATATTTGGGTAGTGATGGTTAAGGGACGCTAGGCAAATAAGTAAGCGTTGTTTGGGAGAGCCCTGGTCTCCCGGGAGGGGTGTGTTCTGTGTGTATTTATTCTAAGAATTGTTGCGTATCTTGCTTAGACTTAGACTCTGGCAAGGTTAATTGTGAATTTTAATCATTGAGTTTGGGTTCCATCAGTGACACATCACTAATTCAATTAGTTAAACATACGTGAGAAAGAATATCTATTAACACATAATATCCACAACACTCTAATACACAGAGAGAGAGAGTAGACAGATGACAAATATGGATCCTGATAATATGTTTAACTTCAAGCATGTAATCAGCAGGTATGCATCGGTATATCCATTTGTATTCAGAAGCATCGAGAAATGGCATCAAGGCTTGAAAGCGTAATTATTGAAAATTGAATGCATTACCTTGACTTCATCAACATCAACAGTCAGAAAAAGAGCATCTTGATAGCTTGAAGCCAGTTCTTCAAAAATAGGATTCATAGCCACCGAAGGCATGCACCATGAGGCAGTGAAGTGCACAACAACCTACAATCAATACCAAAGAAATACAATATTAAATGTGCCATCTACGAAGGAGGGGCACAAAAAAGCACCGTGACATCCAAATTAACGCAGACGTTTACAATATAGAATTTATAGACGAAAAATCAATCACAAGAGCGAGCACTATAGAAGCCCAATTTAAAAACACAAGATAAACCCAGGATCCAAATTCACGCAAACATGTGTAGGTATCAAGAAGTACCTGAAACAGTACTTGAAAATCAACTAAAACTCTAATTCCAGTTTATAAAATCATTCCGCAATCCGATCAAATTTTGATCGCTTATAAATGAGAGTAGTAATTAGCTAATCTCATAGGATAAACACGTCTTCTGAACAAGAACCCTTCACTTAAAAAATGTGAAAAGGAAAAGATATATAGTGGTAACTCGAATCGAATGACGAGCATACTCAGTAAATCAACTTGAAGAACAAATATAAATACCCAATTCACAGTCTGAAATGGTTCACTTACAGGGAAATTCTGATTAGTAGCCTGGGCGAGATAGAAATCCCACGATTGCAAAGAATCAATAACTACAACCCTAGATTTCTGTGGCTCTTGTACTTCCATTTCTTGTTCCTGTTTCAACTTCAACTCCTCCTTGAGGATTTCCCTTTATATCCAAGGCTTCTTGCTGTTGCCCCGAAGACACTAGATTAGCTTGAATAAATAAATAAACAAGATTTAAAGGCCGTGGACCCCTTATTTATCTATCAATCATTTAATTAATCTTTCATGGATAAGCCGACACACTAACTCAGCAAGAAACTTGACGAAGAAGATAGGAACATCGTGCTGAATTCAAACGATGATCTAAACTTCCGCGGGCTTAAATTTTAGATATTTTCACAGAAAATGACAAAATGTCTAAGGGCCCGATTGAATCATATAAGAGATAGGGATGTTTGAAAATCCCCATTTTCATATTTAGTCACCCCATTTGTACTAATCCAAATGGACCCTAAGGAATAAACACAACACGACGATGAACTCCAGAATGGACGAATCACCGAAAGAATGGCGTTTAATAATTTCATGGTCTGATGGGCGCCCACAGGACAGTACACAGCGCAGTCTGGAAGATTCTCGAGTCCAAGTTGGATAAGATCGGTAAAAGCAGATACTTTATCCATCAAGAAATATTCTTAATAAGATTTAGCTTATTATTTTATTTTAATATCTAAATACGTAAATAATTTAAAGCTTGATATTATTTAGTGCTTTCAATTTGATTGAATTTGATTTTAGTCTCTATAATTTTAAATTTTTTATCCCTATAGTTTCTTTTATTAAAACCATTAGTTCCTAAGATTTCTCAAGTTTTAGTTGAATTTAGCTCATTAAGGCTAGCCAAAATATGTTATAAACATGTGTTGAATATGCTCCTTAATGTGAATGACTTGATTCATTTTGTATTAAAAAAAGGAAAAAAATAATCTTTTAGTTATTCAAGTTTTAACTTACTTATAATTCAAATGACTCGATAATTCAATTCTAAACTTTTGACTTGGTTAAAACGTTTTTACATTTAATAATTTAATTCTTTAACTATCTCATGTGGCAAAAATATATTTTTTAAGAAAAAACAGAGCATCATATTTGGCAGCTAAAGAACGAGGTTTATATGGCCACCAGGCAGCGAATCAGATTATAGTCCCTACAAACAACACTAAAAATATTATGTACCGAGAGTCCTTCCTGGAGTTCATCTTTTTTCAATTTGAAAAGATTAGGCACTGAGTTTAAAAAGAATTACATGTTTGTGGACTAAGTTACACCGAGTCATCATTTAGAGACTTAATTATAAGTGATTAAAATATTTGAAGAACTACAAGATTAATTTTCCCTAAATATTGAAATCTTAGATTATTGTTGCAAGTTGCAACCATGATTAGTTCTTAGGATTGTTTCTGTTCTTTTAAACAAAAGTGATCTTCTTATAGTCTTATTAAAGCCCATTTAAGACATAATGTAGGCCCTTTTTATTGTAAATTGACATAAGCTTTTAAATAGTTTATTTTTGCTAACCACAGGTACACTTACTACTGTAAGTAATCCTATTCGAGGTATTGTCAGAAATTAAATGTGTACATCTTTCCTAGCAGGTATTTGAATCTTGATTTATCACATTATGAAAGACCAGTACCTTATGCTAGATCCAACTTTCGTTTGTAGCTTTTAAATAGTTATATATAGTCTTAGAGGTATAGATTCTTAAATATATTTAAAGGCTTACATTTTAAATATGTCTTTTAAAAAACCATGTTATGTTTTTTGAAGGCTCAAGTTCATGTCTAAAATAAAAAAGTTTATACAAAGCTCAAACCTATTTGGATAAAACCTAACTTATATTAGCATATTTTTATATACTTCTGGAATAACTTTTGTGAAGAAAGTACGAGGAAAGGAAGTGATTTGAGTGAAGCTTTTTGACTTGGCTATGAATCATTTCCCTACTTCCCCCCCCCCCCTTCTCTATTTCTCCACTCCTCTCTGCTTCATTTCTGTTTTTCCTTTATGATCTTATTTATAAGTCTCTTTTGACCAAAAAATTTAGTCTTATTTATAAGTTCCTTTTGACCAAACAAATAAGATTGTGACATTTTTGCCCATTAATTGTACCAATAAAAATAGAGAGAGAAGAAAGAGTTAAAAGGTACCCATTCATAAATGAGGGTAAAGTTAAAAATTTACCCCATAATCATTGAGCTACCTATCTCTCCTTTGTATGTGTGATTTGGTCAAAAGAGACTTATAAATAGGACCAGAGCGGGAGTTGCTACAGGAAGTGACACAAATCGAAAGACATCCTTTCATTATGTATTTTTTTATGAACCTATATTGTATGTTAATTGGGAAGAGGACAAAACAATTTAAGGAATATAACTTGATGATGTGATCTTTCAGATTGATTGGATAGACATGATTTAGAGATTATAAGTTTATAACAGATGACGAGGAAATAGATTATGAGAAAAACCTAACAGAAACAAGCAAGAGGAATGAGGTAATCCGTGGTTGAAAGTAAAGGTAAACGTGTTTAATAAAATATTGGTTCCATCAGTTTTCACCGTTGCTTTTTTAGTTAATTATTACTCCCTCCGGTCCTAATTATAAGAGCTAATTGACTTTTTTAGAGAGATTAAAGAAGCAAATTATATTAGTTTAGAGTATTTTTATTTTTATTTTTTTCTTCAAACTAAATAGTTTGACTAATAAACTAATATATAATCTAAGAAAACACAACATATGAAATGATTAAATAACTTATTTAACTTCCTTAATCTCTCTAAAAAAAAGTCAATTAAGTCTTATAATTGGACCAGGTAATAATTGTTTATGTTTGGTGAAATTCTTCTGACCAAGTAAAATTAGAAAATATCTCCACCAGATCAAGCTGCTCCAACTCATCATCCCTTTAAGTTAGGCTCAATTAGGCTGTCATTATTTTTATTTTTTTTCTTGGATAACACTTTGGTATTTTCTTGTCCTGCTTGAAAAAATCCACAATTAATTCTTTAGTTTGAGCATTTTTTTAATCAATAGAATTGGTTTAATTCTTCCAAAATTCCTTCGGTCACTATACTAATTTTCCTTGTATTTATTGAATCAAATTTGGCACTCACGTAGTTTTTCATCAATTTTGAAGAATAATATGTTTTCGGAACCTAACTGTTAATTTAAAATTAGAAACTCCATTTCATGGTCTGATGGGCGCCCACAGGACAGGACACAGCTCAGTCTGGAAGATTCTCGAGTCCAAGTTGGATAAGATCGATAAAAGCACATACTTTATACATCAAGAAATATTCTTAGGAAAAATCTACCCCACGAACCAAATTAGAAAAAAAAAATGTTAAAAAATGCCTAAGAAAAAGTCACGTGTTAAAAAAAGTTTCAGAGCTTTTTCTGGTATTATTTCATAAAACGTTAGTTGTTATTGGGGCTGATATAGTTGTTAATGGGTACTGATTTAGTTGTTAACGAAACTGATTTAGTTGTTAGGATATTGTTGTTAATGCTACTAATTTAGTTGGTAATGCCTCAATTGCTTGTTAATAACTATCGGTCAGTTTAACAACTAACGTTTTATGAAATATACCAGAAATGGCCCTTGGACCTTTTTTTACATGTGACTTTTTTGACAATTTTTTTCCTAATTTGGGCCTTGAGGTAGATTTTCCCATATTCTTAATAAGATTTAACACATTATTTTATTATTAATAACTAAATTTTATCATTCTTTGTTTCATATTCCTAATAAACAACGAAAATAATTTAAAGCTTAATATTATTGTTAGTGCTTTCAATTTGATTGAATTTCATTTTAATCTCTATAATTTTAAATAGTGGTCTTTTTATTCATATAGTTTCTTGGGAAAATATCAGTGAGGTTTTAAGGTAGATAAAAAACATCAAAACAATCCAAGTTCAAACCCCCTCACAAAAAATGTCTCTATGAAAATTTCGTTGTTAAAATGATTTTTCATGTTGTCAAAAATTTTGAGTTTTTCCTCCGCATGTAGAATTTTAGAAACCACGAAAAAATTTTGACGACAGGGAAAAGCAACTTTGACAACGAGATTTTCGTAGGGATATTTTAACAACTAATAAAATCATTTTGACAATAGAATTTTTTTGCGAGAGGAATTCCGTAATTAATAAAAAAAAAAAAAACTTTTTTGAGAGGAGATTTGAGATTAGGACTTTTTTAATATTTTTTTATCTACTTTAAGACCTCACTGATATTTTCTCGGTTTCTTTTATTAAAAACATTAGTTCCTATGATTTATAAAGTTTTAGTTGAATTTAGCTCGTTAAGGCTAGGTTAGTATTTCATCTAGAGCCGGGAAATCGGGCCGAGCCCATCAGGCCGACCCGTTTAAGCCCTGGCTCGTCAAGGGCCGGGCTTGAAAAATGGACGAGATATTTGAAATTAGCCCTAAAGAGTATTGGGCTTAAACGGGCCGGCCCTGAAGGGCCTCGGGCCATCCCGTGAACCCTTTTCAACTTGTAGCTTTTTTTTTTCCTTTTTAAATTTATTAATTTATATATATTTTGTATTTGTTATAGAGTTATTTATCCATTTAACTACAAATACATAAGAACTATATTCTAAGTTTATGATTTGGTTTATTACTTGTTGCAAATAAAGATTATGGATGTACTTATGATACGGGAGAAGAAATTCATGATATTCTTACTCACGTAGCGGAGGCGCTACTACTCAAAAGTGAAGAATAATCAAATGTCGTTGAAATTGATGATAGTGGACGAAGATGATGACAATAATAGTCATCGTACTTAATATCTTAGTGATATCTTTTTTATGTTTTATGTGAGTTATTTGTGAACATAGTTTGCTTTTGATTATGAATCGGTGATATTTGTACTTATTTATTGGATGATTTGTGTTGTAATTTACTAATTATATTTCTTTTTTTTAAAAAAAAGCGGAAGAAAAATAGTTAAAATTTGGAATAGTAATTTTCGGGGCCCTGGTGCTTTCTCGGGCGGACTTTAAAAAATAGATGTTTTTTTTACTACGCCGGGCCCAAGAGAATCGGGAGCGCCACGATTCCCAGCTCTAACTTCATCCCATAAGGGCAACCATAATTTAATTACTAGGCAAAAATATGTTATAAGTAGGTGTTGAATATGCTCCTTAATGTGAATGACTTGATTCATTTTGTATAAAAAAAATAAGAAAAAAAATAATTTTTTAGTCCTTCAAGTTTTAACTCACTTATAACTCAGTCTCTTTAAGTATAACTCAATTCGAAACTTTTGACTTGGTTAAAACATAGTCCCTAACCTTTTTACATTTAACAATTTAATTCTTTAATTATTTCATATTGAAAAAAACATATTGAAATTTTTTTGAAAAAACAAAACAGAGCATCCTATTTGGCAGCTATAGAACGAGGTTTACATAGCCACCTAGGCAACGAATCAGATTATGTGGTGGACCAAAAATCATTCCTCGGAGTTCATCTTCTGTAAGGTCAAGACCAAAACTACAGTCCCTATTACAAACAACACTGAAAATATTATGTAACGAAAGTCATTCCTGGAGTTCATCCTCTTTCTATGTGAAAAGATTAGGCACTGAATTTTAATAGAGTCAAATATTTATGGATTGAGTTACACGGTGTCATCATTCAGGGCTAAATTATAAGTGATTAAAAGCCTTGAAGAATCATAAGATTAATTTTCCCTAAATATTGAAATCTTAGATTATTGTTGCAAGTTGCAACCATGATTAGTTCTTAGGATTTTTTTCTGGTATTTTAACAAATGTGATCTTTTTATAGTCTTATTAAAGCCCATTTAAGACATTATGTAGGCCCCCCCTTTTTTTGGTAAATTGACATAAGCTTTTAAATAGTTTATTTTTGCTAACCACGGTACCTATATTATTGGAAGTAATCATATTCGAAGCATTATGAGGAATTAAATATGTGCATCTTTCCTAGCATGAATTCAAATATTAGTTTGCCACATTATGAAAGACTAGCACCTTTTGCTAGATCTAACTCTCATTTGTAGCTTTTAAATAAGTTTGAAGAGTTATATATAAACCGAGCAAAAAATAAAAAAGAGTTATATATAAAAGTCTTGGGCATAGACTCTTAAGTCTATTTAGGTTGTGTTTAGTTTAAACTTTCATCTTTAGTGTGAAAAGTCAGAAATGACCATGATGTGAAATGTTTATGCAGAAAATGATGTGAATTTATAATCATATCTAATTTTTCACACTAAGGAGGAAAGTTTTCTTCTCTCCTCTCCTTTCAAGCAAACACAACCTTAAAACTTTAAGTATGTCTATCAAAGGCTGGGTTTTTTTTTTTTTTTGAATTGGCAAGCTAATGCTTGCAGACCAGGATCGAACCCTGGACCAAGCCACTAAAAAAATTTGGTGTACATACCACTGCACTATCAACGTCTGGTAAAGGGTGGGTTTTTGAAGGCTCAAGTTCATGTCTAGAAAAAAAGCTTATACAAGACTCACACCTATTTGGATAAAATCTAACTTATACTAGCATAATTTAATATACTTATGAAATAATTTTTATGAAGGAAGTACAAGAAAATGAGGTGATTTGAGAGAAGCTTTTGACTTGGCTATGAATCATTTCTCTGTTTTTTTCCTCGCTCTCTATTTATCCACTCTTTTCCTCTCATTCATGAGAAAAAAAAAATTAAAGTAGTATTATATTAATTGGATGAATGTGATTTATAAATTATAAGAGATGATAAGAAAAAGATGATAAAACAAACTCAAACCCAGTATTATGTGGTTGAAAATAAAGGTAAGCGTGTTGAATAAAATATTGGTTCCATCATTTCCACCGTTGCTTTTTGAGTTAATTATAATTTGTTTATGTTTGGTGAAACTCTGACCAAGTAAAATTAGAAAATATCTCCACAAGAAGCTGCTCCAACTCATCATTCCTCCTCTTGATTTGATCACAAAAGTGACACTAATCCCCTTTAAGAGTTTGGCTCAATTAGGCTATCATTAAATTTTTTATTTCTTGGATAACACTTTGGTATTTTCTTGTCCTAGTTGAAAATATCCAGAATTAATTTGAGAAATGTTTAATCAATAGAATTGGCATAATTCTTCCAAAATTCCTTCGTTCACTATACAAATTTTCCTTGTATTTATTGAATCAAATTTGGCACCCACGTAGTTTTTCATCAATTTTGAAGAATAATATGTTTTCGGAACTTAACTATTAATTTAAAATTAGAAACTTCATTTCATAGGGATAAATGTAACATCTGATTTTTTTCAGAAGAAATTAATTTATGATAATTAAAATTTATCATTTAAGATTATTTTTATAATATAGTAATATCTTAAATTTTGGAACAAGAGAGTTTAGGAATAAGACTGAGATAAGAAAGTTACTAGGCTCTTGAAAATCGGTATTTTTCATTACAATCAGGGTAAAAATCTGATATTAATTTGAATGGTAGATGATTGTGTAGTAGATAAGCATGAGAAATTTGATCGGTAGATGAGTATTCGGTAGATAGACATAAGAGTGGTAGTTAGATGGTAGATGGAGATGTGAATGGTAGTTACGGTAGATGGACATAAGAGTGGTAGTTAGATGGTAGATGGAGATGTGAATGGTAGTTACACGGTAGATGGACATAAGAGTGGTAGATAGATGGTAGATTGAAGAAGTTGGGTAGTAGATAGACATGTGATTTTTGAAAAATGGTTGAGACCCAAAACTCTATAAATACCTCACCCCTTCTCTTCTTTCACAACACACAAACACTCAAGACTCACAGAGAGAGAGAGAGAGAGAGAGAGAGAGAGAGAAGGAGCGTAAGGAAGCCTTGCGGTAATTTTTGGGAACTATAGAGTAACAGGTAACTCTGAATATTCTTCCATATACTTGTGAATTGTGTATGATTATAAATTATGTTATATTTTATATAGACTAAATTATTTGTATATGTATTACGATATTATCATGATGAAAACTGAATATTACGGTTTTGCCCCCGAATTTCAGAAATGACAGTTTAGTCCCGAATTTCAAAAATGACAATTTAGTCCTTTAAATTTTCAAGTATGAAAGATTGGTCCGATGAGGTTTATGAGATGTTGATTTTCCCTTGTGATGATATAAATGGAAGCATGTTTTAATCTACTTTATTTTTATTGAATATAATTATCATGGCGGACGTATGTGTGATGGGTTGGAGTATGGAGGAATTTGAATGATAAGATTTCTTTATGCCACCACTCGGTGCACGGTGGATGGTACTTTTCGGGGCCCCATCTTCCATGTTTTCCCGGCGGGATTACATTGAGCGTGGGACATGTGACACCTCCTTAGTTGTTCTTTTTAAGGAGGAGCCATAGTCAGACTTAAGCTCTATACCTTTGGCCGGGTACATCTTAAGTTTTGGTGAGCTTGAAACCATCCAGTCAAACGAATGAGTTTCTATTGGATTATATGTTAGCCTATGGCTCCAGTCAGCGGTACAAGGGCGGATGGTGATATAAGGGAGGCTGCATATTCATATTGTTTAATTGTATAATTTCACAATTCGACATAATGATGATTACTTTTGCAAAAGAATTTTTGTATGAGAAATTATGGTATATATAAATATATTTGAGATCAGCATTTTGCTTTTTGTCATATGTAATTCGCTTGTGTACGGTAGAAACTTTCGTAGTTCGAGACGTGGAATCTCATCCCATATTAATATTTTTCAGGTGAATGTCCTAGTAGGGAGCAAGGGAAGACACCTATGGAGTGAGCTTTGAAGGCTCTTTTGTACTCCTATAGTTTATGTTATGTTATTTTATTTGCCATGAACCTAAGACTTCCGCTTTGTATTAAACTCTGAAACATTTTCGGAAATTTATTTTGAACATGTATTATGAACTTTATTTTAAATGGTTGTGTAATTTAATGATTTGGATATCGATTATCCCTGTTGGAGGTATTTCAAATATTTTGACCAAGTTTTCAGGAGTTGAATTTGAGGTGTTACAATAAAAAATTCCTATTGATTAACTCCAATACTCAAATAATTATTCCCTACATTGTTTTAATTATTTGAGACATTTACATAATTATAAATTAGTTTAAGATAAAAAAAAAATACTCGTAAACTTTTATCAAAAGTGTGTCTGACACTGTAAACTTTAATTTAGGGTGTATAAATATTCGTGAACTTCTCTAAATAAAATAAAGGCAAAAATGTCACATCCATTAACTCAAACAAACTTCCATTACTTTTTCTTTTTGTGGGCCCCTTATTGTTATATTTAAATGCTTTTTTTGAAGAAAAAAAAAATCTCATTCTCTCTCCCACACTTCACTTTCTTCTATTGTCCCCTCTCTCTTTTAACTCAGGTTAAGTCTAGAGGTATTTTTGGCCTAAATAAAGTTTATGGTGTTAAATACATTTTTGGAAAAAGTTTACAAGGTATATTTACACCTTAACCCTTTTAAATTATGTAATTTTGGCCAAATATCATTTAATTAGCTAAAGTCTAAAGATAGGTTTTTTAATTAGCTAAAGATAGCATTAATACCTCATTTAAGCCCTAAAAATTTACTCTTATTTATTTAGTACTCTTATCCTTTAGTAATTACAAGTTGGTCTCTATATACTTTTTATCTTCTTCTTCCAACTCAACCTTTTTCCTTTACCAGTAAGTTCCTATTCTTTTTCAATTTATAGCACTTGGAACTTTTCTAGAGTTTCTTTAAATATTTATGCTCTTAACCCAAGTTGAGAACCATTCTATCTTTCTAGGGGCACTTTCTTGGAGTTCCTTTCAAGAAGGCTTAGTTGTGAAGTCCCACATCGGTTACGAAGGGGAATCAAATATGCTTTATAAGAGTCTAGATACCTTCTGTGAGGAGTAACAGGACTCCAAAGAAAACAATATCACGAGTGAGGTAATGAGATGTTACAACTTACAAATGGCGAGAGAGTTATTAGTATTTGCATAATAATAATTGTTCTGGTCTGGAACCAGATTTGTAGCCCGATGGGCTAAAGCTTTGATATTGGATCAATATGCTCCACCAGTACCTCTATGGGGTAGAAAATCTTTGGAGGAGTCGGGATCACTGTACACTATAGACTTATTCGCCTTAGGGGGGAAGGGGAATGTGTCAAGTGGGGATGTGCACAGTGATATAGAATTTACTAGGTTTGAGTTAGAACGTGTGCACCTTAGTGTCGTGCCCTTGTATTTATAGGGCTTGCTTTGATATCCTAACCGTGTGATCTATCATATCTTATTAATATTAGATAGAATAGATTCGATCTATCATATCTTTATTAACATTGGATAGGATAGATTCTTCTGGATTGTAGGTGTTCTCGGATATATGATATGGCCTGTGTTGGGCCGTTCACACATATGGGTCGTCTGGCCGGACCGTGATTGCCCCATTTCGGTAGCTCAAGGGTTTGAAGCTGAGGTGTATCTGGCCTGGCATTCTCATGCGAGGTGATATCCGAGGTTGATTAGATCCGTCGGCGGATAGCATGGTTGATTGGATCCATTGGCTCCGCTGCTTTGGATTTTGTTTTTTTGGGCTTGACCTAGGATTGCCACCTAGGGCCTACGTACCCTTTCAAGGGATCAAAGCCCACGTAGTTCGAGGTATTATTAATCCTTTGGCCGAGTGCCGTTCGGTGATGGCTTGAACGGTTCACTACTAACCTCGGCCATGGATGTTACGTTCTCGAGAATCCGAGGTCCGATCTCAAGATCCGAGGTCCTCATGGAGGATTGCCGAATCACGACATTGTCTGGATTCTTCCGTGTCCAATAATTTATCCCCCGATTCTTCCATGTCCAAGAATTCGTCCCACAGGGCCGAGGTATGAGGAAGGCCAAGAGTCTAGGATGCCTTTCCGGGGTCAAGAGACCTTCCGCCTTCGCCATCATTGCCCTTGCCATGTGGCGTCCCGGATTGGTGGGGGATTTTAACCGCCCCGCTTGCCGTCGTCTTTGGATTTCGTGCGCATTTAATGCTCTCTCGCGCACGTCGCACGTCGCACGTCACCCCTATGGACGGGGTGAATTTTTCCCTTTCCACCCCATGTCGCTTACACTTTCGACTTACTCTTTCCTCCCTTCTCGCATTACTGTTATTTCTTTCTCTAACTTTTCTGTTTAGTTGTTTCGATATTTTTGCCGCGGAGAAGCTCTACCTGCTCGTACTCTCGGTTCCTCCGCATTCTTCTTTATCGAGTCTTGTTTCCTTTTCTCCACTTATCTGTGTTGCTACTTTGATGGTTTTGATTGCTTATTCTGTTTTTCCTTCGCGACCATTTGTTTTCGCCCCCTTTTTACGGTTTTCGATCTGGTTTTGCTTTGGGGAGTTCCAGCGATTGCCCTTGGGTCGATATGGGTGTCTAAGTTTTTTCCCTTAGGTGTTTGCCCCCTTTACGGTTTGCGTACCCCCTTTGGCTCTTCCTGCGTCTCATCGTCCCTTTTATGCATGTTCTAGGTTTCCCTTCTCTGTTTTTGATGGGTGGGAATAAACCTTCGCCATCTTCAAACCCACCACTAACCCCCGAAGAGGAAGAAGAAGCGATACGCTCTCGTTTTCCAAAGGCCGGCCTATCGGGTCGGGTTCTCCTTTGCCCGAGAACGTTAGATCTAGTACTGCTTCATGGTGCTTCACGTGGGGAGAGTGCGGGAGGTCGCGTTTGAATTGGTCTAGGGGCCCAAGTGTTCGTCTGTCCGAGTGGGTTGCCTAACTAACCGTAAGCCGAGATGTACCCGAAGGCATCCCGATCACACCTATTAACTTACATGAGCCAACTCTAGGCACCGGTCGAATCTATGCCCGAGGGATACCTCGGCCCATGTTGGGACCGCTTTGCCGACGGTTCGTATTTCATAGCCAACGGGTGGGATTCCCAGCGGACACTACCCTCGGCGCTTTGCCAACATAGGTCTAGGGCACCTTCTACCGGACTCACTTTTTCTTCTCACAATATAATGCATACGCCAGTACTCCCTTCAACAACTAATTTATGCCTTTCTTTTCCTTTTATTATTAGGTCGAATGGAGTCATCCTCTTCTCAAATTAGTGGCCGGTCTGACCCTGAGGAGGCAGATTCCTCTGTTCCTTCCACGGCCCTCCTCCAGCGATTCCCCTGGGTCACATACGAAGCCCTCACTACGCGATCCTTAATGACCGTAGCCGAGATTAGTCGGATGAAACTTGAGGAGTTCTAGGGTTGTTTGCGAGCCCTCCTAATCTTTGATGAGCCCGTTTGCTCATCTAGGGCGGCCGGGTGTACTAACTTCTTTTTCTTTTATAAAGCTTATATATCTCGGCTCGGTATTCGCTTCCGTTTCGAGTTTCAAATGTCTTGCCTAGACTATCTTCATTTGGCCCCCTCGCAACTTCATCCTAATGGTTGGGCGTACATTGTGGCTTTTGAGAGGTTATGCAATTCTTTTAAAAACCCCATTCCTTGCACGCCCGCCCTCTTTTTTTACTTCTTCTGTCCTTTTACCCCTCGTTCTGGGAAGGAAGTGGATAAGCTTACTTCCCTTCGGAGTGACCCTGACCGGAAGCTATTGAGTGCTTTCTCGGATTCCTTCAAGCACTTCAAGAACGGCTTTTTCAAGGTCGTGGCCAAACCCGGGCAAAAGCCCTGGTTTTTGAAAGGGGCCGAGGGGGACGGAGTAGAGTGGAAGTTTCCCTTGTATTGGACGTATGATCACCACAAGGTGGCTTCTACCTCATACCAAGTTGAACCAGACGATCTTCCCGCTGAGGAGGTTGTTTTTGTAGATCGGCTGGTGTCATATTTTACTACATACGGCAGCCAGAGCGCGGCTTACTTTATTTCCGATCCCGGCTCCAAGTCGGGATATGTAATCTGTATGGCTTTTGTATATACCCTGCTTTCACCTTTTTCCTTTCCTAATGTATGCGATAACTAATCATCGTCCTTATCTTTTTATTGTAGCTCAAGATATGGAGCCTCTACCTCGCTATCTCACTCATTCGAAGCAAGGTCAGAAGAAGAGGTCGGCCCCGGAGTCACGTAAGTCCAAAACTATAGCGGATGCCCTGGCAAAGAAACAGAAACAGAAAGAGAGCCCTTTGGAATCAGTGGATATCCCCCTTTCCAAACCCTCTGGCAGTTCTTGCCTTGATGGGCGGACTTCGCCTCCCGCTGTGGCTAAGATTATGGCTGCGCCTTCTTCTTCGATCCTACCGCCACCTCCTCCTCTGCATCCGAAACTGCCCCGTGGTCTTACTTGGAGTAAGGGGCGGACCGAAGAACTAGCGGTTTCTCTCCTCCCGCCTCAGCGTTATACGGATGTCGTGGCTCTTTCCGATATTGATGAGGCCGAGTTGTGGGATATCCAGAAGGCTACCCTGAAATCTGCTGAGGTGGTGCAGGCGTTTGAAATAGTCAAAAGGAATTATGTTAACGCCAGTGCCCCTCTGAACAAGGTTCGGGAGGAGAGGATAACCTTTGTCGAGGCCCGGAAGAAGGCCGAGGAAGCTCTTGAGGCCGCCGAAGCCTCGAAAAAGAAGGCCGAGGATGCTCGCACGAGATAGAGGCGTGAGAAGAGCAAGCTCTACGAGGAGCTCAACATGACCCGAGAGGCCCTTGACCGAGCTAACGAAGAGCTGGTCGGGTTACAAAAAGCCCACGCACGGGACATCGACTCGCTTCGGGTGGTGGAATCGCGGCGTGGGGACTTAGCGAGGAATTGGGCGAGACCGGGCGGCCCTTGCGGAGTCTCGTAGAGCTTATGCGGCTGCTCGACACGGTTCGGGGAGACGGCCAAAGATGCTTTCAAAATGGCCCGGCTCGGATCCGCCACTTGAACCCTAATGTCTCGGCGAACATTGAGGGATTTCACCATCTGGCATATGTCCAGGGCGATAAGCTTGTTCCCCTCCCACTTCTCCAGAGGTGACTTCAGCATCCCTTCTTGATGACGGCGATCAAGTGGGTGATGGGGAGGAGCACATCTCAGCCGACATCCCTACCGAGGAGCCTTCCATCCCCCGCCGGATGCTTAGTTTTTTGCTTTTTGTTTATCTTCTTTGGGCGTTAATGCCCTTTGTTTGTAATTCTTTGGATGTTGCCGCTATGGTTCGGCTGATTTATATAAATTAACTTGTTACGTTAGATTGAGCACTTTGTATAAATGCTAACCTTGTTTGGCCAAGGCCGGGGTCGTTATGCGGTTCTGCGTTTATCGTCCGGACTTGCCATGCAGGGAAGTTTGGTAGGGTTTTCTTAGTTAACCACAAAGGGTGTTTATTTAACGCACTACAGGAGTTCCGGCTCCCTTGTCCGGGTTCAATCGCCAAGATAAGGGCAAAATGTCACATGTTCGGCCGAATTATCCTAACTCCAAGCCGAACATTTGGACTCGATCGAGTCGGCATGACAAGTCATCTTCTTATCAAGGAGCGGCGTTGATGCGTCAATTTTGTGAAGACCTTTACGGGTGGGTTCACATTGCTCAAAACCAAGGCACATCGGCCTAGTGTCGGCCATCTAGATGTGTTAATTGAAACCGGGTTCGGAAACCGCGGTAACCGGGTATGTGGACCTCGGTGTAAAAAACTTAAGTTATAAACAGCACGTGCGTTTGAATGAGAACTCCGATGCGGGTTCCTTCTTTAAAATAAGATTTCAAAGAGTTGAAGGCGTTAATGGTAAACAACCAAATATAAACGACATAAATTTAAATAAGAAAAAATGAAACAAGTTCCATCGTGCGTGACATCCGAACCGAGGTCTAGCTATGGTAGGCCCTCGGTTGTCGGCGTTCCGGGTCCTCTTGACGAGCTTTCTTCCTAGGGTTTCTAGTATATAGGCCCCATTGCTCAGCTTTTCCTTTACGCGGTACGGACCTTCCCAATTTGCTGCCAGCTTACCATCTCGAGCATTTTTGTTCCCAATATCTGCGCGTCGAAGTACGAGGTTGCCCCTGTTGAAGGAGCGGGGTCTTACTTTCCGATTGTACTTTGCCGCGATGAGTTGTTTAGCAGCAAGGTCTTTGCAGTGCGCCCTGACTCTGATTTCGTCAATCAAGTCCAGCTCCGTCCTCAACGCATCCTCGTTCGATTCGCCTCCGGCCTGGGTTACATTAGCCTTCCTCCATGACGGAAGTCCTATCTCAACAGGGATCATAGCCTCGCATCCATAAGTCAACCCGAAGGGGTTTCGGGTTGACGTACGGCCTACACCGGTCCTATATCCCCATAGTACGTTTTGTAGAGCTGTTCGACCAGTTGGACTCGCTTCTTGCATCCTCTTCTTTAGGCCGTCTAAGACGACTTTGTTTGTTGCCTCGGCACCGGCCGTTTGATTGTGGGTGTTCTACCGAGGCGAAATGGTGCACGATATCTAGATCCGAGACCATAGTCCGGAATCCTTTGTCTATGAATTGGGTCCGTTGTCGGTGACTATTTCAGCGGGAATTCGAATCGAGCGACAATATTATGTCGAAAAAACCTTTGAATCCGTGCCGAGGTAATCGAGGTTAGAGGCTCGGCCTCGACCCATTTGGTGAAGTAATCTACTGCCACAATGAGCCACCTAAATTGCCCCGGTGCGGCTTTGAATGACCCTAAGAGATCCATTCCCCATTTATAAAAGGGCCAAGGAGCCGAGATATCACATAATTCTGATGGTGGAGGCCAAATAATCTTGGCGTGTTTCTAGCAACTTTCGCACCTTTTGACAGCTTCCATGGCATCCATCTTCATTGTTGGCCAGTAATATCCGGCACACAAAGCTTTTCTGGCCAGGGCCTTACCCCCTATGTGATGGCCGTTCACACCCTGATGTATCTCGGACAACACATATCTGGCTTCGGATGAATCTACACATCTCATCATTGGAGAATGTATACCTTTCCGGTATAGTTGGTCATCCATCATCGTGTAGACCGTGGCTTCTCGTATTAACTTCTTTGCCTCGACGGAATCTATTGGTATAATCCCTCTTTCGAGGTAATCTTCAATCGGTTTCCTCAATCCGTAGCGGTGATATCGTCATGACGCAACTAGGCTCGGTCGGATTTTGTTGGATGACGGTTCGATAGATTCCTGGGCCCTTGGTGTTTGGCGAGTTTCGACAAGATATCGGCTCGGGTGTTTTCTTCTCTTGGGATGTGGGTGATTACAACCGTCAAATTCGGAGATCAACTCCTTTACTTTATTGAGATACTTAGCCAATAACGGACCTTTCGTCTGATAAGTGCCCTCTATCTGTGCGGCTACAAGCTGCGAGTCGGTGAAAACCCTTACTCTCTGTGCTTGATGTTCTCGGGCTTGCAATAATCCGGCCAGTAGGGCTTCATATTTAGCCTGGTTATTAGAGGTCGAGAACTTCAGTTGGAGGGAATGTTCAATGGCGACACCTTCCGGGTTTTCGATTATGACTCCGGCTCCACTACCCTTTGCATTTGACGAACCGTCCACATATACCTTCCACACTTTACTTTGACCGTCATCGGCGCTGTCCCTCGCGGTGAGTTCCCTTACGAAATCCGCCAACGCTTGGGATTTGATGCGTGTCGGGCTTCGTAGGTGATGTCGAACTCGGATAGCCGGGGGCCTTTTTGGTCATTCTTCCGGCCCGGGTCGGGTTTATGTAATATCTGCTTGGGAGCGGAAGGCTTGTACGGACTATGATACGGTGCCCTGGAAGTAAGGTCTTAATCTTCTTGCTGAAATGAAGCGGGGCAAAGGCCACTTTTTCCAACTTCGATATCGGATCTCCGAGCTCGTAGCGCCTTACTCACGAAATACACCGGGACCGCCGGCCTCGGTTTCTCGTACTAGCGCCGCGCTCACTGCTTCTTCACCCACTGATAAATATAAAAATAGAGACTCTCCCGTTCCATCCTCCTTGTGTTTCCTTTTTTAGCATCCTAAAAAATGGGAGCGCGTTCTCGGCTGATCGCGGTAGAAACCTGGTTAGCGCGGCCAGTCGGCCGATTAGCTGCTGCACTTCCTTCTTCGTCCTCGGCTGCTGCATCTCGAGGAAGGCCTTGCATTTATCCGGATTAGCTTCGATTCCTCGGTTTGTCAACATAAAACCTAGGAACTTCCCGGCCGAGACTCCAAATGCACATTTGGTCGGGTTCAAACGAATCTGAAACCTCCTCAACTTTTCAAATGTACGTTCGAGATCACGGACATGGTTTTCGGGTCCTGTGACTTCACGATCATATCATCAATGTAGACTTCAATGTTTCGCCCAATCGATCCGCGAATACATTGTTCATCATCGATTGATAAGTTGCCCCGGCGTTCTTAAGACCGAAGGGCATCACGTTATAGCGTAGTTGGCCTTGTCGGTCATAAAAGCTATCTTCTCTTGATCACTCGGATGCATAGGTATTTGATTGTAACCGAGTATGCGTCCATGAAGGATAACAATTGAAAGCCCGACGAGTTATCGACCAAGCGATCGATGTTAGGCATCGGGTATGAATCTTTGGGACGGGCTTTATTCAAATTGGTATAATCCGTGCATACCCTCCACTTTCCGCTTGGCTTTTTTACCATAACTACGTTAGATAGCCAGGTGGTATATTGTATTTCACGATGAACCCGGCTTCCAAAAGCTCCTCGACGTCTTTGCTCCAAAGCCTTACGCCTGTCGCCCGATATTCCTCTTTTTCGTGCCCTTTGGTTTGGACCCCTATTTGGATGGCCACCTATGACGGCAAAAATTAGGATTGATTCCGGGACCTCGGATGACGTCCATGCGAAAACATCCTGGTTCGCCTCAAGAGGTGGACCAATCTATCCCTTAAAATGCGGGTCCATTCCCCTCCGATCTTTGTTGTCTTCGCTGGATTTCCTCCAAGGATGAGCTCTTCCAACTCCCTTGCAGTTACGGACGTGGGATTTCGGGCTCGTCCCGAGGTCGAGTTCTACCATCTTGACGGGTCGTCCGTCTATTTCGATTTTCGAGGTTCGAATTTGTTCGTTTCTTGGGATCCGAAGTGGGGAGGGTGGACCCCCTTCTCCCGGCTCGGATTGTCTCGAAGTAACATTGACGTGATTCCTTCGATCTCCTTAACAACCACTACTTTATTCTTATTGTTTACCATCTTCAACCTACGGTGCTTCGTGGATACTATCATATCCCAACTATGAATCGTTGGCCGGCCGAGTATGACGTTATATGGGGACGGGAAATCAGCGACTATGAACCTGACCCGTTCGGATTTGAAAGCCTCCCTTGCCCCCATAGTAAGTCTTAGGTCGACATATCCCTTGGGAGGTGAATGTTCCCCGTTAAAGCCTATAAGGGTTGTTTTGCACGGTTTTTAAATCCTCAACGTCCATATTCATCCTTTTGTAAGCATCCCAACTAATGATGTCCGCGAGCTCCCCGCATCCACAAAAACCCTTTTACGAGGCACCGAGCCACGGTGGCATTGTTATGACCAATCCGTCTGGTGGCGGGCACCACGTCTTTTAGTTCTTCGGTGGTAAAGACTAATGGGGGTGGTGTCGGTCCGGTTGAATCGTCTTTAAACTTTGGGATATTGCGAATGAAAGCACTTCCCTCAAATATTTCTTGCGCTGGTGATCGTATCGCCTCCTCGCCAAATCCTCCACTCGACTACATTACGGTGGAATTGAGCTTCCGGAACTCATCTTCCTCGACGACCGACCTCCGACGCTTCTCATCTTTCTTCGGGCCTTTGTCCGGACTCCTACTTGAGCCTCCTTGTTGGCGTTTGGGACCTTTACGCCCTTGAGTTTGAATCGGGTATTGGCGTAGCTTGCCTTCCCCGATGAATCGCTCGATGGCATCCGGAGTTCAAAACATTGATCCGTAGTATGCCCCGGCCCATCGTGAAACTCACAAAACTTAGGCGATCGATCGGTCAAGAATCGAACCCTAGGAGGCCGAGGTCTATTCAATTTTTTCATCTCGGTCTGGGCAACCTCCTTCCAAATCTGGGATTGGGAGGCGTTTAAAGGGGTATACTTCTCGTATCGTCCTTTTGCCTCAAGCCGTCCCTCCAGGTTGCGACCATCTCGACCCCAGGTTCGTTGGGGGCCTTCTCCCTTTGACTTACGCGGTTGGCCTTTACGTTCGGTGATATATTTCCTCGTTTCTCCGACCCGACCGCGTTAGCTATCTCCTCTGCTCTACGTCCAAGTATTGCTTAGCTCGGGTGTGGAATTCGGTGAGCGTGTGGACTTGATTCTTAAAGATATTCTTAGCTAATCGGGCCGATGGATCCAGGCCATCTACTATGCAGTGTACGTGGACGTCGTCCGGAAGTGAACGAACTTGCAACGCTACCTCTTTGAATCGGTCTAGGTATTTCTGGAGGGTTTCCCCCTTCCGCTGCTTGATTTTGCTCAACGTAAATTGAGACTTCGGTTGCTTTTTACTAGTGGCGAAATTTAACTCAAATTTCCGACCGAGTTCTTCGAAGTCGTGGATCGAATCGGTAGGTAAGGTATGAAACCACCCCGGGCCGGTCCGGTAAGCGTTGCGGCAAAAATTCTTGATATGACCGGGCCCTTGATTAAACGGACAAACATTCCGAGCTCGAATGTATCGAGATGGGTACGTGGGTCTGGGTCCGTCATATTTGGGAGATACGTCAAGTCCGGTTTCTTTGGATATGGGGCGGGCGATTTCTTCGAAAAAGGGGCCTCGATTGAGGTCGGTCGGATATTTCATCTTGTATTCTTGGAGATCCCGAGACCGAGGTTCCTTCCTCCTATCACGGTCTCGGTCTTGCGTGATTTTTCTAAGCGTATCCTTTTTGCTTCGATCGAAGGACGAGTCCGAGCGATCCGTCCGCGAGGAAATCGGCTTTTGTCTCGGCATTCTTGCCTCGGACGTTTACCCGGGGACGGGATTTGCTTGTATCGAGGATTCGGTTTCCGTCCTCCCCGCGTGTCTCTCCTCTCTCGGTTTCCGATTAACAACTCAAATTTGTTAAACCGGTCCTCCATGATCTGCTGCGTGATTCTGAGGTCTTCTTGGCGCTGGAGGTTAGAGCGCTTCTCGTTATTTTCCATGCGTCTCAGAATTGATTCCTGCGCTTTCTGCAGGAGGACGACATCGGGATTCTGGAACGAAACCTCCGTCGTAGCAAAATTATGAGGTTTGGGAACTATCGGAGGGGAGGATCTTTGTATCGAGAGGTCCCCTCCGGGCTCCACGGTGGTTGTTGAGCATGATTATTCGAGTACCTTCAACTTTGTGGTGGATTTGCGGGTTGAGTGTTCGACATTTGCAACTTCTCGTGTTTGCCATCGGTGGTCACGGGGATCGAAATTTACGGTCCCCACGGTCGGCGCCAATGTTCAGTCCGGAACCCAGATTTGTAGCCCGATGGGCTAAAGCTTTGATATTGGATCAATATGCTCCTTTGAAGCACCTCTATGGGGTAGAAATCGGGAGGAGTCGGGATCCTTGTACACTATAGACTTATTCGCCTTAGGGGGAAGGGAATGTGTCAAGTGGGGATGTGCACAGTGATATAGAATTTACTAGGTTTGAGTTAGAACGTGTGCACCTTAGTGTCGTGCCCTTGTATTTATAGGGCTTGCTTTGATATCCTAACCGTGTGATCTATCATATCTTATTAATATTAGATAGAATAGATTCGATCTATCATATCTTTATTAATATTGGATAGGATAGATTCTTCCAGATTGTAGGTGTTCTCGGATATATGATATGGCTGTGTTGGGCCGTTCACACATATGGGCCGTCTGGCCGTACCGTAATAATAATAAAAGTCCTCTTGGAGGAAAAGTGCATGAGAAAATGCATAGGTGATATCAGACGGGTCACTTATCAAATATAGATGTCAAATATTAAAAGTAAAAGGTTTGTATAATATATTTATCTCCTACATTAACTAATTACCATTTTTAATGTGAAATATCTTGTAGATTAGTCATGCAAATAAAGACGATATCAAGTTGAGTTATGGAGAGTGACCAAGAAGAGAAGAGTAAGAAGATATTGAAGAATGATGTTATCAATTATAGGAAGAAGAAGTCAAGAAAAGAAAGTTGTTGAGCTCGATTGTGGAGAATGACCATCAAGAGGAAAAAGGAGAAGAAAGAGTGAAGAAAGAAAGAGCCTTCATCATATTAGTTAAAGAAAGGAAGAAAATATGAAGTTGAATTAAGAAGAAGGATTAAAAGAAAGAAAGAAGTACTTATAAGCCAAAAAATAAAGAAGTTATCCAGGTGGTTTGTGGAGAATAATCAAGATGAAGAATATAAGAGATTGAAGAAAGAAGAACTTGCAAAATATAAGGAAAATATAAAGATTCAAGTTCATAGATTTGATATTGGAGGTCTATATGCTCAATTGAAGGTTAGAATGGGTCAATTTGTAGATAAAATGCTTCATATGAAAGTCATATCAACTTCACTCAAGTGGCACATCCAGAGTTGATTTTTTTATGATCACTCGAGTGACCATGCGAGTGATGAACACTATGCTCTACTCTGTTTTTGTTCAACTCAATAGAGGTTTGGTATTTAGCCATATCTCCCAAACCATAACTCTGATTGAGATTAAAATTATTTTATATGAAACTAAACTCTAAATTCGATGCAATGACACTAAGAGCAAGCTCAACGGATTTTATATGAAAATGATATGAATTTCAGAAGTTGATACTGAAATTTCTCGCGTTATTCCAGACTAGGTTCAATAATTTGAGAATATCTCATAAACCATAACTTTGATTGAGATGAATTTGTCGCATATGAAACTAGACTCAACAGGTGATTGAAAGACTCAAGGATCAAGATCAAATAGGTTTGTATGAAAGATATGTGAATTTTGGAAGTTGACAAAGGCGTTCGTCAGGTGAAAACATGTCAATCTAGGTGGACTAACATTTGAGAATTATGAACAAAAATCGTAATAGTATTAGCAAGTTCATTAATGGTATTCACAAGACTTGTAATGGGTTTAACAAAGGCATTCGTCAAGTGAAAACGTGTCAGTTTGGGTTGACCAACATTTGAGAACGATGAACAAAAGTTGTAATGAGATTAATAAGTTTATCAATTATATTCACAAGACTTGTAATGGATTTAACAAAGGTGTTCATCAGGCGAAAACATGTCAGTCTAGGTTCACCAACATTTGAGAACTACGAACAAAAGTCATAATGAAATTAACAAGTTTAACAATAGTATTCAAAACACTTGTAATGAGATTTACAAGAGTGTTTCCTGATTGAAAAAACGTTAACCAAATATATATATATATATATATATGTCAATGCATTTTATATGAAGGAGCTTTGGTGTGGCCCAATGGCCACCTAGCTCCTCTAATATGAGGGTGTAAGGGGTGCCTTACACCTTCATTCAAATTTTGTAAAAAAAACTCAACCCACCAAAAAACAAACCATTGTCGAAGCTTTGCTTGCGGCCGGAGCTCCACTGGTGGTTGTAGGCCAGCTAGTGCTGGAGCTTCGGCGGCCGATTGTGGTGGTGTTTTAACGAGGCTCATTTTTCTTTTTCTTTTTATTTATTAAAAAAATGAGGATAAAATGGTAAAGTCACCAACATTTTAAAATCTCAATTTAATCACTTTCACTTTTATGTCCTTTCAAAGTTTTAACAGACTTTTTAGGGTTTAGAAATTTCAAATTGTATTTTATCGTCATTTCCCCTTTTCTTATATCATAAAAAATTCCTTCTTTTTTTTGGATGATAGATCATAAAAATTCTTAATCAGCAAATAGGAGACTCATACATTAATTATTCAACGTAGCTCAAATAAACTGAATAATTATGTCAATGTTAAACGGTACATATCACAACTGGAGGCTAAAGCCAAGCCTTCTCAAATCAAATACACACCAGGCAGAGATTTTTATGACTTCCCCAACACAAATATCTATAATACACACTAAAGAACAAATATCTCGCTCTTCTTTTCTTTTTTTTACCCTCTACAACAGTAAAGTAGTACAAATCTCACTATCAAATTAAGTCAAATTTGATTTTTCTTTGTTCTGCTATATGGGTGATGGGACCATCACCACCATTGGTTCTTGTTCAATAAAATCTTCAGCCATAGCTGAGCCGAGAAGAATCAAGAGACTTGGCTGCTGTTGTTTGACGCCTTGGGATGCCAATTTCACAGGCATTGACTCTGGCGGCGAAACGAAGAGAGCAGAGAGACTCTCCAGCAGAAGAAGAATCAGGTGACACATTTACAAACATCAATGTTTTGGAATCTCCTCCTAGACATGGCTGCAACTCAATATAACAGAACAAAGTTTCAATATCATCACCAGAAGAAATAAGAAATGCAAACAAAGAGCTTGGTTGAGGGGATAAACAATAATTGCCATTAAAAAAAACTCAACAGTTTTTTGATAAAGATGATCATGATCATCTTTAAATGGTGTATATTACGGTTTATCTCAAGTGCCATGCAATTGCACCAACAGTTTGAAATTGCAACCTCACATCTAAGTCAACATGTGAATGTCTAAATTAAACTAATCAACACGAGATCAAACAAACTGTAATTAATAACTACTGCAAGAAGATAAATTAGAATTTCCTGTTTTAACACACCTGGAGAAGGTATGTTAGTTTTGAATTTCTGAAAGGAACATGCTCTTCTTTCTTGGCCAAAGCGAATATGACATCGCTCAAAGATGATAAGCTTTTGTTGATAGCCTGAACAAAATGGAAAATTATGATTACAAACTCATTAAGAAAATAACGTTATACTTTATTAGCTTCAAGTTCAGAGTATGCAAGCAAAACAAACCTGGGTTTCCTTAAGCCGGTCCCCAGTTGCCCCACTCCTCGAAAGTCTTTCACTTCCAGCCAAATCAATCAAATTTAAGACACCTTGCACTTGTTGTTCAGTATTCTACAAAGGAAGGACACATCAATGGATCCAGTTTGAGAGAGAGAGAGAGAGAGAGAGCATTAACATTTTAACCAAAGTGCAATACATAATGAAAGTGCGTGCATACCTCATTAACTCCACATATCCTCAAAGTAAAGACAAAATGGCTTCTGGATGACTGTTCATTCATTTGGGTTCTTCCTACTGACCTAAAACAACACAAGGGAATCACATGCCATTAATACAAAGATCAAGGGTTAAAGTCTATCTTAACCATATAAACCAAGTTACTGAAAAAGAAACTTCCAAGTATCAGGAAAAAAAAGAAAAAACTAACTTGTTCAATTTTGACTAGTTCAATAATTCAAAAATAAAATAAAATCTTCATCTGAAGTCCAAATGGAAAAAAAGAAAAAAAAAAAAAAAAAAAAAAGCAGTGCAATAGTTCATTGATCCATAAATGTTTATACAATCTTAACCTCAACATGAAAAAATAAAATAAGGACGAATAGAACAGGAGGACTTAGACATTCTGCAATATAAACCAAATAAATTATACCTGCATTGTGCAGCCTGTCGAAGAAGAGATGAAATCTCATTTACACTACGAACGTCCACAATAGTGAGGTCAGAAACAAGAGTGTTTCCATTGGCATCATGTTTAATAGTGTATTGTTGCTTGCCAGAAACACCATTCTCAGTTCGTGTCTGATCAATACCATTAGACCGATTTGGTGCCAACAAATCCCGAATGGTCTCATTATAAATTTCCAGTATTGAAGCCTAAATATTTAACAAAATTACGTCACACTTTCAGTTTGTAGATGTAGCCACATGATAGTCAAAATTAAAATATATTGACCTGCATTTGGAATGTCCACCCTTGATCTTTGAGGGCTTGACTAGTCTGGAAAATCTGTTCTAGAGAACGTGGTATCAATCCTTTCAAATCTGGGGCATCAGGCCTGCCCATCATTGTATAGGTCTTGCCAGAACCTGTCTGACCATATGCAAATATGCATACCTAACATAACAAGCCCAAGTCTCTAAGTCAAATCACATCTAGTCTAGTATATAGAAACACATGAAATGCAAGAGAACGAGGATAACGAAATGGACAGTAAAAACTTAAGGAAGCATTAACATCTTATTATATTATGTATCCGTAGGTTCAACTTGGATACATTACTCAAGGCCACATCACATAAACAGCAAAAATAGATATCTTTCAAAAGTAAATTATAGCAATAATGCCTCTAAAAAATCCGAGTGAGCTGAACATCAATCATAGAAGTCCATATTAAGTCATAAAGTTAAACTGAGAAAATTGATATTAAAACTGTAGCTTTTAATTCTGAACTAATGAGGCCAAACTCTAATCAAAATTAAGATGAAGTAATCAGCTGAAAGAAATAGTAGCCAAATAAATGGACATCATTCTTCTAAAGCACTAAATTTAAATTTATTTTCCCATTACAATTGAGTCTATCCAAATTGGTATAAGCTTTCTAATGTATCAATCCTGTAGCAAAAAGTTTAAAAAAAAAAAAAAAAAAAACCAAAGAAAAAAAGTTAAAATCACCTTGTAGCCATCCAGCGCACTTTGTACCAATTGTGATATTTCAATGAAAACATCTTCCTGAGAAGCCTCGTGATTGAATACCTTATCAAACGTAAAAGGATACTTTTGCCCTGTTGATCATCAAAGAATGATTGTTTTTTTAATTCTGATGTTATAGTACAAAAAAGCGTATGCACAACATAAAACTCATAAGAGAAACAGTATCATTTAAGGACTTAAACAGTAAGCACTCATACCGCTTTGCACCAAATCAATGCCTCGGCCAAGAGCTTCTGTTGATGTAGGATAAGAAACAACCATGTCTGTTCCAACACCATCCTCTGGTAGCATAGGTCGCACCCGGCAAAACACGCGAATGTTCCCTTTAAGCTCCTAATATTGGGTGCAACTAAATTATTATTTACTAATATGGAAAAAAAAAAGGAAAAAGAAAAAGAAATTTTTACTTTATATCGGAAAAAAGGAGTATTACAAGGATTGTGTTGTGTAATTTTTTCCTTAATTTCTCTCCCTCGATCACTTGGAATTCTTTATCAGCTAGACGATCTTGCAGTTCATGTATAAGTCTATTCTGCTCTTCAAAACTAGTTCTTGTTTCTGAAACAGATAAGTCGGCCATCTGACAGAAGAGTGATAAATGCAATGAGCAATTGAGCACCACACGTCTAAATTTCCTAAAACCATTCATTACTTGGGGAAATATAACAAAGTCAAGTGATTATTTCAGCAACAAAAATACAAAATTCCTTACCTTTAATTTCTCCTTTTCAGCAGCAAGCTGTTGTTGCAGTATATTTATTTGCTCTCTTTGAGAGGAACATGTCTCCTGTAAAAGAAAGCCCACAGTCTTGAAATCTAACAAGCATGGGAGTGCACACTAAATATACAGAGCAAAAGATGATAATGTCAAATGCATTTAAGTGTGGGGACAAAGGAAACAAACCACAAGAGCATTTATTTTAATTGTCAGGTTGTCCAATTGTGCACATGAATTCCCTGTAATTTCTTTGTAGTATGCTGCTTCATCAGTTAAAGCCTTCACTTGTCCCAATTGCCGATCACGATCATCTCTAATTTGTTTCAATTCTTCACGAAGACAATTCAGCTCCTGCACTAGCACATCTTTTTGCTTTGTAGCCTCTTCCATTGAAGCCTAAGAAACAAAAATAACAAGAGAACGGAGAAAAACAACAAAAAGAGATTGTTAAGAAATTTACAGTGAGAAGTAAGATGAGGAATTTATAATAATAGCATAATAGCATAATAGCATCCAGCTTATATCTCCAATGCTCCACTCACCACAACCGCCTATAATAACATGTAAATTTATTAATAAATAAGTTGGAAGCCAAGTACTTGCACGAAGGAGGTTAGCAACAACCAACAAAAGGACTGCATGGCTAGCTAACAATGCAAAGATCTGGTGGAACTTCACTCTATCACACCCAAGACCATAAATTGCAATGTTTCCACAGCACATATCACAATTACATTATTTTCCGCAAAAAAATGGGAAAAATATGTAAAATTAAATTACAAAGAGAACACTCAACATCATAACAGAAAACATATAGTAAACTAACTTACTTTAACAGATGCCAACTGATCCTGCAATGCCTTGTTATGACCTCTTACATTGCTTAGGTTTTCAACAATGGTTGCTTTCTCCATTTCCAGTCTTTTATGTGATTCATTAGTTGATTCAAGATCTGACTGGAGGCGACTATTATAATGTTGTAGACTCATATTATACTCTTGAGAACGCTTGTACAAGTCCTCGTTTGAATTTGCCTGCAAAACTAAAGCAATTTCAGAAAACAGAAGCAAAGAAGCAATTTAGCTGTAACATGATCAAGCTGAAGTCTAGGGTAGAATATAGTACAAGGGCAGGAATTTTTTTGGGTATAAAATGATTGTAACATCTACATTCAACTGCAAAATGTTTCTTGACAAGATAATTATTTATGATTTTGCAGTACCTTCCGCTCAAGAAGTACTTTCTCTTGCTGAACTTTCTCAAGCTCAGTTGAAAGGGTATCTCGCACCTTTTCAGCTGCACCTCTGACTTCCTTCTCTTTTCGGTGACATTCAATTGCTTCCTGATTATTAAAAAACAAGGGATCATCAGGAAATAGGAAATTCAATCGCAGTGTTGTATGGCCAGCAATCTTACCATCTTACACGACTCTTCCTTTGCAATTCTCTCTTCCAAAGAAGAATTTGCCTTTCTCAATTCTGATATTGTCTCATTGGACTCCTCAATCTTATTTTTCATTTCAATCTCTGTGAAAGTATGGATATAATTATTTGAGCGTTCCATTAACAGAAGTGTTAAATTATGAGTTGCAATGAAAAACTTAAGCAGGAAATACTTTGAAAATTTTCTTTTATGAAAACATAGTGCATTATCATGGACTAAGAAAATAAATTTTCAAAACTTCTTAGAAAATGTCAATATAAATATGCAACAACTGAATTCCCAACTGCTAGAGCAAGAACAAAAGAAATTAGCTAAAATGTTCCAAACAAACAAGGCAACAGTGTGTATTTCTATTATATTCTTCACTTCAGGTTATTAAAAAGAATATACAACAAAAACTGCAGGAACCATATCTATACTGGGCAGTTTTCCTGTAACAAAGCTTGACATTCTAGCCAACACATAGTTGGCTTACAAGCTGGAGACAAACTTACCAATATCAGTGCACTTCTTCTCAGCAGATTCAAATGCAGACTGAAGCTTTTCCTTTTCTTTTACAAACCACTTTACACAACGCTTAAGCTCCTTAATATAATCTGCCATCTCCTCCATTTTTTTCTGCAAAATAAGTGGGAAAACTATGAAATTAACACAAACGAATACCCAAACTCTAACAGAATTGAAACCATTGGTTAGATGGAGAACGATCTGGATAAAGATTCCATGGGATAAACAAACCTTACTATCATATGGGTTTCCCTTTTTCATCTTCTTGTTCAACAAGGCCTCCACGGCCTCTTGGGTGAAATCGACAGTGCTACATTCTGAACCATCGGTACCGCCGACATCATTTGCTGTATTAGTTTCAGGCCCTTTGTTAACTGAGGCAAATGGCGTCCTCCCCCTACCGGTAGTTCCCAATCTATCCATCCTTTCTGCTCCAATCCTCCGACGTTTGTCAAGGGGGATTTCTTCAGCAACAGCCTTTTTCTAATTCAACGGAAAATAAATAGAAGAAATGTTCATTGCCCCATTTCCTACTCTTGTTCTAATTCTAATTCAGAAAACATAAAGTGCGAAAAGTTCTTTAGTAACATTAGAAACAAACAAGATTTGGAGGATATTCGCTGCACTCAAAACACACAGAGGGTGAATCAACCACTCGGATAATTTCAAAGAAGGCCCATAAGCTATTTACCGTAAACTCTGCGTCAATTTAAAAATCCGACAGCATAACCAACCCTTATTTCAAGAAAAATGAGACAAACAGTTTTTTTTTTTTTAATTTCACAGGTTTCTTCCCACGAAATCTTTAACGCCCAACAAAAACCATTAATTCATAAACGATAAAGAAAGGCTTACATGTGAGGGGCTATGCGGAGGCCTGTTCTGGTTCCTAGAAGCCATATCTGGCTTCGCAAAATGGCGATTTCCACAGAATCTCTTTGAATCGTGACTGATTTGGGATTCTAGGGTTCACAGTTCAAGCAAACAAAGAGAGAGTGCAAGAGAAAGAAGCTAAGGAGCCGTGGGGAATGAAGAGCGTGAAATTTGAATTTGGATGCGCCTTTGATATTCGCCTGAAAGTGGAACCGAAATATTTTTTTAAAAAAATAATAAATAAAAGCGGTTCAGTATCGGGCTCCGGTTCAAATTTGAAAACAACGGTCATCTCTATTATTGGAGTTATATATAAATAAGTTAAGTTTTATTTATAGAACAGTAGCGCAAAATTCAAATTCATGATGGGGTGCTTGTTGACTAAATAAAATCTCTGTGCATTAGTCATTATATGGTTTAACGTTTGAGTAGGTCAAATTAATCCTCAGATTTCATCAATATATAATGAATCTTTTTATTTAAATATTTAATTGTGTAATATGAGCTAGTTGCATAATTATTTTTTTGGCCAATGCAGAAGAAATTTCTTAAATACAAACCATATGCACTCCAAACCAAATGTAATAATTTAACAATTTAACAATATATTTATTTTTTTTAAGTGTTGCCTGCACTTTTTTCTGCATATATGTATCCTTAAAAATACATGAGGGTTGTTATGGTTTAGGTTCGTTATTTAGGTATAAAAGAAACGTGGTTCGTTATGATTACATACATCATCATTATAGTTTCAATTATTATTTTCTTAGTTTAAAACATGGGTTATGGTGCAATTCCGTCCAGAAGTATCCACAAGATCTCAATGTGGCATTAATTTTTTTTTTTTTTTTTTTTTGGGTCTTAATATTCCTTTGAGAGTATTAACACAAAACAATTGTAAGGCCCAAAATCAGCTCTTTGGATCTATATGCAAGACAGGTCCAATGAGGCAATCCTACTCATTTGCAATCCAAGACCAAGTCCATCATCTCTCAATCACCCAATCAAACCTGCAAGCTAATATAATGCCATGATCCTAAATAGTAGAGGCCACCCCCTATAACCAGTTGAGATCTATGAAAAATGGAATAAACCCATCTGAACGTGGTGTGAGGCATGTGTTATAAAAACGAGGACATAATCACACATCAAAAAGATTATTCTCATAAAAAATTCTCTTTCAGTCTTATTGCTCTGTGCTTTATTGTTTAATCGGCGTATGGTTTATTCTCCATTATTTATGTCCTCACTCACTCCTTTGTATTTGACTAATATTCTCAATAAAGCTACTCTTTACTTCTAATTGCCTATTTTTCATAGTTTTATCTATTAAAACTTTATGTTGTTGGTGACCCTATATATAAGATCCTAACCAACCAGATTTTGGTCAAACAGTTTGGCACCGATCGTGGGGATTGGCAACGAATTTTAAAAAAAATCTCTTTCTTTGTTGTTCATTTTAATTATCCATCATGATGGACACACCTATTAACCATGGGGAGTGTCTTGACAAACTAACGATTTTGTTGAAGGAGTAGTCCTTATAGCAATTTCAGGACCTGCCACTATAGAAAAACATAACAAGCCAAGGATAGAAGAACCCAATGAAGTGCACATTGATGTTGACCATCCAGAAAGAAAGGTCTACATGGGGGCAGACCTACCACCCGATATACAAGGTACATTAAGCACGTTTTTAACTTACCTACTACGTTGTCATGCTTACTAACCTCATGGGCAAGGCACAAAAACATGACGATCCATACAATAAATGCAACCATAACATACAACCAACGTTGTAATCTATGTGGTCTAGTCATATTCAGTACTCTAATAGCTAGGTTCGATGTATGAAAGCCCTTACCAAGTAACTAGGGTAGTTGGTCAAGGAGCATAACAACTAAGCGACAGAAAAGGGAAACCCATTAAACAAAGTTGGAACGCAATACATTCAATGATGTATAATTTCAAAACCCTTACATTCTAAGTTCTTTTTCAGATTTTAGCACTTATTAACCTTGTGGGTAAGAACATGATGATACATACCATAAATATGACCACAACTTATGACCGACGCTCTAAGCTATATGGTCTGGTCATGTTCAATACTCCGATAACAAAATTCCAACCATCTGTTTACTTTATTTCATTACAGGATTCCCTCATATTGAAAACTTCACTTTCCAATGATGTTCCATCCAAATGTTGTCGGTTAGTTGAAACTTACTCGCAACATACCTACTACGACATTGTAACCTCCTAAAAATACTATGTCGCATGTTAGTTTCTATACTAGGGGATATCCTTGTCATTCTTTGTTTAACACTCCACTTACTATTACAAGTATTATCTTCTTTGACTTGTGACTGCCTACTTACGAACCTATGCTTGCTACGTCAAAATGACCTACTAAATAGAATGAAACATGAAAGGTTACGATCTATGAGCACTCTAATTTGACGCTTCTAAACGTTGAGAACCCAACTTTAGGGGTGTCCCATGGCGGAACACAAACCGGGCCACGAAGATACGACATACGTATCACCTACTGACCAAAAACCACGTTCTTGGTCAAACATTATCTCAACGCTACAATATGTACACATATACATAAACATTCTGTTAAAACTAGACTTTCGTCAAAAAGGGGGTGAATTGGGTGATAATTAAAAACTTCAAATTTAGCACAAACTGTAAACAAAATAGGATGGAGTTGAAGATATATCACCACACAAGATTTATACTGGTTTGGTACAAACCTTTTGATCTATGTCTAGTCCTCAGAAGCCTTCTGAGATTTTCATTATACCTCAAGATTCATCGAGCTCTTGATGCCTCAGTACAAATAAGTTCTTTCTCAAGAACAAACTCTCCCCCTAACACGTTGCAATTTAATGCCCGCTCAAGATCCCAAAATCTTGAGTCTCTCCCCTTGACAGAGTTTTGCTTTTCTTTGAATTTGAATTCAATTCTAAGTTTAATCACATGAAAGTTATACATAAATGTGATTAATAACATTTAGAAGTAGGATATGAGATTATAATGTTGATTAGGATGTTTATGATAGATATCAAAATTATCGAGACGTTGATTCTAAGTTCCAAAGAACTTTTACTTGAGAGTGACTTAGGATCACCCGAGTGATTCCTTATCAGTTGAGTTATTGTTCTGACACTCGAGTGATTAAGTGACCTTTGAGTGATAGTCACTAGTAGTGAATATTTGTAAAAGTGATTATCACTCAAATGCTTATACAATTACTCGAGTGATCTTCCATTATTTTAAAAAACTACCAGGTGACTCGAGTGAATTTTTGAATCACTTGTTGACTGTTGGTCGATTTCCTTATGGCAAGTAAACCAATCGAACAAGTAATAAAGAGTAATTAGAACTATCGTCCCACAGAGACTATTGATACCAAAGATGATGTCAGTTTCTCATGACAGTTGTGTGTGATGAAAGTATGATTGGTTTGTTTGTTTTAGCTATTACTAATGACAAATAAGTAAATAAATAATCGAAAGTCGGAAGGAAGATATCAGTTTAAAAGTAGGCTGAGTTTGGATTTCATCCTAAGTTGCATTATTCCCCTAGTTTGCACACAACGCATTGCTATAGCAATTCTGCTGCACAGTTTCCTCAATGCTACAGCAAAATTGCCTTTCACTACGTTATTCAGCTAACCCACCACTATCCTATACAAAAGCGTCTGCATTCTGTAAGCACAATACTCGCTTTACTTCTCCCATATTCCTATGATAATTTTCTAGTTTAGACTGTTAGTTTTAACCTAGGTGTTCCAGTTATGAGTGGTAGACCCATTCATGTAGCCTACAATTTAGGTCGAGCCCTGCACAAACTTGTCTAGCAAACACTGTCTAACAGAGGTCTAACCTTGACTCCTGTCTGGTAAGTCGAGGCCACTGATCTAGCCCTTAGCGGTCGCTAACCGACTAAATGTTAATTACTGTTAAACAAATTGAATGTATTAAATTAAGAACTTAGCAAACTAGGTTCATTCTACAACTCAGGAATCCACCCTCACTTAGCCAATGGAAGTTTAGTTTATGACTGATAAGGGAAACACAAAATAGAGTAAAGAAGAATAGCCCATGGAAAGGTTTATGAAAATAAAATAAAAGAAGAAAGCAGAAAAGCTCGTCGGAATGATCGACGACGTAGGGAGCGTCCTTTCACGTGAAGTCTCTACGTCTTCTACCATCCGTCTAGCTCCAAGAAAGAGTTGGGTCTCGTCTGCAATTCTCTCTATCGATAATTCTCTCGTTGCTTCGGTGTGATTCCAGTCGAATTGGAATTGTACTGACTACTCTAACTCTCACGACTTCGACGACCTTTTAGGTTTAGCTGCGCTTTGCTCTTATAGTCAGGTCCTTTCACGCCGTACGTCCAGTGGGCTGGGCCTTCCAAATTTTGGTCCAAATCCCTAGATTTAGTTTATTGATCCTCTTTTAATACTGTGAGATTCTTCAAATCTTCCCTTCGATTCTTCGCATCTTTTGATTCAGCCTTCATCAATTCAACCGCCGTCTAAATGTTTGTCTGAATGACCTGTATTAAATTCCTGAAAACTCTTAAGGAAAGGTCAGAGTAACGTAGCGCATAACTCCTCATCAATTACAATGCTACAGCATAGTGGTCGCATTGTATTGCTAGCACAAAGGTGAGCATACCATATGTTGTAGCATTATATCAGCTTTGTTATGCGCTTTCACAGTAAACCATAAAGTGGCCCTTTTCTTATGCACATGAGCAGGATAATGATGTGAATACAACAATTTGTGGAATATATCCTCTATTTCCCTATGTGCATGAATTCTTACATATTTTATTAGATAACATACAAATAAGATCATATTCACCATTCAAAACTTTCAAAACACATAGGGAAAACATGACATAAATATGACTCATCGTTAGCATTTGCAAGTGATCACAGATCACTCGAGTGATTCTCTCAATCGCTCGAGTGATCATCACATACTTGAGTGATCTTGAGTATATCACCAGAGAGCACCAAACTATCACTCGAGTGATCTGCTTCAACTTTCAAAATGTTTGCGAGTCACTTGTAGATGCTTGCAAGTGATGTTTAATCACTTGAGTGCTTACCCCATCACTCAAGTAATCTAGCACAACTTCATATTGTTATTGAGTGACTTGTAGAAATATTAGAAGTAAAGATTCCTCACTCAAGTGATTCTCTTTTATCACTTGAAATGAAAAATAGTCACTCGGGTGACTTATTGATTCAAGTTTTATTCAAATACAGTTATATGACTCGAGTGCTTAGAAACTCACTCGAGTGACCTAAATCATCTAGTCATTTTTGTGTTATGCTTTTTGCTTTTCAAAATATACTTGGATATCAAGGTTTGTAATCATCAAAACAAAACATTATGAGAGCTAACACATTAGTGTGTGAGATTGACCCTCCAAGTTAATAACCACTTATGTAATACCCCAATTTTCCTCAACCAATTACTTAAAGAAAATATTTTAAATATTTCCAATAAGGATGTTCGAGTTCCAAATCATCAAAATAAATTTAGTTCAACTAAAATCCACATCTTAGTATCAAATTAAATCCCAAAAATTTATCAATAATAAAAATGAAAAGCGAAAGCCCTAGGGTCATAGCAAATAAAACAGCATAACAAAAGCTCTAGGAGCACAAACGAACCTTCAAGGCTTATTCCATCTTCCCTTGCTCCTTACTAGAACAATCACCTGAAAGAAATATTTATATAAAGGGTGAGACTTTTACGTCTCAGTAACTACTGAATGGTTCTACCCTATACAAGCAAACTACATATGATATAAAAGAGGGAACTGATTACATGTATATTTACATATATCACAATCCTTATATAAAACATTTCAAATTAATCATCACTATATCACTCTTTTTTTTCATCACAACATGTAATATACAATTATGCAATATGCAACCACTCTTATATCATCGTTCCATCCTTATGCCGCTGAATGGAGCCATAGGCTAACACATAGTCCAGCAAAAACCAATCCATTTGACTGGATTGTCCCAAATTCACCAGTTCTTAAGATACACTGGCCAAAGGTGTAGAGCTTAAGTCTGGACTATGACTTCTCTCCTTAAAGAACACAACTAAGGAGGTGTCACCTTATCCCACAACTCTAATGCAATCCCGGCCAAAGGAAGACATGGAAGAAGGGGCCCTGACGAGTTTTGATGGGCCTAATGAAGCCCAGCCAAAAAGAAAACCGTGAGGCCTTGTGTGCCAAAGCGGACAATATCCACAAGTGAGCACTTGGGCTGTTACAATTGGTATCAGAGCCAGGCTCAGGTCGATGTGGGTTGATGTGCCAGCGAGGACGCTGGGTCCAAAGGTGGGTAGAGTGTTATGTCTCACATTAGCTAGGAAGGGGAATGAAAGATCCTTTATAAGGACCCGGATACCTCTCCTTCTCGACGTGTTTTAAAGCTGTGAGGGGGTGATGGACCCCAAAGCGGACAATATCGAGAGCGAGGCGCTGGAATGTTATAATTGGTATCAGAGTCAGGGCTCGAGTTGTTGTGCCAGCGAGGACACTAGGCCCCAAAGGGGTGGATTGTGAAGTTCACATCGACTGGAAAGGCGAACAAAGCATGCCTTATAAGGGTGTGGAGACCTTTCCCTTGTGGACGCGTTTTGATGGGCCTAATGAAACCCAGTCAAAAACAAACCGTGAGGCCTTGTGTACCAAAGCGTACAATATCCACAAGTGAGCGCTTGGGCTATTACAACTTGGACTTGGAGAGTGGGGGCTTATTATAGGGCTCAAAATCAGCTCTTTGGACCTATGCGCAAGACAGGCCCAATAAGGCAAGTCCACTCATTTGCAATCCAATGCCAAGTCTACCATCTCCCTTAATCACCCAGTCAAACTCACAAACTAATAGAATGCCATGATCCTAAATAGTAGAGGCAACCCTCTCTCACAAGTTAAGGAGGACATAATCACACCTCAAAAAGATTATTCTCTCATATAAAGCTCTCCTTCGGTCTTATTGCTTTGTATTTTATTGTTTAATCGACTTATCATCTATTCTTCATTATTCATGCCCTCACCCACTGCTTTGTATCTGACTAATATTCTCAATAAAGCTACTCTTTACTTCCAATTGCCCATTTTTCATAGTTTTATCCAGTAAAACTCTCCATTCACTACAAAAAAGCGCCAGATTACCAACGAAATTATCCTTTTACATTTTTTTTGTTTATTTATGTTTAAAATGGTAGTTTTATATAAAATATTAAATATAAACCATCTACTCCGTCCTGGTCTTAAATATAAGAATATTTGAGGAGTTAATCTTGACCTTAAATACAAGACAAAATTTTCATATTTGTCAAAATTTTCCTAATTTACCTCTATTGATGCTCTCTCAATAATAATCAAGGAGGAGAGAGAATTGAGGAAGATGGCTAGGACATTTAGAAAATAGATGTCATATTAACAAATTCAACTAACTTCCTTAATCTAATTAAATTAGGTAAATATCTCTTATATTAAGATCCAAATGAGTATGTTTTTAAATCTGAGGTGGAGATATGGTTTTAAGAAAATGAGAAAAAAAAAATTATGAGAGAATTCAAACCTGAAATCTCTTGTATCCCTTGGAGTACCACCCATATATCTGATCTTGAGCCCATATGCGGAGCTTGACGCTGCCTTTCGGTATGACTTTGTTCACAGCCCAATATGGATAGAATAGTTTGAGGGTATTCCCTCCGGATTTGGCTAGTGTACGCTGCCATCCTATGCTTAAAACTGCGCCGTTTTGGTGCAGTTTTAAGGGAACCTTTGCCTTTTTTTTAAAAAAAAAAAAAAAATCAGGGTGGTGAGAAATACTAAAAAAGATCTTGTATTAAGCAGTCTTAAAAAATCTTGTGATCTTAAAAAATTATTTTAGGATCTTTGAAAAAATATTCAGAGTCTTGAAGATCTAAAAATATCTTTTGGATCTTGTTGGTATTGAAAAAATACTTTATGATCTTGAAAAATTATTTCAGGGTACTGATTGATACTAAAAATGTACTTCATGATACTTACTGGTACTGAAAAATTATTTTATGATATTGAAAAAATATTTCAGGGTACCGATTGGTACTTAAAAAATATTTCACAGTACTGACTGGTATTAAAAATATACTTCAGGATATTTTTTTCAAGATTTTGAAATATTTTTCAAGATCATGAAGTATTTTTTTAGTATTTGTCAATAGCGTTAAGTATCTTTTTAGTACCCGTCACCCTAAATTTATTTTTTTAAAAAGGTAAAGGTTCCCTTAAAACTGTGCCAAAATGACGTAATTTTAATCATAGGATGGCGGCCGATGCTAGCCAGATCCATTCCCTCCTCTTTATGCAAAAAAGAAAAACGCTAAATTATATATATATATATAAATTATATATATATATATATATATAATCTTAATTTTGAGTCTTTTGCATATAATTCCCTATCTTTTTTTTTCCCATTTTTAACCTATTGTCATTAATTAGACATTATCTTTTTAACAACATGTGGACACATGACACCTTATATAAATTATTAATATCATAAAATCCTTGAACTTTAACCAATTACAGATAATATCTTAAATTTTGATCGATTACAAATAATCTTCTAACATTTTAAAATATGAATTTAATTCTCTTAAAATTTTAATTTATAATATCAAACCCATGTGATTACTTTTTATCATTTTCAAATTTATTAAGATTTTTAATCGTTTATAAATTAAAATAGCCTTTTTTTAATTAAAAAACCTGGGAGAATAATCTTTAAGGGCTTGTTTGGTTTAAGGGAGAGGGAGGGAGTGGGAGGGGAGAGAGAAATTTTTTACCCTCCTCTTTACTAAATTGTCCATAGAAACTTTTTAATATTCTAAAAATATACTCTCAACAAAAAGAAATATTCTTTTCATTAATGACAATTTAGTCAATATACTCCTTTCCACTCCCTTCCCTCCCACTCCCTCCCCTCAAACCAAACATGCCCTAAGGGAAACAATAATCTTTAAGGGAAACAACAATTATTTTTTTATGAAAAGTTAGCCTTAAAAAACGGGAGTTAACATTTGAGAAACTTGTCATTACACGTGTCGGGCTTCTAGCAACCCACGTGGAAACATAATCCAGCTCGTCTCCATCTTCGCCAATCATTCTCTCCCCTGATTGGCCAAACACCATATCCAACTTATCCTAACTTCAAAATCGCAGATAAGGTGTTTCTCTGAGTCACACACTTCTCACACAAACAAACCCAAAAAATACATATCATCGTCTTCTTCTTCTTCGTCGTCATCATCATCGTCCACAAAATTATATTTCCACTCTGTTACTTCACTGAAGCACGCACTTCAATCATCCCTAATGGCTCAAGCTATGGCTTCATCTTCAATGGCTGGCTTGCGTTCTTCCTCTCAGCCCTTTTTCGAAGGTAGCTCTCGCTTGAACGCCGCCTCCGGTAACGGAAGGACTGCCTCATTAGGCCGTCATGGTCTCGTCGTCAGAGCCCAGCAGGGCCAATCTGAGGCTGAGTCTAGCCGTCGTGCCGTCCTCGGACTCGTCGCTGCCGGTCTTGCTACCGGATCCTTCGTTCAGGCCGTCCTTGCTGACGCTAAGACCATCAAAGTCGGCCCTCCTCCACCGCCCTCCGGTGGCCTGCGTAAGTATTTTGAATCAATATTTCAAGATTATTAGGGATACTTCAAAATCTAAGGATTTATTAATTGTGGAATGTGCCAGCGGGGACGCTGAACTCGGATGAACCGAGGGATCTGCTGCTGCCATTGAAGGACAGGTTCTTCTTGCAGCCATTGGGGCCGAGCGAGGCGGCGCGGAGGGCAAAGGAATCGGCGAAGGAGATATTGAACGTGAAGGGGCTGATCGACAAGAAGGCATGGCCTTACGTTCAGAACGATCTGCGGCTGAGAGCTGAGTACCTTCGCTATGACCTCAACACTGTGATCTCTGCTAAGCCTAAGGACGAGAAGAAGTCCCTCAAGGAACTCTCCGGCAAGCTATTCCAGACCATCAGCAATGTAAGTTCATTTCATTATTTCAATCATTTTTTTAACCTGAATTTCATTATTTTGTAATATCAAACTTAGGATATTATATCCCTTTAAATTTATTAATTATGTGGTTAGAGTAATCTCAACAAATTTTTATAAAAATTTATTTATTTTCATAATGGTAATTAGTGTTTCCAAGTCATATAGTATATTCGGTTTTAACTTTTAACAAGTTTAATTTGCACGCTCCTTGTTTAAGTTGGAATTTTGCTTTGAAAGTTTTTTACAATGAAATTTTGCTTTTAATGTGTAAGAAATGGAGGAATTTTTCTCTGATTGTCATCTCAGTTAATTTTTAATGTTAGTTGACCAAATATATTAAGTTGATTGTCCTTATGTTATTCATGTCATATTTTTTAAGGTGAAATTTTTTTCAAAAATCCATATGTCATTTAATTTGAAGATGGACCTTTTACACGAAAGATGAGTACTACTTTTTTTTTTTTTAAAAAAAAAAAAAAAAAAGTAAATAATTTATTTAGAAAATTGAAGCTCTCAAATTTCTGTAATTTGTACTATTATAAGTTCTTAGTTAAAAGATTTTCTACCATAAAGTGACATACAAATAAATTTGTGAGACAAATTGTACTATAAAACATTTAAGCTTAAAACATATTTACTTTTTTTTAATGATTGAGTTAATATTTTTTCTTTTAACTGATGAACAGTTGGATCATGCTGCAAAAATTAAGAGCAAACCAGAGGCAGAAAAGTACTACGCAGAGACAGTATCTACCCTGAACGATGTTCTTGGCAAGCTTGGCTAATTATAATTATAATAATAATAAAATTCCATGCTTCTTTCCTTCTTGTGTATGCAATGCTTATCTCAGACAGTTTGTGTTGGATGCTATTTCAAGGAAATCAAATGTTCCTTCAGTCTCTGTTTGTATATCTCTTTTTTACCTTCGTTATCCTTCTCATGTTGTCAGCAGTCAGCACTGTGGTCTTGTGGGTGCGTACTGTTCTCAGTCTGTTTGTGGGCCCCCGTCCTGGCCTAGTCTCATATTCTGACATTTGGGCTTTCTTTTGTGGGCTCGGGCCTCGCCCCCTTCTTCACCCTCCTCTATGGACCTGCTCGAGTCTCCTTCCAGTCCATCTTCCCATTTGGACCCCACCCCAATGGCCACACCCGCTTTTCCCACTTCTACTTTCCAGGTAACTTAAAACGACGATTTCACTGAAAACTGACGTTGTAGTATGTAGCATACTTCCAATGAAACAATGTCTATTTTAAAACTTTTAATGATACTCACATACATGTTTTCTAAAAATAGACATCTAAAGTTCTTAAAAACCAAGGTTCTGAAACTTGGGCTGGTTACTGAACATGTGGAGTATTGGGTCAAAGGTCAATGGGTCAAACCGAAGTCATATTAATATTAATAAAATTTAATAAAAATATGTAGAAATATACAATGTTATATGGATTTTTTTTTTTTTTAAAGTATTGAACTCAGGAACACGAAAGGATATACAATATTATATGGATTTTTTTTTTTTTTTAAAGTATTGAACTCAGGAACACAGTCCTTACTCCCTATACACACTTCTGTGCACATCAATACTCTCTATAAAAGTAATTCAAAAACTAAAAAATGCGAATGAAGATTTTGAGGTCTATGGGGTTGGCGAAAATGGATTCCCGTGTATACCTTTGTTGTCGTTTTGCTTGCTCCTTCCTTTTTCCTATAAACAAGAGCGTTGTTTTGGGAACTACATCTCAACTAGAGCACGGGTTTTAAAATCGGACGAAAGAGGTATCCTAAGATCAGATCTGTGATCGGTCTTGTTACAGGCGGTCTTAAAAGTCTATAACTTTTAAGACCGGATGCGCAACCGGTTTTGAAATTTTTTTTAAGACCGGACCTTTAAAATATGAGGTCTTAAACGTCGAACTTTTAAAACCGGATTTTTAAAACATTAGGACTTAAAACTTTATTTCCATCACAAAAAAAAAAAGGACTTTTAAGACCAAATGTGAAAACACATCCGGTCTTAAAAGTACTTTTAAGACCAGATATGAAAAACATCCATCCTTAAAAGTTCCTTCCTTAAAAAAAGAAGAAGGGATTTTTAAGACCGGATATGAAAAACATCCAGTCTTAAAAGTCCTTTCGTTTTAAAAAATGGAAATCAAAAATTTGTCAGGATGAGCAGCATATCAGGGTTATATCCAAGGGCTTCAATGTGAGTAGTTATAGCATTGTTTATCGGTGGTGCGCCACACCTCAGTATTTGCAAATCTCACAAAGAATCCTCTTAATCAATAACTTTCCTTTTATGATAACACAAAAAAGCTATATAAAGAGATTAACTTAGAGGATTATTGTCTACCTTGATATCATGTGCAGAGGAGAACAATGTGCTTGAATTATCTCATTTGATACATATCCAACACCACCGTCCCATCCTTCTGGAGGCTTGCAGATCATATCATTTCATCATTCAAGGTAGGCTATCATAGATTCAATGAAGGATGAAAACTTGAGTTCTCTTTGAAATGATATTCCAAGTTAGAAACTAACCTGATTCAGGACATAGTATACTTTGAAACGATCGGAATAATTAGCAGCAAGACGGTCCATTTTTTCCTGCATATATTTAAATATGTAGATTACTATAATAATAGGCATCAAGATTTATTCATTGGTTGAAAAAAAGAGGAATGCTTGTTACTTTCACAAAAATTACGAACCTAGAGAAGCTAGAACAAAAAAAAAAAAAGAGACCGTAAGAGTAAATGAGGCAAGAGAAATTTTGTGGCATTAGAAAATTTGTAAGCGAGGTCCTTCAGATGAGTTGAGACGAGGTTGAAGAGAGTGTAAGGCGAGATTTACAAAGTTGAAGAGAGGTTCAGAGAGCAAAATTCAATTTTCGACGTGGGAAAATAGAAGATTCATCTTTTAGACCGGACTTTTTAAACATTCGGTCTTAAAAGTAAGACTTTTCTTATATTTACAAAAATGCCACCGGTCATATTTTTTAGACCGGACTTGTAAAATATGAGGTCTTAAAAGTAAGACTTTTAAGACCTTATATTTCACAAGTTCGGTCTAAAAAATTCTTTATATATTTACGGAACTGCTACCAGAGACTTTTAAGACATCATATTTTACAAGTCCGGTCTAAAAAGTTCTTTATATATTTACGGAACTGCCACCGATCATACTTTTTAGACCTAATTCTTTATAATCCGGTCTAAAAATTTCTTTATATTTACGAAACTACCACCAGTCATACTTTTAAGACTGGAGCCTCAATAATTCGATCTAAACAAGGCGGTTTTAAAGCTCTTTTTTGTACTAGAGGAGGTTGAAAGTGAAGGAAATCACCAAGAGGGGGGGTGAATTGGGGATTTAAAAATTCTTTTCAGATCACCCACTTGTGAGATATAAATGGAGATAGAGTAGAAGAGCTTGACACAAAAGATTTATCCGGTTCGGTCCAACTCCTTGACCTACGTCCAAGACCCGACACTCTGGGATTTTCCACTATCACTCAAATACAATTACACACTCGTACTCGGGATGATCCTTTCTCCCTAGGACTCACTCCCCCCAAGTTTGTAATTGTATACAATCGATACACACTTTCTGTACTCGAAAGTTATCCTCTCCCTAGGATACACTCCCTTACAAGTTGTACTCGATTATCCCAATCTCCAAGTCCCACGACTTGAGATTCTTACAATGAATGATATACACGAAAATGAACTCTCTCTAAGAGTAGATATTGATAAACATTTGAAGCTCAATGTATCAAAGATAATGAAAACTATAAAGCGGGGAAAAGACTCAAGTATTTGTATGCGTTTTTTGTGTATGTCTTCCGTTTGAATGCTTCAAATCTTCGGGTATTTATCTTTGGTTTGAAGCTTGTGACCGATTATATATCCGTTCGGACTTGGAGTAGTTCGAATTGCTTGCTTCTTTTGTGTTGAAGTCGTCGGATATAGTTGTTGGGAATCTTGCTGATTTGAATATTTGAAAGTTGGCTCCTCAAGAATGTGTTCCCATCTTTGTTATACTTAGTGGAGGCAATTGTATAATGTTGTCCAAATTGTTTTAGGACGTTGGAGGCTAGCTTTGTCTTGGAGAATGGTTGTCCTACTTTCCAGGTTGTAAACCATTGCTTTGGATGAGAGAAGAAATAATATAATATTGCAAGTTGTCAAGTTGTTGTCTTAAAGTCTTCTTTTAAAACAAACCTAGATCTTACGAAATCTCATAAGCAAACCGGTTAAATCGGTTAGGAAATATTGATATTAATCATATAAAACATATACAACCAATTCGCGAGAATCAAGCTAAAGCATAGATCAAATTGAACATTTTAAGCTTGACGGCGTTCATCGTTTACAGTGTTCCAAGCTCGAGTTTACCTATGTAAGCTCGAGTTTGCTCTTCATTTAAAACTTGAGTTTTGCCTCTGGAAGACCCAAGCTCGAGCTTGTAAGTGAGTAAGCTCGAGTTTAGCATTTGTCGGGGAAACATGTTTGAAATCATTTTGAGAGCCAAAATGGAAAAACGCAAGCTTGAGCTTATTAGTGAGTAAGCTCGAGTTTGACACTATTCATGTCAAAATAATTTTAGTTCACAAAATGCAAGCTTGAGCTTAGAGGAGTAAGCTTGAGTTTACTAAGCTCAAAATATGACAATGCTCTCATCGACTCAAGCTTGAGCTTGCAAGGGCAAGCTCGAGTTTGCCAATGGTTTTAAAAACTTTGAAAGATTTTTGTCAGACACAAGCTTGAGTTTACAGTCTTAAACTTGAGTTTACTCTTTGAAGGAGAACTTGAAAACTTTCTGCCTGGTACAAGCTCGAGCTTGGAATGCCAAGCTCGAGTTTACAACTTTTGTAAACTCACAAACTCTACAGTAAAATGATAAGCTCAAGTTTAGAGGATTACGCGGAGGTAAGCTCGAGCTTGTAACGCAAGCTCGAGTTTACATATTTTTAAACTTAGTGAGAAAAGACTCGGAAGAGGCAAGCTTGAGCTTAAAACTAATAAGCTTGAGTTTGCAATTTGAGTAACTTGATAAAATCCTCAAACTTTTGTAAGCTCAAGCTTACGGTGCAAGCTCGAGCTTACTCGGAATATGAGTAAACTTTAGAAAACCTTCAAGCTCAAGTTTATGGACCAAGCTCAAGTTTAGAAAATGCAAAATAGCTTGGTTTGCTTTACGTAAGGGGCAAGCTCGAGTTTGGAGAGGTTTGGAGCCGGAATGTTTTTCAATTGGAATCATCAAGCTTTACCAAGTCTGTAACAACAAAACATTCTCTCATGTTTACAATTGTTATTAATCATCAAAACACATTGAGAACTAACAGAGGTTTGTGGAAACTGCACATCACTACCCTCCCATTACATTTCCTCTCTTCTCTCTCCTTCTCATTCTCATTCGTTCTCTTTTGTTGCCATGTTCAGAGGTTGCAGAAAGACAGAAACCACTATGTCTCTCTCCTTCTCCTTCGTTCTCTTTTGCTCTCCCATTACATTTACTCTCTTATCTCTTGATTCTTCACTTCAGATCTCTCTCTCTCTCTTTGTCCTTGATCTGGAAAGACGACCGGTGATGGAGGGATTTAGGCAATGCCGCGATGGAGACGGTCTTAGACAATAGTGAGTCTTGCGAGAGTGACCATCGAAGAAATACTGATCGAACCATAATTTTATATGATTTTTGATACTTTAATTGGGATTCTTAATGCATTTTGTTATAGTTATTGAGCTTAAAATGTCTTTCTTGTAATAAATTAAGACTAAGAGTAAATACATTAAATTAGGACTAAAAAGGGCAAAATTGTCAAAGAAATGGTAATTACTCTTAATCATTGATTTTTATGAGAATATTTGATGTTAGATTAATTATTTTTCATTGTAGATGCCTTAAAAGATTAAATCAAATTTGAAAATGAAAGTTTGAACTCAAGTTTTAAAAGTTTCAGTTTGGTCCCTACTCCAGAACTTTTTAAATTTCCATTTAGGTCCCTGTGGTTAAGCTATGCGTTTTGACCAATGGATATTAGGTTTGAAACTTTACTCATTCTTTATACAGGACCCGAGATAGAAGCTGAGGGAGAATTAATACCAGAGATAGCGCCGCGAACCAGATTCACGCATTCAACCATCACCTTCGTCTTGATTCTTCCTCTCACCGGCGACACCCCTCACCTTCACTGTCGCCGGTGAGATTTTCACCTCCACCAACTCCGGTGACCACCACCATCCTTCAGCGTCAGCGACAGCCCTTCTACCACCGTGGAAGACACCACAAACAGAGCAAGGAGGAGGAGACCACACCACCGTCGACCTCTCTTACCTTCATCATTTTCCTTTCAACCACTCACTCTTCCACCGTCAACCATCACCTCCTCTCTATTTTGAACCACGCTGGAAATCACTTCACTCCAATGTAATATGGGATTTTTAGAAACGGAATTCTTGAGATAAGAGAAATTAATGAATATTTTGATGAAGAAATTCATGAGTTTAAAACTATTATATAAAATTGTTATAATTGTCGAGTAAATTGTCAAAAAAAGTTCGGAAAAATCAGATGAGCGAAGAATACTAAAAATCGATAATGGTGATAAAAACGATCTAAAAATATTAGGATAAATGAAAGATCATGAAAGATTATGAGAAAATTATGGGAGTATTATCTTTAATTATAAGAATTTAATAAATTATTTGGAGGAAATAACATGTGAAGAAATGTTTAAAAAAGCGTTAAAACCATAAAGTAAGCTTTATGGTGTAAACATTTTTAATATTTTACATAGGATATAAAATGACAATGTCGTATAAATTTTGTAAGATAATAATATACTGTAAATTATAAAATTATCAACCATTGGTAAGAGAATGATTAGATAATTACTAGCTAATTGATCAAGTAAAACAAGAGAAATATAGAAAGTTAAATTTATGGTAAAATCTTAATTAAGAGATTAAGGTGGTAAATAGCATAAAATATACTTACTAATTATGATAAAAAGGATTAAGGAAAAAATTAGTAGAGATAAATGTATGAAGAAATCTAATCCTAAAAAGATCACTAAACGAAGAATTTAGGCCTAATTAATTAAGCCTTAACGAAGGCGAGGGGTAAAACAAGAATTTTTGGTAAAAAATATTATATTTTTAAAAAATGGAAAAAAATTATGAAAAAATGATTAAAACTGAATTTTAAAATGAAGGGGCGAAATTCTTGGTATTTTTAATTAAAATGAATTGTTTAAATAATTAAAATGATAATTAGAATAAAATAATAATATAATGTGGTGAGTCGAACATAGTGAATAGGGGAAAAGTCGAAATAAATTCTACAGGTAAACAGAGGTAAAAGTCTTTTCAGATTGATTAAATTAAGAACAAGTAAATTTTTTACGAAGAAAGAATTTACAGGCGTTGATTTTCATGAATGAAAACCCTAATTCCTAATAAGACGGAAAGAAAATTTGATCAGATAGAGTAGAGCGGATAGGTAAAGTGAGAACCTATAGAAACAATTTCGTGTTTTCAAACACGGGATTAAGTTAGGCAACAACTGGACGTTTTACGATTCAACGAATTATTATCGGAAGTTGGTTCTATCGGAAGCGATTTCCGTGGACGCGTTTGTCCGAATATCTTCCGACGCACCGGAGAATACCTGGATATGATCAAAAAGAGGATCAAAATAGATAATATGAAAGAGGATGAAAAGATCTTCAAAGTTACATGCCGGATTTTTGAGTTTACGAAATCGCGCAAACGGTGCCGTCGGGGGAGACGATCGGGGAGTCGGTAGGGTGACATCATCAATGATGATGTCACAAGGGGAGATGTCGACCAAGACATCCAAGGGCCAAGGAGTGCCACGTGGCGAAGTGCGATCCGACGGCCGAAATCCGATCTGGAAACAAATTTGGAAATTCTCACCTTGTCCCTATTTTTCCCTATAAATAGCAAGCTCTCTTGCTCTTCATTTCCATCCCAAAATCCGAAACCTAGAGAGAGGTTCTAGAGAGAGAAGCTCGCAAAAAGTCGCCTAGCTCGAGTAAGTTCTACGTCGTCCTTAGCTTTTAGTTTCCGTAGTTCTTTCGGTAGTTATAGTAGAATTGTTGTTTTGATCTAGGAAGTTTGTAAGAATATATTCCTATACTTGTTTTTAAGCCTCATTGCATTGAAAGATGCCTGACGAGGTAAAAACCTAGTGGGGATAATTTTGAAATGGAATAAGGTCAAAGTAACGAAGTTCTGGCGAAATTATGCCAAATAGGGGTAGTAGGGGCAAAATGGTCTTTTTCACCTAAAATGCCTATTATGCTGCCAAATATTCATAAGTGTGTTATTATTTTGATTAGAATACTTCGACGTCGAACCGCTATTTGTCGAAATTCCATCGTTCCGTTTGTTTGCCGTTGAGCCATTGTTTATTTGTTTTACGTACGGCCGTCAAAAAGTACCGTTTTTAGCCGGAAGAGCCGGATATCTCGCAACTAAGGTACGGACGCGTCTTGTAACCCTAACTCTATGCTGCTTATATACTTTTGCGTTATAGATACGTTCATGAGGCGAGGTTGTTGAGAATCGTCGGAGATACTTACGAACTTTACCCACGGATTATAGTATTGGTAATGCCGTTTGAGTTATTCCTAGCGCGAGGACACGTTAGTGGCGTGGCACCGGATATGTGAAGAACTAGTCGAGAGAGACTTTACATACTTTGCTTTGTGCTTATGTTCGTCCATGTTATTGATCATACATCATTTGTTTGCTTTTGTGATGATATCTTTGTATTGAAATGAATATCATTTGTACGTATCTTTTGTTTTATTTGAGCATAAGGTTAACCGTTACCCGAGATCCATATGTGGAATGGATCTCATTTGTAGCATCGTGCGGAGGACCGATGTTTGGCGATCGAGGCAAGCATTTGGAGTAGGCCAAGACGTGTCTACATTATTTATCGTTTTCTTTAGTTTCCTTAACTTTTGAGAATTACGGATTCGTAATCCGATACATTTACACTATAGTCCATATTTTGAATGTAATGTAAATTACTTACTCGCTCCAATGCTCTACTCTGATTACTCTGCTTGAAAATTTGGAAACGTTTTTTTTTTTAAAAAAAAAATTCCGTCGTTTTCAAATGGGATGTTACAGCCAACACCAACTCTGTTTGAGCCTCACAGTACCTTGATCATAGCCTTCATTTTTCCTCTAAAAAGATTTGACACTTCAATCCAAGTTCCATGGGAGTTTGACGTTTTGAAGAGCTATTGTTGCATATTTGAAATCATTTGTGGCTGTTCTGTTTCCATTTAATTGGTTGGTGAAGTTGTGATGACAAATTGCAGTGGCTAATTCCTTTTTCTTGGTGATGGAGATTTTTACTTGAGCTCAATGGACTACAAAGGGGAGTTAATTTGTTCATTCTATTAGTCTAGATTTATATATTTAGGTTGCCTAATTTTAGGGATTATTATGTATAAATTCTGGAACTGAGATTAATGTTTATTGTCTCTGTTAGTTTGATAATTGTAGTTGAGATTGAATTTTGTAGTGTGAAAAATATATGTGTTTTAATTTCTTGTGGTTGCAATGAGATCATATTAATTAGCGTGTTATTGTCTATTTAATGTGGTTGATTTGTGCCCTTTGAGGGATTATGTACTCAATTTTAAGAAAACTCATGTTGCATTATTCCAATTTTAATTGCACATCAAGTGGTTTTTAACAATTTCTCAAGAGATAGTGGTTAGCTATGTTTGTAGGAGCCACTATTAATTGAGAATATTGGACTCAAGTGGTATCTTGGGGTTTTTTTTTTAAAGACTTGATGAATTTTAATTCCCATAATTTTTGAGCTAGGATAATCATTTCTTCATCACCAAGAGTGCCATCATCCATATTTTCAATTCCATATCATTTAATTCACTCATTCACCAATTTTATAAAAATACCAAAATAATAATAGGTAGCATTTAATTAAATTGCAATCATATTTTTGTTTATTAATTTGAAAATCCAAAACCTTTTTTCCCCTTTTTTTAATTGCATTTGCATGTCATTTAGATTACTTAGGATTCAATAAAAGGCTCATTGAGAAAGAGAACGATCCTAGGGTTGCCTATACGCAATCCTTGGTTTATTTTTTATTGTGGACCCCAAGGCTAAGAGACAAAAATCCACTCATCAAATACCAAACGACAACGAAACAAGAGCAATCATATTTGATGTTGAGAAGATAAAGGTTTCATGGCTGGAGATGACTCTTTAGTCTTCAGATATATATCTTTCCTCCTCCTCCTTCTTCTCTGTCTTGCTTTTATCGCACCGTCAGAACCGCGAGTTTCAACCGACTTTGGAAAAAAAACTCTGTGACTCGATCAACTTGGTCGGATTAACAGTGAACGTTAGTTTTTTAACGGAAAATGGTAATATTACTATGTTTTAAAACTTTCGGGGTAACATTGAATCTGAAAAAGCTTTTAGGGTCGCATTGCTCTTTACATATGCTTCCGATGCAAATTTTCTACTTAACTCTAGTTTATATGTAAAAAATGAAATTATTTTCAATTTTTTATGATTTTTAAAAAATGTAATACTATAAAAGTATGTAGTTTATGTTTCTATTAAAGTATTAAATCTTTGACAATCATAAAAAATTGAAAACAAATCTATTTTTTATTCCTAATATATCAAAATATCACTCATTTTATGTAGAATATAATCATAAAAAAAAATAAAAAAATCGGGAGGTCTCTCATTTGTTTGGCAGCAGGCACCCTGGCTTAGTGGGAGAGCTTTTTTTCCCCAAATTTTTTTCTATATTGGTAAATGTAAACTAAAACTTATTTTCGATCAAAAGTCAAAACTTTGTGCATTTTGTGGGGCGTTTCCGAATTGTAATCCTTAGTATGGACGTCAGTGTAAATTTCACCTTTTTATTTAAATAAATATTTATGATTTATGATTTATCCCTTTTTTGAATTTTTCCTGCACGCGCGCCACAAGGGAAAGCCAGCATTGTCAAAATCTAATATCTGACTGTACATCAATCAGCAATCAACGGTCTAAGATCACGATCCGTGTGACGCTTCCTAATTGGCCCAACATCCTTCTCCTACCTCGTTATATAAAAGCAAACGGACCATCGGATTCCGCCGTACCAAGAATCGTCATTTACGCTCGAACCGTTAAATCTTCTTCAGAACCAAAACCCATTTTCCTTCCCTGTGAACAATGGCCGGAAGAGGAAAATCTCTCAGCGCTCGCACCGTCAAGAAAGGCGTCTCTCGGAGCACCAAAGCGGGTCTCCAATTCCCCGTTGGCCGGATCGTCCGCTTCTTGAAGTCTGCTAAGTACTCCGACCGTGTCGGTGCCGGAGCTCCAGTCTACCTTGCCGCCATCCTGGAATATCTCTCCGCTGAGGTCAGTTTTCATTCCTCAGATTCACCATTTCAAAACAAATATCAGAATTCATATATCTCACTTCGTTAATTTGAAAACACAGTGAATATTGATTGTGGATGAAATGCAATGCAGGTGTTGGAATTGGCTGGGAATGCGGCGAGAGACAACAAGAAGATTCGGATTGTTCCTCGGCACATTCAATTGGCGGTGAGGAACGACGATGAGCTGAGCAGGTTGCTGACGAACGTCACGATCTCGAACGGCGGCGTTTTGCCGAACATTCACAATATGCTCTTGTCCAAGAAAATGGGCATGGGATCAAAAGTTGAACAAGAAAGTTGAGCTTATATATTGACTGTTTGATGCATAAGCTTTCGTACATTGAAATTGGTTTTTGCTTGTAATTGAGAAGATTTAACAGCTAGTGATAGATTGGAATTAGGCGTTTAATTATTATTATTGTTATTAGAAGGCATTTTGAATTATTTTTTTGAAAATCAATGATCCGCTAGTTAATTCGCTAATTTATTTTTGCGGGTATTAATTCACTAATTATAACTTAATGAAGAAATTATAAAAAATAAAGAATTTGAATAACTCATGGTCATATGGTTATATAAATAATAAGTGTATAACAAAAAGAATAATTGACAAATGTTTTTCTTTAGAGAAAATTAGATATATCTCTCCTGCGTTGTATGAGGAGTGTTGACATTAGAAGTATTAATAGACTTGGTAAAGAGGGACGGTCCTCTTCCAGTTTGAAGCTTCTCTTCCCCGCCTTTACCCCACCGTTCTCCGATGACCCATCCATCACCTCCACCCCAAGAGGCCGTAAGTTCTCCGTCTCACCGTCGTCCTTGGATTTTTCTTATTCATACCTACTTGCTCTTTCTCCAAATCAGCCGCATCCCTCCCACAAAAGCCACCGCCTTTTCCCTCCCCTTCTTGCTTCCGCCGCCTCTCTATGCTCCTTCTTCCTTCTCTTTTTTGAGTTTTTCTTTGTTTTTGCATACTCGCAAGAAAACGCGCCACCGTACTGAATGTATGTTTTTCCCTCCATTTTTTGGTCACCGAAGCACATAGCAAAACAGAAATCTTTTAATTCAGTCGCTATCCGTGGGCTTTGTCAGCTGCTTTGTAAGAACACCTCCAATGTCCTTTTCATTTCCGTTCGTTTTCATCGCCCTACTCTTCATACTTCTCGTCGATGTACTTTCCTAAGCGACGAAGCTGAATCATAGGTCAGAGAATGATTTCTTTGTACTTTTCTGTTGATTTAGTCTTTTAAGTTGCTCGATATTTCATTGATTTGCATTAGGTTTCGTTATTATCTTCCCACAATCTCTTCTGGATATTTTTTCAGTTGGTTGTTGGTTGGGTGCTTCAATTTTGTTCTTTTGATTTGGTTCCTGTCTAATTTACAAAATGATGAGGATGTAATTGCTACATTTTTAATACTCATAGGATAATATTGTTCCTAAAAAAAACTTTTGGAGAACCACTCCAAAGTAAAACTTCCGACCGCGGGGACCATAAGGTATGGTATGTTGGTCCAGCTGAGAGCCTTGAGTATCCACATTTCTTTGGTAAGGCTCAACTGAATTTGATGAAGCTAAATTTTGAGGCTGAAGACTCTGGGCAATCTTGGGCACCTTCAAGATCAAAAGCAAAAGCCTCTCAGTGAACAGCACAGGAAGCTCAGTCTGCTCCTCCTCCACAATCCCCTCTGCCTTCAAACTTTGATGATAGAGTCAAGGCAATTGTGGATGCTGCCATTGCATCATTATCTATCAGACTAGAATTTGAAATAGGCAAATTGGTGCATGAGGTTTGACAAGGCAATCATATATGGTAGATGCTCAGGATGCCATGAAGGAGCAAATCGACAATCTCCTTGGTCAGAACAACGAATTACAGAAGAAGGTAGATGGGGGGATCTTATCCTTAAAAATTAAAGGTTAAGTAGTAAGGGGGGGATCTTATCCTTAAAAATTAAAGGTTAAGTAGTAAATCCGCTTTTAGGTTCAATGTCATCATAGAAGTCTAAAAACGTAGTAATGTTGCCATTTTCCGTTAAAAAACTAATGTTGACCATTAAAAAAATTAACGTTGACTATTAATTTTTAACAGAAAAAGCAACATTACTACGTTTTTAAACTTCTGGGGCAATATTGAGACTAAAAAAACTTTCAGGATAACATAATTCTTGGGCGTATACTTCTAAAGCATATTTGTTACTTAACCTAAAAATTAATTATGATCCAGAAATTATCTTATAAATTATACTGTAACTTGATTTTCAATTCTATTTTCATATATAATTGATCAATAAGAGAAGCCAAACATGCTACTACGATTGGTGAAGCTATATTCCATTCTTTTGGGCCAAGCTTGGGTGGTTTAAATATGTCCATAACTATCTGTTTGTAACAATAAAAGTTTTAAAATGTGCCTATAAAAAAAGTTTTAAACTGTGTCTATCAAATTATCCTTCTATTGTTGGGCAATTAATTCTTGCCTCATTGGCAGCTGAACAGAGGAGAAAAAAAAATTAAAGTGATATTTCATAGGATAATGTGCATTAATTTTACAATGGAAAAATCATGAATTTGCAAGCAGAAAGAATACAGTTGTGTCTATATATATATATATATATATATATTTAGGAGTTAGTTGTTGTTGGAGCTGATCTTGGTTGATATTCTCTGGCGGCAGCGGCGGCGGAGACATAATAGGAAACAGTGAAGAGGCCATGGATGAAACACAAGATACCTCCAACGAACAAGACACGATGACTTGACATGCTACATTGTCCCCTTGACCTTGTCTTTGAGTTTGCCATTGTCCCCATTATCAACATTGAGAATGCAACTACCACTGTAACCCTGAATTTCATTCAAGGTTATTACTGCCCAATGTCTTTTTTATAATTCAAACTTTTAAATAGTACCAAATTTTGAAAGTTATTTCACTTTTTGTTTTTTTTTTTTTTTTTTAAAAAATTTATAAGTGCCTTATATTTTAAGATCGAAAAAGTATATAATATCAGATAAAGTTTTTAAAGGATGCATTTGAAATAGTTAGTGATTCACTCCCTCCGAGTTGTATATATATGGGACATGTCTAACCACCTCGCCTGAATTAATGAGAAGTGATTAAATCTTTAAATTTGTTTTGAAAAAAAAAATCAAACTATCTAAAACAATAAATTACATCTTTACCGGGAAAATCACATCAAACTTTTAAATAGGGATAATATTAAAAAAATGTGATTAATGCATCACTCAGTGACTTATAATAGGGATATGAGGGAGTCTATTGGACCATAGGGAGTGTTTTGGCTTAGATCTTCAAGAAGGTGCCTTTGGTGAGAGGTTTAGGGGAAAAATGGAATAGTAAATAAATTTTATGGTGTTTTGGTACTTTTTGTTGTTGTTGAGAAAATCCCTTTAATTAAGGTCCAAAGGGATTAAGAAAATGTCAAAAAAGTTTCATAGAAAATTCTAATGTAAAAAAGGTTTCAAAGAATTGTTAAAACCCACAGATGAAATTGTTAATTACCTGCTGAATAAATTGTTAATGAGACTTTTTTTACATCAGAATTTTTTGTGAGAATTTTTTTGGTCCCTTAGAACCTTGAAGGGATTTTCCCTTTTTTTGGCCAAGGTTGTCTGATATATGAAAATTAAAGTTGTATGTAAAAAAGAGGAGAGATGTGAGCAAAAATATTTTTGTTGTACTTAGTAGGTGATAAAGGGTTTTGTTGGAAAACACTGATATTAAGTTTATGGGGGAGAGCTTTCAATTTCTTATTCTTATCCTCAATATTTTCTATATCTTGAGAATAACATATGAGAATAAAATTCTATGACTTGAGAATAACATATGAGAATAAAATTCTATGATAAGTAGGGAGGATTTGTTTTGGTTATAAATAATGGTTCTATGTAAGAAAATATTTATATTGAAATACTAGAGGCAAGTATTAATTTCCAAGCTTAAAATAATTTTTTTATCTACAAGATTTAAATTCACAATCTTATTAAAAGCCATCAAGTCTCTTCTATTTTATCTAACTATGGTGAGTAAATTTTAATTTTATTTAATTTGAAAGACTAAAAAATCATATTTAAAATATTACTATGATTTTCTTATATGCATAATAATTCAAAGTTCTTGTTTTCAAAGTCCTGAAAATATATTTAAAATTAAATTTGAAAGAAACAAAGAAAAAGGAAAAAGGGGATGAGGGGTACCATGAGAAAATGAGGAAAACCATTCCTAACTGCTTGTTGGCAGAGGCTCTCATGTATTGTTGTCTGTTCCAAATACAAATGCATCCACCCAGCAAATTAGCAATGAGATGAGCAACAGCCAACAGAATTACAGCAGCCAACCCTAGCTGGAAGGCTTTTATACTTGGATCTCTGCACTCCACTATCCACATCTTCACTCGCTTCATCTGCTTTCGTTAAAAAACAACATAAATCTTATCTCACCAAGTGAAGTCGGTAACATATAAAGATAGCATAATTCTATTGTTCTGCTTTCTTTTTCTACACAAATGTTTATTAGGTGAATTGAGTACTGGACTCACCAGAGCCAAGTTCTTATGAACGGTAACCAACTAGATTGGCCTTTGTTGGTAAACTCAACTAGTTTTGCTGTTTATATATCATCACATCTATAACAAGCTTTGTCGAGCTAGCTAACTAATTAAATTTAGCTAATAATAGAATTCAGTACCTTGCTCTGAGCAATTTCTGCTTGAATTCCAAGAATGCCAGCGACAACATCCATGATCATCACAAATATGCAGATAAGGAAGCCATAGTTTTTGCCTTTCACCGCCATTTTTAATTTGCTCTCAATCAGAAGAAGAAGTACAGAGACAAGACACAAAGAAAGAGAAGAAGTAGAACAAGAAAAGAGATGTGAGCTTATTATTATTAGCCTTGTTGCAAACTGATCTTCGCTTCAATAATAAGTAAGTATGTATATATTAAAAGATCAAAAGAAGAAGGAATAAGGAATAAAGATGGAGCTGAGCCAGCAGGTTTGGTGCATAATATATCATGTCGTTATATATACACAAGGGTCCGAGTTGTCTAGCTGTGCATGCTACACTTTAAAAAAAAATAAAATAAAATAATTAAAGTTGCTTTTATTTTTTGTTCACGTTTTCACTTTATTCTGCCTCATTATCTTTCTTATTCTCTCTTTGCCTTTCTCATATTCTTATCTATGCTGGACAAGGAAACCACAGTATCACCGTCCAAACAAGCAAACTTCATATATTTGTGTTACTCTTTTATTAAAAACGTTTATATATATTTGTGTGTGTGTTACTACTACAAAAAGTTGATACTACTTCCCTAAAAGACGTCCTTATTTTAAAAAAGGAAGTAAAAAGTATAGATGGTGGCATTTTTGTAATTATTTGGCTGAATTTTGAGACTTACTATATTTAGGACGCCTAAAATTATTTTTTTGGCGCATTTTGAAGAATTTTTTGGCGCTAGGAAATTTTTTGGCGACCTGAAAATAAAATCAGGACGCCAAAATTGAATTTTAGGCGTCCTAAAATATATGTAGGACGCCTAAAATGAAATTTTTGGCGCTAGGAATTTTTTGAGGCGTTTTTGAGCGTCAAGAAATTTTTTGGCGACCGAAAATAAAATCGGGACGCCAAAAATGAGTTATTTAGAAACTTTTTGGTGTCCTAAATTAAAATTTAGGACGCCAAAAATGAGTTATTTGGCGCACAATTCGAAATATTTTTGCAATTTTGGCCCGGTTTTTGTGACTTTTTGTGATTACTTTTTTTTTTTCCCTACTTGCTTCCACATCCCATCCCTGACTTATTAATTGCCTCTCACCTTTTTTTTTTTACTCAGAACCTCTCACCTCTCTCTCTCTCTCTCTCTCTCTCTCTCTCTCTCTCTCTCTCTCTCTCTCTCTCTCTCTCTCTCTCTCTCTCTCACGCCAAGGTATCATCCATCTTGCACCATCTCAGATAACTTTCCATCGTTCGTCGCTCACCGTCACTCGTTGCTCGCCGCTCGCCGTCGCTCTCCGTCGCTCGTTGCTCGCCATCGTAAGGCTTCACTGTCACAAGTCTTCACCACATCGCATTTAAGCTTCAAAAGGAATCATGTCTTTCGCCATTGCTCATCGCTTGCCCTTCGCTAGTCTTCAGGTTCTAGATCTGCTGTTCTTCTTAGATCTGCATTTTTATATTTTTAGATCCGCTTTGTTAGATATATTGTTCTTCTATTTGTCGTAGATCTCATTGAGGAAGAAAAGTTTGATTTCTTGTTGAAAATGGTTCGATTCGATTTATTTTTCATCTCATATGGACCGCATCGATTCAATTCTAAGTTCACCTCTCAGCTCTCTGTTCATTTTGTTCTTTTTGTTAGTGATTGAATTTCATAACTTGAAAGAATATTTAGGGGAAAAATGCCTCATCTCCTTTCAAGAGAGTTTGCTTGTATTGTGTATGCGTATTTGATTATGCGTATTTGATTCGATTTATTGTTAAACATTTACATTCTAAGAGTTTGCCTTGTATTGTGATATGCATATTTGGTTCTCGACTGTATCTGATTCGATTCATTGTTTAGGTTTTTTTTATTTTTTTTTTATTTTTAACAAAAAGGACATATGGCGTCCTAAATCATGGTTTAAGACTCCATAAATGGAGTATAGGCGTCCTAAAATTAGGACGCCTTTAAATGAACTTATGGCGTCCTAAAATAAAATTTAGGACGCTATAACTTCTAATTGTGGCGTCCTAAAATAAAATTTAGGACGTCATAACTTCTAATTATGGCGCCTTTATTTCTTTGAGGACGCCATATCTGCTACGTCCCCTAAAGAGACATCCTTCAGAAAAAGGAAGTAAATTGGGTTTAATTTAGGACGTTGTACATGTTTTTTGTAGTAGTGTGTGATGCACGTTTTATAGACTGAAAAAAAAAAACAAAAAAACGGTTCTGTTGTTTCTGGGAAACTACACCCCTTTTTTGTTTTTTGGGGCTTTAAAATTCACATGGGAAATGATGATTATTTTGAACATAATTAAAAAATCATAATTTCTCCAAAAGTTATCAATAATGTTTGGCTAAATTATATGAGGTTTCATATATTATAAATTTTGTAAGTTTATAAAGTATACTTTAAATTTATCATATATTCTTAATATTTTTAATGTCACTAACAAAAAATGTGACTCAAAAACTTAAGTGATGATTATATAACTAAAAAAAAAATACTTAAGTTTTATTTTTAATATATAATTTTATTTTTTTGATTATTTTATGTTTATAAAAATTATATTCTTTGGTTATTTTTCTTCTTTTCTATTCATTTTGTAAGGTTAATGTCTTTCAAAAAAAAAAAAAAAAAGCGACTCATGGCGATGAGATGAAGAGGTGAAGTTGAAAAGTTATTCCTCTAATTAAACTGTCATATATGCTGAACTCTCATGTCGACCGAACCCGTGATTACGTGGGCAAATATTCTGTCCCTTGAACCAATCAACATAACACTCAAAACATTGTCTAAATTAAAGTTAACATCTTTAAATGGTATTGTTCTGGTGTAAAACAACGATGTCTAGTCTTAATGGACTAGTATGTTTATATTGTATCAAAAAGATTTTCTAAGATATCTATAAGGCAAACACCAAAGAGAATATCAGATGACTCTCCAAGATATCTATAAGGCAGATACCAAATAGAGCAATGGATCACTGTACACGAATATGACGTTTAGCCAAAAGGGGGTGGCGTGTGTGCACATTGAGGTTGAATAGTAAATAGAATGAATAAAGAATATGTACCTTTTAGGTTAACCTCATATTTATAGAGATTACCTTAGAGTTTGGATCTTGGGTTTTGTGCGCCTTTCCGCCTATGCTTTATGCCGCCTCACCTGCAAGTTAATTCCTTGGCCCTTATAACCATTAATTATATGTATTGCATTAATTGAAAGGTTGGTGACACCTATATTTATTTTATTTTCTTTCTTACTTGGCTCTTATAAATAAGGGCATACTTGAAAAAAGAGAGTTTATTTCATACATACTTGTTATTTTTAATTAGTTTTAACTGTTTTTTAAATTGCGTAATTCAGTTATCAGAATTTTATAAAAAGGGCTACAGAGGGTGCTGATATTGATATTTAATTGTATATTATTAATTACTAATGCCTATAATAATTCCTTATTAATGGAATGTTAAATTCCGAGTGTTTTTTTTTTTTTTTTTTTAAAAAAAAAAATAGATGGTGTAATTACTCACAAACCTTGTCAAATAGTAGAAAGAAATATGAGTAGTGATGACTGGGGAGCCTCAAATAATGCTGTGGTCCAACAAATGGGTGTGCCTAAAGGAGACAATCCTCACTAATTGAAGGCTTCAGCCCAATTAGTTAATGGGTGGGCCCAAATGCGAATTGAATGGTAGGTTTGGATTGAATTGAATGGACGATCGCCGTATGCTCATGTTACAAAATTATTTAAAAGATTGCTTATATTAAAATTTTAAATAGATACTCAATTTAACAAAATTTTGGTAGGCATTAGTTTTAATTTTGTTTTTTTGGGGTAAATAGGAATCCAGCACTTGAAGTACTTCTCAACTAGTACTTGGTATGCTAAACTATTTGTGGTTTGTGAAATTTTATCTTTAAAGTATTCATCATAATTAGTAGTAATTAACATAAACTCATGTTAGTGAATGCTATTGAAAAAAATTATTTCAGAGTGCTGATACATAAAAGATTATTAAAAAACACTTTAAGAGTTAGTGTTACTAGAAAAATACTTCAGGGCAGCGCTTGATGTAATTTAACCCTTTTTTATTATAAAAAATTTTTTGTAAAAATATACAGTAAAAATGCATCTTTGGTCCCCTAATTTTGCACATGATTTCAATTTGATCCATTAATTTTATAAAATATTTTTTCAACCCTTAAATTCTAACATAATTAGTTTCAAATAATAATTTTTGCGTGCCAACTATTGTTAGTTTTTAACATTAAACTTGATATATCATCATTCAAGAATGTTTTGTCAATATTTAAAATTTTAATGTCCTCATTTTTCTATTTAAAATGAAAGTATTAGAGAACAAAAAACACCTAATGCAATTAAGAGACTGAAATAAAATTGTATTTAAAGATAAATAATTAAGGGTGCACTTTTTCCTCAAAATGTTTCATAAAATCAAGATTCGTACTTTACATTCTCTTCTCCAAAGTACACAATAAGGAGGAAGTGCAGATGGGGAAGATAGCCAGGCAGATAGAGTTAGTCTCGTTGAAATAAAATTAATTACTTTTCTAATGCTTCGAGTTTGACTGGTTGGTAGCTAACAAACCACACGTCACATGCAGATCACGTGCTTACCTTCTTCTTTTTTATTTGTGGATGTAGCATCCAATGTTACCTCAGAAATGTGTTCTATTTATAAGCATCAAATTCAACTCTTACTCCATCTCTATCATCAAACCTTAGAGTGTGTTTGACCAAAAAAAAAAAAAAAAAAACCTTAGAGTGTGTGGGTGTGGGGTTGTGTACTTGTGTTCCCAATACTCTCTCATAAAGAGGATGATGAAGAAGGCTTGTGTTATTGGCAGGTCTGGCTTTCTGGCCTCCATTCTCATCAAGCACTTGCTCCTCAAGGGTTATTCCGTCAATACCACTGTTAGAGATACAGGTCTCTCTCTCCCTCTCAAGTTTTAGGATATAGATATCTAATTCATAAGATCATATAATTTATAACTCATCATAAATATTAAAACTTTTTATGAGTTTTAATTTATATTATATATTGATTGATGATATAATTATTCCTCCTTCTCACCACTTTACCACAAAAATGACCGAAATATCTTTACAATTTATGGGGTCCTTTCATTAATGATCTAGTTTTTCTACCCCAGTGTTAGTACCACTCCATTATTAACCAAATCCAAGCCCTTCAAAGGAAATTTCGAAAAATAGCATAAACTGAGAAAAATAACCTATTAGGTTCATATTATTCCGTGGTACTATTTGTATTGTTTCTGATACAGCCAACACCATGTGTTAAAGAAAATATAACAAACAAACAATCAGATATATGTGTGTGTCTGTGTGCGCGCGGGCGTGTGGGTGTGTGTTCTTGAATATATGAAAGTCTTGTGTTGATCAGTGTTTTTGTGCAGGTAATCCTAAAAAGATATCCCACCTTGTGGCACTTCAAAATCTAGGAGATCTGAAAATATTTGGAGCAGATTTAACTGAAGAGGACAAGTTTGATGCCCCCATAGCAGACTGTGATCTGGTCTTCCATGTTGCTACTCCTGTCAACTTCGCCTCCCAAGATCCTGAGGTACGTTCCTGCATCCGAAAACACGCACACGCACTTACACGCTCTGTAGCTATAGCTAATACGAGATTATGATTATTGTTTATGTGATTGATTGATTTCCTATATATAATATGTGTATATATATAGAATGACATGATAAAGCCAGCAATCCAAGGGGTTTTGAATGTGTTGAAAGCATGTGCAAGAGCAAAATCAGTGAAGAGAGTGATAATGACATCCTCAGCAGCTGCTGTAACTATAAACACACTCAATGGTACTGGTTTGGTTATGGATGAAAGCAACTGGACTGATACTGAGTTCTTGACAACTGCAAAACCACCTACTTGGGTAAGTTATTAGTTCTTGGTGAAGTTGAACTTGCAAGGTTCAAAGAGTACTGTGCTAGTACTTTGTGTTTGACCTTACCAATTTTATGGATTCTTAACTTTAGAGGGATTTAAATCCTACCAATAGCTTTATAGCCTAATGTCATGGAAGCTTCCTTGTAAGCAGGAGGTTGCGGATTCAATCCCATTTGTTAACTAGATCGTTAATACTTGTTCCTTTGATTCAAAAAAGAAAGAAAGAAAGAGAGGATTCAGATCCTATAATTTTAGGTTTAAGTATTTGTTTTTTTTGGTTTTATTTTCTTGATATTTTTTATCAGTGGCTTTTGTTATGATCAAGTAGTTGAGAATTAATTAGATTGATTTTGAAATGATTAAATATGTTTAGGGATATCCAGCGTCAAAAACCCTAGCTGAGAAAGCTGCATGGAAATTTGCTGAAGAGAACAACATTGATCTCATAACTGTGATACCAAGTCTCATGGCTGGTCCTTCTCTTACTCCAGACGTCCCAAGCAGTGCCAATCTAGCCATGTCCCTTATTACAGGTTCGATCACGCAAGTCAAAATATTCTGAGTCCTATTCAAAACTGAATCTGACATGCGTGATCCGATGTGATGTTCATGATGAAAATTAATTAATTGGTCAATTTATCTCTGATGGATTAAAATGAAAATTGCAGGAAATGAGTTTCTGATAAATGGGCTGAAAGGAATGCAAAAGCTGTCAGGTTCAATAAACATAAGTCATGTGGAAGATATTTGCAGAGCACAGATATTTGTGGCTGAGAAAGAATCTGCTTCTGGCAGATACAATTGCTGTGTTCATAACACAAGTGTCCCTGAGCTTGCTAAGTTTCTTAACAAACGATACCCTCAATACAATGTTCCAACTGAGTAAGTTTCTGCTCCAAATATATTCAACTCATTTTATTTCATTCCTTTTTTACCCCTTTCTCTTGTGATATTTATACATGACAAAGTTTTAAGTTTTTGTTTTTCACCAAGGGTATATTAAGATGACCTGGTCTTATCTCGCTTAAATTTTGGGGAGTGGCTTCTCTCATTTTTCCCCTCCTTTGCTCTCATTTTCTCATCTCTTTCATTGGAAGCAAATTTCATTGGCTCAGATTTTACATCTTATGAAAATATTATTATAAATTTTAGTTAAAAATACATATGTAGTGAAAAACAGGGAAATAAAATTTACTCTATAATAATAATATACTTCTTTTCAGGTCAATATTTAGGTATTTTTTTAAGTAAAAATCAACAATTTCGTAAGATGTAAAATCTAATTAGATGAGGAAAAAGGAGAGAAAAGGAGGGGAAAATGTGAGTAAGGAAAAATATGAGAAGCCACTCCCAAAACTTTGTAGTCTTAAGTGTTTACTATAGGTTAGCCCTAGCTATATAATAAATGCCCTTTAGATTATTTGACTATATAGAATTTTTTTTACAACCCCCATTTTTCAAATGAGAAATACATGTGTAGCACGTGATTGACTACTTTAGCAATAACTGCTACTCAAGAAATAATGGAGTTTCAAAATTGATTTGTTTCCTCATTAGTAGTAAAATGTTAATTATTATTGCGCTTGGAAAGGTGAAATTTTCAAATGTTTATGAGATATAAAAGGAAAAAATGAAGTATGCATAGTTTTAAACATCAATCAAACACTAAACTTGAAATCATAGAATAGTGTTATGAGACTAGTTTGATCGGTTGAACAAGGGACCAGTCCCATGTTCAATTTGGTCAAAGATAAAATAGGGGAGCTAGAGAACTAGTCACCATTATCGTGGTTCTCATCAAGTCATCATGATTATTATTATTATTTTAATCCTTGTTTCTAACTACAATTTATGCATATTTATATCTAGTAAGCACTGAGAAATGTGACAAATATGTGTATGTATATACTCTAAAATTATAAATAATTAAAAATGAAATAAGTGTATATTCTAAAATTATAAATATTTATTTTTATTATATCTATAATTAATTGTTTATTTTATTTTAAGCATATATTAATTAAGATTTATCAATTAATTCATGATTTGACAATTCAACCATGAACCAATACGTCTTAATAGATTCAACGGTCGATCTGATATTCTTGATATTGAGAAGGAATTCCCAAATCTAACATGAAGAAGTATTGGACCACATCAATAAATTAATTGTCTACCTACCAATCTCCCAAAATTAAGAATATGACCTTATTCATTAATTTAGAAGGATGCACATGCATGCGACACATATTAAACTTGGACGACTATCATATTCATATTACTTATTTCCTTTTTTTTTTTTTTAAAAAAAAAAATCTTAAAAGAAGTATAATACAAAATAAATGTTTATAACTACCAGATAAATATCTATAAAATAAAAATTAATAAATTTCATCGACCATCCTTATTTAATTAATTGTTTGAAAAGGAATATGCTCAATACAAATTTTCTTTTTCCCAGAATGTAGAAGATTTTACGCTCTCTGAATGATGGAATCACCCTTTTTCACGCATTCAAAGAAATCTCTCAATATTCATGAACTCTTTATCTGTTAAAAAATGTTCTTCAAATATTATTTCTACTTAGGAACTACTTTTTTTTTTTTTTTTTTTTTTTTTTTTTTTCATGTGAAGATTTGGTGATTGCCCCTCCAAGCCCAAGCTAGTGTTCTCTTCAGATAAGCTTATCAAAGAAGGGTTTGAATTCAAGTTTGGGATTGAAGAAATCTATGATCAGACTGTGGAATACTTCAAGACGAAGGGGATTCTGAAGAATTGATCAGTGATATAGTTTTGAAGTCAATATAATATTGCAGACTCTCTCGGCTTCTATAATAACAATCTGATTTGTGAAGCTTAATGTGATATATTCATATTGAGCTACAAATTTGAAGTTAGTTACAGTCCTTTTTTTTTTTTTTCCCGGACCTTAAGTTCATCTCCTATTGTAACCTTTGGTAGAATCTATCTCTATATATGTTAGAAAGGTCTAGATGATAATATGCTATTTACAATCACTACTATAGATTTGAGCATTTATAACGCCTTCTACATAACGGTTATATCTAATAAACATCATGTATGTTGAGGCGGAGGCCACACAAGGATACATACCACTTAAAAGTAACGGTTAATTATACATACCGTCATATATTGTGAGGCAGAATTCATGAAAACACAAAAATAACAATTGTAGTCAATAACCATCATTTGTTTAGTGACAAAAATGATGGTTCTTTTGAAACAATCATCATATAACACTTACAAACATTTGTCTTTCAACATTACATCAACAAAAACACAAATATAACGGTTATGTCAATTAACCATAAAGTATGAATCTGTCATATAAAGTACAATCTCCCTTGATTGGGCATTTTTATTTATTTATTAAAAAAACACTTTTTTTGCCCATAAAATTTCAAAATATCACTCAATATTTTATGCATAATCTAATTATAAATAGAAAAAAAGCAAAAAACATTTGAGAAGTTTGGACATTTCAAGGTGCTTTAGAGAATAACCCAGTAACTGAGTCATTGAGTTAACTCATGTGTGTACCTCCTTTAGAAACTGAGTCATTGAGTGCGACACAGAAATCTTGAAGAGGACTCGGGTCATTTGCGAGCACGTGAGCAGAAGCAAATGCCAATAGGCAAACAACCAAGCAAACAGCTTTCATCTTATACTGTGTGTGTATCTATCTCTACCTCTTTCAATTCTGTGTGTGTTTATGAGTTTATATATGAATGAACTTAAAAGGCTATTTATAAGGAGAAGCCATTGATGTAGTCTTTCATTTGCTTGGATCGAGGAAGAAGCAGATAAAAGACTCAATGGTATTTTTCTTCAACTGCAACTTCTTTGGATCAAAGTTGTGACCCTTTCTTTGCGAAATACGTATATATCAATTTATTCATGATTTGACAATTCAACCATGAATCAGTACGTCTTAATAGATTCAACCGTGGATCTGAAATTCTTGATATTGAGAAGGAATTCCCATATCTAACATGAAGACTGGACCACATCAATAAATTAATTGGTCTACCTGCCAATCTCCCAAACTAAAAATATGACCCATTTAGAAAGATGCAAGCGTGCGCGCGCGCGCGCGCACATATATATATATATAAAATATTCAGATTATTATTTACTTTTTAATTTATTTTGTTTGGTTTTATCTTAAAAAGTATAATACAAAATAAATGTTTATAACTACCAAAGAAATCTCAAAAATAAAAATTAATAAATTCATAGACCATCCGATTTAATTTAAATTGTTTGAAAAGGAATATGCACAATGCAGTTTTTTTTTTTACCCAGAATGTAGAAGATCTTAGACGCTCTGAATGATGAATCACCCTTTTTGAGCATTACAATAAATGTCACAATATTCATGAACTCTTTATCTGTTAAAAAAAATTCTTCAAATATTATTTCTACTTCTTACGAACTTTGTTTTTGTTTTTTTTTTTTTTTTGTGGGATATAAAGATTTGGTGATTGGCCCTCCAAGCCCAAGTTAGTGTTCTCTTCAGAGAAGCTTATCAAAGAAAGGTTTGAATTCAAGTTTGGGATTGAAGAATTCTATGATCAGACTATGGAATACTTCAATAATAAGGGAATTCTTTATATATATATATATATATATATATATAAAGTTAATATTATAAAGACTACTCTCTCAGCTTCTATAATAACAATGATTTTCTTAATGTGATATATGCAAATTGAGCTATAAATTTGAAGTTAATTACAGTCGTTAAGATTCATGGATCTCCTGTTGTTACCTTTGGTAGAATCTCTCTGTTAGAAAGGTCTAGTTGGGAATATGCTGTTTAAAATGAAATTGAGAAGTTGAATCAAAATTACTTTCTTCAGTCTTTAATATAAGACATATTTTTTATATTTGTCAACTTTTTTTCTCCCTAATTTACCTCTATTGATGCTGCTTAAACAATATTCAAGGAGGAGAGGGAATTAATTAAGGAATATGACTTGAGTGTCTTAGAAAATTTATGCTATATTAACTAATTCAACTAATGTTTTTAATCTAATCAAAATTAGGTAAATATGAGTATGAAATTTCACAAAATAGAAAAAAAAAGTTCTAAACGATACGCATAGATATATAGGTAACATTACCAACAAATGCTGGTTTGAATGAAAGGGGTTTTGGCTACTTGAATTCGAGGTCTTGATTTCAAGTCCCTTTGACTTCTTTCATTTGACTCAATTCGACGGAAGTAGAATAGATTTTTTTTTTTTTGAAGGAAACAAATGAGGGAGAATTATACAGTGAAGGATCAAACCCACATGTTAATGCATTATTTTTAGTCTTGTTTTTTTAAAAGCATATGCATTCTTCTATTGGAAGCAATCATGTTCAAAATACTGGAAGGTATTAAATATGTATTATTTCCAACAATGATTTGTAACATTGTGGGGCTTTTTTAGTCATCTTAAACTAGAACGTCTTTATTTTTTTTATTGAAAAATATAAGCTTCATTAAATATAATCATAGAAATAAGCATCAACAAAAAAGTTTTAAACAAGGCTACAGCCCAACCTAATTAAACACGACAACCCAACTCAATCAACACCACTATTCAAAAACTTAACCCAATCCAAAGAAAGAGAACTTAATGTGCTGCCATCGTTGCGTCGCCGCCGCTACTACCGTCCCTACCAGAGAAAACGAAAAAAGCACAGAGAACATTGCTGGAAACAAGGGATCGAGGGGGATTTGAAGAACCAGCCTAATAGTCCCACTCCTTTTAACTTACTTTTTTCTAGCAAATTAGCAGAGAAACAAGATCCACCCACCATGTGGAAAAAAGCAACAACATCATATCAGCCTTGAAAATATTGACCAACATCAGCGACACCATCCCATCCTAGAACCACCAGATCTGAGAGGCCCAACAAGAAATCAAACCCATCCAAACTAGATCGAAGAAGGGGAGACAAGAAGCCATACCGTCAATACTAACATCCTCGCTGTCGTGAATCGAAGTTGTGACCCCTTCTTTACCAACTACGTACATGTCTATCTCTAGCTATACCTCTTTCAATTCTCTGTATTGACGAGTTTGGACTTTGATGTTTTATGCCCAATCTTGTATGTTTAAGAAGGAAGTTAAGAACTGGTCTTCGCTGCAATTTTCTACTAGTGAGATAAATGAAAATAATCCTATTTTGAGCAAGCAACACTAAAACATATCCAAAAACATAATAAAATGCATGACATAAATGAACTATAAATTTTAATTAAGTTAAAATGAGTTTATAAGAGTCAAACCAAATAAAAAGTAATCAAGGCTTCTGTTAGCAACATATTCATAAACGAGCAGTTTCTCTTGCTCTTCAATGCAGAATCCTAGCTAATAACGCCACCAAATTTCTGTGTTGGAGTCTGGCTATCAAAAAAATCTCGGTCTTAAACTCTTCTGCACCTTGGCAACCAGGTTATAGATTTTACACCAAGTGGTGTTGAACAACCAGGTCATAGGGCAGTTTATGGGTACTCAGTCCTAGTCGTTCAATACAATCATAAGCAATGAAGGAATGACTAGCACCCAATTCAAATAATGCCTATAATATATTACCATTAAAATAGATAGTACCTTGTATCATTTCGGGAGATTTGCGGGCCTCCTTATGAGTCATTGTAAACACTCTCCCTTGGTTCAGGGGTCGTTTCTCTACAGTATGTTGTGGACAGTCTCGACTAATATGACTAGGCTTCTAGCAGTTAAAGCAAATGACCTCTCCAGCACAATTTTTACCAGGATGTACTGAACCACAATGGTAACATATCAGAGATGTTGAAGATCTCTAGGGAGCACATGAGCCAGACTTAAAAGGTAGTTTGTTATTCCCTCTAAATCTGAACCCTTGTCCCTTTCATTTATGTGGTAGGCTTCCTTGACTAGGCTCACTACGGGTCACAATCCCTTTTAGAGGTACGCATCTCTTTATGATTGATTTCCACAATTCTGCACTCTTCAACTGCCTGGTTGAATTCTCAGAACTATCGGGAAATTAACTTCTCTTTGATCTCAATCCTCAACCCCCGGATTAACATATCAACACTCTAACTCTCATCATCTCGGTAACTCAGGTAGCCAGAATAACAAGATAATCGGATGAAACAGGCAAGATATTCATCAAAGCTCTCGTTATTGCCCTGTTGTATAGTCAGAAGTTATGGCTCCATAGCGACTCTAGCGAAATGGGGAAAATATTTATCATTGAACTTTTCTTGAAATATTTCCCAAGTGATTGGAATATTCATCGCTCTTAGTTATCTCAGGTTTATCCACCATCTGTCTGCGTCACCTTCCAGATTATAAATGGCCCATTGCACCTTTGTTTCTTCTGGACATTCTATTTTGTGAATATCTGGGATTTTAGTAAATCGGAAGTTTTGAGATAAAGGAAATTAACGAATATTTTGATAAAGCAAAATCATGAGCTTAAAAATGTTATAGAAAATTGTTATAATTATAGAGTAAATTGTCAAAAAAGTTACAGGAAAATATGATGAAACGAATGACTAAAAATGATATAATGGTGATAAAAAGTCTAAAAATATTATGATAAATACTTGAAAGATCATGAAAAATTATGAGAAAAATATGGAAGTGTTATCCCTAATTATGAGAATTTAATAAATTATTTCAGAGGAAATAACATGAAGAAAAGTTTAAAAAGCATTTGAGAACCATAAAGTAAATGGCGATGGAGTAAACATTTTTAATATTTTACATAGGATATATAATGACGATTGTCGGTATAAAAGTTTGCAAGATAACAATATACTGTAAAATTGGTAAAGATAAATATATGAAGAAACCTGATCTTTAAAAGATCACTAAACGAAGAAATTAGGTCGATTAAGCCCTAACGGCGGGTAAAACGGGAATTTTGGTAAAAAATATTATATTTTTAAAAATGGAAAAAATTATAGAAAAATAAATAAATCTGAATTTTTAAAAGAGGGGGCCGAAATTCTAAGTATTTTTAATTAAAAAGAATTGTTTAAATAATTAAAAATGGTAATTAGAATAAAATAATAATATAATGCGGTGAGTCGGCTTATAGGCGAGACCGGGGAAAAGTTAGAAATAAATTCTACTGGTAAACCAGAGGTAAAAGTCTTTTCAGACTGATCAAATTAAGTACAAGTGAAATTCTACACGAAGAAAGAATTTACCAGGACGTCGATTCCGCAACCGAAAACCCTAATTTCAAATAAGACGAAAAGTTGATCGGATAGAGTGGAGTCAGATAGGCAAAGTGAGAACCTATAGAAACAATTGTGTCTTTTTAAACACGAGATTAAGTTAGGCAACAACGGACGTTTTACGATTGCGAATTATTGTCCGGAAGTTGGTTCTATCGGAGCGATTTAAACCGACGTTGTCGTCCGAATATCTTCCGACGCACCGGAGAATACCTGGATATGATCAAAAAGAGGATCAAAATAGATAATAAGAGAGAGGATGAAAAGATCTTCAAAGTTGCATGCCGGATTTTTGAGTTTCGCGAAATCGCGCGAAACGGACCGTCGGGTAGCTTTATCGGACCAGGAGGCCATAAAGCAAGAGTCATCATTGGATGACAACTCATTCTTTGACTTTTTGGGCCCTAGATGTCGACCAAGACCATGGATGGCCAAGATTCCATCTTACAAAACCCTAGATCCAACGGCCGAGGAATCATTTCGAAGACTTTTTGGAAATTCCCACCTTGTCCCTATTTTTCTCTATAAATAGCAAGCTCTCTTGCTCTCATTCTTCACACCAAAATTCAGATCCTAGAGAGAGGTTCTAGAGAGAGAAGCTCTGGAAAAATTGTGCCTTAGCTCCGAGTAAGTTCTTCCGTCCTTAGTTTTTAGTTTCCGTAGTTCTTTCGGTAGTTATAGTAGAACCTGTTGTTTTGATCTAGGAAGTTTCGAATATATTCCTATGCTTGTTTTTATGTCTCATTGCATTGAAAGATGCCGACGAGGTAAAAACATAGTGGGGATAATTTTGAAATGGAATACGGTCAAAGTAACGAAGTTCGCGAAATTCCGCCGATTAGGGTTCAGGGGCAAAATGGTAATTTGTACCTAAAATGCCCGTTATGCTTTGCTAAAAGTTGTTAAATATTATCCTTATAGGATATCTCGAGATAATCGTACCGCTGTCGAGCTGTTGTTGTGCCGCCGTCATACCGTTGTTTTTCATTTGTCGAATTTCACGTTTTTCCGTAAAAGTTCCGTTGTACCGCCAAAAAGGTACGTTCGCGTCGTAACACTAACTCGATGGTTATTGTATGATTATATATGTTTGTTGTGTTCTGTTTGTTGTTGTAGCATACGTGGTTATGTTATATACACGGTTATGTCACATACGTGGTTATGTCACATACGAGGTTCTTATTCTTTGTATCATACGTGGTTATGTTACATACGTGGTTATTATCTTACATACGTGGTTATGTATTTTTAATCATACATCGTTATGGACTGTTGTATTGATTTCTTTGTCGTGTATATGTAGTCGTATTTAAGCATGAGGTTAGCAGTTACCCGAGATCCAAATTGTAATTGGATCTCGGCTCTTATCATAGCGTCGAGGTTCGGAAGAACCGAGGACCGAGGAGAAAGGCGAGCAGGCCGTACAGAGTCCCGACTGAAGACTTTCTTCGGGCGTTATTCATTTTGAAAACTCTCGGTCAATGTACCGCTTCTGTAAATCAGCCAGACTTACGGCAATTTGAATAAATGTATCAGTTACTCAATTGCTCCGATGCTCTACTCTGATGAAAAAAAATATATACTGCTTTTGAAAATGGGATGTTACACTAGCACTTGAAATATTTTCTCCAATCTCATCAACCAATCCTCTGATGCTTGTAGGTCATAATTGCCATTAAATATAAGTGGTTGATATTTGTAGAACTTGGCTACCCGAGTATTGAGCCGTTTCTTCCACCCGTTATTGTTATTTGATCGCTCTTGTTATTGAGTTCTAGAATGGAGGATCCTTCACTTTGTTCCTCCTCGTCATTTACTATTCATTCCCTCTTCATTTTGCTTAGCTCTTATTTCATGGACTTCCGCTCGAGTTCATTTATTAACCTTGAGATCTCGCTACATAAGGTTTTGTTCAAACAGATTCTATACGGGTGCATTTTGTCCAAGCGCCACTCACGTCTAGCATGTCCACCTCTACCTCTCAATGGATCCATCTTTAAATTTCACTATAATACAACAAAAGAGATAAATGTCAATACAAGGGTATTTTGGTCATTTCACGATCCGAAATACCCGGATATATAAAACATCACAAATTCACATATACATCGTTATCGTCTTGACTATATATATACATATGCTCAAGATACAACATTATACTACTTTTACAAAACTTCCCAAGGAGGTCACTCATCATTCCTTTTCCTTGGCCCGAGCATGGTTAACCTATTTACATTATAACAAAATATAAGTGTCGGGTATTGTCTACAACCTGTCCTTTGCCCAAGAAATTTGTGCCATACTACACCAATGCCAAAATACAGATTATTGTCAAATACAGTTCGTCAAACACATTTATCCACATATATGTATCTACATAATTCTGGATGTGTATGATGAAAACACTAAATTCATAAAGAACCTCCTCCATTATCAAGTTCTTTCCATGATTCCAAAAATATATATCCGGAAAGAACTTCATAATAATACAAATCCATATGTAGTTTGGATCATACGGCTTCAAAATCCGCGATCCCGTTACGGTGGCCTCAATGACCTCCAAGTAATGTTGGTACCGAGCTACATAGGTGTTCCTCCTAACCATAACATAGTCATATATTCTCTTGATAGCCTTCTATAGATCTTGATATGGCACCAAGTTGTCCTATACTCGAGCTAAAAGTAGATGCTAGAGCTAGTTGTATTGAGGGTGACCATTATCCCCAACTCGGCGAGGCCTCCGACGGCGTGTACGGGGTCCAAAAACTAGTCTTGGTAATATTACTCTATTTCTAGTGGTATATATTATCAAAAAGACCCCTTTGCGGCTATAAAGGTTTTCTAGTTCTAGGTCGATTGACCGAGGCAAAGGAGAAGTTTCTTTCGCCTCGTTGGCTCGACTCGGGAACTCATTTCTTGTCATCACAAAACCAAGACTATACCAGTTAGACTATTCCGATATTGCCTAAAACCAAAAAAACCCTTGCTTTGCAGAGGAACTTTTCCGTCGCAAAACAAGCATTTTCCATCACAAAATTGGTTTGCGACGGAATTTGCAGCGAAAAAGTGTCCGTGCAAAAATTGCCCTCGCAAACTACTTTTGCAACGGAAAAATGCCTTTTTCATTTGCGAGGGATGCATTTTCCTAAAAAATTATGGTATTTGCAAGGGAAAAGCATTTTCCTCGCAAATCCTGGATTTTGTGAGGGAAAGATTTTCCCTTGAAAATTTCAAAATTTGCGAGGGAAAATGCGTCCCTCGCAAATTTCAGAATTTGCGAAGGAAATGCTTTTCCTTCGCCAATTCCAATTTAATTTAAAAAAAATATAAAAAATCAGAAAAAATAAAAAAATACATAAAAACTATTAAAAATTAGAAAATAAAAAGACTTGTATATCATAAAAATAAATTGTAACAATCATAAGAGTTTACATAGTAAAAACAAAATATTACAAATTACAATGTTGCGACCAAAATGAACTAAAAAAAAGTCTAAACCGCAGTAGTCTGGTCATCATAATCACCAGTATCATCATCACCACCAGGAGGCAACCCCGCACCCTTGTCCTTCAATATGGGTGGAGAAGTGCCCGCATCTCATCAATCATCGCTCCATGCTCCCTCACCGTCTTTTTGTTTTAACGCCTTTACCCTCTTATCATCTCCAAAACCAACATTACAAAGTTAGTTTATTTTTTGTACTTCATTTAAATGGGCGAGGAATAATTGTTACACCCCTACCTACCTCGCCCTTTCGGGTGGCGGGTTAGAGTGATTCCTTTACTTAGTTACCTTTCTTTCATTATTAGGTCCATTTAACATGTATCGAGTGAGCGCAATGTGAAAGCATTTAAACGGTTTGGACAATCTCTTTGTCTTGGTAAAAGTAAAATAAATATAAAGTAAAAGACCCCGAAGGGTTAAGGGTATAGTTATCCAAAATAAATACCAATAGTGATACAGTCATCCCAAATTATATATACTAACTCTACTTCTAATCTCTTTGAATTTTACCTACACCAGAATTTTCCAGAATTGCTATTCCAACTTCGCCGATTTTTAATAAACCCTAGGAAAATCGTATTAACACAAAATCAGTGCCAATGAAACCCTTAGGATGTCTAGTTTGTAGGAAAAATAATTACATAAGCCATCTGGGTTCATATCCTCTTATTATTGGCAAAAACCGAGCTTAACCAAGGCTTTCGGAAGTTCGGTGTTTGTCCCTACTTCAACGATTTTTAGTAAATTCTACAAAAATCATTTTCATATGAAACTAACGCCCTTTGAACCATTGGGATGTCTATTGTTCAGAAACAATACATTCAGACCCTGAAAGTACACATAGTTTGATTTATAACCATTTTTATCCCTCTTGGTCCAGATTTATCCTGTTGCTTTTGTACCAACTTGAACAATTTTTATCTCCTAGTAGAAAAGTCCAAATCATACAAAATTATACATCACGGTGGACCTTAGGATGTTTAATTTATACCTGTAAACGTTAAGCCAAAACCAAGTTCGTTTACCATTCTTAAAACCCAGTTTAAGACATACGCCAGAAATTCCAGAATTGAAGATAAGCTTAGTTTAAGGGTTTTTTTTTCGGTGTTTTTAACTCGGAAACCTAAACTACCACATAACCCCACATAAAATCACGTCCCAGAGCCATTGAAGACCATAAAAATACAAAAATCCAGCCACAACTCCAAGCTTTTACCCTTTGGACGAAAATACTTGAGCAAGAACTTGAGAAAGTGAGATTTTCGGTGTTACGAGATTGGAGAATCGTTGGATAACCTTGGTGGCTTGAGCTTGGAGCTTGGCTATGGAGGTTTCTGAATTCTCTCTCCCTGCCCTATGAAATTTTCTTTATTTTCTTCCCTTTAGGGGTGAAAATGAAGAGCTAAACACCTTTTTACAAAGGTAAGTTTGATCCAGGTTCCGGAATTAACAGCGTAATTTCGGGCGGTTGGGTAATAAATTGGATATGATATTTGACTTAATCTCCAAGGAATTCTAGAATTTTCCAGGGCCATCCATAAGCTGCCAAGTGTCACTGCCCCCTCCAAAAACGTGCAGATCCTTATCTTCCTTTGGGGCAAATTACAAGTTTTGGCCCGAAACTTTCATTAATTGCAATTGTGGCCCGAACTTTTCAATAATTACCAACTTTTCCCACATGTCTTGGTCTGTCCAAAGGGCACATGGCACGCCATTTTGGGCCCACAAACCTGGTCCAATAAATTTTTACCTATTTATTCCCATTTTGCCCATTTTCTCTGCGTGTGGGACCGCGGTTTGACTTTGCACCGTTTTCCTTTTCTTCTTCTCCAAGCAATTCTAGAGAATTCCAGTCTCCTAGATTGCTGCCATGTGGCGCCTCCTCTTCCACAAGTATCTTGATATTTTCTTACATTTAGGAAAATTACCTACTTTGGCCCGGGATCCATTAACCCCCCTAACTTTTTCCCCAAGCCTTCTAGACCTTTCCCAAGCCTAAATGGCACCTCCTAGGCCCAACAAATCAAATCCTCTGGTCTTTATTCCATTCTTCCCTATTTTATCGATATATTCCCTTTTGCACAGATGGCGGGGCTCATGATTGACTTTTTTGTTGACCTTTCTCTTTCTTGCTCTCCAAGTCATTAGGGGATTTGGGTGGCGCCACTTTGGGCCCACCAAATCCGTCTTCCCATTTCCTCTTGATCTTTTAATTTTGTCCAGGTCCGGTCTCCATCTACTGGTCCACGTGGGTCCCGCCGGCCAACAAGGTCTCTCCTTTTGAGCTTTCCTCAACTTTTTCCAAAGTTAAGTACATTGGTTACAATCGTAGGGGTGTTGCATTTCTTCCCCCTTAAAATAAATTTCATCCTCAAAATTTGAACGTCCATACCTCAAAGAATTCTTTTTGGCTCATAGCCAATCTCTTTACTAAGCACACAATCTACCATACCACATTCTTATCTCTTCCGTACTTAGGTGTGGTACTTAACCATCCAGGACTACTTGATTCATCCTTACGAGTGTATGGTTATGCGAGGTCTTACTATCTTACTCGTTTTTCCCCTTAACTTATCACATACTTGTCCTTTAAGCTCATTCTACTACCATAACGCGGGATTTTCTTGCCTTATTGACCAGGAATCGCCCGGGCCTTAGGCGTCTCATCTTCGACTCGGTATAGTTCATATGTTTTTCCATCCTCAAGATGCACTCGGACACATTAGTCTAAAGTCACCATGCCGTAAGTACTCCACCCGGTGCTAAGCGTCACGGGCCTTACATCCTAGGGACACCGTCCCGTGCAAACTTGCATACGGCCTTACCGCCCGAGCCTTCGCTCCTTGAGCTTCCCAATTCTAAGCTCTTGAACCGTTTCCCTCTTGCCTAGCACGATAACTGGCATCTGACTTAACTGATTCAAATTTCTAGACCATTATATCAATTTCTGTTTTTGTATCAACATAGTCACCAATTGCACCGCTTTTCATTTCAATACAATAGCGATGACAATCATGTCACCACTTACTATGTTGTCTCATACTTTACATTTCAAATTTTCACACATTCAAAAATCTCTGTGGTCGCAATACATTTTCACAAAATTCATTTTCACATCTTCAAATTCAATCGCTGCCAGCTCAAATTTTCATGAAAACAAATCACCGCCGACTATTTCCGAGAAAACATTTCCTACCTAAGACACACTATTGAGCGGGATTATTCATTTCACAAATCCAACATTTGAAAGCTCTCGCCACCACTACAACCTTTCGGTACGGTGGCGCACCCCAATCCTTTCAATACCTACCACCGAAGTGGCAACGCACTTGTCGGCCAATGTGGGAGAGTTTCTGTCCCTTCCGAGACCCAGTGTCTGCACTGGCACATACAATAACAAGCCACCCACCAGAATCCCATACTCGGGACAAAGGACCTCTGTCCTAAGGAGCCCTGCTCCAAACGCTTGCGTGGGTGCCGGCCAGACAAGGCAAATCACGTGCCCCAACAAGGCGAAACTACTCGGATTGGGTGCATACATTGCTGGTACGAGTATCAGCTTCTCAAAACCTAATCCCCTCAAAAAGAACTTTCAACATTGGCTAGCGATTTCAAAATAGTTTCAAAACATGGTTCCGTACTGCTTCCACCACAAACATGGTTCAAACTCAATTTCAAATTCTGGGTTCTACCAAACCCCTTCTATGAGACAACATTATTTCAATAACAATAATTTCAAACCAGTTTCAAATTTTGCTGAAAACATTTCATTTGAAAGTTCGGTTCATAAAAGTTTAGTTTACAAATACAGCATGTGCATTGGTAAATTCAAAATTCAATTTCAAACATACCAGGAACCAGACAGCTGATATATAAGGTCATCAACTCCAACTTACATCTCAAGCTCTATCCTTGGCTACTCCACCATCCATAGGATACTTAGTCCATTCATCTCATTTGTTTGATCATTCTAGCTACAATACCTATAACTCTTAGGCTTACAACTTCTTCGACACTTTGTTCGGTATTCAAAGTTCAAAGGTCATGAATTTCTATCAGCCCATGGACATACTAGATCCATAGGACTTAGACCTTTCATCCAACACATATCAAATTCAATCTCCCCAAAAATCATACCAATCTAGTAGGTCTCCTTACCTACCGAATACACATAGCACTGGAGCATCCTATGTTAATACATTCATGTCGCATCAAATAATCCTCATTTGGGGTTATTATAATCTTCCAAAGAATAATCCAGCTCCAGGCATAGTCACAGATTCAACTTTCCCTAACGTGTATTTAATCCACATCTTTCCGAGAATTCACTAGCCACCATCATATCTACAACTATCGATTCTAAACATGAGACCGGAACCTGTGGCTATCGAGGTTCTGGCTATCAACCAAATTCTCAGTCAAACACTTCTCAGGGATTATTCTATATTCAAGATCTTTCCCTATGCCGATATAGCAACTATCAACCTCAAAGTAACCCATACTCAAAGTAACCCATAGCATATAGGTACTATCCTCGAACATTCCTCAAATAACACAATATCAACCAATATTATCAAGGGTTCTACTCTCAATCACTCTTTCTAAGGGAATATCATAAGATTAAAATCATTCCCTAGCAACTAGTAACCTCCAAATACCTCATGCATATGGGTACTGTACTCTAGTGCCTGGATACATTCAGATCAATCAAACGCTCTAAAAACATCTCATTATCAAATCAGATCATTAGGTTTATCAACCTAATTTTTGAAAGTGAAGGAAATCACCAAGAGGGGGGGTGAATTTGGGATTTTAAAAATTCTTTTCAGATCACCCACACAGCAGATATAAATGGAGATAGAGTAGAAGAGCTTGACACAAAAGATTTATACTGGTTCGGTCCAACTCCTTGACCTACGTCCAGTACCCAGACTCTCTGGGATTTTCCACGATCACTCAATCACAATTACACACTCTGTACTCAGGATGATCCTTTCTCCCTAGGACTCACTCCCCCTTACAAGCTGTAATTATATACAATCAGATACACACTCTGTACTCGAAAGTTATCGTCTCCCTAGGATACACTCCCTTACAAGTTGTACTCGATTATCCCTATCTCCAAGTCCCACGACTTGAGATTCTTACAATGAATGATATACACGAAAATGAACTCTCTCTAAGAGTAGATATTGATAAACACTGAAGCTCAATGTATCAAAGATACAAATGAAAACTATAAAGCAGGAAAAGACTCAAGTATTTGTATGCGTTTTCTGTGTATGTCTTCTCTACTTGAATACTTCAAATCTTCAGGTATTTATGTTGGTTTGAAGCTTGTGACCGTTATAGATCCGTTCAGACTTGGAGTAGTTCGAATTGCTTGCTGCTGTGTTGAAGTCTGTCAGATATAGCTGTTGGGAATCTTGCAGATTTGAATATTTGAAAGTTGGCACCTCAAGAATGTGTTCCCATGCTGTTATACTTAGTGGAGGCAATTGTATAATGTTGTCCAGCTGTTTTAGGACGTTGGAGGCTAGCTTTCTGTCTTGGAGAATGGTTGTCCTACTTTCCAGGTTGTAAAGCATTGCTTTGGATGAGAGAAGAAATAATATAATATTGCAAGTTGTCAAGTTGTTGTCTTAAAGTCTTCTTTAAAACAAACCTAGATCTTCTGAAATTTCATAAGCAAACTGGTTAAATCTGGTTAGGAAATATTGATATAAACCATATAAATCATAAGCAACCAATTCGCAGAATCAAGCTAAAGCATAGATCAAACTGAACATTTTAAGCTTGACAGCGTTAATCTGTTCTGGTGTTCCAAGCTCGAGTTTACCTATGTAAGCTCGAGTTTGCTCTTCATTAAAACTTGGGTTTTGCCTCTGTAAGTCTCAAGCTCGAGCTTGTAAGTGAGTAAGCTCGAGTTTAGCATTTGTCGTGGAAACATATTTGAAATCATTTTGAGAGCCAAAATGGAAAAACCCAAGCTTGAGCTTATTAGTGAGTAAGCTCGAGTTTGGCACTATTCATGTCAAAAATAATTTTAGTTCACAAAATGCAAGCTTGAGCTTAGAGGTGTAAACTTGAGTTTGCTAAGCTCAAAATATGACATTGCTCTCTGTCTGACCCAAGCTTGAGCTTGCAAGGGCAAGCTTGAGTTTGTCACAAATGTTAACATCCTTGAAAAGTTTGTCAGACGCAAGCTTGAGTTTACAACTCCAAACTTGAGTTTACTCTTTGAAAGAAAATTTGAAAACTTTCGCACTGGTGCAAGCTCGAGCTTGGTATGCCAAGCTCGAGTTTACAACTTTGTAAACTCACAAACTCTACGGTAAAAATGATAAGCTCAAGTTTAAAGGATTACGCCGCAGGTAAGCTCGAGCTTGTAACGGTAAGCTCGAGTTTACATTTTTGTAAACTCATTGAGAAAAGTCTCTGGAAGAAGCAAGCTTGAGCTTAAAACTAATAAGCTTGAGTTTGCAATTTGAATAACTTGATAAAATTCTCAAACCTTCGTAAACTCAAGCTTCCAGGTGTAAGCTTGAAGCACTCAGAATATGAGTAAACTTTTGAAAACCTTCAAGCTCAAGTTTGGAAAATGCAAAATAGCTTGGTTTGCTTTTCCAAGGGTCAAGCTCGAGTTTGCATAGCCAAGCTCGAGTTTGGCGCCGAGAATGTTTTTGAATTGAACTCAACATGCTTTACCAATCTTTGACAAAAATATTCTCTCATGTTTACAATTGTTATTAATCATCAAAACACATTGAGAACTAACAATTTTAAAACCTCGAACAAACCCAATAAACATGCTATGATCATCATAACTCATAGCTTACAACATCCAAATCCACTATCCTCGAATAACCTCAAATCAACAATTGTCGATTCACGATTGACTCCTAGAACCTCAACATCCGTTTAACTAAGGAATCGTATTACCTCAACAATATCCAAAATACAAACTAGGATCATAATTCATCTTCCTAGTCTAAACCTCAAAACATTCAATCATCAGCACTATTCACGAGGTTCTAATTCTATTTCAATCCTCAATATCACAGGGGTATCTCCTAATATCATTATATTATCTCAAGGTTAATCATTAATCCTTAATCATACCCAAACATTCTGACAATTCAAGATCGATTAATCACATTTAACCTAGGCATTAAGTCTATCTAGGATCCTAGTCTCAATTCTACTCAATCTAATGTCCTCATAGTATCTCTATGGATCACCATAAGTCATATCTTAAGGTGCTATAGCCTCAAATCAAAGGATTTCATATTCCTATGATACTTCCCAGGAGGTCACCCATCCCGAGAATTTCTCTCGTCAAGCACGCTTAACCTTAAAGCACCTATCAGATCTGGGGGTACTAATACTGATACAAATCCACATAATTCTTGGTACTATCAATGCAGATACTAATACGGCATATCTACCCCCAGAAACGCTAGGTATTACCCTCACAAGAAAAAAAAATCAACTAGTACTAACTTTTCCATAGAAATCCCTTTTTAGTTCTCGTAATACCAAGTGGGAATTTCATTCAGACCCTGATTTCCATGTCAGGAGTCCCAGAGTTAGCAACAAAATCCATATTCTGTGCTGCCACATCTATCACAAGAGCCTTATCATACCCAAGCCCAACTCTTTCCTTAGGGTATGTATCCTTTATGCTCCATTTGCCAAAAGTTATTTCAGTACCCTTAACTATCTACCTTTTACCATCAGTCAAACCAGGCGCGATACCAAATCGTTACACCCTTACCCGCTCTTTTTCGGGTGCGGGTTAGAGTGATTCCTTTACTTAGTTACATTTCTTTCTTTATTAGGTCCATTTAACATGTATCGAGTGAGCGTTAACAGAGCATTTAACCAGTTTGGACAATCTCTTGTCTTTGGTAAAAGTAAAATAAATAGAAAGTAAAAGTCCCAGAAAGGGTTAAGGGTATGAGTTATCCAAAATAAATACCAATAGTGATACGATATCCCAAAAGTATCAAAATACAAAAGTGATAATAGGCATCCCCTATTTCTTCAACTTCCCGCATCAGGCCCTACCTACTTCTGCTTCCGCCTACTACTTTCTCACCCCTGTATCTTCAAAATAGTGTCGAGTTCAAAGTTGAACCCCAGAGTAACTGTTAGACTCAAATACAATATGTATGCAGTGCATGCAATGTAAATCACAATAAGGAAAGTAAAGCAAACAATTCCCACTCGGGCACAAGTAATCTAACATGTATGTTACGCATAGGCACAATCCGTAGGACCGCCGGTCAAGACAAGCCCCACGATACGTTTTGCGCGAGGGCCTCGGTAGTAACCTATAAAACATAGTCATATAGGCACTACCTACCCCAACAATTCTCGATCTATGCAGCCCAATAGGTACCTCGGCCCGATCATACATGCCCCTGTGATCGTAGCGAATCCCTAAGGACACGCGGTCAAATGGGTACTACGGCCGATCTCCTACATCATGATCAACACAACATGCGAAGTAACATAGAGTATGCGAGTCAACAAGTTACTACGGCACTCCTTGAAATTAGCAATCACTTCTCTTGATGCAGCCCACACGAGCTAACACCCTAGTTACAACAAAATATCACACTTTCAATTATATATACCAACTCTACTTCTAATCTCTTTGAATTTTGCCTACACCAGAATTTTCCAGAATTGCTGTTCCAACTTCGCAGGAAAATCGTATTAACACAAAATCAGTGCCAATGAAACCCTTAGGATGTCTAGTTTGTAGGAAAAATAATTACATAAGCCATCTGGGTTCATATCCTCTTATTATTGGCAAAAACCGAGCTTAACCAAGGCTTTCCAGAAGTTCAGTGTTTCTGTCCCTACTTCAACGATTTTTAGTAAATTCTACAAAAATCATTTTCATATGAAACTAACGCCCTTTGAACCATTGGGATGTCTATTTTTCAGAAACAATACATTCAGACCCTGAAAGTACACATAGTTTGATTTATAACCATTTTTATCCCTCTTGGTCCAGATTTATCCTGTTGCTTTTGTACCAACTTGAACAATTTTTATCTCCTAGTAGAAAAGTCCAAATCATACAAAATTATACATCACGGTGGACCTTAGGATGTTTAATTTATACATGTAAACGTTAAGCCAAAACCAAGTTCGTTTACCATTCTTAAAACCCAGTTTAAGACATACGCAGAAATTTAATTGAAGATAAGCTTAGTTTAAGGGGTTTTTTTCGGTGTTTTTAACTCGGGAAACCTAAACTACCACATAACCCCACATAAAATCACGTCCCAGAGCCATTGAAGACCATAAAAATACAAAAATCCAGCCACAACTCCAAGCTTTTACCCTTTGGACGAAAATACTTGAGCAAGAACTTGAGAAAGTGAGATTTTCGGTGTTACACGAGATTGGAGAATCGTTGGATAACCTTGGTGGCTTGAGCTTGGAGCTTGGCTATGGAGGTTTCTGAATTCTCTCTCCCTGCCCTATGAAATTTTCTTCCCTTTAGGGGTGAAAATGAAGAGCTAAACACCTTTTTAGAAAGGTAAGTTTGATCCCATCGGGAATTAACGGGGCGTAATTTCGGGCGGTTGGGTAATAAATTGGATATGATATTTGACTTAATCTCCAAGGAATTCTAGAATTTTCCAGGGCCATCCATAAGCTGCCAAGTGTCACTGCCCCCTCCAAAAACGTGCAGATCCTTATCTTCCTTTGGGGCAAATTACAAGTTTTGGCTCGAAACTTTCATTAATTGCAATTGTGGCCCAGAACTTTTCAATAATTACCAAATTTTCCCACATGTCTTGGTCTGTCCAAAGGGCACATGGCACGCCATTTTGGGCCCACAAACCTGGTCCAATAAATTTTTACCTATTTATTCCCATTTTGCCCATTTTCTGCGTGTGGGACCGCGGTTTGACTTTTCTGACCTTGTTTTCCTTTTCTTCTTCTCCAAGAAATTCTAGAGAATTCCAGGGGGCTCCTAGATTGCTGCCATGTGGTGCCTCCTATTCCAGAAGTATCTTGATATTTTCTTACATTTAGGAAAATTACCTACTTTGGCCCGGAATTTATGGAAATTACCGATTTTGGCCCGGGATCCATTAACTCCCCTGAATTTTCCCCAAGCCTTCTAGACTTTTCCCAAGCCTAAATGGCGCCTCCTAGGCCCAACAAATCAAATCCTATGGTCTTTATTTCATTCTTCCCTATTTTATCGATATATTCCCTTTTGCCAGACAGCGGGGCCCGTAGTTGACTTTTTTGTTGACCTTTTTCTTTCTTGCTCTCCAAGTCATTAGGGGATCCGGGCGGGCGCCACTTTGGGCCCACCAAATCCGTATTCCCCATTTCCTCTTGATCTTTTCATTTTGTCCGGTCCGGTCTCCATCTACTGGTCCATGTGGGTCCCGCCGGTCAACAAGGTCTCTCCTTTTGAGCTTTCCTAACATTTTTCCAAAGTTAAGTACATTGGTTACAACCGTAGGGGTGTTACAATAATGGTTTGTGATTGGTAGAAAAAGTATTACGTCTACTTGCAGGAACACCTCCAACATTGCTGGTTGAGCGCTTCGAAGACGACTTCAGTTAGTTGGCAGAGGCACCCATCCCGAAGACTCTCCCTTTCTTGTCAAATCCACCTGCAACTGAATGAAGAGACTCTCGTTATCGAAATAAGAGGACGCCGGGTCTTTCTCAATCTGCGAGTCTCTCTCCTGCGTCAGCTGCTGATAGGTCTCCTACAAGCACAAAGATACATCATAAATAAGACTTGTAAAATGAAATAAATGTTACTGTGTGAAACAAATAATAAATCTAATTACTATCTCACCGTGAATTGCTGGGACTTGGCGTTAATCCAACGCTTCCCACTACCTTCAATCTCTTGGGAATGGGTCCGCTCAAAGGTGGTCCAAGAAATCAATTGAATGCAGGGAACTTCCCGACTCTACCCGCAAACACAAATGATAACCGTTAATTAATTACTTCAAAGTACAAAATATTGAATGCTAAAATAGAAAATAACGTATACTTACAATTTTTTCTTTGTGCTCACTAAATGGAATGAAGCCTTGACATTTGACGGTCCATTCATTTGGGACCTATTTAATTTATTTCGTTCACTTTGCTTTATAAATTTCTCGTCAGTAGCCCATCTTTGAAATAATTGTTCTACGACCTCAGGTTGAATCCATTTTTTCTTTCTCTTTTCATGTCTCAATTTATAAAATTTATTGGACAACCACTTGCTTCCCTTGAAGTTATAAGCTTTTTTTAAATTTTCCAGATGACAGGCAACCCTAAACTCTATTTGAAAATCAATAATAAACAATTAGTGCTCCAAAGTATAAAAGTAGTTAATCAGTTTGCATTTTGATGAGAAGAAATTAATAACCATAAATCACATAACTTACCAAGAACTCATTGAACCAAATGTCCTAATATGTGTAACACCTCAATTTTAACACCCAAAAACTTGGCCAAAATATTTGTAATACCTCCAACAGGGAACTTCAATATCCAAATCATCAAATTACAGTACCATTTCGAATAAAGTTCATAAGACATAGTCAAAATAAATTTCAGAAAATATTTCAGAGTTTAATACAAAGCGGAAGTCTTAGGTTTATGACAAATAAGATAACATAACATAAACTATAGGAGTACGAAAGAGCCTTCAAAGCTCACTCCATAGGTGCCTTCCCTTGCTCTCTACTAGGATATTCACCGAAAAATGTTAATATGGGATGAGATTCCACGTCTCAAGAACATCGAAAGTTTCTACCGTACACAAGCAAATTACATATGACAAAAAGCAGGGGTTTATTTCAAATATAAATGTATATACCATATTTTCTCATACAAACTTATTTTTGCTACAAAAGTAATCATCATTATGTTGAATAGTGAAATATACAAT